>JAQOTA010000052.1:1320746-2641492 GCA_029532415.1 Marasmius tenuissimus
GTTGCTGCTCGAGGACTCGATATTCCCCGCGTAGACTGGATCATTCAATACGACCCTCCGGATGACCCGCGAGATTACATACATCGTGTTGGACGTACCGCTCGTGCAGGAAAGGTTGGGAAGAGTCTTTTGTTCCTTCTGGAAAGCGAGCTTGGGTTCTTGCGATACCTCAAGGAGGCCAAAGTTCCTTTAAACGAATTCAGTTTCCCGATAGACAGGGTGTTCAATGTCCAGACTCAGGTGTGTCTCCTCTTTCTGCAACACTACGTCTAGAAACTCATGATTCTCGTAGATGGAGAAGTTATTGGCGAAGAATTATTATCTGCACCAGTCCGCAAAGGACGGCTATCGGTCATATCTTCAGGCCTACGCCTCGTACTCGCTCAAGAAGATCTTTGACGTGAATGCCCTCGATCTGGCAAAGGTCGGAAAGTCGTTCGGTTTCTCCGTACCACCTCGTGTCAATGTGAATATTGGAGGGGGCAAAGGTCCGAACGCGTCTTCATCTGGGCGTAAAAGGAGAAGAGAGGATGACGGGGAGGAAGACGAGACTGTGTTTGAGGAGGTTACGGACGCGCAGAATGTGGACGGGCAGGAAGACGAAGGTGACGACGATGAAGAACAGAGCGGTTCGAGGTCCCAAGTACGCCGTCAAGGAAAACAGCGTCGGATAGAGACACTTGGTAAAAAGAAGGTGGAAAAGGAGTTTTATAAGAAGGGCAGGGATCGAGAGAAGATGAAAGGAGGCGCACAATGGAGTAGATAGCCAGTGCTTGATGTTTTGCGTATCCTTCGTATGTTTGTTTTTTGGGTACACTCGTGCTATTTTAGCTATCTCGCGCCCCGGTTACGCCTCATGTGTGCTGAATGGGTGAACCTGGTCTTCGTCCTCATTGCCCGCAGTGAGCGGTGAACTGCGGTGACGCCTTGAGGCGAACTGTCAGTCTGCACGTGGAGAATGATGTATTGTGAACACGTTGAAGTTGGAACAAACAGGCGCCAACCCGCTTCTCGTCGCTCCGAACCTTTATTCGTCACCCCCGTCAACCTCTTTTTCTTTTTCACCAGCAATCTTCTGTCTCTGAGATAGATGGCGACAACCCAGGTACTTCTCATCCTCTTTCGGTCGTGACTATGGCTGATCTAAGGGGTTTCCCCTCTTCTATCAGCATTACCTTTGGGCCTCAGGGCACTTTATCTTGCTGGCTTCTGCCCTTCGATACTTCCTTGCTTGGGTCACGTTCAAAAGCGTTTCAGCTTGGTGGTATAAAGGTGCGTTGTATACGTTCATACGTGGGTATTCACCGAAATCTGACTGGCTTTTACGCGTTTCAGCGTGTTACACTGGGGCCCTCGTCAGCTATGCCATCGTCTGCCAGTGCGTAAAAAGTCCCCTTTTCCGCTCCATATATGTTCTAACTGGATAAAATCAATCAGAAAATCCCTGGGAGTACGTTCTGGGCGAGCTCAGTGTTGTGATTTGGACTGACGTCTATGCAGGTTCCTCAGCCCAACTTGGCCTATGCTAGGAAGGCGTTGATGGACGAGGCACGTTTGATGCATTGTTGTCGTATTTTTTCTGCCTCTAATGTCCTCCACAGAACATCCAATACTTCATTTTGGCCTTCTTCTGGTGGTCCTCCAAGCCCATCACCAGTTCGTGGCATATTTGCATGGTTCCGAAATACCACTCATTCCCCTTTGTCAACCAGTTACGCTCGTCCCCTACACGATTTTCTCTCTGTTCCACGCCTTGACCTTCACCCGTACCACGTTGATGCCCCAGTTCCTCCCTCCTGGTCCACCCGCCACTGCAGGAGGTCAGCCCACTCCTCATCCTTTCGCCAAGAAACTTCAGGTCTGGGTTAAGGGTACGTGTTCTTGCTCTATACAAGTTTCTTTGTCACTCAATATGCTGCAGCCAACTATGATACTGCTATGAAGGCTGTCGCCTACGCGGAATTGGTCATCTTCCTTCGCGTCCTGCTCGGAGCCATCACCTTCCAGAATTCGTTGCTCTCGCCCATCATCTACGCCCATTTCTTGCGTCAGCGCTGGTACCAATCCCAGTTCACCAGAGATGCCGTCGGCTACGCCACTGGTCGTATCGAAGCCACGGTTGCTGGTCAGCAAAACCCGACCTTGACGAGGATTTACGAACAAGCAAAGGCGATGGTACAGAGATGGGGAGGAAGCACCGTTGCGCCCGCGCCTGCTCCTGCGACTCCTCGTAGATAAACTGGTGGCCTGGCACCGCGAATGAATGACTGCTGCAACAACTGGAGAATTCGGATAATAATTTTCACTTGAACCGCACTTTTCTTGTTCGTATTGTTGTTGTTAAATTAATCGCAGACAGTGAATTCCATCCGTTGTTCGTGAATCATGGCTCTGCGAATGGAAGTGATGACGAGTGGATGACGTTGACGGTAATGTATAGCTCTGACGGGCAGACTCCATCCAGGTGAAGTATATAAGAGATGTGAGGAGAATGAGAGGCCCACAAACTTTAAACTCGACCATGGCTCCTTCCATCTCTGCTGCAATCTCAGACTTCATCAACGCCCTCACCAGCATGGCAGCTGGTCTGGTCAACTCCGTATTCGCTGTATTCAGTGCAATCCTGGCACTAGGAACCGATATCATCCAGACAGCGGCGCAATTCGTCACGAGCATTGTCAAGCTCGGCATCGACTTATGTCAAGGTGTGGTTGGATTCGTAGCAGGTGAGTGCGCTCGAAAATAGTTCATGCGGTGCCTCAGGCTGATAGATATTGACTCCCACAGCGAACTTCTTCGTCCTCGCTATTCTTGGAGGAGTGTACTATGTGTACAACAACAACAGAACTCCAGGCGGAAGGAAAATCAAATCGAGATAGACGTTCTATCGTGGTTCAGGGGTTGGGCTGGTCGTATTCTGGGCGCATATGTATCCTAATGATTTCTGTAAACGTATCTCTGGCGTCTATTTAATTTCAATAAACGAGGTGGTAAACAAACGTCAACTGACCGGACTTTTCTGGATTGGCCATGTCACGAATTCCGCTCCCAGTTTCGGGACACTCCCCCTCTCACAGCCGTAGTGCTGCGTCTCCTGTCCCATTTCCAGGCGAAAGGTCCTCTTCACCTCTTCCACCTTCACGACATCAATCGACCGCGTCGACATCAATGTCTTCTCTATCTGGAATGCAGTCAGAAACGCGCAGGAGGCAGTTGAAAAAGGATGAGGTTCGTTGGTCTTTCGTTTGCTTTACCCCCCTCGTCTTGTCCCTTTTGCTCTCAAAGCACTCAAAGATTAGCACAAACATTCTGTGTATCTCGAGTGCGCTCACAATCTGACTGGCACATTCACAGGCAATTCGAAGGAAGAATGAGATGGACCTTGCGAGGAAACGTACCGTCTCCACGACTTTCAACCAGCAAAACAGGCGTCGTCAGAAGAATACTGCTGCGAAAGGCACTGTAGCTGCGCTCAAGCCAACCCCTGCTCTCACTGTACCAGAGAACATTACCGTCGCCGAAGCAAGTCAGCTTTGTGCTGCCAAACGTACGGATTGTGTCCTGGTTGTCGACGACGAGGAAGGCTTGAGCGGTATTTTTACTGCCAAGGATTTGGCGTATCGAGTACGTTCTCCACTTCACTTGGCTTCTTTCTTGCTTTGACATCGTCATGCAAAAAGGTGACCGCGGAGGGCTTGGATCCCCATAATACCCCAGTCAACCAAATCATGACGCGCAATCCTATGGTAACTCAAGATACAACGAGTGCTACGGAAGCCCTGCAGCTCATGGTCTCGAGGCACTTCAGACATTTGGTTGGTTCAATTCCATAGCTCGCGTCATTCTCCGTCTAATCACGGCTCTCCATGCAGCCTGTCTGCAACGAAGAAGGAAACGTTGTAGGGCTTCTTGATATCACCAAGGTCTTCCACGAAGCATTAGGCAAGGTTGAACGTAGTTCAGTCGCCTCGGAACAGCTTATCAGTGCAATGGCTGGCGTGCAATCCGAACTTGGGAGTGTTGGGTCAAATCCTCAAGCAGCTGCAATGCTGGCTTGGGCCGAAAAGCTCCGGGAGAAAACTGCACTCCCGGACCTCACCACTGTCATGGACTCCCGCACTCAACCCGCTACCGTCGGCCCGAAAACTACCGTTCGCGAAGTAGCCAAGTTGATGAAGGAGCGGAGGACCACCGCGGTTTGTGTCATGGAGGGAACTGTAGCTGGTGGCCAACACCCGCGAATCGCTGGTATCTTTACCAGCAAGGATGTAGTACTCCGTGTCATCGCCGCCGGCTTGGATGCCACTCGCTGCAGCGTCGTTCGTGTTATGACCCCACACCCGGATACTGCACCTCCCACCCTCAGCATCCACGACTCTCTCAAGAAGATGCACAGTGAGTAGTGTTATCATCGTATGAGGACTCATTCTCACGTCAAATTGCAGACGGTCACTACCTCAATCTGCCTGTCGTTGAACACGACGGACGGCTTGTTGCTATTGTCGATGTCCTCAAACTCACGTATGCTACCTTGGAACAGGTACGTTTCAGCCATGTAATCCTCTGACCTAAACTGAGCTATTGCATGTAGATGAATGCCGTGAGTGGTGAACAAGGTGGAGAATCTGAGGGAGGTCCAATGTGGGGTCGCTTCTTCGAATCAATCGGTGGTGACGATACGGAATCTATGTTGTCCGGGTCCCACATGCCTCCAACACTCCCATCCAACGCGAGCTTCTCACAAGTTCAACATTCCCCTCACTCCGAAGTTCATCCCAACGATTCCGCCTCTGTCATGGACGATGAAGTCTCGGCTTTGGGCAAGGCTATTGCGCCATCTTTACCTCCTGTCGACGATGGCACATACGTCTTCAAGTTCCGCACCCCCAGTGGACGCACTCACCGTTTCCAGTCGCGTCACGACAACATTGAGCACCTGCGGGAGATCGTCTCCGGAAAGCTTGCTACGGATCCCTTCTTCACAGAGTATAGACCCCCCTCCGACTCGAGTACTCCGCCTGATCCCATCGACTTCCACCTGATGTATACGGACGCAGATGGCGATACCGTGCTCATGACTTCTGACCACGACGTGACAGACGCTGTGAAGATTGCACGACAGGCACGCCAGGATCGCGTCGTGTTGTTCATCCAGGGAGGGAGAGGATGGG
The DNA here is from genome assembly GCA_029532415.1 of Marasmius tenuissimus. Taxonomy (NCBI): domain Eukaryota; kingdom Fungi; phylum Basidiomycota; class Agaricomycetes; order Agaricales; family Marasmiaceae; genus Marasmius; species Marasmius tenuissimus. Next base: position 1,325,918 of record JAQOTA010000052.1, read on the forward strand.
AGGAAGCCGGAGCGAACAAGAGCGAGGAGAAAGCGGCAGAGGTTGCCGCTGCTGTCGAGCAAGAGATCAAAGAGGTAGAAAAGACTGAGGCGCCCGTTGTTGCACCTCCACCCACTCACACACCCCCTGCTGGGCCCGAAGAAGTGATGGGTATACCCAAGGACATGTTACTTCCCGCAAGTATCGGTGCTCTTGCGGTGGTTATCTTGGGTGTTTTCACTATCACCCGGTTGACTGCGTCGTCGAGATACTAATTTGTTATCGTTACGCGTCAAGGTACTTATGAATATTTGAAGGAATTCGGGGGGTATACATACCTGGCTTTCAGTTTGATGACTTAGACGATCCGTATATACATACTTATGAAGTACACCTACTTACCGATCTACACATATCGCATCCACTCCCTTATTTCACGTCTTACAAATGGCGACATGAATTTCTTCTCGCCTTGGACTCGGACGGACAATAAATATGCTCAGATTCCTATCACTAAAAGCGGTAAGCTCCGAGCCCGAAATTGAAACCGCGTGGTAAACTTGTATTGGTCGCGTTTGACCACAACCACAACTAACAGCGTCTCGTTCTGTGCATCGGGCACGCACTCTCCAAGCACCCTGAGGACTACCAGTGACTCTAACCGTCAGTAATGCCTACCAAAGCGGAGAAACAAGAGAAGGAGCTATTCCTATCAGGGCTGGTCCGTACTTTCGTCATCGGCTTTCTAGTCTCTAACTCGAGAACGATTTTAGGTCACCAAAATCTTCTGTGCCATGTTGGACGATATAGTCATGGACTCGGCCATACAGGCGCATAACGAGGTCTCGAGGAGCAGAGCCTTGTGTGAAGTTTGTGGGACACGGTATGTCGCCCACCTAACGCCACGAATTTACCTCGACCTGAACGCTCAAGTTATTTGCTTCTTTCATAGGTGCAACGCAGGTGTGGATGATATTATGCCCAGCTTTAGGAGACGAATGACGCGCGTCTCGTATAGTGCATGTCCCTGTCCCATCTAAGGGAGCCAGTACATCTTCAAGAGCTGCTACTCCTATGAATGAAGGCAAATCGGGAAATGGCGGTACATCGGTGAACAGCTCTCCTACAAAAGAGGGGAATGTATACCTCGATTGTGTGAACTGCAATCGACCTGTATGTCACCGCATTCACCGCCAAGGGGAACAGGAATACTGAAAGCACCCTCAGTTCGCTTCCAACAGATATGCGGCACATTTGTCGTCGTGCTTGGGATTATCTTCTGCTAGGAGAGGCCCTGGCAGAAGTGCAACTGTCAAGTCGAAGTATGTCTCTTATAAGCTAATTCTCTGGCTCGGTAACTTATCTGACTCCGTGTGCTTTTCGCAGGAGCTCCGACGCTGGCAGATCAGATTCACCCGCCTCTGAAAGGGGAAATATGTCGGAAGACAACGAAAGCAAGTCATCAGCCAAAGGGAAATTGAAGTCAAAGGGTAAACGTACGGGTGAGATGTTGTTTTGACCCAGCTGGTTTCGACTTTGCTTACTTCGTCATACCCTAGAAGAGGCTGAAATCAATCTCAAACGCAAGAGAGTATGCCAGTCCGTTCCCCCAGTGTTGAATGTTGTCTCATTAGACTCTGTAGCCTGCTTCTCCTCAGGTATCCCCGACCAAAAAGCCCAAGGCGAAGCAATTGAGTACGCCACATACGCTCCCTTGTCCGACCGGGATGATTGAGCTCATTCTTTCCTGTTAGCTCCCTCATTCAACCGTAACTCTCCTGTAAGTCCAGACACAAACCCACTCGTGGCACTCTGTCAAACCCCAAGCCTTTTGGTTTCTCTTAGATCCCGAGCTCATCGCTTGGATCCCAGGCCAAGATACCCTCAAAGCTCCGAGACTCCTCTACAGCACCGTTCCTTGGGTCAACGTCCTCTTCGTCGCGAAGCTCATCGCCCGATACTACTCCATTAGCGGCGAAATTCAATAGTCCCAACTTCAAGAGCAAGGGAAGTCAGAGCAGGAATCTTTCCCCGACTGTGAAGCGTCCGAGCCCGCCGAGGGCTCCACCGCCTGTACCAGCTTATATGCAAGGTGAGTTGGGTGGTTGTTGTAGAACTGCTTTTCAAAATTGCTGACTGGGGATCGGGAATACAGAGGACGAAGGAGAGGAGACGGGATCTTCCACGGATACGGATAGCAACTGATTTCATCTCCGAATCTCTTCCTGAGTCTCTATTTTCGTATTATTTTTGTTTTCATGCATACCGTGTATCTCTTCCTACTCGTATTTTTAGGGTTGTGCAATAACATATTTGTGGATTTTTCTCAACGAACGTGAGATTTGTGTGGTACATACGGTAACTATAGTTGCAGATATTGCTACGGCGACGGTTTGGTAGGCGCGGGGTAAACTACTGTGCCTGGTGGCTTCAAGCTTGCATTGAGCCCACCAGGATCCACCTCAATGCGGTTGGTTGGGAACAGGCTTGAGAACAGGTTGAGTCTAGATCTGCTGAGAAAGCATCTTGTGTGGGAAGCTGTGGGTAAGCCCGAAAATATTCCAAATGGGGCTTTGTGCCGGAAGAGAGCTCGAGCGCGACTCGGCAGGCACGCGACGCGTTTTTCCTAAACTCCCACCTCTCGGATTGCTGCGCGTCCCGTGTTGCCTGTGACAATGTCAAGTCGTTTCGAAGACAGTAAGTAAAACTCCTTTGTGGTAATTTCAGTCTTTCTCAGTGCAATGGTTTCACTTTCTAGCCCCGTTCTATACCGGAATCATCGCAGTTGCTCTGTCTCTTGGATACCTTGCTGGATCGAATTACAGACCGAATAACCAAGTCAAAGCTGGAACTGAGGCTGAAACACATACCGGCAAGTCAGAATCAGACCATGAAGATTCTGATTCCGAAAGCGAGAGTTCGAGCGTCGAAGGAGATGGAGATCTTGCTGCGGTCGACCTTGCTAAGGAGGACGAGTGCAAACTGGTGGGTATGGGAACTTTGATCTCCATGGTCGCATTGATTTCCGTGTCATTCAGGTTCTGGTTGTTCGAACAGACTTGGGAATGTCTACTGGAAAGATAGCTGCTCAGTGAATCGTCTCCGTTACTCACTGATTGAAAGTGTCTGGCTGAAACTTGTTCTCATCACAGATGCTCGTAAGCTGTGTCGTACACTTTTATGATGATCTGACCCAACACTGGCCGGTAGGCATGCAACGCTGGCATGCTACAAGACTCTTCTAACGTCTAATGCTGCGGTGAGCGGATATACGTTTCGGTATACATGTCATTTTCGCCTCCGTGATCTAACACCATCATTCCAGGTGTTGAGGCGCTGGGAAAAGAGCGGGTATGTCCGTCGTTCAAGAAGCCCAGCCTTTATTTTGACAGCCTTTTTAGACAGTCCAAGGTTGCTCTTCGGTGTTCGAGCGAGGAAGAATTGTTAGTACTGCAAGCTCAAGCACAAAGCTTGAACTTGTGTGCCAGGTCAATCCAAGACGCGTAGGTTCCGATTTCGTCGCCCGTGTATGATGCTAAGAGGCTTGCCGAGAAAAGAGGACGGACACAGATAGCCGCAGGCTCTAGGACTGTTCTCGGAATACTTGGTGAGTTACTTCGTGAAGCAAAGCATCGTATAACTCATTAGGTGTGCCAACTCAGGACCTATCCGACTTGTGAACCAGATAACTGGGATGCTCAAGCTCCTCTGAAGGATTATAGAGTATCGTAACGGTACATAGTAGTATATAGAGTGGTGTTAGTTGTGGATGTATATATGAGCTGTGACGCATGCTATGCTTTGAAGGTTACTCGGATTCAAATTTTTAATTGTCAATTCGCGGAGGTCCGGAGCCTGGAGGTGGCCCGGCTTGTCGGGATTACGGCGATGGGACCGGCAGATTGATCCCCCCCTGTTTCCAGTCAACCACAACGACCGACCGCCGACCTCGTCTCAGCCAGTCTCTCTTTCAAATTGCCAACACACACTTCGCAGGTCGACGAATTTCTCTCTCTCAATCACTCCCTGTCTTTATTCTGCTATCATTATGTCCTACCCACCCTACAACAACAGTCCCTCTCACCCTCAGCCCTCTCACCGTGACAATTACAGTGAAGAATCGAAACCGCACTTCGACGATCTCATTGACGAGTACAGTCAGCCCTATGCACCCAATACTCGTCACCAAACATACACAGTTCAGCCCATGAACGTTTCCACAGACCCAAATCGAGCCCCTACGACCCCCCTGCCATTGAAACCACCGCAGTTATTCACCAAACACTCAACCGACAGCTCACAAGACTTGAATTCGATTGCTTATCCCCCTGCACCCATGCCAAGAAATGTTGAGAATGTTCCCTGGTGGAAAAAGGTATGCCTACCCGTCCATTGCAGCCTTCCAACTCGCGTGTAACAAAATAATTTCCAGCCCCTTCAGCTCCTTCCTGATTCCTTGGCATGCAGACTATTCGTTATAACAGTCCTGATTGAGACTGTGATAGATCTTGCGATAGAGGGTGACCTCCTTATCCGCGTAACAGAAGCAGCAGAGGATTCGGCCTCACCAGAAGGAGGAAACGATTCGACGATGCCGGTCTACCTCAGTATCTTCGCCCTAGCACAGTACGCCGTGGGACCTTTTATTGGTATGCAGTGCGGCTTACTCTCTCTTTTACAGCGTTTTCCAGCTCGTGATGGCCATAGACGCTGTCTATGCTCGAAACACGCTACAATTTATCTTCCTGACGTGCGGCCGCTCTATCTCCAGCCTCTTAGTATCCCAGCTCACCCTTTTCAATTTCCAGCATGTTCAACGCCGTCCTTCTGTTCTACAGTGTCGTACAAAAAGCTGAAGTCCAAGTCATGACCAATCAGCAAGACGGAGTCTTTAAGATACCGATCGACGTGTTGACGACAATCATCCCTGTTGTTATCGCTCTCTCGGAGATTGCCTACATCGCCTTGGGATGGAAGATTTACAACGAATTTGGTTGGAAGGTTTACAAGTTCCTGGGCGCAGACAGGAGAATTAAGCAGATGTACGCGAACTATCAGGTTTACGAATGCCTGGTGAAGTTCGACGTATTCTTTTGGGCGGGATTTTCCGTCCAGTTTATTATGCTGGTCCTCAACAAGGGTGATTGGGAGTACTACGTGACCTGTGCTGCCCTGCCTTTGTCCTTGGTCCTCCTTGTTGAAGGACATCTGGCAGCACGATACGAGAACAAATGGATGATGGCCACTTTCTTGTCTGGCTGTGTCAGCGCCATGATATACTTTGTCTACAAGGTGAGAATTCTCGAAGTGTTGGCATAATCTCTTCTCACGGCCCGTGTAGCTCGTCAAGGTACTAATGTTCAAGACAGAAAAAGAATTTGTTCCCATATGGAAGTCGCTAACGTCGTTTTGTGAGTCTCAGTTTCTTTTCACTCTGATATGTTTTTGACTTTCTTGCTAGCTATCGTTGCAATCGTCTTCCTATTCGCCACCTTCATCTACTCCATCCTCGTGATGAGGAAGTTCGGATATGGATTAAAGGCTGCCCGTATGTCCTTTCATTGTTCTTCTTCCGTCCCCTGACTGATTTGCTGCGGAACCAGTCGCGCGGAAGAATCAACACCAGCGGTTTGGCTCCAGGCCGATAAATGGCTTACCGACAAGCAGTAACCCCAACCGCATGAGTATAAATTGAGAGCGAGCGGGCTGTTCTTTTCTCCAAATCACATCACCAATTGTACTGATATAACCGACCCCTGGGGTTGCACATAACATTGGCAAGACACATGGACTCTGAAATAGTATACTAGGCGGATGATCTCCTTCCGTATTTCTCTGCATCGCAGTTTCGCATTCTACCGAATCTTCTTTATAATGTTCTCCGCTCGAGTTTACGATCTTGGTGTTGCCTTTCTTCTTCGACGCACTCAATTTCTTACATCTGTAGATCCAGGTGTACTTTACTTGTCCATACTGTGGGCTAAAAAACCCCGTTGTATTCATAGCGATTCGGACTTGCAAATATGCTTCACAGCCCACCCACTCGAGAATGATATGCTGAACAAAAGGAAGTCCGGCGCCTAAATGAAGTATTGAGCCGACACGTGGAGGCACCTCTTCTACATGAACTCCCTCATCTAAATCCTCTTACCGACGCCATGTCCTCACGGTGAGCTCTTATTGCTCTATATTACCCCGAACATCAGCATTTATGATCTTTACTGTAAATGAACTTTGATGCAATTCTCACATCGCAGTCACAGAACAACACCACACCTCCGCGATCGGTCAGCCCTCCTCGGTACAGGCACACCAGACTCTTCCGGACGATCTACACCCTGGAGCGAACCCAACGGACAACGCTATGCAGAAGACTTGGAAGGTCAAAACGATGAGGCATTAGAGGGGCTCAGTGCGAAAGTGAAGCTATTGAAGGATGTGAGTCCGAGTCGGTTTTGTTGTGAGTTTCGAGTCGCGCACCATGCTACACGCTCACAGCACCCCTTGGTGGACGTCTATTCACAATTTCCTTCTACTCTCTTTCTAGCTGAGCGTTGGGATTGGGAACGAAGTAAAGGAATCTGCTGTACAACTCAGTCAAATGGTGCGTGGCCAATTACATGCTGTTCGCGAATACGGAGAATCTGAACGTCCTCTCTTTCAGAACGACGCTTTCGCGGAGACATCAGGCATTTTGTCAGGGACATTCCGGCGGATGAACAATATGGCTGCTCGTCAAGGGTGTCGATGGTTGTGGTATATCGTATTCCTCATCATCGTATTCTGGTTCTTCTTGATTACTTGGTGGTTTCGACGGTGAACATGACAGGGATTTGGACGCGCCTTGTCGCTCTCGCGGCTATATCATCTTCGTTTCCGGCTCTATCTCGTTTCTTACATGTCTCTATAATATACGTCCTAGGTTTAGAAATGGGTATGCAATTCACACAAGAAGCAGGCCTAGGTCCGAGTCGAAATGTAGAGTCCACCTCCCGCAATTATGGATACACTAAGATACACACGAGTAGCAAGTACAACCCCCCAGTCATGATTGCATTCGTCCCGGCAGAACGATGCTATGGGACGTCCATTAACCGTGCGCTTCCAATCTCCCAAATCATACGTCTCCGGAGGTATGGTATGTCGTTCTGCGCGAAGTTGAAGGTTTCTTCCCCTCGGGAGAGAGATTCCAGGAACTGGCATGTGAAAACCCCACAGTCAAAGCCGTTCTCTTGTTGAGGGGTTTCCTACAAGCATGGTCGTACGTGAGTGAGTAACAGTGGACGTGGCGCCACATCATACACACCTCGGATGTATAGTCATTCCACTCGGAAAAGTCGAAAGGGGTCTTCTTCTTATTTTTGTGTTCCGCGTCCAGGTAGCCTCGTAGCATCTGAAAAAGACAATTCAAATTCAAAAGATCGAATGGTGAAGGCAATGGCGATGAGACGCACCTTAAACACCCTCCCGCGCTCCATATTCATACTATCGTAGGACTCTATCCGTTTCTTTCTGAAATTGATAGCGGCTCCCGTCCAATGCATGTTATTGTGGTTCACAGGAATGAGTATGACGTCCTTCGAGAAGATATCAATCTGCAGAATATACTTTCAGAGACTTGTGAACCTCAAACGAGCAACGTTCATACCTTCTTCGTCCACTTCGCTAAACGTCCTTTCTCATACCCCTCCTTCTCCAACTTTGTCCAGAAGAACGTACTGAAATAATGCGCGTCCAACGGCCTTCCACTCGATCCTTTATTCTCCTTCTCCTTCTGACAACTCTCAGCACGTCCCAAGATCATCGCACCGTAAAAATTGATGATCTCATCATTCAGCCAGCTCCCAGGTCGTAACCGCACTATATCCTGGTCGGAAACTTGTTCGCGTGCAAATTTGGATATAACTCCACGTTTTTTAAGGAGTGCATTGACTTTGGCGTCGTCCTCCGGACTGAGGGATTTGGGAAGTGGCTGCCGTTTAGGTCGGAGGCGCTGCTCGATTTCCCCGTCTTTGGTTCGTTCTTTGATACGGAGCTGGTCGATAGAGGGGCTGAAGGGGAGTGGGGGCTTGGGTCTAATGGGAGGGTAAATCTTCAGGTAGCTGTCCAGATTAACATCGAAAACATACCCAGAAAGTGTTTGTTTCGCCAAGTCCAGCTGTCGTTGTAACCATTGCGCTTTTGTGTCTGCATCAGAGTGACGGCGGGGTCGAGTTTTGATCACATCTTCTGCAAAGCGGGAGCGGAGATTGCCTAGTGATGGTGATGCTGGGAATGCTTGTTTCAGACAGGAGAGACGCGTGTACTGGAGGGAGACTCACGGCTGAGTATGTCGTGTTTGTTCTCGTTCAATGATTCAAGCTTCTTCTTGTAGTCAAGATAACCTGTACACGAGGTCGGTGGGTGATGCTTTCTAGGCAGTAGAGCTTATGTTTGCCAACCTTGGAAAGTCGGGAAGTCCGACCGGTACCCTAGCAAATAGTGTTGGTACCCAGATAGAGGACAAAGTTGTGACAAACGTACCACCACTCTGTCTCAAATGAAACAGCTCCTTCTGCAGTTCCACTAGATCACTCCTCCTTGTAGCCTCGACGTTACGCTTATGCTGAAAGTACCAGGTCGGATCAGCCTGAGCGAGCATGGGACTGGCACCAAAACCGAACCTGTGCAGCATGTATATGTTCCCGCTTACTGTAGCTCTTCTTCTGGTGAATGTCGAGGTTCTTCAATTCGCGTTCAACTGCTGAACGCGGTGTGGAACGGGCGGATTCGCTGGCTTCCGAGGGGGCGTAAAGTGAACTCGAGCTTGTAGAATGTCGAAAGGTTGGATTGGGTGGGGGCCCCATAGCGCCTACTCTACGTTTTCGGCTCGATGAAAATGGCGGTGGTGGTTGTAGGGCCGGTGAGATATTGCCCGGAGTGGATGAGGTGGGGAATGAAAAGGACCGCGAACTGAAAGCAGCGTCTGATAGCTCGGATATAACAGCATCCGAGTTTCTTCTTGGTGTCAAAAATGGGTTGGTATGTAAATGTATCTCTCCTTGCACTGACGGCGAACGGATTGAAGGCTCTGGGCTGGACGATATTAATATGGGATTGGAAGGTGAATTTCTAAACGGGACGTGGCGCGATGTGTGTTTTTCTGCTGTGAATCAGTTTGTGGAGGATAAACCCAATTGGAATTAGGGCACACCTTCTCCGACGAAGAGTGAATTGACTGTATCTCGTCCCAGCTCAACAAAGTCCTTAGCAAAGGTCTTCCAGCGCGCGAGTATACCAACGTTTGAAGATGGCGATTGTGTTTCGCCAACACCGTTGAGGAGACCTGTTCTTGCCTGCTTCCTTGAGTTGACCGGTAGTATTGGTTCTGTCGCTGGCCGTTTTCGAAGATTCAACATTTCAGTCGGGAACAAGAAGAGACGCGCAAACGATCGCACACAAAGGCGAGTGACCCATCTGACGCGATTAGCGCTCAGGGTCCTTCGCTTACCACCACCTTTCTTTTACCGATGATTGAACTCTTGCAGTGACTTTCTCCTTCGGAACCTTAGATCTTGGTCAAAGTAGATCAGCTCCTCAATATTCAATACTCGATGTCGGAGGCCGGAGCGTTGCTCGCCCAGTCAACTTGTATGGAGTTGTAATTTGCAAACTCCGGATACAAGACGCTCGCTCCAAGTGTTCCCTCTTGGGCAAGTCCTATACAAATTTGGTCCTTCGGGTCGTCAAATCAATAAATCCCTATTGCGGTAGACTAAAGGTTGAGTCCGGATTCGTCGACGAGTTGGGGCAATCCGGGACTACCGATGATGCCCCTTCAGACACAAACCCCGGGAGGCTTGGAAACTGGACCATGTCGGGTGGCTCGTCCTCCCGCACCATCTTGATTGAACACTCTTCGGTTTTGTTCAATAATTTTCGATGTCGAGCTCAGCTGGTCCACCTTAATATGGGAGACTCCAGCTGCTTTTCCTGGTTCACGCTTCGTCGATCTTCCCTGTTGTCGAACCCTGCAAGCATGATTCCTGTCGCAAACACTGCCAGGACTTAGTCGCGAAGCTAGTCAGACGACACGCCTAGAGCGCGCCTGTTGATGTAGGAGGGTTTTTAGCTGACTGCTTTCGCCGACGTCTACATACGGATCGTTTCCTGTTCGTCCTGTTCGTGCTGTCCATAATCATAGTCCCAAAGTGTCCCATCTTGAACCCCCGATTACTCGCTACTACAGCACATGCACAGGGTGTCCACCGACCTGATTTTTACTCGAGACCTTGCAAGTTCTCTGCGGGTGACCTTTCGTTTCTTATATCTCACTGTTGAGCTTTTCCCATTGCCATCCAGTTTTGTAGAGTCCGTGAACTGTTCGAAGGTTAAATCCTATTCATTATAGCCCCAACATTCCGTACGGTGTCTAGAACTCCTCCGACAGCACAAATAGCGTTCGCCTTTCTTGACAGCTCCGCCCGAGTGGGCTGCAGTCCCTCACATGTACCGTCCGCGGTTTCTCAGCGAGTGGCTAATGCCAAGCCGATGGTTCGAAGATTCTTCGGGTTCACTCGTGCTTTCCTTCATGAAAACTCGATAAAGCCCTCTTCTAAGTCCGATCACAATTGATTGACGCTACTCTACATGACGATATGTGAGAGTTCGGTGAAAACTTGAAGGTATGAGAATATCCGTGCGTTGTTGCGGCCGCTTAACCCCATCCATAAATTATAGTTGTGGCTCCTGTAAGTACATCATGTCGCTATATGTCGGCGCGATTAGGAGCACTGGCGCGGACAATAGGTTGCATTCTTTCACTTTACTTTGTCATATAGCTCTGCTGGTTGGATGTAAAGGCCGAGCAGGCCGGTGGAGAACTTGACCATTCTACTTAAGTGTAACGAGGGCCATCCAGCAGCCAGCCTCTTATGGACTTCGTTTGGCTGACTGGGGCGGTCCAAGTTCTCGAACGGACCGGTGTGCACTGTAACTCCTCTCGGGAACCTCGCCCGCCCGGCACAAGCTAGACCCATTTGGCAATTGCCTGGTCTTTCCCCTAATAACCCGGACTATGGAGAGTCTATATAATTACCTTCACTGTCCCACACCATTCCTGCCTTCCCTCCACACCACCACCAGCCCTCATCGTCAATCAACCCTCATCAACTGTCTCCTCACTCGTCCTCTCAGTAATTTTCTATCAATGGGTATGAGTTATCGTCGATATTTAGCTGGAGAGCGGATCTATGGTTGCTCTACATGCAAGACTCACCTCGCAACCATCCATTCCATGATATCCAGGGTTTGTCCGCTTTCACTCTTGCCGTTGCTCGCTCGCTGATACAAGGTGCTGGTAGGCTTTCAATGGCCAGCATGGCAGAGCATACCTCTTCGACATTGTGTAGGTTGTCACTGGTTTCACCCTTTGTCTCCGACTGATCCGAAGTTGCAGTGTCAATGTCATCGAGGGAGAGCCAAACGACCGTGCGATGACTACCGGAAACCACACAGTTCGCGATATCTACTGCTGCAAGTGTGGGACGACATTGGGGTGGAAATACGTACGTTCACCGTCCCATGATTTCGCTTGTAAACAGATGACATATTGTGTTACATGAATAGGACAAAGCCTACGAAGAGTCTCAGAAATACAAAGAGGGCAAATTCATTCTCGAGCGCAATTTGCTCACCGATGTCCAATGATCGAAACGCATAGGTTCCATCCCCCTCTGCTTCCCTAATCTTGACAGCTTAATCGTCGAACGAACCACTCATTGATGCGAAACCGTCCGGTAGACGGTACACTTGTATTTCTAGCATCTCCTTACGGACAATCTTCGGGCGGGGGCACAACAGTAGAACTAGAACAGAAGCGGGTCACCGAGGAATACCACTCAGATTCCGACGAAACCCCTGCTCCGCCACTCATGATCGACTCATCACTGGCTCCTGGCGTCCTTGCATCTTCAACATGCTGCTCACCACCCGGCACGACGTGTTGACCTCACCGCCTTGCTAAGTGTTTTCCGCACTTCGGACACGGCTTCCCTACTTGCCTGCCTCGTTACCTCGGCATTTCCCCCTTTCCATAGAATCCTTCTATCCCATATTGCGCTCCCATAGCTCCCATCCAGATTCCACCACGTCTCTGACACACTCTCATCACGCCACCATCGCGCTGCGAACTTGTCGCATAACTCATCGCGCCGAACCTTACTGTACTTACCAATACGTTTTCAAACCGAATTGAACTATCTTATGCTCGGATACCGCTCAGGCCGTGGCGATATAATCGCTCTTCGTCTCAAATCCCTCTGGTCCATCTGCTTGGCACTCTTTAGTACCCCCCACCCGCATCTGATCAGTTTTACCAACAACCTTCCTCCTGTGTGAGTATTGCCCATTGTCATATCCCACAATCAGCGTATCGTGCCGGGTGCGCGTGAAATCGAGTCACCGGGGTGGCCGCTTTGATGTTTGTTATAACTCTCGGACTTTTGCCCCGTCAAGGTGATCGTGAGTGAGTGTTCAATCTTCTGTTATCCCAAGCTTCTATGATCACAACGTCAGCGCTGAGCTAGAGCTAGAGGCCAGGGCCCAAGTGTCATACGACGATGGTTTGTTCCTTACACGTCTGTCCATCTCCCGCTGATGAACATCGCAGGGCATACGGCTTCAATGGTAAGTATCGAGTTGTGGCTCCTAACTGTGTTGGTGTTTGTCTCTTCTCTTGTTTTCTAGATTCTGACTGACCCGCCGTCACCAGTTTCTTTTTGAGGGGCTCAGGGTACTGTCTGAAGCTCGAAGTAGTAAGCATATATAGGGCGGCGAATGGGTGTGCACGTGGCCACTTGTTGCTCGACTCTTTTCCGCCTTCAGGTAGTTCTCAAGCTCTCCCACGCATGAGACCCACCCTGATATCCAACAGCGCCTACGTGCTGTTACAGTGCTCGCAACTCAATCTCTGAGGCCCACATTCCCAGGAACAATCCATGGCATTCTAGTTCTCTGTGCATCCGTCTTTCACCTGTTGATAAACGTCGCACAGTACACGGTATCGCGAAGCCTTATCTACGTCGACGTGGGATTGGCAGTGATAATCGGGACGCACTTTATTCGCGATATCTCCTGTTTCACTGTCGCGGTGGCGGGCCCGCTCAGGCGTGGCAAAAGCCTCGCCAAGGACGCGAACTCGCATTCGTTCTTGAAGCAATAGGCCCTCAAGTCCAGCGCTGAGATAGCCTGTGAAGGTAAAGGGCCGTTTATGTGTTCTGATTGGACGTCTGACCAGGTGAATGCAAAAGTTACAAGCATCTTTGAAGTGGCTGTAATTTCGCGCGTGAGTATCGTATCTACTGAAAAGACTCAGTCCAACTAAGTAGCCCGCCGGTACCGCACAATCCCCGCGTCAGTGACTTTGAATATGCTCAGGAGGTACATCTTGCTTATAAGTTACCGATAAGTATGCCAGTCTAGGTGTCCTTTTCTCCTTTGAAGGGGAAACTTCACTTTGATTGAGCTCGTTGGCCTGAAGTATCGCACCTTCTGCTTATCAACCGGCCGTCGGCTTCTTGTACCTTGATCAACTGGGACTTTTTCTTGGTTGGGGTGAATCGTTACTTTGGGGTCCAAGAGGTCCGTCAGTTCCGGGCCGAAGATGGTCAGTATCCATTATCCGTTATATTAGAGTGCTGGCCAGTACTATTGTTAGCTAAGTACTACTTACTACGCCTAATCATCAGCTAGAAAGAGTAAGCGAGTGCACAGACTGCGGATGGAAAATGCCGGAATGGGGACTCGCCGCCCCGAGCCGGCGAAAGTTTGAGAGCAACGCGCTGTCCGTTTTCTTTGGGGACCCAATTCATTGGGGTCTATACTTATATCATTTATATTTTGCTCCCCCATCTCCGTCTTCCCCAGGTCCTTGCTTTGCCACTCTCTTCCATTGCGCAACCACTTTCGCAACACTCCAGTCATCGTGCAACCTCAGTGATTATGTGTGAGTCTCCAGTCATTCAGTTTTCTCTTTCATTAAGCGTACTGACCTTGAGGACGTACCAGCTTCATTAACCATGTCGCGACCTTCCGTTTCGTCTCCTCTTGCCGGAGGTCCCAATGCGCCAAAACGCATCACACCAAAACGGAATTCTTCCTTCCCCTCTTCACAAGCGCTCCGACCGTTCCCTACCGTCTCTACTGCTCTCCGTCCCATCTCAACCCAAAAGACCACTTCAGACAAAAAGTCGGTCAAGCTCATTGAGCCACCCGCCAACTCTCGTACCACGTTCGTTCTTGACCTCAGTCAAGCCGAGTTTAGTCGCCAGGACTGAGCATTCCTCGTTCTTGGCGTGCTAAAAGACACTAAAATGGAGGGGCGGAGGAGAGAATGAAGATACTGGAACGAACGATGGAGGCATTGCCGCTGCTGCTGCCATTGACTACGCGTCCCTGATGCTTGGAGACGTCAGTTATAACATTGACGAGGTCATTGGACACGGATATTCGGCAACACCAACGAAATAAATCCATCGTTCCTACCGAAACAGACTTGTTTTTGTTGTATCAGTGACCATCTTGGGTTTGCAGAACGATCATTCCCTCCCCCATGATCCCCCTCGTCTCTGTGTGCTGTTGTTGTCGTTGTCTCGTTATGGCCCGCTTTTCATTCCGACAGTGATGGCGTGTCTGCATTCGTATTTACTTTACCCGTAACGTACCGTTCTTGGAACCTGTAGAATTATGTGGACGTTTTACTCGGCATTTCACCATACTTACACCCATGTAGCGTAGAGCATTGTTATAGAATCCAGTCCGATAAAGGAGCACGCCCAGTGTCATTGCGCCTTCTGAAGATGTGTGTCGTCCATTGATGAGAGCAACGTTCGTTGTCTGGAGAGTTACTAGCCATCGTAGGCAACGACGTGTGTTCACAGGGAGGAATGGCGCACTCCAAAGACCTATATAGTTATATAGGTCGGTAGATAAGGACCCTAGAGGCTGTGAGTTTTGAGATATTGAAGCCTACCGACGGGAATCTATCCATCTCCGACTCCTAGGCTTCCCGACGCGACTGATCTAGCTTGGTACTTTGCTTGATCATTCCAAATTGAGCGAATGGAGTGATACAATGCAAGGTACACTTTACAGTATACTTTGTGCCCTGAGGGTGCCTGATAGTATAGTTCAAAGACAATCATTCGTCTGCCTGATTGACAAGTTCAAAGCAGTATCCCCTGTAGTCTTCCGCGGGCCTCCAGCGGGGTTCACATATTTTGATGCCGTATTCCAGAGCATTCAGGTCTCAGGAGAGTGTCGGAACACAAGGAGTTGGACGTGAGCCGCAGATGGCAGTATACGCGTGGCGTTGGAGGCTCAAAGGCAAGAAGCACGGAAAGCATGAAGAAACAAGGAGGTTCGGTAGGGGCGAAATGAAAGAGCCCGTCGATCATCTGACTCTCCTTTTAATCAAGCATTATTAAAGCTGTCGAGACGTGCTGGTGCAGAATATCGAGGGTAATCGCGAGTTTTCGATATAGAAGAGCCCAAGGTTGAGTGGGAACAGGTTCTCTCACGATTGTAGCGCTTGCTGCAAGGGTAAAAGATGGTCACGGTGCCAATTCTGGGAGTGACCCATATGCTGTAAAACCTTAAAGCTGCCGTTCGTCTACAGTGTCGAAAGGAACTAGTGCTATGAGGTCGAGTCTGAGCTCTGAATATAACTTGTAAGAGGTAAAAATTAATTTACGCAACTGAATAGATCAGTGCTTCTCACCAAACTCGAGAGCCCTGAACCTGAGAATCGCGGTAGAGTTGAGGAAAACGTTGATGGCTGGGTCCGGAGAAGCAGCTGCAGGCATTCGTGCTACCGCCAGAAGGCTCGGATTGTCACTGGCCAGGAAAGGCTTGGGATTCGAACCGAGCCAATACCGCAGCGCCGTCAGACCCGGAGAACATGGAGGAGTATAAAGGGTTATGACATTTTCCAGTAGAACAATCCGTTCCGCGCTGTATTTTGAAATCAGGTTGGAGGGTGCAAATAGTTCTAGCTCGTTCCGGGTCTAGAATTCGCAAGATACCGGAACAGTAGAGATACCAGGGACGCCAGGAATAGTGGACTTGGGTCTGGTAAGCGGTCGAGCTCGCTATTGGGGGTGACGGAGCCCCGGTCGCAGTTGATCACATTGAGAAAATGAAGGAGGACCGAAGAAAAGTGGATATGCACCGCTGACCAGCGGTAAGCCTGCCAAAATACGGTGCAGATGCCTCCGGATCCCCTGGATAGTGACAATAAGATTGTTATTCGATGAGGAAGGCAGGGCAGGCGTGCATTCGGTTAAGGCGGTGTGTCGTGGGAAAATTGGACGGCCGGTCATGGGAGGTCTGGCAGAGTGACTTGCTCTGTCTGCTCGCGAACCACCTCAAGTCACACAAGTCCCTACTTTCTGGCTCTCCGCCATCGACCTCCAAAGGCCATTTTTTTGCCTTTTTACGACCCTTCCACGAACTACGAACTTGTACGACACTCGTCTCCAAATTTCCCTTTCTGTAACCCTCAAGTTTGTCCAAGAGCTTGCTCAACCCTCCTATCCTACTGCCTTTTCTCCACTGTTTCGTTCCCTCTGTTTTCCTGCTCAATCCTCGTATTCTCCTGTCGATTCCCTCTTTTACGCTCGTCTTGCTCCTTTCTGAGGTAGTCAGCGCCCTCTATCCCTCAGGTCGCCACCGCTGATCACATCACCCCACAGAAATGGATAACTGGAGAGTAGCTGTCCTTGGCGACGGTGGTGTTGGTAAAACAGCTCTGGCCGTTCAGGTGCGTTGTCCTAGTCTCTGTTTTTCGACTCCTTGAACTGATTTTCGTTCAGTTCACTCTCAATTGTTTTGTCGGTAAGAACGTACGATGTCTCGGTCCAACGAGGATCTTCTGACATATCGGTGGAACTTGCTTTGTACCAACAGAGGTGCGTTCTGACTCGAGTAGACCTGCCAAAGGTTCCTAAAGCTCCTTTCCGCAGACGTATGATCCAACGATAGAGGATGCTTATCGGAAGCAGCTTATAGTCGACAACCGTATGTGTTTTGTGGAAGTTATCGACACTGCCGGCCAGGGTGAGTCACCGACACTGCTCATGCAGGCTTGTTCATTTATATCCTATTCCAGAGGAATACGCCACATTGCGAGATCAGTGGGTCCGGTACGTGCCCCTCCCCTCTACAGCGTCGGACCACCCCTCACTTACCCGTGTCTCACAGTGAGGGCCAAGGCTTTATCCTGGTGTATTCCATTGCATCGCGTTCAACATTTGATCGCCTTGAAATATTCCGGCAATCGATGCGAAGAGTGAAGAGAGGAGATCCAATTTTTATGCTTGTGGGGAACAAATGCGATAAGACGTACGAACGAGAAGTGTCGAAGGAAGAAGGAGCAGCACTCGCACGGCAGTTTGGCTGCGAGTTTATTGAAACCTCGGCGAAGACGGCGCAAAATGTGGAACGATT
This sequence comes from Marasmius tenuissimus, assembly GCA_029532415.1. Lineage (NCBI taxonomy): Eukaryota > Fungi > Basidiomycota > Agaricomycetes > Agaricales > Marasmiaceae > Marasmius > Marasmius tenuissimus. The sequence continues at coordinate 1,343,381 of JAQOTA010000052.1, forward strand.
ATTCACGAATCTTGTTCGTGCCCTCCGACAAACGAAAAACATAGAAGTTGGTCAGCCCGCCGGTAATGCAGTGAGGCAGAAAGAGAAGAAGAAGGGTGGATGCATTGTCTTGTAGGAGTCCTTACTGGGATCACTGGCTGTTAGATTCCCTTTTTACCTTCTTTTGATGATACCACTATGAATCTTTGCTCGCTTTTCCCATTCTCCTCCTCCATTGCATCTTTTCTTTTTCCCTTTGTCTACTCATTGACTGTTTTTAACGGCATGCTTCAGTGATATGTACTATGGTATACCGGGGTGTTTGTTGTATACATATCAACCCATTCGGCATCTGTCAGACTGTACAGTCACTCCTGCGCATGTCACAGCCGTCAGCGACCACATAGGACCCTACACAGACCATACGTATCATGTATCCCTTATAACCCCAGCCTCCCGGGCTGTACATACATTCGCCAAATGTCTCCGACTTCCTCATACTCATGCCCTGACCCCGACTTCTCTGTTAGGTCAGTTCCCGACAATCAACTCTTTCCTGCGAACAGGGAGGTCCTAGCTGCTAACTCAGATGTCTTTCGTACGTCCCAAAAGTTTGCTCTCCGCTCTGCACGAGATTAACTCTCCCAAATATTCTCTGATTTGAAAGGTGACATGTTTTCGTGTTGCGATACTAATGAAGGAGGCGATAACAATAATTACGGACTCGAAAACAATACTCTGGACCTCCATGAAACCGCAACTTTGACTGGGGCCCTCCTTTCCCTGATTCATGAACGGCCACGAGTCCCCGTCATCCTGAAGAGATCAGATCCTGCTGACGGATTGCTCCCAAAAATCATTCATGACCCTTCTACAGTCATCCCGTTTCCAATCCTTTCGTCATTATTCTCGCTGGCGGATAAATACGCATTATCGGAGAGAATAACCGACACGCTGAAAACACACCTGTCGGCACATGCGCCCAATCATCCTTTGCAAGTGTACGGCCTTGCTTTGTCGTTGGAGTTGAATGAGATCGCGTCCAAGTCGACTCAATACATGAAACCGCTGGCGGAGTACACGCAGGAGGAGGTCAAGGCGATACCGAGCGTCAGTGCCTATCATAGCATTCTCCAATTGCAGGATTTCCGCGTTAGGTCCTTACGGTCGATCTTGTCGGAGGAAAACATATTTCCTCATGGTGTGTAGGAATTGCAGGTCCTCGGAATCAGAGTTCTCACATGTTTCTTCCAGGTTACGGTTCCTGCTCAACGCATCTCGAAATCACGCTATCCCTCTGGTCAAGTACCAAGGCAAACCTCACGTCCCAGATCCACCACCGTACGAGAAAGTTCCTCGAGTAATTCCCGTTCTTGTCCTCACTCACATGTGTGGTGTACATTGCCCAGTTACCGATGTCGCCGGGGAAATGGAACGCGTGCTGGAGCTTTCTCCTGTAGGCACATGTTCTACTTGTCGGAAAGCATGTATTGCTTCTATCGATATGCTTCGGGTGAGTGGTTAAAGGTTAAAAGAGTCCGACGAACTACCGGTTATTAACACCGCGGTTCCTCTGCAGTACAAGTGCAGAAGAGTTCCGAAAGAGGTTTCGAACTTCAAGCCAGCATGATAATCGATAATCACTTGCCACTCCCTGCTCTTGGTCTGTCCCGGAATATCATGATGGACATTAGAATGACGATTATACGGCAAGTGTACAACCTGAATGTCTAGCGATACAAATGTATATCTGTAGTGATTCCTACTTGTTGTGCCAAAGAAGCGTTCTAAGATCTTTCCATACTTCGGAATCACGATACAAATAAGTCATTGAGTTGAACATTCCGGGTTGAACGGTCTCCCCTCTGTTGGCGAAGAGCCACATTACCGCACCCCAGGACAGGGCTGCGAACCATGAGAAGTATTTGGAGTTCGGAGGAAGTGGTTTCACAGCCGAGAGACTGCGAGGAGATTGAGGTGATGCATGATAGGGAGCGTCGGCTCTGGGAATGAATGAGGCCACCACTCGCGAAACGACGTAAAGAACGATCTGGATGTTTCAATGCAATGAGGAATAGCTCAAACTGGAGGAAATCCGGACTCGAACCTGTTCATTGACCGCTGTACGATCACCAAAGACTACATATCCACCCAATAGTCCAGCCATGAAGGTATCCAAGCTCCTCTCCTTTCCTCCGTTTGCCTTTCGTTGTAACAACAACAGAGTCTTGTATATTGATACAAATTTAGCGAGATTGAGCGCATGCTGCTTCGTAGCCCTGTATATCACTTGAAGACGCGATTTCCAGCTTTACATGGGTTCCAAAGTCAGGAGGATATCAAAGAATGAGTGCTTGGGAAATTCACTTACTCGCCTCTTCCAAACAAAATTGACATCACCACAGCGTGCGGGAATCTGACTTTAACACCGTAGACGAATCCATTTCGTGCGCCTTTGAGGATGGCGAGATATTCGTGAAAGGCGGGGTTGGTGATGATGGCCTGGAGTGTAGATTCCATGGAGGAGAGCAGGACGGTGGATGAGTATGGTAGAGGACCGAAATCACATGAATGAAGTAATTTGCTGGCCAATGCGGCTCCGTTGGTCCGAGGTCCGAGTGTGAATGAGCTCAAAATCAATAGCCTGCTTCGACTGAGATATGATATATCCGTGTGTGTGAAGTTGATTGAAGCATGCAACGAAAGTAACTAAACCAAAGTACAGACTAATGCGATAAGGTAGATGGTACACCAATGAAACTGGGCTATTACAACCGCACAGGAACTCTGGAAAGTTTAAAGTGGGTCACATCTTGGGTTTACCCAGCGGAGCCTCACGACCTGAGGCGTGAATAATGTCAAAAGGGAGCCGATTACGAGCGTCGAGAAGGCAATACCTTGATGGACGAGGGTCGATGGTGCGAACCCAAAGTCTTCATTGAGTGTGATACCCTGGCAAACGGTAAGCATGAGAACACTAAATTCGAGGTCAAGCGTACCATTTCGCCAGCGATGACCCGGACCTTTGCATCGTCAGTACCCCACGTATGCCCGATGAGGAGGAAAAACTCACCATCGACCAGTGATGGACACAGTGAAGACTCGCAAACCACAGCTGGTAATCGTTCAACGTCAATCAGGCACCGTTCAATGAAGATCTTACTTCTCTTCCTAATGAACTCCGCATCTGTTGGTCGTATGGCGTGATTGCATGTAATTCTACAGCGGCGTTCCAATCAGCGACGTCAGCTATCTCTCCTAGTTTCCGTATTGTTTCTGTTAGGCTCTCCCGAGCAGCAGCGCGACTAGTCTCCATCGGTGAGTTCCGAGAGCGACTTCGGTCATAGTCCAGTGTATATGAGTTGGGAGATTGAGAGTCGACAATCTGTATCAGTGACCGGAAATGATCGTTGGCATGCCTCAGGTGTTTCCCTAAGAGCGTAGCTTTGTATTAGACCACATTCACGGGTTCAAAAGAAGCGCTGTAACGCACCAATAGTAGAGCCTGGGAGGTATTGAGAGTGAACGGAAAGTTGTTCGTCGGAGGTAAGGAATTGGTCGATGACTTCGACCGCTTGCTGCAATACTGTCTGGGCTACGACCACCTGGTCCTTCATATATTTCATAGTTTGGTCCGCAGAGTCTCCGCTCTCTTGACGAATGGCGCCAAGTGCGTTAGAAGAACCCTGAAGTGGAAGTTGAGCTGATTGGAGGTCGAGTGACATGAGAGCAGAAGACTACGCAAACAAACGGAGCGACGGGGTTCCAGCTGGCTTTGCTGGACGGATCCAAAGTGGGAGAAGGCCCTTTTTCAATCATAAATGCATAAAAACGCGTTTACAACGAGGTACTGGCCGCAAGCTGACTGACGGGCGAGGCTGGTCCAAGGGCTGATATTTTCAGGAGAAAAACTGCGTAAAAACATGTTTTGTACATAAAACTTTGGTATGTCGACCACCACAAATTTCGCGGGACCTACGGGGAAGGCCCTGCGTACTCAACGGAGGCCAGCGGTTTTCCGTCTTGCAGAGAACCCTTGACCGCATTACTTCCGCAATGCGGAGGGTGAGAGACAGGAAGTTCACGAAAATCAGAATCCTCCGTCGTCGTCGCTCTGTGAGAAATGTTGAGAGCGAAAATCCGCGACCAAGATTTTTTAGGCTTGGATTATATAATCACTTCATTACCTTCCCCATCCACCCGCCTCCCTAGAGCTACCTACTATGCTTTCATCCGTTATCAAGAAAGCGGGCTCACGAGCTCTTCCTACCCGTCATGTAAGCCTCTCTGAAATGCTCTGGACCGCGTTCTAACTTTCTCGACCGTCTAGGCTGGTCAGAGACGTTTCTTGTCTATCCACGAGTACCAATCTGTCAAACTCCTCAACTCTGTGCGTACCGGTATCCTCGCTCACCACCTCACTGACTCTCGGTTCGTCAGTACGGTATACCGACACCGAAGAGCATTCCCGCAAAGTCTGCAGAAGAGGCCTACACCGTAGCCAAAGATTTTGGTACAATTCCGATCACTTCCGGCCAGAGACGTGGCTTACATTGCGCATGAAGGACACAACGAACTGGTCATCAAAGCACAAGTACTTGCTGGAGGACGTGGAAAGGGAAAATTCGACAATGGTTTCCAGGGAGGGGTGCATATGGTCGACTCGTACGTGCTTCATAAACCTCTATGTGTTTTCTACGCGTCTGACGCATCTCGTTTGTAGCGCTGAGCAGGCGAAAGAACTGGCTTCAAAAATGATCGGGTCCAAACTTATCACAAAGCAAACTGGTGAAGCGGGTCGTATTTGCAACGCTGTAGGTTCTTCAACTCTAGCTTGGGCCAATAAAGCGACCGGTGACGAACCTTCCTCCTCTAGGTCATGCTTGCAGAACGTCGTGAACCCTCCCATGAATACTACGTCGCCGTGCTCAATGACCGTGTCAATCAAGGCGTCGTTCTCGTTGCTTCTAACCAGGGTGGAATGAACATTGAGGAAGTCGCCGCAAAAGACCCCTCTGCCATCATCACAACGCCCATCAACTTCGCCAATGGTCTCTCGAAACAAGAGGCCCTGGAAGTCGCAAAGAAGCTCGGCTTCAAGGACGCTGCCGCTGAAGAGGAAGCTGCCGACATCTTCATCAACCTCTACCGCATCTTCAAGGATAAGGATGCTACTCAAATTGAGATCAACCCCCTCGCGGAAACTAAGGATGGAAAGGTTCTTTGGTACGTGTCACAGGCACTCATATGACTGTGATATTTCTAACGCAAGCTGTAGTATGGATGCGAAGTTCGGTTTTGACGACAACGCGGAGTTCCGTCAATCAGATGTTTTCTCGCTGCGCGATGTTTCTCAGGAAGAGCCTTCAGAAGTTGAGGCACAGAAGGCTAACCTCAACTTCATCAAGCTCGATGGAAACATTGGTTGTTTAGTCAACGGTGCTGGTCTTGCTATGGCCACTATGGACGTCCTCTCGCTTCACGGAGGTAACCCAGCAAACTTCCTTGACGTCGGAGGGTACGGATCATCCCGTTTCATATAATGGGGGTTACTAATTCAAGATATGCAGTGGTGCCACCCCTACAACTGTCAAGAAGGCCTTTGAGATTATCTTGTCTGACCCCAAGGTGAAGAGTATCTTCATCAACATCTTTGGAGGTATGTCGGAGTTTCCGTTATCACAGGAAGGCGATGCTCAAGGAATAACTTTCAGGTATCATGCGCTGTGATTACATTGCGGAGGGCGTCATCAAGGCAACGAAGGAACTTGACCTCACCATCCCCCTGGTGGTCCGTCTGAAGGGAACGAAAGAGAAAGAGGCAAAAGAGTACGTTGACTTTTGAACTTACTTCCGTCGTGATCTGACCTGTTTGGGCCCTCAGTATGATCAAGGAGTCGGGGCTCAAAATCATTGCCTTTGATGATTTAGATGAAGCGGCTGAGCGCGCCGTCCACCTCGCACTCTAGACCTCTCCTTTTAGTCTTACTAGTTCGACTTATTTTTTACTACGTATTTCCGTTTGAAGGAATAATCAGAAAGGCTTTCAAATAGAAAATGAGACAACAGCGTGATGTGGACTAGGTACTGTAGAATAGCAAAACACAAGAAAGACGAAGAATCAGGGAAGAATTCGAGCGAGACTGAGGTACTGAGAGCAGAAGGAGTGCCCGGACGTTTACCAAGTTGGTCTCACGCCCCCAAACTGGGCGGGGGACGGATATGACTGTGGGGGCATTGGATGGTGAAGAGATGGTGGGGGATGTTGTGGATGATGGTGAGGATGGTTGTCGTTCCTCATGGGTGGGCGAGCGGCATGAGCTGGTAGCATGACTGGACTGCCGCCGTACATTGGCATCGGGGGTACTGCACCTGCATGTGCCATTGCTGGACTCATGATGGGTCCGTTACCGCGCCCTCGATTTAGGTGTCCTCCTTGCTGCGGTGGTTGAGGTGCTGGCACTGAGTTCTGCATATTCGGAGGCAAGCCATAGATTGGTTGAGGACCGGGCGAGGGATACATCGGAGGGGGAGGATAAGACGAGGGCATCGAGGGTCTCATCATAGCGCCAGGTGATTGGGCTGCCGCATTCGGGTGAGGCACCCACATGGGGCTGAAGAGCGGAGCGTGTCCATTGACCTGCATTCGGCTGGGTACCGGACTACCGTTCATGGGATGAGGGTACGCCATAGGAGCAGGCGAGTGGCTCATGATCGGAGAAGGATGGTACGGGTAGTTGGGACGCATATTTTGAGCTGCCGACGAATTGGAGACAGAGTAGAACCCTTGCGGAGGCCGGGCAACCGGAGCGGAGGTCGATGGAGGTGAGATAGTTGGCCGGTGCGGAGTTGTGGTCAATGCAGGAACGGGAACCTGTTGGAAGGCTTTTGTGACGTCGTGAAGAGACATCCGTGAGGGCGCGGTCGTCATTGTGGGTGGGGGAGTCTCTCCGTCCTCAGATTTGACATCCTGTAGCGTGAACGGTAAAGCGGTCAAGTCGTCAGCGATTCCTTCCAGCGAGTTGACAGGGTGAAGCTCAGATTTGTTCGAGGTTTGAGACCAAACAGCCCTCAGGTGCTCGGGATCTGGTACTCGCACGGGGGAATCTTTCAAAGGCAACGCCAGAGTCCGGGATGACCATGCAGAATTGTGATGCGAGGGAGGCGTGATTGGAATGCGGTCGGGCTGGGTGATAACTCAGATTAGCGTACACAATCACTATAATGTTTGACTCACAGAATCTTCGGAGCTTTTGCTTTCCGTTTTAGTGCTGCTGACGAGAGGTGGAAGGCTGTATTTGGAGTCGTTGGGGGAGGTGTTGGGAGAACGTCGCTTCATATCAATCAGGGGAATTTTACTTCCAATCGGTGATTGTTTTGTCGCGTCGTTCACAACGCCTGTCTCCTTCTTCACTTCTGTGGTTGCACTAGCTGGGTCGGTTTCAGTTACTGCGAAGAAACTAACAGCCGGTCCAGCTTGAGCATCGACTTCCACTATTCGCGAGTCGCGATAGAAGGCAACACCGGACCCAACAGGCATCTTGGGCTGTGACCGTGTCCTCAAACTACCGGTACCAACTTGATCCTTCGTGCCGTCTTCCTTGTGCGTCTCTAATGAAACAGCAACCGTGGGGGATTCTCGAAGTTCTGGAGGGGGAGACCGACTGGTAGTGCTCAAAGCTGTCGTTTCGGCGACCTCGGGTGAAGGCCGTTTTCTCCAGGTTGAAGCTTCATCGGCAACGGTCGGTTTACCAAAGGCACCCCCTGTACTCATCCTCACCGGTACACTATTCCTCGTTTGCGGCATCATGATGGATTGCGGGAGAGATACGCGGTACTTGTTCTTGCCCTTGTAACCCAGCGAATACCCTCTTCGGAAGAGGACATCATTCAGTGAGAAATCGCGTCGATTCATACCTTCCACTGGAGGATTAAACGAGAGCACTTCCCACCACCTCATTCGTTCCGATCTGTTGAAGCGTTCCAACTGCCGTCTCTGTATCGGTTCCACAGGAGCTGAGGTCTTTGGCACTCTCACCAAGAATTGGTTCCAAGCAGGTTTCGGAGACCGAGGTGGCTCTGCAGAGGTGAAGAGGAAATTCTCCGTCGGGGTGGATTCAGGCTGAGGTGGACGTGACGATGGCACCGTTCGACGTTCCCTTTGCGCAGACAGTTTCGGCTGACTGGGAGAGTTTGCGGGACGCTTAATTTGGGAGTCCTTTTCCGAATGAGAGGTGTGTTCCCTCGATTGCATCCCGTCCAACGCTTCCTTTACACGAGACATCGCATCATCCAATGCAGACATCGGTGCCTCTTTGCGCTGATTTCGGGTAGGGTGGGAAGGGGAAGAGGTCAAAGGATGCTCCGGCGAGCTATCCTTCTGGACAGAGTGACCCATATTAGTTTCCATTGGTTGTATTGAAGTGACAGCTGGTAGCTGGTCAGGTTTACGGATAGATTGTGGGCTCGTGGAAGGGTCTGGCCTCTCCTTCCGTCTCCATACTTTGTGGTCAGACTTCAACTTCTCGGCCTCAGACACTGCCGGCGGCTGGTCTTCGAAGAAATCACTGGCGACAGCTCTTCGAGTTGAAGTGTTTGGTTCTGTAGGCTGATCTACCTTTTCTGCCCCTTCCGCTGGCGCCACTCCGACAAACTTGCCCAACTCAGAATAATCGACGACTTCCAGGTCTGCCTCAGGATCGTCCGCTAACGATTGCACGTGCTCAAGAGCTGACGGCGGCTGCGAGGTAAAAGATGTCGAACGGGAATGCGCAGCTGGCCGGGTACGCCATGAATTCGGTGAATCAGAGATCGGAACAGTCGAGACGATGGTGTTCGCTCCCGGCGCACGCGTAAACGACACGCGCCTTGGATTTGTCGGAGGGTGAGAGGGAACGGTTCTGAACGAGGGGGTCCGCTGGAGAGAAGGCTTCTCAGGAAGGTTGGGTTGGTTATTCTCTTCCTTGGCCTCCTTGATAGCTTGCTCGATGACTTGGATCGCTCTCTCACTCTACACGAGCGAATCCGATGAGCGACAAGCCGTTGAAGCCTTATGAAAGACTTACCTGTGACTGTGATACCTGGGGTGTCGACTTCTCCTTCTCCTTCACAGGAGTAGCAAACCGCTTCTCCAACTCTGCCGCCTTTTGTCTCGCTCGCTCCTTTTCGCGTTCCCTCTCTTCTTCTTCCTGCAGCCGTCTCTGTTTAGCACGTTCAGCAGCGCTATGCATCAAGTCCTTCTTTACATTCTCCAACTCGTTGGTCGACATGTTGAGCGTTGCCGGGTCTATAACAGGTGATGAGATCACAGCCGATGCATGTGAAAGAGAAGGTGACTGAGATGGTGCTCTGACTGAGGGCGTTGTCGGATGAGCAGAATGCGTGCTATAGCGAGATTCACGAGAAGCCGCACGACCGTCTCGTTTGAAAGAGGTTGAAGTTGAGACACTCAGTGGAGGTTGCGATAGGTGAGGGGGAAGTTGTCGGCCAGCATCTTTTCCATCACGCAGCGCATGCGGAGGGACAGGTGGCGGGCCCATCACAGTTTGCTGTCGACCTCTGGTTTCTCCGGTGCCGTCTCCAAACTTGGGGCCGAAAGAAGTCGAATGCGGAAGATTATTTGGGCCGGAGTAGGGACTAGTGAGGGGGTAATGACCATCTCGACGCTTGTCCCCACCATGAGTACTGCCACTGTATCGTCTATCGGGAAAGTATCCGTCACTGTTGGGTGGCTTTTGCAACAGTTGGACGTTTTGGTGGCCTGGGGCGTGAGAAAATGGAGGGCGAGGGCCTCTAGAATCTATTGGTGAATGATCAGGCGGGTGACCGCGTTTGAACGAAGGCGTGGATCTTGCGCTACTATATGGCTCCAGTCTATTGGATCTCTCGTTGAACAATGCCTTTGAAGACTCGGTTGAACCTGAATGTGAATTTGAAGGAGAGATCCGAGGATAGCTAGTTGGTTCTCCGCCTGTTGGCCCAGAGGATATTGAAGGCGCGTTCCTCGGCCAGCTACGATCGAAGTCATCAACAAACCGCTCTTCCTTGCTCACGGGTACATTTGAAATGCCAGATTCGTCTTTCTCCGCGTCGTGGTGCGGCGGGGCGCGAAGTGATGGATCTTCAGTCGGCGGCTCTGTGGGGTTGTTGTCAACCTTATATTGCCGACCATCTCCAAACTCAATAACACCGTCAAGGAAGTTGTCGTCATCCTCTTCCATCTAAAACGCCTGATATCAGAGACGTCGTTATGGACAGACGACAGCTTAGGCGCACCTCGTCCCAATGATGAGCGTTTGGATCCAAATGTACCCCACGAAATGTGTCTGCATCCTCCATTCTCGCTTGCTTGCCATGGTCATCCGATTCTTTCGGTTCAGCACTCTTGAGTGGTCGACTGACGCCTGTTTTATTCATGAGCTACTGATGAGGACCAAATAGAGGTATGAACGGACCAAGCGCGACCTCCGCAGCGGTAGGGAAGTCATTAGAGTTTGCACGTGAGGCACCTGCGCCTGCCTTCGCGTTCCCCCAGACTGGTTTATTCGAGGAGATGCCGCCCGTTAGTGTCGTGGTCTTATGAATACTGGCAGGCGAAACCGCGGAGCGCGGTTGAGGCTGGATGAGTTTGCCAGTAGGAGGGATGTGCGGCGCTCCCGATGATAAACTATTTGCTGCTATGGCGTTTGGCTGTGGGGGCAGTTTGGTTCCATTGGGTGTTGTTGAGTTGGAATTCGGTACTACTGGGGGTGTTACAGAGGAGGGGCGTGACCAACCAGGTCCTGGACTAGAGGACGACTGGGGATTTGCGGTGAGTTTGGTAGTGATCAGACGGGGATGAATGGTGCTGGCCGATGTATTCGTGGTTCTTGCTATTGTGCAAACTGTGAGATCAGAACGGCACCATATTTCAAAAGCGATATATCTCACAAATCGAATTCGCTGTCTTGGCTGCGCCGGAAGACGAGGAACCTGGGGAAGTGGTGGACGTTTTCTCAAGGAATTTCTTGGTGATGTTGACTGCACTGAAGCGTTTAGTCTGTGTCGGTGCTGAACCTGACCCCAGCTGAACAAGAGACGGTCGTGTAGATTGAGTAGGAGATTCGATTGTTTGGCCCGCTGTCGTTGTTGAGCTTGCGGTCTTCTTGTCCGATGAATCTGACGGTGTGGTTGAGGTACTGCTGGGGTATGCGGTAGCATCCTTCGGGGGTTGCGTTGTCTCGCTTCTCAAATCGACGACTTTGCTGGCTGTGTTCTCTCGTTCTCCGGACAGACTTGACGAAACCGCAGCCTCATTGTCGATATTAGCCATATACGCGTCGCAAGACGCCTGCTTTCTCGTTTAGTGGGGCGAGATAGAACTGATATTAGAGGGGGGTTTTGAGAAAACAATAGTCAAATTTCGATGTAGTTATGCAAGATACAGAAGACTGGCATACCTGGGGTGTCAGTAACCCTCAGAACTGTTGTGATTGTCGAGCTAATTGCCCACCAACTTGGTGGTCGTCGGCAAGAATGGCGAAAATATATGAGCTTACCTAATCAAATTAAGGGTACGGGATGTCCAAGCGTTGCTCGAACTTGAGAGCATCTCAGAGTAAACCCCGTATCATGGCAAACATTCGAGTTCCATTAGAACGGCCTCTTATGATCAACACTAATAGTACAAGTTTCAAGACATCTCCGCCAGCTCTGCCTCCCGTTTGTTCAGCCGGTCAACTTCGGCATCCAATGCTATGTTCGCCATCTCGATCTGCAACACTCCTGATATCAGTTCTGTCCAACGTGTCTCCAGAGACGTCAGTTGTGCCCCAATCTTGGTCTTTGAGAAATTTGGATGTCAGAAAGTCGCCTGCCTATTGGACGCGAGGAAGCATACCTGCGAGTTCTTTCGCTCCCGATTCACGTCCGTTGTGAGCTGCGTGAGGTCCTCAAGAGCTTTTTCAACATTTTTTGCTGTCTCTTCAAGAAGGTAATTTTGTATTCGCCACGCGTTGGAACCATAGGTTTGAAGCAGAGTCAAGTTGGTTTGCCTGTGGATTGCATAGTTCAATAAGACCGTGACGAGCAGAGAGACGAGGGGGACGCACCGTATCCGTTGGTGTTCTAGTTGCGCCCGTGCATTATCCAGTGCAGCTGTCCACTCTTCTTCAGTCGCAGGTGTAGAAGTGGGACCAGGCAATTGATACCTGACGTGATCTAAAGGAGGAAAAGGTTCGTGGGCCTCTACACGCTCCAGTTCGGCTTTGAGCAGAGGGTTTTTCTGATACGTGTTCATTAACAACCAAAAAAGAATGTAAAAAAGGAAACATACAGAGAACAGTTCGAACGGAGGTGGGACGCGCGGGTGCAAGGTTGTGGGTGGTTTGGGTTCCCGAGCAAGTTCTTGCTGAACTTTCTGTTGAAGATGGGGGTACAGTTCCAGCTCCTTATCATAATAGGGAAGAGAATCGTGAATTTCTGTAGATTGAGGTTCAGAGTCTGCCATAGTTTAATCGAGAATTACAGTAAGAGACGCGTGGTGGAAGAATGGCAAGAGGGAGTGCGGTAATCTCCGAAACCTGGTTGGAGAAAACGCCCATCATGCTCTCGAGAGCATTGACCCAAAGTCTGCGCCGAACATGGGCACGTCCCGCAATTCGTGCTGTTCACTCTTCTGCGCAGCGTAGAGGTGCGTATTTCTGTCGCATCGTTGTTCGAACAGAATGATATTTATTTTTCCTTCCAGCTTCAACTTCACCCTTCCCCGAGCCGACCTCTCCGAATCATACACTCACCAAATATGCTGAAACCACAAAAGCACTCCACGAATACGGCTCATATATCACTCAATGTCTCCCCAAGTTCATCCAGCAGTTCTCAGTCGTGAAGGATGAACTCACTCTCTACGTCGGCCCCACCGCGGTTCTTCCCGTTCTCCGATTTCTCAGAGACCATTCTCAGTGCCAGTTCAAGAGTGTCATGGACATAAGCGGTGTCGATTTCCCAGAGAGGGAAAAACGATTCGAGGTTGTTTACCACATGTTGAGCGTCCAGCACGCAGGGAGAATCAGAGTCAAGACCTACGCTGGCGAAGGCGACCATGTTCCGAGTGCGGTCGAGTTGTTCAAGGGGGCTGATTGGTACGTCTTTATGCTACTGCGTTTTGAATCTCCTATAACTTGTCGTTTTGCTCATAGGTACGAGCGTGAAGCCTGGGACATGTATGGAATCTTTTTCAGTGGACACCCCGATCTGTACGTCCTGTACCTTTCCCAAAGCATCATTCAGTACTGACACGGATATTCAGGCGTCGTATATTGACCGACTACGGTAAGCTCAACAAGAGATTACAGAATTTGGAAGAGGTTTCTCATTGAATGTGATTCAGGCTTCGAAGGGCACCCATTGCGGAAGGATTTCCCTCTCACTGTGCGTGTATATCAACCCTTCTACGTATCTTTGCTGACCTCCATATCTTCAGGGATACACGGAAGTTCGCTACGATGAAGAGAGGAAACGCGTTGTCTACGAGCCGTTACAACTCACACAGGCATTCAGGTATGTTCCTTTCGTTGACTTTCTTCGCCCTACTCATCACTCCCTCCCGTAGAAACTTTGAGTCCCTCTCGCCATGGGAGCAGATTGGAGAGGGAACCGAGCCCGTCAGACCCGACAACCTCAAGCCTCTCCCACCACCCAAGCCAGAGGAGCCCAAGAAGTAACGGGTCCGATAGTAGAAGCGTACAAGATATTATTTTCACATTTTTGTGTATAGACCAAATACATAGAAAGTGGTTTTCCGAACTCGTACCAAAGTGCAGGGACAGAACTGTCCGGTCGTAAGTCGTAAGTAATCATACAAGTAGTCATGAATCTTCGGTCTTGACATCTCCAGCTTCATTTCCCTGGTTCGCCTCGGCAGCTTTAGTTAGCTCTGCTCCGATGGTAGCCTTCGCCCAACCCATTCGTGATACGACGTACTCCTGCGCAACAACTTCCACTGCCACCCGAAGAGATTCGGCAACCAGATCTTCAACCCACTCATAATCATCCCAGATGGCCAACCAAGCACCGGGCGCTGCCTGAGAGATGGTGGAGTGCACAAGTTTGTGGGAAGGATCAGAAAGATAGATTAGGAACTGAAGGTGTTGTTGTTTGGCTTGCACAGGAGGCGCTGATGTTTGATCTTCTGCAACATTTTCGGAAGCTCCAGGTAGTATGTATGAAGACAAGAATGGTTGGATGTGCAGAAAGACGTAGGAGTAGGAGGTCGGGGACTGAGAGGTTGGCTGTGGTGCCTTTGTTTCTGCGTTCTTCGACTTGATTAGTTCGTCCAGAGTGGCCTAGAAGCATGTAAGCTTCGAAACAAAAGCAACAGAAAATCTACCATGGTCTGACCTGGGCAAGTTTGACGGCAGTCTCATACCCATCAACAGCATTAAGATCCCGTGCCGCGGTACTTCCCTCTTCCTTCGGCTGTGAGGGGGAACCACTATTCACGACAAGGTCGCCACCTTCGACTTGTTCCAGAACCTGAGTAGAAGTGAGCATAGACGGGCGACTAAAGAGCTTGGGACGTACGCGAGCCATTGAGCGATACACCAGAGTTTCCACGCCATCATAGCCTTTCATATCGTGGCTTAACCATACTTGAATGACCTCATGCTCAGCTATTGGAGGGGCTACGACGTTGAGGATATCCGTCAACGTCGAAAGACCAACTCGTTTGAAATCCTGGCCTGCGGGCAACGCGTGAGTAGAGGACAATTTCACGCTAGAATTCGAGCTCACCGAGCTTATCGATATTGGCACTCTTTGCGTATTCCATCATTCCCTCTCCCCACTTCCGAGCCTGTTCATTCTTGGGGAGGTGCTTTACTTGCTCATCGACAACAGTTCGCGCTTGCTGTAACGCGGCGGAAGCGGTGTTCCAGACAGACCCCCAACCCCAACCTCCAGTATCACCAGCTGGTGCTGCATTCTCCGTGGCCCCACCGGCGGTTGAAGCGCCAGGTCTCGATGGACCAGGGGGTGTGACAGCCCTGGCCGTGGAGGGAGCTAAGGAAGATCCACCAAGCTTGACACGTTCGGTGCTTTTCCTGAGAGTCGGCGTCCCTGCTCTCGATAATGGGCGTTCGATGTGTGTGGTGGTAGATTTCGTAGGTTCAGCGCTCTTCTGTGTTATTTCGTCAAGGAAAGCGAGGACCTCAGCCTCTCCTTCGTTGTTACCTCCAGGAGCGCTGCTGGAGGAAGTTGATTTGATATGAGGACTGCTTTCCGGTGCAGGAGCGAATGAATCCAGATCATCGAGTAATTGTAGAGCTTCTTCTTGTTTCGTTTTCGATTTCGACATGGTGGTGACGATAACCGTTCTTCCGTGGCTGTGTTTTTCTGAGGTTCGCGCCTATTCGCGACTCGGTTTGTTGAAGTTCGCGCTCATCTAGCATCAAGGTCCATCTCCTCAGCCCTCAAAATGCAGGGTAATGACCAGCCGTTGATTCAGCCAATCGATGGTGAACAGAAGAAACGGGTTGTACGTGTCCAGTGATTTATCCAGGTTGGCTCGTGTGAGGTCTCAACTTTTGCGCACCACAGTGCTACTTTTTCGATTCTGACATCGGAGGATTTCATTATGGACCTGGACACCCGTAAGTCTACTCGTAGGCCACCCGCCACCCAGATGCATGGCTGATTTATTACATCTAGAATGAAACCAACCAGGATACGGATGTGCCATTCTCTTGTCATGAACTATGGCCTGTACAAAAAAATGGAGATCTTCGTACGTTCCGGCTGCTACGTGAAATATTTGTCGTACTCAGCGAGTTGACAGCGAGCAAAACCAGCAACGAAGAGAGAAATGACCCAGTTCCACTCCGACGAATATGTTGACTTCCTTGCTCGCATTTCACCGAGCAACATGAACTCATTTGTGAGGGAGCAACATAAATGTTCGTATCTCTTTACTGCACACTGTTTCTCTGCTTCCGCTCATCTCCTCGCTTCAGATAACGTTGGTGATGACTGTCCCGTCTTTGAGGGATTATTTGATTACTGCTCAATATCCGCCGGAGGCTCGATGGGTATGGTTTATCGACTTTTGTCAGGTTAAATTCTCTCAATTTCATCAATACACAGAGGGAGCTGCGAGACTCTCAAGAGACAAGTGTGACATCGCAATCAACTGGGCCGGTGGACTTCATCACGCGAAGAAGAGTGAAGCCAGTGGATTCTGCTACGTCAACGGTGAACGGAATCTCTACTATTCTACCTATGTGCTTCTCATATCTGTCCTAGATATCGTTCTCGGCATTCTGGAACTCTTGCGGTGAGCCCCCTGCGCTTCTATTGAGTTTTTCCGCGTACTGAACTACAACGTCAGTTATCATCAGCGTGTCCTCTATATCGACATAGATGTCCACCACGGAGATGGTGTAGAAGAGGCCTTCTATACCACGGATCGGGTGATGACTGTTAGTTTCCACAAATATGGAGAATACTTCCCTGGGACAGGGGAGTTGCGCGTAAGGACACATTTTTCTGCCATCTAGCTTGTCACCGTCGCTTACCTGAGCACAGGATGTCGGAGTCATGAAGGGGAAGTACTACTCTCTGAACTTCCCTTTGCGGGATGGTATCTCAGATGAGAACTATAAATCAGTCTTCGAGCCGGTAAGGACGATTCATGAAAGGCGCTCGAAATGACCCTCATTCCCCTTCAGGTGATTCAACAAGTCATGGAAACATACGATCCATCCGCAATTGTTCTGCAGTGTGGTACAGACTCCCTCTCCGGAGACAAGCTGGGATGTTTGAACTTGTCCATGCGAGGTATGCATGTCTACTTCTCAAGAGCTTCCCGATGATCTCACGTTGTATAGGACACGCAAACTGCGTCAAGTTCGTCAAATCCTTCAATAAGCCTCTACTACTCCTCGGTGGTGGCGGGTATACAATGCGTAACGTCAGCCGAGCCTGGGCATTTGAGACCGGTTTGGCTGCAGGGGTCGAGCTTGGGTCTAGTGAGATTCTCGTAGGAGTAATACGCTTGGGGAAAGCTAACCCTCCTTCCCAGACATACCTGTCAATGAGTACTACGAATACTTCGGGCCAGACTACCAACTCGATGTCAAATCCTCCAACGCAGATGACCTCAACAGTCCAGCCTACCTCGACCGTGTTAAAAGAATTGTCATGGAAAATCTCCGCAATATGGGTGGTCCGCCTAGCGTTCAGATGTCGGGTGAGAATTTGCAAGGTTTTCTTGTACGGACAACGCTCAATTTTCCTAGACATACCATCACTCCCCATCGACCAGGTTATGGATGATCCAAACGAGGACGAAGATCTGATCCCGCCGGACACTAGACGGCCTCGTCGTCTGTTGGACAGCCGACGACAAAATGACGGCGAACTTTCTGACTCTGACGACGAAGGTGAGGGCGACCGAAGGAACCACGCCAGCCACAAAGATGCAGACAGCTCCGGGGAAGCGAACGGAGGAGTTAGTCGCAAATACCCCGTCGGAGCAGGGATCATGAACTCTAGCAGTACGCTCACACATGGCGCGGGTCCCACAGGGCATACCACTTCCGTGAGGATCCTCTCCAAGGGTTCAGCGACGATGGACGTAGACACGCCTGCATCATCTACCCCAGCGACTGAACCCGAGGCTACAACAAGCGGGGAACCAGCCGATGCGATGGCCACAAGTTAAAATATTCTTTCCATTTATGTCATGGTCGTATTGTTGTCTAGGCTTGCAGTCTGTACATTATATCCAGTTTGAGTTGCTCGGTGCTAGATCGTTCTTACCTTCCGTGCTGATTCCAGTGCATTGAGCGAGTATACCGCACTACATGAGGTCGGAACCTTCGAAAATGAGGAGCCCGCGGCTCTCTGTATGTCCGACGGGATCCTTGAGCCCACTGGGCCCCTCTTTTCTTTCTATCTCCCGGAACGTAATGGGGAATGACGGTGAGATGAGGTAGTTGGTACTGCCTCATGCAACGGTCCCTTTCACTATCAACTTCCGATCCCTCAAGAGCAGAGAAAATTGAGCCTGAATGAGAGCCTTCGTGTTCTGTGAACGCCCAACTTCGGGAGGAAATTCAGGCATGAACAAGACCCGGCTGAGGGAGGGGAATCGACCCGTATCTGCAAGGAAAACATCCAGGGTTTGCCACGGCGACCAGAATGCCAATGCGTTAGACTCGGAGGACGATGAGTAACCCATGATGGTGATGCATAACGCAATGCTTTTTAGCGTTTGGACGGACGGAGGAAACAAGCCGTGAATCCTCTCGACAGGATTGGACGTAGGCGAGTGAATGAGGCGAGATAGCGAGAGAGATTGGAGCGACGGCGTGAGTTTAAGCAAAGGAAAACGCCCTCCTGATAATGGTTTGAAATCGATGCAATTTGACTACCGGACGAAGTTCTCTGTCGAGACGCTCACCTTGTAGCGAATATCCCAATGAAAGATGGCGGACCTCGCATCCTATGGCTTGGAAAGCCGCCGCTAACAAACCATGATCAAGGTCGGAGGGGGGATCAAATAGGGGATCAAAAGCCTGAGGATTGCCTCTTGGCCGTACGAGGGCAAGGGTTTTTAGAGCCTCGAATGAAAAGGGGCAATGCCGGGCGTCGAAGAAATGGATGAAGGTCATGAAATTGGTGGAGAGTTCGAGATGTAGGTTCGTAAGGTGTATAGAACGGGGCTGGCAGCGTGCTGCGTCGTTGGGCGACGGAATTAACGGCCCTCCCCCAGTTATCGAATGTCTGTCTGCATCGAAGTCCAGATGGGAGAGGTGAAGACTTTGAAGACTGGTCGCATTCATCAGAGTGGTAAGAAGGTCGAATGCCGACGGAAAAATGGATCGTGTAAGTCTGAGTGAGGTGAGTGACGAGAGATAAAACCGGCTTTGGATAGAATGCCTTATTCCGGAGGGAAGAGAAGGGTTGTCGACATCGTAGAATTCAATTGACCTAAGGTGGTTCAATTTCGGTAGGAGAGAGTTGATGCACTGATCCTGGTCAGCTATTGTGAGTACCACAACAGCACTACGATGGTGAGCGCGAGGTCGCCGCATACGGTCAAGACGAAGATTGAAAATGTAGGACGCCAGTTCAGGACGCACTTCAATGCATTCGAGGAGGGCATTGAGTCCGTCGATGCCAGCCCGAGTGCGCTGAAGGTTGTCGTTACTGACGAAGCGCTCGATCTTGAAATCGCGGAAGAGCAGCGGCTGTGCGATGCGACGCCAGGTTGATTGAACGAGACAGCAGCTCCAAAGGGTCCTTTTGTCTACCACATTGGTCCAGGCATTCGTCTGAACGTTTTCGAGGATTTGAATGAGGATTTCAGCGGGCAACATGGCGGTCCGGTGAAGGAGTCACTCTACCGTGAGAAATACGCGTTCGCGTCCGCGTCTTATTCACGTCACCTGTCTGAGGGTGTCTCCACCTTACCATCATTGTCCAGACCAGCGACACCACCCCGAAGCACACCCACCACCAACAATGATCCTCTCACGCCGGAGCAAGTGAAGCAGTTTGAAATTCATCGACTGAAAGGTGTTTGTATCGATAGCATCTCTCATAGAGGTCAGAGCTGACTTTATAGCAGCTAGGGCACGGCAAAGAGAACTCGAGGAACTAGCAGCTGAGAAGCAAGCATCAAGCTCCATCAATTCCAACAATAAACGTCCACTCGGGGTGACCAGTGCCACATCAACTTCCCCCACACAACCAGATAAGCCTAAGAAACTTCAAAGAGACTCGCGGCTCGGCACCTATTTCGAGTATGATCTCTCCAAAATGGTGAACTCTAAAGGAGGTTTTTTAGTTGAAGACGGAAAGGAGATAGATGAAGCCACCCGGAGGAAAGAATTGGAAAGGGAAAAGCAGAGAGCGCTGCAGAACCTCGAGCCTCGTGAGTCATCTTGGTGTATGAGCAAGGACCCCACCTCATTGAGAATGCAGCTATATTCCTCGATCCGGAAAGAAACCCCAAGTGCAACGAGTGTGGGACTGTGGACATAGACCACACATTTCACAAGATCTTCAAAGTTCGGGTTTGCAAGAAATGTCAGAACGAGATACCGGAGAAGTACAGTCTACTTACAAAGACCGAGTGCAAGGAGGTATGTCTATCCTATCTTGCCGCGAACAATCGCTCATCCTCTTGTTGGTCTTAGGACTATCTCCTCACCGACCGTGAGTTTGTAACACTCAGCTGGCTAATCGAACCTTCCTCATACATCCAACAGCCGAGTTGCGGGATCACGAGCTCCTTCCTCACTTACTGAGAGCAAACCCTCACAAGTCCACCTTTGCCAACATGATGCTCTTTCTCCGCTGTCAGGTCGAAGAATTTGCTTGGAAGAAGTGGGGTTCACCGGAAGCACTCGACACAGAATACGAGCGGCGAGTCGCTGAAAAGAAGAAAAAGAAAAACAGGAAATTCGAGGAAGGTCTGAGGGATCTCAGGAGGCGAACGAAGGAAGGGGTTTGGCAGAAACGGCAAGATGCAGAACATCGACATGCGTTTGGACCCTCCGTACGTGAACCTGATGGGACCAGTAAGCAAATATGTCACGAGTGCGGCTTCACCGTAGAATTCGAAGAGATTTGAAACAGTATATGGGTAATCACACTGTTAGTTAGTACTGTAGTCTGTCGATAATGATAAACCGTTTTCATGAGGGCGGAAGCCTTGCCTACCGGAACCGGCTATGATCTACCGGGAATGATTAGAATAACCGAGCTGCCAGTGGGCGCTTATTTGTACCTATAATATCCACACGCCGGCGAGCATTCCAGCTGAAACTCCGAACCATGTCAGAAACCAACCAGGTAGAACATGCCCAGATATCAACGGCTCTTGAGGTCGAGAAGCTAGAGGTCAATCTCTTCCGATCCAAGTCTCTTTGGGTGCCCACACGGGCTCGTGGTGTTTTTGGGGGGTGAGTATGCATACAATTCTCGGGGTCTAGAAACTCACAGAAAACGACCTGTAAGACAAGTCATCAGCCAGGCCTTGGTTTCTGCGACGAACTGTGTTGATCCATCCTATGGGCTACATGTGAGTGCGACCCACTTTAATATTCTCGGGTAGCTAACTCCCCGAAGTCCTTGCACGTCAGTTTAGCTTCTGACATCCTCGTCAAGACTCAATATCTAAACGTCATTAAACCGCTTACAGTGCTACTTCCTCCTCAGTGGCTCCCCGGCAACTCCCATCGTCTATGAGGTCGAGAAACTTCGTCAAGGTCGGACATACACCGCCTGCTCAGTCAAAGCCATACAGAACGGCAAAATCATCTTCGTTCTGTCATGCTCATTCCAAAAGCCGGAACCATGGCAACCTTCCTACCAATGGGTAATGCCCACTGTTCCGGCTCCGGACGACTGTGAGTTGGAAGAAGACCGGTTCGCTAGGATAAGCCAGGATCCTACCATCCGTAAGGACATTAGGAATTATTATGACATTTATGCCCAGGTATGTTGCGTTCCCGCTCGGAAGAAAAAAAGTTCTCTCTCAAAACAGTTTTATTCCTTTCCAGGAGAGAAGACGGAGTCCCATTGCAATCAAGATGGCAAGAGAACACGTCGTTAGACATGGTGACATTCGGTATATGTACTGGATGAAAGCAAAGAACATCCCCAAGTACGAGGCCCCTTTCCAGAAGGTACTAGCGATATGCGATTCTCGAAGCCGTTACTCATGCGTTTCTATGCTCTCTAGTGCATTCTCGGTTATCTCTCTGACCTCTACTTGTACGGGTCATCCCTTGGACCGTGTTTCCGTTATTGATACTTAATGGCCTCTTTCTGCTCAGCATAGGGACAATTTCCCGCATAATAGGCCTTAAGAGGCATTCTAAAGGACCTAATGCCATCGCCATGAATGTAAGCAAATACTTCCTCCATTCGCTACCGTCCGAAACAGTTGTTCAATGCATCTTTTCCACCCCCAGTCCACTATAGATCACTCCGTCTGGTTCTACAGGTATGTGTAGTTCACTAGAATCTCGGACGGACTTCTGACGACCCCTGGTTCATATCTGCATAGTGATTCGTTCGATTGTGGAGACTGGCTTCTTTATGTGATGACCTCGCCCCGCGCTGGAAGTGGTAGAGGGGTAATGCATGGCCAGGTCAGTCGGCTATTTCCTACATCTCGCTTGCACTTGAACTACAACTTCTTACCGTCGTGCTCTATCCGCAGATCTTCTCTAGAGATGGCACTTTGGTAGCCATTTGCTCGCAGGAGGGGGTTACACGAGCTGACGTCCATGGTCCGGAAGAAACGAAGGCTAAACTCTGAGGAGCTGAATTCTTGATCCAATTGCCCTGAGCTCGTCGATAGAATTCCGGGCGACAGTAAAATATCTATACTTATCTAGTAACCATAATTCACAACTTGTAATGTAAGTAATTTGGCCTTAGTCTCGATGCGGCACGCTATCAGCACGAGAGCGTTGTTGTCGCATGCGGGGCCCGCCGCCCGGGCCAACTGATCGAGTCACGAATTCTCACAGCGGGGGAGTTATCGTCATATAGATGTATTCGAAAGACGGTACCGAAACCATGAATCACCCGGTACCAACCTTTCGTTACGGAGTCATGCAAACACCCATAACTGAATCATAGAGATCCATAGTAGAATGCGCATAGTATACACATGGAAGGGAGAAATGCGACGGTGGAGGGAAAAGGCCATGGTTTTAAGATACACGACGGATGTGAGATTAGGAAATCCTAAAGAGACCCTTCTTCATGGCCCTCCGTATGAGGGAAGAAAACCCAATGCAAAGACAAGGAGTAGACGAAGGTGGCTTAGTTCTTCTTTCTGAACGAGCAACCTGCACGATAAGCGTTGACACATCAGTGCGAGATAAGGGATAGAGAGTGTGTGCTACGCACCTTCAGTCAATCTTGCCTTACCACCTGTCGGCTGGCAGAGGACGGAAGCGCATGAGCCGCAAATGACCACAGTCTGTGCGTGGCTGAAGACGGTGGTGATGGAGAAGCAGCCTGTAGAGGATAGACTGTAAACACACAATTCCATTGCAGACAGGGCTCGATAACGCACCAGGGCACTTGACATCCATGAAATATGAGTTGGGCGACTGCACGAGTCGCTTGAGCTTGTGCTGCCTCTTTTCGAATTCAGCAGAGGGGTTGAGGAGGTCGACGGCGAGAGTCTGTGAGTTTCACCAAGAATCGATATTAAGAACCCTGTAAGATCGGTACGTAGAGGTGTTTGGAGCTCACCATTTTGTTGTAGAGCTAAGAGGTCGATTGGGATGATCACACGACGGTCTTTTTTTTCTTGAGAGCCTACGACGGCGGCGGCGACAAGTTTTGGGCGTTACAAATCCCCCGCAGTCACGGTGGCTTGATACTGTACAGTTTCGGAGTTTCAAATAGCTCGGCAGATGCCGAGCGCTCTTCGACTCTTTGACATTGCTTTGGCAGAACGAGCGCTTGTGCCAACGGAAATGTTCCGCTGTTGTTCCGTATGAATTCACTGTCTTCTCTCTCACAGTCCCCTTTCCAACGCTTGACAAAGCCCGAACAACGACTCTTTGTGGGAACAGCAATTTCCTATCCAGGGACAAACGTAACTTGGGGTAGGGTAGCCAAGGGAGGGAAACCCCTCTACTGATGGAACATTGAAAATGGAGGAAGTCGGGGCATCAAGCAATATTAACAATTGAAATGGTCATTCCAGAGCGGCGGGATGAACTTTGTATTCTCACAGAGGTACACAAATACAAGGTTCCCTTATTGTGAGTCGAGCTCTTTTGTTTTATCCACGTGCTCGAGTCCATCTTCATTGTACTTTTAGCGGTTTATTGTTCTCTTCCCCGGACTGTCGTAAGGCTAGTTCTGTTATAAAGGTCCATGCACACTGGGTTGTTCCTTCATCAGCCCTCAAGGAGCTTCAAGTTTCTTTCCTTTCATTTATCATTATCATCACGACTAGACTTCGCTCTAATTAATATCTCTTTATCTCTCGTGTCTATATCCATCTCGCAGTAACAGCACTCACTCGCTTACATTCCACTCCTTCGTATCGCCGGACGATTCCTCCCACGACCAACACCCCACCACAACTTCACAATCACGTACTCACTTGAACCAACAACAGCAATGTCTTCCACTACCACTTCCCTCACTGTCACTCTCGCTCACGCCATCTCTTACTTGACCTCTTGCCTTCACAGGCATGTCGCACCTGCCAAGATCACAAAGTTGCAGCTCGTTCTTGAAGCCAACCTCACTGCTCACTACGCACCCAGCTGGACTCCCTCGGAGCCCCTCCGTGGCTCTGGCAGACGATGCCTCACTCTCAGCCCCGAATGTCTCCCACCACGTGTTATCTACGCTGCATGCGTAGCCGCTGGTGTCCAATGGTTCGACTGGATCAATGCTCTCGGCGGTCAGGAGTTCGATTTCTTCGTTGATCCAGGATGTGTCTCTGTACGAGTTGGAAGGAGGGGTGATGCTTCCAGTCGGCTTGTCACGATCTGGGCCGATGAGGTTCCCTCTCCCACTGTAGCGCCGTTCCCCTACAAGGCAAGTTCCAACGGTTTTTGCCAATTGATTGCATTGCTGATCTGAATTACCCCACAGGGCAAAACGATCGCACAGCAGTTGATGGAGAGCGACGATGCTGATTCCGAGCAGATGTTCGCCATGATCGCGCACGAGACATCCAAGCCGACGACATGGATGACTTCGATGCTGGAGCAGTTCCCCATGCCTACCAGATCCACCTCTCCTTTCTCGACTTCGTCTGCCTCCTCGTCTCACTCCCGATGCAGCTCCCGTTCCTCGAACTCGAGCTTCTCTGTCGACTCCCGTGGCACCATGTCCTCGGGATATAGTGCAGACCAGTACAAGCCTTCTCGCAGGGAGCGTGCCCGTCAAGCGAAGGTCTTCATTGACTCCACCAAGACTGAAGTGACTCAATACGAGGGCGGCCGTACCACGGTTCTCACTGGCGGTGTGATGCTTGGAGGTTCCTCACCCAAGAACAAATCGCGCTCTTCTCCTTCCAAAACCTCTTCGATGGATTGGCGCTCCGTTCGCGCTTAAATGCTGTTACGACCTGCGAGATTTCCCCCGTTTCGCTATTCCACTTACGACTTGACTCGTCTTTTCATTGGCCGCTAGCGGCTGTCCATTCCTTCTCATTCCTCAACGACTCTCTTAACGAGATCTCAAACGAAACATACGTCGCAACCAAGGATATTCTCCCTTTTAATCTTTGCTGTTCCATGCTTATTGTATTGTTATTGTATTCGCACTATTCCCTTCACTGCATGTTTGTCTTCATCATTCACCTTTGTAGCATCTTCTTTTTGCATGTTTTCTCACTTGGGCTTTACCATATGTGACCCCGCATAATCATCATCTCCACGATGGACACTGGAATCCCCGCGGCTGGACTTTTTCCCTGCATATTTCCACGTATCTCTTGTCTTGCTTTGCAGTTGCTCCATCTTCTGCTATCGCGTTGTGTATCTACGTACTTGCGCATGATGTTTTTCCGCCTGTGACAATATCATCTCGGCACTCTTAGCTGAGTGCCGTCAGTTTTGGCGAATTCTTTTATGTATTGAGGTGGGCTACTCCAAGGTCGGAGTTGTATGGGTAAACTACCGTTGATGCTCGTCATTCCTACGATGGTGTCCAAGCGACGACGCAGTGTAAACGAGGCCTGATAAACCGAAGATGTGCCCAAGATAGTGAAAATCGTGCATGCCGATCAAAGCGCAGCCAGCTTGCGGCCTGAATGTCCTGCAGGCTGCACCACAGCTCGCAAGAAATGCCTCTCTGGGATCCATGGCCACAGTGCGAAGGACGAACTGCAGCCACCGACGTCTAAGCAATTGATATCAATCTTTATGTTATTTTTTTTAAACGCTGAGGAGAGGCACAACATGGAGATTTGACGTCATGTTGCGTTAGCGGGGCTATCGTCGGAGCATATATTAGGTCTGCGATCCCTCGTTGCCCTCTCAAACAACGATGGCCTCTTCACTCGAACAACAGAAACAAAACTATTCCCGACAACTTGCCGAATATACGCTCGCCCAGTGGGACGCTGTTCGGAACAATAAATCATCAGAAGAGAAGACAGAAGTAACACGGTCATCAGACACCTCCAACTCACGAACACGGACACCCAAAACCCGAGAGAATCGTTAGTGGCGTGTATTTCTTGGTGCCATGGAAGCTCACCATTCCATTTTCCTCTCTTTTCTATCCGGCGACGTTCAAGGTATACAGGATCCAGCGGGAGGTGGTCCAGCATCATCACGAGCCTAAGACCATGGCGTTCTTGAAGGAGTGGTAGAGCCATCCGGTGAGTTTTTTGTACGGTATATTCGAGCAAGTCCTGACCATCTATCCAAAGCACCCACCTCTCGGCCTCAGGCCGCCACCTATATCAAACTTTGAAGCCCCCACAGTATCTCTTGTGTATACATGGACCCATTTTTCTCAATATGTATCGTTATATTTCCCCCTGAAGTTATCTGCTCGGGATCTCCAAGTGTATTGTATACCATTTCTAGCCAACAGAACAGCTTCAGCATTCACATGTTTTCCTGTCGTTTCAAAGGCTTATATATATCACTCTACGGAGACAATGTGCTTCTACTCATCCGACTCTGCCAAGTGCACCCTCCAAGCTCTTCGTATTGCGAGATTTGGCCATTAACTCGCGGCCCCAGGAAGATTCAGCGGTTTTACACCCCCAAGCCGATTTTCATGGAGTACAGAAGCGCTTTAACTCCGCAGTGGTTTTTGTCTTTTGTTCTTTTCGTGGGTGGTTTTGCAAGTGCTAGGGTATTGAAATCAAGGTAATCTGTGTGTGATGTTCAGTACTAGCAGAAAATGTTCTGTCCTGAAGAAAGAGGGATGGATACAAGCGCAGAATCGAAAAACTCGTTCGATTGAATTGAATTTTCTACGAGTCTGTTGAGTTGCCCGGGCCGGTGATCGGAGTTGAATAACCCCAAAGGAAAATCATAACGATCTTGGTGAACGACCATAAAGTGTCCCAGTTGCCTACGACCATCGTCTCGTCCCAGATATGTTCCGTTCCCTTTCTCTTCCCCGTGCTGCGCGGCTTCAACGCGGTCTCGCAACCCACGCTAATCTGACAACTTCTGAAAAATCCAATGTAACCCGGCACAACTGGAAGAGAAAAGAGATTCAGGATATCTACAACAGCCCATTGCTCGACCTCGTATTCCGTGCAGCAAGTGTTCATCGGGAACATCAAGATCCAAACAAAATCCAGCTATGTACCCTCATGAACATCAAAAGTCTGTGTTCTCTATCTAGGATAGCCGCAGCAGTTTCACTGATGTCGGTTATCTGCTCTTAGCCGGTGGATGCTCTGAGGATTGTAAGTTACCGTTTTCGTGTCGAGGTGTGTATGCTCAAACCTCTCTAGGCTCATACTGTTCGCAATCCTCTCGCTACTCTACGGCGACGAAGGCATCGCGTCTAGTAGACATCGACCCGGTTATAGAAGCAGCGCGGAAAGCCAAGGAGAACGGTAGTACGCGGTTCTGTATGGGTGCAGCATGGAGGGATCTCTCAGGGCGTAAACGAGGCTTTGAGAGAATCCTTGACATGGTTAGAGAGGTCCGGGGAATGGGAATGGAAGTTTGCACGACTCTCGGAATGCTTAGCCCAGAACAGGCTAAGCAGCTCAAGGAAGCGTACATGAATGTTCCTTTTCAGACAACGCCACTCGCTTAATGATTTCTCATAGTGGCCTGACTGCTTACAATCACAATCTGGATACATCGCGAGAGTTCTATCCTAAGGTAGCACACTCTTGAGTGCTATAGGAACGAATCATCTAATCGGCGTACACTAGGTCATTACTACGCGTTCGTACGACGATCGACTTGGGACAATCGAAGCGGTTCGCCAGGCAGGCATCAGTGTGTGCTCTGGTGGTATACTTGGCCTCGGTGAGACCGACATCGACAGGGTGGGCTTGATTTGGGAAGTCTCCTGGTGCGTGTCGTTTATCTTATATCCAGTTCCAGTCATGAAGGTGTCCCTAGTATGCCGGAACATCCAGAGTCCTTCCCTGTGAATGCCCTCGTTCCCATACCTGGAACCCCACTGGAAAAGAACGAGGCAAGTACGCCCTCGTCATATTATCATACGCCACTGACAACCACTGTAGCCGGTCAAATTCCATACGGTGGTCCGCACGATCGCGACAGCCCGCATAGTTCTCCCCTCTACAATCATACGTCTCGCTGCAGGGCGCAACACACTCTCAGAGTCGGAACAGGCCATGTGTTTCATGGCTGGGGCCAACGCCGTATTCACCGGCGAGCAAATGTTGACGACGCCTTGTGAGTTCCCAATTACCTTTCTCGCTAACGAGTCACCTCTGAATGAGTTGGTCTCACCAACAGGCTCTCCTTGGGATGAGGTAAATACAGAGCATTCCATATTCTGACCGGGTGTTGACTCTTCGACAACGCAGGATAAAGCGATGATGGGACGATGGGGTCTGGAGGGAATGGCCAGCTTCCGTCATGCTAACATGAGCAAGAAGGGGCTCGACAAATGTCCTACCGAGGGTCCGGAGGCCCAAGAGGTGCAAACTACGCAGCACACCTCATAGATTACGACGAGAAAGGCGAGAACTTGAATTAGAACTTGATGGACCGAGAGCATTGACATCCCATCTTCAGGATTCGTCAATTACTTGTTGTGAAGATGTAAAAAGTGTGTAGCCAGTGGATTCCTTTTGTATCATATCATTGTCAACTAGAGAATGTTCGCTCCCGCTCGGCTACTAAGGCTTAGCAGAGCTCTATTACTCAGAGTCTTATAGATGAAATGGGAATCATCCAGCGAAATATTGTTTCGCCCCGAATATGGTCGGCAGCATATACATAACCGGATTTGGTGTCATATCTGTCAGGAACGTGGTGCGAACTCTCTCAGCCTACTTGAACTTCGATTTAAGGAGCAACCATAGAATCCTCCGGGTGCAATGTTGCGTCGAACGTTGTCCGGTAAGGACAAGGAGGCAAGGATAGTTAATTTTTGGTATACATAAATTACATAATCACGATATTCCTGGCCGAGCCAGGATCTTCATTGTTCTTTAGATCTTCGCATCCTTCGTCCATCGCTCACCCCTGTGCAGCATTCCATCGTCCTCCAACGTATCATGACTGGAGAACGCGACCTGACCGGAAGCATGCCGTCGTCTTCAACTCACAAACGACCGCGAGCAGCAGTGGCAGATGAGTGAGTGGCTTTTTCGCTGCTCTGTTTAATCTACCTAACTGAACGCGTTCAAAGAGAATCTATTCTCTTGCCATTGAGCGACCAGAATATGTGGTACTATCCTTCTCATGGCTACGACTCGGAGGAAGACATAGAATCTATGTCTCCTCGAGGAAACTGGGGGAATAAGCATATGCCAGCAGCACGATGGGCTCGTAACGGGAAGATAACACCTTGGGGACCTGGAATGGATGACTGGGAGGTGCGTGCGAGACGTCTTCAAACCCTTTCTTTCTTATAACTCTTCACGGCCCTCCAGGCTGAAGAACGATCACGAAAACGTATCAAACTATTGTTGCCTCATAGCAAACGATCGCCCTCTCCGCCTACCCTCTCACATTTATCGCGCTCTCCTTCGCCACCGCTCACAGCACCATATCCACAAGCTGCTCCTCACATCAGCTACTCATCTTTTGTCATGGACAAAGCTGTCACCCGCACTTTCCGATCCAAATTACTCGATGAACTAGAGCAAGCCACGAATGGACTGATAGAGGGAGAGGCTACGATGAAGAGAGCCCTCGGAAGGCTTTGGCAGGTCATGAGCGAGGATCCTGATCACAACAACCCAGTTATTCCGAAACGAGAGGACGAGGAACCGGAAGCAAACCCTCAGGCATCGAATG
The DNA here is from genome assembly GCA_029532415.1 of Marasmius tenuissimus. Classification (NCBI taxonomy): domain Eukaryota; kingdom Fungi; phylum Basidiomycota; class Agaricomycetes; order Agaricales; family Marasmiaceae; genus Marasmius; species Marasmius tenuissimus. Next base: position 1,373,323 of record JAQOTA010000052.1, read on the forward strand.
TTCCTGACCTCACTCCACCAATACACAAATTGTTTTTTGTCTATCCCAACAGCTCCTCGGTTTACGGAGAGCAGTCTCATTTCACGTCACCCCAACACCAACAAGAAAATCTAGAGCGAGCAATGGCTGTACTCCGAGAGCTTCAAAATGACGGAAGAGAGTATGTTGAACGGCTGCAAGAGATTAGGGAGGGATTAGGGGATATTAGAGCACACCGAGACGGCATTTGGGACATGGTCAGAGAGCGAGCGGTACACGAGCTACAAGATGCTGCGTTTGCTGCGACCTCATAGTGAAAGATTTCGACATTCTTTGGCGCTCGGATGGTTCATTCCGTTTATCTTGGGACGTTTGTTCAATATTGCTCAACCTGTTGAAATAGCTGATACGGTACCCGACGTAGTGTGTATCCATTATCAATATTGTAGAGTACACCTCGTCAACAATGCGTTCACCATGCACTAACCCCTGCGCACACGACCCCTGCATAGTAATTGTCAATCGCTCCAATGCCGCGCTTGCGTGTTTCACCCCAGCCTATTACCTCTTTCACCTCTACCACCACTACCCCGGCGCTCTACCTCTTTGGTGTCCAGTCATGTCGCCAGATTTATCGTCTCTCAGTCTTCATGACCCCGGACTCAATCCGTTTATGCAAGACCACAAATTCCCGGAGAGTGATGAGACCTCCGAGGAGCGGTATATCCAAAAATTGAAGCAATACGCGCAATCCGTTCCTTATTCCGTGGAACCTTATTCCAAGATGATGGAAATGCTCGACTTCATTCTGTTGCGAATCATTCAGTGCATAGAAGCAAAGGACTATGATGTCGGTTTTCTGCAGTGGGATAGTATGGTTACCTAGTGAGTTATACGGCTCTTTTTTGCCACCCTTGCGCCTCATGCTGCGAACAATCTAGCTGGTCCATGCTCAAGTATCCCATCCCGAAAGACAAAAGAATCCTCCTTGCCAAGTTATACTTCCATGTTAGCGTCACCCCTGGAATGTCGGCGCAGGTCATTGCTACTTGTGCGGACGGATTCAAGGTTCTCACGCAGTCGAGGAAGAAAGTTTCTGTGAAGGATTTCAGGCTGCCTTGGAAGCCCATATACGATATTCTCAAGGAAGATCTCTTTCTCGACCGTCGACAATTTGAATACACGTGCGTATCTGTCTGCGCCACAATTTACCACGACCTTACGCTCGTTTCAGCCAACTGTCCTGGTGTATGGGATACATAGCAGAGAACTCGAGGAGGTTCTTCCACCCTGCCGCTATAAGCGACATGCTCTCCACATTCTTACCATTGATGGACGGAACCGTTTTAGACGTGCGTTCTTGTCGTGTATTATACTTGCTCCGCGTAACTGACGCCACCTTTTCGTAGTCGGTTCTTTCTTCTCAGTACTACCTTCTCTCATTCCTGCCGTTAAGTCATCCACAATCGTATCTTCCGACCCTAATGCGAATGTGGGAGTCGATAAACTCCTATATGTATGATGAACGCATGTTGTCCTTTCTCGCAAAGTTGGCGGAGATGCATGTTTCGCCAGAAGTCAGCGATCCCCGCGAGATTGCGGAACTTCCAGATGATGAGATATCCGAAGGAGAAAAACGCGCTAAGTGGTCTCAGGACGATGTGAGCGAGGGCTCAATGTGGCCGGGCCTTTACAAGGACGTAGGCATCTTTACGGAGCATGAATGGAGCCTTCTTATGTGCAAATGTCTGGCATCCATGGGTGCGTTCTCACATGTCCGTCATGTGTGCGCCCTGTTGGCTCATGTACATCACAGAAATACCGTTGGCAGATTCTGGTTCCCTTACCACAGGGCCCTCGGCGGATAACCAGGCCGGATTCGAGATTGGGAGGTTACCTAAGCCCAGCTGGAGGATCTGTGAGTGCCACCACACATTTGTGGAGACATCGCTAACGGTGTGTCAAAAGCATCGCTGGCTCGGATTATCGTCTACTCGATGGCGCCGGATGGCATGCCCGCGCCCCCCTCTAGTGCTCCTACGCCGTTTTTCACTCCGCTCCCGTCTGGCATGAACACCCCTGCCATCCAGACAAGTACTCTCAAGGATTATCTCTCTGCACCACTCGGCAAGAGCGTGCAGTCAAAGGGGAAAGCTTACATCGCGGGGTCGAAGGCCCTCGACTCCCTCATTAGATTCATCGCTTCGATTCAGGACTTTTTCCATGTATCAAATTCTGGATCATGGACCAACGATGTGAGTGTTACGCCACCCTTAAGCTCGTGCCCGACTCATATCGTTTCCAGTTGAGTGCCTTCATCAAGTATATCGTGTACGACTTCAACAAAAGTGAGACAATATGCCCATCTCTTCAATCCCGAATGTTTATGACACATCTACAGGATGGCATGAAGAGCGGCAATTAGACTGTGAGACACCAATAGTACTTACCTTCCTCTTCTTCTGTGATTTCATGTCACTGAATCATTGCGGCGTTATAGAACCGCCGACTCACTAGATCAATGAGGAGGGAACTGGTCAAGTCCCTGAGGACGGTGTGCCTGCTTGCAATGTTCTCTCAAGATTCGACCACCGTTTCGAATATACAAAGCTGTCTCAAGTCTATGAGTGTTATGGAACCGGACCTAATCCTTCATCCTATAATTGAACGAGCCGTTCCGTCTCTAGAAGCGCTCGTAGAGGTACGCACGCTCTCGTAGCCGTCGTTGCTTAGGGCTAAAGATATTGATTCCTTCTCCCTCCCTTAGACACAGTGAGTAGTATCATCGTTTCGTGTATAAGAATGGTTAGTGATTTGCTCAGGCGCACTGTCGCTGTCATCAAAGCCCTAGGTGCTGTCGCCCCTGCTTTAGTATCTCGGGAAGTTTACTATCCCGGAGCAAAGTACTTGGTACCAATACTTGAGCTGTTGATCCCCGGTATTGATTTGGTGAGCAAGCATCATTCAATTTTTCGTCACCGGTCTCATTGTGCAATACAGAACGATCCTTCCAAGACAGTAAGTCACCGGTAGTCCTCCTCGCGCTTGGTCGTGACCATCTTGCCAGCTTTGTACGACGGCTTTTCTCGTAGAGATTTCTCAGTATATCAAGTTCGGGGATCTCAATGCCACTGAAAATGGCCAATCCCCATCTGATTCTGGGTTTACGGAGGCGAAGAAAATCGAGATCAAGCTTCCCAATCTTACGTTGGAGAAAGGTGATGAGATGTACGATTTGAACCTCGAACCAAGGTTGTCAATTGAGGAAGAGGACATGATACTCAAGGCGAGAGCCCCTGCTTTACACTCACGGTTTTTTTGCTGAATGCACCATACAGGACACCACCGCGTCGTTTGCCGACTGGGTGACAAACTTCATTAGGAGGGTCATACAGCTGATGGAGAATCTTCCGGAAGAGGGGCCAAACGGCACCGCAGGAGGGGCGACTGAAAGTACGCGGCAACCTCATCCAACTCGTCCCTTCGATAACCTTTTTTGCAGCCCAAGTTGTCAACGCAGTTGCAGGTGCCTGCAATCAAATTTGCGTTCACCTTTCTGAACCTCTCTATGATCTGGTGCTCAGGATGGTCTTCGAATATGCTAGCACCAATGTGCGATCCAATGCTGTTCGAGCAATACATCAGCTTGTTGAATGTATTGCCAACGCTAACCCGGAGAAGACTCTGGCAAAGTTCTTGCCATTTTGCGAGAGGAACATTCGGATTGAATTGGAGAACGGCGCAAGCTCACTTCGAACGACGTCTTCTTCATTACCGCTACCATCCGATGCGACTCTTCACTGGAGTATGCCCAAGTTCCTCAAGGGTGCTCATTAGCTGACTTTAGACGCGCTATACAGATCTTGCCATTCTGCGGGGAACCGTGTACAAGTGCGTATTCCGCTTCTTCTTGTCAGATTTTTGTTTGACCGAGTTTTTCTAGTGATGGCAAAGCGGTTCGTCTTGCAACTACATATCGTGGACTCTAGGGCTGATAGTCTACCGCAGGTTCTCGGGCATAAAGACACTTTTTTGTCGCTCCTAAAGCTTCTACATCTGAAGACCCTTTCCAAACGTGGATACTCATGGACTGGCAAGCTTCTGTCCAGTATGTTGCTCACGTTGACGCATACCTATCCCCTGGAGAACAAATTTGTAAATCCTGATGAATGGAATAGCAAAGGTTTTTGGCGTTTTTCGATATGATCTCCACCTCGCTAACATGTCAAAAGAGTTTATCTGGAACCACCATCAGCACTGGGGAAAGCTGTACGCCCCGGGAGAAGTGACCGTACGTAGGGGCTCGCGCCATCCAGAGAAACTCAGCTTGACAATCCACGCAGGTATCCTGGCATGTCCCGAATCAGGAGGAAATCGATTTCGCGATCCAAGTATTTAGAGAGCTTATTGAACCTACCCTCTGCATCCTTGAGAGTCTATTGCTCCCAGGTCAGTGATATACGAGGCGCCATGTCGACTCGCTGACTAACTTCGGATAAACAGGCGTTGTTCGCGATGCTATCTGGCGTAACAATTTTTGCCGGTATGTTGTGACCCGTCTGAAGTCTTTTTCTTGTTAACCTTTCGTCCAGACATCTGACTCTTGTTCGAAACGCCTTTTCTGGCATCCCGACTTTGTTGAAGGAGTACATATCTTCCGAGGAACTCCAATCGGCTGCTGCCACAAGTGACATATTGTTCGTCTCCCCGACCTCATTATGTACCTCTTCACTGATCTTCCTTTCAGAGATGAGATCCCTGAAATGATCGCGAGCTGCGAGCCCCTGAATGCTGGTTTCTGTCTGACTGACCCTTCAGACGAACGTTATCGCTATATCCATTCTTTGCGACAAAGGTTTGGCAAATTCCTACACGAAGCATCTGTTTCACTCCGTCAGCAAGGCGAAGAAAATACAGTGGACGCGGTCCAGATGCTGGTGAGTGTCGAGTCTTAGACTTTTCCAAGGTTCCGCTACATTCAAATCAATGTAGTTGCGCTCCATTAAAACGTATCTCCTCGAATATGGGGATCATCGCGACGGGTAAGCACATTGCGCCAGCTATTCGCTGACTCGTCCAACCTTCCTCTGCATAGATACTACGTCAATCAAGACCAATACATCTCCGCGAAGAACGTTGCTCGGCAGTACGCGAAACAGAAGGTGTGGCCGCGTGCAGTCTACGTCCGGCAAGCGAGGTGATATTGAATCCTGCACAGTCTGTGATTGTGTTGACCCTTGTCCTCGCTAGGTTCTATCATTCTGCGCGTCTTCGATGGAACTCAATCGAGCGCCTGCGAGGTTTGCAAGAAGATGACCTTATTGACGATGTGACGCAGTGGTCAATATGGCATTATGCTGTTGTTCGAATGTGGGTAGACGTTCCAGCGCGTTGTATGCCTTTTCTAAGAAAGTTGTAGTTCGAGCCAGTCGCTTCTGGAAAGCCTTTGCGCGGTTTGTTTCGTTTCTCCCGTCGTATCGGGCCAGCACTAAAGTGATTACAGGTTTACGATGGCGTCAGACGGAGGGCATTACCCATTCTCTACAATGCCCTCAAGAGGAGCAAGGACATGGATGATGACAGAATGAAAGGTGCCTTGTGGACGCTGAATCTTTCTTCGTTTGGAAAGTATGCAGTTTCTGGTGAGTTCGCATTCGTGTCGGTCCCAATACTATCCCAATTGCCTTCCTAAAGAACCTACGCTCGCCACCGATATCTTCGTGCACCTGCTGGGATGCCAACATAACGAAAAGGTTTGGCAAACCTCACCATGCGTAGTCCCTCATCTCAATCGCTCTTGCAGCAATCCATTCAGAATTGCGTTCAGATGGTCACGGATACCTGTAGGCCTCTCTTCAAGTTTCGGTCCATCGCCTCGGGCACTCACCACACGGGTCATGACAGGTCTGGCCGGTTTTACAGAACCAACATATGTGGTATACGAGATGCCCTTGCCTCCTTCTGTTGACAAAGTTCTGCAGCATTTTAAAGCAACCCTTGGCTTCAGCGCACAAGACGTTGCCCTCACCAATAAATGCAGCCATAATGTGATATGCAGGGTGCATTCGATGAACGAAGCTGCTGAGAAGACGGTCCGTATACGCGAAGAATCTGACCTTGCTACTGTCGTCCTCACCTCTTGACAGGGCACAGCAGTGATGGCGATAGGAAAGTCTTCTGAAACGCACTGGCGCTATGCAATCGTGGCCTTGCGTTGTTTACGAACACTTATTCGCCGCGATAAGCCATTGACTCCATCGCAGATGTCGTATTTCCTCGAACGGGTGCACGATAGTCATCCTACCATCGTGAGTTTGAACGTGTTTTGGATCTCGTAGACACTGTACGCTAACTTAACAACCCGATACCAGCGCTATGTGCGTATCATAATCACTGTGTCTCTGCTGCTACTGAACTGGTTTCTAGTACGCTCAACGCGGGATCATGAAAGGCACACGGAATATCAAGTTGCGAAGCTATTGTCCAACTCCCGTCGACTTGGTTAAAGGGCGAAACCATAATCCCTTGAAAGTTTCGGTCGCCGCAGAACTTTCACAGTCGACAACCATGAAGTATTTGAAAGACTACAGGACCCCCATTGACATCGACAATATGGCGAGCGATACGTTAGTCGTTCCCATCCCCTCATGTATTGATTAGTAATGACTGACCTTTTGTCCGTCAGACTATTCTTCGACAAGACCCCTCCTGGGTGGTCAGTGCTTGGAGACTCTATCTCGTTTTATCGGCCTCCCGATTCCAGAAAATCGACGTTCACATGGGAGGAGCCCAGCTTGGAAGCCATAGCCGCTGCTCAGAAGATAGCGACAGACCCCTCGTTCTGGAAGAAGCTCTCGAGCTATCTTGCTGAAGAAACGCATGATACCACGATGACGCAGGATAATGTTTCGAACGTAAAATCCATCTGTGAGTGAATTTGCATATAACATGAAGCGGTCGACGGCTGAACATCGAGCACCATAGTCCAACTGCTAGAAGACGTGCCATTCGAGGCTCTCCGTCCCAAGATAGAGTCTTTACTAGCCGACAAGGAACCTGATAAGCAGCGTGCCGCCGCGGAACTGATTGCTGGTGTCATCGGGGGCTCAAAACATTGGCCTTTGAACAAGCAAAAGGCATTCTGGGAGTGGTACAAGCCGTATATCGCCAAAACGTTCGGCCCAAACCTGAAGAGTGATACGGTGGGGATTTGGACGTCGTTCCTGGAGGTACGGCTGTCTCTGAACTTTTTCGTACGGGGTACTGACTCCCCTTGAAGTATATATTTTACAACAGGGATCCTCGGAGAATTCAGCCCCTCTTTGACCATATCCTGGAGCTTTTCAAGACACTGGACTACAGCACAGAGCTCTCCTTCGACGCTGTCAAGATCCTCTCGTTGTTTAGGGCCTGTTACGAGCAACTGGGAAGGAAGATCAGTGCCTGGATCGACGAAATCGTGGGGAGGTGCTGGCTCGAAATACATAGCGAGCACGAAGATGTGAGTGTTTTTTCTAGCACTTCGGCTGAAGCTTCTGATTCTCGATTTAGGTACGAGCCTACGTCGCCGAAATCCTTGCCTTTGCAGATAAAATCAAGGTGAAGACTAATTGAACTCTTTTGCTTCATGGCCCACTCAATCACCGTTTTCCCGGCCTTCCCTCTATCAAAGTGGCAACCCCGCCCGTCCATCCCCAGCGCAGAGATACTTTCCAAAGAGTGTCGCCTGGTTCCTGTTACCTTCGACATCATGGGCATGCGCGGCAGTTACCATAAAAACAGGGTGAACGATATCGTGTCCAACTTTAGGAAGTGGTCAGAAAGTCGTGTTCCAGGAGTCCGAGCATTCCAGTCGGACTATGACAGGGCTGGTGTCACTGTCTGCAAATGGTCCGTAAACAATGCAATGCCTTTGACTTATTGGGGGTGACTGAACTTGTTTTCTCGCAGGCTGTTCCAATCCCTCCATGACACCAACGCGATTTCGGTAGGCTGTTCCAATTCATTGTTCAACTTTCGCTCTTCTACCTGACTCACGTTGTATCCAGGTGTTTGATTACATCCTACCACTGATGGTACGTCTCTCGTGTTCTTTCCGATTGACTTGCATTTACATTTTTCTACTAGCCCGAACTCTTCCGCTTTGTCGACCTAAACGACAACGACGACCTTGCTTCCAGGGCTAAACTCCGTAAGAACGATGGGTCTCCTATTATTCGAGCCTTGACGGTGTCTGAATGTGTTCCCATAGTTCTCGTTCGGATGTGCGGTGTCAGCCCTCCGCGACCACTGATCAACCCTATATTGGATGCGATTTTCGACGCCATTCAGAATTCACCGGTTAGTGGGTCCTTTGTTTATCAAGAGCCTTTTGACTCAGCAATTTCCTGAACTCAGTCATGGAGAGTTCGTCTGAAGGCGTTGCCTCTGGTTCAAAGTAAGCTGTCAAGTTTTATACGCAGGATTGACTAGCTTGCTAAGATGTTTGCAGTCTTCTACTTCAGGCAATTCTTCCTGATCAGTGACATCAAAATAACGGAGATACTGGAGGTGGTATGCAAGTGTCTCGACGACGAGGTTGTCGAAGTTCGGGAGATGGCTGCGACGTGAGTGCCTCTTGTGCCCTCGATATTGTAGTGAACCAACCGAGTCTGACGCTCAACCAGGACACTCTCTGGGATCCTCCGGTTGTCTCCTCGAAGTAGCGTTCTCACACTGAAGGTAATCGTCTACAACAGGGTCCGACGTCTCATAGCTAAGCACCCCTCTCCCCAGAAACGTTTCGTCCGTCTGGCAAAGAACAGCCACATCCCCGATCGCAACGATCCAACATACAGCAAGAGCATTCGACAGCGACACGCTGCCATTCTCGGGATCTGTGCTCTCGTAGACAGCTACCCCTACACAGTGCAGAAGTGGATGTCGGATCTGTTGACGAACGTGCTGGCGGAGTATACATACGATCCTGTGAGTCTACTTCCAGTGTTGTTTTGGCATCATGCTCAGCGTGATCCATGCATGTAGATTCCGATATCCAACACCGTCCGAAAGTGCGCGAGGAACTTCAAGAAGACGCATCAGGACACTTGGCATGAGGATTCGAAGCGATTTGATGATTCTCAGTTGGCTGCGTTATCGACTTTGTTAACTGGATCGTCGTATTGTGAGTCCCGTCGGGTTGAGGCTTCATCTTGGTCCATAGCTGACTTTTGCTTCCCTTCTATAGACGCGTGATAAATCTGAAGATCGAGGGAGTCAAGATTTCAAAACTAATATACATTTAGGTCCATCTAATTTCTGCAGGCTATGTGTGTTATGTTACTGTCATTGTACTAGGAGGAAGGAAGAGCTATCGTATGTTGTGCATGTTGCTATCGGAATCGGAATAGAAAAAAAATGTTCATAGAAGAACAGGCCCGTATTCGAAAGATCAAGAAACATGGGGAAGAGGACAGTCGCTCACAATTGATTGAATCAATTCTCCACCGTCGCCGCAGCCAACACCGCTGGCATCGTCGTCTCCTTCCCATCCGCCGTCCCCGACCGCGCGCCTGCTTGAGGGATATCGTCAATAGGTGCTGTGCGTTTCGGATATCCTGATTTGACACGGTTATTCGAGATGGTTTCTCTGTAAGGAGGTGTAATTATCCCCGTTTTGCAATATAAGGCAGTACGCAAAACACTCACCTAATCTCAGCAATGAGATCATCAATAGGGTACCAAGCAACCGAACTGTACGATATGCCTCTCCACCAGCCTGTTAGGTCTGCAGAGCCGATGTAGGCATGACAGTGGAGGTGGTCTGTTATGGGGATTTTGGTGTCTTTGAAGGGTGGGTTTATGAAGCCGATGTGGAAAGGTATGTTGTCATTGCTGGTGGTAGAGGTCGTATCTGGATCCGAACGGAGAGAGGAGAGAAGACGGATGGCAATGTTACGGATGTTGACGAGGAGAGGGAGGTCAGTTGAGGACTAGGGAAGGGATGTGAGCTGGGGAGGCGAGGAAGCCAAGAGCGCTTGAGACGCACGAGGGTGTAAATTGACGGAACATGTAGGCTAAAATGGACAGGTGTTTAAGACTTATTTATTTCTCGGGTAAAGATGAGGAAATAGCTCACTTTAATGTGATGATAATATGTCCTCGAGAAGACACAGGATGTTCTTGCTCGAGGTATGCGGTGAGGATGTCGTCGCGCCATAGGATTCTGGGAGGTGCAGCCGTTCCATTTGGTGAAGGTTCTTCCGCTTCTGCATTTGATTGATTTGCTGCTGCTTCAGTGGCAATACTACACATAGGGCACCCAGGTTTCGGTGAAAAATCCATTGGCGGTGAAACTCGAATCAAGTTGGTCGTCGTCGTGATATGCTGGCCAAGGTTGCGATGGTCACCCGCTACTGTATCTTGTTCGGTCGATCGTTTTCCCTTTGCTCAAACAGCCAACAACTCGAACTTTATCCATGACGCGTCCCTATACGGAATTTTAACAGGAGAAGGAGAAGGGACGCGAGCTTGCTGCTGTTCTGTCAGATGAGAGATGAGTTCTTCCTGTCAAGGACGACGTCCACATGGCTTCGATTTCTAACAACAACATCCGTGATACCTTTGAGCACTTTCGCGAGGAGCTCGATGAGCACAACGATAGAAGAGAACGTCTCATAAAGGTCTCACCCTCATTCACTCTCTTACCACTGCCTTAATTTTAATACTCAAACAGGCCAGCAGAGACATCACCAACGTCTCAAAACGAACCATCTTCCTCCTTCACCGTCTCGTTCAAGATGCCAACACCAACAATTCCGACGAATACATTTTTGCATGTAAAAATGCTGCGAAACAAGGACGCAATAAGCTCCAACAAGTCAACGAAATCTATACCGGTCTGAAGGAGGACTTGATCGACGAGGAGAGATTTTGGAGGTACCATCGACAGGTATCGCCCGGGTTGCAGGAGTATATCGAAGCGCTGAGTTTTGCGCATTTTCTGGAGCACGGAACGTTGATCACATCGAGGGAAGTTCAACAAACGTTGATGAATGCAGATGGGCAGGCGGTGGGTGTTCGATGCGACTGGTTTGCTTGAAAATGGCTGATCGTGTGGCTATCGACATGCAGTTTTTCCCTTTGACGACGTCGGATTACCTTCTGGGTATCTCGGACTTGACGGGAGAGCTCATGAGATACGCTATCTCTGGGTTCGGAAGACTGGGAGGACGGTCCAGAGCCAATGAAGTGTGCTCGTTCGTGCGGAATTGCAAGGCTGGTGAGCAGCCAAGGTCCCGCGTGCACTTGGGAATCGTGGCTCACGGACATTGCAGACCTTGAACGATTTACACCCTACGTATGGGAACTGAACAAGAAGCAAATGGTCACCGCACAATCATTGACGAAGATTGAGGATGGTACGCTTTGGTCCGATTTTTACTTGAAAGCCGTGCCCTTGGCTTACTTCCGGCTCTCCGCTAGCTGCCTACGCTGTCGCCATCCGCGCGTCAGAGTACGATCTGAGCCCAGACCAACTTGACCAGTTCGTGGATAATTTCCTGGCAACATACTCGGAAGACAAGGGTAGAGATTCGTAGCCGAAATAGAGGGCAAGATGTGAATTGTGTGTACGATAGCAGATAGCTTCAGCTCGAGCCTAAAGAATCAGAAACTTCAATTTGCTGTCCCTATCTGCTCGATTTCTCCCTTGACGCGACATGAGTCCGACAGTGGTTTGTTCCACTGCTCCATCAGACCCTGAGCCTAAAGGCCTAACTAATGATATTGATGCCCTATTCATGTCTCTCCTTCCTGACATACTGTAGAATTCCAAGAAGCTCAAAACATGTACTAAGATGGTTTGCATCGTGCCCATCGCGTTCGACGCGTCCATTTCGAGCGATTTAACGTCATTAGCAACGCGTTTTCACACGCGAGGCACGGTCGCCTCGCCTGGCAAACTGTGGCAGTTCGTGATGCCGAGGGTCTAGTGCCTTGTTTCTTGGTCTCGTACTCTCACCCTCGACGTCAGCTCCAGTCATCACCGGCACCCTCGAACTCCCTACACTCGGGTCAATTCATATCAGAACTCCATAAACTCAACGTTCTTATTCTTTTGATATCGATAGCGGCAGTGTCCTAGGGCTGCGAAAAGGCGTGCTAGGGCGTGTTCGAGTCCAAGGTTGAGGCGTGTTCTGCGATAAGCATAGCATTGCTTTGACTTTGCCATCAGGAATTCAACATTCTCCGGGAATCAACTTAGTTATTTCGAATCCGAATTCTAGGAAGACCTTGGGTAGGGTAGGTATATAAACCCAGAGCTTGTCGGTTAACCCCTCTCTCTACGACCCGGTGTCTGTCTCTTGTTCCACCTCTGGGACAACGTTCATCTCCCTTTTACTCCCTTTTCTCTATCTGTGACGACCCCTTTCCTGGTCTCATCTCTACCTCTCTCTATCTCGAGAACGATGCCCATCATATTCACCCCTTCGCTCGGCGAGTGCCTTTCCATCAGGGTTCCCGTCTCGCCGAACCGCCCTGCCTCGACTCCATTGTCGTGGCTCGTTCGCAACAACGAACAAACCGTTCCAGGAAGACAAGGCACAGTCGATATCAAATTCGCAGCCCGCCTCTCCTCTGAAGAGTACCGCCGACTCGGTGAAGGAAAAGTCCAAGTTTGGTCAGATTTCCCTCAAGCTGGTGGTGAAGGGAACGTCTGGGGAGAGGTCGACTTCGAGCTCGACTCCGATGCCGACATCGGTGAAGGCGAAGTTGCGCTCACCTACACTTTCTCTATTCCTGTCCCTACGGCATCTACTTCCACCTTCACGTTCCAACCACAATCGTACTCGTTCACGTATCGCATCGTCTCTTCGAATGGGTCTATTCAGTGGTTAGGGGCCTATGGGCAGAATGGGGGAGTAAAGGTTGAGTTTGAGGAGGATTCTTCTTCCTCGTCGGATGCCAGTGAAGCGCTCGGATTTGATCTCGTCGGATCGTGTTGGGGAAAGCAAGGCAGAGGATCGTGCAAGTGGTTTCGTACGGGTGATGCGAACCCTGTTTCGAAGGAGGAGAAAGTAGCCATCTCGCTCGCTAGGAACGAAAAATGGGATATTTGGGGAATCGGGAAGGACGGGTAAGTCGTGTTTCCTTTCACTTTACGGCGTTGAGTACAATAATAACATGCTGTTCTATAGATACTCAGTCCCTACAGCACAGTACGCAACCACCTCGACGCCATTGTCGATGGTCATCTTCGCCCCCATCTCCAGTGTCGAGTCGAAACCCAAAGTGAAGGATACTTGGAACCCTCTGTTTGTTCGGATAGACTTTCCACAAGCGCAGGCTATCCCGAGGAGCGCAATCGGCTTCGCTGCTTCCCCCGAAGCTAGCCTTAGCCTCAGAAACGGGGAAATGTACGTATCGGGAACAGGGACAGTGATCGCGCAGTCGTTCCGAGACGGCAATACCGCGGAGTGGGAGAAACTCGTCGCCCATGCCACCTCCGCCCTGACAATGTCTGGATCTGCCTTACCATCACCGACGTCACCTCCGGCCACATTCTCTTCCACCGGGCCCGTTTCTCAGTCCGTATTCCACCCATGCAAGTTCGCATTCGCGACTGGGAATGAGAAGGATATTCCCGTTCTCGTACTCCCATCGTCCGCTAAAACGTGTCCCGTCCGCCTTTCGGTCGTTCCCCTGGTTCCAGTGAAGGAAAAGGGCAAGGCAAGGGTCAACGTCGATGTCGCCGAGCTGATGGGTCAACCTCAGAAGACACGCTTCGTCTTGTGCCGCGGCAAATCTATCGAGTTTGTGGATGCAAAAGTCTCGCTCGTCATTGGCGAAACGGCATTGTTGAGTCCTTTGTACCCATTCGCGCTGTCCAAGTCTATTGCCATCGCGATTCTGACGCCTCACCTCCCACCATCGGTTTCCCCTTCGTCATCGAAGGGTTCTGTCTCCCCGTCGACGTCTACTCAGGCTGAAGAAATTCTTCCAACCCCACCTCCATCGCCGCATCTGAAACCGATTGCTCATTTGACGGTTAAGAACATTGCCAGGTTGCAACAAGAAAGTGGTGGGCTAGTAGGAAATGATTCGAGCGCGTCGATCTCCGATATTGGAGTCATCTCTTCAAGTATTGCTCCCGTCACGGCTACGACTGCTGTGAGCACCAACGCTGCTTCGTCAAGGAGAATCGAGCTGGCGAGATCGATTTCGTTCATGTCGAGCGCAAGCGGGAGCGGGAGTGGGAGTGGAGCCAACTCGGACGCCAATGCCAACGGGAGTGGCACGAGTTCCGTTTCTTCACGAAACAAGAAAACCGGATCCGTGCAGAAACGACCTGCTGGACTCGTAGCGTGTTTCAGACAGTTCTTCCTCGCGGCATCGTTTTGGTTGTTGATTTTGGTGAAGAGGTTGGTTCTTGGTGGTGGTAATGCTCCAGCTCAACGTGGAAGGCGTGGGCGTGCGGGATCGGATTCAGGATTTTTGAACAGGTGGTTCGGCACCGCGGGGAGTGGGCTGAGGTCTAGGTCTGCGAGTGCGAGTGTTAGTGGGCATTCGACGCCTACTAGGATTGCGGAGGTGGATGAGAGGACGCCGTTGCTGGCTGATCCTGCGACAAAGGCGAAGACAGCTCAAGTCCAGGAACCTACGACGGTCGAACCTGAGAGCTCAGCTACGGCCACGGTCACCGCGAAGCAGACGGTGTCGTTCAATACTACGCTTCTTCACCCTACCGACACGAATACAAACCATACCATGGTTATATACGGCCTCGATGCGCAGAAACCCCAGCTCCAATTCGAAGTTGACGGGGCTAGCGTCGTCGTCGTCCGCCTCGACCAAAACCAGGAGGGGTGGAACGTTGCCGAGCTCGACTGGAGGAAGGGAGGGAACTTGAGTGTCTCTCTCGGTGTTTAAAACCCTGTTGTAAACTTGTACTACATAAGGTGTGTACCTATACGCGCACAGGTTCTGAGAACCAACACTGTTGTTTGTATGTAGATCTTTTTTGTTTCAGTCTCGATGTTGTAGTTTCCCTTTTCACATTCTCTTCCTATTTACGGCTGGCTACCCTTTCACGATTTCTTGTTTTCGTGTTTACCTCCCCACCCCGAGATGTTTTTTTCTCACGTTTGTATGTCCTGTATGATTCACGCTCTTCACGTACACGCTCCCACGCATCGTTCACGTCTGGCAATGTTATCGCTGTTACTTCTCACCGTTTACGTGCCTGAGGATGCTAGCCATCGGGCTGACAACTCCAGTCTTCTCCCCTGGCAGCATATTCCACAGCTTGATCAGCCCCCTTACACAAGGAAAAAAGAAAAGATTGAATCTGACTCTGGAAGGGTCTTTTGGACATCGGAGGGGAGAGGGGAAAGTTGAAAAACAAGTTCCCGAAGATATCTTGCTATGAGATTTAATCGCGTTGGTGGCGTGAGAACAGACAGCGGCGTATTCATATTTCATATCGTTCGTTATGTTTTTTTTTGTTGCTTCTCTCTGTTCTTTATTGTTCCTTCTCCCTACTTATCCAATGAGCGACGAGGTCGTATCACTTTTTGTTTAGTCGGGCGGCGGAGGCTGTGAGGGGACAACCTCCCCCTGCTGTCTATGTCCGTAACAGTCCGCAATTCTAATCATCGGCTACCTTGTCAAGTTCGATCACGAAAATCTCGCCCTAGATTGAGTAAGACATATACCCCTGGCATCGGTAATTATGAAGTGTAGTAATTAGTTTACAACGATTGCAAGAGCGTTGAGTTGATACAGATATGGAAAGCACAACACAGACCAGACAAATCAAGAAAGTAGGTAGAAGATTTCAGCAAAGGAAATGTACAGAAAGGAGGGGGATAGACCAGAGCGAGCAGGCTCCTCACAGAGTCAGCCGACGCCTACTAGTTCAACAACGCCCCAGCACGCCCAGCCAGGTTGATCTGGTACTCTTCTTCACTCTCAGCTTTCCATTTGCTGTGATACAAACAAGTCAATCGAGGCGTTGAAAAATTGGAAGGAGAGACTAACCTCTCCCTCGCCTCGAACTCCCTCATCTCCTTCCTCCATCTTTCCCCGTCTGGACCATCGTCATTAGCGAGCCTTTGCATCCGATGCATATACGCGCGAACAACATTATTCATCGCGATGTTCGGGATTAGCGGGCGTGTGTAGACTGCCTTGGTACTACACGATGGACAGTTGGTTTCCCTCTGTTGAGTAGAACGGTTGAGTCGAAGTGGAATGTGGGCCAAGAGGAATAGGAACGGCACTCACATACGTGATAAACCAGGAAACGCCACAGCTCCCACACAAGGTGTGCCCACAAGGGTTGATCGTGTGCGCATATGCCCTGTGTGGGTTTAGCTGAAGGTCGTTCAGGCTGGTCCAGACGCAGAGACTTACATGTGAAGGAGACATCTGCGAGAAGGGGGGTCAGTGCTCTGGACAGTCACTAGCTGCTGCTTGAGGAGGCTCACATCGGACACCACACGTCCCGATCAAAGGTTTCAAATAACGTGTCCCTGGAATACTTCTCCTTGCTCTGCATGATGATTTGCACGGCAAACCTCACAGCGAGACTGAGACGTCGACCGATAGAGAGAAGGACAATCCAAGGCATGATGTTCTCTGACCGTTGGCAAAGAGGAAAGGAAAGGAAGGTACAGAGCCATAACTCTAGGACCTGGAGAATTTATACTGCCCGCGTGGGGCACTACTTGGGGCGGGGAAGGTATATCTGTCATCCATTATTTATTTATTTTGTAGTTTTTGCGTGACGGTCCGTGGCCAAAGCAGATTTTTCGAGTTTTTACGAGCAAGTAAAGATGTGAACAGAAACCGTAAAGAGAGAGAGGCTCACCTACTGGCCTTGCGTCCACAATAATTTGACTCAGAATACGCAGGAGCGATTGGCCAAGGCATTCTCGGTGGCTTACTGTTCACGAGTAGCGAATTTTCAAGTCGTTAGTACTTTAGTGTTTGATTCCGAAGTGGATGCATATGTCACGGCTATCAAGAACGAAGGACCCAAGTGAGGGGTGGAACGCGTGACAGGCTGTGACATTTATGTCGTGAAATATTCACGATCATGACATAGTCCAACTGTGATCGAAGTGACCGTTTCATACGAATTCCTAGAAATTCCTAAAACCCTACCTGCCTGTGACGTGGGGAAAATGTTTCGGATATTGGTGCCCCTTGGTGCCCATCGCCCATCGCCCCAAATTAGGCAAACTCGGAGGTGTCACAACTTGTCACAGGCTGGATGGACTTATTCGCCGATCTTGGGGCCTGTAGCCTGCGACCATAACCAATAACCATAAACCGAGTCATACCGATGTAAGCTCCTCCCCGGGGAAATGAGACCCAGAAAATCTTCGTATTTTGAAGCCTGTGACCATACCATGTGTGTCCCGCCAAAATTCCACTGAAGGAGGGTGCTGATTGGGGCCTATACAAAGTCACAAACTTTCTGAAGTCGTAAGAGGCAATGCTTTATGGACATGTAACTGCCTGTACAGTAGGCGCCAGAGTCGGTCACCCTCCAAATGGATTTACCACCCAAAAAATTTTTGGCTCAGTGTGACAGTGACATCGGTTCTGGTGTTTTGTAATTTGCTGGGGTAATTGTTGTATTTTTAAATTCTTTGTACGACACCTAAGTACCATTTACGGTAGAAGTTTTGTAGAATAAGCCTCACAGGCTACAGAGCGGTTTCGGAGACGTATTGTCATGTGCATTTTCACGGTTTTCTTAAAAACCTAAAACAGAAATCCAAATGCGGTCGTCTCGCTAACGCGTGACGCGTGACACCTGGGCCTGAGTGCCCGACTCAGGCCCTGGTCGGGGGTCCACCCGCCAAAATATGGACCGTCACGCTCCGTCACGACGGGCAGGCCAGGTTTCCACGACCGTAATTTCTAAATGTAAAAGAGAATCGTAAAGTTTAAAATTCACGATTCACTTTTGCAGTCGTTGTAGGATTCAACTCACGGCCGTAAAATAAATCGTAAAAGGTTTGTTTTTACGATGGTGATTTATGACGTAGTACAACCGTATATAGCAATTTTTTTCGAGCTCGGACAGTTTTATTTTACGCGCGTAAAAGAATAACTTTTACGAGTCCAAGAATTAGTTGCCGAGTGGATTCCACCAGATTTTCACTGTAGAACGGCGCTGATTGAGGCCTGTACAGAGTCACAGATTCCTTTTTGAGCTCATAAAGATCATTCTTTTATGGGCGTAAAACAAAACCATCTGAGCTCGAAAAAAATTGCTATATACGGTTGTACTACGTCATAAATCACCATCGTAAAAACAAACCTTTTACGATTTATTTTACGGCCGTGAGTTGAATCCTACAACGAGTTACGACTGCAAAAGTGAATCGTGAATTTTAAACTTTTACGATTCCCTTTTACATTTAAAATTACGGTCGGGGAAACCTGGCCTGCCCGTCGTGCGTACATAGGTTCAGTTTTGTAGTCCATATTTTGGTAGAGCGGGCCAGACCCCAGCCCGCGACCCGAGCAGGCCCCAGAGGTTGAGGCACTACCACATTTGGATATTTTTTTTAGGATTTTTAGAAAACCGTGAAAAATGCACATGACAAACATTTCTGAAATCGTCGTAGATTTTTTTTGGGCCTAGAGTACGATCTGCAAGTTGTGTGAACGAGATATTTGAGGCGTACGATCGAGGGGGTGGGCCTACGTTTCGGAGCCATTTCTACATTGGGAAGTAACATTAATTGATAGTTGACTTTACGGGCAACGAAGATTTGGGTCATGGTTTGTCACGAGTGGTAGCCAATGACGGTCTTTGATGGCATCCAAGTACGCCTTCCTCTCAGCTTGAGTAGTCCCCTCATCGACGAGCGCCGAGCTCACACTCTACTGGAGGAAATGCCCCCCTGAAGGGACTGCGCCTCGAATCCACAATAAAATTAGGGTCTGCCATCTAGGTTTCCTGGTGTGCACTGTGCAGCTGCCCCTCGGGCCTCGTGCCGTCACTAAAGTACTGAACGTCGAGGCCGAAAAAAGCGAAACGTACATAGGTGTCGGTCATTTCTTATTCCCATCGCTCTTCGGAGCCACCCTAGGCCTACTGTAAGGATGCGATCACGAGTTTCCCGGCCAAGATTTCGGACTACAATACTGAAGATTACAATTCGAGCATAGAGTTACATTATTGAACGACCACCCCGTCTAAACACAAAAAGCCAACAAGCAAGCAAGCAAGCAAAAAGAAAAAAGAATATCACAGTATACTAGCCAACGCAAGTATCCTCCCTTCATCCCTCTCCCGCTGCCTCATCGCCAACGCGATATCCTCCCTAATAGCAGCGCGTATTTGATCCTCCAACCGCTCGGTGATAGGATACCGGCCCCGGTTTGTTGCACGCGTGTTAGTGTTAGTGTTGGTGTTCGTATTCGTGTTGGTATTGGTGTGCGAAGTCGTCCTCGCACGTCGAGCCAATTCGTTCTTATACAGTTGCTCCTCCTTCTTCTTCCACTCCCTAGTCACGGCGCACGAAGGCTTAGAACGAGAACACAAAGCACGAAGCGCGAAGCACGAGAAGAAAGGAGACTAACCGCTCTCTCGCTTCAAACTCTCTCATCTTACTCCCCCACCCTCCCCCATCCCCATCGTCGTCCGCAAACACGAGCACCTGCATCTGCATATACCTCCGAACCACATTATCAACCACGATATTCGGGATAAACGGTCTTGCATGGTCGGCTTTGGATCGACATAGCGGACATGTCGGTTTTTTCTGTCACGTAGCAAGAGGTGAGATAGGGGGAAGGGGGGGAAGGGGGGGTACTCACGCTGGTGATAAACCACGCAACTCCACAACTCCCGCATAGAGTATGTCCGCATGGGTTGACTGCGTGTGCGTATGCCCTGTTGTTCGTGGTTGGTTCAAGGTACGAGGGGGTCAAAGGGGAACGTTACATGTATTCGCAACATCTACAAGGGGGAAGAGGGTCGGCATTCGAACACCCGTACACAGAAAGTTTCGAAACTCACATTGGACAGCATACTTCCTCTTCGAAAGTTTCGAGTAACGATTTCATCGTCATCGTCGAGGTGGTTCCTTCCTTCTCTTTCTCCTTTCTCTTTACTCCTTCCCGGTCTCCTTAAGCTTCTTCACCCCCGTCGATCGTTGACTCGCATCAGACGACGAACGGGATCGTTTACCAGTATGTAGGTCTGGGGGGGGGGGGGGGTTCGAGCAAAGCGTTTTGGTTGGTGAGTACAAGAAACCATTGAAACATTCCCCATGCTCACCCTCTCGTTGCGTCAAACCCCTCTCCAACGCATCCAACTGAGCGAAGAACTCTGGGTTCTCTTCGTCGGTATCAAAGTACGAACTAGAGCCCGAGCTCGCAGGTCTTGAAGGAAGCGTTATTGTTGCCGTTGCCGTTGACAAAGGCAAAGTCGACGGTCCAGCAATTGGAATCGGACAAGAAGGACCGCTCTGCGTTTGGTATAAATTCCATTCGGTTTCTCCGATAGCAGCATAGTCAATGTCGTCTGAGAGGTTATCGTATTCGTCTGGAGTAGACATCGTTGTCAAGAGGCAAGGAGGGGGAAATAGACGCCCAGCTTTGACCGGGAGTGACGAGATCGACGCGAACTTGGGCCACGTGACAAGGTCGGGGAAGAAGAAAACCGCGGGATCCCTGGACTCGGCGTGCGTGGACTCCCGAGACAAGGAGAGGGGGAAAAAAGCATGTCGCAAGCATGGAGTGTATGGGCCTGACGGGGAATTGAACCCCGGACCTCTCGCAAAGAATGCCAGAGTTCAGCACCCAAAGCGAGAATCATACTACTAGACCATCAGGCCGGTGAGGAGGTGGGCGGATTGGATGTTGTCATTGTCGAGCAGCCGTGAGGATAACTAGCAGAACGACTAGAATTACACAGAAAAAGGTACAAGAAAGGCACAACTAAGGCAACATTGGCGGACGTCCTCTCCCCCTGCCCCTCGAAGATTCGCCTCTATGACCTCGCCCTCTCCCTCGGCCACGATGGGTATTATCCTTATCCTTCTTCCCCTCCTTCTTCTCACCGTCCTTCTTTTCGATTCTAGGCCTCGGCGCGGGATCATACTCTGGATTGTTAATAAACCACTGCCTGAGACCTCCCTGGGGTATACCCTGGAGATACAGCTCCTCTTCCTGCTCCGTGACCTCGGTGGCAACGATAGCCCGCTGAGGTTCCCGTTCATCCGGGTACATGGACTCGTAAAAAGACCCACGTATAGCATCAAAAGTGTAATACTTGCGTTTAGGATATAGATGGAGGGGGAGATGAACAAGTTGATCGATGATGTTGTAGTATAGCGAGTGAGATGTTATCGCATCTGCTGCTGCGTCTGATTTGAAAGGCGTGAGTAGGGTTCCCATGGAAAGACACACCACACACACACGCACAATGAATCTGCCTCTGTGTCAGGGGCAACTCCCAGTTGCTCCTCGTAACGGATTTAGCCTTGTCCATGTCCTTATCCTGAAAGACCTTTGCCATCCTCGCCAAGCCCACATTCTCTTTAAACGGACCTCGAAAGAGCCTCTGTTGGTAAGGATCGTACGGGTGAGCCGAATCCGATTCGTCGTGTACGTGCTGCGGGTAATAGAGAAGTTCTTGGTACCTGCCCAGCCTCTCCCTGAAAAGCTGTGAATCAATGGCCTTTGCGAGCATTCCCAGGTCGACGACGTTGGTAACGGAGACGGCACAGTCTATCCATAGCTTGTTGACGTCGTTCTGGATGCCGACGCCGGTCTTGAGTATTTTTGGATTCTGGAGCAGGCTCCGGAGGGACGGAGGAAAAGATGTGAGGCGGGAAAGGTGGAATAAATAGACGGATGTGGCTGTGGCGAGCTGAACGAGGGCGACTGGGTTTTCTGGGGCGTTCTTGAGGAAATTGGGCTTCCATTCGATGTCCAAGCCGACGTGGGTGGTTGGGGGGAGGCTGATTAGGTGATCTGGGTGGTGGATGTAATGGAAAGAGTGTTGCTGCATGACTAAATATAGAATGCCAAGAAACGCTTTGCGTCTTTGGGTTTTGCCAAGAGATTCATGTCGAGGTTATATAGGGAGGGGATTGAGCCAAGAGAGCCCCAAACGAAACGATGTCGCTCAAAGACCACATTTACACTGCCAACCAGATTCTCAGCACTCCTCCTCCCCCGTCCCTCCGAGATATTCTCACTGCCTATCGAACAAAGGGCGACGGAGACCGAGAAATGCTGCTAGCCATGCTCAACGCAAAGTCTGCAGAAGATAACGTGGGTGTCACACGCATTTTCCATCGCTTTTGTCTAATGTTCTTCTACAGCGCCTGGCTCAGACTGCTTCACTACAGAGAACACTGCTCGAAGTGTACAACCAACCCCTTCCGCCCATCGAATCGGTGTCCCGGAAACGGCCGCGCGAGTCTTCTCCGCCGCCTTCGATGCATTATCCCTACCGGTCACGCGTACCACTCTCGCCTTACTCTGAAGAACCCAATTCACCCCCCATCGAACCTCTCGCACGAGTAGCTCCCAGAACGAGCAGCACAAGATCACGTTCTCCCAGTTCATAGCCCTCTCTCTCCTCGCTGTCGTTGCTATCTATGTGTAAATTATGTACTATACCATACCCAACTTGATTGCCAAGTTTTCTACGTAGTCTATGCCAAGTGCCCAAGCTATTGCCCAAGCTATTCTTAGTATCCTGTACGCCAAGACATTCCAGACCATCCTCTAAAAATACTCAGCCACCAAGAATAGGGATCCCCTTTCCGAGATACCTCCCCCTCGCCAAGTGCGATCGCCAAGCCAAAGAGGCACCACTCCAACTAAAAATACGCGCGCGAGCCACGTCTCCAGGCCAAGCCTTCCTGCCAACACCCGCCGCCAACCATTCTACCCGCCACAAGATGGCCAAGGTGGGAGGCAGTGAACATGATTCCCACTCGCGCTCCGGCCCGTGCTCACTGGAGGTCAATGTTATTCGGTACATCGTGAAATAAATAGATAATTTACAAGTCTAACACGCGCCCTTGTCATCCCACGATCCACCACTTCCACCCGGCGTCTCTCCCTGTGTCCACCACTTGGCGGTCCACAAGTGTCCGTTATAAGTCGCCGACTGTCCTCCCGTATAAACCTGCGAACTCGACCACGCCGCAACACCACTGCACCCTCCACTTCCCCCACCACCACCACCTCCCCCTCCACCTCCAGTCCCACTCCCCTGACACGCACTAATAGCACTCCAATCCCCATTCGGATTCGCAGCCGGCTGCGCACTCGTAAACCACTTGCTCTGCCAAACATACCCCCCAAACGACACCTTTGAATTCCCCGGATAATTACTCCCACTCGTCCAACTCGGCGCATCACACGTCGGAAACTCAAACCCTGTTCCCCCAGCAGCCACCAACGCGTTCTTAATCGCCTTGTGGTAATTACTATTAACCACAGCCTGTGACGCATCCCATAGCATCACCCCTCCGAACGAAGGGAAACTCTTCCTCATCGTCGTCGCGATCGATGCGATCGTGGAAGGGTCGACGTAGCCTGAACCGGCGGCGGTGCTAGAGGCAGGAGCTCCGATGTAGATTTTCACGTTCTTGTTGGGGGAGGTGGTGCGCGCCCATTGGTCCCAGATACCGAAATTCCAGTTGTTGGGTTCTCCGTAGTGCGTGAGCCCGCAAGGGTTGTTGTAGAATTGGACGTAGACGGCGTCGAATTGGGCGCTGTTGAGGACTCCCCCGAGGGCTCCGTCGGGGAAGATGCATTGCGGGGCGGCGGTAACGTAGTATCTAGGTTTTTGATTAGTGGAGTGTTGTGTTTTCTGTTGCGCGTTACTTACTTCTTACTCCCCCCACTCGCCCGACTCCGGATCTGGTTCACAAACGCAGCGTAATGGTCCGACGTTCCTCCTTCAATATCCAAGTCGATCCTACAAATAATCAATCCATCAGCTTCCCCATACTCGCAACCCCCCACTCATACCGACACTCACCCATCCAAAACAGCATCCCCAAACGGCCTCGTCCCCGAACTCCCCCAAGAAACAAATTCCAAATCGTATCCGCAAACCCAACAGCCTGCGCATCCGACTGGAACCCTACCGAACCTGTCGCCCCTCCTAGACTGAGTGTCACGATCTTGCCTTTGGATTGACATGTCTTTATGTCGGAGGCGAGGGAGGCGCAGTTGGGGAGGTTGGTTCCGGGGAAGGTGGCGTTGTCTGTTGGGTTGCATGTCTATGTATTGTGTCGAGAGTTAGCAAGAGGGAAGGAAAGGGAAGAAGGGGGGGGAGGGCACGTACGTTGGCCAAATTCATAGACGGGACACCTCCCGGTCCGAAGAATACGTTGACAAAGGCGATGGGGATAGCGTCGATTGTCGAGTCCTACGAGCAAATGATTATAATTTAGCGCCCGCCCCCCTTGGCAATATAACGTTCTGACTGCCGGGTTTTCGCGTACCTGACAATAAAACGATAACGGTTTCTGAAAGTTGGCTGTATCCGTTCCGTGGACTGCTCCGTACGAGTTCTGGCCCCAGTAGCTGTTCGTTCGAAGGTCGGGTTAGTTGTGTGAGATGGGAGGGAGGGAGGATGATGGCACGTACACAGCGAGCTAGGATACGAGGCTCATGAGTATCATGTCCATAAATTCACGAAGGGAACGAAACTCACATTATCATACCGCGAATTATCAAACGCCCATACCGACAACGACAGCGAGAGCGAGAGCAAGAACGACAAAGCGACGAACACCATCGCAGACTGACTGAAGAACTAGAAGGAATCTCAAACCGGCCAAGAGCCTTTTATACCACCCAACTCGGCACACCCACGTAAAACAATGCGGATCCCCGCCTCAACACCCCAAGAACAGTCCAAGTTCGGGTGTATGGAGGGAGAAGAGCACAGACCATACGCGTAAGAGAGGTTCTTTTCCGCATCGACCCATACGGAATAACCTATATTTAGTGATTTCAATGCCGGATGTTCGGAATTTTGTTTTTTTTTTGTTTTTTAGATTCGGGGTATCTGTGCCGCAACGGTGCGATGCGCCCTTGCCACCTCGACTCGTGAATGTGGAATTGTTATTGGGCGTACAGTCTCGGTCACCCTCACTCTCCCACTTCCCCCCCCCCCCCCCCCCCTTGCTCAGGATTAGTGTCCAAGAGCAAGAGAGGCCCTTCGGGGATTCGCCCCTCCGAATCCTGATTCGACTTTGGGAAGGTAGAAACAATACCGGTCCGATTTTGGGAATAGCGTGCCATGCCGTTCTTCCATCCATCGCTGAGCTGAGCAGCCGTATTGAGTTGCGGTATATAGATAACAGAGCAACGCCGCATGTATCGTCTTCCCAGCCCATGAACATCCTTTTGATTGAGGTCTTGTGGTGCGTGTGATGGAGTTGGGTGGTTACTATGATTCTGGATGGGGGTGGTCGAGGAAGAGAGCAAGAATGAGACAGAGACTCAGAGGAGATGATTGAGGTCGTATGGCGCGTGTGATGGGGGGTGAAATGTCGCGTGGGTCGCGTGATGAACGTGTGGATGGTAGATGCAGAAGACAGAGGAGAAGCAGAAGGAAGGGGAAGGGGAAGGGATCGAGACACCAGAGAGGAAGAGCAAAGGGAGTTTGGAGTTTGGAGTTAGAGATAAAGCGGAACGAATAAAAATAGTGGGAATAGAAAGAGGGTTTCGTTGATACCGATACCGACCCTGGTATGTCCCGAAACCACCGAAACCGTAGTGGTCCTACGTGATGCTGGGCGTGAGTACAACGATCGCAGTTGAGTCAAGAGCCCCCCAATAGCGAAGCTCACCAAACCTCTCACATGTACAGTAAAGCGATGTCCTCGCAACAATGAGGTCCGGCAAGAACACAGTCGCATGCAGATATCATAGAGCATCCGGATACCAAGTATAACGATCCTATTCATTAGGTTTGGCTTCAGCTTCAGTAAATAAAGAGTAACGAATGAATGTGATACATACCACATGTTCCGTTTCTCAGCTCGTGAAAACTGAGCAACACAATCGTTTGATTCAGGCCGTGTGGCGCCCCGTATGCGTGTGATGAAGAGGCATGGACGTACGGATACGCGGACGATGGCAAGACCCCAGCAAGTGTTAACCGGTAGGTAAGCGGGAATAAGATGCTTGTGGTGGGGAAGTCTTGGAAGGGTGATCGCACGAACATCCGAATCAAGACATAGCTCAAGTAGCACGGAGTGAGGGAGGGAAAAAAAGGAAATAAAAGTTCAAATTCTAGTTACAACACAAATGAAGCGAACCAATAAGATACTCGAAGAGAGAAAAGGGGGAAAAAAGGTCAGTATTACCATCCTGAACTTATCCCGAAGACACCGAATCGCTGTCCGCGCTGCCCGCTGCGTTGTTGTTAGCACTCGTCCGTACCGGATCTGCATGGTACACAACGCATGTGAGCCAGATTCCCGACCAACACATAGATCAAAAGGAGGAGTGAACTCACCGAAGTAAGGCTGAGCTTGTGCTTCCCTAGCCGTAAGTCGCTCTTGATGATCATACCGGAGCAGCTTGTCCAAGAAGTCAATCGCCTCGTTGGAAATGTACCGTTGATTCTCCGAAGTTATGAACCGGGTCCAGGGCTTTCGTGGGTATCTAGGAACCGAGGATAGTATTTTTAAGTGTTTATCATGATGCGGGGGGGAAAAGAAACACACCTCCCGAGAATGTCATCATAATGAGAATCGAGAGTGATGTGGTACTTGTCGATGTAGGCATACAGCTCGTCCGTGCCAAGAACCTTAGTGATCTTGACGAGTTGGTCGTAGTTATCGTGACCGTGGAAGAAAGGCTCCTTGCGGAATATCTGAGGCGGGATGCGAATGACGAAACCGATGAGATATGTGGGTGCAAGAAACAGAAACAAAGCGAAAGAGCAAGAGAAAGAAAGAGGATTCCAAAAGAAGTAGAATTGCGTACTCACCATGGAGGCGAACATGCATCCATAGCTCCACATGTCCAGACTGTAGTCGTACTCTTGGAAGTCGACCAGCAACTCCGGGCCCTTGAAGTAGCGTGATGCGACACGGACGTTGTACTCTGTCTTGGGGTGGTAAAATTCGGCGAGACCCCAGTCAATTAGTCGAAGCTAAAGAGTCCGAGTTGATGTATTGAGACGAAACGTAAGACGGAAACGAAGAATCCTCACCTTGCGATGTTCATGGTCAATCATAACGTTGTGGGGTTTCACGTCCCGGTGCATGATACCCTTCGAGTGACAGAAATCCAGAGCCTATAAAGAATGAACCAAGGAAAGTATCACGATCAGAAAACCGCCACGCTGAACTCCTTTGTACGAATACCCACCTTCAGCAGCTCGAACATGTAAAACCTCACGTCCATATCGGTAAACCGCGGGTATAGAACCTTGAAATCCACATTGTGCACATATTCCGTGATCAAACTCGGTATCTTCGATGCTGGATCTCTGACAACATCTAGCAGAGCAACGACATTAGGTCCACCCGCGAGGTTCTGGAGAATCTTGATCTCTCGTTTGATTTTCTTCTTCTTCACGGGCTTCAACACCTTGATGATGCATTTTTCGTCCGTGACGACGTTGACGCCCTCGAAGACCTGGTCGTTATGGTTCGTCAAATCGATGGGAAAAAAGAAACACAGCACGACAGGACAACGCACCTCAGAGTATTTCCCCCTACCGACTTTTCGAACAATTTCGTAGTGGTCTTGGGTTCCCCATTGGACTTGGAGGTTGTCTGGATAGGGATTGGGAAGGGATTGGGGAAAGGAATAAGGAAAAGAATATCAAGGGCGCGTGAGTTGGTATCTCCGTTCCTTTTTTTTCAAAGAGAAAAGGAGATCGAACCATATTCATGCCATGAGGGGCCTAATCTGCCATTGACGTCGGCGTATACACGAGCGACGGATTTCGTGGACGACCTGCCCATGGGTTGAAGGAAATGGAGCAAGTCGAAGGGGTACACGGTGACTGAGGCAACGAGGCCTTTGATGCTTTCTCACGCACCTACCCCATCACCCTCAGGCTCGGACGATTTTATCATGGTCCAATCGAGTGGAACAGCAATTACGCCTTCGCACTGGCCAAAAGAGCTCAAATATATTCAACATTGCTGTTTTCACTCCTCTGTGCCAGCGGAAGCTCGACAATTCATTCATGGGACGGGATCTGTTGCTACAAAAAATGCAAATACGAAGAAGAGCACCCAAAATGGTGTAGTGGCCATACGACGGATCGCAAACGATGCACATCCAGCGAATGGACAACACGGGCTATTTGCTATGAAGAAAATACCACCCAAAACCCATATACTTGACTATATAGGTGAGCTCGAGCTGTTTCGAACGGCAGTCTTCCGCGCAGTCGATACATCAGTTACCGCATGCAGGAGAACTCCATTGCGACGATCGTCCCTCCTCCGATTATGACCTGTCTCTTCACCGCTTCCAGAGTGGTGAGAGCATCGGGATAGATGCTAGTACGACAGGAAACGAGGCACGGTTCATAAACGACTATCGTGGGATCCAAGCCAAGCCAAATGCCTTGTTTACGGACTATCGAACGGCGTCTGGAGAGCTCCGTATGGGTATATGGTCAGGAAATGAGGAGATTAAGAAGGGTAGCGAAATCCTTGTTCGTCAAAGATTTGGAGTCGTGATAGGACAAGCTGATCGTCCATCTTCGCAGGTTTCATACGGAAAGTCATGGTGGAAGGAAAGGGCACAAGCTGAACAGGAATCGACCTCGGTCGAGTGCTAGATAGCAAGATTTGGTAGATGTAACCTTTAGGTTGACAGCGAATGTATAATAGGCCTGTCGAATGTACGATAGCTTGGTCGAGGAGGTTTCGAGGAATTTTCGGAAGAAGGCTGGAGGAAACACGTGTGATGTCATGCACTTTCCAGAAATTGCGGGAGCCAAACAATGCGTCAACAGAAAAAGTGTGTTAAGCGCCTAACCAATAGCTTTGGAACGGAGAATAGCAACCTCATGCATCGTCGTTTGCCGTCTTCTGGCCTCTCTTCTTTCCTGGCACTCTACTCCTGCTCTGCTTCCAAATCAAGGCTCTCTTCGCGTTCCTTCTCACTATACCGGTCTCAGTGCTTGCACGACACCAAAAGGCGGATAACCTATCCGAAACGGCTATCGAACAAGGTCTGGATTTGCTCGGGAAATACATGGTAGAAAGCGGAACTAAACGTTCATTCTTCGAAATTCTCAGCGACACTTTCATTCTACACCAGTACAAGGGGCCCAGAAGAATCCTTATGATGTACTCGGTGTGAAACGGGATGCGTCAGCAGCAGAGATAAAAAAGACCTATTTCGGGGTGAGTCTCAACAAGTAGCTCAGCGTAACACCATTACTCACAGAAAAACATTCAAGCTCGCGAGGAAATATCATCCAGACACCAATCCCGACAAGAATGCTCGTGAAAAGTTTCAAGAAATACAAGACGCATACGATGTCAGTCAACTCCGCCCCAGCTATACCTTCCCTTATTCATAGCTTTCCGTTTAGGTCTTGAAAGATGACAGCAAACGCAAAGCTTACGACCAGTATGGCTCTGCCTCACAACAACCCGGTTTCGATCCCAACATGTTTTCCGGCGGCTTTGGAGGGGCAGCAGGAGGATTCAACTTCCAAGATTTCGCTTCTGCTTTCGGTGGTGCACATCAGAGAGGTGGTGCGGGAAACAGTGACCTTTTCGAGCAGCTGTTCAGCGCGTTTGGGTCGAGGGGAGGACCCCGGCACACTGGACCTTCTCGAGGGGCGGACATTCAGTCGAACATCTCGATTAGTTTCCTGGAGGCATGCAAAGGAACAACCCGGACAGTTAATGTATCTCCCGTTTCTGACTGTGGAAGCTGCTCTGGATCTGGGTTGAAACCAGGCGCCAAACGCACGAGTTGTACGACTTGTGGAGGAACTGGTACACGGACGTTCGTGATAGACAGTGGCTTCCAGATGGCCAGTACTTGTGGAACGTGTGAAGGAGCCGGGACTACTGTTCCTCGGGGTGGTCAGTGTTCAAGTTGTGGCGGTCTTGGAAAGGTCAGGACGCGGAAAACGGTTACGGTCGAGATACCTGCAGGTGAGTAGTTATTGTGAGAAGACTGGTCTCCCACTCAGACTCGTACCGTATGTCAGGCGTGGAAGACGGTATGACTGTACGGGTACCGGACTCTGGTGACGCTCCAGTTTCCGGAAAGGGTCCTGCTGGGGACCTCCTGGTCCGTGTACGGGTTGCTTCATCGAAACAGTTCCAGAGGAAGGGCGACAATCTCTATCACGAAGCACGGATACCTATGCATTCAGCCTTACTCGGAGGAAGAGTTCGTGTACCCACCCTCGATGGTGACGTAGATGTTCGCGTTCCCGGCGGAACACAACAGGGCGAGGAAATGGTTTTGAAGGGCCGTGGAGTACAGAGCGTTTTCAATGGCAGACATGGAGATCTATTCGTTACTTTCAGAGTCATCCTACCTAGGTACGAGGTCCCCTACAAACGTCTTGCGAGTCGTTACTCATCCTCATCTTTCTAGGACGCTCACACAACGACAACGACAACTTCTTCAAGAATACGCAGATGATGTTGAGGGACGGACTTCGTCTACGAGCGGAACGAAATCTGAAGATTCCCCAAAGTCACAGGAGCAACGGACGGCAGATGATATTAACAACGGTACGGCTTCTTTCACTCATTCACCACCCTCAACCGGTGGTTGGATGTCTCGTACATGGCAGAAATTCAGAGAACTCATTGGATTTTGATTTCATTGGCATGTCTTCTATCCTTCGAAATGGGTCTTCCGTATGTTCTTATATTCACCTTCGTCGAGCAGTCGCTGCGGATGACAATCGGAATCGAATTCGAACAAGACAGACTCCCCGACGAGGCAACCGAGAAAAAGCGAGCGACAGGGTAGATAGGCGCCAGCATAGAGGTAGATAGACTATCATACATAGACTCTAATATTCATCTACTTAATCACTGTAGGTAGTGGTCGAATGGATCTACACAACTCACCACTCATTTTTCGAGATTCCTGAAATTCGAAGGCAAAGCGGCAGTCCGGATCACGACCTGCGCACACAGCTTGACCTCGATACTCCCATCTTCAAAGGCTCCGGCAATACGCACTTCTCAAGATTCCTTCGTCCTTCAAGCTTGATTGGCCTCTGAATATTCTAGGGCTGTACTTCCGAAAGATCTACAAAAGTGCTTCCTCATCAAACAGCTGAAGAAACAGCCAGACTTCACTCAGTTTCTCATACCTGTACATCTCGGCTGCTTCACACACTCGACTCATTCTGGATTGAAGCACGCTATCGTATGTTAGAACAGTTTTCTCTACACCTTGATTCCTCACGATGACTTCTTTAGCGTGTTTTTGAGGCGGGCGCAAGCGTCGAAATGGATCTCCTGCTGCGATCATGCTCCGGATCCCGTCGAGGCATTCCAGGCAATCATTTACATGATCCTCCCAGCCCTCATCTAGAGTTACGAGGTCTCCTCTGCAGAATGTGCATCGCGTTTCGCTGGCCTCTCCGCGGCGGCGTTTCCGACATTGTTAGACGGGTCACGGAAGTGTGCGACCTCCCTGTTTAATTTGCATCCCAGAGCGTTTCTGGGCCTCATGGTCAAACTTACTGGGGACTTCTCCGTCGCCAACGTCTTTCCCCCCCTTACTACCGAGGTTGGATTCTGGACGTTGTTCTTTGCCCTTTACCAAGTTCCCGCGAAAGTCCTCAAACCATGTGAACTTGCTATATCGCGGGATGGTGGCATTTTCTCTTGTTCGCTCTAGTGGAGCTACTGCCGCTCTCACCAGTCCCGGTCGGAACATGGAGCAAGGTCCTTCAAGTTCAGTGCGCAAGCTACGGAACTCGTTCCCCAGATTCATCGAATCATTCATCAAGTATGACTGGCACCATGAGTCTACAAGAGGCCAAGACATTCATGCTACAGCTGTATCGATACCGGGAGCGACCTCGCCTCCGAGTCTGCTATCAAGAATGCAGACGTTCATCATGAACTGTTTGCCTGCAACTGCTCCTGGGATCCGTTCGAACGATTTTCCCGATTCCATATCCCGCATTCCCTTGGATCAGGAACCTATCGAGGGAAGTAAAGTTAGAGTATACAGACGTCACCGCGGAGGTAGTCTGGACGTAGATACTTGGCTGAATAGATGTGCTGTGCTGGTGCTATGCCGGAGCTTGTTTCTTTGAGCTTTTTTAGCAAGCTCCAGCTTGGGCCTGACTTGGTCAAAATGACGCCCATTGACGCGGTGGCGCAACTTTTTCTCCCGGCGGTAGCACGTGTTTTTTTCGCTGTTCATTTTACAGGAATTGGGAATGAGCCATGATGCCCTTTTATCGGCACACGACCATTCCCAAGTCCCTTCGTCCCGAATTCACGTCAAACGTCCACCTTGGCTCGTCCTCATTGGTTCTCCCTCACTCCCCAGTTAATTATCACAATCAGGCCCTTATCGTATCATTCAAATACTTTCAATTGCCCAACCCGTAGTCGAAATTTCAAACAGCTTCCTTCGCTTCATACCACCACCTTCATATCACGCATGGCCATGTCGCCCATCATCTCCCCGTCCATTTCGACACCCTCGATCTCTCTAGAGAGTCCCTCACTCATCAAGCGACTCTCGACAAGCTCTGTACAGAGCCTAGCGTCAACTATTGCCGCCAGTGCCAGTTCGTCAATTACCTCGCTACCCCCTGCAGGACAAGATGTTGAGGTCGTAAGGGAGGAAGGGTTGCGACATGCTACTATCAGGCTGGAAGCTAGGTAAGAAAGCTCCACTCCATCCGTCTGTACTCATCAGGCCGTCCAGGGCGAGAACACATAAAGCTCGAGCCTCTTGGTCTGGTTTTATCACTATCATTCTTCAACCGAGGCTGACAGTACCTTCCTTACTTCTAGACACTACAAGAAAGTCTCCTTTCTCCAAAGTCTGCTAGAATGCATTCGTGCCTCGAAGATCTCGTCATGGTCGAACAATGACATCTTACCCCAGGATATTCTCGTCGAAAAAATTTCAGGATCCCTAACCAACGCCGTTTTCTTCGTTTCTTGCCCTTCCAGCCCTGGAACGAAGAAGCTATTGCTGCGCATTTACGGTCCCTCGTCTGGTGAAATGATTTCACGTCCTCGCGAACTCCACACCCTTCATATCCTCTCCTCACGGTATGGTCTTGGCCCTCGTGTGTTTGGCACCTTTGAGAACGGCAGAATCGAAGAGTATTTCGAGTCTACGACCCTTACTGCGCCCGAATTGCGAGACCCGGAGATCAGCCAGTGGATAGGTGCGCGCATGGCAGAACTCCACTCGGTCGACATCGAAGTCATTGAGGACACCTCACCTGAAACGAGAGGTGAAGGCAAGGGTTGGGAGGTAGCAGCGAAGAAGAACATCAAAGCTTGGACGGCCCCGGCTAAGGAGGTTTTACGACTACCTGCTCTCTCACAGGCTGATCGGGAAGCCCTGGACATTGACCTATTCAGACAAGACTGGGACAAGTACATGGAGTGGTTGTCTACAGTCGATTCTAGCAAAAGAGTCTTCGCACATAATGATGCTCAGTACGGCAACTTGCTCAGACTCATCAACGCGAAGGAAGGGCTCTCTGCTCATCGACAGGTGCGTCGTGCCGATCCATGACTATCATATGTGCTGACTTCCGTCATCGTAGATCATCGTTGTCGACTTTGAATACGCAGCTCCCAACACTGCCGCATTCGATATAGCAAACCATTTCCACGAATGGACTGCGAACTATC
Organism: Marasmius tenuissimus; assembly: GCA_029532415.1. NCBI lineage: Eukaryota > Fungi > Basidiomycota > Agaricomycetes > Agaricales > Marasmiaceae > Marasmius > Marasmius tenuissimus. The sequence continues at coordinate 1,407,153 of JAQOTA010000052.1, forward strand.
ATACCTCTACACCGCACCTCCTCGATCCATCCAGATACCCCAACCCGGCAGAGCGTCGAAACTTTTATCTCGCTTATCTCGAACACTGTTTACCTCCGTCGTGCACACCGCCGTCGGAAGCCGAGCTAGAGTCGGAGGCTAAGGCACTGGATGAGCAAGTTCGCTTTTGGAGTCCTTCATCACATGCATGGTGGGGAGTTTGGGGCATAGTCCAGGCGAAAGATGACTTGCTCAATGACGTGAAAGTGCCCGAATTCGATTACATTGGCTACGCCAAGTGTCGGTTGGACCTGTTCCGCAACGAGTTGAGGGCGTTGGGAGTTATATAACTACTTAATCTCGCATATGTGTTCCGACCCTCCTTTTTCTTTATGTATCCTCAATCATCGTTCTTACACTTACCCATGCTTTGTTCATTCTACTACGTACAGTACTTAGTAGCCGTAGTAATAGCCGTAGTGGTACTTTAACCGCGTGTCTTTTAAGTTATCTCCCCAATGGATTTCATTCTACCATTTCATTTCATAAAGTGAAGAAATATCTTATATGTATTCGTAACGAAATAAAAACATGTTGCAGGGGGGCGGCTGGTGCAAGTGAACGACAATGATGCGATGTAGATAGGGAAAAATATGAGATAAGGTAGGGCGGGGGGTACCGGTGAGTAGTGACAATCAAGGCGAACGACAGAGATAATTGACCGAGAAGCGCGTAGCATTGGCAAGAGAGGTGAATGCATTGACGGAGGGGGGGAAAGAGGGTGTCATGCTATGGGTGCTGCTGCTGCTTTTGGTGGGATGCAAAGAAAACAGGATGCGAAAGGACGAGAGCAAACAGAGAAAAGAAGAAGAATCCGAGTATTGGCAAAACGGGGAAATGCATAATTTCGAGAGGTATTTAGATGATTGGAAACTTAAAAAACCAATGTCCGACTGAAGCGGGCAAGATAATCAAGACAGCATTCCAGACGAGGGAAAACAGAAAAGGGGATGGGGACTAAAAACACAAGGGGAAAAAAATGGATTGGGAGTGCCGAACTTCGAGTGCAACTTCGTCTCGGACATCAAGCCCAAGCTTTCTCGTTGAGCCTCGACGAGCCCATAGTCAACTCGGTCGCAGTCCACGGCGAGTTTATCTGAACATCGGCGACGGGGCTGGGAGCATGGGGGTAGGCAGAGTTCAGGTGGGCGCTCCTAGCGGTAAAATTACCCCAGTTTCCAGCACTTCCCGCTCGAACGTGCCCGTTGGCTCGACCAGTTCCACCAGTGTTACCATCGTCTGACCCGACGGAATAGTAGTTGTAATTACTCAGGTCATCGGACCCACTGGCGGTGTGACGCGAGTTGGCGGGAGGTGTGCCAGACTTGTTCATACGCTAAAGGAGATGTGTTCACGTCAGCCCGCAAAGCAGGAGTGAATAAGGATTGGTACGCACCTGGTTGTAACCAACAATTTCCAAGCGCGCATTGTTGTGTCTTCCCAGATCTGGTCCAGCAGTCACAGGCGCGGGGGACTTGGCCGTAATCTGCTCAACTGCTCCTTGCATCAAAACTGCATTATTAGCGAATGTCGGGTAGGCAGACTTGTTTTGTTTGAGATTGGCGGGATCCAACACGGACGTATCGACGCGAAGACCCGGGCGGCCGGGGGTGGGCGAGCTAGAGCTAGGATAGTCCTGGCTGCGTTTCGCGCTGATGCGTGCGAGAAGGGAAACACCAGCCTCATTCGGGTCACTGTTTGTGCTCATAGAGCGTACTCGACCTTCGGTGGAGACTTGCTGCACGGGTTGCACTTGTGCATTATCTCCGGGATTCGGGGGAGCAGCACCAGGAGCATTGGCGTTGGGAAGCTCAGTGTGGATGAAACAACATCTCTTGCCATAGGGACAAGATCCCGAAACCCAGAACGTCTACAAAAGCGGATTAGTCAACCTTATCTCCAATCGACGAACATCAACCTACGCGACAGATTTCGGTCTTGTACTACAAGTACGGATAAATCAGAACGAAGTAATACACTCAGAGAGGAGAAGCGAATTTACCTTGGGGTGCCTCGAGACTCGGCGAAGCTCTTGCTCTCCGTGAGCAAACTGGCATTTGTTCCCGTATCTGCAGCTACCCTTCTCTTCCCAACTTCGGCATAACTCCGTCTTGTACAGTCCGAGTTTGCGGTTATTAGCACTGGGGCCCCCGCTGGCCGAGGGAGTTGGACTGGACAACGCCGTGTCCAAGGGTGGTGTCACGACGCCGTAAGGGCCGGTGTATTGAGCCTGTAGTCTATTCGCCATCACCTGAGCTACAGCTGGATCTCTGTAAGCATCCTGGGCCGCGCCGTAGAATTGGGCCGGGTACATTGCCATATGAGCTGGGGGTGAAACTGGCATGTTTGCGGGGAATAGCCCTGGCCCAAATGCTGCAGCCTGCATGTTGTTGGCCAACAGCCCTAGCGCAGCGGCGTCACGGATTTGTGACGGGTCTGAGGCAGAGTGATGGTGATGGGCGCCACGGAAGAGATTGTGTTGTGGTTGGACGCGCGGCATGGCAGTATGAGAATTATCGGGGCCTGCACCAGGTAGCATCATGTCATATAACTGCTGAGAGTTGCCCAATGACAAAGACTGCTGGTGAGGTGGGACAAAACCGGGGCTAGGAAGGTTCTGCTGGGGAAAAGCGCGAGGAGGCTGTCGGTATGCAACATTGGGACGGGTGCCAGCATATGGCGGGCTCGTGGGCACAGGTTGGATGGCGGCGCCTTGGGTAGAAACGTGGCCCGCAAAGTTGCGGTTATAGTCAGCGTCATCCCGGTTGGCGGGATTGTTCTGTTGAGGTGGACCTGAGCGCATGTCGTATGCCTGAGACCGATTGTTGGGTGCCAACGACGGGTAGGAAAGTTGCTGCTCCCCGGGACTGTCTCTATACTGGAGAATTGGCCATTGCTGCTGCTGTTGTTGTTGCAGCGGGCTGTCCGTGTCTTCACCTGCCTGTTGCAAGCGGCGAAGATCGGCAGATGAGAGGCCGCCGCTGAAAGAGTGAGGCCTCTCCTTCGTTTCGTTCAAAGCAGCAGTTTTGATCGGGGCGGGAGCATGAGTAACGAGAGTGTGACCATTGGAAGACATGTTGGAACCTTGAGAGGATAAGGTTGTATCAGTGGAGGAACCCCGAGAGTGGGACACGACTATCTGATGGTCGGCAACATGGGGGGAAGAATCAGTGCTTGGAAGGGAGTTTGTTTCCAACGGACTCGAGTCTTGCAGTTGAGCCAGAGCGGCCGAGGGCAACTCTGACTTAGGAGGGGTCCGAATTGGGGCATCGCTTAAGCCATCCTCGCCGATATTCAAGCGACCGATTTCGTCCGCAAGCTCCCAACCTGCATTAGCAGTTTCTGCGTCAACGACTTGGTTGTTGTTTGTGAGGAACCAACGCTTTGGGTTGCTATCAGGGCGCGAAGTCATATTGCTGGTGGTGATTTTTGAAAGACGGGAATGCGGGGATTGACGATTTGGTTGGATCTGTGAATTGGGAGAGTCACCAGGAGAAGAACGACGCCAATTCTGAACCGAGCGAACAGTTAATACTGGAATGCTCGATGATGATATGATGGACAACGTACCTCTAACGATGATTCGCGTTCTGCGTGCGTTCTATGATTGAACTGAAATGGAGGAAGTAGATCTGAGACGTAATTCTTCGTGGTTGTCGTGAAGGCTTCGTGCATTTAATGGCTGGAGAAAATCGTCAGCATAGGCTCTTTCACGTTCATGGATCGATAGGAAAGCATACCAGGGTGTTACAAAGAGTTGGGCGGACACCACCAAATAGAAATCAGTGTCCTGAACGACGGTGATGGTAGCTGATTTGCGGAGAACTAGTTATAAGGAAGATAGACACGACCACGTCAAATAGGCGGGCGGGAGGGAAATCGGACGCAATGGGCGTATGACGAAGAGAACCGAGTCAGCTCAGTACAACAAAAGGATAACAGAGAGATTGAAGCAAGAATGGTTATAATGGAGCTTAATGGAATGGAGGATGTGATGGAAGAGTGAAGGAGAAAGAAAACGAGCTTGCCTTTGCGTACGGGCTGCCTCAAGGCTGGATGATGTAAACAACGTGTTGGGTGGGCGTCGTCGGGGGAAATAATATTAGAGGATAAGTCAAGAGAGAATGAGAAACGTGAATAAAGATTTGTGAGACTTGAGGATCGATGAGGGGAACTGAAATGAGTTTTGGGAGAGAGACCGAGGGCGTCCAACTTCAACAAGCGTGAGCGAACGAACTGTAACTTTTTAAAGGCGGAATGCTGTCCAGTGCTCTTTCCTTTTGGGGTAGCTTCCATCACAAAAACATGACTCCCGTTTGGACCGAAACTTGACCAAAAACTATACTTCGCTTTTTGCATAATTTCCTTCTTCTCTTCCCCTCCGACCCTCTCCGACCAGCACCAAGTCCGTTCGCGCTGTCGCTGCACATCATCGCTACGCTTCGGTACGGCTTACCCCAGTCGCTAGCAAAGCAAATCCATTTTCGAGTCCCTGTACTCGCCCCACAACACGTGTATAACGTAAAACCTCTTGCGCAGCCTTCTGGCGATGGCGTGTTCTGGCGTGGTTACCTTCCTCACCTGATTGATTGCTCACTTCTGACATCCAATATGGACGGACGCAACAGACATGTTGATGTTCAGACACGGTTTGTTCCTGCTCGGATATGCTCTGGCGCTAGCCTTTCGATATAACAATGACCCTCAATGATTCTCTTCGATACTATCACTCCCTGTTTAATGCATGAAATCGATTCCATCATCGATTTTTCTTGACTCCAGTTCCCCGTCATCGGTACCTTCGATATTTATGCTTCGCAAGTTCTGGAAAAATTACATTCTTCTCAATCCCATCGATACAGGCGGTAGCGGGTAGGCGGTTTTCGCTCGTTCGGTGCCGTTCCATTTATCTAAAGGTTCACAACTCCATGCAGTCGCGAGCAATGAGGGTACTTCCGCAATGAAAAAGGACTAACGAGCCACTGTGACCTTGTTCCAGGCCTCGATAATTGAAATGCAAAGAACTCACGTAATTTTCACTTCCTCGCCGTTCATTATACCCTTTGCGGGCGAGAGAAATTTCCGCGTCGGGTGGTGATGGGAAAATCAAACGGGAAGATCAAAAGTCAAAGCACGAGCTTGAAAGCTTGAAGGACGAAGAGTCACCGGTTCGGTCGTGGTATGTGAGAGCGTCTATGGACCTAAGGACCCTAATCTCCCCGTTCATTACCGCTGACAAGTTACAACCGGTGGCAATTCCCCTCGTGCGGAACTAGCAGTCATGAGAGGTGATAGGACGGTGACAAACTGTCGGCCTGAGCGCGTGGCGAGCGCAACAGAAGTTGTGGTCATACCAAAGTCCACACCAAGACCTCCACTGGTAGTCACGATGGGCGGCGAGTCATTGACCCCAAACTCTCTCGATCGATTGGTACTCACATCCCAGGGAGGACGGACCCAGGAAGGCCCACACAACACATGTTAAGCACATGATGGTGCCATCGGGAAAAGCCCTACATTTGACAGGGTCTTTCTTAACATTCACAATCGATGCCGTTTGCCAGCAGACGACACTTACCGCTCGACACCACCAAACTCGTGTTGGAAACGTGTTGTCCCAGTAGTCGGACCTCGGACCAACATCGAACAAATCACCCGGGGACAATCAGAACGTTATGGTTTACATAGCACACTCGCATTGGATTACTCCGTGGAACATATCGATAATACATCTTCATTTCGTTTCTCAATACGCTTGACGATGGGAGCTAAGCGTCTATGTGACCCGTCAGGAACCGGTCTTTCGTACGAACAGTAGAAGGACGAAATGAAGAGATGTGACTTACAATATGAGGTCCCCACTAACATCGTCGACAGATTCTGTAGTTGATCTTCATCGAAAGCTTGCTGATCCTTATGCCAAGTGTCCTGCGCGATTTTCGTTGATCAGTATTAGTATGGTAGGAGCACAAGGTGGACTCCCACCTGATGAGTCTTCTTGAATTCAGAGGCACACTTCCTAATTGTAGTCGAAATAGGCGGAGGATCGGTGGCATGAACGGCCAGGACTAGGGTCCCGAATATGTGGTCAGCATCCAACAAGCACCGCTCCGAAACCAATGGGATGAAATAAAAACATTCGGGCCGAGGCGACGAGGGGGCCACCGGGAGTAGAGGATGGCAATACGGAACTTTCACGGAACTCACCTTCAGTCAAGGGAGGCATCCACTTCTCTACCGAATATGGGAAACTTTCAATCAACGCACATACACCCAATATCGCAGAGTGGAGTTTCCTCAAAGCCTCTGCATACCCTGGGTCTTTGCGCGCCGGAAGCGTGGTCTTGCGGATTGTGTTGACGAACTTCTTCTTCAAGGGCAAAATGCTCTGGCGCTGAGAACATCTCACGACTCCGCTCAGCATCTTCGATGCCATCTCCCTCACTTCTACATTCTCATCAGCTAAACATTCCAACAGAACTTCCATGACTTTGGATGCGCCCTCAGGAGGTATGGAGAGGAGGTTTCGGTAGAAGAATACGATCATGGCTGGGAGCGTGTGGTGTCGAATACGCCAGGACTCTGAAGACTTGATAGCGCCCGCGAATGTGTCCAGAATCGTAGGAAGGTAATCGGATAGTGGCGTAACAGCCGATAGGACGTATTGAACTGCCGTGCTGTAGTTCTGTAGTTCAGGGTTGTCATTTAACTCTGACATTCGGATTATCTCTGGCCTATAAGTTTGAGCACAATAAGTTTGAGTACATGACGAGCCGGGCGACGAAGGTACGCACATCAAAGAAACCGCATACGGGAAGACCAGCGATGCTTGGGAACCGTGGGCAGAGACCCATATCCATTGCAACAATGTCAAGCTGACTTTGTCGTATTCCGACAAGCTCACTCTTGGCGGCGGTAGCCGTTCGTCCCTCCACTTCGTAAGTTGGGTAGCGAAAGTAGCCATGCGGTCCTGGTAGCGAACTTCCCTGAAATACAAACGCAGTCGTCGGTTCTCTCGTCTCAGAAACAAAAACAAAAGATCCTAACCTTATCCTCAATGGATCTCCTTTCTCGTCCTGACAGGCGTTTACGAATGCTTGAGGAGAAGGATGCAACGGACGCCACTGATTCCTCGTCATTGTGTACAGAAGCTGGGCGATATGTGCCCGCATCTCGGCGTAACTAGTGTTGGCACTGTCAAAGAGTAGGTTGACATATTTGTCGGACAAGGGGTTGAACAACACCCCAAGGTTCTCAACTAGAGTCGTGAATATCGTGACGGTCTTGTTCACTGAAGTACTGAGGTGAATAACTGCAAGACGAAAATGAGAAAATCAACTTGCTTGCAAACGCTGAGTCGGCATTAAAGTCGAGGGATAAGGAAAGAATCCAGTCAACGAGGGCTTTGTTCCTGCGAGGATCCCTTTCTTCCATGACATACTGAGTGGGTTTGAGCATTTGAGCCATTCTGGGACAAGGGCGGCACTTACACTAAACATAGTCTCCCAGAATGTGAGAGTATCAGGTTTAATGCCTGCCACGATGCCTGGTAATTTCTCGATTGTCCAGCCCCACAATACGTTCGACTTAGACGGTGGCCAATGTTTGGAACCTAGCAAGGTTTGATAAGGGAAAAGGTCCGCTAACGGGAACAAACTCGGATTCACCTCGAAGGATACCAGTCAAAAATTCACCGCCCGCCCGCTGTTTGTACTTGTCGGAATCGCTTATCAACGTTTCGATGACTCCCAGCAACCTTTCTAGGTTGCTTCCATTGAACATCTTCGCTGTGGAGGAATCAACCAAGGAACGTGAGATTGCGACGAGGAAGTATACCCAAACTCTTGATGAGCAAGACGTTATCAGAACGAAGTTCCATGGTCGAATTGGCTTTGCTGGACTCCTGACTCCATAGCCCAGTCAATTTCTCGTAGAACCCTTCTGCGTTAAGGAGCTCCTCGGCCCTCTGTAAGCAACTGGACGACTCGGATTCCCATTTGACGGTTCTTTCCTCCGTGGGAGGCAAGTAGCCTTTGAGCGTCGGCTTCCACAATATGAAACCCGTTTGTATCTTGTCAACGAAGACTCTGATATACGAGATTGAGGAGTGGAGTTGAAGGATAGTCAGGGTCATAGACTCACCGCAAATCGCCACCAGAGAGGAAGGTAGGACTCTCTAGGTGTGGTCTAGCTTCCGAGATTTCAATAGACTCTACTAGTGGGTTGGTCCATTCCTCCCGCCACAACTGATCTAGGTCTTTTGAGTACGTTCGGTATTTGATGAACATCGTCAGCTTTGTCAGCGCACTGATAATTCCCAAGTCAGTTTCATTCCTGAGGATGTAGAGAGCAGCCGACTAACCGTGAAGAAGTGGAACGGATTGAAGGCTGCGGGCTGACGACATGATTGATAAAGAACTCATAGAGTTCTGGAGGTTGTGTAAAAGCGCGACTCAGCAGGCCGTACAAGAAACGTGTCGCCATTTGAACATATCGCCACTGGCAAACAAGTCAGAGCGTGATGCGGAGGTGAACTAGCGACTCACGTGTGTTTGAGTATTCTGCGCTATCTCGAGCACCTTGGCCATGGTCTCTCGATAGAGAATACCTCTTCTCTCCTTGCGCACCGGCATTTTAGACGTCGCTTCCTTGAGCAAATCGGCTTTGACCGCGGAAGGCGAGAACTCTAGGAGCAGTTCCTCCAGAGCCCGATTGACCCCTGGGGTTTCAAGATCGTACGCATCTGTGTGCGAGACATCCTCACCAAGGTGGGAATTGCACTCATGGGCCATCACTCCAACCACCTTCTGAATCGACGGCTGTAAAGATCCCGTCAGATCAATAACTCGAGGTAAGAGGGATGGAGGCAAACCTTCTCTTCATGTTGACACTCCAATAAGGAGACGAGGAATTGGCGATGGAAACCCAAGTCTACCGTCATGCTCCAGTCAGATAACAAGAATAGCAAAGAACGAGAATGGCGTACCGGTAAGAGCGTAGGAGACTGGGAGCGAACACTTCAGTAAGTCTCATAAATGAACGTAGTAGAACCGACCGACCGATTCCTTTGTTTGAGATCACGTATAAAGCGCCTTTCATGCGATCAGGATCATTGCCTTTTGATAGTGCTTGGAGGAGGGTAGGCAAAGCAAAACGGGTGGACCGAACGAAGCACTGATCAAATGTCAAATCAGACTTTCGACCAAGATAATGACAGCGAGCGTACCCCAAAGGCAGACTGTAGAACCGGTTGTGCGTGCCTGACGGGAAGTTAAGAACGTGTAGCCAACCATCACTCAAGAACACTCACCGGCGGACCCTTGTGTAAGGGGATAGGGAAAGCTCAACTAACTGTGTGATAAGAGCATCATCGAGTGCAGTCCTTCTGCGATAAAGTGAGTGCATGTACACTCTCCCACTGTGGTATAGCTGTGCTCGCTTCAAAAACACTAGCCGGGAGTTCTCCAATTGTCTTGGCCACATACGATTCATGCTGTATGCGATTGTATAAGTGACATAGCTTCGGACGAGAGACGCGCTGTTCACTCACTCTCGAGTGGCCGCGTAACTCTTCTGGAAGGCATCCAACCGTCCCTTCGAGAGCCCATAATCGAGAAGATACACATCAATGGCTTTAGACACGGCCATTACAGCATCGACATGGTCCTCCCCTTCAGTCTTCGGTCGGAGCGCCTCCGCGCACTTCAAGACCACCTCTCCGAAGTGAGCCCGCTGTTCAGCTGCTTTCTGGTAACGAGGATCTTGAGGGTCGCAAAGGGTGAACCCAGCCTGGACATCGAGATGCGGCACGACAAGCCCAAAACATTCGACGTCCTCATACATTTTATGGTTGACAACGTCCTTCGCGCCTTCTTTGATAAACGTGGGAAGTCCCGCCCATGTAGCGCGACACGCCTGTAGGTACCTGCAGAAGTCGTTGCGGTGAGCGTTGTCCCAAGCGGCCGTATTTTGCAGAAGCCCTTCGATTTTGGAGAGAGTAGGGGCGGCCACCCGATCCAAAAAGTCTAAGATGAATTGGATCTCCTCGCTCGAAGGAACTGTTCGAGGTTGAGCAGAAGAATTGAGAATACGGGAGAGGACTAACCATGCCACTCAATTTCTACGTCCTCAGGCTTGTAGAACTTTCCCCAATGAACATTATGGTCGCTCTCTAGTTCTGGGGTACGATTGGGCATTCAGTACTCTCAATGTAGTCCTTGCAAACGTACCGGTGCTTGTCCATTCCGTCGTATTCACAAACCGACTGTTAAGAGGATATACACCCACCAATGTGTGTATTACGCGAGTGATAAGTTGACCTGTGTTGCTGTACCCTCTCTCGCTCTTGGTCTTGTCTATCAAGAGGAGTATAAGATCGATGATTTGGTCCTTCTTCTTGACGAGCTGCGGACGAAACTCAGTGATTTTGGGCCCCGAGTGTCACGGAAGTCCTTACCATTGACCCGCCGAAGCCGAGGCATCCCTTTAGAATAGAAAGATCTTTTATGGTATTGAGCCGCGGTTAAGACTTCGAGAAGAAAGACATGAGACTTACTCCAGTGCAAGGTAGTATCCGAAGCCGCAGCAACGTGAGATGAGGTGGTGCGAACGCTGGATGCGCCGTGTTTCAGTTCCTCCTCTATCTGTGAGATACAATAGGGCAGGAATCTGTTGATCGTCTTTTCCGGGTTCACCCTCGCCAGACAGGCAACAAGTTGCCCAAACGCCTTGACCGCATTCGCTTTCGCATTGGTCGTGGCATAGTCATACACCAACCTCAATACCAGATCGAAGAGCTGGTCCGAAAGGTGGAGGCACACAACGTCCATCATGTTCTTGATCGAACTGAGAAGGCCCTCTTCAATCTTGCCGCCGGTCGTGTTCCGTCTTCCTCCCTCCTCGGGTAGATTCTCATACAGGGCGAGAACGCGACGGAACAATGAGGTAACCCAGTCTGTATCAAGTGGCAGTCAGGACGCTAGGATTCGGGGGTAGGGACAAGATGCGAACGTACCAGCGAAGACCGCCGTGCTGTCTCGAACTAGCGCTCGCTCGTCCTCCTTACTAAGCGCCGGCATGCCACTCTCTGTGCCACTCGGAAGTTGAGTATTGTCTTGATCGACGTCCATTTGACCGATACCATCTTCCGTGATCGGCACTCCCGACTGGTGTATGGAGAGATCGCCGACACGGATATTCTGCACAACCCCGACTATGAACATCGATGCACATACTATCTCTGGGAGTGAGCGTTGACGACGCGGACACGAGGGAAATGGGACATACAGGTCTTGGCAGGGTCATTCTATCGCGCAAGTTTAGTTTGTTTCCCATAATAGTGAAAGCTACCACAACTACTCACGACATCAATCCCGGGAATGCAAAGCTCAAGGAGAGGTACAACGTGCTTCTGGCCACCCAACCAAATAGACTCCGCAGCAAGTGGCCGAGCTATCGCACTTAACATGCCAAGAACGGCGGTTGTTCGATGCTATGGCCGAAGGTACAGACATTAGCGTGTGTTTCTCATCGCACGGGGAGAATGTTACCGTCTCATTGACCACTTCAAGTCCGTCGTATGCTCGCTCTAATAGTTCGGGCATAATCAAGTTCGGATCTAGCAAAGCCATTGCCCTCAAGGAAGCTTGTGCGTAACCCATGCTAGCAGGATCTTTGGAAAACATTGCTAGAAGAGCTGGCGTGCGCAGAATAGCAATCACCGCTTTCCTGATAGCGGGGGTCACCCGGTGAGTCTGGAGGGGTATAAGAACGAGATCAGATGACTGATGGTGGACAGTTCGCACCACGGGAGTCTTGCAAGTCGCTTGTTCTTCATCCTTTAGTCTATACATGAGTTCGGATGTGAGTCTTTGCAGGAAGTTAGTTAGCTAGATCGAGCATGAGCCTTTGATTCACTGCACGTCGGGAACGGGACTGACCGAGGGAGTCCACAGCCCATGATTAGATGGGTGGAAGAACGATTCTGTGCTTGTTATAAGACGATCAAGTGAATCCACAGACTTGGAGCCCGCTATGTAGCCGCTTTGTGCAGGTGAACCGACAGTTTGGGGCGTTGACGTTGCGCTTTCCTTGACGGGTCCGTCGACAGCCATTGAATAAACCAGAATTTTGGCAACCGCGTCTGAGATGGTATGTATGTCAATGAAAGGCGACTGGCCGAAACGTTGAAAAGAGAACCTTGCCGATTCACCGCCTTCTTTATCTTCGTTGATTTATTGGACATGTAGTCCGCATGGCCCGCAGTAGTCGATGAGCCCTTGAAATTGGTTAGCTTCCTTGAGCCACCCATTCCCAATCGAGCAAAGACAAGCTCACTCTGGAGATTCCAACGGGCACGTCTTGAAGAGTTCGGCAAGAGGCTCAGCACTGGCAACGTCTCGACGTAAGAAGGGACTTACTCATGGAGCCCAGCGCCTTGACAATCAACAGCTCCCACTCTGACTCTGACCAGATCCCAACGTCCTTCCATTGGATTCCTTCTGCTCCAGTAACATGTTCACGAGAAAGTTGACCAGCGAGTTCAAGAAGACGGTCATCCAACACCGAAGAATTGAATGCTTGCCACAATTTGAATAGGGTAGGGATGTAGGCGCGACAGGTACTGAGCGGAAGGAAGGACGTAAGAACCGGTACGATGGTGAGGATGGTCTATAATGAGTGGTTCAGTTCAGGGAACACAACGGATTGTATAGAGGACGCACGTCTTGAGTTAGCAATGGCAAAAATTCATCCAGCATGGGCTGAACTTCATCACCAGGGTAGTACCGTTTGCATTGTTCCGCGACGTAGAGTAAAATATTGACCACGTTTCGCCTGTAGTAAAGATATTGAGGGATGCAACGAAGAGAATGGTCGCGATCAACGTACGATGTGTCCTCGATGCGTTTCTTGGGCCACAGTTCTTTCTTCAACACTCTCCAAAGTGGCCGCCACGGTAGTTGTAGGTCACTCGATTCTAGTTTGCGCTTTGAGCCTGCCTTTGTAAGCAGAAGTCGGGAGACCATGTCTGCCCAAGAACGCGTCACCCGGGGGTCCATTCCAGGAAGAATGCATAATTCGTAGTACATGCGAACCAGCTTGACTCGGGTCGATTTCTTCAAAGGGTACCGCATTGAGAGCCAGCTATTTCAAAAGGGCACGGACATGTATCGATTAGCCCGATGAATAGTCACTGAACGGAATGTAGGCGTACCATTGAAGCATCCCGTCCCATGTAGTCAACGTGAGCCAGTTCTGCGTCTTTGTGCAGATGTATATGTTTCCGACGATCTCCTCCAGCTTAGCCTGCATAACTTCACTACTCTCGCAATCATAGGGAACCGAGTTCAGATATGTTTGCAAAGTCAGCTGCTGCTTCTCAAGTGAGGTAGGGTCGGTGGCTTCTTCCGTCGGGCTATCAGGATAGGAAGACTCCATATCGTCCATGTCGTCGGGTGTATGAGAAGCTGAGGCCTCGGACAATATAGCTGTGTGAATGGGGGAGTTCATGATTTCGATTTGAGATAAACGTTCGACTGAGAGTACCTTTTTATATTTTTATAGCTTCACTGAATGATCCAAATACAGAAACGCTGACGAGGCCTTTGGAAGGGAGTTTGTATGACGCGTCGATGTTCCAGATCTGTGTTACTGTACAAAGCAGAGACGCGTCACTCTGGTACCCTCCCGGGTTGCCCGGGTTGCCTGCCGGACCCCGGTTAAGACCGCGAAAATAATGCTTTCCACTAACCACCTACTGACTCGTTCTTTGACTCGTGCTGTCGCACGCAGACCTTTCCGAACTCATGGCCGTCAACAAATTCACACGTCTTTGACTCGGAAACAAACAGTCTCTTACTTCAAGCCTCTCGTTTTGGGTGTTGGTCTCGTACTGGGCGCCTCACTTTTCCTTCGGCCATCGGTTCACCTTGATGCGGTTGCTCAACTTCCAGGTCAGAAGGTCTCGAATGAGCAAGAAACGATAGGTATGTCTTGCCATTGCCTGTTTACACCAAATGTGTTGCTAAATATACGGTTTACCGCAGTTGACCCTGCAACCAACATAGAATTTCCGAAGACTCTACGTGTCCCCGCACAAAACAGTATCCCTCCGTTGACCTGCATTGGCGTCGGAGTGAGAACTGTCTCGTTTCTTGGTATCAAAGTGTATTCCGTTGGGTTTTATGCCGACTTGAACAACCCTAACTTGAAGGCACGTCTCGAAATGGCACCCAATCCAATTGTTATTCAACTCGTTCCAGTTCGAACCCAACATGACCTCGGAGCAGAGAATAGAAGAGATTGTCAAAAAGAGTGCTTGCGTCATTCGAATAGGTAAGGCATTTACTGGTTTCTCGTGAACGTTCAAATAAATCCTTGTCAGTCCCCACAAGATCCACTTCTTATTCCCACCTCAGAGATGCTTTTATGCGCGCTCTATATGCAAGGTTAGGTGAAAGTCGAAAGGCAGAAACCATCTCCGAAGATGAAGCCACCGAAGTCGCCTTCCCGCTGCGCAAACTGAAGACACTGTTCCCCAATACTGCTCTCAAAAAAAACACCCCGTTCGACATATTCCTTTCGGAACCCGCTTCGGGGAAACCCCGCGCGATTGTATTCCGGGATCTGGGTGCCATTGAGCATGACTGGGTCGCGACAGAATTTGTCCTGCACTACTTCGCAGGTGAAGGTCCAAGCCCACCGGTGCGTGCATTCAACTTCTCTATAGGTCTATTATTAATCCCAGAACGTAATTTTTCCAGATGAAGAAGGCCGTTCTCGACCGTGTCCAGTCACTGTAGAAGTGTTTGTATTACGATACGGTCGATGCCAAATATATTGTCCCAATGTGACCTTACTATTGATGCCTCACTCATTCCACGTCGACCACGAAGCACCAGCACAACAGGTAGCATGAGTGAATACAAGTATCTGAGTCGTGCGTCGTTTCTTGATTTCATAAGACAGTGTAGTTGATTCCTAGCAGCTGAAGATGTCGATCATTTCCTCGAGCAGGGGTACATCATCGTCAAGAATGCGTTCAGTCGAGAAAAGGCCGCAGAGTGGTCCGAGACGATGTGGATCCGACTTGAGCTCGATCCCAATGATAAAACAACTTGGGAGAGAGAGCGTATCCATATGCCCTTTCACAGAAGAGAGGAGGTCGCACAGTTTGCACCTAAGGTACTTAGCAGCACAGTAACCTTATTGTCATGTGGGATCAACCACTGGTTCTTCACAGGCTTGGCAAGCGATCACAGATTTGTTAGGCGGCGAAGACCGGGTCGATGAGCAGAGTAGCTCTTGGGGAGACAGTTTCATCGTCAACTTTGGTAGGCCCGACTTGGAGACCGCCGCTCCCATCCATCCTCGGGAGCTAGATAACTGGCACGTCGACGGGGATTTCTTCGTGAGAGAAACATCTTTCCTGCGGCTCACGACTCTCCGCTGAATAGGGAAGCAGGTCCATTATCTCGACTCTCCAGAACAGGCTCTATTGGTCGTGCCAATCTTCTCCGACATCAAACCTCAAGGAGGAGGTACCTATATCTCTCCAGACGGTATTGACATTGTCGCGAATTATCTCGCGGCCCATCCTGAAGGGGTCCTACCGACTGGACTTTCGTTCACGCCCTCAACCTCTAACGCTGCAGAACCCCGAAACGATCCTGGCTATATTTCTCTGCTTGACACGGCAAAAAAATGTGAATCCTTCGTCGAACTGATAGGCGAGGTCGGCGACGTGGTTTTGCTGCATCCTCTCATGCTTCACTCCGCCTCCAAAAACCACCTCAGAGTACCAAGGATCATCACGAATCCCCCAGTCGGGCTCAGGGAGCCATTCAAGTTTGACAGGGAAAGGACCGAAGATTACAGTCTTGTGGAGAGAAAGACCTTGAAGGCGCTCGGCAAAGATCGCCTTGATTTCAAAATCACGACGGAAAGGAGGAGAATAGTGCCAAAGAGAGCGGTGGACCAAGGCAAGGTATTGGAAGAGGAAAGAAGGCGACTCATTGCAGCAGGAAGGGCGGTATACTGAAGACAATGAAGTGAATAATCAACCCAAACGATGTACAGTAGATACACAGCACATGTACTCCACTAGTAGGTTTTATAATATATGCTTATGCGGGACCACCACCTTCGTCCCTCGGAAGTTTCCAACCAGGTTCCAGTCTACCTGCAAGATTGCCAACCGGACCTGACAAACCCCCTTGGCTCTTGAAACTCTCCAGGAAGTTCTTGATGAGGTTGTAGTCAACGTTCGCATCACCTAGTCCGCTGTCTTCGTCATCATCGTCGCGCTCTAACGCGCCTTGAAGCTCTTCTGCCATCATAGCCTCGATGTCGCCGTCATCATCATAAGCCTGCTCTTTGCCCTTCCCTTTATCAGTGGTGGCTCCAGTTGAACGCCGGAGTTCAGAGTCCATCGCTTTCATGAGAGCTTCGAAAGAGTCGAGATTCGGATTGCTTTCAGGAACAGAGTCCCTTTCGGCCCTCGCATTGGAAACTGGTGTTTTTGTTGGGCGATTCTTCGTGTCTGTTCGAACATCTTTGGGCACATATGCTGAGAAAAATGTCAATCTCTTTCCAATAAACAAGGAGCCTTCATGCTTACCACCTCGATCTTGTCGTTCCGCCAATATGGACTTCCACTGGTCGTCGCTAATCCCAAGGGCTTGACGTGAAAACTCCAAAAACTCATCTTCCTCCTCCTGCATATCCACCTCAATTTCGCCGACAATTTGAGGTCTCTCATCCTCCTCTTCCTCTTCTTCGTCGTCATCCTCGTCTGTCTCATCGTCTGAATCCACGCCGTCGAACTTGTCCCGGGGAAGAATAGGCTTCCGTATTGGCTTGCTCGGGGATGACCCTCCCGCGGTTGGCGTATTAGAATTTTCTTCGCCTACATCGTCTGTGTCTAAAGTCGTCTTGGTGGTCCTTTGTGAATTACTGTGGAACGATGCCGGCATTTTGCCATAGTCCCCAGGATCTAATCCGGGCACTAGCTTGTCCATGTCAGCCTGTCGTTGCTGTGGGTCCAGATGCGGTTCTTGGTCTTCCTCAGACGTATCGTCGTCGCTCATTTCCTCGTCAAAGAATATTTCGCTGTAGTGACAATCACATTAGAGAATGGCCGCGAGAGCGGAAGTGCTGAGAAGACTTACTCTTTGAACCTAGCGCCTTCCAAATCACCTTCACCTTCCACAAACTCTTCGACTTTCGCAGCTAGATCACGCAGCTTGGATGCCTGCTCAGATGCGACGCGATCTTCTTCTGTCATCTCAGAGGAGGGTTTATCGACATCCATGGCATCTGGATCTGGATTTTTACTCGATTGCGCCTTGGCGAGTGCATCTTCGAAGCTTTCTGCATCAATATTCAACCAGCTATCGTCGTCCTCTCCCCGTATCGGCTCCGGAAGAATTTCCGGAGCACGAGAGATTGCAGAGGATACCAGGGAAGTAAAGGGAGGTCTTGTTGCATCGCTTCATGGGGCAATTAGGAAGAAGACGCTTGCTATCGAGCGAAAGCACTCACTCTTGCTTCTGAGAGGATATGAAGACGGAAATCGCCTTGTCTTCCAAATCATTCCACAATTGCGACCCCTTGAGTTCCCCTCGAAAATAATCGAGTGAAGTTAGTTTCTGAATGTACGTCTGATAGTCCGGATTGTTTGCGAGATGCTCTTTGATGGAATCGGACTAACAGTTCGTTCACATCAGTGGTGGCGACGTGCTAAGGGAAAAATCACCCACCATTGACTTCAGCCCGTCGGGCGTTCGATTTATTGTCTCCGAGCGACCCTTCGATTCTTGATACAACATTTCAAAACCCACTGCCTGTACGATCCAAATTTAACGCGACGATCTGTAAAATGATACCGTAAACTTACGATTTTCATGCCTATGTCCCTCCATCTCCACTCGTTCGTACCTTCATTCTCTTGCCATCTTCCGAATATCTTGGGAGGGTAAAACTTTTGGCCCAAGAGTTGCGCATAGGCAGTTCGAGTCATCCTAATTGTCGCCAGAACAGAGGTGCTCGGCGAAAACCGATTCATTCTATGTGCCGCCTGAGACAAAAGGAAAAGGGTCAACACAGTTTCAAAACGAGAGAAAAGTGAGGTACGTACACGCAGCTGGATTGCATCACGGGTATAGAACGCTTCAACCGCCTTTTGGATCAAGGAAGGATCGACGTAGAGAGCTTTCACTATATCTTGAGGAAGATAGGCCTTTGTAAAGTGAACGTGTTGCCTCGCCGCAGATGGATACCTAATTGAAGTCATGAGTGAACTGTTGCCTTGGAGGCCTTCAGACGCAACGTACTGAGAGATCCTCTGCCATACTATGCTCCTTACCGCGGGCGGGGCAGAAGTGTCGAGAATCGGATCGCGAAGGAGTTTCAGAGCGTCTTCAACGACCAAGACATCCTCTGCATCTTCGTCCTCATCATCACTGTGCTGTGCAATGCGTCGTTTCCGGTGGACTTTGGACGGAGCAGAGACATGTGTGAGATCTATGAGATGCAACTGGGAGTTGTATATCCAGACCTAGTCATCAAACGTTTGAATGGAGTGATTCTTACCACTTAGAGAGAGGGCGCACCCTGTTTTCAGAATTGCTGGGTTTTACCCATGCCGGGAGCGCGTCGGCAGCTTCGATGAGCATAAACTCCCCGTCAGTATCATTTACACTAATGAAAGAGCATCATTAAGAGCGTTCACTGAAGGGAAAAGATAATTTTTGAAAGCGTACCTAATCGCCAGGTCCCATTTCGAACTAATTTCTCGCAACAGCCAAACCACACACCATTCGTCGTCCACACAGTCACCCACCCTCAAATGACCCTCGTAGAACCATTCCTGGGTATCGTTATCGTGAACCACTTTGATTTCGAAGGTATCGCGATGCCATAGGAACTCTGGAGGAAGAAGTGACTGAACCAGAGAATGGATACATGCCGCGAGTGTTGCCGCAGAAGCCTTGTCGTACACTTCCGTTTTCAATGGATAGAGACGATAATGAATCGTGTCCTCTGAGATCGAAGGTGCGCGGTTGAAAATTTCCATCGGTGCGAGTCGATTGGCGTCGCAGAAGAGAGGGCAAAACTTTGACTGACGCAGACTGAGGTCATCAAAGGATGGGCGCCTAACAGACTACGCTTGACTTGCAACCACACCCCTTTCCGAATCGAGGTTGCTTAGATGGCGACTAATATCTCATTCAAGGACAGAAACTTGATTGCAGTCATCGGGGATGAGGTAGTTCAACCTCTGTTCATCCTTGTGACTACTGACGTCGTCTTCAAGGACTCGATAACTGGTTTACTTCTGGCAGGTGTGGGTCATATTAATGAACAGCAGAAGAAGAACTTCCTGGTGGTCGATACGAGTGCGTCAGCTTTTTATCCTTCATCTCTCTCCATTCATATGATCTATCTAGAGACACAGGTCGCTCAGATCGAAGCTGCTTTCCAGGAGTTCACTGAACGAAAGGACATCGCCATCTTATTGATCAATCAACATGTTGGTTCACTCGCGCTTTCTTTCTTCTCGCATGATATCGAAGACACCCTCTAGATTGCGGAGAAGATACGACCCACGGTGGACAAGTACCAACAAGCCTTCCCAGCACTTCTGGAGATCCCCTCTAAAGATCATCCTTACGGTGCGTCCAACGCTAAATTGGTTTGGAAGTGATCCTGACTCGTTCTTTGGGACAGACCCATCCAAGGACTCTATACTCAAGCGGGTACAGAAGCTGTTCGGAGAGTAAAGAGCTGGAGATAGCTACAGAAGCTCCATCTTACCAACCATCCCACTAGTTTTCTCAGACGTCTTATACCGCATAATCATACGGACATTCGATAATCATATTAAAACATCAGTACAATACGGAACAAGGTTCTGGTCGCAGGCATCATGATTTTCATGCGCTGTGCCATCGCATTATTGGTTCATTATCCCGCACACCCGCGCCCCTCTCAACAAATATCCGAACGGGAGATCGCACCGATGAGTCTGTAAATGATACTTGTTCGTCAGAGACCGAGACTGGGCGAGTATCCAGAATGAAGTACTCACTGGGTATATTGACCATGATGTACCGGCAGACGAAGTATCCGTCGTTGTTCTATAGGGTAGAACAATGAGCGTTGGTGCAAATGTATGGGCGAGTAGGCTTACCCTGACAAAGTCTGCGTGTACCTCTCCTTCAATGAAGAGTTCTCCGCTTTGTCGACTGTCGGAAGTGGAGGCGGTTGTTCGCCGGAGAGAAGAGAAAAGACCTGTTAGCTGAGCCATCTTGCTTTGGGGTTGTTGTTGTTCAGCATCGTTGTGCGAGCTGTTCATCTCCGGTGCAGAGGACGGTGAGACCGGAGCGCCAGTCAAATATTTGAATGAACGTTGGAACCGCTCCCAAGTAGATGAGGACCAATCCTTCGCCCACTGAGCCATATCCTCGGACGACATTTCAGAAACTCGAGATGCACTATCCTTGATCCAATGTTCGAACGTATCATAATACGAGTCCGAAACGATGCTTCCGGAACGAGCTTGTACCCAAAAAGTCATGAACATGTGTTCTCGGTTGTACTGGTCACGGACAATTTGGGATGATACTTGGTGATTGCGATGTCGCGGTCGCTCGAGAGAAGGTGCTGTCGTATGGAAGATAAGGGATCCTTTTAGGTATTTGGCCACCTGAAATAGTCAAATGAGAAGGAGAGTAAGTGACTGTAGTAAGTCCAACCTCGGGTGAGTCTTTGATGCGTTCGCATGCTGCACTGTACAAAACAGTTGGAGAGTTTTTGGAGAATAATTCCGATGTTAAACAATAAATCAAGACGGCAGAAAGGCCGGCTCCGACAAGGATCACAGCAAGATTAGATGTTCGCGCTGTTGTACGTTTTACTTTCGAAGGAGTTAGCTATCTCTGACCAGTATGGTATTGATGACGACGTACTTTTCCCTGCGGTGCTTAGCTCAGACCATTTCTGCACTCTCTCCGTAGAATTCAACGATGAAGACGCGAGTTGAAACGGTCCAACAGATTCTTTTGGACGGAAAGCCTGCCGTTTCGTGTCCAGTGATTGCGAGAGCGTGGAGGAATCAACCGTGTCCCGACGAGTAGCATAAAGCCTCGAAAGAACAATCAAACGCGGATTGCTCAGACTCGAATTGGGTTCGCGAAGGTATTGCGCAAAGACTGAGGACCGACAACACGACCGGGATCGGACGTGTTGCAATATTCGGAGGGACATGATGGTGCGAAGCTTTGACTGTGACTGATCGCTGATGACTCAAAATGTAACAGACGTCACAACTTTCCTGTCTCCAACTCTGAATTCGAATTTCAGTGTCGCCTCGTCTGACAGCGTCTGACTCGACGACCCTCAGTCTCCCTCAGTCCGCCAGCGAGTCTTCTCACTTGAGGCACAATCTCAAGAGCTTTGCACCCAGCGTTCTCATTAAATAGTGAACCTCGGTTGATTGGATCACGTTTCCCGATGATGAACACAAGCACATTCAGAAATACACGAAATAATCTCTCCAAAATACAAGTACCGTATCATATCTGACTCGACAGCAAACTATCCAAGGGGCCATTTTAACTGCGCTCCCCACGGAGACGACGGGCCAGGGCCAGGTCTTTTGGTTGAATGGTGACGCGCTTGGCGTGAATAGCGGCGAGGTTAGTGTCTTCGAACAAAGAGACAAGGTACGCCTCAGCAGCTTCTTGAAGAGCCATCACGGCTGACGACTGGAATCGAAGGTCGGTCTGCAAGGTGCGTTGAGCAGTTAGTTGCAGTGTGAAGACCGCAGTGAAGATTACGCACCTTGAAATCCTGGGCAATTTCACGAACAAGTCGTTGGAACGGAAGCTTGCGGATGAGGAGTTCCGTGGACTTTTGATAACGCCTAATCTCACGAAGAGCGACGGTTCCGGGCCTGAAACGATGAGGCTTCTTGACTCCTCCAGCGACATTCTACCCCAGACCATGAGCCACTCCCGCCATTATCCACATAACAAGGAAACATACTGTAGCCGTCTTGCGAGCTGCCTTCGTAGCGAGTTGTTTACGTGGGGCCTTGCCTGAGCGAAGTAGGGCTTGTTAGTGGACCGCGACAATGAAATTGATACAGTACTGAACGTACCTCCAGTGGACTTGCGGGCGGTTTGCTTAGTACGAGCCATTAATGATTATACAAGTGGAGTTTTGATAGATAAAGAGTTTAAGAAAAGCTTGAAGGTGGTGGTTTCTGGTCAACATTGGAGCTCGCGTTGGGGACCTTTATATACGCGCTCGCTCGCCCCCCGTGACCTGACGCGTCCAAATCACGACTACGCGTTGAGTTGCACGACAATCAATGTCATCAAGCTCCCAATCGAAAAACTCATTCTGTCTACAAGTACAAGGTATCCATCCCTAAGATGTATCGAATTTAATGAGGAAGAGCACTCCTGCCCCCAAATTTGCTCCGAGCATAGGCAGAGGCAACAGAGCTGGATTTAAGCTGGTGAGCGAAGTCATGGAAACAAACACTCAAATACATACAATCGCGAATTCCCACTGCGAACATTGGAGAGATATGCACTTTCCATAGCAGAACCGGATAGACTAGCATCTGGGCGAGTAGATGAGCGAATCCGTGCACTGAGACCCGGGCAGAAGGAGGTACTAACCACTGATATCACTGAAACTCGAGGCCTCAGAGTTGTTCACACTTTCCTGCTCGCTGTTATTCCTATGCATGAGGTGCTGGTACCGGCGATGGGACTGGGGAAGCCCCCTTGATGATGATGCCGGCGGGCTGGAGGAGTATTTCACAGGTGACCTGACCGGCGAGTGAGATTGTGAGTCTGCCGAGGGACTGGGGATGTCGGGAATTGATCCTGGTGGGGAGCTGGCACCGGAGACACTGTGACTCGCGCTTGCACTTGACATTGCGTCCTGCCTGTAGCTAGACCTGGATGAAAACATACGGCTTCGATCATTCGACCTCCTGCGCGTGCGGTTAGATGTAACCAGTCCCAAGGCTTCGTTCGTCATCATCTTGTGCAAGTCTCTCAGCTTCTGGTTCAGGGCCTCCTGCTCTTCGGCCATCCTTTCAGCCTCCTCCTCCTTAAGCATCTCTTCATCTTCCGAATCGTTCTCGTCATCTGATGGGAGAAAGCCGACATTGGGTTGTGACGTCCGGGCATGACTGAGAGGTTCCTGAAGTGTGAGAGTGGAGGACGAGGTATCTCTCCTTGACCGCGTTGCGTTGCGAGATCCAAGAGAGTTGAGTCGGGCTCGAATCCCGAGAGGAGTGCTTGTTCTCCCAGATGATGTGGATAATCGAGTACTCCCCGATAGCTTGCCGAGGTTTCTTCCGGGGAGAGACTGGGGTTGGTCGTGATGAGGAAATTCTTCCAATGTTGCACTTGGCGGTTGAGCAGATAACGGGCTTGTAACAGCAATGTCCTGTAGGCCGCGTAGATCCTCTTGAAAACGAACATGTGCCCTATAGAGAAGATAGGGTAGCGGAACTTCAAGGTGGGCAGCGAGCCCTTTCCCTGTGTTACGACCGAGTCAATAACTGCAGAGCTCGATGGAGAAAGTGCGGCATACAGTCTGTTCCTCCATTGTCGCTCGTCCTAGACCGCTCAATCACTTTCCATAAAATGTCAGCCTTCTCGGGTGTCCATTCTATCTGGGATTGTCAGTCAATGGGGCGCGAGCCTGGCGAATTTCTGAGTTTGCACCTTCGGTGGGTCATGTAAGGGTGTCTGTGGACGGTTCTCCGGTAAGCGCACAACAACCCGAACGTTCGGGATCGCTGCGGGTGGCATGTTCGAGCAAGGCCAGGTGTTGGATGGGGTAACAAGTCAACGACAGCAACTCTACCGGCGCTTAATGAGGTAGTACGGCCGGTAGGCTCGCTCCTGCTTGCTCGCCATACTTAGCCGCTCACCACGACGTCACAAATACTGTCGACATAACTACAGCTCGTCCTGTCTCGCAGTCTCATTTGTTAAGGCTTAAGATGATACATGGCGTTCTCATTTGTGAGTATTCATCATTTTCTCTTCATGGGCCCCTTCATTAACCTTCCCAGTCAACACAACTGGCGTCCCTAGACTGACGAAGTTCTACACACCCGTCCACCAATCTATCCAAACACTCACTCAGAAGATATTCTCTCTCGTTTGCTCAAGGCCAGTCGGCCTCTGCAATTTCCTCGATGCACCCGAGCTCGAACCTTACTTGGGCTCCAAAAATGAGGAAGAAGATCGCTGGCGGGTCGTCTACCGAAGTTATGCTACTTTGTACTTTGTATTCGTGGTCGACTCTGCGGAGAGTGAGCTCGGTGTTCTTGACTTGATACAAGTGCGTATACTCATTATCCCGCTGGAATATTCTCAACTGAACTAATTGAAAGGTTTTTGTGGAATCGTTAGATCGATCCTTTGAGAACGTATGTGAATTGGACCTAGTTTTCCACTTCGATGAGGTACTGTGCTGCCAGTCATGCACACTGGGATGTCATCACTCATACCGTTTCCCTATAGGTTCATCATATCCTATCGGAGATTATTCAAGGTGGCCTGGTACTCGAGACCAACATCGACGAAATAGATCAGTGCGGTAAGGCCTCCGATTCCAAAGACTCGACGTCAAACTCATCTCCGAGCATGATAAGTTCAAAATATGGCGAGACTGAGAAAGGAATCGTACGCTTCTGCTAACCCACTCTCGCTTGGAGGGGGACTATCACCAAGAAATGGGGGTCTAAAAACACCTCTCGGTTGGCTCACAGGCAAATTGACGGGAGTCGGTGCAAGATGATGGCGGTCTCGAGCGGAAATGCACCACTGCGAGCCGGAGATATCGTTCGGTAATACAGCGCACTCCGACCCAGTCTGGTACATCGATGTCATGCCTTGTGGTTGAAAGTAGGGGGGGTGGCGGGAGACCACCTCATTTCTCATTCTGGCAATTCGAGGGCAGGGAAGGGAGCAAGCGGTATTGGCTTCAATGATATCGGGTGAACGGTAACATCCAGAGATAGTGTGAAGCTAATGATCCCTTTGTATCTTCCAGAGAAATAGGTCGATATGAAGAACTTGGGTACAAGTGAACTAGTTTCCAAATCGTCCAGTGTGTAAACAGCTCGATCAGGCTATTCTGGTGACCCAGGGGTTGCAAATATCCGCCTCGCTCCTTGCGAGTCAGGGAGCAAACGCAACTGCTAGCTCCAGAATGAAGCTCATTCTGATGAAGGGTCGTCAGATGTTGGGGTCCTGGCAGTGTTCTCACAGGTCCCCCCATTGACCGACACACGGAGGAGGTCAACGTTGCATGTTCCCCATGTGTAGAGGTGGCACTTCTGGGTTCCAACTCTGTAATGATCGATCCTGAACTTTACGAATCCGCGTTTCTGTCATTCAGAGTGCAGGCTAATGGAGGTAAACATGTCGACCCAGCCATGTCAGAGGGTTTCATGGAATGGAAGTACATGGAACGCTCTCATATCCATGGGACCGAACTTACCGTTCGATTGCATTGCGTCTTTCGCTCGTCTGATCCAGCAGTGGGAAGGAGCCACTCCATTAGCACTGTCACAATTGGCGCTCTGGATCCACTTGGTGCTTCTGCCTGAAATTTGACGATCTACCACACCTACTCCGCCGTGGTTAGGCGTGTTCTAGGAGAAGAACTCATTCATTTACGGCTTCAGCACCAAATCACCCTTTCGCCAAAGTCAGTGGGCCCGTGTTCCGATGGCATGATACATGCATGCATACACCTACTCTTGGTTGAACTTCCATAGGGGTAGCTTTAGCCGCGATCGCCAATCGATGTCTGGTCTACCCTCAAAACAAATCGGTGGAAGTATGTGCTCCAAATCGAGGGGAACTAGTGTCATCAGTCAGAAGTATTATGAGGTTCCCCTCAATTGCCGTGTTCTGTACATTTCAGGATGATGGCTACCGTGTATTTTGAGACGATGGAACAGATCGCACGTCGTATGAGAAGGCTTCAACATGTATTTGGGAGTTACTTCAAATAAATTATATCATACATTGTGAACGCATTCAGTTATACCAGGATGAATCAGCAAGAATCGACAGAAAGACAAGGGAGACGGCAAAGGAGAGATGTCAAAGCAAGCAGACGAATGAGGATGAGGATAGGCGAAAGTCTGAGTGAGTAATTCATATCGTGATCACGTCCGTCACTGGGCCCATAGGCGGTACGATACGTGATACATACGATTGACGCGGGGCGTGCGTCTTGTTCTCAGTGACAAAGGTCCACTATAGCGAGAACATATAAAAAGACAGGCCAGCCGAATACGCAGCACATAGCTATAAATCGCTGAAGTGAGTAAAGTGATGAAAGTAGGAACGGTGGAGACATACATAGGAGAGTGCATAGGGAGTGGGTTGCAGTGGAGCCAGTTTCCGTTACTTCACATCATTACAGTTGCATTGACGAACACGGCCGATCCAGCTTTTCCCACATCCGTCGCACCAGGTGCGAGCACCCTTATCAACGCCGATCGACTTCTTGGAGGAAGCCGAATGTTGAGAAGAGCAGACGGATTCGTCACGATGAATGCTGATCAGGTGACGTCCCAAGTCATGCTTGCGGCTGAATGACCTGCCACAGCTGCGATGGCTGCAGACGAAAGGCTTCTCCCTATTGGGATCGTGTGTAGCCATATGGGTCTTCAAGTTATACGCACGGGCAAATGCTGCGAAAGGACAATTAGTGTGAATATATTGATGAGGAGACATGTGACCGACCTCTGGGGCACACGCTACACTTGTACTTCTTACGCGGGTCTCCCTTGACGTCCTCATTGGATTGAGGAAGAGGAATGGCAGGGGGCAACTGAGCAGAGACGTGTGTAGGAGACACGGTGGCGGTGGCAGGAGTGAGAGTTGCGCCGTAGGTGGCCTGCCCGTAGTAGTCATTGGGCATGACGCGGGATGAGGGTCCGTAGTCGGAGTAGCTGGAACGAGCAAAGACTTTGCCGTTGTTCGCACTGGGCGGGCTGCGGGGAGGTGTGGGCGGCAGATTTGTGTAAGAGTTGGGATCAACGCTCTCCAAAAGGTTGACTCCATAGTCGGACGTGGCAACATCGAGCTGGCGCTGGAAATCCATTTCAAGGTCGAGGGGAAGAGAGTAATTGGTTTGGGTGTCGAAAGGGGACTTGGGGTAGTTGTATATAGACTCGGAATAAGAGGAGAAGGAATCGTATGCCGAGGCAGATTCGGAAGATACTGTGATCGTGGAGGGCGGACCACACGTTGGAGTGTCAGACCTCAGACGAGTGAAGGCCTCCGTGTGATTGACTTCTAGTAATTCGAACTGAAACGGATCGAGTGCAGCGAGGCTCGAATCTAATTCAATATCGAACAGATCTGGATGGGGAGCAAGCACGTCGGCTGGAAGTTCGAAAAGTTGCTTTCCATAATCCACATTGTTATACGACTCGTCGTGGAATACTGGGGATTGGATATTTGCCATGGTTGGAATGACTGGGCAAACTGCGGAGAGAAAAGAGAAAGGCTTTTAGAATGAAGAAAAGAAAATGACTTGGTGGTGGTGGTTTGGAGGAAAGCTTTACAGGGGCGGTTGCGGAGCGTTGACTGGAAACGAGCGCAGTCAAAATGCTGCGCACGCAAACAAGACCAAACTCCGCGCCCAGCCGTCAAGATGTCATCACTGCTGACGTGGACGGCAACGCGCTTTGACCCAACGGAGAGCGCCGATGCTGCCGTTGGAGCCGTCGGGACATACGGAATTGAATTACACACCCATTTTATGTCAGTTCACAGCTCAGTATACAGAATTTCAATACAGAAGATACACAGACAACCGATAAGATAGCAAGACACCAAGGTGATTAGACGCCAACTCTGGAACGATTTTTGTCAACATATAGACCAAGTGGGTAAGAAATGAGTGACCAACCTATGCACGACCTTTTTCTGCAGTCGTTCGTTAGTTAGGATCGAACGAAGCCACGAAGAGTCAACGTACCTGCCCCGAAAACCGTATCACTTCTCTCTTCTCCAGGATGAACAACGTCCTTTCCAAGGCATGGCTCGAACATCCCTGGCTGGTTACAAACTCCTTGACGAGACTTTGGTAGCTCGTGCTCCACCCAACAGGCAACCGCCTCCGCAGTTCCTTCTCTATTCGTGTCATCTCTTCACTGAGCTCACCTCGGGATAGCCCGTCAGCAGAGCCTGCGGAGACTGCGTCCATTGTCGAAAATTTGAATAACCTTATGGCTTCTTCTACGTGGTGGTTCTGGACTACCGGAGAAAGTGTCATCTTCGCTAGGGATTCGGATATTCTGATAATGGCCTCCAGTTGCCTTAACCAGGAAGTTAGGTAGAAACTCAAACTGCGGAAGGTTCAGGTACGGACCTAACTGTAATGGGAATCGAGCTGCGCTCATCGTTGTCTCTTTCAACTTGTTGAACTTGCTTTCGTAAGCTCACAAAATGGCTACTGAGCATTTCTTGCGCATCAGGCGAGAGGCGCGAGGCGCATTTCCTGATGATGAAGAAAGATATTGAGGAACGGAACGACGCGGGTACGATCAAGACTGCGCACGCTTTACAGTACGCGATATAGCGTTTCATCTTCTCCAAACTGAGCTCGCCCTCCATATTTTCGGCATTCTCGGTTGGTCGGTTCATGTGGATGTTCATAACATGTTTTGCGATAGACTGCGGAAGTGGACTCGTTGGGCGATGACTGGTCGCAGGACAAGAAAATACATACCTTGTCACGGGTCTCGTTGTGTTCATCCTTGACGATGAAGATCATATCGAAACGAGACAGGATAGTTGTTTGGAAGTCGATGTTCTAGTAGACATCATGAGTACTTTGACAGTCAGACGTGAGTTCTGTTACCTCTCCGGGACTGCGGCCCTCATCATATCGCCCAAAGACTGGGTTCGCTGCTGCCAATACACTAGTTCGAGAATTGAGAACCGTGGTGATACCAGCTTTGGCGATGGATATAGTTTGTTGTTCCATAGCTTCGTGGATGGCGACACGGTCCTCGTCCCTCATTTTGTCGAACTCGTCGATACACACGACACCTGTATCGGCAAGGACCATAGCTCCCCCTTCGAGGTAGAACTCTCGCTGGAGAACGACAGGTGAGTTGAAGCAAATTTCACGACTCG
Source organism: Marasmius tenuissimus (assembly GCA_029532415.1). NCBI lineage: Eukaryota > Fungi > Basidiomycota > Agaricomycetes > Agaricales > Marasmiaceae > Marasmius > Marasmius tenuissimus. Next base: position 1,436,399 of record JAQOTA010000052.1, read on the forward strand.
AGTGAGGCCTACCGAAACTGCGTCTCGTTGTACCGACGCCGTCAAACCTGCCGCACTTGAACCCTTTCCGGAGGTATACACGGCGATTGGTGCGACTTTCTCCACGAACTTGAGAAGCTGAGATTTGGCGGTACCAGGATCACCCAGAAGGAGTACGTTGATATCTCCTCTCAGTCTCATCCCGTCAGGTAAAACTTTCTTCGAGCCACCGAACAAGAGACAGGCAACGGCCTTCTTGATGTCTGGTGTTCGTTAATACTTTGTCTTCGCGGTAAGAGCACACCCACTGACCAAGATTACCGTAGATACTGGGCCCAACGCTCTTCGCAAAACGCTCGTAGAATCCCTCGCTGCGGGCCATCTCGTTGAATTCTTCCTCTTCTTCGGGAGTGAACTGGACACCGAAAGGGTTCGATCCTCCACCACCAGCAGTGGGGGAGTTGAACTCAAGGTGAACCACCCGCAGATAGGGTTTATGGAGCGCAGACGGACCATCACTCTTCTGCAAAGACAAGAGGTTCAGATTTTGCCGTGAGAGAGGGAAAACCCGGATACATACATTCTTAGATTGAAAGTCGAGTAGATTCCTGTGGCGACCACTCTAGATCCCGGGACCACTTGGCCACACAAGTGTCTATCAGCGGAGAGAAGCATGTGACGCGGAAGTTCGCCAACGGGAACCATGTCTGGAGCCTCCTGTAGTTTGAGTGTTTGCTGGTCTGCAAATGTTGACTTTGAATGGATGATGAGGTAGGGGTCTATCGGGCAATCTTTCTTCTGGCCATCAGGCTCTGGGGCTTCGCAATATCTGGGGAGACCTCTATCAGACCCAGAACCAACGCCACCAAGTCCCGCGCGAGGGTATATGATCTTCGTAGATTGGCAGGCGCGACATTGTAGATGAAGTTTTGTTGCGGTAGAGGACAATACAGAGGCTGAGATGACGATGCCCGGGACGCGGACCAGTTTGTTCATCCTGTCGGCTGTGAGATCTCGAAATTGCAGCATGTTCATTCCAGTGCGAAGCGTTATCTGGACTTTGGATACCGCGAGTTCTGCAGCCTCTTTGACGGCTTCTGCATCTTGTCCACCAATTCGAGGAAAGAGGATGCTACGAGCGGCTCGTGTGGCCGCACTCTCGAACTAGAGACCGTTGATATCAAGCACCGGTATGGAAAGAGTAAGAATGCAGGCGCACCAAGGGCAGTATGTCTGCGGGCCGTTCCTGTATCGCAAAGGCAAGTTCCTCGTTGTACAACGACACATGGTGCAAATCGACCTCCAGTAAATGCTCCTTCAGTAGCAGATTCCCTCGAAGCTTATCTCTGTAGAAAATCCATCTACTTCTTTCCTAATTCAGTACTGGATCCCTTCTCACCTGTAGATGAACTCTTCTCCGATTCGGTATTGAAGGATGAAGTTGAGAAGAAGTTTTTCGGTTTCCGAACGAGATTCTGGTGAGATCGGATCGGAACCGTTCTGCGTGGGGACAGAGTAGACTCTGTTGGCTTGGAAAGCGGACATCGTTGAAGGGCGGTGAAGGATTGCTGAAGAATGTGAATGCAGCTTCAGCGTGACTCGCGACCTGTGACTTTAGGGTAGGTCTCTACGCGATTCGTTGATTGTGTCTCACTTTGGTTAGTCTTGTTCTAGCTCTTCCATTATTTCGACCCGTGCCCCTTATCCTCTTTATTTCAGACTCTCAGATGAGCAGCGTCGTTATCAACGGCTTCACGTTCTGCGCCACTCATGGGAGCGAGATTTGCAACAAATGTGGCTGCTGCGATTACAGAAAGACCAACAATACTCATATACGCCACCCAAAACTACTGAAACTCAACGAAGAACTCGATGTGAGTGCCTGTTATCCTACTCCTGATTTAAATTCACGTTTCGTGGCTTGCAGTCACGGCCATCTCTGGCCGATGCTTTCAAAGAGGTTACGAAGCGCAACGAAAGTCCTCCTTACCAGTGCAAATCGCACGAAACTGCCAATTGTATGACATGCTTCGATTGGGACCAGAAGGTTCTGGACCGTATAAAGCTCTTCAAACCCCGAAACCACATCCCAGTTGAATCATCAAGAGACGAAAAACTGGGTCTCCTAGCTGCTATGGGTGTCAAGCTTCCTCCTGCCACGCTACTCCCAGAGCCTATCGTAGACAAACGACTTCGTTTAGCTCTCGATGCCTCTCAATATCTCGAAGATGTCGTCAAGGACCTTCCGGTCAATCCCACCACCTACCCGCTCTGGACGACAGGCTCGAATACCACATCTCGGTACGAAGCAACTCGTCGTGGTAATGCGTCAGAAGCAATACGGTTCGGCCTTAGCAAGATGCTCTACGGACAAAGCGAGCAGGACCTGTACGAGAGCCCGTTCATGGATCTTCGTCAAACGATCATGAGTTTGGCGAATGGTGCTGACAACGGTATAACTCGTTCCATCATACAAGACAAAGATTGCGACTATGCAATCTGTATTCGGGTATGTAACCGTGATCCAGAATCTCTGTTCATCTTCGCTCGTTCAACCTTTATAGGTTGTGGAAGTTCGGAGGATAGACGAAGTCCCCATGTTCGTCGTTGTTTGCGGACGGGGAACCCGTACCACCCCTCTGAAGGACACCATAGGATGGGTACAAGAGACCATCAACGCGAGTTCTGGTGAACCAGCCGTACAGAGGATCACCGCTACCCCACAAGAGCAGAACTTGTTGCTCACGTTGTTGACCGCAAATGCAAAGCATCTGTCATCGGACTACAATTCAACGCGGTGCGAAACTGAACGTGCGTTCATGTTGTCGTTCTTGCTACCTGTCGGACCCATTCCGCAGCGTACTCTCGGTCGTCTGGCGAACTCTTCTGGGTGTGTGCTGTGCGGAAAGGAAACCGCTAAGCGATGCACCGGTTGTTTGTCTGTTGAGTATTGTAGCGAAGGTAAGCTCTTCGGTACTATATTGCACAACATGTGCTGAAACACACAAGAATGCCAGAAACTTCATTGGGCAGAACATAAATCCCAGTGTCGTTCCTTGAAGGGGGCTCATTGGCAGACTGTGAAGCTTTCTCCTGATACCAACCTCATGATCAATCTTCAAGATCCCCTCAATCGCTCACTCAATGTAGAGGATTTCCAGAAACAGAAAGCAAGACCTGTCGTGAATATTCACGGCAACCAGGCATTCCTTGTCAAGATACAGCGCAGCGCAGCGAGGCCACAGGAGCAGACCCCAATGTCCGTTTATGACAGGCAAAGGAGTATCTCGTTACTTTTGCATATACAAGAGGACCGCGAGGCGTATGAGATGGCGATGGAGGAAATGCGACACGGTAACGGTGTCAAGATTTATAGGTGGGCCAAGCACATCAACGATCTGGAGCTCAGTATCTGTTTCAATCGTGCTCCGCCTACAGTACCTGTATGGTAGTCACTTACTTGCTTATACATGTACATGTAGTAGCTGATAAGCTCTGTCGTTTTTAAAAAGCTAGTGGAAATTGGCTGAGCCAAACATGTGCCGAAGTGGCTACCCCCAACTTTCGGCGCTTCAGCAACGTGACGCGACTTGACTCTGAACAATCATGAGTGCGATGGACACCGATGTCGATGAACTCCCCGTCGTTTTACCTTCGACTACTACTTCTGGCCTTTCAATATCTTTGTACGCGGCTTTCCTAGTCCTTGCCGTGATGCTGTCACTCAATGAGCTACCAGACATCCACTCCCAATTCTTAACATCTCAGAGCATTTGACCCGCCTCAAGCTTCAAACAAACACTGCTTCGCCTTTCGGTAGGCATTGATTATGCTCTCGGATACGACACCGCTGAAATCACGCAGTTCTTGGTGCTTTGTTGGGACAGCAAAACGGACGTGAAGTGGAGATCGTTAACACATTCGAGCTTGCAGTTGAGGGAGATGCCCAGAACATCGACCATGGCTTTTTGGTGACAAGAAGAGACCAGTGTGTGTGTGCATCCCATCATGCCACTTCTTTGGGTTTCTGATTCAACGATCGTTTTCTGGCTTCAGACAAACAAGTCTTCCCGTCCCTTGAATTCATCGGATGGTATACAGTGGCTCCTCAGCCTACAGCACGCCATATTGCCCTCCATTCTGAGGTGAGGACGCCAAATTACCGGAAGAACCTTTCGTATCTAATCTGCCGTCCCTCTAGTTCACAGGATACTGCTCAACACCACTCCTTCTACTCCTTCAGCCTGGCTCCAAGCTGCCTAACAGCGCCAACGGCACAGGTTCAGACCTCCCCTTCAAAGCGTATGAAGCTACCGTCGAGATTAGGGAGCGTTCATCGCGTTCAGTGTTCGTGGAGGCGACTTACAAAGTGGAAACGGGTGAAGCGGAGCGAATTGCTGTGGATTGGACAGCACGGGGTGGTGGAAGTGGGACAAGTCGTGAGTAAAGAGCGATCAACCTTTTCACATCCTTTCTGACGATCATCGTAGTGGAATCACATCTCCAGACGCAGCGCGCGGCTGTCAAAATGCTGCACGACAGGATACTACTCTTGGTGCAGTACGTCACGGACGTGATCGCAGGTGCGTCAAAGCTTCGACGCCCTTCATCCTCGCTCATAGCTTGCTATAGCCAAAGCCCCAGCGGACAATGGCATCCTGCGTTCGATCTCGGCTTTGATCGCGTCCTTGCCTGCAACAGAGAATAAAGCATTCCGACAGGAATTCAACACGGTGAGTTCGAAAGTTCTATAAGCACGCTCTCTACTAAAAAATTATCAGGAATACGAAGACGTTCAATTGACAGCTTTCTTGTCCTCATTGACGAAGTCGACCAATCTTCTCAACGAGGTCTGTGGCTTTGCTGTTTCATTCAACCTCACGGTCCTCACTTCAACCCTCTGTAGATTGTCGACAAACACCTTTTCACAACGCAGAACCGGGAGGACAGATATGCCGGGGGACGTCGCCGAATGATGGGTGGTCGCCATCCTGCCTTCGATTCTAACTGGGATAGGATGACTTAGAGCCTACCATCTGTTTTGTCTTCTTGATATCATCAAAACCGATGATATATTCTCTTGTGTGTAAGATTAGAGGCTGCCTGTACAAAGATATGCTATGGAAGCTGAAATTCCGACGATACATGAATTAGTACAAATGTGTAGATTGAATCTTCGTGAGGTTCGTCAATGCTCAGAGCATGATAAGAATATGAGTTATTTCGTGACATTTCCTAGAAGAAGCGTTAGCGACCGTACATTTTGATCCAAGGAACACTTTGATAGTACCGACTGAGCTTGCCCTTCTAGCTGCAGGCTTCGTGGCTGTCTTTATCTTTGCCCATATCCCTCCTTGTGAGGGACTGGATGATAATCTCGAGAACAAACGGCGAGGTGTATCGTTTTCGGCGGGGTTCGCCCCTTTCTTGCCTTCTTTCGATACGGCGCTCACGGAGGCGATGAGGAAGGTGGAGGTCGGTCCTCAGCATCAGATACAGAAGACGGAGGTGTAGCTCGCGAGGAAGGAGAGCTCGAGCTCTCGTCCACAGCGTCGTTGTCGGAGATCGAAACATCGGGGGGAGAGGAAGAAGCCAAAGATGATTGCCGTCTGTCAGTGAATTCTTCCTCATCCCCAACAACAGAATTTTCCGCGAACGAGACCGCACGAGAATGGGATCTCGAGGACAATGATGTTCCTCGTTCGATATCTGACAAAAGTGTGCGTGAAATGCTGTCGAGGGGAGAGTGAACCGTGGTGGCGAAATCCCATGAGTCAATTGAGTGATGGGTCTGCGAGTTAGGTAAGGCGCGTCGTTCCTGCCTCTGGGTGAGGGGCGGTAGATCCTCTATACATTTCGTGATAACACTGACTAAAATCAAGTGAAGAATCACTCACTGAGAATCTTGGATATGAGGTACGAGGGCTTCTTGGCCCCTTTGAGGAAGACAGACTGGAGGAGTTGTTCAGCTGTTGGTCTAGTAGCGCGTCAATCTCAAAACATGTGCAGGAGCCTACGCGGTGAGCACCTTTTCGACGGTTCCTTCACGAGGCAGCTCTCCACAAACTCTTGAAAGGATTTTGAGTACTTATACTCTCCACCTTCTCTATCGAGGGTTGGCGGTTCTTCCTGAACCCTGGAAGCAGATGAAGGCGCATTCTCGTGTTGTTGGGAGTGGGACATACGTTCGTAATAGTACCTTCTGGGGAGACTCTCTTGATCTTGGCGGACGGCCCAGGCTAAGTTCCAAAGCAGTGATACCAAAACTCCATATGTCAGCGGACGAATCATATTGTTTGCCCATTATCAATTCTGGCGCCATCCAACAGGGCTGTGGATGTGTCTTGTGAGTGCCAGTAGATCAATACAGTATTTGGCTCACCGTTCCGACAAATGACTTGCGCTTTCCCATCTTTGGTCGTACAGGTATATCAGGCTCGACGACAACCACGCGCTTGCTTGGCGTACCACTGGCAGAAGGCTCTTTCCCCCCGATATGCGAAGGAATTTCAGGAACGTTATGGGTGGTGGTATTCATGTGACGTGAAGTATCCTCGGACAAGTCAGCGGCTACACCCAAGTCACCTAGCAGAACAGTCCCATCATCGTCGATGAGGAGGTTGGCGGCCTTGACATCTCGATGGATGAAACCATTGACGTGGAGATAGCTGGCAGAATGTAAGTTACGTTTCCCTGTAAAGCGTCGAAACGACATACTTGAGTCCCATCAGGGCCTGCTTTAATATACACTTGATGACTTCTTCCTCCAGACCTCCTTGCCAACCATATCTCATAACGTCTGCCGCGCTTCCCTTATTCATGAGACGCAGTGCAATATACAACCTGTGTCCGTCCATCCAAGAACCACGGACTCGAAGAACATTCGGGTGTTTCGATAAAGACATCAAGGTGGTTTCCCGTTGAAGTAGAGCGAGGGAGTGAGGACGCAGCGAGTCAAGGTCGAGAACCTTGAGCGCACAAGGTATAGGAGGTGGCAGCTTGTCACTAGATTGATAATCCGCTGCATATACAATTGAGGAAGCACCGAACCCTATGGGAGAGCCGACAGTGTAGTCCGACGGTGAGTCGCTAGATAAAATACGTTTATCACAGTGCGGGAGCTGACAATGAGAGTGACACTTGCCTGTACAACTCCCAGCGATCCTCCACGGCACCGATGAACGTAGTCGTCTTGTGCAGGGCGCTGGCAGACCGAAGTGGAGAGTTAGTCGAAGACATCCTCAATGTTCAACGAGCCCTCGTGGGGGTGAAGAATTGACACTGGATTATTGAAAGGAGCTATCAGGAGCTATCCCAGGGGAGCGGGAGACTGAGATATCGGTTATCCAGGGTCATGCTGGTTTGGGTTTGAATGCCGAGGGGCCGCCCCAGCGCCGCACTCCGTTTCCAGCGGTGACGACCGCCGGGTAGTCACGTGGCTCTCTTACAGCCTTTTGACGCCTTTTGAAAACGACTCGGACAATGACTCAGCCAGTGCCACATCGTAATGAAAACATCTGTTGCTGGTCTAGGCTCAAGAACAATGATACACTTAGAATACAACTACGAGCTGCCATCCTGCGCTGTCGTCGGTGGCGTTGGTACAGACTCTCCTTCAGGAACAGGCTTCTGCACCTGGGCATTCTTCCCTTTTCCTGGAGGAGGAGGGTGGTACGTTTTCTCCTAACGGAATCGTCAAATATCATCCAAAAACAATCGGTGGAAATAATCACCTTCTTTTTCTTCTTCTCCGGCTTAGCGTTAGGGTCTGGGTAAGCGAGTTTCTCAACCTCTTTCCATTCGTTGTTCTCCTCGAAGGCCTTGCGGATGGGTTCAAGTAAACTCCTGACTGCGGCCCCTACACCATCCTTCAAGTCTTTGGGATGCAGAACCTTAGAGGCAAAGTCATCCTCCATTTTTTGGTAGGACTTGTAGTGTATCGACCCGCCGAATTTTTCGTCTCTATCAATGGAAAAAGGGTCCCTTCAGGTGCGTTGGTGGTGATGAAGGGCTTCGGGGATACCGCCTCGCCATCGACTCCACCACCTATGTCCGCGCCTTTCTGCTGCTGTAGTCGCATTGTGCTGATCGGGAAAAGGACAGCTTTCGCAAAGGCGAGTAGCCCGTTGTCCTTCACGTTGCCTTCTTCGCAGAAAGCCGCTTTGATCTTCTTCTTCACGACTTCAGGTGGGTCCAAAAAGTCTATCTTGGAGTTCGGATCTGAGGAGGACATTTTCCCTCCCGCGAGTCCTGGAACCATCGCGTTCATCAGATGTGCACGTTTCGCGTAACCTAACCGGGGCAGGTACAATTCGGCGAACGTGAATATTTTGCGCTTTCAACATCCGGTCAGAACTCGAAGTGTGCTCAAGTAAAGGACCCGTACCTGATCTATTCCTCCGAACTGGAAATCGACGTCCAAGTACTGTTCATCTAAAGCTTGCAGACCCGGATACAAAAGTCCGCTCAGCAATGGGCTCTCGACTTGCTTGACGACCTCTGCGCCAGCTTTCTTGGCGTCGTGTTCGGTCACCGTTGCGCACAGACGGTAGTTATCGAGATTGTACTCCTTTGTGAGCTGGTAAGACGATCCTTCCACGAAAGTGAGTTTTGAAGTCGGGATTCCCAACGATTGAAACACGGCGAGTAAGATAAACTTGTAGTATTTTGTACGATGGGCCACGAGCTCCAGAGGAGCCTTGAGGTTGTCGAGGAAAGCATGTACGTCTGTTCACAAGTCCATTGGCTTCGGGGGGTGGTGAAGTCATACGAGACGATATTACCTGCAAGAAGGATTTTAACCTATTCGAGGATCAGAGCTCTGCGAGTATCACTGGAAAACAGACATACCTCTACGCCTGCTCTAAGGAAATCTGCGATCTTGAATAATGGTACGAAGTACCCTATGTGTGCTGTATTCTCGGATTTAGATGACTTGGGGACGGGCTTGAGTATAAGGACCGATCCACTTACGCCTTCCCGTGGGTGCGGTTCCTGTAAATTTTGTGTTATTCGGTGGGTCTCATTGATGATACGGTAGGAAAAGTACGCGCCCCAGTAACATCTCGGTGCTCTTCCCTCTGCAAGTATTGATTTGATCAGGTCGCCACCTAGGACCTCCTCAATCCTTTGAGTGATAAGTTCGTATTTCTCCTCCGCTGTGCTGGCGACCGACATTATGGGACTCGGGAGAAGGAAAACTTGAACAAGTGAGATCAGATCAAAATGGATGATCGTGCCCAATTGCTCTCGATGAAATTTCGATGACTCGAAAGGACACGTGGCGAGGACATCATTCAGTGGGCGCGCGCGCCTATTTCCTTTTCTTCCTTCGAGTTTCCCTGACTTCACTCAGAACGATCCGTGCCTACGAGACCTTCAAATCCTGTATTGGATAGTTAGAACTCGAGAACAATCAATAACAATGCACAATGCACTCCTCAAGGATGCTATATCATTCTACGACCCGACACTCGGAGATCACAGACACTTTGACATACAAGTCGGCCTGGCAGAGCCTGGCAGGCACCGCGGAAGCCTCCTTCCATCGTCGCTGTTGCCACTAGCCAACCAGAGCTCACCTTGGGATGTCAACTTGCATAGTTCCGATGTTTTGGCTCGGCTCGGCTCGTTTGAATCACTGACATGAATGATAAAAGGTAACCAGAAAAGTACACTGACGCTCAGCACTAGTGTGGGTATTAACGGAATGCAGAAACATACTTCTGGGTCGGAGCCGCCGTTCACATACTCCATTGAACTGATTATCTGCTTGGAGATGTTCTTCGTACCAGTAGGCGTATAAAGAGACAACAGCCTTTCCTCATCCTCACCCTCACACAGTTCCAATGGCCAGCCCTCTCAGATCCCTCGTGGAGATCATCACCTCTGCCGTCACAAATCTTGAAACTCAGTTCTCCAACCAAGGGCTGGCACATCCCTCACTCGATGATCCATACGAGTCCAATGTACTTGATAATGAGGTCGAGGTGGCCAATGCTCGGCGTTTGATCATCGCGGCTGCGGCACAACTCATCGCTACAGTATCAACGCCTACGGACCTCATGAAGGAATGTTCAACTGCCATGTTTACAACAGCCACCTTAGGCTTTGCAGTCGACACCGACATCGCTGACTTCCTGGGTATGGCTGGCCCTAAAGTGAGTACTGTCCCGCACCGGCCCAAAGAATCATGTCACTTTACCTCTCTCTCTCCCTCCAGGGGCTTCACACCGACCAGCTAGCTGGATACACTGGTCTCGATGCATTGCATCTCAGTATGTCGCAAGTCGCCTGCGGCGTGCCAATGACACTGACGAATCCAGGTCGAATACTTAGATTCCTTGCCACTCGTCACATATTCAAGGAGACTAGCCCAAACGTGTTCATAAACAACCGGCTGTCATCGGTCCTTCAAACTTTCAAGACTTCGAAGCCAAATCCCAAAGGAATTGAGTGCGTAAGATTTCGCCGAAGCCCGATTCAAACTCACGCACCTCTTCCCAGCCTCGGCAGAAGATATGATACCCCATCGTTCTCTTCCTTCGTCTCAGTCTGGTGAGCTCTTTACGTTTGTGCGAGACCGCGTGTTGCCAGAATCTCAATTGCATGTTGCTCTCAGCGCCGATGAATCCATGAAGGCCTCCTGCCATCTTTCTGATTACATGAAATCTCCGCAAACGAAAGCCTCTCCATTTGGGTGTGCATTCTCTCCATGTGAAACAACGTGGGAATGGTTTGGAAAGCCTGGAAACGGATGGCGGGCTGCCCGCTTTGGTTCAGCGATGCAGAATCTCAGTGACAGTATCCCGTCTGAGATCTTACTCCGTGGTGGGTTCCACTCTCCGTCCTCATCTCAAATCTCCCATCAAGCTCACACGACGACCTCCAGCGGCTGATTGGGGATCTTTGGAATCTGATACGACCATTGTCGATGTCGGTGGAGGGGTAGGCTCTGCCGCGTTGGTGCTGTACAAGCATTCCCCGCATTTAAGATATGTCGTTCAAGACCTCGATGCGCAAATATCTGCAGGAACCAACGTCAGTTACATCCTGACATTATCGTTTCGTGCCCTCAAACATATCATTGTAGTATTGGGAACGTAATGCGCTTCACGGTTTGCAAAGTGGACACGTTAGTCTGCAAGGTATGAACACATATTCATAGACCATTCCGATCTTGACGCATGCGGCATCATCATCGCTGTTTTCACCGTCTCAGTGCACAATTTCTTCACGCCCCAACCTGTTCAAGGCGCCGGTGTCTACCTTTTGCGCCACATAACGCATAACTGGCATGACAAACAAGCCGAAGAGATATTGAGGAATCTCCGTGCGGCAGCAAGTCCGAACTCTAAACTCATCATTCTTGATAGTCTTGCCACGTATACCTGCGAAGTTCCGAGCTCATCTACACAGGCTCCCTATCCCCTTCTCGCCAACTTTGGTGTGGCGGGGGCAGGGTGGGACACAGCTCTCGATATTCAGGTGAGTTTCCTCGGATTGGGTGCGAGGTTCTAGCTCACGGCTGAACGGCAGATGTTGGCATATTTTGACACGAGGGAGCGTATGGAACACGAATTTAGGCAATTAGGCGAATCGACTGGTTGGAAACTTGACGTCGTCAAACCCGGAGTCCTAGCGACGTTAGTTTTCAGCGCCTCAAGCACCTAGCCCCGAAATGGATAGTGGGTATCTCACGGCGAACAATACTGAATTTTAGCATGTCCTTGGTATTATCGCCTGTAGAATAGCAAAGTATTACGAACTAAATGCTCATGTTCCAAGTTTCCCAACATCATTCAATACGACCTCTTAGCCAACTCAATAGTCCTTTTGTGCCTTCTCTTTCCCAGATTCGTCGGGGCGGAACTCGGAAACTGGAGTCTGCTCAGTATAACAGTAGTCGCAAGAATGATGAAACGGTGACTCACGTATTTCCATCAACCAAGAATACATCCAACGGCAGTAGTCCCATCTCCGAGGGTAGCTTGCCGATATTATTGTCCCGAAGGTCCAGTTCCTCTAGTTTCCAACCAGGCACGTCCCGATTGCCTTTGAAGAGCTCGGACACCCCTTGAAATCCATCTAAATCATCGAGTCGATTACCCCTGAGACGCAGGTGCCGCAAGCCTTTGCGGTGCGGAGCCTCTAGTATGAGGCTAGTCAACGCCTCTGTCGTTAAGATCGCACTAGTGATAGAGTTGTACGATAGATTCAGCGTCTGTAGGCGTGGGAATAAAGACGTAAGGAGAGGAATGATAGGTTCGTTTACTCTTGGTGAGGACGAGGATTTGTCGGTGTCTAGATCGAAACGTGACACGGGAACAGAGTCGCCGAAGCCGCACCCTTCTAGGTCTAGCTCCTCAAGTTGCGGCAACAAAGGCGACCCTTTGTGAAGTGCGGTAGGGATAGTAAAACATCTGTCCATTCGCCTGTTGCATAGATTGAGCACGCGTAACGATTGGGCGAACGGTTGACATGAGATTTCAGCCAGCGGGACGCTGGCAAATGGAACAGCCAAATCGCTAGAGGAAGATTTTGATGGTAATGATGGGGATGACGATGAGGCCGCCATAGAAAACGCTCGTGCATGACCTGAAGCTTTGGATGGGGGTGCAGATGCCGGAAGAGTAAGGATCTGGGATGACTCTTCGTAATACTGTGGGTGAGTAAGGGAGGTCGTCCGTGTGGTTGATGGAGGAGCGCCACGGCCCAATTCCGTGCTATCAGGCTTCTTCTCCCGTGTTGTGTTTGCATTCGCAGCCGCAGCGCGAGCTCGCCGCTTTCCCCCTTCTGTCAGAAGGCCCTGTTCAGCCTCGACCTCCCATGCTTCCTTCGTGGCCTCTTGTTTCTCCTGCCTGACAGGTGCTGACGGGGCGGGCGTTCGGGTGGTCGATGCGGACGCAGCCGCCGCCTGGGCTCTTGCACGCCGCTTGGCCCCCTCTGTAAGCAAGCCTTGCTCAGCTTCGATCTCCCACGACTCCTTTTCGATCTCCTTGGGAGGTTGAGATGGCTTATTTGCTTTTTGAGAGGACGCTGAACCCCATTCAATTCCGGAGTCCAATGTCCGATTAGATCTACTTTTCGCCTTGCGTTCCAGATCCAATTCCCAAGCCTCGCGAACAACCTTCTTCCCGACGAGTACTCGCAACACCCCGTCCGAGGGCTTTTCGGTCGTGAAGTCAAAGCTGACTTCTTTCTGGATACCAGACAGAGAAGCGCGTACAGCTTCCTCCGTTACTTTCGTTTCGGAGACGTCAAGTAAGACCAGACGGGCAAACTTGGACGCAGGTGTGAGGTCGTGAGGAAAAGCATCATCTCCGACGTCCGCATTCTCAAGCCGAAGCTCTCTGAAATTGGTTAATGTCCCGAGCTTCGCGATTAGCTCTGATGCACCTTCTACGCCCAATGGATTGTGCGAAAGATCAAGCTTGTGGATGGCGGTAGGTATCACGAGGTCGATGTTTCTCGCTAGCAAACGGTTATGCGACGCGTCTAGAGATATCAAACGAGGTAGGGGTGTGGTCGCGCGGATTACCGTGGGCGTGAAGAAGCCGCCACTTGATGTTTGTACTTTTCGACCGGACGCAAAGGGCGCGTTGAATGGCAAGGAAGTGATTTGGTTGTGAGAGATGTTGAGCGTGCTAAGCTCGGGAAGAGAGAACAGGTTGGCGGGTAGTGAGGTGAGGCTATTGTGGGACAGGTCCAAAGTGGTGAGCGCGGCAAGGTCGCCAAATGATCGTGGAAGGGAAGTCAGCTTGTTTTTGTGGAGCTGGATTGAACGGAGGTTAGATCAATCCGTGCTCAGAAAGAGTCCTAGCGTACATCTACAGTCTTCAGAGAGCCAAACAAAGATATCTCATGTTGTATTTCCGAGATTTCGTTGTTCCACGCTTTCAAGGTCTGCAAATCTTGAGCTTCGAACCACGCGGGGTTGTCCCGTTTCCCGCCACGTTTGGTCTGCGTGTTAGGATCCGTCGGTGGCAAGGGAGGTTCATTTGGCACTGAACGTAATGGATCCGGTGTAATGTTGAGATGAATCTCGAAGAGGCCAGACGGCAGGCACAGGAGGGAACGAGAAGACAAGTTCACGGAACCTTTCTTGGCTGAGTTCAGTACAAAACAAGAAAAGGAAACTGTGAATCACCTGAACTTCGACCACGCTCAATCGTCTCCCTGATTGGCCAACGACCAAACTCGTCTTCCTCAACTTGACTACTTTGCGGAGCGTCCGGAACCGCGTCTTCGAGGGCAGAGAAATCATCCAAACCGCCGGGGCTCGCACCTGCAGTTTGTTTTGCCTTCTTCGCCTCCGCACGTTTCAGGGCGATCGCCTCTCGAATGCTGAGAGCAGGAGCAGGAGGTTCAGGTGCATCATCTTTTGCGGCTGGTTTCTGGGGTGATGGCCTCGCGATAGCTGATTTTGTCCGAGGCCTAATCGGTGTTGTCGCGTTCAGACGTGATTGAGATTTTGTGGGCGTCGACGAGCCTGCTTTTGCTGGAGAACGGGGAACAGAAGATGGGATTCGCGACATGAGAGGGCGTAAGCTTAGTCATCCCGTCTGTAACTTCCTCTTAACCGTCATCATTTCGAGAGGTGGGCGTTCTGAACCCTTGCTATCTAGGATAAGCCCATACGTGAACATCCTTCGATCAGCTTGTGCTTCTTTCAGGTCAATAATGGAATGGGTCTGTGGGTCGGCTCAATGAGCGCAAGACGCGCTTTGACTTGTTTTGTGCTACCCACTAGCTACCCACAACTCCACAGTTAACGGTACCGTCCTATCAAAAACAGTTACTTACAGGAAAACAATGGATTCCCCAAAAGCAAGACCTAGCAACTCTTCCTCTACATGTTGAGCCTAATCAAGTTTTATGACATCCCCTGCCAAATAGCGGGCAAACCATTTCCCCCTAATACCTGGAAGATAAGGTGATCGACACATACCGATCCTAGTATGAGGAAATACATGCTCATTTTTTCATTAAGGTATTCACTCAACTACAAAGGTCTCGCTTTTGAAACCGTTTGGGTCGAATATCCCGGCATCGAGGCGACCTGCAAAGAAACCGGCGCACCTCCCACGGGCCACAAAATTGACGGTTCCGACCTGTACACTCTTCCGGTCATCCACGACCCAGCTACGGGAGCTATCATCGCCGATTCATTTCCTATCGCTAAGTACCTCGACGCGACCTATCCAACCACACCCACACTCATCCCCGCTGGAACCGGCAGTTTACAGGCTGCATTCTCGGATGCTTTCATGGTGAAGCTAACGCCACTTCGGCAGTTTGGACTGCCAAAATCTACATATATTCTAAACCCAAGAAGTGAAGAATATTGTCGGCGCACGAGGCTACCTCTCTTTGGAATGACGATGGAGGAAATGTATCCAAAGGGGGAGAAAAGAACAGTCGAATGGGAAAAGTTGAGATTAGGCTTCAATGAGGTCGATAAATGGCTTGGAGAGGACAAGTTCGTGATGGGAGATACTCTGTCCTTCGTCGACTTTGTAGTGGCCGCCTTTGTCCTATGGTGCAAGATTCTGTACGGTCCAGACAGTGGCGAATGGGAAGACATCTCCTCTTGGAACGACGTCGGTGGGGACAACTTCTGGCAGCTGTGAAGAAATACGAGGGCTAGGGAGTGGGAGGAATGCCATAACAACATCACTTGACATGTGCTCACTGCTGCCCCGTATGATTTACCTCCTACTAGTACCAATCAAATTTCCAATATTTCTCATCACTCCCTTGCTGACTGACTCGCTGACTGATGCCATGACCGAGGGCAGCCGTATAAAAGCACTCCTGTTGATTGGCAAAGTTCAGACATCCGTTTCTCAGACCCTTTATCATGTCGATTGAGTTCTACGATATTTCCAGCAAACTCGGGGAGGTGACTTGGTCGCCCAATACCTTCAAAACCAGGTCAGTCTCAGCTGTCAATGTTCTGTACGCTGTTCGTTGACTGATCCATTCGCCGTAGATATACGCTCAACTATAAGGGTTTGGCGTACAAACACATCTTTGTCGAATATCCCGACATCAAGTCAGTCTGCGAGAAGATCGGTGCAGCACCAACAGACAAGAACCCTGATGGTTCCCCTCTCTATACCTTCCCAGTCATTCGTGACCTTTCCACCGGGGCTGTCGTTTCTGATTCACTTGCCATCGCCCAGTATCTCGAGAAGCAGTATCCCGACAAACCGACATTGATCCCTTCAGGCACGATAGCCCTTCACAACGCATTCGACGATGCTCTCAAAGCGAAATTGGGGAATTTGTTCCCCCTTTTGCTGCCCAAGATCCCCGGAGTCTTGAACCCACCAAGCGAGGAGTACTTCGAGCGTACGAGGAAGGAGAAATTTGGCGTTCCGTTGTCGGAGGTTTACCCTAAGGATACCAGCGCACAGTGGAAGAAAGTCGAAGCTGATCTAAAGGTGGTGGCTGGTTGGTTCAAGGAGGGCGAGTTCATAGGCGGGGACAAGCCTTTCTATGCGGATCTTAATATCGCATCCTTCATCATCTGGGCGAGGATCGTATGTGGTGCTGACTCTGAGGCATGGAAGAATTTGACCTCGTTCCAAGACGGACGATGGGCGAGATTCATTGAGAGCTTGAAGCAATACGAGTAAAGGGGGAAAGTTTGGAGGACTGAAGGACGATAAGACTGGGATAGCATTATGAACTGGAGTAACCAGTAACATGTACATTTCGAACATTATCGAGCATATGCAAGACCGTGTATCGCATATATCGTGCAACCGTAGACCCAGACAGACTTTTGAATTTTACGGCTTGCGAACATTCAATATTCAATATTCACGACGCGGTAGGACGCAGGCAAGGTAACCGTGTAGCCGACAATGCCGCCGAAACAATGTTCCGACGGACCGTCGGCTATCTCTTCCAGAGCTTCTGTTTTGCACTCTGTTTCATTGACAAGAACCAACAACAATTGGAAGTGATGGTATAAAATACATGAAGATGAGACCAGAGTACGTTGATTTACTACCTTTGCAACCGTACCAGCTCAGGCCAGCTCCTGATTCCCAATGCCTCCTTCCTACGCTGTTGCCTTCCAGAACGCCCCAGAGCAGCGAGAACCGGTCGACCTTGCAATCAAAGGAACGATACCACCATGGCTGAACGGGGTTCTGTATCGAACTGGTCCTGGAACATACCAAATACCTTCCTCCAAGGACTCCTCCAAGCATATCACCGTTCAGCATTGGTTCGATGGGTTGAGTATGAACCATCGCTTTGAGATCCATTCAGGAGGTCAACGTGTCTCCTACCGCTCTCGGAAGTCCGCCGATGACTACGAGCAATCAGCCGCCGAAAAGGGAGTACTCCCAGGCGTTACCTTCGCCCAGCGCCAGGACATATGCCAGACCATCTTCAAGAAGTTCTTCACCGTCTTCCAGCAGCCCGCCGCTACTTCTACTCCATCTAGTGCCAACGTTGGTGTCACCCTATCACCCGACATGCCCGGGTGGAAGAAGGTCATCGACGGTCTTCCTGCAGGCACCCTGAGCCACGAACATACGGGGCCGAAGTACCTCGTGGCCAAGACAGACGCGAACCTCTTGCAGTTGCTTGATCCTGTGTCTCTTGAGCCACTTTCCATATCGACTTACGCGAAGGTGGATCCGCGGCTTGACGGAGAATTGAGCGCTGCTCATTCGTGTCGGGATCACGAAGCTGACGAGTTCTACAATTACACTTGCAAGTTGGGGCCTTCCTCGACATACAAGGTCTTCAAAATTAAAGGATCTTCCGGAGAGGTCGATATCTTAGCGGAAATCAAAGACGCACCTCCCTCTTATATCCACTCCCTCGCTATGACTTCGAAATACATTATCCTGATCGTCTGGCAGGCTCATATCACTGGGTACGTGTTTCCCTACGCATCAGTGCTCCTCAGCACTCATACTTCATCTCTGCTCAGTCACGGGCTACCGATTCTCTACCACAAAAATATCGCACAGGCGATCGAGAAGAAATGGAATCCTTCTCTCGACAGCATTTTCTACGTGATCGACCGCAAAAAGGGCGGAATTGTGGCCAGATACAAGGTTCGTGTCTCTTGCGTTTGTAGCAATCATGCCCACTCATGGATCCCCCCTTCAGACACCTCCCTTCTTTTGTTTCCACCAGCTCAACGCGTACGACGACCCTAACAAGGACGATATCATCATCGACATGTCCGTTTACGAAGACCACGCAGTGATCGAGCGTCTCTATCTGGACAAGCTACGCAGCCTAGATGCTGACACTCCTATGCTCATGGGGCGCGCCCGTCGTTTCCGTCTTGCCTCGGTGACCTCGGGGCCCAAATTTGCGCGTCCGACCAAAATTGAATTCACTCTCCAACAAGATGAGTCTATCGAACTACCCACAATAAATCCCGGCCATTACCAGCGTCCGTATCGTTACGCATACGGAATCAACAAACTCGACCCTCGCTCACACCATACATTTGCTGACCGCATCATCAAAGTGGATATGGATACTCCGGAAGGAGGTCATATAGCCTGGCAAGTGCCCGGGTATACTCCTAGCGAACCGATCTTTGTACCGCGACCCGGTGCGCAGGATGAAGATGATGGTGTCGTTTTGAGCGTGGTATTGGACGGGGAGAAAGCGAGGAGCATGTTGATCATACTGAATGCAAAGGATATGAAGGAGCTTGCCAGGGCAGAGATGGAGACAGTCTATCCGATTGGATTCCACGGTGTATTCGCACCCACTCGGATGTAAGTTTAGGAGGCAGACTAGAAGTAGGTTTTCTGTATCGTATGCCTTTGTACATTATGTTGGTCCTAGTCTTCTCTGACAATGTAAATTTAGTTCAATTTTTTCATAGGGATTTATTATGAACAACGTCAACCACTTGGATTCGAATGGATGAGTGGATCAAGTAAAGGGAAAGAATTTTACTCGTGTCTCGGTTTACTATCGTAACACGTCGACTAAGAGGGGAAACCAGCAGGACTCCGGAAGCCATTAGAACCAACGGCTCTCACCCCAAACTGCGCATTGTCGTGCGACAGCTGTATGGTCGCCCTATCCACTTTGCCAACTGGAAGTACATGAGTCCACTGAGGTTCGTCGGATGCCCTCCACACAACTTCATATCCGGCAGCTTGGGAATCAATGGTCCAAGTCAAGGTAGAATTGTTGATCAATGTACCCGTGTTCGACGTGACGCGGGTGGGGGTACCAGGAGCCTGAGCTAATGACCACAAAGCGGCGCCATTCACTTTCGCGACTCGAGCGTTGTACTCGAAGTCGCAAAACTGAACGAGGTCTCCGAATTGAACGCCGTTTTGTACACGGACGTTCTGATGCTGGTGAGCGAAGTTTTCGTTTGGTTCAGTGAAGCGTACTGCAGGGAAACCGTTTTCGATGAAGGAAAGGTGGTCCCCACCCCTGCCAAAGCGGTCTGCGCGCCACACTGGTTGAACTGGAATTGACGAAAGAGACAGTTGATCAGTGAATTTGGTAATGGGACAGTAGCCTTGGGACCTACCGGTCATATTGGTGACAGAATTTGAGGCAACCTCGGCGACGAATCGTCCAAGCTGCCTGATGGGTGAGTCGTTTTCGCCCCCAGCACGTACGAGAGTCGAGATCTGAGAAGCATTGATCGTCTGGGTAGGAATCCCCTGAACAAACATCCTGATGTCGAACGGATCCTTCGTGACTCCGTCTTCTGCAGTTGACGAGCCGACGATGTCATTATTGAGCATTCCTTGAACATTGACCCCCGCGCTCTTGAGCTGCTGTGCCATGAAAGCCGAACCAACTAGGCCCTGCTCCTCACCGGCGACTGCGGCAAAGATGATTGTCGCTTTTGGCTGGCGAGTGGCCATGATCCTCGCCAGTTCCATCGACACGGCAACGCCGCTCGCGTCGTCGTCCGCCCCCGGGGCATCTCCATCGGGGTCATTGCCATTGCTGTTTCGCGAATCATAGTGGCCCGACACGACATAAACGCGATTTGGCTCCTGGGAGCCGCGTAGTGTGGCGAAAACGTTGCTGAGCACAGTTCCCTGTGGCACTCCGCTTCCAGAGGCTGCACGGAATGTCTGAACAGTGACGTTCATTCTCCCACTAGAGGCGGCCGCAAAGGTGCGCATCTGATCAGCAATCCAGTCTCGTGCGGCCCCGATACCCCGAGTGGCGTTGGTTTGGCTGGAGAGTGTGTTCCGTGTGCCGAAAGACACGAGCTTCTCCACGATTGCTTCAATGCGTGCGGGGTCAACCTGGTTGACGATGGCTGTGAGCTCCGAGTCCGGTTGTTGGGGCTCCAGGAGCTGTCCCGGACCCGAAGGCCAGTCCACAAATTGGCTGCGTGCTACGGGACTGCAAGTGAGCTCGACAGTGACAATGAGACACGGAGGAAGTTTGCAGACCGACGGAGGTAAGACATAGAATGACCGATCCCTTGGCAACAAACGAGTACAGTGAAAAAAGCATCGCGTTTGTATGGAGCACGAGAGCCTTCCACAGCAGTTTTATAGATATCTGAGATGGCTAGGCACGAAGCCGCCATATGATACGAGAGGCTCTCCGTGAGCAGCTGAGCATGCCGGAAGGGGTAGAGGAGTGTGCCCGACTCAGGCGTTACTATTCATAGAGAGCAATCGCCGATGCTGAAGTTTGAAGTTGACTTGCGAGAGTCTCTTTCTTCGAGAGAGGTCATTGAGAGGACAGATACGGTGGGAGATTCAGACCTATCGCACAAACACAGTTACAACGGGCTGCATCTCAATGAGAGGAAACGGCCTATGCAGATAGAGGGGAAACCGATGAGCTTATTCTGGCACGACATAAACATCAGAAGATTTTGAGCATCTGTTGAAGTACCTCCCCATCGAGCATCATGACATCGGCCGAACATTCGCCTATTGGAGCCCTCGTGAAAGTTGGAATAACGAGAAATGTCTGCAATCAGGTCCGACGGAGGTGGTATGTTCGGGTGTCGTGAGATGATAGTTAGGATTACAATGGCTATGGTACATGGTGTATCTAGGAGATGTATCAGTCCTATCATACAATAATGTATCCACCAATTTGCTGAATTGAAATGAGGTACTTGCCAAAACTCAACGATTGTCTCTTGCCCGACTACTTTTCGTGTCCACTCGTACGTATTCGCTATCGTCCCATGTGGCCCCTTTCCCGGATGATCCTGACGGCGGTTGACTAGGGCGTTGGCCGGGAATGTGACTCTGTGAGCCGGCCCCTTCACGTTTAGCTACACTCATATAGGCATCCCCTAGTATCTGCAACGCGGTTGCTCGTAGTTGTCCTTTGTGTGCTGTTATCGTAGGATCTTCCAGTACACGATCGCATGTTTCACGCAAGACTGATTCAACTTCGAGTTTCGCTCCCTATAAAAACATGAGTGAACGGGCTTGGAATCCGGTAATCGACTGCACTCACCTTGAACAGCGCCTGCAAGCCTTTCTCTGCCGCTTGTTCTTCGAGTTTCCTCTTCTCTTCCGGAGAAAGGTTGCCGGCCCTTTCAGCCGCTTGAATCTGATCAAATACAGCTTTGAGCTCGATCGCGGAACGAAGCGTAGAAACGCTGTGCATTGTTCTCAGACCCATCAATCCCTATTGTTGGAGACACGCACGTTTCGCTAAAGACATGATATTTCCCTTGGACATTGTGCAACCAGCCACCAACTCCGAGGAAGCTCTGATTTGTGGCAAGATAATGCTTGGCTTTGGAGACATACACGAAGCCGATCGCCTGCAGAAGGTCTGCGCCATATGATTCATGCGATAAATCCCTGTCACATTCATGTTAGCCAGAAGCAAGAATGACAGCGGCCCGCACGTACTCTGCCTCGAGTTCACATATTGTCTTCCAGCTTCTCGTGACATCCTGGTCGTTGACGCCGGTGGCGGACTCCGTAAATATACTGAGTTTTCTTTCCAGATTTTCCACCAATTTATTAACGCGCTCAGCCCTCGCGGCGGCTCGCTAAAGAAAGAAGTTAGAGGTAAGAACAATATGGCATCTTTGCATGATCTAAGGCACGGACCTCGGCTGCTTTCTTTCTGTCCTTCTCGTCTTTCCTGGCCTTTTCTTCCTCGGTGAGAATGTCCCTTCCTTTTGCGTCTTTGAGCCGCTTCCCGTCACCATCTGGATCAGCTTCTTCAGCCTCTTGCAATGCGGTCTTCATATCTCGTGCCAAGCTAATCTGGCCGATGATGGGGACGAAGCGCTCTCCACCAAAGATAGCAGAGAACACTTCTTCTGGGTCGACATAACCGCCTTCTGGAGCGGATTCCTTCGGACCAAATTCATTGTACTTGTGGCGTAAAGCAGGATCGGACAGGGTCTGGTAGGCGATGGCAATGGCCTTGAATCTCTCTTCAGCTTGCGGATCGTCAGGATTCTTGTCTGGATGATGTTTTATCGCTAAGCGACCTGTAGACAATAAATCTCAGAACATCAGTGAACCCGTATGGATTGCGGATAGACGTACGATATGCCTTCTTAATGTCATCTGTAGTTGCAGTAACGGGGACTCCGAGGATATCGTAGTACCCGGTTTCTAGAGGTCTTTCATCTGTACCTATCTTTCTGCCCTTCCGAGGTGGTGCGGTAGAGCTGGACGAGGGGCCGGATGAATTATTAGGATAGGTAGTAGGTTGCGCGGGGATCTGTGAAGGATAGAATGCATGACTGAAGGTCGAGTTACATGAAAAGCATTGGACTTGTAGCAAGGAACCGTTAGCAGGCTGCGGTGAGGGAGCAGGGAATTCTAATGGTGTGTTGCACGAGGAGCAGGCGGTTGGAATATGAGGAATCCGAGGCCGAGACGGTAGCGGAGGCATAAGTTGTGGGCTGCTTACATAATTTATTTGGGAGTCACTCGTAGGGCCCGGGGGCTTGTGAATATCCGATTCGTTGATTGGTTCAAACCATTACTTAGTCGTTGCCGTCGTCGTCTTTGTCGCTGAGCACGAGCTGCCTTTCCTTGCAGTCTCATTACATGGCCAACAAGCTCACTTGCGCAAAGTACCAATACGTCGTCACCTCCAGCGGCCCCAAGATCCTGCCAGTCGAGGAACCTCCTTCCAAAGACGAAGAAAGCCCAGCAGATTATAACGCAGGCGGTTATCTTCAGGTCAAAGTCGGCGATACGTTCAAGAATGGTCGATATCGTGTTATAAGGAAGCTAGGGTGAGTCTTATCCTTCTCTTTCTCTCGTTCGCCGCACGTAATTTTGCATCATCGCTGTAGATGGGGTCATTTTTCGACAGTATGGCTAGTCAAGGACGGGCAGTGCGTACACTCACCTTCCATCTTTATTCGCCATATAACCCCGGTTTTGCATCAGTTCCAATTACCACTCCGCTCTCAAGATAGTAAAGTCCGCTGGTCGTTACGCTGAGACAGCGAGAGACGAGATCAAACTTTTGTCGCGGGTAGCTTCCTTTTCACCCTCACATCCCGGTCGACAACATATCGTCTCGTTCCTCGACTCCTTCTCGCATCAAGGTCCTGAAGCTCAACACATCTGCATCGTTTTCGAACCTCTTGGAGAGAACCTACTTGCATTGATTGAACGTAATCGCAAAAAGGGCGTACCTCGGTCACTTGTCAAACTCATCGCCAAGCAGATCCTCCTCGGTCTCCAGTATCTGCACGACGAGTGTGATCTAGTCCATACTGATATCAAGCCAGAGAACATCTGTGAGTGGTCACTATCGTCTCACTGGTAACGAATCTCACTGTTTTTAGTAATCTCCATTCCTGACATTGAGGCTCACATCTACAATGAACTACTTCAGAGCCCCTCTCCCACATCCCGCCGAGTGGGAGTTCCACTCCCTCAAAGATCACGCACAGGAGTGAGCATCCCGCTTAGCCAACGTGGATCTCGCCGTCAGGTCCAGATCTTTGAATCTCAGCCATTATCGAGTCCAGGCCGTAGCGCTGGTGTACATGGGCGAAATGGGGTAAGTATGAGCCTCGGTGCCAGTGCAGGCAGCGGCAGCGGGCCAAATAGTGCCGCCAGCTCCTACATCGCACAAATGCACATGACGCGACTGGGCGATCCTTCCAGTGCACCCAAACTTAGCTCCAGTGCTCCAAAGGTCCCCAGTGGTCTGTCAATGTCCAACCCCAATCCTCTCCAGACGAGTAAGTCCACCCCGAACGTCAACCCAAACAAGATTTCTCCTGCTCCACCCACGTCAAAGCAAATCACCAGCGATATCAACTCCCCGTCTACCTCTTCCTCCTCCTCCTCCATAGCCTCTTCAACACACTCCACAGGCGCAGGGTACGGCAGCAATTACAGTACACCGCCCACTTCTCTCTCCCATTCCCTCGGAAACGCGATTGGAAGTGTGCTTACAATGCCAAGGAAGATCACAGAGTCCAAAGTTCACGTTATGCCTTCGATCGCGGACCATCTTGTTTACGATCGTGTGGGTGTACCGATGAAGAATTCCAAGGGGAAGGAGAAGGTGGACGACTCGGAATTGTCCTCTTCTTGGAGGGAGAAATTGTCCTTGAAGTCGTCGTGGAAGGATAAGATTTCATTTTCGCTCGGGTCTTCTTACAAGTCGTCCTCAAGCAGCGATGGCTCCAAGACGAATCATGGTCCTCAAACGCATTCACGATCTCACTCTGGTGTATCAGGCTCATGGAAAGACCCTGGCGTGGCGGCTCCCGCGCCAGCTGTAGTTGTGTCTACGGCGGTCACGGCAGGTGGCGAGGAAGAAGGGCAAGATTACTTCCACCTTGCGGCGACCAACAGTAGTCGAAGTACAGCTAATTCGGAAGTCACCAAGTCCGAGAGCTCGTCAGCCACGGTGACAGCCGCCCGCCCCTCGCCCTCGGAGACCGCTCATTCCGATGAAAGTAAGACCCAGGCGTCGATAGAACAATCCCAGACCAATGAGACGTCGGCGTTGGACTTCAATGCCAAGCCTATGGTAAATATCCGACCTCCCCATCCCAAAAACCCTTCGCTGCTATCCCAAACGGCGCCGCGCGCTCCAATGGCAGCTTCTCACAAGCCCTCACAATTGTCTACGCAACTGCAGAACCACAATGCGACCGTGTGGAAACACCCTGTCAAATCACCATTGTCGTCAGCTGTGAAGAGTAATTCTCGCGGAAAAGGCAAGGCCACCCCTCCCAAAGTGATAATCCCATCGGCACCCTTGGATGTCACTCCTACGGGATCGCCCATCGCGGCCCCTCCTCCTTCACCGAACGAACTTGCCTCGTCAGTCACTGGTTCGCAACCCGTCGACGTCCCCTCGACATCTCATTACCCCGCGTCTGAAACCACCCCCGTCCCAGTCCCGGAACTGTCTATCTCCCGTCTTGCACACATGCCCCTACCAATATCAATAAAGATAGCGGATCTTGGAAATGCTACGCCATCTAAAAAGCATTATACCGAAGAAATTCAAACCCGCCAATATCGTGCACCCGAGGCCATCGTCGGAAGGAAAGATTGGGATGCAACTGCGGATGTATGGAGTGTGGCTTGTGTGGTAAGCGCGGCTCTTCGCATTCATTGTTTGGTCTGTCTAATTCTTCGTTGCAGATTTTCGAGCTACTTGCCGGGGAGTACCTATTTGACCCTCAAGGACAAGGCGAGCTATTCACGAAGGACGACGACCATATGGCGCAAATAATCGAATTGCTGGGTGATTATGCCTTGGAAGCAAAGATGGGCGGAAAATACAGCCGCGATTTGTTTGATCACCAAGGTTTGTGACATCCATGATATTCCGCTTTGTTCATAGGCTAATGGTGATATTCAGGCAATCTCCGGTACATCAAGTCGCTCAAGCCGTGGCCCTTGAAACGAGTCATGGTTGAGAAATATCTTTACACGGAGGCAGACTCAAAGGCATTATGCGACTTCTTGCTCCCGATGTTGACTGTCGACTTCAAGAAGCGGGCATCGGCCAGAGACAGGGTGGACCACGAATGGCTTACGATAACGGAAGCCGATGGTCCTTGCGATGACTGGTGAAGAGGACATTTATGGAGCATCTCAAGAGATGCCGAGATCCAGGGCGAGGTTCGGAGGTTTGAAGGTCCTACAGCTGTAGGACACGGGACACTCTTCTGCAAAGTTTACTCCTGAGCCACAGACATTCTTTTTCAAAGATAGACTTCCACTTCGTTCGCGTCGACCATCTTCCTAGTGGGCCTCGTACGGACATGTGCCACAAGCCCCGCTGAGGAACTTAGAGCTCGACTGCGACTATGTCCCTCATCCTATCTTATTCTTTATTTCCTGTTCATATCGTTTCCGTTGTTTATTTGGGTTTTTTTCTTGTTGTACTTTTTTTTGGGTTCATTCGACTCCATCTATACCCCCTAGATGCGTCTGCATGCTCTCTTTCTTTTATCTTCTTTATTGTTTTTTTTTGGCCGTCAGTGCTACGATGGACTGGTTCTGCGTGTACGATACAAGTACGGTATTTCTTTTTCCTACGCGCTCATTACTCTCTGCCCTCGCCCTCCGCCTCTCGCCCCGTCACCCGCATAAACATTGTCAATCTCCTGCCCTTTCTTCTTCCCAGCTACCTCTCTCCTTCAATCTTCCGTCTTCTCCATGCCTTCCTCTTTATATCCCCCGCGATACACACCTCGTTACCCATTCTTCTCTCAATCTCTCGTTCCCAGTATCATGATGTTTTCCTCCGCATTTGTAGCTATGACCCTCATCTTTATTTTCCTCATTGCCCACACATCTCTACCTCCCCGCTACCTTACTGATTACCGTACTTGAATAGTCTAGATGTCAGGCTGCCAACAACACGTATTTATGTTCATGACCACAAACGTACGGAGTTTCCCAACCTAATGTGGTTTGAGCGTCGAAGTGGTGTGTTGAACCCCCTGTCGGGGAAGTTGATCCATACGGCCACAAGTTGCCTCGCCAGCAGGACATGATCACGAGGACTTAGGAAAAACCGTAACGGAAGTGCATATTGCGTCCGAAATGTCCATCTTAGCTTCATTGGTCATCTAGTAAGTACGTGTCTCATTAAGGTCCGTAAAGCGAGTGACAGGTTCTATAGAAGGTGGTGGGTGGCCAGGCTTCGGCCTTTGCCAAGAAAAGAAGTAAGTACGATGGACGGGTTGTACGCGAAGAGCGTCCGAAAAGTCAAGAAATAAACGAACAAAGCGTCTGCACAACAAAAAGGGGGGAGAAAGCAGAAATACAAGGGTAGTACGCTTAGATGTGAAGAGGACATGGAAACACCGAGAAAAGGGACGCGGGGTTTGTGAGTACGCGTTTTTGCTGGCTTATAGCCACATTGAAACTAGCACTCCCAACGCCGACCCGGCGAGAGCCGTTGATACACCAAGCTGGGTATTACGTTTTGCTGCATTTCTTCCAACTGCGCCCGTTGCCTGTGCAGATCCAGGAGCACCGGAGGACAAGGTGGCGACACCGGAAGCTATTCATATGGAAAAATGTGACATTGAGCATCCGTTCAAAGAACAAAGCTGAGAGGCGAACTGACCAGTAACGGGAAGAGGGTTGGTCGCGTTATCATTCGTCTGGAGGTACGCATCGTTCAAAGGTTTGTTCAAGCAAGACACCACAGGTTGGATCGTCAATCCCTTCTTTATGGCATCTGGTAAGATGTATCCTGTCGCGATGTCCACGGTCTCCTGGAAAAGATCGTGCTGTAAGACGATGAACCCGTTGTTCATTGTTGAAGCGTTTCCAAGGATTGCGTTCCAGTTGTTGAGCACCTGTGGAGTCGTTGACATGCCGTTGTGGACATTGAAATCTATGACGATAGTTCACATTTAGTCCGAGATTATGTGGGTGGAAGTGTATCCGAATACTCACCATCCGTATCGAAGACGGCATTTCCTGCTCTTGTCCACATGATGGGAGTCAAGTCTACGAAACATCAGGTTCAGGGGTGGGCCGGCACCAATGACGGAGAAAAGCGTACTCATAGCCCGACAGATAGCACGGACACGGTCACTGTAGAGTCACCGTGAGCTTCACGAATATCTCAAGACCGCAATTGAACGTACTCTATATCACCATAAGGGGGCCTCATTGCGAGGGGTGTCACGCCCAACGTATCTGTTATAACCTTCCGAGTCCAGCCCAGCTCAGCAATGATCTCGTCATTCGTCAACGTTGTCAAGGGCGGGTGACTCCATGTATGAACAGCAATTTGGTGTCCCCGCATGTATTCCAGCTGCAACTCTCGAGTGTTTGAAATGCATCGCGATCCAACGACGAAGAATGTTGCATGGAGTTGCGCTGAGTCGAGGTATTCTAGTAGGTTGGGGGTATAGAAGCCTGGTCCATCATCGACTGCGAGCCCAGAGACACGGATAGAAAGGGGAGAATGAGTCATGCTTCTCGACTTCAGGAGTGGTTGAAGAGGAGCTTACAGGTCAATCCCCAGGTGTTCTACGACAGCATCAGTATCGCGACCAACCAATGAAGCTCACGACAACGTACCTTGTTCGGGCATTCCGAAATATCACTAGGACGAGTACATCCGCCGCATGTCCACCAACACCGACTCTGATCTGCTACTGCCTGAGGATTGGCAGGGCATCCACCTAGAATTATGGCGTGTCAATTGAAGACTGGGCTCTGGTATCGAAGAAAAGACCTGCCTGCCACTGTTGGAGCAATGTTTGGAATGTTTACGCCAGAGTTGGCTACTTCCTGTTTCCATGCCTGAACTTCTGGAGAATCTATAGGTGGTTTTGTGTCCAAAGCTGGGTACTTGCGGGGGTCGATGAGGCTGGCTGTGGATTGTGAAATGAGCGCGTCGTGGTGAGAGCGTGCAACAAGCGCGTCATTGCCAAGAAAACGTACCATCCGGTAAGCCAGGTGCGCCAGACACGACACTCGGGACAGCACCAGCAGCTGGCGTCGAAGGCAAAGCAATGGTCGGTACTGTCGACATCGTGGCCGTGATAGAAGATATCGGAATGGCTGTAGGATTCATTGAAGCCAGGGAGAATGTGAGGGAAGCCGCGGCGCCAGTACGAACGGAGGACGGTCCTGCGGGCGCTCCCGACGACGGGGCACTAGGGGCACTACTTGCTTGGCGGTTCTGAATGTCGACCCTGCCAGCATCAACGATGGGGAGGACGGCGGCGAGAGTGAGGAGGACAGGGGCATTCGACGAGGAGAGCCTCATGGTGGTGGTCGAGAAGGAAGAGGGGGTTAGAAACACGCCTTGATAAAATGGCGATCTGATTATAACACAATTTTTTTTGGATCTAAGTATAGACCGGCAAGATTACCCTCTTCGCCTGAGCTCCACGAAATAAATGTCCCCCTAAAAGTACGGTTACCCGAAACTCGAGTGGCCTAAAGCTCGTCAGCTTTCTTCCGCTTGGCTTTCTCCCTCATCTTGTTGCTCGCTTAGACTTAGGGCCCAAGTGGCTCTATATGGGCACAACTTCACTCGGAGAACGCAGAATTGCCGCACTTTGTTTTTTTGTTGATCTTCAGCTGAGTCCATCAGCTGCAACGCACGGAACGATCAACAAAAATAGACTATCTAGTCGAGTCTCAGTATCGTCCATGTGCTTCTCACACTCCCGTATGTTGAAGTCACAAGTTCAGCTCTCGGCTCACATTTCTTTCAGGAGCGTTGACCAACTTGTACGCGATACGCGCAGCACGAAGTTATGCAAACGCTTGGGAGCAACCCGGGCGAGCAAGACGAAACCAAGACCAACCTTACGATGTTGAGACAGGCGTTATTGGCAGGCTGGAAGCCCCGAGTTCACTGCTTCCGTGCACGAGAGCCTTAACACCGACCTATTCATGATGGCCAGCAGCCGAGGTCGGGAGCAGCGGCATGGACATTCCCGACTTTGAACGCGTATCATGTATACAAAGGACATTGTGATTGATAATATATTAGATCGTTGAGGAACCAGATGTTTTGTGTGTAGATTGAACGTGACATGCCGAGTTGCAGGAAAAGATGCGAGGTAGGGAGGGTATCCTAAGCGGAGAGCGAGAAACAACTTGGTTGAGTTGATCCTCTAAACCTTCTGCTTCTTCGTCTTGGGTTTCTCCAAGTCGATTTCCTCTGCCTCGTCGTCATCATCCTCCTCATCCTCGGAGTCAAGGTCGTCACCCCCTGCGGTTCCAAGGAAGTAGTCAATCGCTTCAGGGAAGATCTCGTTCGCGATGTTTAGTCCAACCTGGAAAGGGGAGTTGTTACCCAGTCAGTACATGTCGTATATCATAGCAAAAAAGGGGAGTCGCCGTACCTCGAGAGGGTCAGATTTCTCCTCAAAATAGTTGAAGAAGCTTCCGGCATCGGTGGGCTCATCGAGGTCCTCGTCATCATCATCGCTGACCTTTCTGGGGTACAGCTTGGTCAAAGCCTTGTCGGCATCCTTCCAGTTGATCTTGGTCACCTAAAAGGGTCACGCGGTTCGTCAAAAAATGGTGAAAACGGAGGAAAAGCGGCAAAAACTGACTGATGGCTCAACGTCGCGTTCCCAAGAGAAGTCCAGCATGGACTCCGTGAGGCCATCGGCATCGGCCTGCTCTCCAGCAGCAGCGAGAGCTGGAACGTATTTGTATTCCTTCTTGAGGACTTTATCATGGAAGTGAGGGTTTTCCTTGAAATGCTGTGGGCCACAGAACAGCAAAAAAAAAAGTGTGTAAGCAAACATGCCACGCTTTTTCGAGCCACGCAGGAAGAAAGGACTGACGAATTCGATGGTATAGCACCTCAGCTCGTTGGGGTCGCGGTCAATCCACAGGTCCTCTAAGTAGGCCAGTGCAAGCTGATCAGCGGTGTGCTGTGCGTGGATGGCGAACAAAGAGTGGTTGAGGAGGGCGATGGGCCAGAATTTGGGGATCGTCTTGACCACTTGACGACGTTTTTCGTACACAGGAATGAGTTTCTTCTGAGCCTCTCGCTCTGTCATCCTCTATGATCAGCAGGGCTACACGAGAAGGGAGAGTTTTTACGCACCAAGGATCAACTCCGCGCGTTGGATGTCCTTGCGGACATCGTCTAGCTTTTTGGCGTCCTCGTCGGAAAGCTCAACTGAGGCGAGAGGGCTTTTCTCATCGTCAGCTCCGGGAGAGGCTCTTTTCGTTCCCTTGGTCATTTTGGCTGGAAGGAGTGTGAGTGTGGAGGTGTGGAAAGCCCTTTGTTGATTGATGGCGAATTAAAAAATTGGTTCGTATCACGCTTTCCCACCGTAGCGGCCCGGTTGATGCGGGATGTAATTGCCAACGTTCAACCGGCAGAAAAAATGTTCGCAAGCTTCAAGTTGAAGAAAACGTTTGCCTGCCTGGGCCTAAGGCCCAGGGCTCGCCCGTGACCATTTTCCGCTCGAGTGAGTCTACCCAGAGAGCATCGAATCCGAAACGAGAAAAAATCCTGGCATTGGAGTCCGCATAATTAATAGAATTAACGGCGACAAGGTACTTCTAGTCAACCCTCTTCCCCTCCTCTATGCCAGCTTTACTATGCGCTCTCCTTCTCCCGCTATTCAGATACTTCGCACTCTTACCTGCTATGCTCATCTCGCCGCTCAAGCCCATCCCATGACGGGCTGAACGGAAGCCGGGTCCATCGTAATAGATGGTATCGGTGAGAGGGATGAGCCGTGGCCACGAAACGTACAAGATTCCGTGTACGAAGATGAACGCGACTGAGAGGGCCAACAAAGTGAACCAAAGGATAAAGTAATAGAGGAGAGAGTAGTCTGAGATCGAGGATTGTATGTCAGTTCGATTCTTACGGAAGTGAAGAAATGATTTACCAGATGTCCGGGGCAGAGTCATACCAGCGCAGATCATGAACGTGGAGAACGAGGCTATCGCCGGCATCTGAAGGGTGATATGAGCGCGATACCCGGAAGCCTTCCCCAGTCTACTCACGGAGCGGACAACCAAAGACCGCGGGTCTGTTATCAAGAAGATAGCACTTGAAGGACTCATTCGTGGCACCCAATTGCCGGTAACCAAGTCAAACGCATCTTGCCTCGCACCGTCGAAGTGGTTGTTCTTCAGATATCTCAAAACCGATTTTACACCATCTTCCAACACACCCTTCTGGGTGCGCTTATTGGTTCGGGTGAAGTCAGACTTGAGGGCACCAGACCCGGCGTATGCCTTGGAAATATTGTCGGCGTGGTCAGCCCAAACTGAGGGAGAACACAATAAGCCATTGCAAAACACGGAGGCGTCCGACATGTTACTTACTCTCCCTGAAATCCTTGCTGAGAGTTTCGTAGTCATCCACGCCTTTGTCGTCAGGCAAGACCCCGGCGTCTCGGAGTTGCTTCATCAGAGCCTCTTTTGCCAAAGCGGCTTGTACGACATTAGTTCTGTCAAGGTTATCCATGCAATTCGTTCGAACTACTCCTTGTTGAAGCCGCACTGGCGATATTTGGTCACCACTCAGGTGGAAGTAGCTGTGAGGCATCATAATAAGCTGCTATCCCTAGTGTAAGTCCGGTTGACTGACCCATATTTGCGAATATCATCCTCGACCTTGTCGACGAGGACGCTGATTCGGTCCCATCGCATGTTCTTACACTCGGTATGGAAATCGAAATATTGGTAGCGGACTTGAGGCAAGTTGAGCTGGAAAGGCGTCAGATAGGTTCGCGACAGAGCTGCTTCAACTGACCTGCTCGACGATCCTCTCGTAAGCCTCCTTGACTGGCTTTTCGTGTCCTTTGTGATTGACGAGATTCACCAAGGTCTGGTTACCGTAGATGGAGTTTTGCTCGAGAAGGTGTGACTTTGTCGCCTCCGACTAGGAATATTGTCAGCACCTGTGCACCAAAACGAGGTGGTCAACGTACAGTGTCATTATGGTCCATTATTTGTAGATCTGGCTTGTACCTTAGAGTATTGATTTCCGCCCAGAACAAAGGTACACTTCCTCTGATCTGGACAAAGCTGAACTTATGGGAATAGTCATTGAAAGAACGTGTGGTTCCACCCAGAACATTACTGTTTTCGACCAGTAGTACTTGTTCTGACTCGTTGAAGTTGGCAACGTGGCCTTCATGGTCGATCCCTCTACGGAAATAGCGGGTTCCAGGACGGAATCTTGAGCGTCGACTGATCAAGCAGAGCTCCATGCGAGTTCCGTGTAGGAAAACCGGGCGAATATCGAATGCTGGAAGTGATGTTAGGCAATCTGACAGTATCCGGAGCATAGGATGACGACTGACTGCCGTAGATTACTGGAAGGACGTAGCCACTCAGCTTGACAAAAATGAGTTTGACTAGTCGCGTACAAAGAGCTGGTGGAGACGTACATCCTGCTTAACGCTCGCTTCTATGAGCCTAGACTGCAGAAACCTTGAGACTGGCATTAGACCACAGACGACCATTCGATAGCGCGAGTTATCTCCACCTATTCCAGAAGAAGCGGTTGTCGGCCTACTTCATGTCAATATATCGTTCGAAGGGGATCGGAAAGTAACGTACCACTTCCCAGAGTGCTCTGTCCGTATCCTTCTCTCGGCTTTCGTACTGAGCTTGCAATCTTCGGGTCATGTCCCAACCATAACTGAAATAGAATACGCCCCCATTCAAGTGTGATCTGAGAAGAGCCAACAGATGGGCCTCCACGGGATGAGGTGGGTTTTGAACATTGACGGTTGGGTTCAGAGGCAGAATATCAAACTCAGAGGCTCTGTAAACCTCATGTCCCATGAGGTTGCCTTGCAGCTCGCGTCCGGTAATTATTACAATGTATTCCGCTGTTGCACTGCCGTTGAAAAGCTGAGACGTAATGGAGATGCATGAAACGCACACAATGTGAGGGATATTATGCCCATGATTCCATAGACCGACTTTCCAGAGCGTTGAGCATTGTACGGATGGGTTGTTTGGGGTGCTAAAGCCACAATATGGTGAGTCGAGCGAGTCCATGGATGAAACGAACGTTTACTGACGGTTCAGAACAATTTCTGCAGAATTACGGTTGATAGTCAAAGATTGTGCAGCTACCGACTCGCCAGCCGGGACGAAGATATAGGCATCGTTGGAATCCGTATACCTGACCAACGCAATCTTGAGAACGAGCTATAGGCGAGAAATGAGAGAATACTCACAAATTGAACCGTTGGTGAAGGGGCTTCATGATGGGAAGAGAGAAATAGGTGAGGCCCCTTTCGACAATGAAAGCGGGAACGTGAAGCCTAACGCGTGGCAGCAAACTAAACTTGCATCGTGCTTGCTCTGCAAAGTCCATCATCGCCATGAAGCTCACTCCGGAGCTCCTTGCTCAAGCACCATCTGCCCTCAATCCTTCAAAAGAGCGTCAGCTAGACCTTCGAGGTGAGCAATACGTCCCCTCCTCTGAAACTCACTTACAATTTGCTCAAAGGCTATAAAATCCCCGCTATCGAAAATCTTGGTGTCACCAGAGTACGCGTCCATCCTGGTCTTGTGCAAGAATCAAACTCATGTGCTCACTTTTAGGACCAACACGATGCCATAGATCTCACAGATAACTCGATAACGACACTGGGCAACTTGCCGCTCCTCAAACGCCTCAACTCACTTTTCCTCGCCAACAACAGAGTCTCGGCGATATCACCATCCATACACCTCTCCGTTCCAAACCTCGCTACCCTAGTCCTTACCAACAACAGCATCTCTGAGCTGGGTGATCTTGAGCCTCTCAAAGAACTCAAGCACCTCAAATACCTATCACTTTTGGGCAATCCCGTGCGGGAGAAAAAATGGTATCGCGAGTGGCTTGCCTGGAGACTACCGGGGCTGAGAGTTTTGGATTTCCAGAGAATTCGTGACAAGGTGCGCCTATTCAACGAGCCACCTCTATCCCTTCATCGCGAAGGCTGAACTTCGGTCGTCAGGAAAGAGCGCAGGGCAAGCAGCTTTTCCTCACCGCGGACGGTCTTCCCACCGCACTCGCTACAACTATATCGACCACGGTGTCGACACAATCCTCAAAAGCAGCTCTTACAATCGATGAGCCCCGTGTGGCTGCATCCACCGCCAAAGCAGGGCGCCTCATGACGAGGGAGGATGCGGAGAAAGTGAAAGCAGCAATCGCACAGGCGAAGAGCATAGAGGAGATCAGACGGCTGGAACGAAGTCTTAGGGAGGGCTACATTCCAGAGATAGAGTCCGTAGGAGCGTAGCGGACGACTTGGACAGTGTGCCATGTACTAACTTGTGGCTCTCGTAGCTACTCTACCTTTCCCTACCTTAACTCGATTCGTTTGTACTTGTAACTGTGCTCCAAGGAAGAAAAGACGACCTGCAGTCGGGCTGGCACTCCTGAACACGAACGCGCTTCATCTGATGTGATGAGAACAACATACAGAATCTGAATTTGGGTTATAGACAAGTGAGGAGATATCGTACTTAGATATTCAACATTCAGCACCCGGTTTGGATTAGTTAGTATCCCCCA
Organism: Marasmius tenuissimus; assembly: GCA_029532415.1. Lineage (NCBI taxonomy): Eukaryota > Fungi > Basidiomycota > Agaricomycetes > Agaricales > Marasmiaceae > Marasmius > Marasmius tenuissimus. The sequence continues at coordinate 1,471,835 of JAQOTA010000052.1, forward strand.
AGACCTGCATTGCCGATCCAGAGTCCGTGGAATCCGAGAGCAATCACGGCCCAAAGATTGGCCAACGAGCTGATACCATGGAGGGAGCCAAACCGGCGGTTGAGAGCCTTCATTTCTTTAGATACCTATAAGAGAAGGGCAGGCATGAGCGAGCAGGTTTGAGCAAGCAAGGCGCGGTGACAGACTCCAGGATCATTGTAGGATTTGCCCTCCTCCTTCTCGAGTTTGTGCCTCTGGAACATGGTGCTAACGAGGTGGTCAGGATCAATATATCCATGGTACAAGGCTTCACGGTTAGCTTACCGGCTCGTCATGGGTCCAATAACGAAGTAATTGGTTCCTTGGGCGAAGATAACAGAACTCAAGGCGTAGACTTGTGCCACATCCACGACCAAGGGTTTAGCGATATGGGAAACCACGTCGGGGTGGGTGAAGACCCAGATTCCAAGCAAGGCGGAGCTCAAGAAGATAGACTGAAGGAAATAGATCGGGAACGTCTTGTGTTGGAGGGCACCGAATTGGTGGCGGGCTGATGAGACATCCACATTAGTAGAGTTTTCGAAGCATCGACGACCTTCACTCACGCAAGGCCTTGTATGCGATGACACCTATCATAAATCAGCATCCAGAAAGTGGGATGGGCATTATCTGGTGCCACATACCTCCGAAGAACGTCACCCACACAGCCGTGCCAAACGCCCACGCGTACCCGATGAGGTACACTCCATTGAGTGAGAAGAGGTCATAGAGGGACTGAAGAGTGAGTTGCTCTGCTCTTTTCATGATGGTGACAGTTGAAGTTGAAGGTGTGGGAGTGAGAACGCCGGCCTACTTATATGTTCAAGAAACCGGGTTTCCGAGCGATTTCGGGCGAGTTGCTTAAGCGTCATGACATCAACTTGGACCCTGTTATCACAGAATTCATTCCCAAGGCCTCGAGCACAAACTACGGGCCTTTGTCGAAAGGCATAGTAATGGTAAATTACTTGAGAATTAAAAAACGCGCCTCTATTCTCTACTGCCTGTAAAAACGGTAATTCTACCAAATAAGTATCCCAATCATCCGATCACCATTTTTCCTTCGGCGTCGTTAAACTCATATTCAGGAACCTCGAGGTTGAGCTGGCCGGGGAGGCATGTCAGTAAATTCACTGGGAAGTTGGTGAGAGGACGTACAGGTGCAGGGCCTTTGCGGGCACGACCGGCTAGAAAGGCATAATCAATAATTGGTAAACCAAGAGTACGAGAGGGAAAGCGATGGCGTACAAATGTCGTAGTGGGAACCGTGGCACGGGCAGAACCTGACAAGAAACACGGTCAATGAGTGTACAAGAGTAAAACGCAGGAAGTAGCAACATACCATCCTCCGTAATCACCGGCCTCTCCAATAGGAACACAACCCAAGTGAGTGCAAACACCCAACATGACCATCCACTCTGGCCTCTTTGTCCTCTGCTCATCACTCTCCGGATCTCTGAAGGTCTTCCAGTCGGCGGAACGCGCCTCGTCGATTTCAGACTGAGTTCTGTGTCGGATGAAGACGGGCTTTCCTCGCCATTTGATGATGACGTTCTTGCCCTCAGGAATGTTGCCGAGTTCAACTTCCACCTTGGCCAAGGCAAGGACATCAGCAGAGGCAGCCATGGTTTGCAGGAATTCGGTGACAGAAGACTTCGCAACTGATGCAGAGAGGACACCCATAGTTCCAACCATCATATATGAAAGAGTTCGGTTCGAGTCGGTGTTGTCGGCACGGTAGTTACCAAAGTCGGGTACTTCGGGAGCATCTCTGTTGACTGCAGAGGTGTGGAGGAGGCGGGATTGGAAGACGGTAGTGGTCGGGGCTGCAAGTCACGCAGAAAAAAATGAATTTGAGCTGGTTTTTAGATAGAGGGGATACGCACCGTTCAGGTAGGTCTTCGAAGACAGTGAGTGAGAGGTCTTTTGGACACCTCCCGCCCATCGAGGTTGAGCATCCGCGCGAGGGCCTGCAGAACCATGACCATGGCCATGGCCAGCTGGTGCTCGAGCAGAGAGGTTCAAGGCAGGTGCTGCCGGAACACCAGAGGCGAGAGTGCGCACAGTTGGCGCCAAATTAACGGATTTTTTCACGGCTTGGAAGGTAGCCATGAGCGGTACAGGTACAGTGAAGGGAATGTCGAGGCTTGAAATGAAGTTCAAGAGCGGACGTTTTCGGTAAATGCTGCCCACCTATCCGAGAGTGCCGATTTGTCCCGCCATTCCGGAACGCCGGCCGGTGGGGCCGGGCGCTTATTGGGTTGGTTGGGTTTTTCATCTGGCGATTGGCCGCAGAACTGGAAGCAACCAAAAGGCATTTCGAGAGTCAAAGCTCCGTAAGTCAAACTGGTCAAGTTCCGTCAATAGCCTCCACCTTCATGATTACACTGTTACATGATATGTTGCTAGGGAATAAATACAGTCTATCGTTACATATTTATTTCTGTAGTTCTAAGTGCTGCTGCAAACATCCCAGTACCCTCTTCTTGGGATATTTTGGAGCGACGTGGTATCCCTTCTGTTGAGCTAATCTACGCATCATGTTTGGGTAGTCGGTGATGAGACCATCGACTCCAGTGTCCAAGAGCAGCTCAGCGGTATTGAGTCGGTTTATCTGCGAAAATTGATCAGGCAAGGAGTTGCGGAAAAAAAGTACTTATGAGCAACCAGAACACGTACCGTCCATGGCTTCACCAGCATTCCCAGTTGGTGCGCTTTGTCTACCATTATCTTCGTGGTGAGAGAGACATAGCCTGGCAGAGCGGGGTCGTTGAAATATTCTGTTGCGGCGTCCGCCGGAGACAAGGTACCAGCACCAATGGAATGGGCTGCTTGCGCGACTTGCTGGCCGAAAGAGCCGGGAAATGTGTCCAAGCGGACGCCACCAAGCCAGAGGGAAGTGGTGTTATCGAGTGTGACAAGAGTCTCCCTTCACGATTACAATCAGCGTCTGAGCGTTCGCCATGTGCTCGAACGTACATTTCAACCAGGGCAGACGTTCCAATCGTAGGATCGAGAGACTGGGTAGGAAATTAGAACCGGGGAACGCCGTAGCGAGAGGCCCGAGATACACACCTTCATTGCGATCAGGGACCTCCAATCAAAGCTCTGATACTGGGGAAAGTCAGCATTGAGTTCCGCCTACAGGAATCGGACGTACGGTGATCTGATATCTGTATGGGCTCCGGACAAACACCTCGTGTTGCTTTTCAACAAACTCCTGAACGCTCTTCGTTCTATTAGGGAAAACGGGATCGATCTTTGACTCGATATTCCACCGTATTTGATGTTCCCGATCTGCGCACTCGACGAAGTCAAAGACCTCCTCCAGAGTTGATATCCTAGTGCCGAGGTAAGTCATTTGCAAGGCTAAGCTCCGGTATCAGGAATAGAACCCTCAGATGATAACGGGTATGACCCACGGAAGTCGCTTTGTCGCTGTGAGCCACAGTCCAGCGTCTTAATCTGTGCGAGCGTGAGGTTTGCCAATGTCTTCCCGACATAGGGAAAATCCGGATCCGCCTCATACTAAAGGCGGGACGTGAGCTGGCAAGGAACCTCCGGGTAGATCTTCAACGTACCGCTGGAACAGTGTCCCTGCATTTGGAAGGGACGATATCCTCGTCGTGCCATACAACTACGACTCCGTCCTGGCCGACCCTGTCAGTTTTGGTGTCCAAGAGCACCTGGGCCTCACATACCTTGGTGACACCGTTATCCAATTCTAGCGTGGTGGCGCCATCGATCAATGACCTGGACGAGTGTAGGAAGACTTCATCGTAGATGAAGCTAGAATTACCATGCAAAGGCAGGGAGGAGGTTCTCCACTACATTTCCACGTCCTCCACGGTGAGCCTGACCTCGGATCGTCAGCAGAAGCACAATAGAGATAGTAGAAATGTCATACCTGGATGTCGAAGTACCGTGAAGGGTGGGTGGCTAGCGGAAGTTGGCCCGGGCTAGCCAAGACGTGATTGATACTGGCAAGGAGGGCAGCTAGAGATGCGACGACAACCATTGAGTGGTGGTAGGGAAGATGGGACTTCGGGGAGAAGATATAGGACGGAGAGTATTATAAGCTCTCTCTTTCTCAATCCTGAAACCCGTGTTGAAACCTGAAATTGGGAACTTCACGGAATCAACGAACGTTCATGATCCCCCGGCGGATGCTCAGCGGGCAGCGGAGAATTAGTCCCGGGCCCTTGAAGGCGCTCCGAGTCCCAGCTATCTCCCTGATGAAACCCTTTCCGTCATCTCCAGGACACGTTCGTTCCGTTTCGGTATCCACGTTCCCCAGCCTCACACTAGTCATGATAGAGTCTTTGTTGCGAGGACTATCCGGAGGTAATTGTAACCAAGGTCTATTTTACGCCTTTCTTCTCTGAAGACGCCTTATCCTTATCCACATTTGCCAGGCCCAGGTTCTTCCATTCGTCTCGTTCCATCAGCCCCCTACGACGGAAGGTTAGAAGAAATGGAAAGGAGGAGAACTGGAATAGTTACTTTTGCATTCGACAGTCGAGATAGTCCCGGCTAAGGTCCCGACATGCACTAGATGTGCTAGAGTTGCTTCGAAGACAGTTCATGTATATTATCATCTGGTCTTTGCATTCCCCTATGGAAGACTATGAGCGACCTTCGACACTCACAAATAGAGAGTATTCACCATAGTGATCTAGAGGAAAAGAGCCGCGGTCGGGTGGCGTTACTCTGAAGCCGGCGTTGATAGATGGTGGTCGTCCAAAAGACATGAGTCGCTTACGGACCTCACCGAAGAAATGCTTAGATAAGACACCCGGCCTGGACCCACAAGTCAAGCCGGCCTTCTACAATACAGCTCGGTTATCAATTCAAAAGGAAGGCTCTCACTCGAGCTCAATCATACGGACCTGGCTCAAAGATCCCACCCCGATAGAATCTTAACACTCAACGACCGCACCTCTGAGTCTATCACACCATGAGCCCCTTCGAGCCCGGTGACTGCTTCGTGAATGCATCATCCTGCCGTCTGGTGCTGAAGCACTGAGGCCATACAATTGGGGGTCATAGTGAATGTTGCGATGTTATCGTTCCGAGCTCGACCTAGATATGAGAATCCTGTCATACGATCGCAAGCCATCATAAGTATCATTGTATGTATGCCCCGGCGTTATCCCTCGAAGTTCTGTGGTCGCTCGTAGGTAGCCGATCCAGCGGTCCGGTATCAATTTCAAGAAAGAAGAATGTCCTCTACTTCCTCTTCTCCTTATCCTTCCTCGCCTTCGCCCGTGCCTTTCCCTTCCCCTCGGGTTGATATTCGTCTGAACTGGGATCGTCCTGATCCGAATCAGATTCCTCAACGCTGCGATGCTCCGGGACCGTACTCCTGGAAGTAGAGGAGCTCCCCTGGCTCGGTATGTTATGCGGGGAGATATCGATGCCAGCCATACGGCTCCCTTTAAGCATCACGATCTCCTTCAACCACCCATTCTCACGCCGCAAGTCTGCAGCTTCACGTTCGAGCGTGTCAGCCCTTCCAGACAGTTCAGAAACCGTCTTTTCGAGGTTCGAGTTCCTCAACTTCTTCTTGATGCGGAATCGAGCTGACCAAGATGGGCGTTAGTGCCCCTAATAATAAACTCGACGCGCTCTGAGACACTTACCAGAGGCAGCGGTATTTCTCCTTCGTTTGTCCTCTGTAATACCGCCGGCATCGTCAAACGTGGGCGACGCAGGCTGAGCTGAAGAAGAGCTTGCGTATTGAGAGGACGGGATAGTAGGGGATGATTCACTGGAAGTCGGTGGAAGGATATGTTGCTGATGTTGGTGGTATTGATGGTGATGTCCTTGATGCTGCGGATTCGAGGGAATTGGATTCTGGAAGTGCATAGTTCCGGGGGGAAGACCAAGATTGGGTGGCTGTAATGTCGGCTGAGAAGAGGGATTGAAATTCTGTTGATGCTGCTGCCACGGGCCGGGTGCGTGGGGGGGAGCTTGATAGACATTCGAATTCGGGGGCGGCAGCGACAGTCCTGAGGTATTTGGAGGGATAACGCCTTGGACTTGTAAGTAATTGATAAGGGTTGAATATAAGTCGTTGGAAGGAGGGGGAGCGGTGCCACCCGCGGCTGCAAATTGCGCGAGTAGAAGTGCGTCGTCAATCTAGAAAGCCCATGATCTGAGAACGTTATGTCCAATGGCAAAAGACAATCATGCTCACATTAGTCGAGGGGTCTTGTTGAACAGGCTGAGATGTCGAGCGCGACCCCCTTCCACCAGAAGAATCGCGGGGCAACTCGCTCTTTTCCGAGCCGTCATCCATATCCAACGAAAAGTCAAGAGTCTCCCAGCGATCTAGTTCTGCTTTAAGTGTGGGGGTGTCAAACGCAGCAAGTGGATCCTTTTCAGGTAGGGCAGGGTAGGAGACCATGACAGGAGGACGATTGCTGGAGATCTTCTCAGTACCAGAAAGTCAATACAACGCGTACTTGAATTTAGAACGAGCGATGAGCAATTCATGAACAAGATTGCGACAATACAGGGAGGCATAACGCAACGGATCGGTCCAGATTGCCGGTTCCGCGACACGCGCTTAAGGCTGAAACGCGTTTTCAGCGAGTGATACCGACATTCTGCTGTGGAAATAGAGGAGAGGAAGAGAAAGGTTCGCCCTGAAGTATGTCAGTCGAAGTGATAGACGCTATGGCATGAATTCCGAATTCAATGCAATCCAGCCGGTTGAGTTTGAGGCCGAGACTGTTGATTAGTCATCAATTGATCCAGGGTAGCGCGTAGTACTTACGCGTCCTGGTCCTGACAGTCATCACCGTCCAGAAATCTACCACTACCACAGCACGTTTACAGAACGCTTTTGCATCATGGTACGGAAAAGGACCCTTTTGCTTATCCGGGTGGCTCATTCAGTTCTACAGATCGTACGAGTACGGACGAAAGACGGTAACTTTCGGTTCGATCTGCCGCCGACCGCAGACGTTGGTGAATTGTTCAGCAAGGTATTCATATCACATTCTGTCTCCTGCATATCGAGTAAACATCTTCGTTAAGGTTTTAGAAACAACGGTTGATGCAGACGAGAAGAGCTTTACTATATCGAACAAACCTCGTGGAGGGGAGGTGGACATCTTGACCTTGAAAGGGAGATCGTTGAAGGAAATCGGAGTCAAGTAATATTTCTCCATCGCTCTCTGGTTCCTACAGACACATTGACACGTACTAGTCACGGCGATTTATTCTTTGTGCAGTACAAAACAAGAGATGAAGGCTCAGCGGTGGCACCCTCCACGTCTTCAAGCACAAGTGAGCCGCAAGCGTCCACCCAATCGACAACACATCGACCATGGGACTCTGTTCAGGAAGATCCTGTGGATACATACTGGAGATCCAAAGACGGAAAGATTCCCCGTCAGAGAGATGCACAGTTCTGCAAGCATGGACCGAAAGGAATGTGCGATTATTGCATGCCCTTGGAGCCCTACGATACCGCATACCACACAGAACATAAAATCAAGCATTTGTCCTACCATGCGTATCTGCGGAAGCTCACCCCACAGACTTCTACAGATTCTGCTTCATCCTTGCCTCCTCTCAACCCGCTCGATTACAAAGTCAAAGTACCATGCACCGCAGGCAATCATTCACCTTGGCCTGCCAGTATATGTACAAAATGCCAGCCGTCTGCGATCACTCTAAACTCCCAACCTTTTCGAATGGTCGACCATCTCGAAATCGCATCCATGGAGATCATAGATCGATTTTTACACGCCTGGCGAATGACAGGCTCACAACGCTTCGGCTGGCTACTCGGAAGATACGAGCCATATGACAAGGTTCCAATGGGCATAAAGGCAGTCGTAGAGGCTATCCAGGAGCCACCGCAAGAAGGGGAGCTCGACGGGCTGACTCTCGGATTACCATGGGAGGACGAGCCGCGCGTTAGGGCACTTGCTGCTAATGCTTCAACGCCTCTCACAGTTGTGGGGTACGTTTTTACGGATCTCGTCCCGACCGAAGAAGACCGTACAAAGAATGTATACAAGAGGCACTCACAGTCATTCCTGATGTCCTCGCTGGAAGCCATATTCGCCGCTACGATGCAGTCTCGGTATCCCACACCTACTAAATCGTCACCCACAGGACAATTCTCGTCACGGCTTGTTACAGCAATCCTTACTGCGACCGAGGACGGACATGTCGATGTTTCTGCGTATCAGGTCTCTGAACAAGCGATGGCCATGGTGGAAGCCGATATGATTGAGGCCAGCGTTGACCCAGGAATCGTCCGGCTCAAAGAGGAAGACCGAACCGCCGGCTCAGCACGATATATTCCTGATGTTTTCTTCACATACAAGAACGAGTATGGCCTGGAGGTCAAAAAGAGTGCAAAACCCGCATTTCCTGTGGAGTACCTGATAGTCAACGTATGCCATCTTTTGTCGCTCTACATTTGCCTTCATTTACACTCACCAAATGTGCCCAGGTGACCCACGGCTTCCCTCAGAGTCCTTCACCCATGTTCCGTTCCATTCAATTTCCGATAGAAAATCGACCGGGATTGGAAGATCAAAAGATTGAACGTGCTTTGTCTGAGTTGGCCAAGTTGGAAGCTCCCAACATTGTCGACAGCAAACACGCAAAGCCTGGGGACGCTCACAAGACCTTCGCCTTAGCTCGATGGCTAAGCGATTGGCATCTCGTCGCTTTTTTAGACACTACTCAGCTGCTATCTCCTGTACGCATATTCTTTTACCTTTCTTCGCCTTCAATCCACTCAACGGTATCATCTCGCTCCAGCATGACATCCACATTCTCTTGAAGGCCGTTTCGTCACCCCAACTTTTGGAGGATGCAAGCACACTAGATCCTGTACTGGCCACCGACGGGTGGCAGACCTTAATGACATTTGCTAGGGAGCATGCACGTAAGTTCTGAAAGTCTCATTGGCTGCCTTCTGGAGCTCATATCGTAACGTCAGCGCGTCCCAAAGCTTCTGCCCCAATATCTTCAGCGATGGACGAGGACGACCCAATACCTCAGGACGTACTCGATCAAATTGCCGCCGAGGAGGCTGCCGCGTCTGGCAGTGGTGGTGCAACACCCGGTACCAAGACCTGCCCTCATTGTACATTTGAGAACGAAAGTAGTAGGTCGGACTGTGACGTTTGTGGACTGCCCTTGTAGGTTTCATGTAGGGATGAGTGAGAAGAAGGCCAGTTAGTTTGTTGTATCTCTTGATATGTCATTACGAACCTTGTATTATAAGTAGACAGCGAACGTTGAGAGTGGAATCCCCGACTCATTGGCAAATAAGCGCTGGCCGTAGGCGTCGAAACGCGCCAATATTACTGCCCGCAAACCTATTTGTTCCCGAACGTCGTCGTCATTCACAAGGATATGACCAGTCTACCCATTCTCTACCACTTCTTTCGAAGCCCGCTTCCGTATGCACGGACACTCGCCCTTCAAGAACGTATCCATGAGCTACAACTCTCGCTCCGTCGAAATTCTCCGGAAAAGCAGAGAGATATCCTCCTACTATTAGAACACAGGCCCGTATACACCGCCGGTCGTCGACAAACCGAGGAGAATGAATTCGTCGTCGCGGAAAGAGACAGGCTCAAAAAGATTGGGGCGGATTTCGAGCTGACGAAGAGAGGAGGGGAAATAACATATCATGGACCTGGTCAAGTGGTTGGGTACCCTCTACTCGACTTGAGCCATGCTGCTCCCTCGGGATCACCCTCGCCCACGCTGTCTATACGAGATTACATCTGCCTCTTACAACGCACCCTTACCTCTCATCTGAAAACACACGATATCCCGACTTCCCCCTCAGAACATACGGGTGTTTTCCTCGACGCGTCGACGAAGATTGCTTCCATTGGTGTTCAAGTACGACATCGGCTGACTACACACGGATTTGCAATGAACATCACACGGGAGCCGGAGAGGTGGTTCGAGAGGGTTGTCGCATGTGGGTTAGTGGGGGTCAAAGCTGGATCAATTCAAGGGGCCTTGGAAGACCGGAAACGGGCTCGTGAAAGCATGACAGTCGCAGACGAAATCCCAGCTTTGACCAGGAGGTTTGGAGAGATATTTGGGCGTAAGATGGTCAAGATAGATTTGACTGAGGGAGGGGAGATAATCGGTGCTATTAGAGAAATGGAAGAGAGCTGTGCGAAATTAGGGCCATGGCCTACGGAACCGGTAGAGTCTAGGGATTCATAATACAACTCACTCTCACACCACCATGCGCGTTCTCATCCTAGGAGCGACCGGACCAGTGGGCTTGAATCTCACAAAAGAACTCATTCAAAAGCTCTCTTTGGACAGAGCTGAAGGCAAAGAACATAAGATTATTCTCTTCGTTCGTTCACCTGCGAAGCTCCCAGAAGATGTCATCTTCAACCCACTCGTCACTGTCATTAACGCCCAACTCACCGATATTGTGAAGCTCGAAGAAGCGTTGGAGGGTGTCGATGCTGTCCTCTCTGCACTGGGACCCAGTGTCAGCAAGGGCCCCTTCCATCCCAGTGGTGAGCCACTGGCCAAAGCCTACGAAGGCGTTTTAGGGGCTATGAGGAAACGCGGGGTGAAGAGACTCCTCGCCCTAGGTGTGCCCGCCTTCTGAGTCTGCAAGTGCTCGGACCACTAACTGTCGTGCAGGAACCGCATCCATTACAGCTCCAGAGGACAAGTCAGACGCCCGTTTCGCTGCACTCGTTGCTGGAGTGGCTACCTTGGCACGCAATGCGTACAAGGATGTAGTGGCCATAGGGAAGACGATATCCGCTGCTGACGATCTGGACTGGACTGTTGTGCGGGTTCCAGTCCTGAACAACAAGGATGGGAAGGAAATTCATGCAGGGTTCATTGGCGATGGAAAGACGGGGACGTTTCTGGCTAGAATCGGCTTCGCAATGTTGGTGCTTGGGGAGTTATTCAACGACAATCCCCAATGGATTCGACGAAAGCCCATGATTTGCTCGGTTTAGGCAGTATGGTACGAGATAGCATTTTGAAATTGTATACACCATTCTTGACATTACTGAGCGGCGGAAAGATGCATCTCACTGCAAACCAAAAGTTATATTCAGTGATACTGTTACATTAATCGACATAGATAATCCCGCATTCGAAGTAGGTGAATACATCAGAGGGCATATGACATTAGATCATCTATAATAGTGGTTCATCGCATCTACGGAGTCCATTTCCTCCCAGAGGTTCTCGTCCTCTACGTTGCCTGATCCGTAATCCGGCTGGTTTTGTCTGCTGAGGTTGGCATCCCCTGTCGTTTCATACAGATCCCACATCTCCTGGTCCGTATCGTCCTCGATCTTCACTGCTATTTGTGGTGGAGACTGTGGCTGAACAACAGGTTCCGCTGATGGTACCACGGAATAAGGCATCCAATCCGCCTCCCACTCCAGAACTCGGGGGTGTGCCTGTATTCTAAAGGCAGGAGCTGATTGATGGATTCGCGGATTGAGGAGAACATCCTTACTTGATGGGATTGAAATTTTGAATTTCCAAATGCTCCATTGTTGTAGCTCGAGATATGGCCACGTAGGCTGGACAGAGACGTTTATCAGCTTGGTATGTGAAGGAGTGTTGCACTCACTTTGGCCCTTCTCAAATATTCTCCTCAGATCCACTTTTACCCTTGTAAGAGTCTGTCCTTGACTTTTGTGGACAGACATAGCCCACGCCTGATTTGAGGTAAGGGAGCATTGTGGCTCATGGAAATTTCGGACTTACAAGAATCAGTGGGACCTGCAGACGTTCGCTTTCAACTGCAATGAATCAGGTCAGCGCCGCATTTCCGAATGTAGTGGAGGCCTACCATTGCCAAGGAAACCTTCAACTGAGAAGTTGACCGGGGCGCAAAGCAATAGCAGCCCGTTAGTGAACTGTACCAAGGGAAATAGCTGGTTTCTGGAGAACACGGCATTATTCAATGGAACCATGTTGGCTGGAGGGGTGACGGTTCGCTTAGGTCCATCATTGTCAGTGTCTTTTCTTTCAGCTCGATTCGGACAGCATATCTCGATCTGTCTTTTCAACGCCTCAGCAGTGGTGATAAATTCAATTATCTTCCCGGTGGATCCATTGACCATACTGCCTTGCACAATGTTCTGCGACTTGTTTAGCAATCACATGTCTTTACCAGATAATCCATCGTACCTTTATAAGCATGACTTGAGCCCCAACCTGAACAAAAGTTTTACTTGCTGAGTTTTCATCCCAAGCGACAGGAACCTTACCTTAAGAGTCACAGACTTAGGCACTATGGAGACCTTGTCAAGCAGCCTTATTGCATCTTCCTTCGGTATGGGATTGCCGTGAACATCACACCCAGCGCGATCCATGGCACGGAACATATGAGGTGTACCCGTCAATGCATGGATCCGCCTCTGGTTGCAAGCATCGACTTCTGCTCGTGTTGGATACCTTCAAGAAACTTTTCATTTTTCCACTGGAAATCAGAAGGGGCCAACACACAGTTCAGTTGGCTCTATGCCATCTTCATACTTGAGCGGGCGCGACAGACGTGCAAGCTTCTCAATTTGTTCGTCAGACAACTCTCCAACTCGCATTGCGCTCAAGATATCCACGAATTCTGTGACGTCGTTGATGAGCCTCAGAAGCATCAAATTATATGGATTAACTTACCAGGATCTTTCTGTCGGAAGACCTTGGTAAGCCTGACAGGCGGCTGTGTGATACAGGACGACCAAGACATGGCGTCGAAGCAGAAAGTCGAGGCCAACCTATGATTATGACTTTCGTCGGGAACAGGAGGCAGTTGGCAGAAGTCACCGGAAAGGACCAGCTAGCGGTGGGCATCATTCATAACGTGCCGTTGTTGTAAGTCGACAACTCCGACCCACCTGAATCCCACCAAATGGCCGCGGATTCGACCGAACGAAGCGAGCAATATATTCCTGCTGTCACGTCAGTGTGAAATTGCCAGGACGTAAAGTTTAAGTGGGCGAACAAGTTTATCGAACAGTCGCCCTTCCAACATCGAGACTGTAAGGAATTCAGGTTGGTACTCTCAAGATGCTGAAACTGTGCTCACCCTCGTCGATAATCAGGGTCTTCAAACCTTTCCAGCGTTGCGAGTATTTGCTTGACTTTTTCAGACGCTGCGCCAGGGTTTCTTCATCTTCTTTACCCAGTCCTATTCCTGCAAATGAATGTATCGTGAGTCCGCCGATGTTCAGACCCGCAATACCGGTAGGAGCAGTGATAGCTAAAGAATCTGGCTCGGGCCTGATGTCTTTCAATGTCTTGACGATCGTTCGCAGCAGGACAGACTTTCCCGTTCCTGCGATCCATCGAAAGTATGAGTGTGCCGGCGGAGTGCCAGAAATCAGGATTGCTCACCAGCAGGACCAGTGAAAAAAACACTTTCACCCCGCTTCACAACACCAAGGACGTGCTTTTGCTCTGCGGAAAGAACGATCTCCTGCTCGAGCGTCGCCATCTCAGCGGATATGACTTCAGGGAGCCCGACCATCTGACGGTCGTTGATGGTTGGAGCTGTTGCTGGGCGTGGAACATGATGCGAAGCACCCTCACCACCCAAGGGTAGCAACTGCCTCGAAGACGGTATTATCTGAGGCCCATCAGGAAGAATCGTTGGTGATAACGAGGATTCTTTGGCCTTCTTCCGCACTGGAAATGGATGAGCATGGATTCATCGCAAGTCCGACGGCGGAGGACTCACCTTGGGTGTACTCAGTAATCCAAGCTTCTGCCTCCTGTCGCGTACGGAAACCATCTGGTAGCGCAGCAGATTCGGTTTCCCAAACTTGCAAGGAATTCCGCCCTACGAGAACGAAGAACATCGGCTCGTGCGTTGGTGATATTCAGAGATCACACTATACTTGGGTGCAAATGAGCATGAGATTGCGATCTACGTATATATGTCGGACGTTGAACGTTGAACGGCGACTTGAGTTGTCGTGGTGGTCAGTGGGCAAGCCAGAATGTGACTCATCACGCACATATCGCACATGACCGCGTTTCGCGTTGTCACAACGGCACAGCGCTTTGCCTCCTTCTCTTTGCCTCCTCCTCTTTGCTCCTCCACGGTGACAGCTTTCACTCATCCCTTTCGAATCCTATCGATCTTTCTTTCGAGGCTCTAACGACATGGCAAAATTTAAGTTCTATGCTGTTTGTATTGGTAGAGAAGGTCCCAAAATCTACACAGACTGGGAAGAAGTCAATCGATCCCTTTCAATCCATGAGCTGTAGAACTGATTCTCTTCGCTAGTGCAAAGCTAACGTAGGGCATATAACTCACTGAGACCCCAAAGCCTAATTTATCCTCAGACGTCGCGGTATCCTGGAGCCAAGCACAAAGCATTTTCTTCAAGAATCGAAGCGGAACGCTGGATAGGTAGGCTCTTTATACCTTTTTCTCTCGAGCTTTGACTTAACACACAAACATTAGATCAGAACAGTCCGAGAATGGTCGATTCTGACTCCGACATAGAGTTCATACAAGGTCCCTCCACCCAACCTTCCCGCGCTCCACCCACTCAAAGTATTCGCCCTATTCGTCCCACATGCAACTACGACTCCGACTCCGATATCGAGTTCATTGCTCACGTTCCCGCTATAGCTCCCAAAAGGCCGCCGCAAAGTCCACCGACCACACAGCCGGAAATTGCTATACCAGGCAAGGCAGACCCCATCATCACTTTGTCCCCAGAACAAGCGAAGGTCCTCGAGCTGGTCAAGCAAGGGAAAAACGTCTTCTATACGGGCTCTGCGGGTGGGTCTCGAAAGAAATCTGCGTCTGATGGTACTTACACAACTACCACAGGTACCGGAAAGTCCGTTTTGTTGCGTGAAATCATCGAATGGTTTAAGGAATCTGGGAAAACATTGGCAATCACGGCGTCGACAGGCATTGCCGCCACTAATATTGGGGGAACAACTATACACTCCTGGGCCGGGATTGGATTGGGTCAGGATCCGGCGCATAAGATGGCTGTCAAATTCTTCGCCAATGCAGAACGGTTCAGAGGAGTTTTATCACGATGGCATCAGGTCCACGCTTTGATCATAGATGAGAGTGAGTCGTCTATCTCTTCCATTGCTCACTGTTTTTTTGACCTCACTAGTTTCTATGCTTGATGGAAGTCTTTTCGACATGTTGGTAATACCTCCTTACCTCATTCTAGCGGTCTTCGTGGGCTCACGTAGACTTCTGTAGGAAAATTTGGCACGAAGGATTAGAAGTGAGAAGAAGGATCTGCCATTTGGCGGTATTCAGGTACGTACTCGCTCCGAAATCGAAGAGTCTTCTCTCATATCTATCTAGCTAATCTTGTCTGGCGACTTCTGCCAACTTCCTCCCGTTCCCAGCCGCAACGAGAAGGGAGTGACGATAGAATCGCGTTTTACCTTCGAGGCCAACAGTTGGGAGACCTGCGTTGGGCCACCTATTGTGCTCCAGAAAGTGTTCAGACAGAAAGATCAACGTAGGCTCTACCCTTTCGTTTCTTGCCCAATAAATTCACCGACATTTCCTAGATTTTGTGGATATGCTCAACTCTATGCGTTTTGGAAACTTGGACCCCTCTGCATCAAATGCTTTCCGTGCTCTCTCCCGGGTGGTCACATACGACGACGGAATTGAACCCTCGGAGCTGTAAGCAGCTCTTTATCGCAATACTTGGGCACACTAAGAGTATGTTGCACAGGTTCCCGACCCGTAGAGAGGTTGACAACGCAAATACCACACGTTTGAGAAAGCTGAAGACTGAGGAAAAGACTTATCACTCGTCGGATGTTCCAGGGACCGACGCAGAAGGAAAACAAATCCCATGGGCTCAAGCCCTTAAAACACTGGAACGTTTGGTGGTTGCTAAGCTCATTACGGTCAAAGTCAGCTACTCGATCATTGTCTTGCGTCGCCTCTGATAATATTTCCTTACAGTTGGATGCCCAAGTTATGCTAGTGAAGGTCGGTCTCTCGACTCTGGTAGATCAATTTTCATAACTGATGCTCATCTAGAATCTACATGATATCGGGCTAGTCAACGGTTCAAGTGAGTTAAATGTTTCATCGTAATCTCGTTTTTGACCGTGATTTAGTCGGAAAGGTCGTGGGCTTTCACACCATCAAAGATGCTGTCCAAGAAGGTATCACTATCGGCAGAGTTTCTAGAGGCGAAGGAAACGATGTTCCATTGGATAAGGATCCAGCCGTGGCGAAGGTCGACAAGGCACGAGTGTGGCCGGTCGTACGCTTCACTGGGGGGAAAACCATACTGTGTATACCCCTCGATTTCTCGGTCAATGATGCTACAGGGAAGCCCGAAGCCACCCGCACGCAAGTAAGCTACCAATACGTATCCAACGCATAAAGGACGTCTGATAATTTTGACGTTCAGGTGCCTCTGATCCTGGCATGGGCATTGTCTATACACAAGAGCCAGGGACAAACACTCGAACGAGTCAAAGTCGACCTCAAGAATATCTTCGAGAAGGGCCAAGCCTACGTCGCTTTGTCCAGAGCGACCAAGATGGAACAACTCCAGGTGCTCAATTTCGATCCTTCGAAGTAAGTTCTTCTCCCCAACTCCTCACTATGGGCTCTACTGAGGTGTACGGTTTGCAGAGTTCAAGCCCATCCTCGCGTGCTAGCGTGGTATCGGGCACATACCAAGGTCCGGAACTCAACACACAACTCGGACCAGCCCGAGATCGACGAAGATTTCGATCTTTATGACGAGGATATGTCAACGAATGACATGGACGAGCTGGATAGTCAAGAAGCTATGGAAGCGTACTATTCATGAAATTTGAACGTTTACATTACTCGCGGTTTCCCATAACAGTGCGACTGTCGTTACGTTATATTATGTGCTCGAGTAAATATTCTACTATGATACAGCGTTCGTAATTAAATAATCTACAGCAGTATACCCTGGATAAGATCGCCTATACACTAACTAATTACACGACTTCGACGAAGTTTGCAGGAAAGATCCCCTTCGAGCTACCAACCTTTCCAGTCCACCTTCCAAGTATCCGTGAGCGTCAATATAGACATGTAGGGGGAAAGTAGCCCATTGAACTCACCAATCGTCAGTGCTATCACTCTTTTGAGTAACGATTATGACGTCGCCTTTCTTGAAAGATAAGTCCCCGGCCTGACCGGCGTCGTGAGTTGTGGTTGACGAACGCAGGGAGCGATTTGATACTAACCTCAACGCCGTTGAAGTCGTACAGAGCAACCGCCCGGGCTACACCGTCACGTAGCGGTTCTGTTAATCCCGGTTTCGGAGCGATGTAAGGCTGACTGGGGGTGATGGGTGCCGGCGTCGTTGTGGGGAGCTCTGCAGGCCCCTTGAAAGGATCCGACGACATATACGATCCTCGAGGTGTAGTGGACAAGCTCAAAGAGCGACTATGATTATTGCTAGAAATCTCGAACGGATCCTGAGTGCTGGGGTAATGAGCGGAAGCCAGGCGTTTGTGTTTCGGGACATCTCTCGAAAAGTCTTGTTCAAAGTGTGTCTGGAATGCGTAAGTCGCGGAAGTGTCGCCCTTCTGCCAAGAGTTATCCGCTGGTGGCGGCGTTGGATCGTCGAAGTAACCTCCGGAGTCTTTGGGAGCTCCCCAAGAGGGTGGAGGGAAAGCAGCTTTGTCCCCCTTCTTGAGTTTGCGCGTGGATGGAGCAGACCCAGGACTACCTATACCCTCGAATGCGTATCCTCCACCGGTCATTTGATCCTCCACCCAGCTCTTCGGACCGGGTGTGCCCATGCAGGATTCCAATGTTTTTATCAGGTTGTTAGCCCAAACGGGAGGCTCGATACTCCCCGTGAGAAGCTGCTGAACGGTCACTGTGTCGTTCTGATATGCTTGAACATTGGCATCTTGTCGTTCGACGATGACCGATCCTTCAATTGATATCCCACCGAAGAGACCTTTGGTTTTCGAATAACTGTACATGGCGGCAAGTTTCCCCTTGGTGTTAAGAGATCCGGTAGCCTCCCCGTTACGGCCGAGAGGGCCAACTGCTATACTGGCGTTACCTCCTAGCGTGAGAGATCCTGCCGCCATGAAGGATCTCTTACGATTGGATCAGACGGGAAAACAATGGAGGAATGATTCAGAATAACGTACAAGTGCCTGTCGAATATCCGATTGGCGGGTGAGATGCTGGTGTCGTCGAATAAACGTGTACAAAGGACTCACCGATCTCGAATTCAGCACCACCAGGAAATCGGTCATTTCCGCCCCCGCTTGTCCACCGAAACCTAAACCCGCTGTTCCAATAGCACTGGGGGCGGACCATGCTGCTCACCAGACGGGTGAGTAATCCGTAGCATGCCACACGTCAAGACAGACTCACTTCCATTCGGAAGCCTTGCAATCACAATGCCACTACCTGCTCTTGCACTGAAAACGAAACCTGCTTTGACGATGGTGAAGATGGCGAATCCTTTCGCATTCTCGAGAACCTCTCGGGGTATCACTTCGGTTGTCAGGAGTCAACAAAGGGAGAAAGACATGATACGGTGACTTGTGTCGTACCTCCATCAAGGCCATTATTACTGCGGTCGACAAATGAGCGAACTGTGGACATCATAAGCACTCCGCCGGAACAAGTAGAAGCTTTGCTACTGACAGATCTTTGCAGCTTTATCACATTCTTTGGGTAGTGGTTGCGGAAGAGGTGTATTAAACTTCATAGGGTACGAGGGATGATGGTGGTGGAGGTGAAAGGTACGAAACTGTACGAAAGCTGCTGCGCGACTCTGGGTTTATGTGAACGGCGCGGGATTAGAGAGCCTCGGGCCACGGGAATAACATGGCATGACAATTCAAGCTTTCGCGATCGGTAATCGGCCTTATGCGAGATGGGCGCTTGATGCGTAATTCCCGACACCCAGCCGGAGACCACGCAATTGTTCTGCGGTTACATTACTAGCTAAGCGGCACTGTATACACCTATAGGACAAGGCTTCCAGCCAGAACCCGCACCCAGCAACCGCCAACCAGGAGGGCTGCTCAAGCCAGCCGGGGACGCATCCTGAGTGAATACGGGTTCATCAGGATCAGGTTCTGGGGTGGACACGGAAAGTGAGAGCAGTATGTTTAACCGATCCTCCATGACTGATACGTCCTCTGCCGTCCAATCCTAGTAGACAATGTTGCATAAGGAGAAGAGTTTTTACAAAGCAAATCGGGAATGGCACGTACCGCAGTAGACACAAAATCAAAGGGCCTCAATGTAGTCAAAGCATTTTGTAGCTGCGGTACCTGCGAGCAAAGATTCCCCAACAAGGTCACAAACCTGTACCAGGCATAAGAGAGAGGAGTGAGGTACACGAGGGGGTACTGGTCACTCACATCTTCTTGGCGGAGGGATCGTACTCAGCTCCAGGTTGAACCGTTGTGATCAACAAGGTAGAGGCCTCCACTCGCAGTGTGCTGTCCGGGTCTTCGCTCTCCGCTGTTTTGATAACCCATAGCATCCAACTGCTGAGGCAGGACGCGTACGACAAGTCGTAGCGACTGCCCAGTTCCAATTCTGTCGTTGAGGCGTCGTCCGCGAGCCGATATATCATCTTGTTCACTAACGTTGCGAAGAACTCGTAATGCAGAGAATGTACATGCATCAATAGAGTTTTCCAGACTTGCACAGAGGGTAAAGGAGGATCTGAAGAGTCCGCTGGAAGAGTTCTCCGCCTGTAATTCTCGATGAGTAGATCCCCCTCAACGACCTCACGCGTACTCACTTCTTCGATAGAGGGACTAAACCACCTTTTTCCAACAACGCCTCGCAAAAGACCTCCAGCGCCCAACGCTCCTTAGCATCTTGTTCGTCTGTATGGACCGCATCCGCGGAATGCCCAAAATTCCAGCCCAACTCACCCGCAACGACATTCGCAGTTACCTTCGCCTCGGCAATCCACTTCTCAACCTCTTTCAACGTCCGACCGATGGATTGCTTATACTGAGATTTCAGTGATGCATCGCGTGTCGTGAGTTTGAGCATGTCCTTATATTGCTTGAGAATGGGGCTGAGGGGACGCAAGGGGGCATCTGCTTTCGTGACAGTTGTCGGGTTTATGGTAGGTAGCCAGTAGTTGTGGAGAAGCCATGACATGGACTACAAGGACACAGTTCAATCTTCGCATTTACAGTAGCAAGCAGTCTTTGTCACGCACCTGTCTCGCGCCTTCGCGTAGTAGCTCCAAGCTAGGAAGATCCTCGTGCGTGGCAGCGTGTCTAAGCTCTACCAGCCATAAAGGTAGATCAAGTTGACTGGCAATAGCAGCAATCGAGCGAGCGTATACCCCGAGCTGCAAGGGATCTACCAGGCCATTCACGAGTCGGATAAGAGCAGAAGCGTAACTTTGCCGCAAGGGTAAATAAGACGAAGACCCTTCCTCTTTCATATCTTGAACGATGACCGCTAGTATCGCATGTGTTGACTCGAGGGCATGGGGCAATTGAGTGATGGCCTTCCAGGCAGCGAGCTAGCCAAAAAAGTTTGTGAGTAAAGATACAAAGGGGAGCCGATGGAGAAAACTACTCTGTTGATAGCCAAGATCTTCGAATCCAAGTCTCTTTCATCCGTAAAGATCCAAGAACATACTTGATCCAATTCTGCAATGGAGGTCCATGGTACTTGTCGTGGTAGTCTCATTGAAAAAAAGAAATCTGATCTTATCTTATCTAGCGCGTTCCTCCGTATGTATGTCATTTTTTGATCGAAGTTGAACTTGGCTTTTTCCTTTCGCGTTCAAGGCACCATCTTCCTCGCGGACTCACGTCGTCACGACTCTCCACGGCACTTCACGACCTTTTCTCGACGCGCTACACGACTACGAAAGACTGAAATGGCACCCCTCAGCTTACGGGGCAAGATTGCTGCAGCTCAAGTAGCATTCTGGGTCCCACCTATGATAATTACCCTCGTCCTGATCATACGCTACGCTTTTCGACGAGATGCAGGGTGGTTCTTCCTCTTTATTTTCTCGCTTAGTGTGTCTATTTCTCATATCACTGCGTGCCTGGAATATTGACAGTCTAATGCACTCTACCCTAGCGAGGATTACCGCTGGTGCTCTGACTCTTGTGAGGGACACGAACACCAGTCCTTCGATGCATGCGGACATGTTTATTGCTGAAATTATACTCTTCTCTGCTGGATTGGCCCTATTGTTTCTTTCTATAATCGGATTTCTGGGACTGGCGTGCGTGGTATCCTTCATTCTGCGATTCAAGCCATACTCACACCTACTTTAGTGGACAGCACCAATACAGCGAATACCGTGCAATGTCTAGATATTTCCGTGGCTTCGCTCTATTTCCAATTATTGCTATGGCCCTCAGCATCGCAGGAAACATCCTAGGATCTCACCTTGCCTCTGGTGCTGATGCAGGACTCATCTTACGGCGTGTTGCTGCAGGGTTTTACGCCGGTTCATATATTTTACTTCTCTTACTTACGGGCAAATGCTGGACCTATCGACACCATCTGAAACGACATAGGAAGCGTGTACGTGCTCAAGTTCAAAATCAACCTTTCATTCGTCGTATCAACTTGAACTCTCTTTAGCTATTGGTCGGTGTAATGCTCGGGTTGCTTTTCCTCGGCGTGCGCGTGGCGTATGCTATTCTAGATGCTTGGTCGTCCTCTGATCAATTCGGTGGTGCCCTCTCTTCGAACCCTACGCTGGCGCAATTCAACTCGGTCAGCGGAGACTACATTCCATACCTCGTTATGGGCCTTGTCATGGAATACCTGACGACTTTGACCTTCTTGCTGTTCAGCACGGTCATGATGAGACGACGACGTTGAATGATGATGCGAAATTCTGTTATTGGGGGTTTATCTACGAATACGACGTGTACAGTAGTATCTCGGGCTGTTAGTACGACTATCTAGGTGCATATATTATTCGTTGCTTGACTTTTTCGGGTAAAACGAATGGATGCGTTGTGTTCGATATGAGCGGTAGATACTCGAGATCGTCGTGTCTGGTGTGGTCTCCCAACCCAAGGGCAAACCTCAATGAACGCAAGATAACAAAGTAGTTGTGACATGGTTGTAGGGACCATTGAATACATCGAGTGAGAGTGTGCGAATGTGAATTGTCCAAGTCTTCATTTATTGTTCCTTCGTACGTTCGTACAATGGCATGTCTGAACCGCATAGTCAAGCATCCTCCATCCCAGCTCGAGAGCTAGTTGCGAAGCTGGAAGACGCTCCGGCTTAATTGAGTCCAATAGAGGTTTCATCTTCTCTCGCCAATTCATACCCTGATCGATTAGCCGAAAAGAGTTGCTGAGCATACGCGACAGCTGTGGTGAGGGTTGGAAAATGAGCCAGGAAATTCCAGGAATTTTATCTTTATACATGTCAATTTTTTCGTGGGAAGTTTCTTGCCCGATTGGGTAGCTTGAGGGCACCAGGTTCCTGGCTCAGCCAGCGCTTTGAATCGCACTCTCTCAATCCCAAGTCCTGAATTGAGGCAAACCATTGCTTGCCGCGGCGACTATGAGCGTATCCCAGGCTCTTAATACTCAGTTTTCTAGCATACAGCATCACCTATTTGAAGGACCTCTTTCATGGCCTTTCTCCGCTGCGAACAACGTATTCTGATCATCTTCAGGATTCTGGGCCAGTTCGTATACTCAAATTGTTATCGGAACCGACAGAAATCTGTACTCACGAGCACACAGACTGATATCTACTGACAACTACAAGCCAAATTCCTCTCCCAAGTCACGGAAAAGCCCGAGTGCACATGCAACGGATTGCCTCCGGTGTGTCAATTGTTCAAACTTACCTCTTTCCTGGGTCACAGCATCTCCTACTTTTCTACTCGAAGAACCTCTTTCATGGCGTCTCTCCGCCACGAACGATGGATTCTGATTGCCTTCAGGACTCTGAGTCAGGTTGTATACGCAACTCGCTATCGGAATCGACATAACTCTGTGCTCATGGGGATCTAAACTGATGTACTTACTGACAACCACAAGCCAGAATTCCACTTCACGTCAAGGAAAGGCCCGAGTGCACATGCGACGTATTGTCTCCGGTGCATTGATCATGGAGTCGCAGCGAGTACCTCTGCGAGTTGGTTCATTGCTGTTTAATGAAAAATCGCAAACGCCTCGGTACAACGGACTTACGAACCGATACATATCGACAGACCGAAAATTCAAGCTTTCTCAATCGGAGCCCCGCTCTGGAAGAAATTTCTCAGGATCTCCGCCAACAAACCTGGTGCATAGATTGCTAAATTGCTTCGAACATCGACGGTACGTTGCTTCTGTATCTTTGAAGCGCACCAGAACATTGGGTCAGGATCTTGTTCAGGACTCGAAATTGCAATTCGGGCTGGTTGGGGAAAACTCGCGTTTCGAGTGTATCCTCGGAGATGTGCTTCTCTGGCTCCATTCTTCAAGAAGGTCTCACGAGCGACGTGCTCCCTACAAACGCTATTAATTTAAACGTTTCTTCGGAGTTGCCTCCGACCGACTGGCGCAGGTATCAAAGTCTATCTTGTCGAGTTCTTACTCGTCCTCGATCGAATTTCGGACTTGTCCTCCGTCGTTTCTTCGGAATTTCGGTTGGTCCTATCCAGTGGATCTATCATTACTGCCTCGATTTCGCCACAAAGGAGTGGAGTTAATTCCATCGCGCCAGCCTTCCTCTGATTTGGCGTCCCAGCAGGTACGAAGTCGCTTTCTGCTTACACTCACCTTTTGGCTCGCTCACCGTCCTTCTGCTGTAGTTGACACGGCTTTGGCGGAGATGTGTCATTGAACACAAGGTCCCAGGACATCCACGTCCCTGAGTGTCCCTATGTTTACGAGCTCTCCCTATAGCCTCTTCGGCCGATTCACATGCAAAGGTTATCACAGCAATTTTCCTGCAACCTATCTCTGAACTAGGCTGGCGTCTCATGTAGGCATCATATATCATATCCTCTTCGATGCTGCATCTTCGGCCGATACCTCCTTCACGTCATTCGGAGCATGATTCAACCTGAATAGAACAAACTGTTCACGTCGGTGTGAATATCAACGCCGATCATGGAAATTCAGTATGTCCCACTCTATTTTCTAACTGGCTCGAACACTGAAGCTGTGTAAACGTTTGACTTGAATGGCTTGATGTATTGGCGATCGTCACGACGCGAATAGTCGCCTACAATGTTGATCAAACTGACTCCCTCTCCGGGGAGCCGAGGGTGAGAGGCATGGGTACATATTAGGGTGAATGGGGGAGCAAACCGGAGCGAACTGCGAAACCAAAGAGGCGGAATCCCAGGCGGCATCAATTATGCTTCTCCAGAGCCATGGGTCTTTCGTGGGTATCCCCTCTCCGTCCTACCCAATCGCTGAAAATATTCTCTCAAGGTATCTGAAGAAACCCACGCGCTTTCCAGAAAAAAACATCGCTTGTGGTGCTGCGATGTCATCGAACAACTTCAGCGTAATCACCCTCAAACATTTTTGCTGGTGGGATGGTATAAAAAGGACAACGCCTTCTTCATTATAGGTTCCGCAGAACCTCTCTTGAACTTTCTCATTGACGACTTAGACCCTCGCACACGTATCTATTCGGATTCCTTGCATTAAGATACACTGTCCTACTAGGTGCTTGCGGATCCTCGAACGAAACGCCGTCAGCCTTCATACCCACTCTCAACCACCGTGCTGTCGATACAAACACTTACCATAGTGAGGGTGTCAGACCCTCGCAATCACAGCCTACTAACTACTCTCATAAAGAACATGCACCAAGGCGACCAATCCCATCCCAATCCTTTCCAAGACTCCAAATGGTCGCTCCGAAGGAAGGCGGCTGATACCATGAAGAATGTCAGCCGAGTCCCTCCCTCTACGTCCTCACGGTTGTTCTCACTCTTATTTTATTAGATTGCGACCAGCTCAAAGGCCAAGTCAAAACCGCTGGGAAGCACACAACCCTCCTCAAAGGCAAGTCCTTTTGCCACATCCTCGTTAGTGAACTTGGAGGTCACGGTTTTAACTTTCCATCGACAGAGTACACCTACAGCATCCCAAGTGGGCCGAAGACTTTATGACGGATACCAGAAGCGGGCAGCGAAATATAATGGCAGTATACCTGCTGAATGTCGGGTGTCTTTTGCATAGATCAAAGGCGAAGAGACCTTTCCCCTCCCGCCGTGGAACCAGCGAAAGACGTACATACTGTAATATAGGCTTTTCTGCTAATTTATGAGCTGTTCGGTCCCACTGGATGTAGCATATACTGTACATGCGTAAAAAGAAAGGGAGGACGGTTTGGATGCTCGACTCTAGTCTCTCACTGTCGAGTCAACTGTCACCGTCGACCGACTCAGGATTAGAGCGTGAGCTGTCTGTCGCTGGTGCACCGCGGAAGGGATGGTCGTCTGATCTCAATAGTGCAACTTCATCCACCGGCACGAAGAGCTCTATATCACTGGTGGAATGGCCCATACGCATACAATACTTGCAGCCACTTTTGTATCCGCTGCATGGCCCGGCGTCTATTCGCAGGTGAGTCAAACGCGGTCATGCGCTGTCATGTCTTCTAGCGCCCATTTCCCGCTCCAATTCTGGTCCACGAGGTAAGCATGCGGCACCTAGACGCGCAAGAGCGCAACTCGTTGACAAACGACCACCGTCTCAATCAAATGGGCGTTCTCCAGCTTCTATCATCTCTATCATCGACGAGTTTTCTGTACTTTTGAAGAAGGGTCATGCCACTACCAAACGGAAATCTATACGACAATTTCTTGATCCATGGATGTTACTATCGCCACATAGACGATCTCAGTGCTCCTTGGGTCCCATCACCTGTTGTGCTACCGAGGGAGCTTGACGATGAAGATGAAGCTGCGATGGCTGTCAAGATTCCCTCTCAGTGCTATAGCTTGGATACGTCGACGTCGACTTCGGGTTCATCTTCCTTGGGGGGAATCGCGTCTCCTGGGCTGCTGCAGACCAATAGTTCTATGGGAAGTACAACGAGCAGGCAGGTGAAGAAGAACCGGAAGCGTTCCTGGATATCTCGTGCTCTGAGGAGAACATTTCGTATGAATTCACCTCGAACATCCGACGCCACCGCCCAGCACTTTCAACCTCCTCCTGCTCCCAAGATGTTCACAGGTTGGAGGGGCCCATTTCCTGCGACTGATCCCGTGGATATAGTCCCATTATCGGATTGGAAAGCCTGGGGTTATTACGCATGTCCGTTCGTGAACAAGGTCTTCGTCAAGAATCACTGTGAGCGTTCAATTGAAGTACTTACCTCTTCGGATCTAATCCTTTCAATCGGGAATTTCCAGCCATAGAACCTCGAAAATTCCCCATGCTTGATGCACAAGCGATGTTCGAATCCCTACGCCGGTGAGAGTGTAATGTTCCTCAATTCCACACTCCCAAAGACCGACCTATTCGTACCCCCCATCCACAGCCCAGATCAACCCAACGACGACCCCTTCGAATGCGAACACCCGGAACGATGGCGTCGCGGTCAAAAACTCCTGTCTCTCCCACCCCGCCCCACTCGCTGGAAACCTCTCGACCCCCTCTCACAGGGCAAATTCCCTTGGGAATGTCAACTCAACCCGATCCTAACTCTCCTTGACCCACTCACCCACACGCCTACCATAGAATGGAGCGTCAATCACCCGCCTGATACGGTGTTCTTCTATACGGGTCCTAACGGACGTACGTCTCCCCTGCGACAGCCTGATTTTCTTCAACCGGCGACGTTTCCTTTCGTTTCGCATATGTATTTCAATGGCCTCGCATTCGCGAATGACCCCTATGGGTGGTGGGCGAGGGATCTCCCCCTACCGTGGCCAGTCATCGTGAAGAACAGACCAGGACAAGAAGGAGTCATCGTGGACGACATCTTCCAATGCATACAACAAAATTTCGAGGCTATCATCAGTCGGTCAGAGTTTAGGGCGTGGTCCGAAGAACTACGCGCTCAAATTCAGCGAGCGTATCGTAGACGGAGGCAACAAGATGCTCTGTTGTTCCAGAAAGAACCGTCTAGTTTACAGTGGTGCCGCAGGTCGGACTACTTGGGTCGTAATGTGTACTTGTATGGGTTGAGGTTGTCTTTTCGCCTTTTTTCTCAAGAAGTTTCGGCATACTGAATACGGAACTTACCCATTTTCACTCTAGACCCAACAGCAACTTCGAAGGATGGACCCTTCTGATGGGCCCACGGCCGCCACAGTGATAACGACTTGTATATCATCGCAAAATGGTGAGGGCAACACGTAGTGGGGGTAGTCGCGGAAAGCTGAAATGTAGCGTCACTTGTCTGTCGTGTAGGGGTTCGTACTGCAATGATACAAAGATACATGAAGGCCAAACTGTGCTGAGGAAACAAGGGAGGAAGGAAAAAAGCCGTCTAACAACCATCATACCAAATCAACCGTGTACAATAGCGAATAAAGTAGAGGGTCCTAATCATAGAGTCCGAGTCTGAGTCCAAGGAGGTCGAGATTACTGGGTCATGAGGCGAATATCCACCACCCAGCCAGGGCGAGACCGAATATAATGCTTAATGCGCGGGCGACGATTACAACGACCAACGCTTTTCTAACAGAGGCGTAGAACGTGCTGAGAGCTTGCCCAGACCAGTTTATTCTAAGACGCAGAGCTAAAATTAGTGCATGTAACGAGCATCTCCAAGCACGCGACTCACCTCCGGTCATTGACACCTGCAGACCGTATGCTGGACTCCCAGCCCCTCACGACCTCTCGATAGCGTTTACCGAATACCCTGAAATCCTTGTATCAGCGAAGAGTGCCTGACTAGACTTGTACTGGGCTTACCAAATCCAGAAGTTGACATCCGGGTAGGAGAACCGTGGAAACACGCTAGCGAGGCTGGGTGCGACCACTTCCATGCGTAGGGATTCGGGGCTGTGATAGGGCAACTGCATGACCGAGCTCAACGGAGAAGTAGCCCTCGAATCCGTTGATTTCGCATCTCGGTAGGTTTGAATTTCACTCAGGGGGATGATCATGTACGACATCAAGTCGAGAGTCATTCCGAGGGACAAACCCCAAAGTTTGAGGACGTCGCGCTTTTCTTGGGCAGCGGGAGGCAGAGAAGCGGTAGGCTGTATGACGATAGCGGGGAATTCCATGCTGCCAATGAGAAGGCGAACAAGGAGTTTAAGAGCGACGGAGTGCTTTGGTGCAAGCCGCGAGGCTGCATCTACAGCAACTCTTGACCATTTTGGCGGGGTTTGGGGAGAAACGAGCGAGGATAGCGGAGTCCAATGGAGGGTCGTCGAAGGAACGGGATCAGGGGGAGGAGCTTGAGGTGTTATTTGTAAGAATACAAAGGGTGAAAGAATCATGAGAAGTCGTTTCCCGAGAGAGGTGGTAATCTCGCGGTCGTCGAGTTGACCTATGCACATATAATCCTTCTCGGCGAGGTCTATACCAATCTCTTCCCAGGTCTGTCGTAAGGCTATGTGGACGTTAGGCAGACTCGGCGATTAAGTTTGTGTATGCGCGCACCAGTGTACATTCCTCCTTCATCGTCTGGTTCTGTCCTGCCCCCAGGGAAAGCGACATGGGCTTCCCCGCGGCGAGCTTTGGATGTCATAACAGCCGTTTCTTCTGGGGAAGGTGCATCCCGTTCTAGGAAGAGTATTTCTGGGCGTGCATCTGGAGCATTGACCCACTCAAGTTGGAAGAAATCGGAAAGCGAAAGCGGGTTAATATTGTTGGCAACAGGGGGTGGTGGTGAAGATGGTGAAGGAACGACTCTAATGAGGATTGCTACGGCAGCTCTACGAGGTTCTACGAGGCAGGAATATCAGAACCGAGCAGCCCAGACCTCCTTATCGAAAACAGTCAACTTACGAGTGGGGGGAGAAGTGATGATGCGAGGTGGGGTAGCGCGAATTCTGTGAAGAGCTCTCGAGAGAAGAGCGACCACTGAGCTTGTTTTTTCTGTTGAGACAGGAAGGTTAAAAACTGAGAATTGAGACGATATAACTTGAAAACTGACCGCCCGCCATGGGAGTATGTGTGAAAGGTACGGACGGGAAGAGTGACTGACTGACTGTGGATCAGAGCAATGACTTCGGCACGCGATCACTTGGCCCAGGCCAGAATCCCCAAAAATTTTGCTCAACGTTCCCACGGTCGATATGATACCAACTCCTGACATATCGCACCTTACAGTCAAAGATTACGATCTCATTTACGAGCCTGCAGGTATTCTCATGCCTCACTTGTATTTATCACCTATCTAATTACTCTCAGAGGACACGTTCTTACTTCTAGATGCTCTGGAACAGGACTCAGATGAATTGAAAGCGCTCTCTCCTTCGACCTGTCTCGAAATTGGGCAAGCAATCCATCCCATCGGCATCATGATTATCGGGCTCAGCGTGCACCTATAGCTCGGGATCGGGCTGCGTGTCCAGTTTTATCGGGCAGATACTGGGCTCATCATCGACGTGTAAGTCGCGATTGACACGTCTTTTCGACGAAACTCAACGTGTCTGTAGTGTATCTTTGTACAGATATTAACCCTCACGCGTGTAAATGTACTCGTCTCACGGGAGATAAAAACAAGGTTCGATGTATAGGCTCTCTCTTATCTTTGGCTGGCCTAACTAGCATGTTTTCCCTGTTAATAGATACCCCTCGATCCCGTACATACATCGTTTGCACACCCGTTACGCTCACGGCTTCACCACTCTGTTGATATCGTTCTCTTCAACCCGCCTTATGTACCCACATTAACGGATGAAGCAATCGACGCGCAGGACGCCACCAATATTGTGGGGGCTTGGGCAGGGGGTTTCGATGGTATGGAGATCACCAACAAATTCTTGGACATGGTCGAGGTACGTCTCCTTCACTCGCCACTCGACGTAGCGTATTCACCGACCTCCCAGGATCTTCTATCGCCGAAGGGGAGGCTCTATCTGGTTGCGCTGAAGCAAAACAACATCCCAGAGATCCAAAACCGCATGCTCACCTCGTATGGTCTGCACAGCGAGATAGTTCTTTCACGGCGTACTGGACGTGAACACTTATTCATTGTTCGTTTTGGTAGAGTAAAATGAGGATTGATATTGGAAGCACAGTACTGTTACACAGGGTAAAGATGGTATGCTAGAGTTTGACTAGAACAAACGTAAGTTAGGAGATTGGATGTTGAACCTCCTCCCGACTGCTATCCCTGGATGATGGATGTCGAAAACGAGAGAAACGGTTCAGATGAAGTCCGATAGCAAGTGCATACAAGCGAAACCGAAATGGGAATCAAATAGAAGAATACAGTCCCAGTGAAATGAAAAGGGAGCAAACAATCGAAATAGCGCTGCTGTGGCGCGAAGCCTTTTCAGTCTCCTCAGTCGTCGCTGTCTCCTCCAGTTCCAGGACGACGTCCTCTCAAACTGAAGCGAGATGGTGATATCATCGATCCTCCATTCCTGTCATTGTTGGAGGATATCGACGATCGGCGCGCACGCTTGGTTGTCGGGTCGAACTCGACTCTCATTCTGACCAAGCCCGACCCATTGTGCAATTCGACGGTGATTTCAGCAGCTGAAATAGTCTCTGGGGAGATATGACGCCAGATCTGTGGAGATACAAGATAAGCTTTGAAAGAACCGAAACGGAAATTGAACGCCTTACATCAACTTCTCCGTCACCCAACAATTTGTCTTTTCCGAGCGTCTTGTGGTCATGAACCCAAACGTATAACTTGGGTGTTAGAGCACTAGCGCTGAAGGTATGCGTTTCGTTCCTATCTCAAACCATGAGAACCAATGCAGAGGCGTCACGTATTGGTATCCTTACCATTCTGGTTGAGCAGTCTTTCCAGCATGCTTGGTCTTGACCTCCTTGTCGCCTACACGAATAGTCGCATACGGCTTCGCGTCACCAGTCGATAGGTCCTTCGCGTCGATGACAACCACTCGCAATGTCCCAGGTTCACTGGACGCAGAGGCTCCAGAGCTGAGCCTTTCGTGCGCATTGAAAGCTCCGCCAGGGGCCGGAACGCCCGACGCGCCCACAGGTTGAGATGCCTGCCCGCTGGCCACTTGAGGTACCGGTGGAGCATGACCATCATCCTTATCCCTCTTGAATACGCCAGTGACTCCATGGAACACA
Source organism: Marasmius tenuissimus (assembly GCA_029532415.1). Taxonomy (NCBI): domain Eukaryota; kingdom Fungi; phylum Basidiomycota; class Agaricomycetes; order Agaricales; family Marasmiaceae; genus Marasmius; species Marasmius tenuissimus. The sequence goes on from JAQOTA010000052.1 coordinate 1,503,032, forward strand.
CCCTTGCCCGCCTGCACGGGCAATCCACCAATTTGCGTCATCGCCCGCCCTGCAGTGGAGAAGGTCGAAGTCTTCGACCGTGTCTTGACGATAATCTCCGGCTTGAATAGTAACCGCACTCGTATGCGCCCCTTAGCACCCTCTTTCTCCAACACGAGAGGGAGGGTTCTCTCAACGGCCTCGAACGGCTCCAGGTTTTCAAGGTCAATTTGTGCGTCTCCAAGGGGATCCGGTCGACCGACAGTGTCCCAATCACAAACTTCTGCATTGAGCTTTGAGCCAACTCGCGACCGCTGAACGGACTTTCAGTAAAGTGCCTGGCTTTTCACAGAATAGTGGGGTCTTACCACAGATATATCGAAGTCTTCGTGCCAATCTGGGTTCAGAGTCTTCTTGATAGTTTGCGACTTGAATACCTTGTCGTCGTTGAGCACGAACACCACATAAGGGTCAGATTTTCCTGAGATTGACATTTCAGTAAAAGTGTTTCCAAGAGGATGTGAGCCTGAGCTTACCGTTCCTATCTGCTGCCCTGAGGTCACGGCCATCCAGAAGTGTGACATGCAGTAGGCCCTGATCTACAGAATAATAGGTTAATTAGGTGATAAGTGGAGGTTGGAGATTGACACGCACTGTTGACGCTTTCACGGGGTTCCAACTTCACGGGCACGGGCACGTAGCGGGTTTCGATAGTGACGGTCGACGTGTTCTTCTCGTCGCCATCCTGAAGCTCATAGGTCCTGGGTCCTTCAAGAGTGGCTTGCAGGAAAGCCTTCGCATCACCTCTCCATTCGGCCACAATGTTATCTTTTTCACCCTCATCGGCCTCGTTGAGTCTTAGCCACACCTTTCCGAAGTCCAGTTCTTTGATGAAGCCTTCTCCGACATACGACCAGCTGGCCTTTCGACTACTGGCTCGTTGTGTAGTGAAGGCAGGCCAGTAGCCGTCGTCCAAAAGAACTTCCAGTCGGCCTTTCTTGGCCAGAAGACCTGAAACAACGTTGAATACGATGATCCCAGATTCTGTGGGAAAAGTTAGGTTAATGAGACGGTTTCCTTGCATAAGTCATGAACAAAAAGCTCACGTTGGCCCAGGAGCTCTTCCGTCGTCATTTCGACCCCACTCCCCTCTTCCTTCTTTTCCTCGGCTGGGGAATCCGCATGTACGGGCGACGTGGGTGATGTGGGTGAAGGGGGGACACTTCCCGTACCGTTAGCACCAGTCGTGGAATCTATACTCTTTCGCCCTTTGGTATGTCTCTTGATTGTAACTGCTGTTGCTGCCTCCCGATCTGATGACACCCCGGAAGCCATACTAACCACAGATCCTGCATCGTCATCACTGCCGCTCTGAGTGGTGGTCTGAGCCTGCCCGAAGTCGTTTCCGGACTCCTCGAATTTGACGCCTCGGAGATTGAGCGCAGGAACGAATTCAGCCTTATAATGCAGCTGACCCTTGAAGACATTGCCTTTGTCGAGACGAATGGGATCTTGAGCCTCCTTGATACCGCGCGATTTGTACGGGTATGAAGCGTCATCTGGGTTCTCCTCCGCAATGTCACTGAGGTGGAGCTCGACTGTACCGAGGGAACGATCACGAGTGAGGTGCTGGTAGTCCATACATTCCAACAAGAGAGACTCCTTGAGAGAGTGAATAGGGATATAAACGATCTGGTCCCATACGGGGTTCAAATCTTGCAGGATAGAATGAGCACAAGGCTTGAGAATAATGAAGGGTGGACTCACTGTTATTAATGACCTCGGTCCTAGCCTTCGTCACGTTGTTGACCTGTACCCTGACGTATGGATCGCTCTTGCCTCCCAACGCGGCTTCCACATTCTTGACGTCGGTGGCGCGATCGAGCCAGAGCCTGACAACACCGATGGGCGGCGTGTAAGCACTGGCACCATGCAAACTCCCAGCCATGTTCAACGGCTTCCACTCTGCACTAACCCGTATTTTGCCGTGCTTGCAGTCGCTCAACGGGAACCAATCCCTGGGCTCAACCCCATCTCCACCTTGCCCAACATTCCTGGGATTAAATGCCAACAGGTCTTCCAACCGGATGGACATGTACCCGATGCAAGGGTCCTTGAGGAAGTCTCGATCATCAATCACCTGGATAGTGATAACCGAAGACTTCTTGTCAGCACACAAGAACTCGTGAGCAGCCTCCCACACCGGGGATTTAGTGTGCTTGAAGGTTTTCGTGCTGAATATAGGTTTGCGGGTATTAGATGCGAGGAAAACTTTGGCAAGAGGATTGACATCATCCGAGAGTGTTTTGGTGGAATCGAGTTCTTTGGCCTGGTGGATAGTAAGACGAACAATACCAACGGCTAGAAACAAAACATGAGACGAATGGACAGACAAAAGTGTACAACTTGCACGTACTCGTATCAGGGACTTCGGATTCTCCCTCTTCTGGCTTCAAGACCGGGTAGTACGAGACATCGTATCTCAACTCTCCTCGTTCCTTTCCGTCCAGCAACAAGTGGAATTGATGTTCTCGCACGTAGCGTCGTCCTGGAGCTGACCCATATCGAACGATGCTGTGCCAAGGAGGGCGTCCTTCCGGTGGTCATTGTAGTCATATAGGTTGAGGGTAAGAGCTTCATGTAGCGAATTGATGAGGATGAACTTGGTCTCCATCCACGTAGGATTATATCTGTTAATATACTCATTAGCTGGGGTCTGTACGGCAGCGGAGATAGGCGTACGTATTGTGCTTGTACTTCGTGATAGCCAACTCGGTCCTGTTGTTGATTGAAATGGAGACATAAGGATCAGGTGTTCCTCCACCGATCTTGGTTCCTTTGATTCCCCTGGCAGATTGGAGGGTAACTTGTACGACGCCAATTGCCGCGTCAAGAGGAGCGCCGGAGAGCAATTGTTCAAGATTGAGGGTGAAAACGTTGGATCGTACATCATAGGGGCTAGGGTGGCGTGCGTCATTTCTCGGATGAACGAAGAAAGGCCCGGGATCTGACAGAAACGGGTTACTTTAGTTGTGGACACAGATGTAGGCGGAACTTACGTTCGCGATATCGAAACCGAAAGTTTCACCCCCGATGGGTTTTAGCACATAGTCAATCACCGGTTTCTCCATGAAGCACAAGTCGACGATTTGGATATGGGGGAAATTCGACATCAGCTTCATCTTGACGCGCATTAGGCCGCTGAAGGTAATGTCCTCCAATAGAATTGGCATGGACGCCACCGCTAAACCTTTCCAACACGAACGGTCAGGACGATCTTGGGGTTGACCTTTGCCGCCACCTGTCGTGGCGTCATATCCGACGTGTCATTCGGTGTGAAAGACAGACCCCAATCCATCATGACGATGTCGTCGTCAGTCTTGGGATGGGTGTGGACGCGATCGATTCGGGGAGCCTTCGTACCAAGGGTGAATTCGCTCAAGCGCAAGGAGTCAAGGAAAGGGGGAGTGTTGGAGCTCAAGACCTGGTCGACTGAACTGATAATGGTGGTAGACAGGACGGGTTCGTAGATAAGCCAAAAGCGATCCAGGAAGTTGTTGATCCATTCAGCGGATTCATGGTCCGAACCTAAGCGCGTTTTCACCAGTTCGCGTTGAATATCGTCGCGTGAGCGCCGCCGGGTTCGCTCCATTGAAGTTGTGTAATAGGTGTTGCAGAATGCGAGCAGAATAAAGAGCCATCCCCAGCCAAAGTGGAAACGGGTGAGAAAGTGGGAAGCGAAGACAGCCTACTCGCAATGACACGTAAGTTGAGTTTGGACGATTGGAGCGTAGCCAGAGAGCGTACGTACCACAATAATGATTGCTGCATTGTGATACCAGTCTCCGTAGAATTGCTGAGACACGAAAAGGTCTAATACAGCTTTATCACGTTCTTCCCCATCTGTGAGCGGTTTCTTGTCAATTCCAGAGGCTTGTCGCCAGCCAACGATATACCAATCGGGAATCGCAGCTGCTGCCCCTGATGGTAGTCCACCAGGTGGTGATGGAGGTTCATCCTGATCTGGTGCGACATTGCCGTCGACCTTGAGTTGTTTGGTGGAAGATTCCGTGTCTTCGACGGTTATTGTCGGTACCACCGCTGAGCCACCACCTCGGTCAATCTGAACCTCTGAATGTGGGGAAATAAAGTGTCTCAGCTTGAGGTAAACATAAAGCTAGAGAAGAATGAAGCGTGCCTCTCTCAATGGGGTCTTTCTGGGAGTCCTTGACACTCTTGAGCTGATCCCTGGCCTTTCCAGCAGCTGCAGCCTTCTGCTGGGGTGAAGCATCTGGGTCGAATGAGTGTGTTGCGACACGACTGTTTCCATTTAGTTGAGTGTCGCCGTTGGCGGTGGCCATAGCTCAGGGGAGAAGAGAGGGTAAGGAGAAGAAGTGATGAAGGATGGTGACGGTTGAGGTTAAAAGAGAGACAGGGTTGTTGGCAGCAGGCTTGGCTGCCAAAACGCGATGTTGAAGCTAAGTTTGTGATGTCACGATTTCCATTCTTGTCCATGAGTTGCTTAGCGCACGGCTGCGCAGTACCTGGTGGCGCCCGCCCCGCAAATTCCCGGTAGCCGTTCACGCGTGCAGTGAGTAATCGCTGTGCAGAAGGGGTCCTGGGGGGGATATTGCAGGATATTTCTTGCTCGAGAGGACTGAGCGATCTGTCAAATCTCGTCCCAGCTTGATCCTTTCACACTCAGTGCGTCTTCAGTAGTCACGACAAGATCAACAGGCGGACAAAATACAACGCAGACATATCCTGTGCGGTATCATGAATCCGGATTCACAGGAGTGACAAGATTCGTGCCTCAATATGAGTGGATTGTGCTACGGACGTCCCATATCCTCCTTAAGTCCCTTTGCTACGTACACCGGATCTGGCATTTCGTCCCCCCTTCCTCAAGGGCTCGCAGCCTAGACCCAAACACCATATTACAATGGTTGACCCCTTCTACCCCATTAACCTCTTCAATAACAACAGATACTCTACTAAGGGCTGTAGCACCGCTACCCTTCGTCTGCACGCGATTGGAAGCCCTCGACTCAGCCATCCGCACGATTGCCTCCGCTCCATCCAAGCCCAATGTTTGCACGCTTTCCCAAATCTTCAACTTCTTCAATTTCGGTGCCAGTATGGGACGCGGGTGATCTGTCGAGGTCGTGGCATCAGCTTCTGTAACCAAGATTGTGAGGTCGGAGAGAAGTTTGGCGGCGTGGAGGGATGCAGGGGCCTTCCCATTCGGAAGTAACTTGAGCTCGAGGTTGGTTAACTTTGGGCAGCATTGGAGGATATCGTTCAGGAAATCATCCGAGAAGTCATCTTCCATGCCCAAGTCCAGGGAGATCCTCTTCACGCAGCACGGCGACTCGTCAGAATAACGTCGTAGCATTCCAACCAACGACGCAGCCCAATCGCCTTCTGCTATCCCAGCACCCTGTCTGTATTCGCCCTTCAGCGTGATGACCTTGAGACATGGTAGGGTGAGAAATGACAACAGATCGGCGATGACCGTTGTTGGAGTGGAATTACTGAGGACAGTGAGGTCACGAAGGGATGATACCACTGGTGCTGCCGTCAGGTCTGTGCCATCAAAGTCGTCCATGTCGTCGATTGTGAGAGTGCGTAGTTTGGGTGCTCCGTCGATCATGTGAAGCAGCCCATTCACATTCCCTACGTGCCGAAGATGCAAGGTCGTTAACTGAGCGCACGGGAAAAGGCGGAGTTCGCGGAGGTCGTCTGTTTCCACGATGGAGAGGTTCGGTGCATTGAACCTAATGGCGTCCCAAAACCACCTATTGTTTTCGGTTAAGGTCTCCTCATCAGACATGTCCACGATATTATAGAAGGTGTGCAGTTGGGGCAGAGAAAGCGATGGCGACGGTCCGGTAGGAGCAGGCGCAATTGAAAGGAGATGAGGGCTGAGGTCGAGCTCCAAGCTTTCACAGTGGGGAAGGTGCTGCATTAGCATTCGGAGCGCCGAGGTCGCAATCTCCCCCATGTAACTTTCTCCCTCTGAGCCCGAGTCAGAGATGCTGGCAGTATCTAGCGGGCCTTCGATGCATAAGGTCAAGGGAGCATCTTTGGCATTTTGGAGGTAGGTGTCGAGGAGGGGTCTGTAATCTCTGATGTAGCCGGGAAACTCGACGAAGACAGAAGACCAAACGTGCGGGAGCCCAGTAACAATCTCCCTCCAACGATGACAGACATGGGACAGGTCCCTGGTCACGGCCATGATCTTGTCTGTTCTGACAGCGAGCGTATAGTCGTGCGCCGCACAGACGTAGGAGAAGACTTTGTGCCACAGTTCCACTGGCATCCTTCTCATGACAGAAATTGAATACCGACGGTCCTCGATCCTTTGACGCAGAAGGTTCCTTTCGGCCTTCAGTTTCGCAACTATAGCACAAAGACGATGTACCTCCTGGTCGTATTGCTGCAGCAAGGGCTCCTCGTTCCGTAAATAATGAAGAGTTTGGGAGCGCTCTGTCTCCGTCGGAATGTAGCTGGAATGAAGCGCTTCGTGTGACACAGTCTCGCGAAACGATTCGTTGAGGTCCGAAGGGGAGAATGTGTGGTTGCATTTATCGCACAAGATGGTGGGCTTTGGGATTTCCATCGCTTGGCATGTCACACTCCGGGCTAAGTCAGTATTTGAGCACATCAACAGTCGGTACCAGTTTGATAGCGACTTGCCTGAGCTCCCCTAGTAAGAAAACGAGAGATGGAAACCTATGGAAACATATGGCTCAATAGTATTATATAAGCGCTCATGTTTTGTGAAATCCTCGTGTCACTGAGCCGGCTTCAGCGTCCATCTGACTGTCGAAATAATTGTAGAAAGTGAAGTGCCTGTGGCCCCAGTGTGAGAGCAGGACGTTGGGGTAAAAGGAAGGCGTGCGTGTACATAAATTAGCGGATCATCGACAACTGTCGCGTCTATTTCGTTGTCTTTGTTTGTTCCACAACCTTTGAATGGAACCATCATCCTCGAGTGTACCCTCATCATCGTCTGCCGGTCCTCTAGGAGGTGGTCTACGAGACCAATACCGACATCCGAACCAACCATGGTCAATTCCAACAGGGAATTCGTCAACGCCTGCCCATGCAGGACGCCCTAATCCATCCGGACGGCCCTCCCACTCTCATTTCAACTCTACTTCTCATCAGAGCTCTCAGAGCGTTCAGTTCAGGACGAATGTCGCCTTTCCTCCCATGAACAGTCTTCTCAAGTCTTTAGTTGCATCTGCGATGCTGCAGTATACGAGTACGGCCATCGCAATGCCATGGGAAGTGGCCAGGACGCTGCTGCAGGTTCAGTGGGTTCCCAAGGAGTCGGAGGATCCAGATGCTGAGGAGGACGAAGACGATGAAGACAGCGACGAGGAAGCTGAGAATCATGATCATGATTCATATTTCGCTGATCCTGATGCTACGCCAACTCTACCCACCCCGAGGTCGAACCCTATCCATTCGACACTACCCTCCTCTGAAGAACCTCCCGTATCGCATGTTTTTCTTATTCCATCACATGGTGTTTGGCCCACCATCAAACGAATAACCAGGCAGCCAACAGAAGGTTACCTTGCTCTCTGGAAAGGTCTCCTCACATCGTCCTTCACGGAGGTCCTTGGGAGTACCTTCCAACCTCTCATACACGGCATTTTGCTCCCCGTTCCTGAACCATTCCCGTTCCACCATAGCAATTCGTCCGTTTTCCTCGCCCTCACGTCGCACCTCATAACAGGAATCATCCTCTCACCGCTTGATCTAGTTCGAACCCGGCTTATTGTACAACCACTGAACCTACCACAAGGCTCGTCACCTTCAGATGTGACGTATACTGGCCCAATACACGCGTTGCATTCTATCTACACCAACGAAGGCGGGTTACGCGGTCTGTACACACACCCACATCTCCTCATCCCTACCATTCTCGACAACGCACTGCGGCCACTTGTCTCTTTGACATTCCCCCCGATGATCCTCGAAACTCTGGGTCTAGGCTACGTTGCAGATGACCCGGAAAACAACAGAGTACTCTGGGGTCTGGCAGAGCTGGGAGGGAGCTTCCTGGGGTTGCTGGTCATGCTCCCAGTCGAAACCGTGAGAAGGAGGCTACAAGTCCAGATACGCAGAAGGTCGCACGAGGTGGAGGGTTCGAGCAAAGAGGGGCATGCTGAAGACGGTGGCATGACTGCCTGCGTGCGACTGCGACCCCGTCCATATCACGGCGTGATTGATTGTCTGTGGAGGATACTGACGGAGGAAAAGAGCGATCCCTTCTTGCAAAGTCAACCTCAGCAAATGAGGGGGAGGATGGACCGAAGGCCTTCGGCGAGCGCACGTCGACCTTCCACCACACAAATTCTTGAGCCACGTCCGCACGCTGATAAGGCGAAGGAACCTCTATTACCGGGGCTATCACAGCTCTACCAAGGTTTTTCGATGCGGTTGAGTGCAAGTATAGTCGTTTTCATATTGAGTGTGCTGGGTGGAGGCGATGGCGGGGACAGCGAGGGATGGGCGGAATTGTGATGGAGTCGCCAATGCGTAATAATAGTTCTCAAGCTATGGCGTTGTAATCTACAGCAGCTCTACCTGCTTATCTTTATAATGAATGACAAACCAATCTACCCATCTTGCAGTAGACTCGAACCCAGCAGCAACGCACCAGGTGGGCCTACCCCTTTACCGGCGTTGGACAACTGTCTTCAACACTCTTCAGGGCGAACTGGCTCGAGTCTAAAGATCTGATTTCGTAGCATCGTGCGTGGCCTCCGAAATGAGTACTGAATGGTTTGCAACTTGATATTCTGGTTGATTTGTCGAGGACATGAAGGATTATTGGCAACTACAATGTACACGTAGATAGTACGCTAATTGTACGAGTTGGAGCAGACAAGAAAGAGTACAAATCCGCCAACAAGATTAGTCCGGAGGAGAAGGTATTCAAGACGGTTTTGAATATTCAGGGCAAGATAAATTTAAGCACAGATACGAAGCGTCAAGTAATCAAGGTCTCCTGTAGGCTTCAGGTGGGGCGCCGTCACGGCCTCCCGAACGAGGAGGAGGAGCAAAGTCTCGATTTGAACGCGGCGGAGGACCGGGTGGAGTAGTTGGGAAGTTTCCGTTCGAATTGCTCGCAGGTGGGTGATAGTCATAGCCTCCTCGAGGGGGAGGGCTTGCGGACCTTGGCCTGTGTCTTCGTCAGTTGCTATATATCCGCGAAGAGACAAAGAGCAACGCTAATTACCTGTACCTGCCCTCCATGGGTGGTGTAACACCACTGCGCGGATAATCAGGTGGATAGCGAGGAGGAGTGACAGGACGACCTCGATACTCCGGGTAATCGCTGAGTGCTTCAGTCAATACGGATACGATAATATACGGATAGAGCTTACCGGGGAGGATATTCATCTCGATACCTCGGAGGAGACCGTGCGCGGGCTGGTGGAGGACCATAGTTTGACGGAGGATACCTTGAGTCAGGCGGTGGACGAGCATAGCGATCATAGGGTGGATAACCAGGGTCAGCATAGCGTCCTCGATACTCCACAGGAGGGTAGCGATCCCTGTCGCGTGGTGGAGGGTAATCGTCATAACGAGAACGGGGAGGAGGATAGTAGTCTCGAGGAGGAGATGGTGGTCGACGGTAATCCCTTCCATACTCATACCGCGCGTCTCGAGGAGCATCTCGAGGCGGAGGTGGCAATGAGGAATAATCCCTTTGAATGCGGTCTATAAGGGGTGGTTCATTGTTGCGGCGTGGTGCCGGGGGTGCAGGAGCCCTTCAATTGATGTCAATGACTGTGTTTGATATGGGGGGGGATGAAACTCACGGTCCAGGATGATGAGGGCATTCCCTGTTCGTCGTTGACTTGGTCAATAGTTCTACTGTCGCAAATATGACTCACCTAGCCCAATGACCCATCTGACCACACCTGAAGCAAGCACCAGGATCACTTGAGTACTTCGCAGTCCGACCGCCACCACGAGATAGTTCAACGCGTATTTTGTTACCCATGAAGTAACCTTCATGGTATTTGGAAACGCTCATTTCTGCAGCTTCTCTTGTTTCGAATTCCTGTGTGAAAGTTGAGCCACTGAATCTGTAGTGTGAAAAATGATTTAACATACCACAAAGCCATAGCCAAGTCTGCGAGCGAGAAGAAGGTGCAGAAAGGGTTCTCAGCGCATATAGGTTGAAAAGGGGTTACACGACGTACTTGAGCTCGATAGCAGCAATGGCCCCAATTTTACCAAAACAGTTCTGCAGGTCTTCTCTTCGCGTATGTTCGGGGAGCCCTCCTATGTAGACCTTGTTCGGCTAGACAGAAGACAGCAGAAAGTAAACACCCAGTTCAACTGTTTTCATAGAAGAGACGGCCGGTTGTCATCAGCCCCAAGAAATCGAAGAGCCAAACGAAGGTCCGTCAATAACCCCCAAAGTAAACAGTCGGGTAGCGGCCTAAAACCCCCAAGATTGGATTCATCAAAAGCCTGATAAAATCCAGGTGGCAGACTTTTCTTTGTCGATGTAAGGACGATTGTCGGGCTTTATGGTCCGTCTGGCTCTTACCGGGAGAAAGACAACAAGACAGAAGCATATAGAAAGACCTAAGCACCTTGATTTGTTTTTCGCGCAGCGGGAGAGAGTCAGAATCGCCTTTCGCACCAGGAGTGACATTGGAGGCGTCGCCGACATTAGAGCCATGGGCATATTCTGGAGCATTCGCTGGGTCCTGAATGGGAGGAAGACTACGCCGTTCCTCGATAGGAGCATTGTTCGCAGAGTCGGATGGTCTGGGAGGAATACCATGGTGGTCGTTGGAACGCCAATGCTCTGGCTGTTGAGGGCCGTCCATTGCACTGGGACTAGTAGAGGACATCGCGGTGAGAGAAAGAGTTTTTTTTTGAACTCCGACAAACCGTTCAATGTGTCACAAGTCACCATTATGTCATATGTCACATCCGTGTTTTTTTGCTCGGGGTTCTGCAACTTGTTTCATTCATGTCTCGAAAGGTCCATGCGGTATATTAGACACAAAATAGATAGCTAGCGAGTGTACTATAATATAGTCTGTAAAAGGTCTGTAGCCGTGATCAGGAGTCCCAAATCTAGAATAAGGTCCAAACAGCGCTGGTCGCCCCCATTAAGATAACAGCAACAACCCCGAGAAGCGCGTTCCTGTCCAACGCGACAGCACCGTTACCGTTACCGTTGTTGCCGCTTCCACCGTTACCGCCTGAGCTTCCGCCACCATTGGAGCCAGAAGGCGATCCAGGCACAAAGGTCGCGGAGGGGTTCGCAATGCAGGAGCTTGCAGCAGAACCAGCTGTAACGGAGGAAGGAGTTTGGTTGTTGACAGTGCTGTTGCCGGCGAAGGAGCAGGCTTGAGGATTCCTGTTTTCCGATTCATAGTACTCGCTCATGATGTAGGAAAGCTTGATGGCTAGAAGGAAACAGGTCAGCGAAAGGGTGTGGACTTTACAAAAAGGGATCACACGTACTGGGGTCGCAGCCAGACAAACGTCCATAGACACCGGTTGTACCGTTTCCACCTATCTCATTACAGCTGATCTGCTTTTGACCAAGCAAACCGCAAGTACCGTCAACGAGGGTGCCCAGGATGGCGCTGTAGTTGGCGGTGCTGGGAGTGAACTTGCAGCTCAGGTCTTTGGCTAAGCAGGCACACGCGCTTTCATCCGGAGTGGGGGGCAGAGTGGTCGAGGCGACAAAGGCGCTATTGGTCGAAGGGCAAGCGGGATAGCTGGCAGTCGCAGACGATTTGGACGGTGAGTTGGGGGGTGAAACTTTGCCGTACTGGTCCTTGAGGCGAGTGAAGTCGTCCCCGGTGTTGACGGTCTTACCGTCGCTCGAGATATTGACCATACCGTAAGAACCGTCCGCGCTGGTCGCCGGGAAGTAGGAAAAGGCGATGCCTCCCGACCAAATGTTAGTCATGCTGCTGCTAAACAAAGCCTCGACTTCAGTCCACAAGCGAGGTGGTTGGCTGACGCAACCGAATTCGCTGAAGTAGGCAACGACATTATAGTTCTCGAAAGCCGTGTTGGTACCTCCGTATTGGGCTTCGAGAGAACCGTCACCGCACCATTCGCTGTTACAAAATTAGTGCGCGTTCGTGCTCAACCAGGAATCCTTCGACGTACTAGTTGTTCAAACCGTAAAGGTCGATCGCGGTCGCGTCCGAGTTTTGACCGGACAAATCACAAGACAGGTAGTTGGCGAGCGTGTTACGGAAATCCACAGAACCATCGATTGCTGCGTATCCGACGAGAGCTGAGGATTGTTTTGATTTTCTGGTGAACGGTGTTAGTCTTGGAGAAGACCGGGAAAGAAAGGCTTACAAATATGCTTTGATGTCGCGTGCAGCAGCCTTGATATAGGGCGAAATTCCAGTAACTGGAGGGGTAACGGCTTCGTTGGCAACATTGTAGCCCAAAACGTTCTCGTATTTGCTGAAGACATCAATGGTGTGGAGATACTGGTCCAAGATGTTCGTTGACCAAGAAGGAGCGATACGGTCAATAGAACCGTTTAAAGGCAGTGACAAATCAATACTGTGAAAAGGCCTCAGGCAGCGATTCGGCAAGAGGAAAAGGGCGGTATTTACAGGGTGTAGATTCCTGCGTCGTTCAAGGCTTTCATACAAGAGTCGTGATCCTTGGAGGAGTCGACACTGTAGACTCGAATAGTGTTGACATTGAGCTCCTTCAGGTGTGGGATGTCTCGAGCACACGCCGCTGATTCAGCGAGGGGGTCGACGAAGGTCGAAGGCTCGCCGAAAGGGTTATTGGGATCAGCGACAACCTCGCCTGGGAGCACGATGAGCGGTGTCCGAAGTAGAGAAAAGTAAAGTACTCACCTTGCTCCTGATAACCAATTCCCCTCATGTAAAACCTGTTGCCATCCTCCGTATAGAGATAACGACCGGAGCGAGTGACTTTAGGGAGAGCAACAGCACCAAGCAGCGACGAGGCAGCCGCCACAAGTGCCGTGGCAGCAGCAAAAGAGGGAACCATGATGAAGCACGCCTATACCAAAGGAAGGGGGGGAAAAGTTGGATTAGGGTGTGAGTTTCAGTAAGGGCGTGAGGGGCATGTCAAGATGCCCGGTCCTATTTTATAGAGCTCGGCTCGCCCACGCCGCAACCAACGATCATAACAAGCATGCCAATTCAATAAACATGCAGTGTCCAACAGATGTCGCCGTTCTGCTTGGCCCTGCCACTTCAAACGTGAGTGAAATCATAAGTTCTGTGATGATATCGAGCATCCTCGCGATTCGGAACATCCCAAAGCTGGGGAAATAGGTATACGCGAGTGCATAACACCCTCGGCTTGGCAACGCCCTGGAACACCCTTTCTTTTCGCGCCCAGCCAACCCCGAGTCATGAGCGGTAGCAGATTACAATTCCGATCCTCATAAAAAAGGGACGAAACTAATTGTCGGATGCCTAAACGAATCAAAGACGGAGAGTTTTATTGCAGGGCGTGGTCAAAGTATTTACACAGTTCTATGACTGGATTCTTGAGTATCGTAGCAAGTGATCCTGAGGCGTAAGGCATCACCATCACTGGGTCGTTAATAGGGATAGATAGATAAGTCGATGACTGGCCCGCGTGCATCTGACCATGTTGATTTGTGATTTGTTGATTTCTATCAGCGAAGTTGGATGTCAACCTCGATAGGTACAACAACTGGGAGAGGGTGAGCAAGAAACTTGCAGTCGGAACGGAGAAACTTACGATATCATATAGGGGATCAGGGACCCGAACATACACGCAAATGAAGCCCAGACAAGGTAGAGTCCGGTCCCAGTGGAGACCGTGATACCAAGTTGAAGTGGGGTGGAATTTGGGTTCTGGTCAATCACAAAGCGATTGATGGAGTCGGACTTCATGATTGCAGAGGTCCACAGAGCAGCGCCTATCAGTAGAAAGAGGGCACTGAGCCCAGCAGAAATCGTAGAGAGCAGGAAGGTCAGATTTCGCTTCAATATGCCGCTATGGGAGCATAAGTCAGCCCGGCTGCACGCATTCGCAACGAGAGACCTACGTGATTAGGGCGAGCGCAGCAGCAATTGTCCCGAGGAGTATCAAGTAGTATCCTGCTTTGGTTGAATTCCCCAACGAGTTTGAGTCACGAAACGACGTTCCAGTTATTACAGCGTCGGTAAAGGTCGAATAATTGCTGGTCATGTCCTGCGTAATATAATCGTAAGGTCGGTATGGGTGGGCGGTACTAGAGTTGGAGCATATCCCCGCAGTTTCGTTGACGTAGGCGCAGTGGGAATAGAAACCAAATTCGTAAAACTGCCTGAGGCCGGCCCCCACACTCAAAGGCGCAGATGCATTGGAGGTATATAGTCCCCCGATGTCGTTCAAGAATGCAGCCGTTAGAGCAGCTCTGTGAAAACCAACCAAACGTTTATTTGAGGGAGAGAACAACGTAAAATCGGTAAAACCACGCACTGATAGCCAGACACATTCACTTTAGCCTGTTGAATTTGATTAACGGAAGTAAATTTTTGGCAAGTCGTCCACCTCTCTTTACCATATAAATCGAACGGGGTACTTTCGAAGTACTTGTCTGGCCCACCTACAAACAGTTGAATCAGATACCGACTGAGATCAAATGATAGCACGTACATGCGCGAAAATCAGTAGAATTACCGAAGCCAGACTAGTCAAACACGGGCGCATTGTAAGAAAATTGTCTAACGCATCAACGGGGAAAGGCGGGGACTCACGACAAGATGGAAGCAGTTCCAATGAAAATTTCACCGCGCATGTCAGAGATAGGAAGGATTAGAGGAAATCCCGCTGCCCTGCAGTTATAAAACTACCTAGCGCAGCGCGACTCAAACGTGGTTGGGCAGTGGGGACGGCCTCTGCCTCGAGGCGGAGGTAAAACTCGTGTTGCCTGTCCGGCAAACACCGACTTTGCTTACTAGTCAGAAATTACGTTGCTTACCCCAGTTACAATTACCTCACACTTCCCCTTTTTGGGACGCTGTTCACCGCATACGAGCTTCTGGCCTGTATACCACGGAGTCCATTCAGACAGCCACCAGTTTTGTTCCACAACCACGATGGCCCAGGCTGGCAAATTTCCCCTTCACCCTATCATACATGATGCGAGCGCTGCACCGGCCGTCGACACTTCTCCACATTCCCTTGGCTACTCCGAGCCCGAAGCAACAACAGAGAACGACCCCTCGCCAAGGCGGACGAACCGTCTTTCGAATGCTGTGGAGAAATTAGGGAGAAGTCTGAGCGGAAAGGCTGCACCTCGTCCGGAATCGCCCACAAGCCCGAGTCACAGGCGGATGTTCAGTCTTAATCGTAAAGGAAAGGGCAGAGTGAAGGGCGAAGGTGAGTCACCTGAATTTACTCGAGCTCCTCGACCGGCCCACTGATAGTCATCCAGAGGCTCTGTCATCCAGTGCACCGTCAACCTGTTTCACCAATTCACGGTCTCAGTCACCAATGCCTCAGCAAAAACAGGCCTCCGACGACTCCCCATTCATTACGCCACCATCTCCGACTCTTTCGAGTGGTAGACCATCTCTGAATGCCTTCCGCGGCGCAGGATCGATGCGAGCAGGAACACAGACATTGATACAAGTGCTACAAGCTATACCATGGACTGAGGATCCGGATCAAGAAGAAGAAACCTTCTCAGATGAAGATGAACGGTGGGAGGCTGCGAAACCCAAGAAGAAAGGTGCGTCTCTTCACCTTCAAGTACTCCTTACACAATGCTTACACCCCGATGAAGCACTCGCGTCGTCAATCCATACGATTCATCGTCCGGTAGCCCGGTCGATGCGTCTCGGTGTCTCTGAGATTCGTTCGAGGCCAGATCTTCCGGAAGTGGATGACGAACCGCCTTCTGAGGAAATTTCCCAATCGGAGGACGAAACTCCCGACTTTGAAGACGAAATAGCGACACCTCTTCCGACTGTTAGGCCTCAAGTAAATGTGTTCGAACGCGGGAAAATGAGTAGATCTGGCAGTATGGCAACTGTCAGATTGCAGCGGAGGACCAAGCTCGCAACCAAACTCAAAGAAGTGTTCGAATTGGATGCCATTGAAGAGGTCAGGGCAGGTGCGTTCTACCGTTGTGACCGGTCCTAGCCCCTCGTTCTGAACCCTCGTTTACCCAGAGATGCCTTGTTGGCTCTTGAGATCCGTCTGTAAGTCATTACCACCCCCTTGTATCACCGCCGCTAAATATGTTCGCCTCAGTGCTTCAAGGCTACATGTATCTCACGAATTCATATCTCTGCTTCTTCGCTCACATGCCGGCAAGAGAGGTAGGTGACGAATACCCCACTCGGCCCTGAAGCGCGTATTGAACATTCCTGCAGGATCAAGTACTCAAGTCCGGTTCACTCAATAAGAAAGCCCAGCGTACGAAGCGATGGGTCAAACACTGGTTCGTCCTCAAGAACGATGCACTGAGTTGGTACCAATCCTCATCTGTGAGTTATCCACCAAAAACAACACGCAGTTCGGACTAAATAAAATTTAGGATCCGTATTTCCCACACGGTATCGTTGATCTGCGCTACGCGATTTCCTGTGAAGCGGTGGGAGAGAGGGGATTCCGATTACGAACCCATCAGAAGACGGTAAACTTAACAGCAGACTCGATTCCCAGTCGCGAGGAATGGGTCAAAGCTATTCGGAAGGTAATATTCAAGGCTCAGAATATGGGAGATAGTGTCAAGGTGCGTAGTACGTCGTGCTTGATGTCATACGTTTATTAACATGCGGATGAAAGATTGCAATTCCGTACTCTGCCATTCTCGATGTGGAGAAGTCACAGGCGATGGACTTCAGTGATACAATTGAAGTCAAGGTGTACGACAAAGAGGCATCGGACCACTACTCGGTCGATTCATATTTCTTTGCGTACTTCCATGATATCTCTGGCGCACTCGAACAAATACGGGATGCAGTTCGGATTCAGAGGACCAATCCAAGCTCTGTACCGGAACACGTCCTCGATACTACGTCCTTGCGATCCAGTCCCTTACCAGAGAGGCCCTCCACCCTGCCCACCTCGTCGAGCTCAACTTCTAGATTCTCCTCTCTTTTGAAACCCTTCTCCTATGCTAAATCCAACACCACCCTCAGCACCAGCGCATCAAGTCCCGAGATGACAGAAGAATTCACTCATATATCCCGACGTGTTGATTCCGCGTCTTTCGTACCCGTGACGACGTCTGGTTCACCTGGTCCCCCGAAGGAGGATTCACTCAGCGAGTCTTCGTCTACCATTCTCACTCCCACACAATCCAGTATAGACAGGGGTTATACGTATCCACCATCCACGAGCATGAGCTCCTCTACTAGTTCGCCACCCCCGCTGCCGCACAGAACATCGGCCACCAGTATGTCCACTACTGCCACGAATGTCGCTCCAACTTCCGGTTCATGGCTGAGTGTTCCTGGGTGGTTGAAGGCCACGAGACCGAAGTCCCTCTTCGGCGCAAGTAATTCCAGCACCGATGCAACTACTCTCCATGTGAACCCTCCAGATGGCAAAGTACAAGAGATGTATTCCTCGACTGGAGGCTCTGCCTCCGGTAGCAAGTGGGGCGGCATGGGCGATTTGGCATACAGTGTTCTGGAAACACCTGATATGCCCATAGAAGAGGAGGTAGTGGAGAAGTTTAGATCGGCATTTGCTTATGATGAGAAGGAGACGCTTCTTGGATGTGAGTACCACGGGATACAGCATATACAATCACTCACGACTTTCAACAGATTTCCCTGGATATATCTTCCGACTCCTGCCAGTATATGGAAGGCTATACGTATCGACTAATTATTTTTGCTTTAGATCTACCGGACCCCTCAATTCTCGAACAAGGGTAAGTTTTTCTACGACCGCCCTATTCCCTCGCTTTCCCACCCACTGATTGAAAACTTGCAGATGACACTACCGATACGTGACATCCTTTCCGTGGAGATGTCGAAGGGCACCAGATTTGGTCACCATGGCCTTATTGTCATTATCAAAGGCCACGAAGAACTGTTCTTTGAATTTGGCGCCGAAGACAAACGGGACGCGTTTGTCATACTTTTGGAACGTCAGATGGAAGACGCTCGGCGACGCATTGCTATCGGGGACGCCCCGGAACCAACGCAGGGGGAGAAAGATGCGTTGATTTTGGAGGAATGTGAACCTGCGCTGCCGAGTGCTGCTGCCGAACCCCCGATGCCCGAAAGCATGTCTGACTCCTTACCGGCTGTGATGTTCACCTCTGCTTCATCGACATTTCTTACATTCAAGCCGCAAAAGTCACTGCATTTCACGTTCCTTACTATCGGTTCAAGGGGGGACGTTCAACCATATATATCGCTGGCCAAAGGCCTCAAAGCCGACGGTCACCGGGTGAGAATAGCCACTCACGGAGAGTTCAAGGAGTGGATTGAATCGGTGCGTAATAAAAGAATGGTGTTCTGTTCCAACACTCATGAGGTCTGTCTGTTTAGCACGGTATCGAATTTGGATATGTGGGAGGCGACCCTGCAGAACTCATGCGAATCTGTGTCGAGAACGGTACCTTTACCGTAGCCTTCCTCAAAGAGGGTCTCCTCAAGGTACCGTAACGGTTCTCAGTCACTTTTGCACCCGGCTGATCATGTACCAGTTCCGAGGCTGGTTAGATGACCTCCTGAAGACCTCCTGGGAGGCATGTCAAGGGACCGACGTTCTTGTCGAAAGTCCCAGCGCCATGGGTGGTTATCACATCGCCGAGGCGTTAGGCATCCCGTACTTCAGAGCTTTCACGATGACTTGGACTCGAACTAGGTATGGCATTGATCTACAGCGGCTAAAACAATATTGACTGAGGCATCATAGGGCTTATCCGCATGCATTCGCTGTACCGGAGCGAAAGGTGCGTTGTGGGTTTGGTGCATACCGTTCGACATTACACTCATTGTTTTCGCGTAGATGGGCGGTGGTTATAACTACATGGCAAGTTGCACCAGTTGCACCTCCACTCTCCAGTCGCTGATGGAAGAATCCAGTCCTATGTCATGTTCGACCAGGTTTTCTGGCGTGCCATCTCTGGCCAGATCAACCGTTGGCGTAGAAATGTCTTACAGCTCGGCAGTACGAGTCTTGATAAGATGGAGCCTCACAAGATACCTTTTCTTTACAACTTTAGTCCTCACGTAGTTCCGCCGCCATTGGACTGGCCTGAATGGATCCGTGTAACAGGTACCGTCATTCGACTACCCTCGTGGGTGCTTCAAGTCTGATCGTTTCTTTACTACTCAGGGTACTGGTTCCTCGATGATGCCGATGTCAGTTCCAAGAAATGGACACCTCCCGCGGATCTCCTCGAGTTTATCGACAACTCGCGAAAGCAAGGGAAAAAGGTGGTTTACATTGGCTTCGGAAGCATAGTTGTTTCGGACCCCCGATCCATGACACGATGCGTGATCGATGCGATTGTGCAAAGCGGCGTGCATGCTATTCTGTCGAAAGGATGGTCCGATCGTCTACATGTCAAAGCGTCCGACGCTTCTGAACCGGAAGAACCTTTACCCAAGCAGATCTACCCGATCTCGTCTATTCCGCACGACTGGCTCTTCCAACGCATAGATGCTGCGTGTCATCACGGAGGGGCTGGGACCACAGGTGCCAGTCTCAGAGGTAAGTCACTTTGAGGATTATGTGCGCCTATACTAAACCCACCTTGCCAGCTGGTATACCGACCATAATCAAGCCTTTCTTTGGCGATCAGTTCTTCTGGGCAGACCGTGTAGAAGCGCTTGGTGTTGGGACAGGCGTACGGAAACTTACGGTTGAATCTTTGGCAGAGGCTCTCCTCAGCGCCACTACGGATACCAAGCAAATAGACAGGGCCAGAATATTGGGCGAAGAAATCCGCGCTGTAAGTCAAAACATAGAAGTATGGTTAACCTCATTTGCTTAACTATAACACAGGAGAATGGTGTCGCCACGGCTATTGAATCCATCTACCGTGATCTAGAATACGCTAAATCCCTTATCAAGAAGAACGTCTCCGACACGGACGACGAGCTTAGTAGTGAAGAGGAAGAGGACGGTACCATTCGCCACAGGCGACGTTCTTCTCGACCTACTTCGTCTGGTTACAGCTCCAGTGGTTCTGTCCGAGGCGATGGGGCTCCGAGCGAAGATTGGAGTGTTATATCTGACCAAGACGACCGGAGGTCCTCACTCGGTAGTGAAGGAAGACGCCCCTCTACATCAGACCGTACGAAACGTACCAGCATTGCGGCTGCAATGCTATCTGTTCTTCCGGACTCCTTCCCCGGCTCTCCACGCCGTCGTACTGTCTCTACAGGTTCTCGACATTAATGGTTATCTTTAACGGATGTATCTTTTGGTTACGATTTGTGTAGAATTTGTGTTACTACTACTTGTACTTACATGCTCCTCTCCTGACAATCCGCTACATAATAGCTTACAGTTACATAGAGTTTTCCTTTTCATAATGGTCGTCAAACACGCGTTTGCTGAATTGCCCAAAGGTCACCGTTGGTGAAAGTAACTGGTCCGTGTCTGGCTGCATGAAGAAAGCGAAAGTTTCTCTCGAGATGTTACGACCGTCTGGGGACACTCCCACTCGCACACAATGAGGAGTTGCTCTCAGCTTGCCTCCAGTTGCAATTTCAAGGGCCTCTCCAGTCTGATGCAGGGAATTAGGATGGATGCTAACGTCCTTATGATGATCGGACTTACTTGGAACGCAAGACAGTCCATGGGAATGGAGACTTTAGTCAATTTTCCGCCTCTTGTGCGAATGAACAACCCCGAATCCGAGGAAGGAGACGAGACTACGACGGGATCTGGGCTATTTTCTTCTGTCCGGAGATACATTGCCTATAAATGAGATGCGTCAGGGCAAGATGGATGCCGATAGCGCTGACCACACCAACCGAGCACAAGCCCGTGAGGACGGAATGGTCCAGGTGGAAACCACACCAGCTATCCACCGGTTCGTCTTCCGTTTTCAGAACATCTTCGGGCGCGGGGAAATAGTGCAACAAACGAGCTTTGCTGGTTTGACTTCCTTCGATCAGTTTCGGCAAAGAAACAGAAGCATCGGAGAGCTGTGAAAGTGCTTTAGGTTTGTAAGATACCACTGCCCTCTCGACCAATGCATAAATAACGATACCGAATGGTTGGCAGGCGGTGGCGAGCTCACATCCAACTTTGAATATGAACCTGTTGAACAATCCTCGCTGGTTAGAGAAGAAGATGTGCAAGTACGAGAGAGTATCTTACTTTCCCAAATTCTTGAATGCTTCCTCGAATCCCTCAACTCCTTTTTCGTCCTTGGCCGGCCCTTCGATCAAGTATGAGAACGAGTAGTTACCGGTTCCAGTGAGAGAACACCCACATATGTTGGCACCATAGTATTCGGGATAGTTGGATCGGTCCTCTTCCGAAACTTTTGGGACGTCAACAACAGGGTTTGCGTAGTAGGAACCTTTGAGTGTATCTGAGGTCGACCAGGAACTCTATTCATTAATGTGCTTGAAAATACGGGCTGAAAACGACCATTACCAGGCTTTCCGTTCATTATTTCCTAGCAAATGCATATCCTTCAGCACTTTGTTTTCCCATCATATTGCAACCACCTGCCTTGCCATGAGACCATCCGAAGCTATCAATCCAAGTCAGATACAATGTTCAGGTCTCGCAAATAATGATGGAACGCGCCTGTAGCGACTGCTAGGATCCGTGTACCGTTCTCTCACATCTTCCGGCAAGGTTGCAAAACGGTACGCGAGCCTCAGGAGCCTTTCTCTGTACTGAGCGTAGGTGGGTGGAAGATCGCGGACCACGATAATTCCCAAACAATCTGGATTGGATCCAAAAGCGGCCTCTATGGCACCGGCACAGATGAGTTGCACTCATTATATCGACCATTGAGCGAACACACCTATGGAAGCTCCCAGAGATAGAGGGTTGGAGACCAGATCAGAGTAAGAAATCCAGACAGCTCCTTCTGGCGTGTACTGGTATGGAGCATCAGCCAGTTATACGAGTCAAGTTTGCCTTGGGAAATATGAAACCCACGTTCACAGCTGTAGTCATGATAGCGGAAATAAAGACGGTGGTGAATGGAAGAAAAAAGCGATAAAGCAACCCTACTCAGATACTGAATGTGATTTTCTAGCATGGCAATCCTCCACATGTACAATCTTGGTTCATCACAATAAGCTGTCAAATTACAAATTACATCCCGAAAACGAACTGATGATAAAAGTATGTAGATGCACATTCGACTCTAGTCCGGTGAAACTTGGGAAAGGTTCTAAAAGAGCCCTCCACTATAGCGTGAATTGCCTCATGCCACTGCAGTCCGAAGCTCTCCATTAGCCGTATCGATGTTTACAGTATCTCCGACGTCGTGCAGCTTGGTCTCGGCGAGTGCATCTCGAAGAGCCATTCCAGACTCGTCAATCGACCGTAGGAACCGCATAAGCTCGCGGCACAGCTGCCAATCTTTCGCGTTGATCGCACTGTTCAAAAGGCGGACCGCGTCCACATTGTTCTCGTCCAACTGCTCCATGTTGTGGAGAACAAGAAGATATGATCCGGCGGTTTTGAGCCGTCCGGAGGACAGGCACGTCTACAAATGCGGGTAACTGAGAACGTGTCGTGTGAGCACACTGGAAGAAAAACTCACCTCGAACAACGATTTAGGATTCCCGACAATGCTAAAGAGACGCGGCCATCGCGTCGTTTCCGTTTTCCGCGCGCAACCCACCACTACATCGAGCGCGACGTCGAAGTGGTCGAGAAATTCGACCACTGTAGAGAGCAATGCATTAGCATTGTCCGTTTCGTCGCCTGAGTTACACTCCAGCTCGACGACCGTGTGCAGCAGGACCTCCAAAGCATGTGAGAAATAGACAAGGGGCTGGTAGTTGATGGCGAAGGATACGGCTTCCTTGAGTTGGCTTGATTCCAGATGGTATCGAAGGAGGAAGTGCAAGAACAGTTGTGACTGGGAAGCGGGTGAGATGGAAGCTCGGCATGTTTTATGGACATGTGGCTTACACTGGTGCCATGTCTGAACATCGCAAAGGAGAGGTTCGAACGCGTCGCAACTTCATGCTCTGCACCGATTATGATACCCTTGTCCATCAGAACAGCTGCGGACAGACCTCAGAAAGCGAGCAAAGAAGGAGCTAGATAGACGCACACAAAGGGTAGAACTCCAGTGGTATCGCCACGCTCTCCTTCACACTGACATGGTCTCCAGTCGAGGGCTGATCCATGGTAAGCGCGTTGAGCCACACCCGCATTGTTTTACCATCGAATCCCCACAGGGAGTTTTCAAGTGCACGGATGCCCCTCAAATGGATCCAGCAAAATTCGATGTGTTCAGCGAATATCTGCATGTCGTATCGAACCTCCTGATCTGCAGACTATCCATGGGCCATCAGGACTCGCTTCGCTCGTTGAGAAGAAACCGGCACGAACCTTTCGAGGACGGAGGAGAACGAGTTGGCCTCCAACAACCATCAGTACGGTGGCGACCGTCAAGTCGTCGACGGGGTCTCCGAGCTGCTTTTGCGCCGTCGGGACCATCCAACTCAGCATTCTGACTGCACCAGGTGCTGCGATAACACCTTCGAAGGAGATGCTCCCACATAGATGTAGCTTGATCGTTTCAGCGGTTGGAACGATAAGGTAGTGGTGCAAAGTATTATCAGCAGTGTAGACCAGCAATGAGTTATCGACCAGAGACGTTATGACCACAGGTGATGATAGGACCTCGCGATGAAGCACATTTTGGTTGCTCAAGTCGAGATCGCGAGAGTAGAGCCGGATCTGTTCGGGAAGTTGAATATAGAGAAATAATCATGCGAAGCACATGAGATGACCTGATAGGATTTGGCAACTTCAACGGCAGCAATGAGGACGTGGTGGAACCAGAGAATCCCTCCTCGAACTGAGAATGCTTTTTCTTGCACCTCATCCGCGAACACCTTCCACCGCCCAGAGCTAGCACTATAATGTACCAGCCCCCATCGACCAGCGATAGCTATCAGCCGTCCGTCGCTACTTATTGACGAGTACCGAATTGGCCAGTTCGTTGACAAATAGCTTTGGGGTATCTTAAATAGAGTGTTCAGCGACACACAAATGACCAAAATTGAGGCAAAAGTCACCTTTATATGCTGCCAGACGTCGGACTCTGGATTTATAATGCTCATATCTGGTTGGTCAGCACCACGGTACACCAGAGCCCGATCGTCCATCTGTAGGAAGGCGTAGCGTGTGTTATCCTATCGAGAAACGGTCAGATACTAGGCAATGATAAAAAGGGAAAGAAACAACGGGTGTATGCTGGCCAGTTATTGCGCTCTTAGCAAAGGGTATTATGAAGATTTGGCCCTCGACCGCTGCGACGCAAAGAGATTCACTACTAATTGACCAATAAGATAGCGTTCCACTCACTCATAGACAGCGGATTGGGTTGAGCGAGGGCGATGAGCTCAAAGTTTCCTGGAGCCCAGAACTGGACTTGATCAAAGATCATTCACTTCAAGAGACAGAGGGACCTACGAGACTTTGGACGCCATGCATGAATAGATCCTGGAATCTGTCGAACTTTAGTCAGATCTGCAAACGATAGAGGACCCACGATCCACCGACTTTTTCAGGTCAACGTGTTCGTCAACACCAAACGCAGAGACAAGACACCGTCCACCCGAAGTAAAGATCCCCCAGCCATGTTGCCACCCAACGGCAAGCACGTTGCCATCCGCACTCCATTCCATCGAGCACACAGCCCCGGACTTCTTGTTGGGAGCTATCGGTATCGGTATTGTACGCGACGGGGGTACCGTGCCCTCCTGCGAGGGAAAGTTTGTGAAAGCAATCTCGCCTCTGTTCCAATCGTTTGATTAGCTTACGGAGAATGAACATAGGAAAACCTCAAATCATTCCGTACCCCAACATCCCAACGGCTATCAAAGAAAACTTGCCATTGATAGAGATCGCTACAGCCTTCCGGGGTTCGACGTACACTGGTCTGTTACGTTCATGTAGTGGTTCGTCGGGGTCAATCCGACGCTGTTTCTGGACCCATCTCGGAGTTTCAAAGTCGTGTATGCAAGTTCCCTGCCATGTACTTTCCGCGTCTTGAAGGTCCTGAGAGGTATCTGCCTATGATGCCAGTCAGCAAATCAAACGCTTTGAAGATTTGTGAACGAAATTCCAACCTGCTCGTCTGCGAATTGCGCAGGGTCGAGTTGATCTACATCCTCGTTTTCAGCCAAGTGGACGATGTATGCACGACCATCCGACGTGATCCACGTCTCCACTCCGGTTGACTTTGATACTCCTAGCTTTGTTACTACGACTGAAACGACGAGGATGAGAAGAATGAAAGCTTCGTGTTCAATGGAAATCTCAGACCTTCAGAGTCTATCAACCATTCGAACTCCTGTTCATTGAGGACCCAATTATCATACTTGCTAAAAAGTCTTCGCGGATGTGTCTCTTCATTGTCGGAAGGATCTGGGATGTCTTCTTCATCGTCATCGGAAGGCCATGGAATGCGTTGAACAGCAGGGGGTAACGCGGTCGAGAAGAGAATGAAATCGTTGCGCGGGGACAGACTATGCAGATACAGCCGTTGGAAGAGATCATCCAAACAAATATAGCTCGCGTACACACCTCACAAGGTTCCCTTCTATCCGAATCACACCCTCGAAATGTAAATGAACGCCAGTCAGCGGGAAGCCCTCGCCTGGGCCTGGGAGGAAGTTCTTCTGGGTAGGTGAGGTAGGTTGTTGGAACTGGTACACGGCTTCATCGGAATGGTAGGACACGTTCACAAGGACAAGGAAAGATTCTGTGGTCTGAGGATATAATCAGAACATCGTCAATTCCAACAAGTCAACCGACGCGCCTGAATTACAATTCGACGACCATCTGGCGACCAATACGGCCGCTTGTTTTCACCATGGTCGATAATAGAAGCAGGAGTGCGTGATAGGAAAGCTAGAAGTGCTGGAGGCTATGCTAGCCGTTAATGGGGTACGCCAGCATGGTGCAGCTAGATAGACCACGTACTCTTACACGCCAAACTGACAATCCATTTCGTGTGATCGCACAGAACAATGATTTGCGTGGACTCGGGGAGATTGCGAGAGTTGGTTCCGGTGGAATATTTGGAAGGGCTGGAACGGTCGACAGACGTCTCGCTGTTGCGGTCGGGAAATACATTGCAGGATTGACCTCTCGGCTACAGGGACTTCGAGTAGCTTCGAGTGTAATACAGAAGAGATTTCACTTGGGTGACTGGTATTCAGAGGTTGTCATCTTGAATTGTGGTGACGGTGCAGGGATGAGATTCAAGACGCGCTTCAACTTGAAGCGAGTTCCAGCGTCCCGCGCATGATCTCAGTCAGCTTGGGCCGGAATTTGCGACAGAGGGCAGTCCATGAGCTACTATTTAACGAGTGGAGTTTCATTCGTGAATGCGAAATACTAATGATACAAAGTCGCGCGTGCAATGATAAGGTAAAGCAAAGAAAACCGGGGGTACAAGTACACAGAAAGCTACTGGGGAATCCGAGAGTCAGTCGCGTGGGGGATATAACCAAGACTTGACTCTGGCCCAAGGTCCGTTTGGTTTCTGACCAGAGTCTTCATGTCTGATAGGTGTGGTTTCATGCATAGAGAGCACTGAAGGAGGGGCACCGAGTGTCATAGGTTGAAGGCCCCGTTCACGAAGGAGACTGAGTATAAGCGAGACACCCTCCCGAGACTGGATTGAAGAACAGTAATGAGAAATTTGAACTCTAGTCGAATGTACAGTCAGTCCTACTCACCCTCTGGACATGAGCTTTGAACTTGTTCAGGCCGTGTGTTTCAATGCGTTTCGTGAGCCCCCATCCGAATCCGGAGACGACCCGAGCTTCTGTGGTCTGTTGGGTACCCCTGGAGAGATAGCTGTGAGTTGTAATGCCTCCGGTGATATCATCTTTTACTCACCCTTCAGGGGTTTGTTGGAAGTATACAGACTCCTCCATCTTCAAGACCTTGGTAAACTCCAAATTCTTCGTTGTACAACGAACGGTCTTTCCCAGCGGATCAACCTCACTCTCTTCAATGACCCATGATTCCGTTCTGGAGATGATTCCCTTTGGAGCCCAGCGTGGTAGCTGTCCTTTCTTTAAGATGAGACGGGTAGTAAGGAGCGAGCCGGAAGGTGTCAGGTCTCTGGATATGACATCGCAAGAGATGATATGCTGGGCGAACGGGTTGGGGTAGCGAAGGAAATAGGCCAAAGATACGATGGACCAAGGGTCACTGCACGAGTGTGAGGATTAGAACGACCGAAATACATAATAGACACGCACTCGTAATGGAAAGTGTGAGTGTAAAATTTCATGGGGAGCTAACGTCCCAGAGTTCAAGTGTTTGTGACGATTTTCGGGGGGGTATTAGAGCAACAGAGATGAGCGTGCGTAGTTATAAGATAGGCGCGTCTGGGTCAGAATGGGAAGAGAAGAAGGATGAGATTTTGGTGGGGCTGGTAAAGGCTCGACCTGTGATCGAGGTCTCATGCCCTCATGTGGGCTCCACCGGACCTTGCCGAGCGGCCATCAAAGCGATTCTATAATCCTCTAATCAATCCTACGTAAGCAAATTCTTCGCGTACGAAATTACAGTTCAATACCCGCGTCATTAGTCAGTAGGTCTACCGCGTCTCAGTAAGATTCTTAGTACTACTACTAGTACAGTACTACTAAGATCTCAGTACTAATAGGTCTCGTCCCTCACTTCGCCCGTTCTGTCAATCAACACCCTCAACCCATCGTGCGCAGGTCTCGCCCATATCTTCTCTCCTTCACCCAGCATCGATATCCCAGTCTTCTCAGCCTCTGATAGTTCCTCCGGCTGGGTCATGCCACCCAAAACTTCCGTGATCGTTACATATTCTTCGTGGCTGACGCGGTGAGAAAACCCAACGAAATAAGACCGCACAGCACCTATCTCCCGCGCAGTAGCCACGCTCTGATCTATTCCAAAGTGGGAGATATGCCGTTTTGTCCCCAAGCAGTCCAACACGCACACAGGCAGTCGTTTGCTATCCTTGTCGCCTCGAATGACCGACCAGGCGGAGTCCGGTATATGAGAAACATCCGAGATGTAAACGACTTGGTCTTGAATCTTGTACCCCAAGCAGAAATACGGCTGTATGACCTTCTGGAGGTTTGGGTCGGTAGGTTTGGGCGCTCCCAATCCACTGATGTTCATTGCCTTCACCATATCGACGGGCGTAGCGTCACCACCCAGATCATTTGTTGGGGTGGGAGCGTATGCGGGACAGGGAAGGGTAGAAAAAATACGACCATGATGGACTGTATTTTCAGTAGATTAGTAAACTGTATTCACTAGCTTGCGGGGGCTAGAGCGCACCTGAGAAGGGTGTAACAAAGACTCCGGTGTCATTTATCTCGAATGGAACCCCGTCTTCTATTAAGTGATAAACGAAGTCCGGAACCTAGGATTAGATGAGTATCAGAGAAGCCGGCAGTAAATAGCTCTATTCTCACATCACCTCCTCCCGAAGCATATTCCTTTGAAACGAGATACGGGAAGGAACGCTTCACTTCTTGGAACGTATGCTGGGACAGGTAAATATCCACATGTTGCTGTATGTTGTTGCCCAACGTCCACCCTGGACCAAACGCCTTGATTAACATCTACGGTTCATTGCAGTCGTGGGCACCTCGTACCTCGCAAATCATCTAGTCCATTCATTGCTAACCCACAAGGTCAGCGAGGGTATCAATAACCATCACAAGGATAGAATCATACCGTCAGCATGTGCATGTGTAAGTAGCAATGCATCTATTCGTCGGAGACCGTACTTAGGAAACCATTCCAAAGCTGCTGCTTGGAAATTTTTCCCCGCATCAATGACAATCGTTCTACGTCAAACAAGCAGGGGGGCAGAAAGGGGAGAAAGCACATGAACAAGCCATGTATCGGGTAACGATGAAAGGGCTTTCAAGAATCGAAAGTACAAAGACAGACCCGGGGACTCACACTGGCTTGCCCTCTTTATCCTTCGCCTTCATAACTGCAGATGTATTCCTCCTTATGTTCTTTTTCCCTTCTGGCGTCAGGGTGGATAAGCATGCTCTGCAGCCCTCGATATTGGGGTCATCGCGCGGTAGCGTAAGGCATCCGATGCTCGGAAGACTTGAAGACGTGCCCGTTCCCAAGAAAATCAATTCCACAGCGTCGTCGTTTGCTGAAGACATTCGCGAATAAGAGTAATCGTGTGACTGAGAGGTTAGAGAAGTCTAGCAATGCTAAGTACGAGGATGAGGTGGTGGGCAAGGGCAAAGTGAGTTGACAGGAGTCAATTACACGCGGCGGCGAAAACTTGCCCCCAAACGATACAGCATCGATCGCGCGCGAGTAGGGCGCGTGTCCTCCGAGTACTCGCAAAGCTCATACATTGGGCAACACTTGACGACTACATAAATCATACACGCACGGTTTGTATTTACTACTTTGTGAAAACTACAAATAAAGTCAAGATTCAGAATTCCGGAGATTACTGACTTCGCTTACTAGAAACAACGTCTTCGTCCTGAACCTGATGGTTCAGACTCACTTTTTGCGCGTGTGGATTAAACTTGCTTGATTTTCCCTGAGAGAGCGTTCAACAAAGGGCCACCATAATGAACAAATTTCACGAACCCTGTAAAAATGTTGGTGAAACCCCACGCTTGTATAGACGCACCCACGACACTCACCAAACCAAAGCGTACTTGAAGTTGGGCGCCAGCGATCGATGAATCGAGTCACAGACGTCCTCTATAGTGGATCCCTTTCGCATGCACACCGGATCTGACAGGTCTGGATGGGCTCCCCTTTTCTTCGTGAACACTTTGACGATATAGAGCGCATCCCACATTCGGTCCACAAGGTAATCTAGACTGTCGAGCTGTCAGAAATCCTCCCGTATGCCATGAAGGAGACTAATTACTTGAGGTCCATTTCGCAACTGATGACTACCGTATTGGGTGTGTGAGCCAATTTGTTGACGAGCTCAAGACTGATCGAGTCAATCTTGTTGTAGACGTCTTTCGAAGGGGCTTCAGATTTTGGACAAAATGGAGAAATGTGGACCAGACGAACATAGACACGGGACATATTTCCTGTTGCCTGGGCTCGGATGAGATGCTGGAGCAATAAGCCAAGGTGAGCATTCACGTACCTATCAGGACATCTATGAACTCGTCCGTCGTTATCTGTGGTCCTAGACCAATGAGCGTTAATGTGGAGGTCGAGGGGGAACAACTCACGTCCTCGCGAATCATAACATCGCAATTGTGCAGTTTATCTAGAAGAACACATAGGATCAATCGTAACAAAGGACGTTTGTACAGTGAGCTTACACCCGGCAAGGATTGTTCTGATAGTCTTCTCGTCTGTTTTGGTCAGCTTCACGGTCGTGTTGAACTATCGTTGTGTTGATCAGCGTTTTTTCGGGTAGATACCTATCCTGTAACGGGATCCTTACCGTGATCTAAGTAGAAGGCAAAGTAAGTGACACGTCTCAATTAGAAGGGAAAGCCAAAGCGTACA
Organism: Marasmius tenuissimus; assembly: GCA_029532415.1. NCBI lineage: Eukaryota > Fungi > Basidiomycota > Agaricomycetes > Agaricales > Marasmiaceae > Marasmius > Marasmius tenuissimus. The sequence goes on from JAQOTA010000052.1 coordinate 1,533,698, forward strand.
CCACCAGTAGTCTTCCGCTTGAAAACGACGTCAGGTTTAGATTTATTGAGCCGAATTCCAACTGCATCGAGTTCGATTTCAAGCAAACGCCGTTGTTCTTCTGACTTCGTGGCGTCCAGCATGATCACTATGAGATCGGCGGTTTTTGCAGCTATGAGGCCGAGGTCAACGACCCAATCGACGAAGATGAGAGGGGTTCAAGCTTACTGGACACGACTTGTCGTCCACGACCACGGCCTGAGGGCACACTGTCAGTTTTACCTCTTCTAAAAATGGTAGAAGGCCACGCACCCTGGCTAGCCCCTTCGACAATTCCAGGAAGATCTAGCAGTTGGATTCTTGCACCTTTGTATTCGATAACACCAGGGATGGCCTATGGGTAGTGTTAGATCGCGCTTGTTATGGAGGATTTCTTCCTACAGTCAAAGTTGTGAACTCATATGCGGCGGATTCAGATTGCGTGTGCGTCAGCTTGCTCAGCAACGTCGACTATACGGTGCACGTATTAGCTTCTGTAGAAGGCTCAATCGGCTTGCGGTGCACGCACCTTTCCGACCGAAGGAAAACCTATAAGGGCTATTCGTGCATCGCCCGACTTCTGCACATCGAAACCCACTCCAGCTGGTCCTGACTTTGATGCCGGTTCGAGGAGTTGTTGCCGATAACGCGCCAATTTTGCTTTTAGCAACCCAAGATGGTATTCTGTCGCCTACTTGAGCACTCGTCAATGTATGCACTTCGTTATCGTTGTCGTGACACAAACTTTATTCTTTTGCGCTGCAAGAGAGTCAGTTTCATTACTATTTCCCTGATACATGTCCACTCACTCCTCGCCATCTCCTCTGCATTGGGATGAGTTATAGTACCGGTCGCATCGCGGTTCACAAACTTCTATAACGTACCCTCGATCTCTTTTATCTGGATAGCAATTAGTCAGAGAACTCGATACGAAGATAGTGCTACGATACCTTTTCAACAACACCCATGATGACCCAAAAATTTGCAGAACTAAACGAAGCAACTGAGTGGTGGTCACTGGCAGAGTGACTTTTAGAGTGATAACCACACTGGCAGGTAACGTGCCTGAAATGTCTCTTGTGACAGTGAAGTCATAGCATTTTTTGCTTTGGCTTCCAACCTTTATAACCACCATGCGTCGACATACACCGACACTCTTTACACATCCAGAACAGGACAACGTCGGCGATGAAGATAACGCTGACTGGGATTCTCCCCTCCAACAGCCTAGATCTACCTACCCTGCCTCACCGATGCCCCCGACCCCCTCAATAAACGGCCGTCATGGCAAACTGTCTCGTAGCAAACGTTCATACGGTCCATCCACTCCTCACCCTCCCTCATTGCAACATTCACGTTCATCTATTCAACGATACCCCGATGTCTATTCTCAATTTGTGGACCGCTACAGAAATACAGTTCCAGGCGACGACCCTCGCAATGACCCCGACAGTCACTATTTCCAGAGGGGTTTAGGACAGCTGGTTGATGCTGGTGATAGTGACGACGACGACCTATCCCGCGTCTCGCTTGGTGCTGGGGCAGATGGGCTGGAAAGAATTACTGCTATGCTCGACTCCGATGCCATAGAGCCTGCCTCAGAGAAGGAGAAAGAGCGCCTCAGTTGGCAGATATATTTCGCCTCCGTTCTTGGAGGAGACGTTCTTCGTTCCGAGAAGTCACGGATAGCAGATGCGTTGGAGTCACTGGGAGACGACCAGAATAACATTATCGTTAATTTTTGGCACGGCATACGCGCGAAGATCCATGGACGGACAGTGGACGAAGAGAAGCGGATGATAGAAGAACGCAGAATACGCTTTGTCGATCCTGTGATAGACGAAATCAAGAAGTTCCACGTCGAGAAAGGTGTGGACACGACCGAGGTGTTGGAACGCGTTCAAAGTCTTCTCCGCCGTCTCGACAACGTACACTCCCTGTATCCCAACCTGAAAGCTTTCTATTTAGACAAACCTTCCGCTGCCGAACGCTCCTTCCAAGCCCGATGCGATACCCTCAACTCATGGGTAACCCTGTTGACCTCCCTTCGGCACCACATAGACGTGCTTAAACGCTGGACGGGGAGCCCAACATTGGACGTTACCCAACCCAATACATCGGGAGAGGTTCCTATCAATGCAGGGAACCGTTCCAGTACAAATGGCCAGCAGGAAGTAGCGGATGGGTCGAGTTTCGTTGAGCGGATGTTGAAGGAGGAGTCCATGCAACGCATGTTCGAAAAGGGGTCCCTGGTCACTTCATACGCCTACGTCGCGGCTGCGAGGAATGTCCAGGTCAACCATGCCCCTCTCATTGAAGAACTGAACCTCCCTACCTTTGAGAAGGAACTCGTACCCTTGATCTCCTTCCCTACGAAGCTCGCCCAAGCATGCTTGCATCTTAGACTCGCCTACGTCCAGAAAATCAAGGGACCAGAGCTTCTGATTCTTGACCAGATGATTGACGACCTGAAGATCAGTATCGGGTTAGCGTGCACATTGAAACGGCAATACGAAGTCTTCGTTGCTCCAGATCCCAACGGACGGTGGAATCTCCCCCAGTGTATCAGCGAAGATTACGACTCTAGTATATTAGACTCCATGATTACATTCTTCCGACTCATCCACTTGAAGTTGAAGGGAGGCGCAAAGGACACATATTTTAAAGAAACGGATGTCCTCGAAGCACAATGGGCAACGCTGAACGACGTCAGTCTGACGATACCCGGTGGCTCATGTCTAGTTGCGGAACAGATCTGGTATGCTCCATCTATCGCTCCATCTCCATCTCTTCTAATGCGCGTGATAGCTCACTAACAAACCGTTTGATGGTTCGGGTCATCAACTACTTTGATACGCAAGTGCGCGTCCCCGACTCCGACGACCCTCGTAATAGCAGTGTTCGGCATCGGAAAGACAGCTCGGCTTTTGAGGACCATGTCCAATCAGCAACCGCTGATGTTCGGGGCATGACCGATGAGCACAAAGCCAGCTGGTACGGCAAAATCCTGGACAGTGTTCGATTACGATACCGGAAGCTACAACGGTTCGCGAGGCGAGTACTCCTGAACCTCGCTCACAATAACCTACCTCTAACATCATCCTTAGAGTTCTCACTCATCGATTCAGTAACTCAGCGGAGTTTAGTTTGGATGGCCTCCAACTTGACGGGTTCATCGAATGCCTGGTTGCATCAGACCACTTCCTTGTCTATACACATCACTACGAAGAGGAAGGCATCTACATCGTCGCCTCAAGCGCCTTATTTGACCGTTCCGACACCATTCAACGTATGCTCACAGAAGCATTTCATGTCGACGAACTCATCAACAACGATGGTCCCCAAGCTGTTGAACAGGGCGACCCGGAATTTGAGGAACCCCAGTATCTCCTCATTCTTTCCCCGCGACACCACTTCATGTGGCGAGGTCGAGTAATGCTCCAAGAGATCCCCAGAGTCGAGTTGGAACCTAAGGATGATCGAGTGAGGCTGATAGCCGATGGTCCACAGGATCGCCTTGCACTCGCGAAGCAAGTGTTTTCGGAGATATTCGTTGCAGTCGACGAGAACGGCGAACCTATCGAAACAACGCTTGGTCCCTTGTCGTGTCTCGCTGACCAGCAAGCACATCTCCCTTCGGTCAACCGCGAACTCCGCAAGATCGCACGGGCCACGATGCGTTTGGCGGAGTCGATAGTCGACTCGGTGCACCACGTCCGAAATTCGATGAAGATGACCATAGGGTGCCAAGACCTTATGGAGAACTGGTACCAGTTTGCTTCGGAGCACGGTCAACACGCCCAGAAGTTCATGGATCGTTCATCACAACTCCGCTTCAACCGACTGCTGATCAAACTGGCCATCTCATGGGTGACTTTCATTTGTGATGATTGTGCACCAAATGAGCAGAAGACGTTCAAGTGGGCAGTGAATGCTCTAGAATTCGCATTCCAGAGGACCAAACGCAGTATACTTCATCTCCCCGATGAGCAGTTCCAGATGCTTCGGCATAAAGTCGGGATCTGCATCACGCTGCTCATGGGCCACTTTGACATTCTAGGCGCCCGTTCTTCGTTAGAGGCGATGAGAGAGAAGGAGAGGCTAGAGCTACAGCGCCTTCAAAGTCTGGTGGCACCCATCACTCTCGAGGACACGGACGACGACCAGTCGGATGATCTCTTCGCTATTCCCGATAGCGCAGGCCGCAAATTCTGGGAAAGGATATCCAAGTCAGTAGAAGAGGTGGAAAATATGAGGGCAGAAGTCGGGCAAGAGTACCGTGCCCTGGGTCGTGTGCTCGACACAGAAAGATCAGAGGAAGACCGCTCCCTCGTATTTTTGGCCTCATCCTCATCCAATATCAATATCCGATGGCAACAAGGACGGTTCATCGGAGCGGGAGCGTTTGGATCCGTCTATCTGGCAGTCAATCTGGATTCTGGGACTCTTATGGCTGTGAAGGAGATTAAGTTCCAGGAGCTGTCCGGGCTCCCGAATCTGTATTCACAAATCAAGGACGAGTTAAGCGTCATGGAGATGCTCCACCATCCTAATGTCGTCGAATACTACGGTCTCGAGGTGCATCGCGACAAGGTGTACATCTTCGAGGAATACTGTCAAGGTGGAAGTCTTGCAGCGTTACTAGAACACGGTCGAATCGAAGACGAGACGATCATTCAGGTCTACACGATGCAGATGCTAGAAGGATTGGCGTATCTACATTCAAAAGGCATTGCACATCGCGACGTTAAACCTGACAGTGAGTTCTATTCAATGAAATCAATGTATGTTGAAGTCACCGAAATTTTCCGTAAGATATTCTCCTGGATCATTTGGGGGTCATCAAATTCGTCGACTTCGGTGCGGCCAAAATGCTCGCCAAAAACCAAAAGTCTATGGCAGCTCGGTCTCGCCGCGCTCCCGACTCCGGTTTCAATCCGGGACCTGCACTGGCAGATGGGGCTCCACTTGGGATGAACAGCCTTACTGGGACACCGATGTATATGTCCCCGGAAATCATCAAGAACGATAGGAAGGGAAGACTCGGGTCCATGGACGTCTGGTCGATGGGTTGCGTCGTTCTGGAATTCGCGACTGGCAAAAAACCGTGGAGCAATCTGGATAATGAATGGCAAGTGGTGCCATCACAGATCGTTCAAAACCTACACGTCGCTGACGACCATTAACTCGCAGGGCGATCATGTTTCACATTGGCGTTGCCACTCAGCATCCTCCCCTCCCCGAGCCCGGTCAATTAAGCAATCTGGGTATTGACTTTATCAAGCAGTGTTTGACAATTGACGCGAACAAGCGACCGACGGCCGTCGAGCTAATGGAGCACCCTTGGATGATCGATTTCCGAGCAGCGCTGCAGAGTTACGAGGAGGCGGAGATCGCTAACAACCCGCCAGCAGAGTTGCCACCGGAACAACCCTTTGAGAACGCGACTGTTGCTCGACAGGCGGCCATCATACAGGAGAAGGAAGTTGAGGAGATTACGCGCACTTCGCCCGTCGTTGATGAAGATACAACTGAGGAGGAATCGTGATAACTGGCCGGTTCGGATGGAATTCATCGGAAGGATACTCTACACATCCCGATTTATCGGACCACTCAGCACACACGATCTATGTAGCCGATAGTCTATACTTGCATGTAACATTTGTATAATTCTGCAATCCCGTGTTGTATATTGTAAACGGAGATCGTTGGTTGATTCACTCGTCGAGCGGAGGGATATCCTTTTGATTGACAAATAGATAGAGATTGAATACATTCATGAGTGTGATGGTTCAAAATTGAGGGAAACTAGCTCCTGAAAAAACGCGTATTTCGAAAGCAAATAGACCACTAGTAGCACAAAAAAAGTTCAGAACTTGACTTGCAAAGCATCCAGCGAACCCAGCACGCATAAATGAACTGTAAACGAGGTAATAGAGATAATGGGTCGATTTCTTTACTCAATCACCCATCGTCGCCCTGTACCCATTGTCTCTGAGCTGCCCGACCGGGCGTGTTGTTGGTTTCCGGAGTAGTTGTAGTAGCTTGAGAAGCTGTTGACACTGCTCTTAGAGCTGCTAGAATCAGACCGTCCCAACGATGCATTGGGATGTGGATCGTCAGACCTCATGTTGTCCCGGACCATGACGGATTGTGGGGGAGTGATAGAACCATCACTTCCGCGAGGGCTCTCGAAGGGCACAGCCGAACGTTGGAAGAACCGAGGACCGTTTGACATGCGACCGGGGAACATTTGGCTTGGGGGGGGAACTTCAGCTCCTCGTCCAAAGGCGGCAGAGAAGGTAGGAATAGGCTTCTCGTTAGACGGGAAGTCGACCTTCTCCACATCACTGGTATGATACACAGGGGTGAAGTCATCCCCTGGAAGAGGTTCCTGGGCACTGACTACGAGATAGGGTCAGTATCGATCACAACGTTAACTTTTCACATGGGCACTCACGATACCGAGGAAGACCCTTTCCGAAGTTGTATCGGCAAACGACACCAAGGACGAAGGCAGTGACGGTGAGGAAGACTGAAGAGACTGCCATCATACGGAAGAACATCCAGGTTACGAATGTCCAGCGGAAGGTGTCAGCCAGGAACATAACGCTCCAGCCGCCGAGGTAGCACAACGAAAGGAACAGGAAGATTGCCATGTAGATTCGGAGTTCCCTTCGGATAGATACCCAGCCCATGATGATCCAGGGAACAAGAAGCTATTCAGGATATTTTAGTGGTAAAACCAGGAGAACATCACAATAACTCACGATTATGGTGACAAATGCAGTGGCTTTGTACAAAGGAACATACCAGGCAGTTTTGGCAGCAACACCGTTGAAGAGATTGTCGATCCACAGGCCGCAAGTCGCGCCCATGAAGAATATTGAAAGTTGAAGGACGATAGACATCACCAAGACCAACTTGTACATGCGGTTGATAGCCAATGAAGCACCAACGCGCTTGAATGTCTGCCATCCAAAGAGCTACCAAGGAAGATCAGTCAGAATACCAAGACACCAAGACTAGGGGCGTTTGGGACGGACCTTGATCAACTTCCAGGTGAGATAGATAGAGACGAGAAGAGCAATGATGTTGAACGAGAGTGCAATGTACTCGACGATAGAACGTGCCCCCCAGTAGTTTGGTAAAAGGTTCTTGCCTGCACAAGCTCCAGTGGTGACGACTTGGTTGTAATTCGCCCGGAATTTAGCAGTGTGGGCAATCTGGAATCCAGACCAGCCTGTAGCGAGAACATGGGTGAGAAGGGACGCTGCGATATGAGGGATCGACTCGTTGAGAATGGCCACGATAGACATGCCCAATACCCATATTTGGAAGGCAATGAAGACGACATCTTCACGCTTTGTATTGGCAAGACTGTTTCAAGTCATATTCAGTCCGCCGTAGAGAGACAAACGGAGACACGACGTACACGCTCACAGGCCAATTCAGGGCCCAAGCACAGCTCATTGACAACTGTTCTTGTTGGCCGTTGAATCCACCGCCATTCAGAGTAACGATGACGGTTTGATCACGTGGGCCTGGCCATGGATGTCTCTTGAACTTTACAGTAACATGAGCTACCTCCCAGGTGAATCATTTCGTATGCACGTACCAGAGAGCGCTTGCCCACTGCCCTGCCAAGATTGGCAACCTCGTCATCGCTGTCGCTGCTCTCACTCTCGTCGTCACTGTCAGACGATTCACTCTCATCCTCACTTTCACTCTCCAACTCATTCTCGTCGTCATCGTCATCTGGCCTCCGCTGCCCGTTGTTGAGTGTCGGGAGGGCGACCGATGAGGTAGACGAGGAAGTGGTTTGCTCTTGTTGAGAGCTGGATCCTGCTGTGGTTGAAGTAGGGGACGTCTCTGCTCTCGACGTCGAGGTAGCCTCTGATGAAGCAGAAGAGGCCGTGGTGGATGCAGTGGTAGGGCTAGACTGGGAGTTGGCAGTTGCGGAAGTCGAGATCGGAGCAGGTGTGAAGGTCAGACTGGTGCTGACGGCCGCCGCTTGTGCCATCATCGAATTGTGAGGTCTGACTGGCCATATAGGGTCACACTGGTCGGTGCTGAGGTCGGTTGTGATCTCCTTGCACCACTTCACTTCGTTTCCAGTGAGAGCTGCCACACCCTTTTCGAGGGCCTGTGCCTGCTCCGCAATAGAGGTGAGGAAAGAGGCGGCATTGGCGTTGACGCTGAAAGCATTAATCTGGAGACCGAGTTGGATGAAACAATGGAGAAGCGAAAAGATGAAGTAGGCAAGCGTAAGTCGGGTAAAAGTGATTCGTTCCCACTAAAGACGATCAACGGTCAGCTCAGCCTTATCGTTCGCACAGGATGCTGAGCACTCACAACCAACTTCGCCTTAGCCGGAAGAGGAACATAATTCCAAAGCTGTTTAACACGCATTATCTTTATCTGTTGCGCAATCAGAAATGGCTCCAAAAAAATCGATTCGCTGCGGGCACCTTTTCTTGAGGAAATGAGGGGTGAAAGCGCCACTAGGACAGCTAGTTTGCGAGAAATGAGCGACCGAAGACTGTCTCGAAAGATCCGCTTGGGTCGTGAACGGACCGGCCGACGTGGAAGGGAGGAGAGGAGAAAAAAAGGAAGGGAAAGAAAAAAAGAGCGGAGCTCAGTGGTGAAGGCGAACTCCAAGAGGAGGTTGAAGGGAGCCCAGCACCACTTTTAGTCCACCATCAACCGTGGCCGGCACGTGAAGTATCTCAGGGTCCTTCAATTGGTCCGTTGCCACCCTTCAGAACCTATTCCACGGGTCGCTTGCACCCAGCCATCACATCACAACATTCAAACCTTAGATGATATCAGGAAGGCAGAGCTCAAAAGAACTGAGAAGTGATGCGGACTGTTACTGAACAATGATTTGATCGTTCAGAGAGCCAGCGCGGCGGTGAGATCGCTGCACGGAATTGACCTTCAATCACCATGCAAGATTGTATTGTACAGCGTATATAGGTTACAAAATAGACAGTCCAAATGAGATCTGGAGAGGGCATCAGTTACGGAAAATGTGTACGAAGAAATGGCTCACACATGTAGCGAGTGCCATATCCATGATGTGGATCAGAAGAGTCATAACACGCCCCCAGGTGGGAATTACTCCTCCATTCTTGCGTGGTCTAGAGTTCTATCGAAACTCTGCAGACCCGCCGACAAGTTCTCAGTGACCTCAAAAGCCTGTCGTAACTGAGCTGCCTTCCCGACCTCCTCGACGTTTCGCGTTATGCTGTCTACCACAGCACTCCCACCAGCTTCGACCTCTCTAGTGCGATCCAGCAACTGGGATACAGCCCAATTCAGATAACCCGTCTTACTGGTCTCCCACTCCCTCTTCCCCGGTTCTGTCAGAGGGAATTGTGTCAGGGCCGCTACAGTCGCAGAATCCAGCGGGGGCAGGTTGGAAACGGCATCGTTCATAGCCATCAACTGACTGGGCAGTTGGCCCAGAATTTCCAGACGGTCAGAATCAATAATAGACACTTTTTCCAGCCGTCGTTCAGACTCTACTCGTTTCTTCTTAGCAACCCGCAATGCCCGCGACAAAAGCAGGTGGAGTCGCCGTTGCTATCGCGAGCGAGGCATTTTGTGTTGAGTACAAAGCTGTTGAAATTGATTTGAAAGGAGCCACATACATTATCCACCTGCGCACGAAGTTTGTCGATCTCTGCTATGAGCTCCTCCTCTTTGGTGGGATTGATAGTGAGGTCCAAGCCCTCTTGGTGCGGTAGAACGATAGGCAGGTTTGGGGGTATAGCGAAGATATTCCTCAAGCACCACGCCTCGAAGAAGTCAAAGGCCAAGTCTGTATGATGCTCAAGAAGAGTTTGAAAAGCGACGAGTCCTTGTTCGAGCTCCTGAGTGTTGTAGTTCTGTTTGGTCTCTGCTGAGCGTTTCTCAACCCATTGCAACAGAAAACCTTCGAGGCCGTTGACACCGTCTGTTACTGCCGCGTTCACGACATTTATAATGTCGTCTAGGAGGAGTTGAGGAGAAAATCCGAGCGCTTCTGTGATCAACAAAGGGGGCACGGTGGTGGAAGATCCTGACATAGACGCGTTGTTGGTCCATGTTTGTCACGCGTGCCCCAAATCCCACGCACAGTGCTTGGCATCGCAGTAACTAAGATTTTACCCTTTCCTAACAGGAATCAGCAGGAATCTGCGCGCCGTTCCCTCCGCAATTATTCCACAACCCTCTTCCGAGCAAGCTGGCGGACCCGAGCCCGTTGCACACCAATGTAGCACGGTTCTTACCATATTGTATGGGTTTTTTGCAACGAGGAAACAATGGGAAAATCCAGAAAAAGACAGGACCATACGATCCCTAACTCTTGGGTCTAGTGCAAGGTTGACGTTGAGCCCCAGGGGACGTCGTCTGCTCAATCCCGATGCTGACATAAGCCCTGCACGCTCGCAATGGACTCAATCCTCTGCAAGGTTACAGCATTTCCCGTTCCCGATTCTATTTTCCTTGTCATCATTCGAACTTGGTATGGAGAAGACAGCCCAATGTTATGAGAATCTGTCCGACGATATGAAAAACAAAAAAGTCCTTAATCCTTGATTATACTTCGATTCCCTTTCCGTCCTTCGAATCATCGATCACTTCGTGAACTTGGATGCCTACACATCATCCCGTTCAATCAGCCAATGTCATACGATCATTCGTAGAGACCAGAACGCACCAGGCTCATCAGACCTCCAAGACCTCCCGAGTCCGATCCACCGGTGGTCTGCGCACCACCACCAAACTTGCTCTGGACAAGAAGCTTCATAACAGTCATAGCGGCGCCATTGACAGCGTCCTGCTTGTCTCCTTGCTTGGCACCGCCAGACTTGTCGAACAGCTTGGATGCTTCTGCCATCGCCATACTGATCAGTTGACTCTGGGAGCCTGAGCTGCCGCTGGATCCGGAGGATCCAGACCCAGCGCTTCCGCCACTACCACCGGTGAATTGTTTGAGGGCCTGGAACATTGACGAAAAGATTGTTAGTACCTTTTCGTGATAGAGAGATGGTGGACACTGCCTAACGTACCTGTAGAGCTGCTGCGGCTCCCATCGACCTCGCATCCATGTTGTTGGTGTTACCCTCTTGATATGCCTGCTGATGGGCCCTTGTGGCGTGCTCTTCGTCGACAGGCTGTTGGTGCGAGGACTGAGAAGTTCAACCCCTCATGGTCAATCTCCGTTAACCACAGGAGCATTCGCGCGGCGAACGAACCTTGTTATCAGAAAGGAAGCTCATGGCGGTTTTGAAAAGAGAGCTGTCTCCGGATCCATGTTGAGATGCACTTCGTACGACCTCGTCGTCGTCGACTGCGGAAGGTAGGGGTAAGTTACATCCCCTGAAGTTGGGTCCGAAGCTTACAGGATGGACCATGGCTCGACGGCCTATTCCCGGGGTTGAGCTCAGCTCCACCAGTCTTGTTGACATTGGCTGATTAACAACGACAAGAAGTTAAATCGATCAGGATATTCTGAAGTTGCAAGTCAACTTACAGCTCTCATTCGAGTGCGACTCGTATGCCTCGTAGCCTTTCTTTGCGAGGTTCATGAAGTTATCCTAGTGAAGGTAAGAATCATCAACTCAGATGAGAGAGTGAGGACATACCATTATGGTTGCTGAACGTGAACGTTGACAATGACTAGTGATGCTGGCAGTGGTCTGGTTACTGGTTACTGTTGGTTCGCAGCTCACGGCGCACCTTTATGATCTGTTCCGATCGTGCGTGGGAACGATGATGTCATGTTAAATCCCCCTGATTGACGCGACGCGCCTGCGGAGGTGACAACCGCGAGCTTGGCCGGTCCAACTGGTGGGAAGGACTGGAATTGGCGGGAATTGGTGGTGCAGAACCGCATGGTGGTACTGTGATGACTGGTGGATGATAGAATTACATTTGGCGTGTTGTATGGTATTGGGTATACTGAGTACTAGTACATATTATGATTCATTCCCACTTGTGTTCCGTCAGCTTCGACTTCATGACCTTAAACTACTTTGTTTCCGACCTCTCCGACCTTGGCGCCAGCACCCGGAGCGTAAGGCCCTCCAACAGTATTTGCACCGCTCTCTAGCGGTGCACTTGACGCGGGGACGCCGCCTGCGGGTGGGGCGCCGTGTGTCGCTGAACCTTGTTCTTGGACATTGCCCAGGTAGTTCTGCGCGGCAGTTGTAGCCTTGTCGACGTAAGGTTGTGCCGCCTGTTGAGCAGCCACGAGGTATTCCTTTCCGGTCTGAATGGCAGCAGCTGCGCCAGATTGAAGCTGTGAAGCCACACCAGGCTGTTGAGTCCCGCTCGGATCTGATCTGGTAGTAGTTGTCGAGCCATCGGTACCCGAAATGTAAGGCTGTTTGGACTTCGTTAGGATACTGCTGCTGTAGAGAGAATTCTGATGCACGAACCTGAACAGCGGCATTCACTGAAGCAGCGGCATTGGTAGCGAGAGTCTTCGCTTGCTCAACGTATGCTTGGCCAGTCGCTTTCGCCTCCTGAACATCGTGTTGACCTTGCGTGACCGCTGCATTCGTGGTCTGTTTAGCTTGCTCCTGCAGCCTGTCTGTCGTTGTTACACTCTCGCCGGTAAAGTCCTTGCCGAGAGACTGTCATCGATGATTTTAGAATTCGATTGCGAGTAAGACACACGCGAGCGTACCTTGGCGGCGTTGGCGGCGTCCTGTGCTACATGTTGTGCTTGGTCTGCGTTCTTCTCAATTGCCTTCGCATCCGCCGATGTTTTGGCTTCGACCTGAGCAGTAGCAGCAGTAGTTTCGAGTTTCGCAAGCCTGTGAGCAGGATTAGCCACTAGATCGATCACAGATCACCATGAGAAAGACGTACTCGGCGCCTTGAGCCTCTTGAACGTTGAAGATTCCTCCAGTAGACATTCTGAGTGTGATTGAGTGCGAGTATGTGGTTTGTTGATTGAGGTTATGGGTTTGGGATAGCACCTCGTCGAAGCTTGATCTTTTTATAGTCCTGGCTGCTGGCGGTGGAGGCACAAGGGGATACAATGACGTCAACAACGAATAATGCACAGAATAGGAGTAGTGACGACATCGCCAGCTTTCGCCCTTCGCCCAGCCTACGTACAACAAAAATTCTAATCGGTCCAAAAAAGTAGAGGCAGCGCAGCAGGATGAATATCTAAGGCATAAGAAAGTAATAAACAGAGAGCAGCAAAACGAATACAACTAAGGACTCGGAGACACGGTGTTTCTACAGTTCATTCAAATGAGCGACAGACGGTCCAGAATGGACAAAATGAGCAGATTACACTGGAAGGGTGAATGCGATCATAAACGACAATTTGCACAAGGGAGTGGATGATGGAATTGATGGGATACCATAAAAGCAAACAGACTGAAAACGTCGAAACGACTGGGCAAGGGAAGAAAATCTGAATGAAGAATAGAAAAACGAGAAAAAAAGGGGGGAAACCGCACTTCAACGAGGCGACTCGTCCCAAGAGCTCATCTTCAAGAATCTGGCAAGCACTTCTTCGGACCCTCGTTTGAACAGGTCTACTCCACGAGCAGGATCCCAAACACGGCCACCCTTGGTGAGTGGTGCACCGTCTGCCGGGGATAGAGGACCTATGGAGGAAGGTGGAGAAGTAGCCCATGAAGATCCGTCGTGCGAGACTTGACGAGATGGCCCACCAGAATCTAACGTGGGGGTGGCGGTAGTAGTAGGCGACCCCGTTCGTATTTGACTCTTCAATGAACCTCCTCCGTTCGTCTTCATATTGCTCCTCGCCGCATCGGTTGCATTTGAGCCTTCATGAATCGAGGTTCGAGGAGAACGCCCAAGGGAAGGCGTTCGTGGTGAATCTCGACCGTTTCGTCTGGCTGCTGTCACTGTCGACGGTATGACTTCAGGAATATTGCTCATCACGGGCGGGGCAGTAGACGTCGTTGGCGGTGACCATTGCTTCCTGTTGCTGCCGGGCTGCGATGTCAACGACGTCTTCCGGTGCCTGTTTGAAGTCTTGTCTTGACTCGAGCGTGACGGCGGAGATTGAGGCTGGACCTTTGGCGGGGGAATGAGATCAACTTGAACGGCCTGATCTCGCATCTCATGGGTAATAGTCTGAACGCCACGTACTCGATACTCTTTTTTCTTTGGTTTGCTGGTACTTGCCGAAACGTTTGAATTGCTCCTTGACCTTGCATTGGCAGCGTCAACCTCGTTATCGCTGTCTGCCCATCGAATAACGGATGAGTCGTCATCATCGGCATTATCTTCGTCATCTCCGTCACGACTACTGATCTCCGCTCGTTCTTGCCAGCTCTTGCTCTTCCGATAGTCATCACCATCGAACGCGGCGGCTAGCGGCGGCGGGGGTGGTGGCTGCGAAAGCTTGGTAGCGTATCGCTGTATACTCGGCACTGTATCCCAAGCATTAGCAAACGTCAATGAATAAGGCACGTGCTGAGTAGTAGGTGATGTGGGACGAGCAGTTCCAGATGGCGATATTGGTGATACTGCTTGAGGCTCTGGAGCTGCGAACCCGTTTTCTGGCAATTGGCTTCCAAACCTTATTGGCGAAGGCTCTTCGCCCGGCGGGAAGACCCGCCCCGGTTTATGCCTTGGTTGTCCCTCCCACGGAAAGACGGGTTTGACTTTGAGAGGATCGGGAGAGTGTGAATTATCAGTACCGGTGACAGTGCGATAGTGACCGAGCTTCTGTAACGCTTCTGGAATCCGCGGCGGAGGCGGAGGTTCGAAGAGAGAGGTGGAATTTATTGAGTTGCCGTGTTGAGGATGCTGATTGGATTTGCCATACGCTTGATCCCACTGGTTGGGAAAGTACGTGTCGTTTGGAAAGTTAGAATTGGGAGCGGTCGTTGGAGGAGGTTCTACTGCAGGGTTCCAAAAGAGGAGTGGGGGGGAAAAGGGACGAACAGCTTCAGAATCGGTGCGGTGTCCACTGGGTTGCTGCGACTGACCTATGTCGTGTGTAACGTGTTCGGATTGAAAGGAGTCAGTGTGTGGCAGTGGAATGGGATGTGGGTGGGGACTTGGGGGAAGGTCTTCTTTGATAGAATCTTCGGATTTGAGAGGCGGAGAGGGTCTCAGCAGATCGAAGCGGCCCTCTAACGGCAAACTTCTGTATTCCCCCTCACCACCAGCGTTGTCCTGCGTTGGGCCCAAACCCACCGAATTCATACCCTCAATAGCAAGTCGGCGGAGTTCTTCCAGCCCGATTGTTCCCCCGGGTGCAGAAACGTCGGACGACGACAGGACATCGGCTCCTGTGGCATTCTGTTCGTCCCAGGCGGATACGTAGCGCCTGACCTCGAAGTCAGAGTCCGGAACGATGACCTGCGCACGATAGTACTTGTCGTAGACGGAGAACCACCTGTCAAGAAGAGAGCTATAGTCATAAGCTGGCGAAGTAGAGTTCGTCTGAGAGGACTCTGTCTGGGATGTAGATTGAAATGGAGCGCGATGTGCAATGGAATTCCATGGTTTGTTCGGTCCGATAAAGTGAATGGCAGAGATCTTGGAGCCGAATCGTTCGTATGCCGGAGCGTATCTAAGATAAAAAGATGGAATAGATCAGATGGCTTCCTTTGTCAGAACGGAAGCGCATATAACTGACGTATAGGCAGCCGTTGGTGTTGTATTATAGGTAAAACTGAGCCTGTTCCAGTTGCTACCTCTCCACTCGTTGAGCACGCCTTGGTCGCCTCCATCCCAAGAACCCTTCGTCCTGAGTAGATGTTGAAGTTCTTGAAACTTGTCTTCACCAGGAGACAGGACCATGACACCCGAGTTAAAAATATCCGGCCAGCCAACATCTGGGACTGCAGAGAATTCATGGGGCAACACGAAAAGGTGCGAGAGCGGCCTTATTGGTAGAACATCGGCATCGAGGAAAATTATTTTCGAATACTGCGTGAGCCGGAATACGTGTAATTTGGTGAGAACAGTGTGGAGATCCGGACGGCCTATAGGGGGAAAATAACGCGAAAAAGCGTATCAGCACACACGTTTGGTAACACCTCGATGACCTCGCGCATTGCGCAAAAATGCTTGGAGCCGCCCTCACAAATTTGGAAAGGGCGGAAGTGTCATGTGTCTTCTAGAGACGCGTCTAGAACAGCGTAGA
This sequence comes from Marasmius tenuissimus, assembly GCA_029532415.1. NCBI lineage: Eukaryota > Fungi > Basidiomycota > Agaricomycetes > Agaricales > Marasmiaceae > Marasmius > Marasmius tenuissimus. Next base: position 1,549,860 of record JAQOTA010000052.1, read on the forward strand.
GCAACATAGAGCGAATCAAAGAGCAACGAATTTGTCTAAACGCGTCCCAAAGGAGGGATATGAATGCAATGTAGGAAACCGAAAGATACACACCGAGAAGCTGAAGTCCCCTATCGTCCTCCTGGGTGATGGTTTCTACGCCTACAACGACGTTGTAAGCTCTTCTAAGGAGCTTTATAGTGGAGACGTCTATCGATTCTGGTGTTACAAGGCAAACGGTCTGGAAAGCGACCTCTGGGGGTACGGGTGGGGAAGGATGGACATCTTGAAGAGCAGCAGCTAAAGTGAGAGCTCCAGGAAGATAATGGTCTGAAGTAACGAGCGTAACGAAGGCATAAGAGTCTGCCATCGACGATGAAGAGGAAGGAAAGGGAAACGGAGGGGAAGGGGAAGGGCCGAGGTGGAAGATGAAAGTCAAGATTGGATACGACCTGGAAGGTATGCCTGCCTAGAGTTCTCTATCACGTAAACAATCAACAATAACTCCTCCGGTCCCTCTCATCATCGAAAATTTTCTGCGTATTATGTACACTCAGTCATACAAACCTGACGGAAGTCGCTTCTGCCACGTCCTACAGAGTAAACAGAATGCAAAGACTGTGATCAGACTCGGCATGACGCGTTGCAGGTTACGGTCGAGTAAATGGCTCGACCTCGTTCACAACCCTTCTTTCGGTTTCCATCAGATTCACAATCTGGGACAAGGGGTAAAGCTATATATTGTTATACAGGCATTCCCGAATGAGCATGAGCATCAGGCAAAGTCGCGTTCTGGGATTGAGCTCGTAAAGAGGGGAGAAGAGCATTGACATCGTGGGCAGCGCCATCGAGAGTGACGTCCTCGCGTCCTCCGGGTCACCGGCATTTCTGTCCTTGACTGTCATCACCTTCACCATTCCCTATCTGCCAGTGTCAATGGGCAGCTAATGGCTCTCTTCTGTTGTCGTTCAAGGCTTCTATCGACGACAACTTCGACTTTCTCTCGGAGAAACGGTTCAACATGGTCCTCTCAGCACGCGAGATTCCCCTCATTCTTCAATTCGACCCCCATTCCTCGCCATTCTCTCGGGAGAAAGGCACTTTGGCTGATCCCCATATCTGGGGGTCTAGCCCTCTATTTTGCACCTCGAAAACCAAATTCTGTTATCCCTACAATCATCTCTTCACCTTCCATCATTCCATGTCCACCAACGACGGAAAAATCAAACCAAGAACACATTATACTCTCACCGGCAGAGGAAGAACTCACATGGGGCTCAAGGATAATCGTTCTGCTTCGGGATAGAGTTTGGGAACCTATTCTAACCGCCAAACGATTCGTTCACCTTCTCTATCTATTCGTTCCTGTTATCCTCACGAGCCCGATGCTCCTGGTCGGAAAACCGAGGAAGCGGCACAACGGTGATGGTTGGGGCGCAATTTGGTGGTATGACCTTCTGGTCGCCAGGATGCAAACAGCGGGACCAACGTTCATAAAGGTAAAGCACCCGCCTATCTCCATCCTTTGTTCCTTGCCCATTCATATACATGAATCGTCTCTCCGGCAGTTGGCGCAGTGGGCCGCGTCTCGCGCGGACCTTTTCCCATCCGCACTCTGCGAACGAATGGGTGCATTACATTCTCGGGGGAAATCGCATTCCTTCAAGCACACGAAAAAGGTCATAGAAAGAGTTTTCCAACGTCCGTTCGATCAAGTATTCGAATACTTTGATGAGACGCCGATAGGAACCGGGGCGATAGCGCAAGTGCGTAGCATGCTTTGTATCTGGCTATTTCCGGATACTAATTGAAACCTCCTGAACTTCAATAGGTATATCGCGCAGTTCTTAAACAAGACCTTATCCCTCCGTCATATCTCGGACCGAGGCGGCACAGAAAGTCCCCAGCAGCCGCCATATCCCCAGTTATACTAGACCACCCCCCTCCTTCTATCCCCACTGCTGCAGTTGCCATCAAGGTCATTCACCCGCGAGTCCAGAAGACCATAGCGCGGGATCTCTCTATCATGTCCTTCTTCGCCCATTTCATCGCCTTGTTTCCGGGTATGCAGTGGTTATCACTCCCCGAAGAAGTGGACGTATTCGGTGGGATGATGTTCCAACAACTGGATCTCAGGCACGAAGCGGATAATTTGCTCACGTTCGAGCACAATTTTGCGTCCCGCAAGGTTCCTGTGAAGTTCCCGAGGCCTTTGAAGGAGTTCTCTACCAAAGATCTCCTCATAGAAGAGTATGAGAATGCATTACCCCTAGAGAACTTCTTGAAGTATGGTGGCGGCCCATTCGACCAGCAAATAGCTACCGTTGGATTGAATGCGTTCCTCGTGAGTTCTAAGTTCTTTGATCTTCTTTACTTCAATCTTATCTCTATGCTTATCGTCAGAACATGCTCCTCCTCGACAATTTTGTGCATTCCGACTTGCACCCAGGGAACATCATGATCAAGTTCAGCAAACCCCCGTCCACAAGTTACCTCCTCAACAACCTCTGGCTCACCATCAAACACTCCTTCACCTCCTCCTCGGAATCTGATTCTCCAGCGTTCATCCCACCTCCCGACTACTCCGAGTCGGATTCCATAGTCCAACGACTACAGAAACTTCCATGTGAAGACACCAAAGCATGGGAAGACGAACTTGGATCACTCCACTCCGCGGGATACATCCCCGAACTCATCTTCATAGACGCAGGCCTTGTAACCACCCTCTCCTCCACAAACCGAACCAACTTCCTCGACCTATTCAAGTCCCTCGCAGAATTCGACGGCTACCGCACGGGTCAATTGATGATTGAACGGTGTCGCACGCCCGAACTGGCGACTGACCCGGAGACATTTGCGTTGAAGATGCAGCATCTGGTGTTGAGCGTCAAACGCAAGACGTTCTCGCTGGGTCAGATCAGGATCTCGGATATCCTCCGTCAGGTTCTCCTGGCTGTCCGTCAACACCACGTTAAGATGGAGGGAGACTTCATCAACACCGTCATATCCGTCCTACTCCTCGAAGGAATCGGCCGTCAACTCGACCCGGAACTGGATTTGTTCAAGAGCGCGTTACCTATCCTACGACAACTGGGCGGTCAGATGGCAAAGAAGGAGCAAATGAAAGATTTCCAGACTTTGCCCAAGTCGAATTTGGGAGCGTTGTTGAAGGTCTGGGTGTGGGCGGAGGCGAGGTCGTTTATCTCGGCGTCGATAGTCAATGCGGACGAGTTGATTAGGTATGATTGGTAAGTTGTGCTTTGACTTTCTATAGGTTCAAGGGTTGGGGTGATTGACTGTTTCTGTCCAAATCCTTTCAGGCTGGCGCCGAACATATAGTAGGACTTCCGATTAGGGACACCTCGTGAATGTGACGGGACGCGCTGGTTTTTGGGCGGAACTAGCGTCGAACTACGCTCAGTTGGGCATCATAGATTTCTCTTTCGCGTGGAAGACATGTACATTTATTGTACTTCGTAAACTTATTTCTTCGAATAATCACGGGTTCCTCCAGGTTATCTTTTCTTCGTAGATGCTCTTCACATCCGTAAATGCATACAGAGTAGCATACACGTTAATCCAGAATTTCCGCATCCCAGTCTCGGTGGCGGTCTATCATCTTTAGAATGCCCTCTCATATTGATTGGCACCCTTAACCTTCACTCCCAACTCCTTCGCAGCCGTCAACGCCCAATGCGGGTCTTTCATCAGCGCTCTAGCCAGAAAGACAACGTCGCATTTACCCTCCTTCAAATACCCTTCGGCCTGTTTCCCCTCCGTAATGGAACCAACTGCACCAACGATCAAGGAAGGGTGGGCTTTCTTGATAGCCTCTGCGAACGGGACCTAGTACGCCATCAGTACGACCATCAACCAAAAAGAAGAAATCAAAAACCCCACCTGATACCCAGGAGCAGCCGGAATCTTCTGCCCACTCCAATTTCCCCCCGAACTCACATCAACCAAATCAACCCCAATCTTCTCCATCTCCCCAGCAAAGATTGTGCTCTGTTCAATGCCCCACTGTGTCCATATATTTTCGGCAGTCTTCTCGGGCCCCTCAGCCCAATCGGCGGCGCTAATCCTCACAAATAGAGGTTTGCTCCAGGCAGATCTACACCGCGAGATGAGGCTGAGAGGGAAGCGTAACCGGTTCTCCAAGGGTTGGCCACCAAATTCGTCTGTGCGGGTGTTAGTTAGGGGAGAGACGAACGAGGAGATGAGGTAGCCGTGGGCGCCGTGTATTTCTACAAAATCGACTAATAGGAGTGGGAGGAAGAGGACATAAGAGCAAGAACGTCGTGTAGAAAGCATAGAAACTCACACCCAACCTGTTCAGCACGTCCAATCGCAGATACAAACGCATCTTCTATTTCCGTCAGTTGTTCTTTGGTCAGCTCCTTCGGGACGGGATAGTTTTCGTTCCATGGCGTAGATGTCGGACCAACCACTGTACGTCGACAAGTAAAAGCCAGTCCTCGGAAAAAGAAAAAGTCGAAATCCGATTTACACACCCTCATCAGGCCAACCGTTCTCCTCCTTTGATGCCGTCTTCCGGGCGCTCATCCCCCCAACCGCAGTTTGCACCCAAGGAGCATACGTCGAAGCTTTCCTCCCCGCATGAGCTAGCTGAACACCAATCTTCACGCCTTGAGCATGGGCAAAATTGACAATGCGTTTCAGGGGCGCGATTTGGGAGTCTGTCCAGAGACCCTACGGGAAAAGACCATTCAGGAACGTAGTTAGAAACAGATGCAATTCACGTTCATACAGCGTCCTCAGGAGCAATCCGACCTTCGGGAACGACGGAGGTAGCTTCCATACAGATGGCTCCGACACCACGGGAGGCGAATCCCTGTGCAGTGCGGTCACGTACGATGAGTCTATTAAATACAAAACCTGAGAGGAATCAACACGCACCCCGATGTGAACCAGATGCCAGTCTGTAGCATGGCCGTTATCTGAGCTATATTGGCACATCGGTGACTATACACGAAAGATGAGACGCGTCAGGCGCCCTCAGAATCGCGGGATCAAGCTTTAGACATACTACAAATATACGGTTTTTGAACGTTACACCTCCGATAGTGATAGGTTGGAACAGAATCGGTACATCTTGATCCTGAACAACCTTTGAGTCTCAGGCTGAAGCGTGAAAGGGCCTACGCACCTTTTCCCGAGGAGTTCCAATTGGGGGGTCATTCAATGGGAAGTAACCTTCGACGCCAGGAACACCATTATTGACGAAGACCATTGTGAGTCAGAGAACAGCGATGAAGATGGCGACATCCTGGGAGGCCCATATGTATATTCGAGTCGTGGGGTCTGACAAAGATACGCGGGGAGCAGCGCGGGAAATCCGGCATAAATTTAGCATCGCGGTCCGCGAAGCCGGAGACGCGACAACCATTGACAGTTACCCTGAACCCATTCCCTTTCTTTCTTGTGAACGGCCATCGTCATACGGATACAACGACAAGACCTCTCAGATAGTCATGCTTCCTACATGACAAAATGTTCTTGCCTATCTTCACGAAGCTGAGAGAAATCAACAACCTCAAAACCAAACTATTGACATTCAGAAGTACCGGAGTCGAAACAAGCAGGATTCAACCATGAGTTCTCAGTTCAGCGAGGTCCATTGCTTTGCTTGCGACAATTCATAGCGCTTGGACTACTATCGGATACGCCACTGCAGTCATTTTCACCCTCTCGTGATCAGCAGGATCAGCTAGATGCGACAGCACACTGTCCGGGGCTCCTTCGCCTCTCTGGGCAAGAGTTATCATCGCTGTAACCGTCCTAGTCACCTCTTCAAGTATATCGATTTCAAGTATAAGATGGAACTTCATGGAGGTAAAGCCTGAACGAACAGGGAGGTCCAAAGCTTTACCACTCAACACTAAGGTGCCTGGTGCGGTTTCTGTCGCTCGTTCAATTAGATACCTACAACCAAACTACGACGACAAACATGTCTTTCCGTCTCAAGGGCGTCCTCATAAGAGTCGCCAACGTCGTTCCGTCCGGGCCTAGCTGATACATTCAAGGGATCTAGAACTTGAAGCTGACAGGGGTATAGGATATGGCGAGGGCAAGGATAGGTACAATATTAGCGGAGATTGGAGAATGTGTTCAGCTCGACGAAGATCCTCAAAGGGTGTGGCTGACGGTCTATGCCATTGCCGTCAAATATCGAGCAGTCTTAGCCTATCTTTGAGCAAAAAAGCGCACTTCCCAACTGAAAGTCTGAGATTATACGCAAGATAAGCGATCAGTCGACTTCAACGGTGACAGACGGGGGACTGGGTATCACTTTGACGGATTCTAAAACGTCTTTTCAGCCCGTTGGACCCGTCGAAACAATCAAGAATCGCACGCACCTTTGGAACACTAGATACCAGCCCATGGCCCCTCCCCCTCAGAATCACAATTGGAAACACCACTGACACATAACCCAACATCGCAATCCTAAACCAAAGAAACCACCCTCCAGAATCCTGAGGTTTCCCGCCATAAATGACCAACAGGAAGATGTCGCGGTAGAAATACACCATGAACGTCGCGAATAACACGACTTTCTGATGAAGTTGTACGAGTAGTGTCTCCCTCCACCACGGGGTAACGAGGAAGGTGAGTATGCTTAGGAGACTGGTGTAGAGCTAGTAAACGCCTGTTAGCAAATGTTGCTACTAAATGTTAAGGCAATGCGACGTACAAAAGGAGCCGCGATCACCACACACTCCGCCTGACTCTGCCTTGGGGAGTCAAAGGACCAGGAAGAAACATTGCCGCAAGACCGAGTGTGTGGATCAAGTATAATATTCTGATGGCAGTCCGTCTCCCGGTTTCTGAGGTTGTGGACTGAGGACCCAGTTCGACTTCGTCGTCTTCATCGCGTGAGCTAACGCGCGTCCAGACTGCATGAGCCAAGAGAGCGACAGCCGATGCTACCGAAAAGTAGACAGGAAATGCGAGACTGTCCATTGAGCTGTGGGCCACCAATCATGGGGTAAGAGTTGTCATTTGCCATTCCTCGACGTACAGAGCTAGCACGCACCTTGTCGTGTCAAAAGTGGACCACAAAGACCCTAATGGCTCAGAGTCAGAAGTATCCATAGCGCAAAGGGAGAAAGAGAAAGGGAAGAGGTTTCAATCGGAGGCCGTAGCGTTATGTTAGTGATTTCAGAGTCATTACTTCAATTCAGTTCCTACGTCGGGTTTCAAGGACATTTCACTGATCACCAATGGCGAGAACCTCAGCCGTTGCATTGGATGACGATACACGGGGGTTGCCAGTATATCGGTCGTACTGGACAGTTGAACGTGGTGGACGGGAAGAAGGAAGATCCTTTCGGGAGGCTGGTGTACCGACGCTACGGGCATCTTTCCGCGATATCCGATTCCCTATTTAGGCTAATCAAATTTCTCATATCCGAATCAACAACCTCGAGCGAAACCAAACCTATCGACAATTGCCATTATTTGGACTCAGGCTAGAGTCGAGACATCCAGGATTGAAAACGCAAAATTATGAACTCAGAGGTACACCTTGCCTTGCTGGCAATAGTTCATAGCGCGTCAACCACTATCGGACACACTGCTGAATCGTTTCAACTTTCAACCCTCTCTTGATCAACAAAATCAACTAGACCACCGATGCGACTATATACTACCTGGGACTCCTCCGCTTCTCTGGGCATGAGTTATCGCCGTAGCCATTCTCAAGCATATCAACCTCAAGTACCGGACGCAACTTCATAGAAAAGCCTGAACGAACAGAGAGGTCCAAAGCTTTGTCACTCAACATCAAGGTGTGCAGTGGCTTCCGACCTGTCGGTCTTTCAACCGAGCTCGATTAGATACCTACAACCAGTCTTCAACGACAGACACGACTTTTCATCGCAAGAGCCTCCCGCGACTGAATGATTGGAGTCGCCAACGTCGTCCCGTCCGGGCCTAGCCGTCAAGGGATCTAGAACTTGAAGCTGGCAGGGGGTATAGAATATGGCGAGAGCAAAAATAGGCACAGCTCGATTTCCAGCCATAAACCGAATGCGATCGACGCGAGAGCCTGGAGAACCGACAAGTGAGCGCGTCGTCTGCTGCTTCATTTCATCCTCAGAAACCGACCAGACTGCCTGCAGCTGGTAAATCATATGAGATGAGAAAAACACTCAACGGATATTCGCAGGCCCGAGGCACTGGGCGATGTGGTGCCGCCGCCAGGGAGCGCCAGGGGGAGAGGGAAGTTCCAGATAGTTTGATCATCATCAATATGGGAAAAAAAACTGTAAAGGAGGTGGCGCACTCCCTCCATAAATGACATCACATCCCAAAAGCCCCGCTCTCTCCCAAAAAAAAAAACACCACCACCTCCCACTCCTCACTCCCCCCCTGCCCCTGCCCCACCCTCCCCAGAAGACGATGGCCATCCCCCAAGCTCTCCTAGCCCAGCTAAATCAAATCGAAAAGGACGCAACGTTCTCTGGGTCACTCCCAAAAGTCCGATCGTCCACGGGGAAACTCTACTTTGTTAAACTGGGCTCTCCGAGTGAGAAGGAGCAGTTTTTGGGCGAGGCAGCGTCTCTCAAGGCTATCGATGAAGGAGCACCGGGGTTGGCTCCAAAGGTATACTTATCTGGGGTGACGGAGGATGGGAAACCGTATTTTATCACTGAATATAAGGAAATGGGATCGTTGTCCAGTGCGGCGGCGGTTACGCTTGGGAAGCGTCTGGCGGAGATGCATGGAACGAGCAGCAATGGGAAAGGGTTTGGGTTTGAGGTTGCTACATATTGTGGGACGACGAGGATGGAGAATGGGTGGTTTGATACGTGGGCGGAGTGTTATACCATAAAAATTGAAGAGTTGTTGGGTTACCTGAGGAAGAAGGGAGGCAGTTCGTATGCTCACTTGATTAGGAAGGGAGAGAGAGTTCGGGATGAGTACGCCTTTCTTTGCATTCGAGTGAACTGATAGCTCACTTTTTCGCCTTTGTAGAGTGATTCCAAAGCTACTTGGTATAACAATGCTTGTACAGGCCAAGTACTAACTCACCTACTGACTCGCTGTCAACTCCCAAAGGTCCTCTGAAGATTGAACCCGTCATTCTTCACGGCGACCTTTGGGTGAGTACAACCCCGGCCCTCCTTCCGCCTGGTGACTGACTGTGTCCCATCTCAGAGCGGAAACGCAGGGACAGACACGTCCACCGGTGAACCAGTCATCTACGACCCGTCTTCTTACTACGGTCACAACGAAGCAGAGTAAGTCCGGCCTTTCTTTCAAGCATCCGCATAGTCGCTCACCGGCACCCTCCCGTCCCACAGCCTATCCATCGCCAGAATATTCGGGGATTCCCCCAGTCCTTCTACACAGAATACCACAAACACATCCCAAAGACGGACCCACAAGACCAATACGAACTCCGTAGCGATCTCTACGAGCTATATCACTACCTGAACCACACTGTTCTATTTGGGGTAAGTAGGTTCAGCTGCATCCTCCCGCACGTTGCTAACGAAACGCGGCACGCCACTCCCTTCCTTTCTCTCTCTACCCCGTCTCCCTACTTATCTAGGGCGGCTACACGTCGAGCGCTATAGCAAAGATGGACCGTTTGTTGGATGCAAAGCTATGACACAAAACCCAAAACCCAAAAACCAAACACCAAACACAAACATCGAACGCAAACAACGCTGTTTACCAAACATCTTGCTTTGTATACCAACTACTCCTTTGTACGCCGAAATATCCCCGCTTTGCACACAACTTTTTTTCTCTTTCGAAAGACAAACAGACCAATAATGACGACTTGACGATTCTAATTAGTACAGCAAAATGTATATATGTATGTAAAACGACCATAAGTATAGTGAATAATGATACAGCGAATACAGCGTTATGAGCAAATTCATTCATTCGACAGCAAAACAGCAGAGCCAGAAGGAAACGGAGATGTGCAAAGAAACGAAAACAAACAGAGCAGATGAGAGATAAGAGTAAAACGATACAGTATGTAGAGTAACGAGATGAGAGAGAATGAAAACAAAGGAAACGTGACAGCAAGAGACGACAGGAGAGGGAACCAGAGAAAATAGAGATGGAGAGGGCGAAATAAGAAACAAACGACAAAGCAAGAAAAAGCAAGCAAGATCGATCCGAGAACCATGTTATCGGATTCATTATTATACAGCACATCACATCTGTGCATGTGTGCGTGCAAGGAATAGCACCGCCCATCCCAGGGCCTAACAGCAACTCAACTCGGCGCTGTAGCTGTAGCTGTGGCCCGTAGAGCCCCATACGCCTCGTGTTCCATTCACAGAGACGCAGAGTGCGGCAGTAAGCCATCTAGAGGGAGATGCGCATACACGTATCCCCCTCCAATAACGTCGAACAAATCAAAGCATGTCCGACTTCGATCAGATCCCAAACCCAGCCAGAGAACCATTTTCACCTAGCCAGACATCTGGAACCCAAATCCGAGATCATCGAAGAAGGAAAACTCTTCTCCCGTTGTCCCAAATCCAGTTGGGAACATAATCTGCACATCGTCGGCTTTGCCAGCAGTAGGTGGCAGAGCGAACGAGAACCCAGAGCCGTCGTTGTCGAATGGGAAATCAGTCCCCGCCACTGCAACCGCCTGCGGCAGATCAACAGGCGAGAACAACGGCGACGCCGTATCCGAAGACGACGAATCCGATGACGAAAAGCTCGACACAGAAGACTGTCGTCTGAGACTCGACGACGATGTAGATGAGATAGTCGACGCAAACGACGTAACCCTCGAATCCAAAGGCGGTGTCGGCGACCTCGACCCCCGTCTCTGCGGATTCTTCGGCGTCCTCCTCGGCAACCCAGCCTGTTTCCTCGGTTTCCTCGTTGGCGTCATCACCACACCGGTAACAGCACCGGTCGGAATAGGCCTCGACCCTGGCACCACAACGCTGGGTGTCTCCCCACAGGTGGTCGGACGGTCTTTGCGTACGTAGCCGCATCTGGGAGTTTAGGTCCGGCACCTCTCCAGTAACACAAATACTGCTCTGGAACGTCGCGGAGGTCGATGTGGAATCGCGTGCCGAATTGTTTGATGAGTTCCTCTACGGGGTCCAAGTTGGCCTGTTGTTGTGCTTGAGTGAGGCGTGGGTTGGCTTTGGCGAGTTGAGCGGCGCGGCCACGGGGTTTCTTGGGTCTTCTCAGGTGGGGTGGTTGGGTGAGGATGTAGGGTCGGCGGTCCCAAACGGGTGGGGGGAGATGTGGGCGGGTGGTTCGGTGGGGGAATTGTTCGGATGTGGGGAGTTCGTCTTTGCGGTTTGAAAGGCGCGGGAAGGGGAGCAGAGGAAGGGTTGAGTGGGTTTTCAGTGGAGTCGGTGGTCCGGGTGTATCGCGGTGTGTGGAAGGACTACGAAAATTGTCTTAGCGTACGTTTGGGTGGACGAGGAGATTACTCACAGCATGCTTGCTCTCGGGCCTGAAATCTCTCTCTTCCCTCTCCAAATCAGCACTGGCAACCTTCTCAGCTAGCTCCACCGTGCTCGCGCCTTCAGCTTGCAGCAGATAACTCGGTAGTCCGGTGCGCAGTTTCTCAATGTTCTCATCGGCGAATCCACTGCTTCGTTGGGGGTGGTACTTCTCGCCCTTTTCGGCGTGCTGTGCCTTTGTTCGTCTACGTCGGTTTTGGAACTGTGACAAGGTCGAAAGTGAGTGGCGAGAAAGAGATATGCGAGGAGATGTCGGAGGCGTACCCAGACTTCTATTTGGCGTTTGGACATTCCGGATTTCGCAGCTAGATGTTCCTGGTCGGCCGCAGAGGGCTTTGGGTTCATGTCGAAGTATCGCTCGAGGACTGGGGTGTAGGCCTAACGCGAGAAGGTCAGTACAGAGCTAAAACATGTCCGGAGAGAACTTGCGTGGTTGAAGGGCCGTTTCTCGTCAACATCAATGGCGGCTCTGCGTTGTAAGAACGAGTCCAATTCCCGGAGTACCTCAGGTAGAATTTCTTGCTCAAAACGAGTCTGGAAGAGTTGTCGCAGCTGTTCGACGACCGAGGGAATTGTTGATTGAAGCGATAGGGACGCCCCAGTCGAGACTGATGCCAGACGGGCGCAAGTCTTACTGAACGTTTCTGAGTAAGAGGATATCAGTCCATTTACATCGTGTTGGAGTTGTTCACGAAGCGTGAGTGGGACTTGGGACTGATCAAGCTGTTCATAGAATGTCTGGGGAATGATTATCTGGAGAGGTGCAATGTGCAAAGGGGAGGTAGGGAACTCTTTGAAGGGTACACCTGGCCATCGTGATTCATAAATCGCTTTGGCAGTGGCAGCGAACTGGCGTGGGCGTGATATAAAGGCAGCAGCGTGTTCAAGGGTGAGGCTTGCTGAACGTGTCGCAAGGCTCATTGCTGGATCGAGGATAGGAGAATGAAAAGTGAAGCGATGAGGACGTGAGGGGGTAGGAAATAAACCAGAGTCTTTTGTTCGCCAGGAAAGGTCAATGATTATGTAAGCCTCGTAATCCACCATTGTTCGCCACTTTTGGAAGGCGCGGAGCCTGAAAACCGCGAGCAGTGTGCTCTCACACCATCTTCTCACCCGCTCACTCAACTTCACAGTCATGAACCTCGAGCACAGACTGTGTTCTACACTCGACGACTTTATCAACGCGCATGAAACTCACTCAGTTGAGGGATTCGCCGGTCGGATGAAGTTGCTTGAGGAAGAAATCATCAACGGTCCGCCATCGTCTCTGGAACCCACAACTTGCCTCCTAGCCGCAGAGGTTTTTGACTGCTTAGAAGGCCTTTGTGAGGTCTTTCTGAAATGGAACCGTATTGACGACGAATCGAGGTCGCGTCTTGAGGACATCTTTTTGTCGGAAAACCTCGCCTCACCCGGAATCGAGGAGGAACGCCAGACTACCATCCCATCCTACGCCAAAGCCGCTCACGCGTGGCTCCTCGACAACCTCCACAATCCCTTCCCATCCCGCCAGGTGTTCGAAAACATTTGCACCGAGTCCGGCGCCGAACTTAAACACATCCAGACGTGGTTCAATGAAATGCGCAAGAAGATTGGCTGGAACGCCATCAAGACCGCCCACTACAAATCGCGGAAAGAAATGGTCGACGCCGCGACTCACTACTTCCTCGACGACAAACCCACCGACTCCAAGCCCCTCCCCAACGAAATTGAAAAGAAGTTCATCACCATGGAGGCCAAGGCGAAGGATCTTTACACCAAACGATTCGCACCCAGCGAGCTTATGCGGAAGCTGGACGGGAACGTGAAGACAATGTCTTCCGAGGTGAAGCAGCAGGCGGATGCGGAGAGAAGGGAACGTCAGAAAGAAAAGCGACGTGTTGGTTATATACGGGGCGACATGGACAAAGCTGCTCCCTTCGAGTTCCGTCCGACTGGGACCATTCAGGAAATGGCTCAAGCTGCGGAGGCAAATCCGACGACGACTGTGGCAGGCCGTAAGCGTCGATCGGGTGAAGAGGAAGAAGAGCCTTTGCGGAAGCGAAAGAGGTCAGTTCCGTTGTTTCATCTTTGGGTGCATTCACTGATCATTTCACGCAGGCACTATCACGACGACGACGACGAAGATGCTTCTTCAGTCGCCTCATCATCACGCAGAGCATCTTCACTGTTCTCAGACAATGAATCAACCACCGCCACCGATCTTACCACTCCAGCCTCCTCGCCTTCCCCTTGTTCTTCGTCATCGCCTCTCCCATCACACGAAGAGTCATCCACAACTCCCCGTCGCAAACGACGCCTCTCAGAGTCTGACGGCAGCCATCCTCGCGCACCTAAACGTGCTCGCCACCAAATCGCCGGTCGTGCGTCATCTGCGCCAGCTGCTCCCATGAACCTCCCCTCCCTACCATTCGCACCAGAGGATTGGTTCAACAAGGTTCCTCCTTCAACCGAGCAGTCAACATTATTCAATCTCGATAACACAGAGTACTCTCTCGATATCAACCGCTGGTTAGCCAATCTCAACGACTTCTCCGACGGCGAGTCCAGTGGGAGCTCCTCTAGTGGTGAGTTGCCTCGTGTTTCTATTGTCTTATGTAAGCAAACCAACTAACGTAACTTTTGTTTACACAGTCGCCACACCCTCAGACCAAACAACGAGCCTGCCTCAGATCGCTACGCCGCCGCCTATGGATATCATGCATTTTATCCAGACTCTTACTGAACAACCGTCGTTCAATGTGCCGGATCCCCTTTACAATGCGGGCGATGTACCCACCGAGGTCACTGCCGACTTTGCCACGCAATTTTTGAATGGTGATTTGTTTGGTGCAACGCAGTCACTGGGATCGTTGGAAGGGGATGTGTCGCTGAAAGGGGGTGTCGCTGAAAGGCTTCTCGGAGACATACGTGCCACAGATTCTCGACGGTCAGACGAGCAACGATTTATTGGGCACGTACACCGAGTTTACCTCACCGCCGAATTGGAATAGTATTATTCTCGATATGGGAGTTGCAGCATAAGTGGTGAGTTGGTTTCAGATGCTCGTTGTGGCCTGTGGCTAACCTTGAGCCTCTTCTAGCTGGTTTTCCTATCTGCATCCCTCGCTTCCTTCCCTCCCCATTTCCGCTCGCATTCCATCCTCATCCTCATCCCCGTCCCCATCTGCATTTCGTTCACGCTTTCGTATGCTGCTGCATCTATCATTATTACTTTTTTATATCCCCTTGCATTTATACCCCACCCCACTTATGGCGTCTACCACTATCCATATGCCCTATGCTGTTACATATGCTTTCTCCTCCTGCTATCGCGCTACCTACCTACTCGCTATGTTTTACTATCTCTTCTCTTCTCTCTTGTGTCAATGAAATCAAAGGTTGTATCAGTAGAATATCGCTTTTTTCTGCTTTTCTTGTTATTTGTATATCCCTCCCCATTAATCCGGAATCGTAAAGTACCTACCTAACAATGTAAAGTAGAGTAGTCGTACATATGTGTATACGTACATATCAGTCCCTGAATGAAAGAGAAATAGCAAAAACGGAATAGAACGTGGAGGTGTGATGAGAGATTGGCCTCGCTGCCGGCGTACGTTCACTCAGCCCGAGGCACGAAGTGAGTGGTTCGAGTCCACATCCTCCTCTACCCTCCTCCATTTGTTTATTCTTAAAGCTTTAGGGTGACTCGTTCACAAAATAGGTCATCCAGTGTCGGTTTCGGCAATGGGCCTGGACACAAAGGGCTCAAAATTAGATGTTTGTAGAATCAATGAAATGAGAGTAATATCTCGCTTCTCGCGCCCCTCCTGTGGAATAGATCGCCTCTTGCCACGATCTCAGACTCTCATGCTGGGATATGTTGCTTCCGTTCAATAGTACGTACCAGACGACTCCCCGAAACTACGCGGTGGGTATCTTGAGTCGCGGGTTGATTAACTGTCGTTGTCATTCAACGAATCAGTATGAACCTAGCTGTGAGCGAGAGCTTCTGAGCAAATACATAGTAGCTACCGATTGCAATCATGAGTTTTGTGTGAGCAGCGCTCGAGCACTTATTCAAGCTGAGCTGTAAGTATATAATTCATAATTCCAAGCCACCCGGCCCGAATTGGAAAGATAGCTCCCAAATATGGAAAGTGCTCCTTGTTTCCCCCACCACCATCACTGATCAGCCCCTCCATTCAAGAAAGCACATGGGACTCGCTCAAACCACGGTGACTCGAGCCCGTTGACTCATTGAGACCCCAACACAGCGATTGATAAGAAAACAATTGAACTACGGAGACTATCTTTGGAAACGAATGATGCGCGTTGCGGAACCGGGATGTGGGGTGGTTGTAATAGATATGAGGGATGGGGACTACTGCGATCTTTTCGAGTCTTCTCTCTTTCCTTCTCTCTGAGCTGCTTTGGCTATGGAGGGTTTCTTGTGGTCCGCTGAGGACCAGATTGTGTTCAAAGCAAAAGTTGGGCACCACAAGATGTACGTGGCCGCCCGTTTTTTGGTGGATGTAGAACGGCTGACTGGTTTGCCCTTCTAGTAATCCAATGGACAGTCTCGCATTTCCTGTGTACTTCTCGATAGCATCTGCTTTGGTCCTTGTGGTTCAGATGTTCCTGATACGTTTCCTCCGCGGAGACACATCTAGCGAGGCTCGATACGAGGGAACACAAGAGACGTTGAAAGTAAACGGAGCTTACAGATTCACGAGATTGCTTTATTCGCTTGTCCTCCTTGTGCTCTTCCTCTCGAGCTCGCCACGGAACCAGCAAGATTGGTCGGAAATAGTGATCGTGAACATACCCTTTGTGTGTCTCGAGCCTTTTCATCTGTCATGACACGACGGCTAATGTATCTTGGACTGTTGCAGCTCTATTCGTCAATCTTGATTCTATCCTCCTTCGCTGTCACCCCACGATGGAACAGGATTATCATCCGCCACTTCAACTTCGTTCTGTTCACGACCTTCGCGGTGTATTTTTACCGGGACATCTATCCACTCGCCACATACGAGAAGGAGTCCAAAGATGCGCCCGAAGGAAGGATTCTATGGCTCAAACTCGCTCTACTGGGACTGGTTGCAGTCGTAATCCCATTGTTTGTCCCTCGAGAGTATGTACCCATCGATGCGAAGGTGTGTGGTCCGATGCTCGGTATCTTCGGCGTCTTTGAATATTCTTATACGACTCTCATAGAATCCATCGACGCCCAGTCCAGAACAGACTGCATCTCTGTTCTCGTTGGCCATATACACCTTTATGGACCCGTTGATGCTCCTCGGATACCGGATACCTCATCTAGCATACGAAAAGCTACCACCACTCTCCGACACTGACTTTGCTCGTTATTTGAGGGCGGTGAACTTCAAGGTATAGAACATTTCCTTCGCGAGAATACGAAGAGTGGCCGTACTGACGGGGCTTTCAGTACTTGGACGCGTTCTCCGGGGCACCCAGCCGACACATCATGGTTGGATTATTGCGTACTTTCCGTTTCGAATTCCTCTTCATGTCTCTGGCTATCATTTTACGCTCCTTTTTGGCGTTTCTCAGCCCGCTAGCGCTGAAACAGCTGCTGGTATACCTGGAAACTAGAGGTTCGGAGACGGCGACAATCCGACCGTGGGTGTGGGTGTTGTCTTTATTCGTAGGGCCTGTTCTTGGAGCAGTGATCCTCCAGAGGTACGGGTTCGTTACTGTGAGTTTGTTTCCTTATTTCCGCTGCTCAGGGATGCCGATGTCGAAACTGAACAATGACTTTCCTCAAGGCTCGGGTTCTGGTGAAATCGCAAGCTCTAATTACGCAGCTTGTTCTTGAGCATTCGCTTCGTATTCGTGTCAAAGCGGAGAGCTCGGAAACGACTTCGTCCTCTCAAGAGGGAGACGCCTCACCACAGCCTGTGGATCCCCGCACTCCAGACGACGAGCCTTCAGCCTCAGAACCCACGGAAGGGTCCCCTGAACCTCCTGCTGATAGCAAAGGACCTGTATCCGGGGGGCTCACGACCCGCAATCTAATCTAGTTGGGAAGATCACCAACCTGGTCACGACAGATCTGCAGAACATAGTCGAATTGCGGGACTTTATACTCCTATTGATTTACGTTCCGCTACAAATTGTGCTTGGCATTGTGTTCCTGTACTTCTTATTGGGCTGGAGGTGAGTGTTATATTTGATCTCCCGGAGGCTGGAGCTGATCCCTGGTTCGCCCAGTGCTCTCGTGGGGTTTGCCACTATGATCGTTCTGGGACCGTTGCCGGGGGTTTTGATGCAGAAGATCCAAACTGCTCAGGCAGAAGGGATGAAGAGGACAGACGCTCGTGTGCAGACAGTGACCGAAAGTGAGTGTGCTCAAGATCATACGAAATGTTCGTGCATTTGACATTGGTTCTTCTCCCTGATATTCAGCTGTCAACGTGATAAGGATGGTCAAACTCTTTGGCTGGGAGGGCAAGATGGCGTCTCGCGTCGCAGACAAGCGGGAGGAGGAGCTGACTTGGATTAGAAAGAGGCTATACCTCGACTTGTTGAACGATATTGTAGTGTCGGTGTTACCTCGCATTTTCGATCTCACTACGACTGATAGATATATATACCAGCTATCTCTCGCCAATTCTAGTCATCGTCGCGACCTTTGCAACTTAGTAAGATCCAACTTCTACCTCGCATTTATCTGTTTTGCTAACAATTCTCGCAGCGTAAGGTACCAGTCACCGAGGCACACTGATGACTTACCGTTTTACTAGACGTTGGTCATGAAAAAAGCGCTCACCCCGTCGACCGTGTTCAGTGCGATGGCGATTCTGGACATAATCCGCATGCAGCTTTTGATTGGGTTCCACATGCTGTCGCTCACGATTAACGGGAAAGTCTCCTTAGACCGTGTATCTGACTTCTTGAAGACTGTGAGTGGCCATCTCGACTCCTTCTCATCTGTTCAACTGCACACTCAGCGTACACGTATTTAGACTGAGCTTCTGGATGCATTCGACGAGAAGGAATCGGGTCGCGACGCGTCTGTTCCTCTTGACCGTGTCGCAAAGATTGGGTTCAAGGACGCGATATTCACGTGGACAAGAGAAGTGCTACAAACGAACGCGCCATCGAAACGAAGGTTCTCCCTTACGATAGACGGAGAACTTGTATTCAAGGAAGGGTGTGTTAACCTAGTTCTGGGGGAGACCGGTTCTGGGAAAACATCGCTATTGATGGCGTTGCTTTGTGAGTACGGATATGGTCCTTATTCCGGGCGGTTAATGACTTCGTTCGAAGCTGAAATGTGCTATATTCCTATCGGTCACGACTCGTGGTACAACCTTCCGAGGGAAGGAGGCGTCGCGTATGCCGCTCAAGAATCTTGGGTGCAGAACGAAACCATCAAGGTCAGCATTTGAAATCAGCGAAATCTTGATCCGCGTACTCACCACGAACTCAGGATAATATCGTCTTTGGATCACCTTTCGATGAGGAACGGTACAAGAAGGTCCTCTACCAATGCGCTCTGGAACGTGATATATTCCTCTTCGAGGCTGGCGATGCCACGGAGGTAGGGGAGAAAGGTATCACTCTCAGTGGAGGTCAGAAAGCGAGAATCACACTCGCTCGGGCAATCTACTCGAAGGCCTCTATTATCTTGTTAGACGATGTCCTAGCGGCACTGGAGTGGGTGATCGCCAACATGTATAGTCAAATCGTAATTCTGACTGCCTCTATTACAAGTGTTCATACCGCCAAATGGGTTATTGACAAGTGTCTCCAGGGCGATCTGGTCAAGGGGAGGACCATCATACTGGTGGTGGGTTTCTGAACTTTGCTCTGGTCCAACGTTCGCCAGACTGACGTCCTCTAAAGACACACAACGTTGCCCTGGTCCGGCCTATCGCTGAGTTTGTTGTCTCGCTCAAGAACGGACGCGTTCTTAGCCAAGGCAACCTGGACGATGCACTGCAGCGCAATTCAGCCCTCAAAGCGGAAGTTACGAGAGACGAAGAGCGTTTGGAGAAGTACGAGGAGCTTGTGGATGAGCAGGCGCCAATGGCCATAGGTGAAGCGAAGCCCGCAAGTAATGGCAAGTTGATCGTGGCCGAAGAGATCCAGATAGGACGCGTGACAATGGCTTCATGTAGGTCCCCCTTTTGGTGTAGTACGGCATGTGTTGACCCTCCACAGTCAAGTCGTATTTCTTAGCCATGGGGTCATGGGCATGGTTGTCTACCATGATCGTGGCTTATCTGGTGGCCGAAGTGATAGACGCGGGACAGGCGTGGTTCTTGGGTTACTGGGCCTCCCAGTACGAGAAGCATGATATCAACGAGGTGTCTGTTCCTTGGTAGGCTCGCACTTCCTTTTATCACGAGCTTTTAGATTCACTTCGATTGTTTCAACAGGTATCTCATGATATATAGTGCGTAGCTCTACGGACGGTTGGCAACTTGCCTTGACTGACATTGTGATGAGGCGGCTTCTTCCTGGGCAACGTCTTGGTCTACACGCTTGGAATCTCTGCCCTCATCATTGGTGCTGTTCACGCCTCAAAGCGAACGCACAGCCGGCTGATCGAGTCTGTTCTGGGAACGACTTTGCGGTATACTCGGCCTTCATCAAAATCATGATCTGTAATACTGACTTCGTATTTGGTAGGTGGATTGATACCACTCCTATCTCTCGGATTATCACAAGATTCACTCAAGACATACGAGTCGGTGAGCAGAAGATATCTTTGGAGGAATCTCTTTCTCACGCACGAAACTCCGGCGCAGTGGATGGCCCGCTTATAACAACTCTCAAGTTCTTTGGGGACATCACCGCGAAGCTAGCTGTCAAGTTCTTCGCCGTCGTGGCCCTGACACCTATCTTCTTCTTACCTGGCATTGGCATTGCTGCTGCTGGAATGTTGTGTGGCCAGATATACATCAAGTCGCAAATGTCGATCAAGCGAGAGATGTCGAACGCCCGTGCACCTGTGGTCGGACAGTAAGTCATCGCTGCTCAGACCTTCCTGGTTGTTACTCCTTTTGCCTTTTCTTAACGCTCATGTTTCTTCAGCGTTGGCTCAGCTATCGCTGGTTTAGGTGTGTTATAAGTATCCCCCTCCAATCACTCGATAACCTCTGAAAACTTACCTTTCGGGCAGCTTCCATACGGGCATATGGGGTCGAAGAACGCTTCATACAGCAATCTATGAACCACATCGATAAATACAGCAGGGCGGCAAGAACATTTTACGATGCAAACCGTTGGATTGGTATTCGGATGGAAATTCTAGCTGGGCTTTTCGCCTCCGGGCTCTCGGCTTATCTTGTCTACGTTCAAAACTATTCCGCGGCGAACACCGGCTTTGCGCTTACAATGGCCAGTGAGTTTAGGTTGTCGATCTGGTCCAATGAACTGGCCTTGACCCATCGCAGTTGGCTTTAGCCAGAACATCTTATATTGGATACGCAACACAAACGATTTCGAGGTGCATGGTGAGTAAACGGGACCTCTCCAGTGCTGTGCATGGCTTGATTCATGTTTCTCGCTTTACAGGGAATAGGCAAGGGGTTTTCCGGCATTGTGGCACTGTGGCTGACTTGAGTGTTTAAAGCCTTGAACGTCTTCATGCGTATTCCACGATTGAACAAGAACCTAAAGCCACTCCGAAAGGGAGGCCTCCTGCATACTGGCCCGCTTCCGGAGCCCTCAAAGTCGAAGATTTGTCTGCTCGATACTCTTTGGATGGTCCCCGCGTCTTGCACGACATTTCCTTCAAGGTTGAGTCAGGCGAACGTGTTGGCGTCGGTGAGTCGGGATCTTCATTCAACTTGTGGCAGCCGTTGACACATCAGTAGTTGGACGTACTGGATCTGGAAAGGTATCAGGAATAGGCACAATACTTTCATCGTTCAAGCTTTAACTAAC
Source organism: Marasmius tenuissimus (assembly GCA_029532415.1). NCBI lineage: Eukaryota > Fungi > Basidiomycota > Agaricomycetes > Agaricales > Marasmiaceae > Marasmius > Marasmius tenuissimus. The sequence continues at coordinate 1,571,225 of JAQOTA010000052.1, forward strand.
GGGTCGGAACAGAGCTCTTTGACCCTTTCGCTCTTGCGAGGTATTTACACGGAAGGCAGGGTTTATTACGACGGAACCCCGACGGACTCTGTCAACTTGGAGGCCCTTCGATCGAGCATAACCATCATCCCGCAAATGGTACGGGTAATTCGCCTCTCGCGTTTGGATACTTGATCCAATTCCGTCTACAGCCCGAACTGCTCAGTGGCACGATACGCCAGAACCTTGATCCGTTTGACCAGCACGACGATGCCACTCTCCACAACGCGCTGCGGGCCGCCGGTCTCTCATCTCTACAAGGTACTGAGGACAAAGCCAGGCTGACTTTAGATACCGCAATTTCGAGCGGAGGCGGCAATTTGTCTGTGGGTCAGCGGCAGATCCTTGCACTTGCGAGGGCCCTTGTGAGGGGAAGTAAGGTCTTGATATTGGACGAGGGTGTGTGGTTAAATCTTTCAGAGCTATACTAATATTTGACGTGTATTGTGTAGCCACTTCCGCCATAGGTAGGCAGACCAGCGTCTGGGGTGACCTTATTGAGTTGAAGCTGACTATCCGTCGTCAGACTACAAGACAGACTCAGTCATCCAAACTTCCTTGCGAAATGAGCTTCCAAACGATGTCACGGTCATTACTATTGCACATCGACTACAAACGATCATGGACGCGGACAGAATCGTGAGGATTCATCACATCCACACCGAACCATTCTGGTACTTACTGGCATACTACTAAACAGCTTGTTCTGGACGAGGGCCATCTGGTGGGTCTTCTTCAAGTGACTACCGTGAGGAGAAACAGAGCGTGCTTACATGCGTACTTTCTAATCACAGGTCGAGTTCGACTCTCCCAAAAACCTTCTCGAGAAGGAAAACGGCCTCCTGAAGACACTTGTCGACGAGTCGCACGACAAGGAGGCTTTGTACTCCATGGCGACCCAACGAGGAACGGCCATCGCGTAGATCGGAGGAGGCCACTTCACCCCGATTTTTCCGGACCCAAAATTAAATCGATTGAACGTTTGAAAGAACTTGGCTATGGCGGAATTGAATCGGGATTTAATGAAAAAATGATAGTACATCGCTGAGTCCCCAAGTAGTTACTAGATAGTAGGTTACATGATAGCTAAAGCTGAACAAGTGTTTTATACAGTATTTTTAGAAAGGTGCTCCAGAGTGAAGAACAGACCGACGCTTTTAAAACACTCGAGCGCGGCCAAAGGGCCAGCTACAGGTCTCTCCTTCGCCATCAGGGTGATCTCCACTGATTTCAAGCAATGAGGGTCTGGCAGCCATCTGGATATCAACGCGTCTGCAAGCTCCTGCTCGTCCAATCCGTCGAAATGGGTACAGAGCTTGAGCTCCGTCAGATTCGGTAAGAAAATCTGTTGTGATCCATCCGTGTACTCTGAGCCCTTCACTCCTCGGATCGACATAGAGACCAAGGTGTTTAATACAATTCTCTCGCCGATGTAAGCCTCGAATCCATCGGCGTCCGATACATTTGTGAACGTGAGGTGCTGTACATTCGTACAACGGGATACGATCGAGAATGCAGAGCTGGAGTAACAGGAGTCCAGGTGTAAAGACTGAAGCTGCTCCCAGGGTAGATGGAGCGTTCGTTCAGTGTCATCTACATCCAATTTGAGAGATGTAAGGGCCGGTAGGTCATGAAATCGGTTCCAGATCATGGGATGATCGAAGCCCAACGGGGAGCGGAGACAAAGAGTGAGATGTTGGAGGTTAGGAAGGGTGAGGGGCCCTCGATTGGAGGGACCACTGAGGTGGGGATAGAAGACCTCAAACTTTTGCCATCGATGCGAATCGGCCTCTAGAACGTCCATTGCAGGTTGACAACGAAAAGGAGGATTGTTGGGAAGACTGGGTTGCTCGGGTTGCTTAAAAAGCGACACCTTGATTTTGAGCGGAACTGATTTCGACCTCTCCATGAACAAAACTATTAACTCCCTGGCCAACGCGATCCCTGGCCAGCGATGGATGTTTCCCCAGCTTTGGAAGTCAATGCTGACCGACGACCAGAGCTCCGCCGATGATATGACAATGTCCCTCCAATAACTAGAGACGGAAGACAGAGTCAAGGCCGCTGGCGGTTTGTTCTTGTCCCCGCAGATCTCGTTCTCCTCGCAGCAGAACCGGAAGATCTCGAGCAGCGTATCGGCGGGTAGTTTGTAGACTGGCGCCAGGAAGGAACGGTATTCCTCCGTCGTCTTCTTCAATCCCGTCTGCTTCGACTCCAGCATCAATAACTTGGCCTTCAGTTTGTTGATTTCATTCTGGTTGCTCTCAATATCCTTCTCGGCGCCTCGAAGATATTCAAGGATGGCTTGTCTGGTATGCGCCGATACTGGACCGCGGCTTAATCCGCCATTCATTTTCGGAGGCAATAAGTGATTCGACATTCTGCCCATCCTCCGCTTCAGCATAGTGTAAGTCTCATTCTTACTTCGAGCAACTCACCTTTGTCAAAAATGAACGGAGGTCGACGCACAGAAAAGGGATTCAGACCCTGGAGGTTTTAATATAAGGATTGTCTTACCGAGAAAGTTCCAGTTGACAAGGGACGACATTGACGTCATACGATGCCGCACGGACCATATACGCGACGCGTTCGCGCGTGATCGTTTGCATCTTGGACTGAGCCTCTTCTCAAGACTCACGATTCCTTGTCCATGGCTCCCCAACCCAAACCTGCAAATTTTCTCTTTCTCGAGTGGGTCAAAGGTAAGTAATCACCAGCGAAACATACTCACAGGAGTATCTCATAACTCCACCTTTTTCAAATAGAATTTCACGAAGAAAGACACTGGCGATTCGCGAACCCGTGGTGGTCCTCCTCGGCCTACGGGGTACGAAGGCGCTGTCAACGCCCTGGAATATTGTGCGACCAAGTATGAACATCCTCTTGAACTGCTCGCGCTGAGGGGTATTGGGCCTGTGTGTGTCGACCGGTGTGGTGTTCGAACTTCGCTCGATTGCCTGCTCATCTTTCGAGTGGCAGGCTGACGGATAAGCTGGAAGAGTATTGCGAGAGAAGGGGGATGACAATGTCATCTATACCTGTGAAGAAAGATCGACGACGAAGGGGTGACGGAGGAACCAATGGCGAACTTCGGTATTGCACCCATGACCGATGCAAACAACTGACTATTTGCGTCACTTTCCCCCCTCTCTCTATCAAAATTACAGGTATAAAGGGGTTTAAGCAAGCGTCAGTCAAGACTCGGAAGCAGGAAAGTCTCGAGCTCGATCCCTCAGATGAAGATGAAGCCGAGTTCACGCCTGATTCGTCCGAATGCGAGTCTCCTCAATCCAAGAGAAAATTGAGAAACAAGAACACGAACGTGAAGAGGAAAGAAAAATCCCATATCAAGACTCAAGGTCGGGCTCAAGTCACAAAATTCCTTGACCGATTGCAACACTTTGTAGCTCTGAACTCAGTCAAACGAAGGCGTTGCGACGACTCAGACGATGATTACAAGGACGTGAATTCGGACTTGCCGCGACCCGTACGAATCCTTTAACCGGTCAAGACCCGTATGAAGAGCCAAGCCTCTGCATTGACACGCTCGCTGTGATGGGCGGTTGCGCCTGGACTGAATAATCTCCTTACGGTTCTGGATACTCCTACTCGCTCTGGATATGCTCTCTCCTTGCTCTTGCCACCTCTGGACGCTATGTAATCGACCTGGGCTCGTATACACCGCCCTTGCCCACGAATCTTGATCCTTGCTCTCGATTATGTTTCAATCACTGTATGGTACCCTAATATTATGACGCGCACGATCAGACGCGTTGATTTTCCAAAATACTAGACCGTCTCCCACTACGAACTCTCTGCTTCGACGCTGCATGAGCGGACGGATGTGCAAAGTAGAATCTAGGTTTGTTCCAGGGTAGTTGGATTGACGGCAATGTTAGGTATGTCAAACGATAGAAACCAGGTTTCCGTACGTAGCTCGTAGTCACAAATTGTGAATAGAAAGGCGATCATGCTATATGGAAGGAAGGATGATATGGTTGCGAATAAAACAACGGATGAGCGACGTCTAGATATCGACAACTATCGCCCCCTTCAGCTCGTCATCCACCAGCCGATGACCACCAACGGTCGCAGCATTCACAAGAATCATGGCTTCTGCGTTTATCTGACCGCCGAATAGCGAGGATAACCACGCAACTACCGTGGACCATGTAAGGCTCACCAAGCCAATGATCCCAGCTCTCCCAGCGCATATGTCTTCATAAGCCCTTTATTTGCCATCCCAGTGAATAACCTCGACCCCTCTTCCAACATGGATATGCCCAAATACGTATAGTCGCGGTCGGACGCACCAGGGAGCCGTCAGAAGTGCGTAACAGCCTTGACCCATGCCAGTTCCCCAGTTCCTACCATCGAGATGGGTGCATGGCGGACCGTGTGTTACGACAATATCAAGCACTGGTGAGATGGTATCCCAGATTCTGGCTACGACGACATAGGAGAAGAGGTTGCTGAATACGAGGATACTGGAATTTGAATGAACCGTGTTTGGGGGTATAAAAGGGCTTCCGTAAACGCGTACACTAACAATCCTTTCACTCTTCCTTTCCTTGCTACGCCCAGGACTGATGGTGAATTGAACCTCCGAGTTTTTGAGACACGTCAAGTCTGGATACGTTCTCGCTAGGTATTCCTTCATCGCATCCTCGACAAGACACGTATCATGATTCCCTGCGGTGAATAAAATTGGTCGGAAAGTCAGGACAGTACGTCATCCAGTTCTTTTTGATCCTGAGACGTGAGGTCTCCAGCATGAATGAGAAGGCCGCCTTCGGGTAAATGAGGTTGAGAGTAATGGTAGAGAGTTGAAAGGTGAGAGGGAGGTGCGATAGTAAAGGAAAGAGCTCGAAACAGAATCGGAGATGATTCGAAGCGATATCAGGTGGATTCATATTGACGGTTGAGAAGGTAGGCTCACGATTTACACGACCGGTAACAAGTTTTAGAAAAAAATCCAAAGTAAGTAATACGTGCACGACGGTGGCCGTGTGAGAAAGCAATGAGCATAGGGTATACTACAGCCAACGGTTAGTAATAGTATACGGTCGTGGTACAACTCTCGTGCTGACTACATAACGTCCATCTCCATCAACCGCCTTCGAAACTTTCCTTGACGGCCTAGAAGCCTTAGAAAAAGCAAAGCAAAGCGTTGTTTGCGTCTCAATGGTGCATGTCAGGCTTAGGTAAACTTTCAATGAGGGCCCTTCAGCTTGGTTGCGGGGGAAGCGTTGCGTGGTCTCGACTCGGATGGTACAGAAGCCTCAGCCTGAATAACCACAGGCTCGAGCTAAGGGATTCTCAAAATACGGGAAGCAGCCCTGTCATGGGATACGACGCCACGCTCAGATCGGCTCTCAAGCTCAAGTATCATCATGACTAAGTACTGCCGTTCAAAGTGAGTAGCACTAGTTGTGTAGGTCGTCAAGGATCCAGATTGACAATATTCGGATTCATTTGCGGACTAGAAATGTCGTTTTCGCCGGCCTTGCACCTTAAGCCTGCTTGGTCACTCAGGCCTCAGGACTCAGTGGCGAATAGTCGGCTCTTAGGTATCTTCATCCTCAATATTCGAAACACCATGACTCACATCTTTCAGAGTAGTACTAGGATCCTGTCATCAAGAATTAAGATTGTCGATCAGCAACAACGAGTCATGGGCCACAATCAGATGAACCCACAATATCAAAAGCGACCATGAGACGAGAGTGAACCGCCGTGACCTGGAACCCCTCCTATGAAACTATTTTTCAGTCAAAATTCATGCACGTGCCCGGGTGTTGTGTAACTCGTTCGCGTATTTCGTACTTACTATCCGCGTATGACATTGATGTACCTCTGATATGTCCTCGAGTCGACGTACTGCTCCTCGCACCCATGTACTGCAAATCTCTGTAAGCTTAGCACTTCGACCAGTTAGTACCTTCCACTCAAGACATGTGCCAACTTAGACGGTATTTCAGTGTTCGAGAGGAAGTCGTCCGGGGCTCGGAATAATTATACTGATGTACGAGAGACTCGGCGGGTAAGGGTCAGGGCACGGGTGAGGCTTGTGGGAGGCTCGCGGGAGGCTTGCGGGGGGCTCGTAGAAGGCTTGATGACGCTTGAACCATACAGTTCCAGTATCCCAGTATCCTGCTTCATGTTCTGTACTTAAGGGCAATCAATGACTACCGTGATTCCTTCCTTCCTTCCTTCATTTTGCTATCTCAAACCTTCGGAACCACGCTCATTGTTGCTTTGTATCTTCTTGTTCAAAGGTCGGTACTTGATACACAATCAATCCTCTATTTAGGTGCTCTCACCTAACGAAATTCTCAAGGGATGGATCCTCCAGCCTCCCAACTCAACCTGGACAACACCTTGTTGTCCCAATTTCTATCGTTCATTCCAACCCTTCAGACCCTCTCTCAACAGACTCCTCCGAATAATAATGTCGGACTTACCTCATTTCTTTCTGCTCTTCAGCCTGGCGGTGGTGTTTTGAACACTGTTGCAAATCCCACCTCGGTCACTCCCGCCACAGCCCTTCCTTCCTCTGCCTCCTCTACTTCCTCGTCTGATTCTGGATCCTCGACTCCATCTGCATCACCATCGGCTGCTTTTGTTCAAGCACAGCCACTTGCTATGGCGTCTACATCAGGCTCGTCTTCAGGAACCTCGATCGAACAACCAGCTCCCCCAATCGCGCCATATACCAGTGTGCAAATGCTCAACGCAGTTGCCAGCGCCTCTTCATCGGTACCTTCATCCTCAAACCCTGGTCGTTCTCGCGTCACCACGATGGCTGGATTTCCCAGCCTGAGTCTGACTCAACAGGCAAATGCACAACGGCTAGGGCATGCCGCCGTGTCCCTTCCTCAATCGAATCTGCAAAAGAAGAAGAAGAAGCCGCGGGGAAAGGCGAAGCGACCTCCCAGCCTCATCACGCAGACAGCAGCTCCAAAGATTGACGACTGTCTAGCTACGGCGGAGGGTGGGGTTCTTGTGGTTAACCTACAGGTCAACGTGTATCCTCCTCAACCCCCAGCTTCCACCATCAAAGTAAGTCCATCAGCGTCTTTCAATCCATTTTTACATGCTCACTTCAGCCCGGACTCAGGATCTCGGCTTGCCTCGTCACTTGCATCTCTACCAACGGAATCGCGAATCATTTACCCAGACCCTCGCGTATCTTAATCTCACCTTTCGTTATCCGAATCTTCCTATCACCACGTCAGTTATCGATCTCATTGGGAATATCGCACATCAACTCCGGAGTTCTGGTTACAACTTGCCACTTCCTCCGTCCAGCTCCATGTTTGCACTCCACGAGCAGCTACCCCTCCAAGTGTTAGGTTACACCAATCTCGGGCGCCCAAACACTGCTACCAAGACTGTTCGCTTGGTTACTACATCAATCACCTCGACCTCCACACTTCACGAGATTCTAGCCAACAAGAGCCAGTACGCCAATCCTAAGCTCTCGGTGACCACGGATAATTTTTTCGAGATGAACTTGAGTAAGCAATTCACGCTCTTCTTTGAGTTTTTGTAGCTGATTATTTGCAGTCGTACGGTCTTCCTGCTATCCTCTGGAGCTGGACAGCAGCCTCGCCGAGGTGAAACTTGGGAACGATGAGGAGCGCCGGATACATCGCTGCATCTCTAAACGTGTCTATGGCCTGTTCCAGAGTGACGTTGACGCACAGATTTCTGAGGGTGTGGATTCGTTTGATGAAGAGGAAATGGAGGCTTCGTGTGATGAGGGAGAGGATGATTCGGATACTTCTGTTGAAGAGGTCAGTGAATCACCAATGCTTGATTGACACTTATATAAAGTTTTGTTGAAGGAGCGTGTCATCGCACAAACCCTGTCTCTAGCTCCACATTTCTCACTGGCATCAGCGTCTACCACTGCCATCGCACCCACTTCCACTCGTGCATCCCCGGTTCCCGCTCCAGTCACTCCTCCGGTCACTCCTCCCCCTCCCTCCTCTTCTCAAGACATGATCATTCCTGGTCCTGTGACACGAGCTACGTCTACACACCTTGGTGAACACACTCAGGTATGTTCAGCTTATATACTTAGTACTATTCTTTATTTGCTAACAACTTACTATCTAGTTCAATGGACAAGCCCCACCAGCACTTTGGGAGGCAACTTGGGTTGAAAGGCAAACCCCCGGGCTTGATACGATCTTTGGTTTTGAACGAACGGTTCGGGTCTTTGAAATTGTCACGGAAACCTATATCAACAATCATGGCGGTACCCCTGCACCCACCTTGAAGGTTACTGCTCGTGACTACGAAGGCCTTGCAGACAGTTTGCGCAATGTTATAGTCCAGTGTATCCGGAGTGGAGACTTCACGTTGCTTCTGTCTGCGGACCGCCACTTCATTCTGTGAGCAAAATTCCCGTCATATTCCTTCTATCCCTTTGAGTTTGCTGATTGCTGTTATAGTGTGGATAGCTTCGGTCGGTATGTCAGCAGTGGTAATGGCATAGAGCGGGAAGCTGTTCACATGCTCTGCAAACGGTACCTCAATGACCGCGCAGGCCAGTTCTTCACTCCGCTTATCGGTGAATATTCTACGCTTTCTACCCCTCCTGGAATTTCGTCACGGTGGATGTCGGAGGAACAGCAACTCGAGCTCAGTGTGCTTGGTACGATAGTTGCTCTGGCATTGATTTATGAGATGGGGACGGAGCCCCTCAATCCCCTCTTACTCATCTATTTCATCAATGAATCCGACATCGCCTGTCTTACTGGTTCTCTGGTGTCACGCTGGTTTCCCGGACTACACCGCACCCTGCTCGAATGGAAGTCGCTTGGTCCTGAAGATGATGTCAGTACTTTTAGTGGGCACTTTGCAACATATCATGACATACAGGTATGTTTGGCCCGAGATTGTGCTTTATCTTTCTCACTATTGTTTAGGTTTCAGCACTTTCTGGTAGAAGTGCTGAGATGCACACAGCATTGGGCTCTGAAATGCTCTACGCCGCGATTGTCGGTAAACGTGGACCCCGTCATCCCGTCTTTCAGTGTTTCCTTCGTGGTTTTTTTATGCCGTGTGACCAAGGTTACAACTTTACTGAGGTATGAAAGTGTTCCCATCTTCAATTGTGATCAGTTGGCTGACTATAGAGTTACAGCTAGTGCGTGTTTTCCATGGCGGTTCGGAGAAATTTGTATGCACGGTCTATCAAAGCCACATTGACGGTTACCACGACCTTCGTCTTCATCATGTTTCAAAGCTCAGTCCTGGAACGGAAAATCGACTTACTGTTGCTCTTTCCGACAATCCTAGCACAATTGCCCTCGAGCCGACATTTGAGGACTTCTTTTGGCAGTTTCTTGAGAGCCTAGGGTACCCAGACTTGGACATGATGTTGGCAGATGAGGGGAGATTCAGTAGCGCAGTGAACTTGGAGGACATCGGGATGCCGAACTTTCGGATGAGGATGCTATGTTGGGCTGCAACTGGATCACCGCACATACTTGAGGGAGCTCCAATCAAGGTAAGTGTTTATCTACTTTTGCTGATGTGAAGGCTGTTGGTGAGCTGACTGACTGAACTCCCAGATTATCCTCGTGGAGGATGACGATCCTGAGTATGGTGTGACGCTTTCTGCTGATCAGCTTGATCGCGCATTGAAAGCAGGTGTATGCAAGTTCCGTACCTGTGCACGTGAAATGCGCATTCCCGTGTCTTTCATGCTTCGCCTTCTCACAGTTGAATATTCTGCTAGTTCCGAAATTGATGCGCGAGTCGTTCTTCACCATTGGCTGCTTGTTTCCCTCTTGGACAATATTTCCCAAGCTACGCTAGGCTAGACTAGATATCTTGTCCACATTCCTTTATTTTCCATTTGATTCACACGGTAGCTTACTATACATTCATGTAATCATCAAATTTTCAATAATCAACGCCTTGAGTTGACCATTTCTTCACGTCTCTTCCAGTTTGCTCGTACTGATCGTAACTCTCTTGCTCGTGTGGCGTCCTTCTTCCTAATCGTGCCATGCTTTCCTTTGCTAATGGCTGCAGGTCCCACGGTGATAGAACGATTGCCAGCATCTCCTCGAATACGTATAATTTTTTTCCGGGTTCTGTCAATGGTACGCTGTGAGGGAAGGAGGGTAGCATGCAGCTTTGTTGAATTGAATGACCTATACTACCAGTGAGAAATGCAAAGTACCGACCTTGGTGATAGAACTCACCACAAAGTGTTTTCCCTAGTTGGAAACGCGTACCCATAGTCAGCCTGGCAGAAACCATATTCGCCATCGGCTTCTTCCACACCATATTTTTCGAGCTGACAGCACAGGCTTGGAACAGCATCTTCATCACTATGGAGTGGTGCGGTGTAATTTGTACAGTCAAAGAGATTGATGCCCCCAAGTCCTTTCATTCCGCACGGTTCCCCTGCAGCCTTCAGATTGTCAACCAGCTCGGGATGGCAGAGTTCCGCCATAGCCAGGAGAACCATTGAGTCCTGTTAACTGATCAGCCAAAGCAAACTTGCCAGAGAAACTGAGGTATCGCACATAAGCTGTGCGGAACATGGCCTTGACGCCGTCGAAATTATTGGACTCAATACCGGCATAATAGGTATAGGTGTCACCCCTACGACCTCCACTTGGGACACGCTTGCCCCAAGGAAACATGATTCCAGTAGTCCAATGTGCGAACTGGGAACCTCTCCGAACAGCCTTCGTTAAAGATGCTTTCCGAGAATTGTTGACCATCTGTCGAAATTCTTCATCTGGGAACGCATTGTAACAAACAAAGTCAATCTTGAAAGTTGGATGTCACTCGAACGTTCGTGCAAGTAAAACAGAACAACATGCCTTCTTCTCGGGTTCTGCCTCGTCCATGAAGAAGAACGTGACACGTTTGCAACATTCAAGGGCCTTCTCATCGGGCGTTATCCACCGCATATCAAGTTCGTCAAACGACTTGATGTCTTTCACATTCTTGCTCGATGCCTAGAGGAATGATATACCTAAAGAACTGAGGCCCTGAGAGTCAAGATTAAGACACTCACCGCTGCTTTAGCTTCACCTCGCGATTCGCCTTTCGCTTTTGCAGGCTTCACTTTGACTGGGTTCATCCGGTCGTCTGGGGACACCATGGAGACCCCATGCCCTCTCAAGCTTTCAGTGCGCCGGGAGTCAATGTTGGTATTGACATAGAAGTAACGGAAGCATTTCTTGGTAAGATCGACTTCACCAAGGCATTTCTTGCAGCTCCCGGCCACAATTCGTTGTCTACCGAAGGCTTGTTTGAGCTTATCTACAAAATACGTCAAACGTACGTACTTTCCAGTGTCCTTACCATTGTTGTCCTTGACCGGAGCCAGATAGGTTTCAATCGGCTCACGGAGGAAAGTGTCGTGCCCAGTTACCCATCTCCCTGCATGGTGAGTGGTGGTTTTTCCTGAGCGAATCTTCCTATACAGAGCTTCCTTGGCCTTCCGCAGCTTGATACTCTCGTCGATTATGAGTTGCAGGAGGTCGGGAAGCATAGTGAATTGGTTAGTGGTTTTGAGCTCCTTTATGTGTGTCCAGAACCCTTGCCACAGTTCAGAGGGCTGAGCCAGCTGAGCCTGAATAAATAGTCAATATTGTTCTTCAAAGTGCGATAAGACAGTAGGACTGGCCTGGTAGCCCAGAGCAGCAAGATGCACGCCAATCCACCGGTACCATTCGTCACAAAAAATCTCGCTAGTATAAAGAAACAGGACACCCAGAGGATCTGAGCCATTGGGAATCAAGGATGGATGATCTCTGAGAGCTTGTATAAGGTCGATAGCTGTTCGCATGGATAGGAAGGGAGAGGCAGCTGAGCCGAACTTTGATGGACTCTAAGAGTGTGATCGATGTTTGCAGGGCAAAGGGTGAAGTAGCGAACTGACTGGTACTGATCTCAGCGATTCTTTTTCTGCCTTTCTCAGTTCTTCGCCATCAAGGGGTTCCTCTTCCCCAAACACCCATAGATCAAAAAGCTCGCCTAGGACATCTGTGAATCCGTATAAACGTTGAAGTTTATGATTTTGGGGATGGGAATATCGCGCAAGAAAGGTAGGATTGGAAACCCTTGCCATGATTTCGGCGCATTCTGTTTTCTAATAGAACCAAAGTAAATTATAGGTCGAGCTGTGAGCTGATTTACTTACAAGGAATGTTTCGACAAATGTCTGGACGTTATATGTGACATCTTTGATGGCCTTCATCTCGCGGATCACTGTGACCAGGTTGTCCTCGTTCTCCTTCCATTCCCGAGCAAATATATTGTCATCCTCTTGGATTTCTCCATCTTCAAGTATTCGACGGCTTTTGAGTTTGTCGGCGGTGGCTTTGTCGGGAGAAGGTGGGTTAGTGGTCTGCTTCTCAACAATAGGGTTGGCGTCGGCGTCGAAACAGCTATTGAAGTCATCATTGCCAACTTCATTGTCTTGATCCTCACTATCCCTATCCTTGTTTTCCCTATCTTTATTACCCCCCTCCTTGCCTCCGACCTTGTTGTTATTGCTGCCGTTGCTGTCAGTTTCAACAATCTCGCCTTCCTCAGGCTCGGGCTCGGGTTCGGGTTCAGACTTGCGCTTGCGTTTACGTGTGTCACCAGTAGCTACTGTACTGATGTAGTCGGTTGACGGGAGGCCATAGATTGGTTTCATGAGAGTCCGAGTCAACATAACCTTCCATCGTTTAAAGTTTTTCGTGTAGGACAGATCCGGAACTGGGGAGGGGTCAACGTGCATCTGATCAGCGAGTTGTTCTGCCAATTCACTGGATAGAGAGTCGAGCGAAGATAAGGAAGAGCTCGACTTGGCTGAAAGGGAGGAAGGGTTGTAAGAAGAGCCACAATCTTCTTCGTCAGAATCATCATTGGGGTCAATCAGTGATTCAATGTTCCGAGCGTACTCAGACCATAGACTCCGCTGTTTTCTGGCATACTGGCGGTAGATGCTTGGAGTGAAAAAGAGATGACAGAAAACAGATCCACCCACTCACCCCTCGTATGATGGAGATCTGTAGATTATTCAGTAGATCTTCAGTTTGTTCCTCGTCTTTTGATGAGATGATATCAAAGATTCTGATGACGAGGTCAAGGTCGGGAAACTCCTCGAGATCGTCGAGGGAGACATGGCAGCTCTGCGATATCCATGTACGAACACCCTCCATAGAGGCCAGGGAATTGCAGAACAGTTCAATCCACGGATCCAAATCTTCACTAGATGAATGCCTAGTCTGTACACTCGATTGGCTTAGTTCTTCCAAGGCCGACGATAGATCCTTGACATTCCGCTGGAATTCCTCGATGGGAATGGAATCCCAGCTAACCATGCACGGAAAAGGTAAACTGATATAGGGTGGCATCTACTGACGCCAGCAGCTCAATATATGCTGGAGACTAATAGCACGAGCCAACATACCTAGCAACGTCAAGATCGCAGTGATCAGGACGTCTCACAGAACAGCTCGATGTGGGGGATGAAGCCGAAAGTTACTGAACAGTGAACGTGCTTAAGAGAGATAGGTCCACATGGTTCACTAAGCACTTTGTATTGGTCACCCTAATTAGTACATATCATGAGACTTAAGATGATAGCGACACGGATATGACTTTGCCCAGTAGATAAGTATACCAAGTAACACCAGCGACCACGCCGACGTATCCACGAGAACATTCTTGTCTTTCGGGATGATTGTCGTGATGATTGTCGAAAGGTACGCCTGGGGGTATACGGATGAGGGCACCGAGAGGAATTGTGGCGAGGGGAATCCCCGACTCAAGGCCACCGGTCTCTCGAACCTGGAAGGCTGCACCTCTGACGAGAAGGGTCAACAAATGTATCTAAATGAAGGCCACAGCAACATACCGAGAAGGGTGGTAGCAATGAAGTACCAGTTCTTTGAAATCCGGTCGAAGATGTTGAGCCAGCTCACAAGTCGATGCGAGTTCTGAAGATCTGTGAGAAGATGAAGGCATCGTACGAGGAGCAGTGGTGAGGAGACCCACCAACCAGATCACCACCATCCAAATTGATAAATCCATGGCCAATCTTACTGCTGTCAGCCTGGATGAACCGTCCAGCGGACCAGAGTTATAGATACATCGGATATGTTGGAAACACGATGTCAGATGTTCGTTGTAAAGTTTTCGGTGTTTTGGTGCTGCTTCTGTCGGGTGCAATGTCCATCTATGCGAGTTCACGGTGACTGGTGTTGGCGTCGAGAGCAGAGATATGAGGAAGCCAGGGGGAAGGAAAGGGGAGAGACATCTCAACAGAATAGACGCTGACCAACTCGGATGACGACCCACGCAAAAGCTTCAGAACGTCAAGCGACACGGATCTTCCAAAGAAGAGCTACCGTAATGAGCCGTCGGAACCAACCGGCTACCACAGGTATCAGGAGGATACTCAGTCGTGGGGGCCAGTGTTGTACCAGGTGGAGTACGAGGTACAAGTAGTCTTCGGTGAAGGCAATGGTGACGACGACGGTGAGGTGAGGTGGAGGCGTCTGAACAAAGCCAGAAGAAACAGGACACGAGGGATAGGGCCAAGATGAGGTAGAGGGGCCGAAGTAGGAGACAAGCCATTGCACTGGCTCGAATTCGAGGGTGAGACTAAGAATGTGGCCTTGCGAGACCGTGGTCGGTTATGGGATGTGGGTGAGGGGGAAGAAACGATTTCATCGAATTGAGCAGCCCTAGGTGTCGAAATCGCTTCTGGCTCTCGAGGCGATTCAATACCCAGTGCGTTAGGGCTACGTCGGCCTTGGTCTTGTAGGTGCAGATTCGTTGGTCGAGTCTTCTTGGTCGTTAATGGTTACGTTATGATTGTGTTGCGAAGGACTTGTCGGTGTACGGGGAATAGGAGGGGAGCCAGGAAGGTCGAATTGTGTCCAACCGCCGGGAGATCGTGCAGGTTGTGTAAGGTATCCGGTGTGATCGAAATAACCAGCCTGGTGGCACACCCGCACCGTAGTACCGATCACAGAGGCCCCAATTGATCTCGGGGTGGTCAACGTTGGGGTCAGGTAGGGTTTGTTTCTGCAACAAAAAGAATGAGCCTTTGGATTCCCAATGGTGAAGAGGCCTCACACACCTCTCGTTCCTTCCCATAGGTCATGATATCCTCGAGATACTCATCGACCTTGGGAGTTGACTCATTTCGTTTGTATCCGGGGCTGTGTTTCCGACAGATGAAAGCACATCTTCGATGCCGGCGATCCTGCCATTGAGATCCCTCGAGATAACAAAAGCTGACTGCTATCTCGACTGCCATCTCGCCTCCCATCTTGCCTCCCATCTCGCCTCCAACCTCATAACCTCAAGCGTAGAACAATGGGCAGTGAAGGGAAGCGTGATGCTTCCCGAATCCTGAAAATATGCCGCTTTGGATTCGTCCCTCTGCCTTCGGTAGAACTCCATCGAGTGCTCGTCCTCCTCAGTTCAGGAGTACCTTCGGCCTCCCTCATGGTATGTTCCTCAAAGCGAAGAAGTGCAGCGGGGATGGCATCGTCGGAGGGGTATCGTCGGGAGGTGGCATCGTCGGGAGGTGGCATCGTCGGGAGGTGGCATCGTCAGAAGGGCATAACAGCCAGGTAGAGTGCGGACTCCCCGGTCCTGATTTGGATTTCTCTGACGGTGTTGACGAGTTTGGGGTTTTCGGCTTGGGATTGCTCGAGCCGGATCTTCTGGACGATACCGGTGGAGGTAGTGTTGTAGTAGTCGACACCGGGGTTGGAATTGGCGAGGATGGAGAAGACTTCCTCGTTGAAGGGAAGATGGTCGCCGGGCTCCTTGTCGACACGGGAGACGGAAGCATCGTGCTCGATGTTGCCGTGCTCGATGTTGCCGTGCTCGATGTTGCCGTGCCTACGAAAGACGTGGTCAGCGTGTCTAGGGACCAGAGAAAGAAACTTGTTGAGATACGTACAGGCCAACGTCGGCCAAAGCAAACTGGTCGTCGAGGAGTGAAGCCATAATCGCTGCTTTGGCAGCGGTAATCAAAAGGTCACGGTGGACGTTGAAGCCCTCTGAGAGAAGCCATCAGGAATGGCGAAGACGAGCGAGTTGGGAGAAAATATGCTTACCTACCTCCAGCGGCGCCGACCGTAGTGCCTTCAGGAGGGAGATTGCTGTAGTATCTGAGTGAGGAAAGTCGGTCTTGGGCTCGCCAAATACGCTGGAATCTTGAACGGCTGAGTGAAAGCCACCAGTTTGTTGGCAGCGTCGAATATCATGCTACTTGAAGGAAAAGTGAGAAAAAAGAACGACGAGGAAAAAAAGAGACGTACCTTGGCGATTCCACCATTGGTATCATCCAAAAACGGCGGCTTTCGTGAGTGTGAGGGAGGGGTTGGATGTTCAAGCCATGTCGATAGGATCCAACTCCCCGCCTGGCCACAGCCGGCGGGTTCCCCAACCAGTACACCAAATACTGCCATTATCCATCATCTACCCCGCTGAGCTGTGGCGGCGAACATCATCGTTCGTATCTGGTTGTGTCGTCAGAACGAGACCGACACAGCCAGAGTTGTAGAGTCTCTCACTTTCCTGGGGATTATTCCGCCGGTAGAGCGTACACCGTCATTGTTGCGAGCCCAGAGCTCCCAAGAAATGGAAGCTGCCAAAGGCAGGACTCGAAGCGATATCGCGGTTGGTTCAGTCAGTAGAAGGGGGGTGGGTGAGTTGATAGATGAGCATGAATGGCGGCGAAGTGGTGTTGTTACGATTTCCGGCGTAAATTATGGTAGGAGGGGAGGGTGAGGTGTCCGATATGTTGGTTTCTCGAATGGCCGACACCGGGGTCACTTTATTCGTCGGCGACGAGAAATTTGACGGTTTCGAGACGTTTTCGAGGCGTTTACGAGGCGTTTTCGAGACACGAGGCGTTTTCGAGGCGTTTTCGAGACGTTTTCGAGGCGTTTTCGAGACGTTTTCGAGGCGTTTTCGAGACGGTTGGAAGAGACGTATGGGTCGGGGATGGAATTTCCAATGAGAGAGCACCGGATCTATTCAAAAAAGAGATTAGCGGTCTTTCGAGTCAATTTAGAGGGAACGTACCTTGCTCCGTGTAGCAGTTTTGCGGCCAACCCGCAAACACTTGTCACCCAAGACCTGGCAGACGTTGAAAAGGATTTTTGCGGCGGTATTATCGAGTTCGATAGCTGGAGAAAGCTGGCGGCGTGGATGTCGTCGGTGGATTCGATTCGGAATGGATCCAAACGGATTTGACGGGACACCGAGGGCGTGAGCAATAACGAATCTGTCCCCGACTTGTCATCTCGGATCTTGGACGTGCTTGTTTACGGGGGTCTTGTCGAGTTGGCTGGTTTGAAAACCATTCGGCATAAGCCTGTAAAAGAATGTCAGACCGACGTTAGAGAACGATTAACGAGAAACGTACCTAAAGGACGTGGTGGGGGAAACCGATAAACGTGTTCAACCCAACAGGGCAAAGGGCAAAGAAGCGGCACAGCTTTTCCCGGCAATTCCGGCAATTCCGGAACTAGAATTATAGTCCGCGGGTTCCGGCCAGCAAGCTCAGACAGCAGCTGGACTGGAATATTGAACACGAGAAGGCGTCCTTGACGGTATGCAATGTTGGTAGCTGGTGATACGGCTTTGGGACCAAATGAGGCGCAAAACACGATGCACAAAGTTTAAGGACCGGACTGGTGACGGTTGGTTGAGTTCTGAGCGGGCAGTCAAGTAGCAAGGTAGAGGGACTTACTTTTAACAAATATATTGTATTATTTGGGATCTGATTGAAAGGAAACTAGAGAGCCGGGGCCTAAAAGCCGGATGAGAGGTGAGAGAAAGGCCTGGACACTCGGACCAGGTAAGGAAAAAGGAAAGGTTTGAAGAAGTAAAGTACATATACCTGTCAAAAATGTTCCCACGCTCAGGTAATTTCACGCGACGCGTCAAGGGGGCGTGAAAATCACACTCACTTCACCACGCCTTGAACACGTCTTCACCATGACTTGGCCACAACTCCACCATGACCTCACGATAACTCAGACCTGGACCACCACCACACTTGCGTTGAACTCTTCTGAATTGCAAAATTGAGAACGTAGAAGGTCAGAAATGGTGAGTTCCGGACCTGGCTGTATAACAATGTCCAATACTAACCAAATTATGACTCAGGCTGACCCTCCTAAAGACAAGGTCAACCTGTGGGGAGTGGGGGAATGGGTTTTGCACGCTCGTTGGGTCAATATAATCCAACGCGTTATTTATCAAAACTCAAGATCTATGCCTGTCAACAAAAAACTACAAAAATCAATCAAGAAGCTGCCCGGCACGGTGAACGTTACCTTGCCAACCCACCTAGCTCAACTGCTGGTTAAAAAACTGTCGTCACTCCTTCTTCTGGCAGATAAATCTAAGGCCCATGCTAGCAAGTTTGAGTTGGTTCCGCGAGACCTTTTGATAACGGTGAGTCTTTGTCCGATTCCGAGCACTTTTTAAAAGGGATATTTTCATCTCACATGTCGTTCACTCAGATTATCCGGCTTACCGACATCAAGACTTTCTTCAGTCTCTCCGTTGTCAGCACACGTTTCTTGAATTTCCTGTTGTCTCCGTTCCAGGATTATGCGATATGGGGTGACCTCAGAGCAAAACTTGGGTTGATGCCACCACCCACTGGCATGTCTGAAAGGGACTGGCTGTCATTGATAGTCATGTTTACATGGGGAAGTTGTGATGTGAGTCGGGAGTTTTGATCTTTATGGCGATCTAAAGGTTAAATTGCTCTCTAGCTGTGCCAAGGGCAAAACGACTCCCGCTTTGTGTACGACAAAAGGATGTCACTGTGCAGCGACTGTGTAGTTGGCTATGGAGATGAAGATTCAGATGGAGAGCTGTGAGATCCCTTCCTCTTTATCTGATGGCTTTTTTAATGAGACGTTGGCAGTGAGTTAGGCGGAAGTGAATTGACATTCGCTTGGGAGGAGTTCCGGGATCATTACCCGGAATCATCTTTTCCTCAGTTCACAAGTGAATCGGTCTTGAGGGCAGTTCCGCAGTGGCTAGGTGAGCCTTCCAAAACTCTTTAACCACAGCCTGAGTCACTCACAGCCTGATAGTTTACAGTGAAGTCGACAACCCTTCAGGACAGCCATACATTCGAGGTCATTACTATTTCTTTGACGATCTCAAGGCACTTGCCAAAAGTATGAGAGGCATGGAGGCTGAACGGAGAGAGACTTTTCTGAATGAAAGACATTCGGAATTAGAAGAGATGCACAGAAGGGAGAGGGAATGTCGTCAACAGATTCAGGCGTGTGGCATGCGCTGTGAAGTTTGGTGGGACTGGTTTTAGATGCATCGCACTTTTGTCTCTATCTTGATTTTTGATACCTGGCGTATCACGCGTATCACACGTATCACACTTTTGTCTCTATTTTGGTTTTCGATACCTGGTGTATCACACGTATCACACTTTTGTCTCTATCTTGATCCTAATTTCAGTATTTCTGAACTTACTTTGCTCTTTTGAGACTTTGATGACTTAGAAGAGAGATTACAGATGCGATCGAGGAAGGACGTATTGAAGATTGCATGGAGATGGATGGATAGGCCTCGGGATTAGTTACGGTAGATGATTAAGTCAAGAAAGGGTGAATATCACTGGATTTATATCGTAAAGTAGTGCTGGGAATTGGAGTCGGCTGATAGCATGAATGTAGTTGTTTGATCGAGAATGAAAGTCGTAGACAGTGAGCGGATGATCATAAATGAATGGACGTAATCAGATGTGAATGAACGCGGGGGCATTGAAGGCACAAGAAGGTTAGCTAGTATACCATGGTGTTTAGATAGCTACTGTCGCCTATACGTTCTCCGATGGCGACTCTCCCACTGGATATAGGAAATCCTCATCCAGGGCCTTCTTGGCTTCTTTCAGCGCTTGTGCTGTAAGCTTCGAAGCAAGTTTCTCCTGGTCCCCAACTCCTGCTCCTCTTTTGCGTGGAGCTGACTTGTATCCCGCCCTTCGTCGCTGATAAAACGCAATAAGTTGCTGATGAACAGTCCACTCTGCAGTTGAAATTGATCAGGTCCAAGTTGTCTACAAGAAAAGCAAGCAAGATACCATTGCCACGGGTTGCCCTGCCTTCCTTCCATCTCCGACGAGAAGCTTCTTCAGCAAAGTCGAACAAGGCCGTCTTGTCATCGAAACTCCGTTCACTGCCATAGCCGAGGTGGGCCTTTACAACGTGGTCATAGTAATTGAGAGGTGTATCCGATCCATTCGTGAGTTCGAACTTTCCGGTATCCGCAACCTTGTACAGGACAGAGGCCAAAGGACGGCAGCCACACCTTTCAATGATGTTGATGGCCATCTCATGGCGGTTGATAGAATCTGTGAGTGTTGAGCCTCCTCCGGTAGATATGTTGTGATACTTGACCAGGCTAAAGCCTGACTGCTCGATCATCTCAAGAACGTAAGATGCGTCGATAATCGCCGGATTTTCCAATGTGGCGGGTGAGACAACCACTGGTGAGTAGGTACAAGCCGATGAGACCGAGGCTGATGTCAAGGTGCGTGAAGTGGATGTCGGTGACAAAGGAGGGGTAGGCAGTGAGCCAGAGCTGGGCAGAAATGGTGCACTTGGGGGACCTGGAGCGACATGTGAATGAATATGATGGTTGATGAATGATTCCTGCACCAGGGTGGGCGTCTGTGGGGGTACGAAAATAGCAAAATATTGATTGTGCGGGGTCATTGGACAACGACCACAATGAGCAGAGAACGCAGCCGTATAACGTTCCACTTGTGTAGCTGTGACAGCGCCATTGATGTCGAGGGCACTGACATATGAGAATGTTGTTGCGGGACTCCAGATTGTGATATCATGAACGGTTCCAAGATCACAAAACTCGGGGGGACGACCATCGGTCACAGCATTATCCAGACTGGGGATGGAGTAGAGGTTCGTATTGCGACCATGGCCACGTAACAGACCATCTATTGAGGCTGACAGGCTCAGATGAGCAGGAGATTGGGCTGTCGACGCTGAGCTGGCACCACCGATGGCAAGAAGCAGGTTGTGTGTCGCGACCGATGCAATGGGGAAACCAAGAGGGTTGGGGAACGAGTAGGAAATCAGCGACTTGGGAAAGGCGACCTCTTGGCAATAGTGGAGAGTCGCGGAACTCGCAGAGACTGCAGAGTCTCCGAGCGAATGGGCTTCCAAAATCATGATGGATACGAAGGTGAAAGGAAAGTTGCTGTGAGTGACTATGTCGACCAGATTGGGCCCAGTAATGTGGGCATCAAGAGAGGTCGAAGATAGCGAGTGGTTCATACCGTGTGACGGATGGGGAGGCACAGTGTCCATACCATAGAAATGAAGAAGAATTAGAGAGGGAAAAAGGAAGATGTATAACCACAAGAGACTTCTTATACTAGTAGGCACAAGCCAATCACTTGCTGGATCATACGATGATATTGTGAACAGGAGGCTTGTCGCGTCGCGTCGCGTCGTTCCGGGTAGCCTCACCTGGTCGCTTATCTATTTTTAGTACTTTCCACCGTGATCTTCTCCTCTGTGATTTGGAACTGATACTGACCCTAGCAGCTTGCATCCATGAGCAGCCTGGTATAGTGAAGCAGATTAGACTGTCCTGATGTTGGGTCGCAGGAAGTCCAGCTAGAGATTGTTCCAAGTGCTGTGCAACATGAATCATTGGCACAATCATCGGCAATCTCCGCAATCTCCGCAAACTATATGCCAATTACCAAACAAATCGATCTGGGTCATATACCTCTTTCTCACCGTACACGATGGCGGAAAGTGAAGCTGGATCAATTCTTCAGGGATTCAGGCTTCATTACCAGCAGTTTCAGGAAGCTGTTCATATTGCCAATGCTCATGATAACCCGGATGTTTTTGTCTTTCAAATGCTGGGGGATGATCTACAAACATTTTCAGAGATTGCCGCAGAGGTATATTTCGATTAAGATCTTGTGAATACCTCTACTCAAATCACAGTCAATACAGAATGAGCATGTGTTTTTGGATCCAAACGAGTACAGACAACTGCAGGAAAACCTTCAGCTCATGATTCTTGACATCAGAGTCATGCGCGAAAGAGCTGAGGAAGCGACTCATCATGGAGCACCTCCTCTTATACAATACGTCTCTACTGGAGGTCGGGGACGCCCTTCCATTCAGATCAACCCTGCATTCTTGGCGTGGGCATATACAGAACGTAGCGAAAGCGGCATTGCTCATTTCCTTGGAATTTCTCGATCGACGGTTCGGCGCTTATTATTGGATTACGGAATTGCCCAGCCAGGAGAAGATCCATTTGATCGAGAGGGCCATGAAGAAGCGGATGTTGAGCACAATGAAGATGATAGTCTACCAGAAGCTCAGGTGGATGGTTCGGAAGAATTTGACTTCTTGGCTCTGCCAGAGGTTGATCCAGAGCCAGAAGGTCCTCAGCCCTCCTCTCGTCTGTCCAACATGTCAGACAACGATCTTGACAATACTCTGCTTGGCCTCAGGGTACATTATCCACGTGCAGGTATCAAGACCCTCCAAGGCATGCTACGATCAATGGGCCATAGAGTTCCTTATCACCGCATCCGTCACGCTCTGCTAAGGATCGATCCTGTACATCGAGTCTTTGAGCGGATTATCATCCGCAGGCGTCGCTACCGAGTCCCTGGGCCTAATTATTTGTGGCATCACGATGGCCATCACTGTACGCACAAGTCTCTTCATAGTGATAAGATGATTTTCTGATCCATATACAGCCCTGATTCGCTGGGGAATAATCATTCACGCCTTTATCGATGGCTACTCGAGGGTGATTACGGGTATCCGAGCCTCCAATAACAACACCGCAGCAACTGTTCTTTTACTTTTCCTGGTGGCTGCCCATCTCTATGGTGTCCCCTCAAGGCTGCGTGGTGACCATGGAGGAGAGAATGTATGGGTCGCTGCTCTCATGGAACATATACACGGTCGTGGAAGGGGATCTTACATTTGGGGGCGGTGAGTTAGACCCTGGTTTGGTGTCACGCACGAGTCTCCTGACGTCATGAATTCAGTTCAGTTCACAATGTGCGGATAGAGCGCCTGTGGGTAGATGTACGAGCCCAAATCACCGCAACCTGGGAAGAGCGCTTCACTGAGCTTGAGCTTCAATTGGGGATGGATATCAACAATCAGAATCACGTCTGGCTCCTCCAGCTTCTCTTCATCCCTATCATGAATGAAGACATGGAGTTTTGGCGGGAATCCTGGA
The DNA here is from genome assembly GCA_029532415.1 of Marasmius tenuissimus. Lineage (NCBI taxonomy): Eukaryota > Fungi > Basidiomycota > Agaricomycetes > Agaricales > Marasmiaceae > Marasmius > Marasmius tenuissimus. The sequence continues at coordinate 1,594,556 of JAQOTA010000052.1, forward strand.
ACAATCACGACATTTCAGTCAGGAACGGATCCGGACCAAGCCGCTCGCCTAACAACATGTTTGGTTTCGACATGTTTACCTCTGGATTTCGCGGGACCTCCCTCCAAAACCACCCTCTGTCAGAGGAAGAACTTGAGGTTTTCGGGATAGATTGGGAGGGGTTACATGACGATGTCCTTCTGAAATCCTTGAGGGGAAATTATAGCAGTGATGGAGTTACGTCATGGATCGGCCAGCGGGGACCTCCTCCCGAGTTGAGTGAGGTGGTAGTGGAGCCTCCGCCTTGCTCTCTCTCAGAGGAAGAGGTTTGTTCCCTATTGATTCATGTATCCGGTCTACCAAAGACCCCCCACAAGGAAGATGTACATAGGCTTTGGATAGCAGCACTTGTATATGCCCGCCAACTACGTTCGGATCTTTTCTAGCTAGAAGTAGTATTTGACAATTCATTTCTGGTGATCTATATATTCTGATAGGTACGATCCAAGCCGATATGAACCAGGAAGGAGTTTTCACAAAGTAGAGTCAGACACCTATGGCCCACCAGAGACACGGAGGCATATGACCTACCAGGCTCGGCACTCGGCACTCGGCGCTCAAGCCCCAACTGGTCTCCGACCGAGCCCTAACCAAGCTGCCCACGAGTGCCCACCAATAAGCCCACAAGCCCGTACTGACCTGCCTACAAGGTGATGCCAAGCCTCTCCCTCAGCCCTACAAGTGTCTCGCGAAAGTTAACTATAATGGGGGCATCCAGAGGAGTAGTTGTATGGTATACGATACCAGCATTGCTCGTACGTTTTAGAAGTATTCGGCAGACTTGTACCCAGTACCTCATTGTAGAGTGCAGATATCACCCAGATCACCGCTTTCAAAATGCACGTACCTAGTGGAGGGCAGCAGGCCTAGCAGGAATGGACTCACGCTGAACGATTTCAAAGTACGTCAACGTTCAACGAAGTACGTTTCTGACATGAAGTACGCGAATGACGTACAATTCTGGCAACGCAATACATTTTTGACAGAAAAATACCTTCATACCCTCCACTTCTGATGTTGAACGCCCTCTCTCTGTATGTCGTCAGTCTACTGCTCTGCACTTTACCTTCCCCTTTGCACACGAAATTTTCGCCTGGTCCGCTCTGGGTACGATTCCAGGAATCGATGACTACATTTAGATGAACCTGCTAACCAAAGAGTTTTCTTGGCAGAAATCGAATGTAACGCAATCGTTAGGGGATCGGGTGAATGCTGCCTACTCAGCGTTATTTGAAGTAACATTGCGATTCAACCAAGGTGAGTTGTGGGCGAACGTTAAAACCAATTCTTCTAACCCGGACCTATGCCACTCAGAACCTGTCTCCATAAATTCTGAGGCCCAACCCTTTGGACTGCCCCAATACTATGTAGCCCTAGCAAACTTCGAACTCGCGAATCAGGGCAACGGCTCGTTCCTCGAGCTAGCTAGACAGTATTTCGAGAAAACTCCCATTTGTCCCGATTCAATAGGACTAGATTGGCCGTTCCCCCCAGGTTACACCCTTCGCGAGGCAATGTGAGTAACACTCTGACCAATATACTCAGTCAAGTCATTTCGCCATCGCGCAACCTCCTATTCGCAGAGATCATGGTTATGCTGCCATACGTTGGTACAAGGCCTCCAGAGAAGACGCTTTTCTCCAAAAAGCACGGCTGTGTTGGATCCTAGCTTATGAACTCACGATTTCTGAACAAATGCGAGCGTATACGGAAACATTGCATGTCGAAGGGTTCATGGGACCGAAAAACTTTACAGTTCCAACTGAATGCGGAGGAAAGCTTCTCGAAGGCGCGACGTTCCAAGTGAGGCTTCATTTTCATCCGACCCGGAGACGACCACCACACTGACACACACACCCTCCCTTATGGTAGAATCTCGAAAGCGCAAGAGATGGAAATTTGAGTATTTATGATACTGCGTAAGATTTGGTATCTTTTTAAGGTTCTTTGGCTGCGGAGAATGATCTCTATTACTTTTTTGCAGTCTGTTTTCGCTGTAAGCCCTTTGCACCTTCAACCTTTGATGAAGAAATTTACAACTTCTGGCGCCTGTGAAAGGTTTTCCACTTTGCTCGCAGACTCGGAACCATCGAACAAAACATATGTTGCGGCAGCTACTAAATCGTTAGATTTCGTGCTGACTTTTGCGACTGAAATCGCCATCGCCCAAAATAATATGTAGGCTCCAGGATACTCTTTCTTTAGCATTGGACAGACAGGAGGCCTTTTCCTCGAGTGGGATCGGCGTCAACGGCATCCTTGCAAACCTTATGGAAACCGCAGACTGGCAGCTTCGAACAAGAAGACGGAGATATGTATTTCTTGAGAGCGCTGGCCGAAGTCCTGAGGAGAGGATCTGGAAAACTGTCAGCTGCCCTTCGAGAATCGATTGAACAGATCCTGGGAGTGCATGTGAGTGGGGGTTTTTCCTAGTCGTGGCTCGAAAAGGTATTGAACCTTCACAAAGTATAACGCCATCCGCGACTATGCCACCTCGGGGGGCAATGTGTACGGGAGGTCCTGGATCCGAGGCCAACCGAATTCTACCTTTGACCTATACAATCAAGCGGCCGCTGGTCAAATCCTGGTGGACGGGATTGATATTTTCGAGCCGAATAGCAGCATCACACCGTCTCCCAATGGCCCGTTACCATCTGTCCCAGATACTCCCGGATTGTCTGCAGGAGCAATCGCCGGAATCGCAACTGGCTCCGTTGTCTTTCTATCACTCATAGCTCTTATCGTCCTCTATGCTATTCGCCAACAACGTTACAGAAAGCAAGCGGCTCCGTCCGTTCAATCCGTGACCGATGGTATAACGCCCTTTGTTGCCGACCTATCCGAGAAAAGAGCAGATTCCTCCCCAAAACATACGTTCGCATCTCAGTCTCACATCGTAGCAGTGTCAACTCCACGCCTAGAACCACTCAGACGATCAGACACCGCTTCTTTCCAATTGACATCGGATCCAGCACACGAAGGCGAGGAACGTGGTGGTCGCTCCGATACGGCTGTTGAACCTGTCGCTGATACTGGGGAGTTTGGGGTAGATGGGATCAGAGTATTCGCTCCCAGCCAGATGGCCCAGGAGCTCGCACTCACAGCTCCTGACCTCATCCGTGCGCTATACCAGCGTCTGTGGCAGCCCGGTGGGCTGGACAATCCACCGGACTATCGTAGTAACGCCGGAGACCTTCCAAACATAGACCCAAGGCTGATAGTCGCGCCTCGTACTGGGTCCCCTTCTCTTCGCCGCCACAACAGCCTTTAAACAATGCCGGCCGCCCCCCCCCCAATCCCCAATTTCTCCCCTTTGCCAAAGTCAGATAATGGTATATACTATTTGACTCAAACTCGTATCAAAATCCACGCGTCGTATCTATGGCTTGCCTTATGTATCAGATTTTCTCCATTTCCACTTTTCTGGTCGGTATGAACACACGATTACTCTTTGACGACCTATGTAGCTTTGAGTACATGTATTGATCGGAGGACGCGCAAAAATCCAATCCGCCCTTCGGTGACGTCTGAAGCAAATATAGAGGGTGTGAGAATTCTAAAACGCCAACGTCTCGTAGACTCGATACCCCTCTCTTCACAACCACTCGTGCCTCGCGATGAGCGGAGACGTTTTGATCGACGGGTACTCATTAAAACGTCTTTTCGTCGTAGCGCGGCGGTTCGAGCCTAAACGCTGCGTGAGAAACCTCCTACGGAAGCCGAGTCTTTTCTGATGTCTGGACGATTTTAAACGAACGGATGTGCGAAGTAGAGAACTAGATTTGTTTCAGAGCAGTGGTTCGATAGTGACCGGTATGGTCAAATCATAGGAACCATTCCGTATGTAGTTCGTCGTCACGGATTGTGAATATATGACCATGATTCCGAATAACCCAACAAAGAGGCGACATCTAGATATCAACGACTATCGCCCCCTTCAGCTCGTCGTCCACCAGCCGATGACCGCCAACGGCCGCGGCATTCACAAGAATCGTGGTTTCTGCTTTTGTCTGACTGCCGAATAGCGAGGAGAACCAGTCGACTACCGTCAACCATGTGAGCCTCATCAAGCCAACGATCCCAGCTCTCCCAGCGCACACGTCCTCATAAACCCTCTGCTTGCCATCCCAGTGAACAACCTCGACTCCTCTGCCGACATGAATGTGACCAAATACGTGTAGTCGCGGTCGAACGCGCCAGAGAGCCGTCAGAAGTGCGTAACAGCCTTGACCCATGCCAGTTCCCCAGTTCCTACCATCGAGATGGGCGTATGGCGGACCGTGTGTTACGACAATGTCGACCACTGGTGGAATGGTATTCCAGATTTTGGTCGACTCGTACGACGACGTTGGAGGTGAGGTTGCTGAATACCATGGTGCATGGACACGAGGGTATTGGAATTTGAATGAACCGTGTTTGGGGGTGTAAGGGCTTCCGTAGATGCGTACAATCCTCTCATTCTTCCTCTCCTTGCCATTCCCAGGGCTAATGGTGACTTGAACCTCCGAGTTTTCGAGATACGTCAACTCCGGATACGTTCTCACCACGTAGTCCTTCATCACATCCTCGGCAAGACACGTATCATGATTCCCTGCGATGAAGATCTTGTGCGGGTGGGGTTGGTTGGAAAGCCAGGATAGGACATCATTGAGTTCCTTTCTAGATCCTGAGACGGTGAGGTCTCCGGCGTGAATGAGAATGTCGCCTTGGGGTAATTGAGGTTGAGAGTTATGGGTGTTATGGGTGTCGGAGATGCACACTACACGGATGGATGACTCCTTAGAACTTGAAGATACGAGGGATGTCGATAGAACGGAAGTGGGGTGGTATATGAGACGAGCGAGGAATAGAACTGGAGATGATTGAAAGCGGTCCCAGGCGGATTCGGATTGGCGATTGAGAAGGACGTCCATTCAGAGGATAGCCTGACAATTTCCATGATCGGGAACGAGTAAATGTCAAACAAGGCGATGGATGAAGACGGCGGAAAGGACTGTGTACCCAGACATCATGCATCATCTGTAATTCAACCTGGCCAAAAAGAAAACGCGGATTCGTAACAGTCATTGGCCAACGTGGGGATCGAACCCAAGACCTTCGCGTTAATACGATTATTAGCACGACGCTCTAACCAACTGAGCTAGTCGGCCTCTATACAAATCTGCCCACCATCATATGATCTTGCGTCTTGTTAATTTCACACTTAGTACAAAGTCCGGACTTGATTGCAACAGAGATATTACATGCACGATCCGGACCAGTAAGACGAGAAATATGAAAGGTCCCATCCGAGTCGTTCACTCATATATACAAGCACTTCTAAGAAAATCTAAACGCCACTCACTAATGCCTTCCCCCAGCACCAACTTCGTCCTCCAACCTCCACCTTCCAACAATCCCCATGGCTTCCCTATCCCCACCCTCCAACTCCGGTAACCCTAGTAGTTCTGACACCATCTTCCACGGATCCCTCCCACCTCCGTACCTCAACACCCTCTTTTTATACCTCTCACCCACATCTCGGTTCAACGGGTCGTCCGAGAATACCTGACCCCAAACTCGTGAAGCGATAGCGCGTCCGAGGAGGTACGAATAGTAAGTCGCGCCGTACCCGAAAAGGTGAGAGAACTGTGTTTGGTACGACGTCCCCTCGACGTAGGGGATCAGGCCAGACGCGTTTATAAGATCCGCGTATACCTTCGTCGAGTCGAATTTGTTGTCCAAGGGTTTAGTGGAGTGATATTCCTGGTCTAACGCGGCCAGGAGGAATTGTTGGAATGTATCAATCGAGTGACACGGGTCGATATGGTGGTTGCCTGCTACGGTTGACGGTGTCCCAGTGGACTGGGCGGAGAAGAGCGATAAGACGACAGGGGAGCTGAGGAAATGTTCCATGAGGATTGAGGGGAGCTCGACGAAGTCGGTTGCACATCGCGTTCCAGAGACGTTTTGATAGTCGGTACGGCCAATCATTGCTATGGAACGAAAAGAAAATATGAGAACATGCGGGTGCAAAAAGGAAAAGGAAACGCACAATGCATCGCATGTCCCATTTCGTGGAACAGTGTATTCACCTCATGCCATTCTAATACCGTGGGTCCCCCCTTCACACTCGGCCTCGCGAACTCGCAAAGCAACACTACAAGCGGCAACTGATAAACACCCTCCTGCCCAGGAACCTTACACCTCTTAATCTTCTCAAACTCGATTGACTCCCTAATCTCCTCGACTTCCTCGAGACTGCCCTGCTCAGCCTCTGGTATGAGATCGTTGACCTCGTCATCGTCGTCTGTTCGTCGAGAACAACGGACGGTGTAGTGAGCAGCTCCGCTTGCCTTCCCCCGTCGAGCGAATAGGTCGGCGTATATCCATCCAACGACACCCTTCTCCTCGTCTACCACCTCGAGCTTGTGCACATCGCTGTGCCACACTTCTCCGTGTTGCGGATGAACGGGACGCAGCGAAATCCCATACAAGTGCTTGAAGAGCCTAGACAGGCCCATAAACACAGTTCCAACAGTTAGAGGCGGAAGGGGAATAGGTGGAGATGGAGGTTCGGGAGGACAGTAGAAGTCCCGGTCCCAGGCCTGGATCACAGGAAGGGAGGGACCGGGAAGGTTCAAGTGCTGTTGTTTCCGAAGACTCAAAGCGTGTAACGCGCTGAGTGCAGCGGGTCGGGTGTGATCCATGAGGGCGTTGAGGAACGTCCTCACATTCTCGGGCGATTTGGCCATCTTGTCGTCTAACGAAAGGTGCCCATAGCTTTCGCTCCCGACGAGCCTCGCCAGTTCTGCGCGTTTCTGGAGGAGCGTTTCGAGAATTTCGATTTGCTCGTCCGTACTCGAGTACGCGCCTATGTAGACTTTCCTCCGTGGATCTTCCTGGGGTGCAGAGCGCATAATCATTTGGGCTTGCAACGAGCCAGGATAAACCATTAGATCCCTTCCCGTGAATCTTGCTTGGAGTTGTAACCGAACGCCCATTCCCTGATCCTTCAGGCCCGCTAGTTCGGCTGGTTTTATCGACACGGGTTGACGAGGTGTCGCTGCTTCTTTAAGGAAATGTCGGCCCAGGACAAGAATATCGGACGACAGCCTAACGAATTGAGAGCGCGTTTCGGGCGGGAGGTTGATAGCAGACTTTTCGAAGTCTTTCCAGAATATGAGGCCAGTTTGGTATGCTTCGGGTGAGAGAGACTGAAGGATTTCTGGGGTCGTAAAGACGACCTTTAGGACCTGTGGGCGAGGAAATCAGTACACATATACTTCAGCCACGTTGAGCCCTATACGCACCTCGTAAAGTCCTACATGAGTATTTAACACATTCATAAACTCGCACAACATCTCATACGCATGATTCGCTGCTTCCACCCACGCCCTGTCCGGGTGAGCGTTCCTCACCAGCTCGGACAAATCAATGACCCCACATAGCAGATCGCTGAGCCTGTCCAAATTCTTGACGACCTTGTACAACTCATCCGGACTCTCCGGGGCGCGTAATATTCGATCTGTAAGTGCCTGTGCTCGTACGAGGGTTGCGTTTGCTAATGAGATGAGGGCTCGTGGGCTCGTGAGCGATGGGTGACCGAAGAGCCCAGTTTGGGAGAAATTGCCAAGGGAGACTGCGCCTGTGGGATTGTCGAAGAGTGTGACGAGTGTTTTGTCTTCGTGAGATGCAGGAATTATCGGTCGGGTGAGTGTCGATGCAGGTCGTGCACGAGGAGCATGGAGGCAGCCTCGAAAGCGAAATATTCGTTTGGAAGAGGTCGATTTTAGAGCATTTCTGGCGAGCATAAAGAATGTATGAAGGGAAAGAAGGCCACCTGGCTGTGGTGGTCCAGAATTGAAAAATGACTGCAGGAGAGATGGCCCGAATGGGCGGTCCGCGGCTAGAACGCGTCTAGAGATTTGTCATCAATTGGGCCATCTGTTATTGGCCAGCCGGCATTGACCTTGTCAAGTTCTCTCATTTGCGCCCAACATCAACTACATTGCCTGATCTGAAGAGCTCTCAGGATGCCCCAGAACAGCATGAGGCATGCTATCATCGCTATCATGCTCGATCATCCTAATATCTACCCGCCGATATGGTTCATATCCGAACAGTCCATAACCATATGGCAGACCTTCGACGGCCATGCCTAACCATGCTCTTGTGATTCTTTCTAAGCTTTTTTTGCCTCTCGACAGCCACAATGGAGCTCCCCATCATTGATCTCGACATTTTTCTCTCCCAGCCTCCCGACTCTCAAGCCGTGAAAGAAGAATGCAAGAAGGCAGCAGACGCATTAATCACTTTCGGTGCACTTCTCCTCCACGACTCTCGTGTTTCGGAGTCCCAGAACAACACCTTTTTGGACTTGCTCGAGGACTATTTCGCTCAGCCAGCAGAAGTTCTCAGGGAAGACGAACGACCCCAGTTCTCCTACCAAGTTGGGGTCACCCTCGAGAATACCGAAAAGCCAAAATGTGCTGTCGATGAGCCATGCCTCAAAGTCATCGAGAAGCTCGATCCGGCGGAGAGACCTCTCGACATCACCGCTCACCAACCGGATCCGAAATGTCGTTTCTTCTGGAGTATGAGCGAGAAGCCACCATACGAGACCGCGTTTAGGACATTGAACATGCCGAATGTCGTCCCACAGGGCGAAGGAATTAAAGAAAGGTGGACGCCCGGAATGGAGGGATGGGGGACCCTCATGAAACAGGCCGTGGAAGATCTGGCCTCCATGGCCTCGCTCGGCCTTGGGTTGGATGAGAACACGTTTCGCGATGCTGGGCGTTACGGGTCAATTGCCACTCATAGTAACCGTTCCAGTACACTGACGTGAATTTCAGTCCTCATCTCCTCGCTCCCACCGCCTCTGACCTCACAAAGTACAACGAGAAAGACACCATCCTGGCAGGCTTCCACACCGACCTCAATTTCCTTACCATCCACGGTCGTTCCCGTTTCCCTGGTCTGCATATCTGGGCACGGAACACGGGAAAGCGAATCGCTGTTCAGATGCCTTCTGGTAACTACCTCCTCGTGCAAGCCGGGAAACAGTTGGAGCATTTGACGGGTGGACTGGTGAAGGCAGGATTCCATGAGGTTGTGGTCAGTGAGAAGACGATGGAGGTAAGTCGCGTTCAAATCACGTCGAAAGAACGTGCCGTCTCCAGATACTCACTGACTGCTCTGTGCGCGTTACAGACCATTGAGAAACGCAAACAACACTACCCTGACCGACCCCTCATCCGGATTTCGTCGACGTTCTTCTGGCATCTGTCTTCCGACTACGACCTTGCCCCTATTCCGTCGCTGGTGGAACGGTCCAAGGCACTGAGAGCTGATTTGATCAACTTGGGGAAATACGAAGTGGACGAGGCAATTTACGAGCCGATGAAAGTCGGGGAACAGGTTCAGAAGTACGTTTCCATGCTACTCGCTTCTTTCTTAGTTTTCTTACAGTTTTTGTTGCAGCGAGCTGAAACATATCGCGCTTATGGCATGAAGATATAATTGTACAAATCCATGAAGTGCTTACCTCCTGCAATAATTATTCTTGCTGCCCAGAAGGTCATATTCAAGCAAGAACGTGGCGAGGCACAGCCGAGCCCCTTCAAAATGAATAAATGCTGAACACACCTTCGTTGGTCGCTGAAGGGATGGACATTGGTGGTGGTATCTGGGCCATTTTATAAATACCCCCCGGCACTGAGTACAGGGTACTCCAATGGTCCCCTTGCGTGGCGGTGGTGCGACGCCTGGACAGCACTAAAAGGCTGGACAGAGATTTCCTGTGTATTGTCGTGTAACCCGCTTCGACCTCGTCAAATTGGAGTGCTTAGGAGCAATATTTCTTTGGTGGTCATCCCGATTTCCATTCGACCCATTCGAGACCCGGATCTTGCTACGGCAATAACCTAGCGACCGATGTGAAGGTGAGGAAGTGAAGGCTGTTGTGGTGATCCCTCAATGTTGACGTGATTGTCCAGTGGCCTGGTCGCCCGCCTGTAGCTTGCAAGGACCCAGCCCAGAGCCAAGAGCCCTACGATAGCTAAAACCTTCTGAAACACAATGCCGTTGGACGTGTACTAGTGCTTTGGGAATGCCACTCTGATGGGACTTACTTATCGAGGCACTGGCGGGTGAATTGGCGAAGGTTCTTCCGAGCCACTCGATCGCGAGCAATTTTCCCATACATAGGGGCTATGCACGGATTGAAGCCATTCTCACGGAGGCGGCCAGCTGAGGACAGGATGTAGCTTAGAAGCATGATGGCGATGGAAGCGTATGTCCTTTTAGGTGAGTCAAGGTCCTCTTGGAGGCGAAGTTTGAGCGACAGTGATTCCCCATACAATGCCCATCGTTTCTCTCCAGCTGATCGCCTTCGGTCTACTTCTACTCTCGGAGCCCATTTCTCAAGCCAAATTCTCTCCGACCTCACTATGGGTGAGTTGACCTGTTCAATAAATCCATACCATTACCCTGATGTTCGGAGGGCAACTCGATGGCATCGGCGTGGGCAGAACTCAAGCGTCACACTAACACTGCAAGATCGTCTGAACACGGCGTATCTAGCGCTGCAAGAAGGAACTTCCCGGGTAGACAGTAAGTTGTGGCTCAACTTGCAACCTGCCATGTCGGAGACTAATTTGTGATAATTTTTCGCCTACCGTTCAAGTTACGTCCCGGCCAGACCTCTCAGCAGACCCACCCCCGAATTTCGACTCAATACGGGCATATTCTCCATTCTACGCAGCTTTGGCCAATTTTGACCTCGCAGGTCAACATAATGGTTCTTTTAATGGTCTCGCGACCCAATATTTCCAGAAAGCGAACAGTCTATGCGATTTGAGACAATGGGAGGTCAATGGTGTGGAGACCCGCAAGGCTACTATGCGAGATCCTATGTCAGCTCCGCCTCTTTCAAGTAAACCCTCGTTGAGCTGACAGGCGTGGACAGGGCTCACGGTTACGCTGCGATCCGTTGGTACAAGGCTTCAGGATCCGACCTTTTCTATCAAGTAGCACGCGATTGCTGGGATCTCGCTTACCGGTTTACGGTCTCCGAAGAGACTCTGCGGCCGGATGGTTCCATGGCGGTCAAGAATTTCAAGGTTCCAAGGGATTGTCTTGATTTTGGGGAAGGGCAAGGAGTAACGTTCCAAGTACGTCTTCAATCCAGATGAGTCGGTGATCCGGCCACTAATGTTGCAATGTATATCGCCGTCAGAATGGAACGAAAAGTGACGGAAACTTGAGTCTCTACGACACTGCGTAAGTTGCAGAACTCTGATCTCTGTCCCTTCGAGCAGTGGCAGCTGATGCTCTCATCCAACCCCGAGCTTATTTTCATTGTACGTTCTCCCAAATGCTGTGAACTCATCCACCGAAAGCTGTTAACATTCTCCTTGCTCTCGAGGCTTTCTGCCCACCTCGCAGACTCGGAGCCGTCAAACATGACTTATGTTCAAGCGGCAACCCGATCAGTGGAGTTTGTAACGTCGGAGGTGTACATAACGGACATTTTCATGAACACCTCTGAAGCGACTTCAGGTTACTCCCTGTGCGACCCGGGGCCCGCGTATATCTCCTGGAGAAGCCAAGGGACATCTACTATCGGCTTTTTGATCGAAGCGATGTCCATTCTACAACCTCATGCAGCGAAGAGCCTTGATTCCTTGTATGTGACTTTCTCTATGCATATTGAATATGTAGACGCTGATTGTCCTTACCAATCAGACTGAACCAGACCATCTCTTCGGCGTTGGATATTGCATCAAGCGGGTGGTTTGATTCTCTTGGGGTACTTCCCAATGCTTATGCCTCAAAGGACAATGAAACCGAAGGAGAAGATGGTGACATGTATTTCTTGCGAGGGATTGCAGAAGCTTACAGATTAGGGCCGGAGGTATTGCCGAGCAAACTGCGGGACTCTATAAAGATTGTTCTGGGAGTCCATGTGCGTGATTCCCCCAGGTACCTTGTGATCGTTTGACTTAGGACTCGAAAGTACAACATCATTCGAGACCATGCCACTCTACAGAGTAATGTCTACGGGAGGTCGTGGACAGGGACCCAAAACTCCTTCGAGTCCTTCAATTTGTACAACCAGGCTGCCGCTGCGCAGGTCCTGGTGGATGGGATTTCTGTTTTCAGGTCGAACACCGATGGCCCGATTTCCAGCGACGCGGTCCCCACTCCCTCTGCCACCGAAACATCATCAGCGGCACAGAGCCAAAGCAAACCATCACCTGGGACTATCGCGGGTGCGACGGTCGGGACTGTTGTGTTCCTATTGATATTGGGCGCCGCAATACTGCTGATCATTCGTCGGCGACGCCGTAGGCATCAAGAACTTCCCTCTACCGGTATCACACCATTTCACGGAAGTCTAGATGAAGGACAGGCAACATCTTGTCGTAAAGAAGGACCCGAACCACCAACGTCGGATCCATCAAACGAAATCCGTGGCCAAACCAATGATCGTTCGCAGTTGGAGACAGGTGTACCCATTTCTCCCGACACAAATTTCAGGGCACACGAACGTACGGGAGAAGCAGAGCCTGTGGAGATGTCTCCCGCATTTCCTGATATGGTTCGCGCAGTGTATCAGCGCTTGTGGCAACCCGAGGGATTGGAGAGTCCGCCGGAATATCGCAGTAATGCCGGAGAGCCTGCAGGACGGTGAAAGTAGAAAGTGGGATAGCGCCGCATGATGATGGGCGGTTGGGTTTCGGTTAGGTGTTTATTTACCGGATGGGGGTCAGACCTCTCGATCCCTGTCAAGAGTCGCGTATTCGCTCAGATTTCGCCCCTCGTCAGTCACTAGTATCAGGGACTTCAGAGTAAATTAAAGGCAAAGAACTTTGACGATCGATAACGATGAAAGTTGAGATTTGTAGACGACAAACATAACCAATCGATAACTATGTTGGTCCAACCGGACCCACCTCATAAGACCCTACCTAGCAATTCACCCACCAACAATTAGATTCTTTCTCTCCCTGTTGAACATCGCCAGAATTACTTCGATAATCCGGTGGGTTTTCCGATCCGTCGTGCTGCCAAAGACGCTGGTATACAACGCGGACCATTTCGGGAAAGTCAGGTAGCATCTCCAGCTTCATTGACTCGACGACGACGGAGGTTATCAGGCACATGCACCACGGATGAGTCGCCGAGGGCTCGACCTTCATCCGATGAGTGATCTGGGACTACCATGGGAGTACTAGGAAACCTAAGTTAGACCAAGGATGGACCTGCAAATTCGTCTGGCGAGTGGATCTGAGAAATCAAACCACCGCCCTTGCCTCAAACAGAAGGTCGTTTTCCACTCAAATTGATCGTGAATGGCATAACGTTAAAAGCAGCGGCGGAGCGGACTGTCCGTCTCCGTTGTTGTCGTATGCGGACGGCGCAGAAAATGGTGAATATCAATGGTGACAGAACAGCAATGGTGCCTACTGTTGCCCCAACAATGATTCCGACAGACGGTGTAGAAACAGAACGAGCTGGACGACCCTATTCAGTTTCGTTCAAGCCTGGAGTAGCACCTTCAGTGGCGCCCAGCAATTCGATACCACTCACCAGAATTGGAGCAGCGGCAGTTTGGTCGTACAGGTCAAAGGAAGATGGTGGAGAACCTTTCCAGGACCTGTCATACACATTGTTCTCTGATCTTCCCTGATCTTACGCGATCTCGAAGGGCGTTATGCAGCGCGGACAAGTCAATAGCCCCACACAGCAAATCGCTAGAGCCGACCCAAATTCTTGACGACCTTGAACAACTCATCCGGACCCTCCGAGGCGCGTAATATTCGATCCACAAGTGCCTGTGCTTGAACGAGGGTCGCGTTTGCTAATGAGATGAGGACTCGTGGGCTCGTGAGCGATGGATAGAAGAGACCGGTTCGAGAGAAAATGCTAAGGGGGACTGCACCTGTGGGATTGTCGAAGAGTGTGACGAGTGTTGTCTTCGTGAGATGCAGGAATTATCGGTCGGGTGAGTATCGATGTAGGTCGTGCACGAAGAGCATGGAGGCAGCCTCAAAAAAGAATTTTTTGTTTGGGAGAGGTCGATTTGAGAGCATTTCTGGCGAGCATAAAGAATGTATGAAGGGAAAGAAGGCCACCTGGCTGTGGTGGTCGAGAATTGAAAATGACTGCAGGAGAGATGCCGAATTGTCGGTCCGCGGCTAGAACGCGGCTAGAGATTTGTCATCAAGGCCCTCTCAACATCACTGCCCACCAGCAGATCCGAATCGGAAATGTCGATTCTTCTGGAGTACGAGCGAGAAGCCACCATACGAGCCCGCGTTCAAGACATTGAACATGCCGAACGTCGTCCCACAAGGTGAAGAGTTTAAAGGAAGATGAACGCACGGCACAGAGGGATGGGGACTCCCATGAAAATAGGCCGTGCCGAAGACCTGGCCTCCATGGCCTCGCCTGGCCTTGGGTTCAAAGACAAGAACGCATTCCGCGATGCCGGGCGTTGCGAGTGAGTGCCACTCATAGTAATCGTTCCAGTACAGTGACGCGAATTCTAGTCCTCATCTCCTCGCCCCCACAGCCTCTGACCTCACAAAGTATATTGAGAAAGATACCATCATTAGCAGGCTTCCACACCGATCTCAACTTCCTCACCATTCACGGTCGTTCCCATTTCCCTGGTCTGCGTCTCTGGGCACGGAACACGGGAAAACGAATCGCTGTTCAGATGCCTCCTGGTAACTATCTCCTCGTGCAAGTCGGGAAACAGTTGGAACATTTGGGTCAGATTTGACGGGTGGACTTGTTAAGGCCGGCAGGATTTCATGAGGTTGCGGAGAGGACGATAGAGGTAAGTCGCGTTCGGATCGCGTCGAAAGGACGTTTCGTCTCTGAAATCTACTGACTGTTCTTCCTGCATCACAGACCGTCGAGAAACACAAGCAAAATCACCCTGTCCGACCCCTCATCCGGATTTCGTCGATGTTCTTCTAGAATCTGTCTTCCGACTACGATCTTGTCCCCGTTCCCTCGCTTGTGGAACGGCCCAAGGCACTAAGAACTGATTTGATCGATTTGGGAAAATACGAAGTTGAAGAAGTGGTTCATGAACACCGATGAAGGTTGGGGAATAGTTTCAGAAGTACGTTTGCATACTTTACCCCTTCTTTATCGGTGTCCTGACCACTTTATGCTGCAACGAGCTGGAGCATATTGCGCTCATGGCGCGAAATTGTAATTACATGACGCCAATCATCATGGAGAAAGCCGGAAAGGATCCGAATCGTGATATGCGCGTTGATGGTCCACAACATTCACGAATCAGATCCTTGGCGACTTTCGCAAAGGCAGGGTGAATGGCGGTTCTTAAGCTCCCCTCGAGCTTAGGATATGCCTTGGAGGTCCGATCATTGTCGCGAAAGCCATAAACTAGATGACTCTGCCGGTCTTAACTCCCTTGACCAACAGCAGTGCCTCGTGGTCGAGTATGCCTAGGAGGAGCGAATGGTAGTCGTGTGTGTATTATCGCGGTCCCACCTCGTCATAGGACGCCTAGCAGCGGCTGAAAATCAATTATTGTATCCTATAGATCATCATCGACATTTCCTATCCGACGCCAGTACAACGATAATAGGCAAATAATAGGGTGTCGGTGTGAAGGTGAGCTTGAAGTGAAGGGTTGTCGTAGCGTTTCGTTCGACCTTAATGTTATTCGGCAGTTTGACACAACTTGCGAAAGCACGGCGCCAGGCTCAATGCTATAATACTGCTCATCGAGGGACCCTTCAATGGATGAGTTAGTGATGTATTTCACCTCGCTCGGGGGCGATTTCCCCAACATAAACACGGATGTTGGGTTATGAATGGGTTGTAGCCGCTCTTAGCGGCTAACTGAGATGCCCTAGGACACATGAATGGGGCGGAAGCGTGATGTTGATGAGAGCAGGAGAACTACTTAGGCAACCAAGTTGGAGTTGAAGTTCCAACAGCACCCGCTACGTACAATGCCCATCATCCCTTCATCGTCGATCGCCTACAGTCTATTTCTACTCTCAAGGCCCGTTGTTTCTCAAGCAAATTTCTCTCCGACCTCTCTATGGGTGAGCTGATTCGTTCCGATGAATGCATACCAACGTTCTGATTCGGATAATGTGCATTGGGTGGTATCGGCACGAGTAGAACTCGAGTGTCGCACTATCACTACAAGATCGTCTGAACACAGCGTATTCAGCGCTGGGAGAAGGTGCATCCCAGGTAGACAGTGAGTTGCGATTCAGATTCCGGTCTATCGTTTTCAGGGAAAATGGTGTCTCATGTGCTCGCCTCTGACTGGTATAGTTACCTCTCGGCCAGACCTCTCAGCGATCCCAACGCCGGATTTCGATTCAATACGAGCATATTCTCAATTTTATGCAGCCTTGGCTAACTTTGAGCTCTCGGGTCAACAAAATGGTTCATTCAATGCCCTTGCGACTTCATACTTTCAAAAGACGAATAATCTATGCGATATCAGACAATGGGAACTCAACAGTGTGGATACCCGGAATGCTACTATCCGAGATCCCATGTCAGATTCGCCTGTTTCAAGGAAATTTCTACTGGACTGATAGATGCAGACAGAGACCACGGCTACGCCGCAATTCGTTGGTACAAGGCCTCAAGATCCGACCTTTTTTATCAAGTAGCACGCAATTGCTGGGATCTAGCTAACCAGTTTACGATGTCTAGTGGGACTGTGCGGTCGGATGGATATATGGTAACGAAAGATTTCAAGATTCCAAAAGACTGTGTTGGGGAATCCAAAGCAGCAACATTTCTAGTACGTTTTCATCTCAAAAACCGGCGATTCCGAAACTAATCACTTATGCATATCATGATCAGTACGGAAATAGGAGCGAAGGATTCTTGAGTTACCATGAGACTGCGTGAGTCTCAGGATTCAGTCCTCCACCGGTTCCCGCAGCGGTAACTGACGTTTTCATTCAACCCGACTTTAGTTTGTTTTCATTGTAGGTTCTCTTGAATGTTATGATGCTACCCCCGAAAGGTGTTAACGAACCCCGTTTTTTGTGAGGCTTTCGGCCCTCCTCGCGGACTCAGAGCCGTCAAATACGACCTATACTCAAGCGGCAACACAAACACTGGATCTTGTATTGGATTCCATAAAGGATATTTTCGCGGACAAGCATGATGGGATGTTAGGATACTACGTAGTACCGTGCGGCGAGGGGCCCATTTCGATCTCTTGGAGAAGCAAAGGGACATCTACTGTTGGCTTCTTGATCGAAACGATGTCCATTCTACACCCTCATGCGGTGAAGAAGGGCCTTGGTGGCATGTATGTGACTCTTCCCCAGGTACCTCAGACGCTACGAGCGACGCTCATCCTCTTACCGATCAGGTTGTACCAGACCATTTCTTTGGCATTGGACGTTGCATCGAACTGGTTTGATATTCTCGGCGTACTTCCCAATAAATATGCCTCAAGGGACCCCAACTATGAAGGAGAAGACGGCGACATGTACTTCCTGCGAGGGATTGCAGAAGCATACAGATTGGGACCGGAAGTACTACCGAGCGACTTGCGTGACTCGATGAGAATTATTTTAGGAGTGCATGTATGTCAACCCTCCAAGTGTTCTTCGTGGTCAATACTTGACTCAGGACTCAGTACAACATCATTCGAGACCATGCCACTTTGAGCAGTAATGTCTACGGGAGGTCATGGACAGGCCCACACGACTCCTCCGAGCCCTTCAACTTGTACAACCAGGCTGCAGCTGCGCAGGTTTTGGTGGATGGGATATCCATTTTCAGGTCGAATGCCGAGAGCTCGATTTCAAGTGGCGTGGCAGCCCCCACTCCCCATGTCAATGATCCATCACCAACGCAAAGCCAAAGCAAACCATCGCCAACACACAGCCAAAGCAAACTATCACCTGGAATTATCACGGGTGTGACCGTCGGCGGCTCTGTAGCGTTCCTGTTGCTATTGGTCATTGCAATCCTGCTGATTGTTCGCCGGCGACTGTACCGTGGAAATCAACAACTTCCCTCGACCGGAATCACACCATTTGTCGGAAGTCTATCTGAAACGCAACCACCTCGTCTCAAAGATGGATCAGAACTTCCGAATCCGAATCCATCGAGCCGTGACGATGGGGGGAATGATCGCTTAGAGGCGGATATACGGGCCATTGTTCCCAACAGAAGAGATCCGCGGCCACACGAAAACATGAGAGAAGTAGAGCCTGCGGAGATGCCTCTCGCATTTCCTGATATGGTTCGTGCGGTGTATCAACGCCTCTGGCAGCCCGAAGGTTTAGAGAGTCCACCGGACTATCGTAGTAATAATGCTGGAGAGGCGGGCAGAGACTGAACGAGTTGACACCGTCACGAAAAGCTAGGGGAAGTTATTGCGATTTGCTGGCAAATGCGTCCGTCCGCTAGTTGAAAGAAATACCCTACTCGGGAAGGCCTAAAGTTGGCGCGAGGTGGTGCTTAGGTTCCTCCAGTCGTTAATTACACCCAGGAGTTACTGAATAAATACACGGCCAACGCTTCGATACCAAACGAGATCCAGACGTGGAGCAGTTTCAGGTAGAATACATACAAACCGAAAGGCATTTTAATCTTCCCGGTAAGATCTGTTCCGTGAGATGGTAAGAAATTCCACTTAGCGATCCGCCCTTTGTTTTCACTGTTGAGAATCTCCAGCATTGCTTCGATAATCCGGTGGGTTCTCCAATCCATCGTGCTGCCAAAGACGCTGATATACAGCTCGGACCATTTCGGGGAAGTTGGGTGCCATCTCCATCTCTCTTGTGCCTACAGCTTCATTCGCCCGACGGCTATTATCATGTATATTTACCACGGAATACGATGTGCCCGCGTCATTAGGAACTCGACCTTCGCCCGATGCGTGGTCTGCGACCACTGATGTACCAGAAAACCTGAGTGGTTCCAAGGCGAGGTCTGCCGACCCGCCCGGCGGGCGAGTCTAAGACGTCATATATCCACCATCACCACCCTTGTGTGGATTACTCGTGTTAGCCGTGTCGAATGGTACTACGATGTCGAAGGCAGTGGAGGGAGCTGCCCCTTTTCGTCGACGTCGTACGCGTACAGTGCAGAGGACGGCGAACGCCAATAGTGACAGAGCAGCAATAGAGCCTACTGTTGCTCCAACGATAATGCCGACAGGTGGCGTAGAAGTAGAACGACCTTCAGTCTTGTTCAGACCCGGAGTGGCGTCATCAGTGGGGCCCAGCAGTTCGATACCATCCACCAAAATTTGAGCAGCGGCAGCTTGATCGTACAGGTTAAAGGAAGACGGCGGTGGCCCCATCCAGGACCGGCCATACACATTGTTCCCTGACGTTGCGCGATCTCGAACGGTGTTATACTTTTCCCAAAAACTGGTGCATCAGCACTCAGAGGGAAAAGAGGGCCTAGACGGAGAAATCTGCTCACATGTACGCCCAGGACTGCATTGACTGACTCCCGGAGAGCAGCCGGCAAACCTCTTCTGCGCGCCTCAGCAAGGGCACTCAATAGATACATATCACCATCCTCTTGCTCGTGGGGATCAACGCCCATGTCTGGACGAGGGGGGCCCACTTGATCGTTCTCTCGCAATATCAGACTATTCGGAAGAACGCCGTTGAAACCAAATAGATTGATTGATGCTTGGTCCAGTGCTGAAGAGATAGTCTGCTGAAGCCTGTATCGTATCGATTAGAACGTCTCATTGAGACAAGGTCTAGAAAAATAACTCACTTTTCTCCCATCCCCTCGTCACCCACAATCGGACGCAGGACGGCCATTGCCTCAATCATAAAGGCGAGGGTAGATGTCCCGCTGTTGAGGGCCGTGTACAATCGGTCACAACTTGACTCCCATACGACTTGGGTATGATCTTCAAGCCCCTGCAGCATAAAGCCCGAAAAGCCCAAAGTAAAGTTGAGCGGCCTAATGGCTGCATGGACGTAGGTCTCATTTGAGGGTTCTGAATCCGCAAGCAGGGCGGATAATCTTGGAGAGGATCGTCTGTCAATATTTTCCTACAAGTATGATCAGGGGAAAACTCACAGCGAAAACATGCTAAGGCGATGGGAACGGCCAGAGAGCAGATCTTAGTCCTCCTAAGAGGGAAGCACAGTATACAGCGAGCTGCATGATACGCGGCATGATACACGTTCAAGTCCCCGTTCTCTCTGCTTGCATTCTGAGCGAATAACAGGGTGCGCGTTGATGGTGAGCGCTTGAGCGATGAGGGGAGTTAGAATCCTTACTTGAAAAGTTGCGCCTTCCAAGCTCTGGCGATCGCCACAATTAGGTATCGAGAAATTTTTCATCTTTATAGTACCATCTGAGGGTCATGTCTGGTCAGATATCGTCAAACTGTATGCCAGGTTCCAGCAAGCTTGCGCGGCTTGAAGAAAGCTAGCATTACCGTAGGCCTTGTACCAACGGATTGCAGCGTAGCCGTGATCCCTATAGTGCTCAGTGTTAGTTATAGGACGTGCAAAAGTCTTCCGAGTCGACGAGAACGATCAGCCTACATTGCCTGACGGAGAGTGGCATTTCCTTCATTCCCTTGTTCCCACGTCTGGAAATATTGCGAAATGTCGGTCTGAAAATAGCCAATAGCCATCTCGCGAAATGTGCTGTTGTGCTGGCTTGCAAGCTCAAAGTTTGCTAAAGCCGTGTAGAATTGGGAATATCCGAAAGGGATATCATGGAGCCATACTGTCCACCGTGGAGACGTGATGTTAACTGCCAGTCTTGTTATTCAGTACTGAGATGGCAATTCGATGCACATAGCGGTATAGTGTAAAACACACCTTCTGGTCGTAATCTCACTTCGAACAATGATAAATAGGCAGCGTTTAGTCGATCCTCCAATGACTGTGTGACATTCGCTTGCTGCCAACGATTCGTGTGGTCAGAACAGGATGCAGCCATATTGTATGGAACCGTACCCATTGTGAAGTCGGGGAGAACTTCGTTCGACAGGCAGGGAGTTGGAGAAACACGATGACGATGAAAAGTAAGGCGGCGCTGAACATCGTAGATGAAGGACCCAAAAATGCGACATTCAACCTCCATACAGCCTCCTTTTGACTCATTCTCCAGCACATGAGTTTGCGGTTGTATCGACTGTCTCCTTTCTGCGTGATTGATTATCGAAGGAGCCACCACGTCCTGATTCTGATTCTATACGTCCCAACAAGGCATCTCAAGCTGTGGACTGTATATAGATTAAGCCGCCGCGGTATCACTAGATTTCGCTCTATGAATTTAATCTAGGCCTTTTGTTCGATTCATGTTTTCCTCACTGACATGGCTCGAGTTTGGTCTTGTGATGATAATTTTCTCGAAAATGAACGATAGATTCGTCCCTAGATCATGAGAGCATGTAAGAAAGAACATGATGGAGATAGAAGTATAGTTACAACCAGAACTGGATAGACGTAGATGGAGAACAAGGGGCGAGAAA
The DNA here is from genome assembly GCA_029532415.1 of Marasmius tenuissimus. Classification (NCBI taxonomy): domain Eukaryota; kingdom Fungi; phylum Basidiomycota; class Agaricomycetes; order Agaricales; family Marasmiaceae; genus Marasmius; species Marasmius tenuissimus. The sequence continues at coordinate 1,616,079 of JAQOTA010000052.1, forward strand.
CCAAGCATTAGTAACCAAAATCGTTCGTCCCCTCTAACAGGCGGCAGGATAATGGGGCCGTGACACCAATGAGTTTAACGGCTTTCATGATGCAGGATTCGTCCGAATCCGTTCAATTATCAGCGCTGACATCAGTATGTCTTCAAAGACCTCGTGTCCATCTGGAGTTACTTCAAGTTTTGGAAAATCGGTGGGCCGTCCTTGTCGGCGTGGGTGACCGCGGGGAGAGAAACGGGCGAGAAAGTTGCCGGGCGTACGGTCTTTGGAGGAGAAACACTAACAGAGAGTGTGGGGCATGAGAGTTATTTCAGCTGACAAAACACGAATAGAATGAGGACGCACGGTGATCACGCCACCCCCACTGCTGTCATCCCAGTATAGTGTTACAGATGCTTTCTCATGTTCGAGAGTTTTCCATGTCCAGAACTATTGAGATATGTATCGGACGGTGAGTTGAAGAGTGAAGAGAAAGGTAAGGATACTCACATTTTTGAACAGCCTTGTCGAAGAAACCAACACATCATATATCGGATGTTCATTCCCTCTCAAACAGACACTGCTCGGGTTCTTCGAGTTGCTCGTTCCGATCCTACCAGTGCAGGAAGGTTGAAACTAGGAACCATCACCCACATATGCATAAAGACTCACTCGAAATCCCCAACAAACTCCCCGTCCCAGCCATACTTCCGCACCGTCGTTATATGTGAGCTCGGTGTGAAACAGTTCAGACCCACACCTATGAGATACGGATGTTTTGCATTGCTAACGTTCTTCGGAGGGATCAATAGCATGGCATTTCCAGGCATTGGAGAGAACAGGTAGGTCACTGTATCACTCGGTTTTGTGACAGACGAATAGACGGGTGGTGTTACTGGAGTTTGATTGCCCCGTCCGTATGTATGTGAAGGGTGTGAGGGTGGAGGCGGTGGTATGGGTGAGCTCGAGCGAGGTGGATGAGCGCTCCCATTAGCGTTGGGAACTTGAAGCTGTGATTGAGATTGAGAAGAATCGTCCTCCTCGATGGGTGGTTTCGCTGTTTCGCTGTCCAAAGTTCAGCTGGTATGAATGACATAGAAGCACATACAACGCACTCAAGAATAATCATACTATCTCCTCTCCAAGCAGTCAAGAGCAAGAATGAAATTCTGGAGGAATAAAAAGGATTCCGATGAGCTCGAGTCTCTTGCACTGGATCACATTCCATAATGATCGTGATGAGAAAGGTTTATAAGAGTTGCCGGTGGCTATGTCCGCGTCCGTCCCTTTCCCTTTCCTACCATCTATGGCCGACGACCCCCACCACCAAAATCAAAGTCAAACACGAAATCACGATCAGGAGGGATTATTCTCGCATATTGCGCGCACCCTTGGACTCGGTCAGGGCGATTTAGAGAGTAACGACGGCCGAGGTAGTGGCATTGCCGAACCGCGCTCTCACGTCGATGATGATGGTGAGAACGACGTCAGTAGCACAGGGGTGGCCGCAGCGACAGGCATGGCTACTCCAAGCGAGAACATAGCGCTTGACAACGACGACGACGACATGCCTCCTCTTCAAGTCATGTCTGATTCGGAAGACGAGGGGGAGGACGGAAGAACTAGAAATCCGGAGGTAGCTACGCTTGCCACATCGAGAACGCCGAACACGAACATTCCTCCCCCAATTTCTATACCTATGCCAACTCTGGTGGCCAGGACCAGTCAGAGGAGAGCAAGGGTCGACGACGACGACGACGATGAAGAAGGAGATCGAGAGAGGGACCGCAGACATCCGGCTGAGAGGATTGGCGATGCGATGAGGAGAGCGTTGCAAGGTCAGGAGAACGCGAGCACGGTATGTTCACGATTCTTGTCATCGCCCTCAGCGTAATGCACGCTTAAAGTTCGCTTTGCCCGGTTTGAAGGTCAATGACGCAGCGAATGCGTCGAATAACGCCACCAGTCACGACACTACCTCAAACAGTGAAACTCGTGCACCCACAACTAATCTTGGCCATCCTTTCTTTGCCCCTGGCCGTCCGAACGCTGATGATTTGGACGAAACCGGTGGGGGAGGAGGCGTCCCTTGGGTCGGTCTCCGTGCTGCGCAAGCTGCAGCCCCTCCCACTCAATCCCCAGCGCCATTGCCCCGACTTTCCTCAGAGATGCTCGCTCACATGTTTCGCACCATCGACAGCCGAAGTCCCCCCACACAAACACCACCACAGCATAATACGAACCAAAATACCGAGTCGGAGTCTGGCCCAGAACGTCCCACGCCATCGCTCATCATTCCAGTGCCGCTTGGGGCCCTACCTACGCTGTTAAGGGTGATCGGTAATGCGATGAGGGAGCGAGCAAACGAGGGAAGTGGAAATGGGGGTGCAGGAGGTAACACTGCTCCCGCAGGAAACGACGACAACGCCAATGCCCACGTCCAGAGCTCAAACGTTGGGGACACAAACACGGGCGCTAACACCAACAATAACAACAATGGGAACACGAACACGAATACAAACACAGCTCAATCTCCGCCTCTCCCACCATTCACAATATTCGGCGGTTTCGGAGGAGGCTTGGGTGGTTTCGGCGCTATCGGAGGCGGCCCAGGCGCTCTTGGCGGGGGCGGCTTAGGTGGTCTAGGTGGAATGGGAGGCATAGGTGGCCTGGGTGATGCTATGCCAAACTTGGCGAATCTATTCTCCTTCTCAGACGAACGAGAACGTGACGATACCACGCGTGGTCGACAGATTGTTGATGGCTTGGAGGAGAGCAATGTAGGGCTCGTGAAGCGACTGGAGAGGGTCAATAAATTGCTCGGAGAGGATGAAGGAAGTGGGACTGCGTGCGCTGTCTGTTGGGAGAGTCTGGTTGAAGAAGGCGGAGGATGGGGTGAAGATGCAAAGGAGAAGGAGAAGGAGAAGGAGAAGCAAGCGGAGACAGAAGCAGAGGGAGAAAGTTTCATTACCGCTCCGTCAACCCCTCAACCTCAAGCTAACAAGGAGTCTTCCACGTCGTCATCTACGCCTGTAGAAGAGTCGGAAGTACAAAAGGCGAAGAACACGAAAATCGTCTCCTTGCCCTGTGCACACATCTTCCATGCCGAGTGTCTGGTCCCATGGTTCTCCCGACCCCGGCAAACGACCTGCCCCGTCTGTCGATTTGATGTCGATCCTGAAGGAAAGGTATGGGGTCGCAGAAGACGACCTATGGGCTTTGGTGGACCCTTTGGTGCTCCGCCACCAGGCGAACGCCTGGCCCACCTTCTGGCCGAGATGATGAATCGATTTGAGCGCACTGAGAGAGATCGCGACCCTGGTGAGCTTTCTGTTCGCGGAAGTTTGGTGTGCACGACGCAGATATGTGCTAATGATACCACCCGAATTCTTCTTGTCTTTGTTTTGAAGGTGCAACGACGGGTCCACCTGCCGAAAACATGCACGCCGGAACAACAGGCGGGGGACAGGGTCCACCTCCTCCCAATGCCTCTGATGCACCTGGCGCCGGAGCTGCAAACGCGACGAATGCAGATTCGGGCAACGACAACGACAACGCGGGTGGTCATGATTCAGTGCAGGGCTTTGCGGAGAGATTTGTGATGGACATGCTTGGACCTGCACTTGGCATTAGGAACGGTAACGATCCAGCTACTGGTGATGGAGGTTTGTACTGGAAGGCTGATTTTCATTCTCCGTCATTGACGCTGTAACTCGTTTAGGTCCCGAAGGTGAAAACCGCACTGGACATCAGCCAAGGATGCGCGTCCTGAACAGTGGTCAAGGCGGAGGGCCTATCTCGATCCTCGTGGACATGGGCTCGTCACCTACCCATGAAGGGAATACGAACACTGCTGGCCCTGACAGCACTACTTCTTCCACGGAGTCTACCGATGGTTCTGGAGCCCAGCCGACAAATCCTACAGATACAGGCAACAACCGCCCCCGAGAACGGCGTCGTGGTCCAATCTTCACGATTGGGCTCGATATGTTCATCGCACCTGCGTCTAGTCCAGGGTTTAACCCCCCTGAACCAGCCAATCCCCCCTCAGCCAACAATGGGTCGAACACTAATGCGCCTTCCACCGACGGAAACTCGCAATCCCAGGCTCAAGCGCCTTTACCGCAGGAGAACATCGACGGTGATGGCGATGTGGTCATGGAATTTGAAGAGGTTTTCCAGTTCCCGGGAATACATGATGAACACGAACATGATCACGATCACACCGACCGAGGCGGTAACAATACCAACAACAGTCCACCCTCAGCTACCTCGACCGCTTCGCAAGAAACAAGGGCCAATCCGAGTACCACCAACCCTTCAGACCTGTATAATGGCTTTGGATTCCGTCGTTTTGCATCAGATCTGCCGCTTAGTCCAAGCCCGGAGCCTCCGTCGTTCTTGACCGATGGCCCTGCTTTTGGTGCTGGGCCCAGCTCTGGATATAGAATCATCAGCGGGACGGCTACATCGATGGAAGATGCGATGAGACAGATCCGCGAGAATATCAGCTCGATGGTGCAGTCGGGACCTTTACCGATGCCTGTATCTATGCCCACGCCTATACCTCCTGTACAGAGGAGACAGGGTGATGGAAATGGAAATGGGGAGTCACAAGCCCAGCCTACGTCTGCGTCGTCGATCCTGCCGCCATGGATGGCGGGGCTACCCAGTGCTATTCAGCCCGCTGCGGGCACGGACGCTTCTCCTGCCTCACAGCAACAACACTCCTCTGACTCAGCATCGCAGCCACAACGATCGTATGCCACCCGGATTCCTCGGTTTTCTCCGCCACCCGGAGGACCTCGTAATACGCAAGGCGACAACAACGACAACACTCCCATGTCGTATGAACAATTCGTACGCTCACGGCATCCTGACGCCTTGCCGCCATTGGCCTCGATCGTGAACACTGGTGGTGGAAATGGTACTGTTCCTCACTTTCTGCGCTCTCGACCCCCCGATGCGTTGCCGCCATTACCGCCATTAGCCTCTCTCGTTGACGGCGGTGTTTTTGGTGCCGATGGACGACCTCTCCGTCCTTTCCCGCGACGAACCCCCAGCATGGCGTTTGCTTCGAGGCAGAACGCTACGTCGAATCAACCCACCGGGGAACGAGAAGAGGAGCGGCAGTCTTGGACACCTCCGCCCGCGCCAGGACTGACGTTACGTGAGCGAGTCGAGAAGAAGGAACGGGAGGCTGGGTTGAGGTGTTGGGATACTAGTTGTGGGATTGGACCGTCGGATGAGGAGCCTTTGGTTGATCTTGAGCCCGGGAAGAGAAAGATGGTGTTCGTCCAAAAGCGGCCCATCCCGGGCCTTTCTGATAAAGGCAAAGGCAAGGCGAAGGACGATAGTGGAGCTGGTAATAATGCAGTGTGTGAACACTGTTTCCATCCCTCGTGTCTCGTCTCTTCCACGCGAGTCATGAACTCGATGTGGGGTGCCGAGGGAGTAAATATGGACGGGGAGGATGATGTCGTGGTGTCCTGTCCCGTTTGCCGTGAAGAGGGAGTTATCGCGAAGAAAGTATGGGAAGCAGGCGCAGCGAGTCCTTAGATTCAGAGGACAATTATATCTCGTTTTTCACTTCTCCAATAGCTATCGTCCAACGTACATCCTTTCTCGCGCATCATACATATAGGCACATTTCTTATCGTGCATCCCGGTTTTTTTCTCGCCAATTAGAAGCTCACGGGAACTGTTCTTTTTCATCATTCACTCATCATAGCCTCAGGATTTCCTGTATAATCTTCACTGTCGTATTCCACTGCATATCTTCGTCTGCCAATGAGACATATTTAACGAGACCGACGCTGAAATCCTCGTCATAGGACTTTCGGTCCGGTTTGGCGGGTATAGGAGTACCCTCTTCGAATTCTGCTTTCTTCCTCTTAAGCTTGGATCTTGCCTTGGATACGGTTTTGGATTTATCAGTTTTAGTGGACATTAGCGCTGGATGGTCACAGTCCAGCATGTGACTGTGTCATCCCCGGCTGAAGATTGCCATATATGGTTACAAAGAAACAACGCCCACATGCGTCCACACTTGACATTGCGTTGGCTCGCAACAACTTGGCATACAGTAGAGCAGTAAGTTCATCTCTAATGTTTGGCCTCCCGAGGATAGAACAACCGTGCATGTTCATTCACACTATTCAACAATTATTACAGAACCATCGATGATTGACGAAAGATATTCGAGCTCAAGGCGCCGTATAGGGTGGGATCGTGATTTGGGTGACCGTCCAGGTCTTTCCACCATCCGCAGTCTGCAATCCGGTATGCTGTACACCGGCACCAACGCCGAGCGTGTTCTTGAAGTTGGGGTCAGCAACGGAGAGCGTGATCTTGGTGTTCTTGTAGGTCTGGGTCGAGATCGTTCCTACAGCGAGAGCCGAGTCAGTTTCCAAACCACGAACCGCCGCGAAGTCGAATAATACTGACCCCTGCAGTTTTGCTGGCACTCAGTACCGGTTCCCCAGCCACCTTGGATGAGGGGGCCGTCGACTGTTTGGGGTGTGTTAATTAGCCCGAGGTTGTCATGGAATTGAGGGCGAGAACTAACAGCTTTGAAGGGTGGAAATGACCTTGCCGCCCACCATGACGGTCTGGTCCCAAGTGCGCTGGTCCGATGCAAGCTGAGGATCCGCGTTAGCAATCAAGACGTCAGCGAAGACCCTCGAAATAAGCTGTCCGTACCTTATAGTGGATGTAAATCTCGGAGGTGCCTTGAACCGGGACGAGAGGTCCGCTCTTTTGGCCTCCAACGCTGGAAAGAACGAATGAGCATAGTTCAACGATACGGGAACGCGGGACACCCACCCAAAGTAGCTCGCCGAGACACACCATTGGGTGGCGTTCGCACCGCAGCTAAGTATGTCACGATGGCTCGTCAGTACGTGGGTCGTCGGAGATGATAGAACTAGACGCACTATGCCTTCTGGTCTTGGAGCTGGTCAGCGCCAGACTGGATCAAGCCACTCGTGCCATTGCTGACACCTGGCCACAGGAACAGGGCACTGGAAAAAACAAGTTAGCAGATGTGCAAGGGCGACGGAAAGAGGTTTGAGCGTACTTCTGAGGGTTAGTAGGAGGCAACCCTGGGATGAAAGTAGTTTCGCTTTCAATCACTGCAGAGTTCTTGGCAGTGGGTCCTAGAGAGAAGGCAGGTCCCCAGGTGTCTGCAACAGTCGCAGTGATGATGCTGAAGAGGAAGAAGGCAACTTTGGTGAACATTTTGAGAGTCGTTGATGGACGAAGCGAGCAGCGAGACTTTTTATAGTGCTCACTCGGAAATGAGTTGTATTTTTTAGAGGAAAAATGACGATAAATGTCGGAGAATCAGAAGGGCAGGTGAGCCCGGTTGTCAGGCTCAGCAGGGCTCAACCTGATGTCTTCGTACAGTCTATGGCGGACCGTCGACGACCCATGTGCTATCTTTATCCACGCAACGTTAACCTTGACGGCCATCCGTTTGGAAAGAAGCACTGCAAACTAAATTTTGAGCGGATGTTCAATGGATAATTCACGGGTTTGAAGAGAGCTTTGGAGCAAATGATTCTGATTGATGTAGTTGACTCGACTGCAGCCGTGTCACAGAAGAACCCGAGTCCAAAGGTAACACCAGTTCCACCCGATGATGATTTGTCCAGAATTCTGTCAAGTGGTGCTGAGGTTCTACGAAGACATCTTCGATTTGTAGCACCCCGAGGTTTCTGAGTTGGGACTAGTAGCGGCTGGACGGGGCCGTGAGCCACGCGGTGGACAGCGGTGGACAGCGGGAACCCGTCCATGGCTTCAGGCTGCTGGGCTGTTTGGTGTAGCAGAATTTCCTGAAAATAGTTCGTCCGACGTCATAGTGATGGAGAGGGCAAAAAAATGCCGGATTATCCGCCCCGGCGGTAGTCAAAGTTACGGCAACCTGCAACCTTTCAGATGTGAGCCTGTTGTAGCGTAGTTTATCATGTTTCCAGCTGTTTCCAGACAGGCCGGCTCTGTTTTTCCCCTCACAGCGACCCGTTAGTGACCCGTCTTCCCCTGGGTCCCCTCGCCTCCGGGAAAGAAAAGCCGTACAGCTGCTAATAGCTATCGCCTCATGTCCGAGTGTGCGGGAAGTGGAACTTGTATGGGCATGCAGGTGCCCGTTTGCGTTCTTAAAGTAGTCATCCCATTGCAGCTGGCTTCAACATCTGAGCCGTGATGAGGAAGCCGAGGCTGAGCCTGATTCTTCTCTGTATCGCAAGCGGTTGCACCACGTTTCATGGGCAGGACGAAATAAGGTCTTCAAATCCACGTCTTTACCAGGGTTCATTAGCAATAAGAAGGGACGCGTAAAAACTCGACTGTAGATCCTGCTCAACTGGGCGGTGGATGATAATCGCAGCACTCTGCATTTATTGGGGAATCAATATGGGTCGTTTGGTGTATAAAATTGGCCTTGTAGGAGAGCGGTAGAGCGAACGCGGAGGTTTGTCTCGAGCCCAAGCCTCCAGGCTTCTTCCTCTTCTAATTCCTTGTCCTGCTCCTGGAGCTCCTCTCCAGGCTCAACACGTTTGCGTGGGTTTGACCCGATCCAAAAGGAAATGAGTTGCAGACTCGGGTTGAGAGCCATGGTGAGAATGACAGTTAAGGAAAGGGACCTGAGCGGACACGGTCGACTCCAACAACAGACAGGGCCACGTGGGTTGCATTGCCTTTTATAGCTCGTGGGAACATCCCTAAGTCGGCTTTGACCAGCGCGCCCATACGCCACAACAACTCTTTGTCCGATCTCCATTGTCCACTGGCTATGTACACTGCCCAAGTACCAATTTCACAGCTAAAATGCAACATTTGCATCAATCGTCACCCTTCACTGAGCTCGCCATAGTATACAACGTCGTTTTGTCGTTTGACTCGTCAACGAGCGACTTCAGAAGGCCGTCCTCCTTCACTAGCAGGACTTTCGGAGAATCGAACTCGATCTAAAGAACTTTAGGTATGGTATCAAAAAATACAAGAGATATCTCCAAGAAGTGACTCACCATACGTCCTGCATCCAAGGCAAGCTGTTCGACGTATCAGGTAACGTATGGTCTATGAGGGCAAACGTCTTACGATCTTATCCGCATCCATGATAGTTTGCAGTCGATGCGCAACAGTAATCACAGTAACATCTGTAGGTAGCTCCTTCCTAAGGAATGCTTGGATTACCGAGTCTGTGTGGTAGTCTTTCAAGTTCGCAAAATCAACGAAGGATCGTAGGGAGAAGGTTGAATTTCCTACTCACCTATAGCTGAGGTTGCTGGAAATGCAATCGTGTTCGCATCAGTTCTCGGCGCAGTTGACAAAGGTACGTACCCTCATCCAATATCAAGAGTTTGCTTCCCCTGACGAGTGCCCTCGCCAGTGCAATTATTTGCCGTTGGCCGACTGAAAGGTTACTGCCTCCCATCCAAATTGGACTGTCCAACGTCAAGCGACGTGTATGTTCAGCGCTCTGCAACGAGTCTAGTCCGGCGGATCTTAGTGCACTGTGAAGCATAGCATCGTCATGTTGTTCGAAGGGGTCTAAATTCTGTCGTATTGTGCCGCTAAGGAGTTCGGGCTGCGGGACGACACGGTAAGTATATGTCATCAGTCGAGTACGGGGGGCGCGTACCATCTGCGGAATGATAGTGATACTAGCTCGAAGAGCATCCAAATTGATTGACTCCGTCGATATACCGTCGTAGTACACCTTGCCTTCCGTGAATATACACCTCAGAAGAGAGAGAGTAAGGGAGCTCTGTAAAGACACCTCAGATCCTGATATGAAATGTTAAGACTATGTTTCTACCTTTCCTGAGCCCGTGCGTCCAACTGTCAACGAACGAGTGAGTCGATGAGCGTTGACTAGAGGGACAAAATCGGCTCACCGACGCCGATACGCTCCCCGGCCCGAATCTCGAATGAAAGGTCGTGTAAAACACGGGGCCCGTCTAGAGAGTATCGAGCAGATAACTTCTCCACTTTGAGAGTACCGGAAGCAGGCCAATATGCAGGAGGCTTCCCTTCCGACGTAGGTTTGAGCTCCTGTTCAATCTCCGAGTATGCGTGAAGACGCTCGAGACTTTAAGAACCATCAGCAAGTATCGGGAGAAAATCGAGGTCCGAGGTATCCTCCTACCTGGTAGCTGAAAAGTAAAAATCATGACCTCTACAATTCTTCTCGAGTGTTCACGAGATGACTCACCGTGCACTTGAAAATCGTTCACACCCCGTGTCCAGAACCCGATAATGGCGTTGAAACCGACTTTTGGACTTGTCAGGAAAGACGCACAGAAAATCCTGTTCAGTCCACTCACTGGCCATATTCAAAACGAACCCGGTGTTGAGCGCGGACTGTCCTTGACCATAGACAAGGTAAGCTGCCAGACTTGAAGACAACACTCCAGCGACGATGTCCATCCGCATAGATATCCATCGATTTAGATTGTAAAACGCCCTCGTCGTTCTAGTGTACCTATCGATGCGGTCCATGGATTCTTGTATCACACGTTCTTGCACACCATAGGCTCGGATGGACACTGGGCCATAGGTAGAGTATTCAGAAGTTAACCGGACAACTGCCGGGACGAGAGTGGCTTACCTAGGCCAGCAATCACTGAGCCGACACTGCGTCGCTGTCAACCTCTTCAAGTAGCGGAAGAATATGAAGGGGCTACTTACTGTCCAACCACCGGAGCACGCGCATTTGACCGTTCTCGCTTGATCGACATCTGTGCTTTAATGTGAATCTGGCCACAAACCACTCCCAAGATACCCAGAATGAGGGCGGGCAGAAAGAAGGCAGGTGTTAGAACCACGATAGCAAGGAGCTTCACAACCAACTTCGAGGTCAGGTCGCCAAGAAGTTTGAGAACCATCACAAGGGGGCCGTCGACTGTTAAAAAAGATGAGACGATATTCATTCCTTGCTAGTGAACATACCGGCTTGTATGTCTTGTGTGAATCTTGTGATCAACCGAGAAATAGGCGTGATGTCTATCCATCTGGAAAATGGACATGAGTCGGATATTGTGCCTAACAGACAGAAGCGTACCGCAGTGTTGTCCCAAGGACGGACTGAAGTAGGCGTTGATGCATCAGTTTGGATGCGTGGATAGCACCAACAATGAGAGCAATAATCCCGACTGCATGTATGACTACGTTTGCCACAAAGAAACTACCTAAATGAAGGTCAGCCACAACTCTTGCTCTCGAATTTTCAATGACCATGAGTCGCACGTACTATAGATCATAAGATACCTTCCGTAACGAATTCAGATGTCGTTGACAGTAAAATTGCATCCCAGAAACACTTACCAAGGGACAGGCACCTCGTCCGTATTACGGTCAGCGTATTGGGACGCCCAATAGCCTAGGAACCATGTCTGAGTTGCGTCTATTAGCTCGGCCACCAGACAAGCGCCGAGAACGAAGCCAATCAACACCGAAGATCCCATTGCCGAGAAGTAGGATTTCACTTCGAATTCTCCTTAGCTCTTGTAGTTTAGGGAAGTTCATGACGAACCTGCCGCAATCGTTACGTGGCCAACCTGTATTTCCTCCGGTGCGATTAGTTTCCCAGTCAACTTTGTCGACCTGATAGCAGCTGCCTGCGAGGGTTCCCCAGTATCCATAACGACATCTTCTTCTCGATGCTCGTTATTTAACAGATTCTCCTTCAGAACTGTAGCATAGCTCAAAGCGTCTTCTATGTTGCCCTGACTAGTAATGATTCCTTCTTTCACTGTGGCTACAAAGCCCGCGATAGGCCGAACCAAAGCAACGTTGTGTGTCTATGAAAGGGAAGTAAGATACACATTAGTGAGGCGATGGAAAGGTCGCACATACCACCAGTATCACCGTTCTACCCTTCACCAGATCCCCTTTAAGACATTTGTCAACGATCCATTTCGCCGTATGAACACTTTGGAAATCATTAGTCAAATTTTCCGTAGGATCTTCCAACCACGCACTCAAGGGCAGCTAAAACATCATCTAATAGGATGATAGAAGCCTTAGAGTAGATGGCTTGAGCGAGCGTAACTCTCGCTTTCTGTCCTCCGCTGAGGGTAACCCCCTTCTCACCAACTTCGGTGGCGTCACCGGCCTCGAAGAGAGAGATATCGCGTTCCAATGCGCATTGGTAGAGAACTTTCCTATAACGTTCCTCATCAAAAGGTGAACCGAAGACGATGTTTTCCTTTCGTTCGCAGTAGAGATCGTTGAGATTGGGGCGACAAAGATTTGAGCGGGACTGACTTTGATGGTCTCATTTTGAACCCAAGACTCCTGAGCCGCATATGCAACACCTCCTTCCCTCGGGAGGTTGTACCATGAGGTGGAACCGACGGGAATATAGTACATCTCAGCTGCGAAGATAATCAACGACTGGCCGGGTTCACTCAAGAACCCCACTCACATAGTAGCGCCATCAACAGCGATGTTTTACCTGACCCAGTCTCACCGAGAAGTATGTTGATGCGACCCCTCTTGAAGAGAAGCTCTCCGTCGATCCTCAAAACGAATTGTTGTCCCGGGTGGGGTGTATGGTCCGCCTCACGTGACCACATGAAAACCGCGTTTTCGAAGCCTATATCGTTTGCACGGTGGGAGGGAACCTGTACACTCCAGGAAGTTGATCCCTTCTCATGTATTCCCAGTAGTTCGGTCTGCAAAGGACGTTAATGCCTTACATTCCATCGCCAGAGAGAAAGGACTTACGTTATTCAAAAAGTTGGACACGCGGTCCAAGGAAACCTTGCCTGAGATCATTTGCGACAGGAAATGGAATGCTCTGGCAAGTTGGATGCGCAGCTCCTCGAGAACTGCCATAGAGCTGAATACAGTGGATGGAGTGAGCTCCTCCTTCATGATCATCGTCTGGCAAGGGGCTTAGTACCGCGCTCCCGAAGGGCGTCGTTTGACGGTTACTTACACTACCGAGATTGTTCAGAACGCAAAAAAGAAAAATCATAAATTGAGCGTACTAGGTTGCAAAGGTCACGACGATCACGATAATCGGGGTCAGATAGCTGCCAAACTGTCAGACTTTCGGTAAGTAGAGAGCATCATGTCTTGTTCTCACATCACGATGTCGTTCAGCAGGGCGAGGTATAGTCGTTTCTTGATCCAGGCCAGTTCCTCCTCACGTTTCTCAGCAACGCGAGAGGCCATCTTAGTTTCCCAGCCAAAGAGTTTGGTCATCCGTATCACGTTGAGGACTGTGCAAGGACGTCACTTGTCTCTAAAACGAGAAATAGTGTAATCCGAACTCACTCTCAGTTACAGTTTGTACACGACTATCCGTCTTCTTCATCCTCTGCGCTTGAGCTTTTTGGATCGAACGGGTGACCTGCCTCGGTAAGGGCGCCAAGAGGACCAGTGTCGCGAAACCGACCAATGCGCTTGCAGTGGTTGAGGGAAAAGACACTCAATGAAACACGGCAGCCGGCTGTACTAATGGTACTCACCTCCAACCCAATAAGAAATACAAGAACACAATTCCGAGCAGAATCTGCAGTGGTATATAAACGACGAGGAAGAGAACATCTCTTGTCTCGGAAACGTTTTCCACATCAGTCGTGATAAGATTATTCATCTGACCGATCAAGTGCGAAGTATACTGAGTGTTCTTGGTCCTGGGAGGGGTTCTCCCACCAGTTCTCTCGTGACTGTGGACTCGCTCTGTGTCAGCGGTTACGGACGTGTGAGAAGTCTCTTCTCTCATGCGAAGACGTAACGAATGCTCGAGAATGAGCTGCGTGATGATGGCTTGAATCCTTGCCAGCATCCGGCTCTGGTAGAAACGTAAGTGATAAACCTACAGGTTGGCTATAGAAGGTCACTCACACCGACGAACCCATACCATTGCATGACAATTCCTCCCAGTGCTGGTGCTACGAGGAGGGACAGTACCCATACCCATGGTCGGATCTTTGCCTTTTCTGCACCTCCAGGCTCCAGATATCCAAGTAATTCCTTCAATGCCAGGGGCCCAAGAAGCTTCAAAAACGCAGAAAGACTGACGGCCAAAAGCATCGAAGCAAAGTCGCGACGAAAAACTCGAAATAGTCCAGCCGCTATGTGCTTGCTGTGCGCCCCTGAGGAAGCATCCAAGTACTGGAACGGGAGGTCAGATACGGACAAGTCCCATAATGCAATACACATTACCTTAAAGCTCCTTGCTTTCAAAAAACGTATGAAATCACCCTCCGTAAGCGGCGGTAGATATTCCCATGACAGGTGAGGCAACCGATATGCAAGAAACACAATCGGGTCGAGAAATGTGTAAAGGTTAAATGAGAATAGGCTAGCGGTCTGCTCCGGAGTAGCGCCGTAAGAAGACTTTGGTCGCGTGAGTGTTAGCGGTCGACTTCAGGTTGAACCACGACGCACTTTCGGGTCAATAGGCACATATTGCCTGGGAACAAACAAGGGAATGAGGATTGACGCGACCCCGAGAATCGCGATCCTCATCCAAAGGGTCCATCCCTCAGACGAGTCTTGCGGTCGCTTTGCATAGGTGGCGAGTGGAAAAACGTTCCGATAAAAGTACACCCCGAATATGCCAAACAGAACGAAGTTCAGATGGCGGATGACTACCTTGCTCCATTGTGGTTTAACAGAAATTGAAGCTAGCCCCAAGAAGAATGTATAAAGCTGGTTATGATCAAGAGTGAAATTATCAGTAGTGAGGAAGCAAGGGGAGTACGACAAGCTTACGAAGGGGCCCAACACCGACAGCTGTCGATAGATTTTCGGTAGATGTACGCGGTTTTGTTGAAAAGCCAAGAGTGGAAAGGAGAGAAGAACAAGAATGAGGGAGCAGCACGCCCTCGCGAGATTGAATACGAATATCTTCTTTCCCCCGTATGCTTCTACATTGGACTTGAACCTCGATTTCCAACAAGTGGACGATACGGGCTCGCGACCCTCTTCCGCGTCATACGTGTTTCTGGATACGAGGGAGTTCAGGAATGAGTGGACCAAGAGTCCCAAAGCGGACGCTAGTGCAAAGTAGACCGGAAGTGTAGAGCTGCTCGTTAGGAAGCTGGATACCGCGTCAATTCTCCTCAATAATCTAAGTCGATTAGTACTCACTCTCTCCCCGGAGCAGGTTCTCCCGAGTCATACAGAGAGAACATGGCGCTCTGGACAAGAGACGAAAGAGAGCCCTCGAAGCTCATGAGAGGGAAAGGGGAGCGAAACGGGTTGCCCACACTCCTCAATTCAGTGCTTATCAGGTGCGGGCTGTTGTGACCGTTGGATGGCGATTGAGCACGACAGACCGCCCATGCTACTCCATTGATGCAGGGATAGTTGATACTGTGAGAGTAACATTGGCTAGACCATGATAGTCGCGGGATGTCAAGAGTTCAGCGTTCAAATACTGACCTATTTTAGTCAATTCGGATGGGGGTGTGACGTGTGACCGTCCATACGAACTTGAGGTTTCGGATGAGCGGCCATGAGGCTGTGACTGGGCGAAATTTTCAGGTAATGGGCGCGAAGCGCCCGCAAAATTTCTGTGCACTGACCTCTCCGGACCGGCCACGGTGCCAGATGAATTCGGATGGGGCTCCGGTGACCCGTGACCGCCCGAAAATTTTCGGATATTGGACCGCCTGTGACGTGTGACCATCCGAATTGACTGAAATAGGTCAGTATGAGGTTGTCAAGTGTCGAAGTCGGAGGATTTGTAATCATGAGTTACCATACATAGACTCCGTCCTACTGTTTCGGGCAATACGGCCTGATGTTGATGTGTGCCCAACCGGAAGCTTTTGTTGCGCTTTTGTGGGGGCAGCGGGTTTCTTGTGTCTAAGAAATTTAGAGTTGAGGCATATGTACAGTACTCTATACAAGTTCAACACGACCGCACCCCAAAAGCTCCTAGGGCGCTTTGTAGTTTCGTGACCATCTCGTCCCATTCTGCTTCTGGTTCAGACAATGCTGTAATCGCCCCGCCGGCACCAATTACCCATTCCTCCTGATCTGCCACTGGTGCGTCGTCTTCCTGGTGACGGAAACAGCTTCGAATGGCAACGGACCAATCGCCGCTGCCTCCTACGCACCAATATCCAAACACTCCTGAGTAGAGACTTCTGTCCTGGTCTTCGAGAATTTGCAGAATCTCCACGCTACGCTTTTTGGGAGCGCCCGTCATGCTACCTGTTGATGCTCATGATTACTTTCCTCGCTTCGATGCGATAAGGATAAGGGACGTACCAGGAGGGAGGCTGCTTTTCAGGACCTCCAGGCCGAGCTGCCCGTTACTCTCCATTTGCGTAGGGAGCTTCCCTTCGATAACACTGACCATTTGCCAGACCGTCTCGTACTCTTCAATCCCACAAAACTGCTTAACATCCACATCTAGGCCGACAACGCCGTGAAGGTCATGGCGGATAAGATCAACTATCATCAAGTTTTCTGCAACCTCTTTACAACTACCTCGCAAAGCCTCCTCCGCATGAGCACGAGTGACGCCAGGGGCCTTGCGCATCGTTCCCTTGATGGGTCGGAGTTGACATAAGGAGCCTGGTGGTCGCGAATAAGAAAGGAACCGTTCGGGTGATGAGGAGAGGAATGTGCTTGGGTGAAGTCGAAGGTAGGCCGAATGAGGGGCAGGATTGGTGCGCCGAAGAGCCTTGTAACGTTCCCAGGACGTCCTGTCCCTTGGAACCTTCACCCTTGTATTGGCAGTCAGGCAAAGCTCGTATGAGTCGCCGGAAAAGAGGAATTCTTTGGCTTTCTCGATCCGGGAGATATACTGCGATCTGTCCGGTAAAGTTACAGTAGCTGATTTCGGTGGCGGAGAGAGACACGCAGTTCCTTCGTGCAGTGCGGGCACAGTCAAACTCTCGAGGGTTTGAGAAATCCAGAGCTCGTCGTCGGGTAGGATGGACTGTACGTAGATTGCGTGTGTATGGTGGTCGACCACGACACTCCTCTCCACGTAGACAAGGTTTACGTCTCGATGCTTGTTGTGCCGTCGGCGTCCCGGTCGGAGAGGTACTGAAAGCTGCGTAACACCCAACTCGTAGCTTAATAGCCCGATGAGTCCACCCCAAAAGGGAACGCCAGGGGAGCCTCCGGCTGCACTTCTGCTCCGCATGAAGCCTCCCAGCCATGACCAAATATCGCCGCTACCAAGGAACTGCTCGCTTCGGGTGGTGCCACGTCTGATAGTAACAGAGGTGTCGCCAACGGAATAGAGAATTTGAATCGAATCTGGTAGTAAAGACCCAATGATAGAATAGCGGCCAGGTTTTGCAGCTGATTCCAATAAGACGAAGGGTGTATTTTCGTCAAAAACGCCTAATCGTTCGCAAATGGCGTTGACAGGAAGGTGGGATTTCGACATAGAGGTAGACACGGATGCCTGTGGATATGTAGCCGATGACGGTTTGGAGGGCGAGAGGTGTGGCCAAGTGGGCCCTAAAATCGCCTTGAATGGCGTGTGCAGCGGTTGTTGACGTCTCTCCCGCTTCCTGGACCATTGGCAGGCCAATTTCCAGAAATTCTGGAGGATATGGAGCCCACCGCCATCAGTGAGGGCAGACTCGGGATGATATTGGACACTCCAGAAAGGTCGGTGCTTATGCCTGACTGCCATTAACACTGTGCCGTTCTCGAACCCGTCGTCAGCCCACGCAAGGGGTTCAATATCGCCCTCAGCAACCAGATGGACATGAAGCGAGTGATACCGAACGGCGGTGGTTTCCCCAATACCCTCGAAGAGTCCAGTTCCTTTGTGGAGAATCTTGGAGACCTGTCCGTGCTTAACCACCTCGAGTCTCCTCACCTCTGCACCATACTCGACTGCTAAGCTCTGGTGACCAAGGCAGACGCCGAAGATCGGGAGGAGATCAGCCTCAGACAGCTTCCACAGGTCCTTTATGACTCCTACGTCGTGCGGGTTGTTTGGAGAGCCTGGGCCAGGCCCGACAACGATAGCCGAAAAACTTCCAAGGGTGGGGAGTAGTTCATCGATATGAACCTGGTCATTCTTGATTATATGAATGGCGCATTCTGGTATCGCTCGGCGACATAACGATGCAAGACTAAGAATCATCAGCAGACGCAATGGGCAGAAGTCGGAGGGCTTACTTGAAGGTGAAGGAGTCGTAAGAGTCTACAAACAGAATTCTAGGTGGTTCGATATCGATTGTCATTGCAGTTTGGCGAATGAGCTCGAGAGAAGGGCGTCTTCTATGAAGATGTCATTGAGGTTTTGAATCTGCGAGTTGGTTCACAATGAGTGTTCGTAGCAAGCGAATGAAGCAACGTACTTATGCCCCTAGTCAAAGTCTATGGGAAGAGCATGCTCCGAGGCAGGTGTAATGCAGAAAGTATGATCCATCCCAAAATGCGGGCGCCCGATACTGAAGCGAAAAAAAAAAATCGGCAAGAGCCACGTGAGTCACCAATTGCCGATCACCGGGAAATAGCCGAGCTCTGACGACATCTCAGCCAATAACCGCGATGAGCGAGCTACCACAACTTCCTTTGGACTGCATAGTCCATATTCTCTCACAACTTGCATCGTTTGAGACTGAAGATGGAGAAGTAGCAGCCCAGACGCTAGCCAGATGTAGTCAAGTGAATTCCATATTCCGGGAGGCGTCATCAGGAGGGACGTTATGGGAACCTCACTATCGGGCGAGATACCAACATTGCATCGAAGACCGCGAAACGGAACGCAAGAGCATATACGGTGACAATTACAAGGTCCTGTATGCTGAGCGACGGAAGCTGGACAAGACCGCTTTGGCGATAATGGACAGAATAGTTGAGGACCGTAGAGGGAGAACTGAACGGGCCACAGAGATAGTCAGGTTAGGACTCGACGTGTGGGACGCTCTCCGGTTGGAAGCGGAATCTTTGGAAGGATCCCTTTCCGTCCACTCTGATGGATCCGAACCCGAAGCAACTGCAACCAGACACTATTGGACACGAGCAATTATGGAGGAGATAACTCGAGGCTACGGCGTACAAGTTTGGAGGCGTATGAGACAGAACGAGGTCTCCTTTGTCGAAGGGTATACCTCCATGTCTTGCTTTTTTGGGAAAACATTCAAGCAGGTGAGTCTTCCTATCGAACTCGTCCAGTACAAAATTGGTCACCAAGAATGCAGGTGAACGACGTGCTCGTGGACATCACCCATCAAGCGCGCGAACGTATGCTCAAGACGGGTATCCCTCTAACTATCAAGGACGCAAACTACGATGTAAGAGTCGTTTGTACAAAATTATGCGAAGTTATGGGCGACCTAGGGTTTGGTCCTGTGGACGGTACTATCTCTCCTCATTTGTTCAAACCTCTGGCTAGACTAAACGCCGATGGTAGCGAGATCATTCCACAATATAGACCACCAATTTCCTCACTCATACCTGACGTCAAACCGAAAGTCCATCCCGATTAGCCTCGTTCATGTTTTCGTCGCAATAGCTCGCTCCTTGGGCGTGCAAGCAAGCCCTGTGGACTTTCCTTTTCGGGTTCTGGTGCATGTCTGTCAGCCTTGGGAAGACGACGACGACGACTTCTACGTCGATACTTTCGACCGCAATAATCCGATTCTATCTGCCGAAGATGATATTCCTCGACTGCTGAGTCGTCAAGGGGTCTCAGCCAACCGCGCAACGGACTTAATATCACCTTGCGGAGCTATTCCAATGGTGCTGCGTGCTGGTAGGAATGTAATGGCCGCTCTTCACAGTCCTAGGAACACATCTGCCTCGCTGGCCCGTGCTGCTGTCATATTCACATTCAGCATGCACATACAACTTTCCAGTCGGCCAGACCTGGTTCCCCAATTTGTCGCGGGCTGCGAGCCCCTTGATTGCGCGACTTTTGTGTCAGAGGACATGGTGCCTGCGCATCCGGAAGGCTCCCAAACGCGAGAGCTCTTGACACTAGGAATGTATGTCTATTATACGTCTGGGATGTTCAGCGTGAATACTAACTTTGGTGATGCAAACCAACAGAAAGGAGGTCTTGGACCGAGAGAAGGCTGAGGCGGAAGTGATTCATTTTCGCTCGTTGGAGGAAAGCTCTGTCCAGCACTTTGTGGGCTTAGTATTCCGACACCGACTGTACAATTACATTGGCTCTATATTTGGCTGGGACGTAAGTCTGGTTTGCTACTCACATGAATCCATACCAGACTCATCTACGTCTACAGCCAGTTTGTGCGGCCTCGGAGGATTGGATAAGAGACATGAACGTCGACACTTTGCCCCGGCAAAGACATCAACCTTTTTACCAATGTTTCTGCAACGACGGAAGTATCAGATGTGCGTGCCTCGTTTGTAGCTCGAGCTCACTACATTCAACGCCTCCCTTAGATGTTGCCGAGGACAATATCAAACCACTCTTGAACGTCTCAGAAGAGATGTTTGGGGTGTTTCATAGAAACATCAGTATCCTCCCGAGATACTTCACTGGAATTCATATGGCTCACGCAGGGACCACATCAAGGGCAAGATTCTTTCTGAGTCCTGAATTACTCCATTCATATCCGGAGGATGACGACCTCGGACGAACATGGGTGGAACAAGTCGAGTCAGATCTGACGGGATAGTGACAACTTCACTGACGAAAGTTGTCGTGTAAGATGGAGACGAACATGTACATTACAACATCTTCACTTGCACAAGTATGTACACTGTAACGTATGTATTTTACCACAATACGCAATGCTCCAAGTTCAGGATGCGTCCCTACTCGTTCTGAATCGTACCAGTGAGCCCCGCATCGACCATCTCCTCGATCCAACCATTCAATACTTCATCTTTGATCTGGACCCTCTCCATCAGAGCGCGAACGTTGACAAACGCCCTCCTACCCCTTCGCTCGCCTTCACTGTCGCTATCAGTACTTGCAACAATCTCCAGTTGATCGCCATCCTCCACTATCCCAGGAAACCCAAAATGATCTTCATCGACTCGAGGGGCAGCTTCCGTGGCTGTAAATGAAAATCGGAATAATATCCGAATACAGAGGAGTGCAGTGAGCGACGTCGATGGAGGATCCGCAACCGGTCTCTTGTAATTGATAACTGTACTGCGAGGTGCAGGTGGTGTTCGAGATGTCGGTTGTGGAATGGGGTATTTGCTAGTGGGAGAGGACAGCGTGATAGTATCGCTTTGGGATGGATGTTTGTCGGGTGACTGGGGGCTCCAAAGGTGCGTCAGGACGTGAGAGCGGAGCTGCATTTTCGTGATCCCAGTACGGTTGCATGTAGACCATAAACATGCACAGACCGGGGAGTCTTCTGCAATGGAGTCGAGGTGGGCGAGGAGGTGCTTGACAAGGTCATTGTGAGAGGTGATTGTTTCATGAACACATTGTGAGCGATCCCATTGGCAGCGCATCTTGTCTGCAACAACAGTGTCCTTCCGCCTGTCGACTCCACGTACAACGAAGCGCTGCGGGGGACCAGGGATGACCATTGCCTGGGCATGTGGAAAGACGAAGTTGACATTCTTGATGACGTCCGACGCCACAAGCAAGGGATACTTGTCGTCGTATCGAGAAAAAGTGTCCTTGTAGAGGTTCCAAAAATCGACTTGCGTTAGCTCTCCGTCTGTTTTGGAGACGAACATGATCTTCATCCTGAGATTGATTGCCCGGTTAGAGGATGGATATGACATAGCTCACGACCGACTCACCAGTCATAGCATCGCTGTGGTTCTGGGATAGCGAGCAAACTATCGAGTTCCGTCTTTGTCAACTCGTGATCGTGTGTCGAGTAAACAGTCGAAGGAACGGTATTTATCGCCCCAGTGACATCAAGAGTGACCACCTCGTCTATCTCTTCGACGAGAAGTAAAGTGACGAGGAGTTTAAGGATGCTAGGCATTGCATGATGTAGTAAAAATGCCCTCAACATCGGAGTGCTGGATAGATGAACGAAGAGATAATTCAATGATGCATCCAGCAACGGCTTGTCGCCGAAGAGAGGAAGGTAGCGTATTGCAGCTTCCAGGGCGGGAGAATCGGTGGTAAGATGGGGGATGTTCTGTGGATTAGAGAATATGAGGTTGATAGCTGCGAGAGCCGATACTATGAGGGTCCGGTTGGAGGAGGTTGATAAGATATGAAGCAAAGGGGGGAGAATACTCTGCTTGGGTGATGCAGAGGCTGGAGGTAGCACGTAGTTCGCGCCGATGGCCTGAAATAGGTCGATGCAATGTGAGATGAATTCGGAGTGACTATCTAAGTCCGGGTTCAAGGTGTAAAGCGCGTTGCGGATGAGGGGGATTGTGCGAGAGTTTTCGACGAGATCATTGATGTTTTGCTCGAAGACTGAGCTGTTCCGTAGCACAAAAAGTGATTCTAGAGCGTGCCTTCTTCTTCTGGTCGATGTCATGGATGAAGCAAATAAGTTTGTGGAAGCAACCTCTGCCTCCTTGTAGCCTTCTCGAACAAACCATTCGGGCCACTCGAACAACGCATTCGTCAATCCAGGTATCACGCCCAAGGAAAACTTCTCATTGTGACACAGTCGACATAAACGATCCAATGCCCATCCTATCTCATCGTCTATCCCAGAGCGAAGTGACAGTGTCATTCGATTGCTTGACACAGGCTCCGTGTACCATCCTGAGTAGAAGAAGAAAAAATTGTGGTCAAGGGTATGGTAATCCACCAGATATACGTCGAACTTACTCTCATAGTCATCAACGATGCTAGGACCACGGTTCTGATGAGGACGTTGAGTTGCTTGTGCAGGCCTCGCGTACGAGGTCATGGTCAGGAGGAAGTTACGCGACACAACGTGAGCGCGCAGTGACCACTTCTCAGCGTGAGAAACGTTGTGTGTCCTAACGGGTCCCGGCTGCCGCCCGCGGATCGACCTTCGTTTTTGTCCGTATGGCCCTTTATTGACGTCGAAGCACTGGATCTCAGTGAGCATGCATCTCCACCTTCACGATCTAGCCAGTCTCCAAATCACCATACCGGTGGGTACACTATGGAGTGTGTGAGAACCAATACCCACCCGTTGCGGGACGCCTTCACGTGTAACTTTAGAACTGCACTGCCATTTGTCGCTGACATGGCCAACATTCAACCTCTTGTGCGCTTTCCTACGCTCTCTCGAAGGTTCTCAAGTATGAACCTTCGCAAAAACTCCGTGCAGCTTCAGTCAAAATACGCCGTGACATACTCTCGGCTCTTCCAAGGTTACTCGCCGGCGCAAATTAGCCCAAACGAGGACCCAAGCAAATTCTACACAAATCTACTGGGACTGAATATAAACCGTGATTTCTTGGTCGGAGAGCTCACGAAGATGCCCAAGGAAGCATGTCTAGGAAATTTGAAGGTCAATTCTACTCAATCCAATGGTTACATACTTCGCTAAAAGCTCTACGCGACCTTAGTAGCCGATCTTTAACACGCTATTCCTCACTTTTCTCGAACATGCGCGTTCCGAGACTAATACAGCCAAAAGAGGGAATGCTTTCGAGACTCTGACGGTTTTGACGCGATGCATACTCGCGAAGAATTTGTCGGGTTGGGAAGTTATGGAGATTTTTGCGGGTGGCACTGGACAGAGCGATGAATTGTTTATGCTGTTCACTGGAGTAATAGAAGAAACATTGGCCGACCCGAGCACTCCAGGTGTGTATTTGATTCAAAATCATTCGATCTAGGTTCTGATTTCTTGAAAAGAACACGTACAACACCAGGCATTGCAGCTGGCTTTGGTTTTCATGTGCGGGGTCGGTCAGCTTAGCCCTGGTGCCTATTTCCTTCGAAAGGATCTCTTCCCTTCGCTAGTATCGGTATGTTAATTCTAGTCGTACGTAGCTCTCGACTGACGCGTTGAGCTATGAAGTTCATGAAGGCTCCCGAAACTGAACGATACACGTTCGAAGCATGCCTTCTCTTAGCGATTCTTGCTAATTTCCACAAGTCCGACGCTGCGAAGTTGAACCCTTACCTTCAGAGAATCAAAGACACTGATGATGCCGAACTCATGCGTAAGATCTGTTGGGCTGCCAATTTCGCATTGTATACCGCGGTGAGGTGGGTAGCGAAACCTACTTCGGAGCGTCTGGTTTCAGTGTTAACTTCATTACCTCACAGAGCTTATCAGGAAATACACAACGACGAGCCCGAACCGACATTCACGACCACTCTGGGCTCGTTCCTTGCCTCAATGCGACCCGATCGTGCGTTAGCCTCGACACCCATCGACCCGCCCCGTGAATTGTTTAAGGACCAGTAAGTTGCTCGCCGACGATGTATCACCATCGGATCACTTATTCCGGCAGGCCAATCGAAGCATGTGTAGTCCTTTTGCCTGTCTACGAATTCGCTCGCACAAACACCACTTTTGCAAGCATCGTTGTCGAATCACTTTCAGACAACAAAGAGGCTCGTTTGGCACCTTTTCCTATAACCATCCTGACACTATCTTCGTACCTGTTATGTCATGCAACGTCTACGTCGTCGGCGCGGTCGCTTGCCTACGCGAATCTGACTCTGAATTGCCTTCTTGCATTTTCGGAGAACGATGAAGTCATGGAGGTATTTTGCCAACCTACGAAGCACCCAATACGGCTATGTCGTCAGGTGAGTTGTCTCAGCGGGTCGACCAGATCGTATCGCATTGATTACTCAAGGGACGGTCAGAGACTGCCATTGTTACCTGCTCCCAAGCCAGGACGAGCACCCGTGTGTGCAATGTTGGACTGCTGTATACTGTGGTTCAGACACAACTTGCACAAGCGGCTTGAGGTTCATGGGTACCGGTAGGTAGCCCCACTTGTGATCCTTGTCGGCCCTCTTTCACCGTCCATAGAAACTGCGTGTGGGTCTGTTACCGCGTTGTGTGGTACCTGTCACGGACAAGGTCAAAGATAGGTAGGAGTTATCTCCCCGCTCTTCATTCCCGCATCTTCTCATTATTGTTCTGATCAAGAATACGAATGGAAAGAACTGTGGACGGCCATATTAGGTTTGTTGAATTTTTTAGCCACAAAAATGGACAGCCTATTTACGACTGGCGGCATCGAGAGTCTGATTCGGGAGGTGAGCCGATTCCGCAATGGTTACCCCGCATTCCCGCTGATAAACCATGTGTTATTTCAAAAACTCTACAGACCACGATATTTCTGGAGTTGTGCCTAGCTGAAAGCTCGTCGTTCCTACTGAAGCCGCAGTATCTTCATGAGTTTGTCGTGAGTACATCGGCTTTTTGTATCTCTTGTCGTCGCTAACATTTATCCATAGTACGAGTTGGTTCGCAATTCGGCCGTGATGGAGAAACAAATTTCTTTACTACGGTCATTAGTGACTCCGGGACAAACCGGGACCAAGCGATCTTCATGGCTGTCTCAAGATCCGGAAGAATTCCTGGGCAACGTATTGGGTGTCACGAAGCATTATGAGGAAAAGATCACTCTGACGAGGGCCAAGACCGCGCGGGAGGGCCTACGAGTCGTGGCGAAGGAGATAGACCGAGATGGATTGAGTGGAATGAAAGCTACGCGGGAATTCAAGCCTCCGTAAGTCCTATACGCTGCTTTGGGAAGCTGAGCGTTAAATTGACTGGAGATAAGAACACGAACAGACGAAGTGCTCGGGTTTTCACGGTTCGCGTGCATTGATGGACTGGCGTTGATGTCGTAAACTCTAACAATGATAAGAATTTGATAAGATCTTTATCTAATCCATGACGGTACTCCGCCTCCGAGCAGGACAAAAAATTTTTTGCCCTCTCCCCCGAGCTGTCAGCTCTGTTTGGCGCCTAATTTCCGAAATTTGCGTGCTTCGTCCACAGCAAACTCCTTCAACTTCAACCACCATGTTCAGAAACTCAGTCTGGACGTTTTATTCTAGATCCGCTTACATGGTCCGTGCGTTGCCCTCGTCACGCTTCCCCGCTTGGTTATCGCCTTCGCCTCGATAAGATCTTACTCGGTGAATAACTCAGTGAATTGGCAGGGGGTTGGCCCCTTACATATTTTTTTCTAGACGGAGGCTCGCTTCCTTGTCCACCTTTTCCTCTTGCCCCCATGTCCCTCCTCCGCTACGTCCTGAGGCCTCTCAGGATCACGGCTCACCGGTATAGAGGCCTTGCCAGTGTTCACCAACCCGATTCACTCTTTTCACCTCTCGATGAATTTCCAGAGAGACACATAGGTCCGGATGACAAGGAGACGTCTCATATGCTTCAGACGTTGGGATACAAGTCGATGAACGCGTTTATTGAGGATACGGTGCCGCCCAAGATCCGTGTACCGTCGTCGACCATCAGCAATGTCTCCATTCCGGCCCTTAGCGAATCGGAACTACACGCGCGAGCAAAAGCTTTGGGTGCTGCCAACAAGCCATTCAAGAGTTACATTGGGATGGGGTACCACTGTGCTGTGGTTCCTCCGGTCATTCTGCGAAACGTATGGAACAAAATTTTCGTGCTCATATCTGAACCTGCCTCTTATTACCTTTCCATCATTTTTAATAGATCACCGAGAACCCTGCATGGTATACCCCCTACACGCCCTATCAACCCGAAATTGCCCAAGGTCACCTCACTTCCCTATCTAATTGAATGGGAAACCAAACTTCTTATCTCAGGTCGTCTCGAGTCTTTGGTCAATTTCCAGACAATGGTTACTTCATTAACGGCAATGGATATCGCGAACGCGTCGCTTCTTGACGAGGCTACCGCTGCGGCAGAGGGCATGGTTATGGCCTTCATGCAATCTAATCAGAAGAAGAAACGGTTCCTCGTCGACCCTGGCGTTCTCCCGCAGACAATTGCGGTACTCCGCACGAGAGCCAAAGGTTTCGGTATCGATCTGGTCATCGGTGACGTGCATGCTGCCTTGCAGGATCCCGACGTGAAGTCACAGGTCTGTGGTGTTCTCGTGCAATATCCGGATGTGAACGGACAGGTTTTGGACTATGGAAAGCTTGCGGAAATGGCTCACGCTGCAGGTGCCTTGGTAGTTTGTGCGACGGATTTGCTTGCCCTCACGATGCTGAAAGCCCCCGGTGAGTGGGGGGCTGATATCGTTCTGGGTAATTCTGCCCGATTCGGTGTTCCAGCTGGTTACGGAGGTCCGCACGGAGCTTTCTTTGCCGTCAAGGATGCATTGAAAAGGAAAATGCCCGGTCGTTTGGTTGGAAGGAGCCGTGATGCGACGGGAAAACTCGCGTATAGGCTCGCGCTGCAGAGTGAGTCTTTGTGGATGATGTCACTCTTCCTTATGATTTGACGCGTCATTAGCTCGTGAACAGCACATCCGGCGTGAAAAGGCTACAAGCAACATCTGCACCAGTCAAGCTCTCCTTGCTAACATGGCTGCAATGTACGCCGTCTATCACGGACCAGAAGGATTGAAGCGTATTGCAAAGAAGGTTCACGGATTCACTCAAGTGTTTAGGACTGCCGTCGAAGGATTTGGCTACCGGGCCACGAACTCTACCTTCTTCGATACCCTCACTCTGAACGTTTCCGGCGCGGCGAAGAGTGCGGATGCTGTCCACGCCTTAGCTGCCTCGGAAGGAGTCAACTTGCGACGAATTGATGAAGATCACATCGGAGTCACCTTCGACGAAAGTGTTTCTCCTGGCGAACTGGTCCAACTCATCAATATCTTCGCTTCTGCTTCCTCTGCATCCCCCGTCTCCCTCTCCGATCTGAAGGAACCTGAAGCATCCTCGATCCCTCCCTCGTTCAGACGTACCTCCGAATACCTCCCCCATCCTGTATTTAACAAGCATCACTCAGAGACGGAGATGTTGCGTTACATCCACCACCTGGCATCCAAGGATATCGGTCTCGTTCACTCGATGATCCCTCTCGGTAGCTGTACCATGAAACTCAACAGCACAAGCAGCATGATCCCTTTGACTTGGCCCGAGTTCAGCTCGGTGCATCCGTTCGCACCGTACGATCAGGTCAAGGGGTATCACACTGTTATCAAGGAGCTTGAGGATGACCTCGCGAAGATTACTGGATTCCACGCTACCTCGCTGCAACCGAACTCTGGAGCGGCTGGAGAGTATGCTGGGCTTTCCGTCATTCGGGCTTATCATGAGTCGAGGGGAGAAGCGCACAGGGATATCTGTTTAATCCCGTTGAGCGCCCACGGTACAAACCCTGCTGTGAGTCCTTTAACGGTATTTGATTTGGAAACCTTGTTCTGACTTTGATTCCAGTCGGCTGTGATGGCTGGCCTCAAGGTTGTGTCGGTCAAGGTTCTTGCTGATGGCAATCTCAATCTGGTCGATCTCAAGGCCAAGGCTGAGAAACACAAAGACAAGCTTGCTGCGTTCATGGTGCGCAGATCTATCGTAGGGACAGTTCAGTGCTAACCTTGCCCTTCAGATCACTTATCCCTCGACGTTTGGTGTCTTCGAGCATGGTGTTCAGGATGTCGGTTTTCGTTCCCCCTTTGTAAAGAACTCCCGCTAACTACTCAACAGGCATGTCAAATCATTCACGAGAACGGAGGACAAGTCTACTTGGACGGCGCTAATCTCAATGCCCAGGTTGGCCTTACCAATCCCGCAATCTGTGGAGGTGATGTGTGCCACATGAACTTGCACAAGACTTTTGCTATGTATGTTCGATCTCATGATGCCTGTTTCAACAAGGATCTGACTTCTTTCTAGTCCTCACGGAGGCGGTGGCCCTGGTGTTGGGTGAGTGTCTTTGTTTGATGGCCATCTACGTTGCCCCTCATTTCACCCGCTCTAGGCCTATCTGTGTCGCTGAACATCTCGCACCATTCCTTCCTTCTCACCCTATGATGCCCGAAATCAACGAAAAGGCCATCGACGCCGTCTCAGCTGGTCCTTTCGGCTCTTCATCTATCCACCTTATCTCATGGGCATACATCAAGATGCTCGGCGGGCAGGGCCTGAGTGATTCCACCAACGTCGCTCTTCTCAACGCAAATTACATGGCTGCCAGATTGTCCGGTCATTATAGTTTGCGGTACAAGAACTCGAACGATCGTGTCGCGCATGAACTTTTGATCGATTTGGCCGAGTTCGATAAGGCTGCTGGCTTGAAGGTCGCTGATTTCGCGAAGAGATTGCAAGACTACGGCTTCCACCCACCGACGTGCTCATGGCCCATCTCTACCTGCATGCTTATTGAGCCGACAGAATCAGAGACGTTGGAAGAAATCGATAGGTTCTGTGATGCTATGATAGAGATTCGCAAGGAAGCGGAGGATATCATTACTGGGAAACAGCCAAAGGACAACAACTTGCTCAAGAATGCTCCTCACCCACAATCGGTTATTGCTCTCTCTGAAGCAGAATGGAATCGGTCAGTCTCGTTGCATTTATCTTCTGATGCGACGCTGAGTGATATCCCTTAGCCCCTACTCGCGCCACACTGCTGCATACCCTCTATCGTACCTTGAAGAAAAGAAGTTTTGGCCTACCGTATCTCGGATCGACGATGGTGAGTAGGACTACCTCCACCAGAACAGCTCTGACTTATCTATCCTCTTCAGCCTATGGCGACCTCAACCTCGTTTGCGACTGCCCCTCCGTGGAAGAGCTGGCCTCGTCATGATTCTCACGAATTCTACGATCTATTCCTCTAGACAGTTGTTCTGGACTTTAAACAGAGCACGCGTGCTCAACCATGCGCATTTTAAACTCTCGTCTTGCATCGCAAATCTGTACATTGTTATTCATACTTATCTCTTTGCTGCATATTCCTCATAGACTGGTCAGATTGGGTTGATTAGGTTGAAATGTAACGTAGGCTACGGGAACTACACACACTATCAGCAATGCTTTGAAGTGCCATCCTCTCGCGGACTCCGCCTCTCTAGCAGTTCATACAACTGTGGTTGATGTCGCTCTATCCTATTCATGATCTCCCTGTCCAATTCAGGTCTCCTGGCGAAAGAACGGACAATCGTTGCGCTTTCTGGAGTGGGTCGGGTATCACCCGTCATTTCCAAGCAGAGGACCTTGAGAGCTTCGTTCAACTTGCCCATCCGACATAGGCTTTCGATGTAAGTGTTCCAGTTATGAAGGTTCATTTGGAACCGGTCCCGCGCCAATCGCCTCCTCGTCTCCTCGAGAAGATGACCCAACTTGCCAAATCCACAAGCGTCAAAGACGACGCTGACGCTGACATGGTCGAAATTCTTCGAGATGTACATCTGGTCCCAGACTCGGTACGAATCACCGTAGAGACCTAACCGTTGGTACGTGTCCATGAGTTGGTTCCAAAGGGTACAATCAGGGGAGAAGGCGGCATCCAGGGTGATGAGATCGTGTATTCGACGAGTAGCAGAGATGAGTGGTGAACGGAGGTTGTCGCACTCGGCATATCGTCGACTCTGTGTGCCCAATCTACCGAGGTACCTCAAGATGATGGCATACACATTGGACGTGACTTGGTATCCCGCCTTCCTCAGGTCGCTGACGATACTGAAATAGCGTGATATGGAGGGTACTGCGGCGCCGTTGTTGAGACATCGCCCGCAGAATGCGTCAAGAACTCGTTCGTATCCTGTCTGATCGAGAGCGCTCCGCCGTCGTAAGTATTCATTGTATGCTTCCTCCTCGTTCGGTGCGGAACGCATACGCATGACGGCCATAGATGCGTTTAGACCGTGTATCTCGATTCCCCGAGCCTTCATATCCTCTGTCAGAGCTTTGATCGTGGACGCATAGCGTCTAGGATCCTGTGCGAGGGAGAGCCCGTGAAAGAGCTCGGTATAGATATCGAAATCTGGGCCCTCGTTGTGAGTCTCTGTGCTCAACGCCACTGGAGAGTCCATTGGGATAGCTTTGTGCAAATCGTCATAGATTTCGAGCGCTGCATCAATGACCTCGCTCGAGATGGGCGTAGAAGCGTTTCGGAACAATCCACGTATGAGAGGACCGTTCATGGGAGCGTAGGGTTGAACCCCGGCATCTCTAGCCTTGGCGTACAGGCCCTGTGCGACCTGCACTCGTCCTCTTTTACAGTTATCGGAGATTATCATGGACCACTGCGCTCTCGTTGGTTCAATGCCTAACGCCTTTGAGATGGTCTGCATGTCCTCCAGCGAACACGAGTGCCGCAAGAGCGAGTTGAAGATAACGGAGGAAGGTTTGCCCCCGTCTTTGAGGAATTCGGGATATAACTCTAGAGCCTCATGCAGGCCTCTCTTGGTCACAGCATTGGAGAATCGGGAACTCCAAAGCTTTTCGACGTTCCCGTGCGGGCTATGATGGGAACCGAGGATTTGATTGAACGTGGTGGCGATCTCGCTGGCCCATTTTGTAAGTCCCCGCGACCGGTATTCGTTGGAGATGAAAGAGAGAATGCTGGGGTCATCACCCAGCTCACGTTCTCTCATGTCCCATAGGAAGGTCGCAATGTGGGAAGGTGGTGGTGGGGATGCAGATAGTGTCCACAAACCCCGTAGAAGGAGTTTATAGGTTTCATTGGTAGGAGAACAACCTGAAGCCGACATCGAAAGGACAATATTCTGCATGTTTTTGAAAGACGTGAACTGTGGAGAAGCTTCAAGGAACATATGGTAGTGTTCGAGTGTGGGCGTGACTCCTCCTGGTTTCTCCGGCATGCTTTCGAGCCATCGAATTATTGTTAGGGGTTTCTGGCAGCGCAATAGACCACGGATAATGGCTGAGTGAGTCTCTGGGGTGGGTGGTGTATTGAAAACGTCCGTCATGTCTGCCAGTATGTCCTCGATCTGTTTCAAATCGGCTGGACGTCCTGCTGCTGCTAATGTCTGCAACATGGACTCTAGGTAGTCTGGAGAAACCAGACGGTTGGCCTGCGGTTGCGTCGATGAAGAAGGAAGTGAAGCTTGGAGTTGGCTGGCCTCCCTGGCGAGAGCCGGATAGTACTGACTGATAACATCAAGCCTGTTACCCTTTGCAGAAATCAAGGTATCGACATAATGCTGAATCCGGGATGTTGCATTGGATGAATTCGGCCTCGAAAAATTTCTCGAGGTAGCGCATCTAGAGGAAGAGCTAGCACGTATAAACCCAGTCCTTAGGGACATTCATGCGGAAACTAAAGTGATATGAGGGTCAACAAAGCTCAAAATTACCATACAGGAGAGAACTTGCCTAATGAAATATTTCCAGGCTCGTCTCGGAGTAAGGACGTGTTGTGGACGTGGAGGTTTTCCGACAGCAGCTGCGACCACGTGTGAAATTTACTGCCAGCCAATCCCTTCCTCCTACCTCCACCATGTCTGACAAAATCCGTGAATTCATAGAGATTCCCCAGCAATTCATCAGGGATGGAAACCAAGTCAGTATTGCTCTTGCATTCAGAACGAAGGAACTGTTCCTGAAGCTCTGTTTCTCTCATTTCTAGTTCATGACACGCTGCACAAAACCATCTCAGAAAGGTCACACCACTGCCAGCTGCATTTCTGTCCTCGGACTCACACGAAGCTTACAGAATTCCTGCAAATCTGCCGGGCGGTCGCTGTTGGATTTGCTGTCATTGGGTTCATTGGGTACTTCGTCAAGCTCATCCATATACCGATGTGCGTTGCCTCCTTTTCTCCAAACATCTATGCCTGACATCCTCTGTTCCACATAGCAACAACATTCTTGTGTACGTGCAAAACTGCTCAAATTCAAGCGATACATTGACTCATTTTAATATACAGTGGTGGAGCATAATACCACTCTCCTTTACTCTCTCATTAGCCTACCCTCTCTTGTATTATCTCCGGCTGGAATCGTTCTCGGAATTGGAACTATTGGTGGCTGTCTCTCGAGTGGTCCTTAAGTCTGCACAACACAATCTTTCCGTGCTGGCAGCATTTCCTGCCTGCCTGCTAGGGGGTATGACATTAACAATGCCCATTACACTGGTGTTCTGTGCGACACCTCGGCGTGGTTGAACATAACGCTAGTTGCACTTCGACAGACGACGTCTGCGCGAGCGCTTGGGATTGGTAGATCAGTGCCTATTTGTGGTTTCGGGGTGCGTTTCCAGAAGCACCATATTGCCAGAATGTCCTAACATTGTGTTGGTCAGTCGAACGACGAAGGGCTGAGGCATAAGATCGTCCTCACGGGTTGGCTCCCAAAGATTATAACACAAAGTAAAGGAACTGGGATAACGTGAGTTTTCAGACGAACCGCCTCGTATGAGTTGTGGGCACGCACCGCCGGCTTGTGCCATATATGGCCACGATATTAAATTATTCACGACGTAAAAAATTCCACAGCTGCACGAGAACTTCCAGTCAGCTTGGCGAGACATGGAGACTATGAGAGCGCACCTGAGGATCAGGGTAGCTCCAACATTGAACAACATCAGGCGTATCAAAGAATGCCTCTCGCTCTCCCTCTTCATCAAAGGCGTGGCTTTGTCAACGGCCTTCCGGGTCCCACAAATCTGTAGAACCATCAGGCCTATTCCCGAACATCAACACTGCTGTGCCACGACGGAAGGTCATGAAGAATGTACTTGCCTTCTACCGTAATCACCATGACGGTGACAACTATGCAAAAGATCGGCACGCTATACCGAGAGCTACGCACGAACAGTTAGGACGATCTGCACGGAGCGTATTTGTAGAAACTTACAAGGCATCAGTCTTGACCGCACAATATAATCCAGTCCACGGCTGGGCATCGGAAGGGTTGTTGATTGTGTACTAAATCCGTTTCACCACATGATGACGACCGTCAGTGAGCTTTCATCCGAATTGGGATAGGATCGCCTTACGAGGGCCGAAGTCACCGAGAACGCCAGGAAAATCAAGTACGGGGAGATGAGCAACTAAAAAACGATATGAGATCTCGTTGACAAGAGAAAGCGCCGAGATATTATTACCCCAAGTGACCGGAGGTCGATAATTGTCTTGAGCGGCTGTGAGCTGGGTTGCTCGAAGTTCTGCAAACTCGACCACATCTACAAATACACCCTGTCAGACGGGTTCCACGCGGCGTACTGCGAAGACAATAGCAATAACATACCTGCATGGTGGTAATCAAACCGGCGGTCGCCGCTCTAACATAATTATGTGGTGAGTAAATGCTGGCGAAGCTGCCAGACAGTTCCAAGGACCCACAGCGGAGATGCCCCAGAAATCATAGCAGATTGCACGCGACACAATAGTGGAGGAGGTCGATGGCGATTCGTGAACATCCTACAAGAGATTATGATTTCAGAACGGTTCCGAACCCCACAGATGGTCACGGTGAGGACTCACAAGAGTGTGTATGATATGGAGTACACGATCCAAGTGATCCAGAAGTTGATTATAGTCGGAGGCCGCCGTATCCGCTTCGAGAGCGTACAGGTCAAGGTTATCAGAAGCAGTCCAACAAAGCCGAAAATATGAAGAAGGTAGAACGAGCTCGATAGAAAGGATAAGTTAGGAACCTGCCGTTGCCCTGTAGTCGAAGTGTTTGTCGTCGTGAACGTGAATTGAACCGAGCGAGACGTACGTACCAACCATTCGAGCTGATCACAAGGGAGTCCGAGGATACCGCGAATGCAGTAAAACGCCAGCAGAAAGAAGGAAAAGGGAAAAAAGTACGGAAGACAGAAGAGCGGCATTTTATCCATAAATTACAATAGCGACCGAGCAATAACAGCAAAGCGATGTTTTGTTGATGGTCTGTAGGTCCCCCTGAACAACCATCATCATCATGGGGTTTGCTTGACATTCAAAACCACAGCAGGTACAGAACAAACTGGGGTTGAACATCAAAAATATCTTGGTTGATGGTACATAGATAGATTATATGCATATAATTAGTTTACCAGTAATAGACCGAAACGTGAAGGAGACTCTGCCAGATCCAAAGCAGCCGGAATGTCGCGACCTAGACTGGGCGTACCGAGAGGCAGGAATGCACTGCTCGACACTCCAGGAAGCCCAGATAACGCCGACGGGCGTGGAAGTACGGCTGCGAAAAGAATTTGAGTCCTCGCAAGATATTCAGATATCCGCGCTGCCAATTCAATATCCGACGGGACAGCCACGTCAGGAAGAATCTAAGAAGGCAGAAAGGCGATGATAAAGATGGGAATAGTAGATTAGCGAGCGGGCGTACCTCTCCTTTGATGTCAGTCATCCATTTCTCCGTTAGTACCTGAATATCACTCCACGACGACTGAGGGTCAAACAGCTCAGCGAGCTTCTTGAGGAGCATCAGATCATGCAGGCCCTGTAGACCATCATATCTAGTGTCTTCTGCAAGTATCCGTGATATGAATAGGCAAATAGTCCGCTCGACAAGGTGGAGATGCCGGGTGATATCTCTCGAGACTCCCAGGTTCGTTATGGAATTGGCCAAGGAAAGCAAACACTCCAGCAAGTTCGGTGAGGGCGACACTGAGGACCTGAACGTTAGTCACTGCCATTGCAGCGGAGATAAGACTTACCACAGGTTTTATCCTCAAATCCAAGACGAAGAGATGACTTATATCTTGTGACATTGGCAGAGACAGTGAACTCTCTCCAGCGTTCAACCGTAGTCTCACGTATCTGAGTCCATCTTGCACGGAAACCTGAAGCTGTGTCAATAGGTCAAAGGGATGATGCACGGGATAGGTGTACCTGAAGCAATATCCCCGTCACCGGAGATGTGGGTGATGAAAGTAGAGGATGTGGCCAGCTCATCGGCGAGATCACCGACGAACACCACAGCGTCCAGGTCTGACTCTACCGGAGGTGTTCAGCTCCGGTACCTTGTACCATTGAGAGTCCCACTCACGGCTATCGATACTCCGCTGCTCTGCTTCTGCATGCAAGATGTTGGAAAGGTTTGTGCACAAAGCCTCTGACATCGGTCGATACGTCTTAAGCAACTCTTGGATAATAGCGCTGGAACATCTGAGCTGACGATACATGTTCAGAGAAAGACCAAACTCACCCGGATGTAAGGTCATCCTTTCCCAATACGTGATGAAGGTCATGATGTATAGTCTGAGCAGAAGCTTCGATATCTCCCAACATATCGTCCAATAACGGCGTGCGACCCAATAGCTGCTTGCTCAATGTAGATCGGTACTTTTGGAAGGACATATCAAGTGTTCCACCACCAACAGAAGATGTGGGTAGTGGAGGTGATTGGAACAGTAATCGAATGGGCGAGGCATCTATGGGCCGTGTGTCAGGCCATGACTTGCCGGGAGATATCAACTTTCAGTCTCACCTACAGCGATTTTCTTGTCATGTCCAAAGGACGATAACACAGACGAGAGTCGCTCCTCGAATTCTTTCCCCGCGTTCTCCAGCGTTTCACTCCACAAGTTAATTATACGCTGACGACAAACGTCGTCTATAATAGACCCCAGTCGTGTAGTCCGTTGGCCGTCTATGTCGGAAGACTGTAGCCAGGTCCTCGCGTGTATTCTGATAGCCCACACATTTTTCACGGATTGAATCTCGAGCAGCCACTTCTCGACAGCAGACCGCAGTGCTTTAGTAGCCTTTTCGAACCAGTCTTCTACTTTCCTCTTGAGCACGTCTGGTTTCACGCGCGTAGAAGATGAGTCTAGGTCAACATAAGGCTTGTATGATCGCAGGTTTTGGGGGAGTAAAAGGAAGTGTGCAGAGGACGGGAGGGACATAAGGAGTTCCTGCGTGGAAAGTTTAAGGTCGGGGGACGTAGAAACAGCGACATCGTCGTTCTGTATATGCCCAAGGACCTGCCTAATTAGCGACTCCTCCGCACCTCGATCTCCTAGAATCTCATGGACCGTTTTGACCGTCCTGCAGATGCAATCGAGCGCGGCAACAATGGACTCCTTCACCTCTCTAAGAGTACGACCACCAGCCGCAGTCTTATCGGCAAGACTCACAGAACGTCTGTGGCGTCGGGATATTGTCGGGGAGGGGAGACGATTGGGGGAAGTGGTCGCTGAGAGGACAACTTCCAGAGCTTTCGAGCGTCTGTCAAAGAGGAGACCGAGTGCCTCCGTCAGCGGCTGAGACTCGAGAAGATGTAACGTCAGAAGCGTCGCGCATGTATCCTAGGCATGTCCGTCAGTCATAAACCAACAAAAATAAAGGGCCTGTGGGTCTACCTCCACCGAAGCAGTGAATTCTTGTAGCGATTGTTTAGCGCGTACGATGATTTGTTGTCGAAATGATGAAACATGTTCCCACTGCCGTTGAACAAGAGGAAATTGATCCTGGTAATGAAGTAGGCATGAGCAGGTGGGCAATAAGTGGGCTGGATGGAGCGCACCAGAACGTCTATTCCTTGACTGATCCACGTCTCCTCCTCCTGTTCGTCGTCTCGTATCAGCGCGCGATGGACCACCCTCGACAAAAGATAAAGCCAAGCTGCCGTCAAGTACTTTTTCTTCTCCATGAGCCTCCAAAGATGTTCTGGGACGTCGAGAAGGAGCTTGACGTGTGCAGACAGGACTTGGAGAGCAGATAGATGCGAGTCTATTGGTCAAGAGATTTAGCCTTTAGTTAGCGCTTTCTGATATCACTACGCACCATCAGTCCCTCTAGAAGAGGTGGGCTTGGAATGTAGAGACGGTTTCTCCTGCGCTACGATTGCTGTCCGAGTTTCTTCCAATGCATCAATGACGTGTTTCGACGACTGAGCGATGGATATGATAGATGTAGAAGCTTGCAGAAGGTCCCGATACCGTTCCCTGTCCTTCCATTACACGTCTGAACCACAATAACGTTGAGGAGAGCAGTTATATGCGTACCCAACCATCTGTCGTAGCTCTTCTTGCTTTGCATCGGCGTCATTTCTATGATAGGCAATATCCATAAGGTCCACATAGGTCGTATGAGGTGCTAGCAGTCACACCTGAGATTTCTCTGAATGGCCTTCACTTCAGCAACCGTATGTTTGGTGAACAAGTCATCGGGATCTATGCCGGCTGCTGGCTGAAGAGATATTGATCCGTTGCGCTGACGTGGTGACAGAAGAGTTTCTGCAGAGTGGATACTGGAGCCGCTTTTGGATTGCGATACAGATTGAGAGGAGGTAGAGGCGAACATGGGGGAGACGCGTCAACCCGTAAATTCGTCCGTGACGTGTGAGCGGGACACATCAATGTTCACGTTCAGGCGCGATCAGACAATAGAAGGTGTGTAGCACTATGATATTCAAGTACTTTATTGTAGAGTGCTTGCTGTAAGTCCAAGCAATTATTTCGAAGAATGTAGACACCAATATACGAGAGCGAATCAAACTTTTCAAAGGATACATGAATATGGACGCCAATCCGCATGTCTCATTATGCGTCTACTTTTGCCTTCCCTATATCACCCAGATCTGATTCCGCAGCATTACTTTTCTGATTCGACGCGGTAGATGCAACTGCGGCGGTCGGAGGTGCCCGTGGCGTTTGGGGTGCAGCCGGAGTGGAGGGCTGACCCCCAGAAGGTGATGTATTGTTCGCGAGTCGTTGATCAAGAGCTTTCAAAGCCATGGCACTGTCAAAGAACGATGACGATTAGGGTATAAGGTACAAGGGAACGAAATCAACTCACCGTCTTCGCTCGGCTTCAGCCCTGGAACTGGTTGGCAGCTGGCTGTATCCACCGTTCTCCAGGTCGGTTCCCTGGGTTGGGATGAGGTGCAAACGAGTAGCCAATTTGTGAACAAAGTTTCCGAGGATGGAAAGGACAGGGCTGAACTGCGGTCAGAGCTGCGCAAAAGGCCACATGATTGAAATGACTTACTGGACAAATGGCGGGAACCACGAGAGAAGTGAAAAGGTTTCGCTGCGATCACCATACGTATCCATGCCACCAACAGTGTCGCTCGTGTTCTTCTTGTAGAAACGGAGATAGATCCAGCTCACAAACCAACCGAATTGGATTATTATCCAAGGGCATTGGTATCCCAGGATGGTGAGAACGGTGGAGATGCCGAGATAGATCATTGGCAGAGTCTGTTTCGATATTAGTGGTCATGTTCTGGTCGAGACGAATGAAAGCTACCTTGACTCGCATCTTGATGATGCCCATGAATTGAACTTGGTGTTCTGGAATGAGCTGAGTAAACGCAACCATAACACCAATCAGCAGTGACATTTGCCCCGCATATACGCTATATCTGCACGAGTACATTAGAACGGCAGATGGAGGGAAAGAAAAATTGCGCACAGGTATGGAAGACTGTCCGTTGCCAGGTACTCCAGCCAGCTAAACCCAAAAACGATGACATTCGAAGCTACCACCGTCACGATAATGAACTTTAGTATTTCCACACTGCCCCAAATACGTTCCAAATATCCTAAGGACGGTGGTATCGTGATGAGAGCGAAAATTAACTTTACGGGAACGAATAAGTTTTAGTGCGCGTCTCCTGATTCTGAGCAAAAGATCACTTACTCCAAGGATACTGGGCTCCAAAAGGACAGAGGTAAGGAAGGTCCAAGGTCGAAAAAGACTGGTCCTGGCAGACAAAGCCACCCAATCCGCAATGTCTACCTCCTTCCACAGGAACCATACGTGGACAACCGAGGTGAGGATGGTTGCGAACGTGAAATACCGTGTCACAGTCGGAATGGAGGCGATGAATGTTATTGGAGACTGAAGGACTGCCATGGTTTCTTCGTCACTTGAGCCGAGAGAGAGGAATAAATGGGTGACCCTCGCTGGGCTCGACCTGTTCGTCGCGGAAGGGAGGAAAGAGCTAGAAAGGCACCCACGTGGTTGTCTGATCTCAATGTTGCCTTCATCATCGCCTGTTACAGGTGTGACTGATGGTTCTCTCTTCGCTGCACCTACATGTCGGACTATGACTTTCGACCTGCAGGGTCATTG
This sequence comes from Marasmius tenuissimus, assembly GCA_029532415.1. NCBI lineage: Eukaryota > Fungi > Basidiomycota > Agaricomycetes > Agaricales > Marasmiaceae > Marasmius > Marasmius tenuissimus. The sequence goes on from JAQOTA010000052.1 coordinate 1,655,808, forward strand.
AAGCTCAAGGGAACGACCGGAGACGGCGGAGTGGTCAAGAAGTGAGTGTCATTCTTTGGTACATGATTCAAAATCTCATTCGCCTGCCCAGGAAACGCAAGAAATCCAAACACAAGGAGGACTCTGCAGAGCCGGAACGTGAACGCAAGAGGGTGAAAGAGTCTTCGACGACTGATGATGCCGATGCTACGCAGACCCCAACTGGCAGCGGCCGCAACTCGCCTGCTGCCAGTAGTAGCAAACGCAAGAAAACGGATGCCGAGAAACGTTTCGACGAAGTTCAGAAAAGACGGGTGCGTGAATATCTCTACGTTTGAATGCAACGCATGACTGAGGCTCTCTATGCAGCTGGAACAACGGGTGGCGAAACTGGCTCACAAGACGCACAAGGATCGCGTGAATGAGTTCAACTCGCACCTTGAGTCCCTTTCCGAGCACCACGACATTCCAAAGGTGAAGCTTGAAATCAGAAATCAGAACCCAATCATGTCTACATATCCGCTTAATCGTATTGCTTCCAGGTCGGGCCAGGATAACATACGCTCAACTCAGTCAAAGGCTCTTCCGTTTCCTCCATTCAGCTCGTCCGGCACGTGGAAAGGAACAAGATGGCAATTGGTGTCAAGGCTGTTGTGTTGGGGCTGTCTTCGTTTCTGTACAGTGTTTCCTGTGTAATAGATTTGTTTGGCCCCGCAGGGTTGAACGCTGAACGTCGAAATTTAACGCGGACGACCTGATATTCAAGTTATTGGCCATACCATATCGATCAGCATCACGGTAAAAATCTTGAATTGCGGTCTTTCTGGCACAACTGTGAGCCTTCCGAGGACGACCCATTCCGTCGTACTTAAGAGCGTCCCGAGAGGTCTGGGTTCCAGGATGCAATCTATGAGGGGCGGCAAAGTTCGGGACGGGATCATGTTGCGCGTTCGCGGTCTACTCTCATGTCGCAGCTCGCTATCGAGACTGCAGTCACATACCCAATCATCGAGTTCTATTTGTAAAGCTCAAAGACGTTGGAATAGCTCGTCTTCCTCAGAACCTCCCCGTCCACAGCGAAATGTCGTAGGAGTACGCGTTTTCCTGACCTTGGATCGCGAAGAAATTAACTTTGACCTAGGTTTTCACACCGGCCTCTGCAGCAGTTTTCGTAGCAGTGGGCACCGGACTGTTCTTCTATTTCCGTCATGAGAAGGAGAAGGTGGCTGAACAGCGAGGTGTGTACTCATACATCTACCGCGCCTCTCGATTTTGATTTTCGATATCCTTCAGAGAAGGAGCGGTCGGCTCAGGCCTACGGAAGACCGAACGTTGGAGGTCCGTTCGCTTTGACCAAATGCACCAGCTCTAAACCGGGACCCGACGATGTAATGACGGAAAAGGATCTACTGGGCAAATGGTCGCTGGTGTATTTTGGCTTCACGAACTGTCCCGATATCTGCCCAGCAGAACTCGACAAAGTGACCGCGGTTCTCAATGAACTTAGTGCGTGTGCAGAACGCTTTCTTCGTTATCCCGTTACCAACCTATCCTCCAGAGAAAACCAATCCCGACCTTCCCATACAACCGATATTCGTCTCCGTGGACCCTGCTCGTGACACCCCCGCCCAGATTCACTTGTACCTTCAAGACTTCCATCCCGATTTCATAGGCCTCGTCGGGGATTACCAACAAACCAAGTCCATGTGCAAGGCGTATCGCGTCTACTTCTCGACGCCCCCCGACGCCGACCCCAAGGGCGACTATTTGGTCGACCATTCGATCTTCGTCTACTTGATGGATCCTCAAGGGAAATTCCTCGAGGCATTCGGGCAATCCACCGACCAAAATACCGCGGCAGAGAAGATAAAGGAACTAATCGCGAACTGGAAACCTGTTGCATGAGTCTCCTTCACTTCACGAACGCGTATCGACATAGAATGTTAATGTAGCCTAAGCAATGTGCATGTCGTAGATATGTACAAAATAATGAACTAAGCACCCTCCTCCTCATCGTCATCGCTGTCCTCCTTCTCCCTTTTCCAGATGGCGTAAATTTTTCTTCGATTGGAATCTCGAGTCTCCGGCTGACTGGCCACTTCGAATAGATGTCTAACAAGACTTTTCTTGAGAGAATCGACTGGTGCGTCCTTGCAGCAGTTTGTGATCAAGTGAGTATAAGCATCGTTTGTTGAGCCTGAGTTCGTCCTTCGTTTCTTTCGAGAACGAGGATTTTCGTCTTCAGACTCGTCTAGCGGTGTCAGTGAGGATAGCAGAGGGTCTATGAGCGATGTCTGCAGGTATTTGATCGTTAGACTGGAGGGTGTACGGGCATAAAGTGTGACGAAAGGTGAGAGAAGGAAGAGAAGCGGGGCGCTCGGGGTGGATGAGGATGTGCTCGGTGCATTTGCGAGCACCTTGTCGAGTTCTTTGAGGTAAACGTCAGCCAGGTGATACGCAAGGCTTGTCGGAACCTTGGTATCATTGGGACTAAACGAGAGCTCAGAAAATTACTAGTCAAGTCCATTCACGTTACGCACCAGAGCGGCCCTCCTTGACGAGTCAAGATCTCGTTGTATTTTTCACACGTCTCTTGATCCCAGTCATCGCGAAGGAGAAGTCTGAACGAAGCGTTCACGAATCTTCTGACAAGCATGTAGTATTTGTCCATTCTGGAATCCACAAAAGGCGATGAGAACGTTAAATCACGATATAGATGCAACCGTGCGTACCTTAGACGGTCTATGCCGTTCCATTCTCGGACTATCGTCTCCCAGAAGCCTTCCAAAAATGCCAGCGACGATGAAGTTGTCGTAATGATGAGTATGAGCTCTGCTAATTCAGAGGCCAGAGCTTGCTGAACTAGTGGTTTGTCTGACATCCAGAAGCCTGTAACATAGGTGCTCAGCATCAGTTAAGTACATCGAGAGGTACACACCAACAGTAGAAGATGCCTTTCCAGAGCTTCGCCATCTCCGATTTTGGGATCTCATTTTCAGGATCGGACAAGAAGGCGGCAAGATTTTTTATTGCCTTGTCTCGAGTCTTCTTTTCTGCATTACAGGCGGTGAGTTCACGTTCCAATCGAACATAGCAGGCTCGTACCAGTCGATGCAAGGTATTTGCCCAAAGGTGGGGCATTTGTCGACGTTGTCGCTGCAGTCATGGTCGAGGTCATCCGTCAAGAATTTTCGCATCGCGAAGGTAGTAGAGCGCTAAAAGATCCCTTGGCTAAGCGCCGAACCTTTCACTTTCCCTCCACGATGAGCAAGTCCCCGATTACCTGCCACGGTTTCGCCACTTCGAATTTACTTTTGAAGGATCGCTCGCTCATATACCCAAATAGTTCTTGACACCTCGATCGGAAAGCCAGCTGAAGGAATACTCATTCGACTTCAAGAACATCAAGCCGCCGGGAAGGAAGGAGATGTCGAAGTTTTCTCTCCTCTAGCGAAAGGGTATGATACCAGTTAGTGACCGCATTCTACTTCAATGGTCTGAATAATTCAAGGGTTACAAACTCGGACGGGCGATGCCAAGATCTACTCGAACCCGAAGGTAGCAAGGCGTTGCGACCAGGACTGTACAAGATTATCTTTCACACGAAGGAATACTTCGAAAGGACGTCGCGTGCTTCTTTCTATCCATGGGTCGAGGTATGTTTCCAGAGTGTTTTGGTCAACAATCCGCGGCCGCCTGTTGACTTCATCGCTAGGTTACGTTTGACCTGAAGAACCCCCAGGAGCACCACCATATACCTCTTCTCATCAGCCCGTTCTCGTATACCACATATCGAGGCAGCTAGGTACACACAGCACGCATGTTCATGTATTTGTAAAGGATCAATCCACATCTATATTGTAGCAACAAGAAAAGCGCGATGGGTAAAATCTACAAGCGCTCGTTGGGCGATGATGGGGAGAGTGCAAATCGACAACAAGGTGCAAAGATTAGTTGATATATAGCAGTGTACAAAGGAATGGCGGTGGGTGCGCAGATGTACAAACAGAAGGAATGAGTGATATTAAACGAGGACGGGGTCGTACTTTACGCCTTTAATCGACGTCCCGCGCATGGATAATTTGACATTAGACAAGAATTGCTCTCTATTCTTGCTCATCTCCTGTGCCGCCTCTGACAAGACAACCCAGATAAGAAAATATATTTATGGACAGCAGCATGACTCGACGCACCTTTGTTCAATGGATCATCCGCATTTGGCTCCAAAAACAGGTACTGGAGCCCGACCATGACAGAGTTGAGGTTGAGTACGGGTTTCCAGTCTTCTCGCAAGATGTTCAAGCAAACGTTTCCCTCAAGGTCAACGTTTGGATGGTATATCTGCAGCACGCAAGATTAGCGTGAAATTACTAAGCTGACATGAGGACTGGAAACGCACCTTCTGCGTGCACTTCACCTTCGGTGGGTCGTGTGGGTAATTTGTGTTGATAGAGAAAGAAAAGACGAAAGCGCCACCCTTGTACATGCCTAGCAATATCAAAAAAGAGGTGAAAAAGAGTCGAGTGGCAACAACATTTCCCTGGCGAGAGGCGTACCTTCATCGGGTGTGATTGTGAGGGTGAAGTTGAGAAGATCAGCAGGGTCAGGAAAACTTGTTTTCATGGTGGATGGAAGATCTAATTCCGTCAGGTCTGTAGAAAATGCGAGTATTGAGAACAAGAAAGGTCCTTGGAAAACGAGTGGTGTCGTACCTTTCTGTACTCGAATCTGGGCAGCAGTGGTCTTTGGCTTCTTCTTCGCAGCCGCGTCCTCGTTCTTCTTCATGCTCCATATCTTAGGGAGCGTTCAATGCGTCGAATTGAGCTTCAAGAGCGAGGAACATACCTTAATCATCGTGGCGGTCGTGAAATCTGCGAGTCGAGATTACAGTTAAAAGGAGAGAGAGCTTACACAGCCACTACTACGTGCCGCGTCGTTTTGCTGTCATCCCTTTTGGGGTAAACCGTGTCCACTCAGTCATTCACTGTCAGTATCGTCAGTCGCGGAGTCGGATGCTCCTGAAAAATTATCACTTTTTATGTTACTTAGTGTGTGGACAGTTAGTGTATGTGTAGGAAGTCAAGTGAATGCAGCTAGCAAGATATGGAGGATGTTGCGAAACAAGGACGGCATGGCGCGTACTCATGCCAACAAGTAAGGGAATGTGGCGAAACAGAAAATCTATGGGAGATACTTGGAGGGACATAGGAGCATCAAAAATATGTGTGAATCGATAAACAGGTTACGACTCGTTCGCTGGTGATAGACTTCCTTTCGTACTTCTTCGCAGGGTGTCAGCCGGGGGTTGAGATCTGAGATGTGGTACATCTGTCGGGCGGACAGCCGTTCGGTGAGGTGATTTTACCGTTCGCATGACTGTGGTTGTCATCCACCATCATGTTGCTGTCCTCTGCGGGAGCAGCGCCCGGCATCGGCTCAACAGCGTATACCCAGAATTTCGAGCGTTTCTTTCCAACCAACTCTTCCATGGCCACTTCGGTGGGTTTTAGAGCAGCAGCGCCAGTAGTCTTGACTTTCACCGAAGGTTGCCTCGTATCAGGATCAGGAGTGGGCGACATCGAGTCAGATGGACCGGGTGATGAGCTGGTGGCCATGCTGCTGTCCTCAGTACGAGCACGTTTTGGCGGAGGGTCAAAATCAAGCTGGAACTCTGGAGGGGCGCCCAGACGGGCAGAGCGACGCTCACCCCGCCAGTTGTGATAAGGGTCCTCTGCTGCTTCCCGCTTTCCGTTCGCGTTCAGTACCGCTGTACGTGTCGAGCGTCGTTGGCCGACGGCATGAGCAGCTCGTGTACTCCTGCGAGGCCGACCAGTGTCTTCGTCAAACGCGTCAGGGTCTTCGAAGTCGTCTTCATAATCCCCCTCCGTTTGCCTGTACTCATCAACTTCGTCCTGAGTGTAAACTGACTCAGTATTCGTTTGCTAGGAACAGATTGCAGCCAGCCTCACCTCGCTATCTATACCTCCATTGGCATAAACGTAATCAGGTTTCCGTGTTTGTCGTCTTGATCTCAATTGACGACATTCAGCCAAAAGAAGATCTTGATGACGCTGTTCAATTTTTCGTCGTGCTTTTTGCACCCGCTAGGGAACGTATGTTCGTGAGCCGTCTGATCTTCCTCGACGAGCAACAAGAGACATTGAAGAGAATGTAATGCAATCGCGTGCTCCTTCTTGCGTGGGTGATAGGAATAGACACTGACCACTAGTTCTTTGTCGATATCCTCCAGGCGTTCCTCTAGCGACTTGATCAGTTGTTCATGGGCAATCTCTGGCTTGGGTCGTTTCTTCTTTGTTTTCGCGGGTGGCGGGGCATTGGCCTTGAGTTGCTCAATGACCGAGACGTACTCTTCTCTTGTGGAGGAGATAGTTTGCAAGGTGGCAGTGATTTTCCAAGGGTTTGTGGACACGTAGATACGTGGTGACACTGAATACGAAATAAGATCAGTATCGGAACTCGAATAGAACGTGCTGCGAAACCAAGAGATGAAGACACGAGAATCAGTGCACACTCCATTTGCAAATATGCACAAATAGGCGTTTGAAGACAAAGGACACATGAACACACGCACAGTCTGCCGCCCAGTAACGTTTGCGCGAAATATCCTGTCCGAGGGGTAGCAATTGTAGGTTCTGCTGGCTTTCAGGGTCTTCAGGCGGTGGTGGTGCAGTGGGGCTATCCTTTTTCTTGTTCTTGTTGTGATGAACTCCCCAGGCACGGTCAATCTTGCCCTTGATTTCGGGTGAGTGGGTGAGTTGTAGCTCGACGAGCTGCCGCAATATCTTCAGCTAAGAATTTGAAACATGAGTCCGGCCCAGTGGCAATGACGTCCGAAGAAGTGGTGCACCTTTAAATCCCAGCTCGCTGACCAAAATCCTCCTTCAAGTTGCTGAAAAGGGTCTACATTCATCTTAAGGTCTTCATCCCAGAACACAGTTCGCTCAGAGCCCTTGAAGGCATCGGCCAGAACAGATGAAACAGTAGAAGAAAGCTGATCCGCGCTATTGAGAAATAATACGTGTTAGATGAACTAGTGATAGTGGCAACTCCGAAAAGCGTAGACTTGCCTCAGATTACGCGCTTGTGGCCGCAGATTGAGGATGAATCGTATGAGAACAGCATTGACTATAGTATTGGGTTCTTTCAGCAGGAGAGCATTTTCGAAACTTGAAAGAGCAATTCCCCAGGTAACATGAGCCTAAATGTGTTTTCCAGCCATGAAAGAGAGTCTCACTCCATTGGTGTCTCCAACCCCTCAACCTTGCCTCGAAGTTTGGTGAACTTGCAGATGAAAGAGTAAATGAACAATGATTCCCAACGGTCAGATGGATGGATTGCGTTAGACGGTGGGCAGACATGTCCTCGAGCCGCCATGATTGGAGGGCTCGAAAGAACTGGCGGTCAGGACGAGATGGTGATGGAGGTGGAAAGAGGAGCAAAGGCACAATGTCACGTTCATGTCACGCGTAGTTTGCTCTCCTCGATCGTCACAACGCGTCCGCGTTCCCGCTTCCGCTGCCACATTCATGGAAGAACAATTGCAGCAGATATTCAAAACAGTACGTCGATCTCCTCTGCTCGATTTGTCTGGCTCTCACTCTATATCGCGTTTAGCTCAAGCCAATATGTGTTTCTCTGCTATCTTCTTCCCAACTAGCACCATCGACGATCCCAGCCGTATTGAAGCTATTAACAGAGCTAATCAATACCCTTCGATCCATTCGTTCATCTGGAGTCACGCTCAATAAATCCCTCATATCGTATACTTTCTTCCCTCTCTCGTCCATCCTCAAACGGAATTCATCACCTGCTATCCCTGATCAAGTCCTCGAGCGGATACTCATTGCTTTAGGTATACTCTGCGAAGATTGGTGGTGGGAGTGTGACTTCGAGACATGGGACCAGATATTTATGCTGTGTGGGTCGGTCATCGGGGGCATAGAAGCCAAGGGCAAAGGGAAGAGTCGAGATGAAGAAACGAAAGTAGCGGCCGCCCAGTGCTTATACGCCCTTGTAAGGTCCAGAGCGGACGACAACCACGGATTTCCGCCAACGCAGGCCTTTCGAAGGTTCGGCGAACTCAAAAATCACGCGACTTCAGCCAAGTTCGTGCCGCTACTCGGACAGACCCTCAATTCTGTTCTCGAAACGGCTGAGAGTCGAAATTTGTCCCTCCAGAGATCGTCGCTCGACGTCGCATTTAACCTCATTTCTCTATACCTTCCGGACGACGTCGTAGCCTCAGTCCTTCCAGGAGTGACAAGCACCATGTGTAAAGTGGCGATGGGTGTGTCCCAAGGCAAAGGATGGGGCAATGGTGAAGCCGTCGCACAATCCCTGCGAGTGATGCAGGAGACAATCACCAAATCTATCGGGGATGAAGTATGCACTCGGGACGGGATTTTAGTGACCATCGACGATCTTGAGGATTTGACTGAGCTGCTATCCGAACAGCAAAACAAGAAGCAGACGACCTCATCACACCCATTTGGCACCAGTCGAACTCCATCATGGCTGCGTGGAACATCTTCCCAATTACATATCGCGATGAAAACGTTAGCGCCTCTTGTCAAGCATCCCACCGTTTCAGCACTTGTCGCACTGGCCGAATTTGCCTCGACAGTCATCGAAGCGACCCCACAAACGCTCTCGCAAACACAACCTCTATTGCTGTCTTTCCTCCTCTCACTATCAAATTCCGCCTTCGAGCGTGTATCAAACGCCGCATTCACCGCTCTGTTGCGTCTCCTATCAACGGAGAACAAAGCGCAGCTCTCCCTGTTGCACACGTTAATGCGAATTACCCGAGACAATCTGGTTGCATTGCCTCTAGTTTTACCTTCACACGCCGACGCGAAGGTAGAGCATATGGCAGATATCATTGGCACTGTCTGCAGGCTGGCAGTAGCTGGTAGTACGAGCGCAGGACTTCGTCCTCTCTCAGCCGAGATAGGTAAAATTCTGGGTCCTTCGGGCGGAATCGAGAAATGGGGCTGGAGTCTCCTTTCAGTGTTGGAGTTTGTCGACCCGCCCGTTGTAGTCACTCGTGTGTCAGCTTCTCAGCTGATGCTCGAGAATGACACCAGCGGTGCACAGACTGTACCCTTCCCTCAGGCCATACTGAAGAATGTCAACTCTCCAACCACCTACAGTGCTCTCGTCAAGATGTTTCACTCCCTTGGTGAAGCTGCAGGTGACAGCGCCCTCGCTTCCGTCGAGTGGTTCGCCAACGTTGGTCAAAACGGGAAACATAGCAGGGCGGTCGCGGGAATGTGGTGTGCTTGCAGACTTCTGGAGGGTATCGCACATACAGACATTACCTCCGAATTAGCATTCCAGCCGCGCATCCTAATGGGAAGCAGCAAGCGTATGGAGAAGTTCGCGCGAGGATTGGCAAAGAATGTCGCACAACTCTGGGATGCCATTGACATAGATGGGCCAATGAATGATCAGTCTACCAATCTTGGTCATGAAGACGAAGAAACCAGTAGCGTGCAGCTCGTGAAAGGCTTGGCACAACTCCATGACACCCTCCAGATAACAACTCCATCGACACCCGTCAAACCACGGGCCGTCTCTCAGCCTATGCTGCACAAAGCCTTTTCACTACAGCTCCTTTCTGTGACAGCAGGTGTCCTCCAATCCAAATTCATCTCTCTACTGATCTACACTCTATATCCGGTGCTCCATAGCATCGTCTCACCTCTCTCCTTCCTTTCAACAACCGCCCTCGCATCACTCCATTACATCACAGCAAGCGCATCCTACGCTTCCCCCGGAAATTTGTTACTATCCAATTTTGACTATGTTCTCGACTCAGTATCGCGGCGCTTGAGTCGTCGATGGGTTGACGTTGACGCAACGAAAGTTCTGGTGGTTATGATTCACCTTGTCGGGAATGACATTGTCGAGCGGGCAGGGGATGTAGTGGAGGAATGCTTCGATCGCTTGGATGAGTATCACGGGTACGAAATTGTTCTGGAGGGAATTGTGGAGGTTTTGAACGAGATTATCAAGGTAATCAGGACGGAATCCGATAGTCAAGCGATGGTCGTTGATGAGGATCGCGAGCCTCTGAAGAAGCCGGCACAAGCAAACAAAGAGAAGATGGATGACTTCTTCGTCTGGTTTGCGAAACGAAACGATCCTGTATTAGAAGAAGACGACACTGACTATGGTCCGGCCCCAAGGGAAGCTTGGGGCGAGAGGAAAGGCAAGGGGAAAGGAAAAGATGAGGACGAAGAGACAGCAGAGACGCAGCCATCGAAGGACAGTGACGAGACGCCCCAAACTCCTCCACAAGCTCTCGCAAAACAGATGGTGACACGTTCGATGTACTTCTTGACCCATCGATCTCCCGTCATTCGGTCACGAATTCTGTCGCTCTTGACTGCCTCCGTCAGCGTCCTACCCGCGGATACTCTCATGCCGGCCATTCATAATGCATGGCCTTTCATTCTCAACAGGCTTGGCGACTCCGAAACATTCGTTGTCAGCGCCACAGCTGAACTGATAGAGGCACTTTCTTCTCACAAGGGAGGGTATATGTACAGACGAATTTGGGATGATGTTTGGCCCCGGTTCCACACTATGCTTTCAAAATTGCAGGACGCGGACACACACAACGCTCTCACCCGACGTGGGAGTGCAGCCGTTGGTACGGAGTCGATCTATACGCATTCCCATCGTCTGTACCGGTCCTTGTTGCGGACAATGACCGCCGCACTACGAGGTGTTGATCCCAAGGACTCTTCGAACTGGCAAGTCATCGTATCGTTTCGCCGATTTCTGCATTCGAAGGCCTCCGAAGAGCTACAGCAATCTGCACGGGAGTTATATATTGCCGCGGGATTGAGGAACGCAGACGCGGTTTGGCTAGCACTTTACTCGACATTGGGGCAAGTGGACGCGTCGACCACGTTTTTACAAAGACCGGAATGGGAGATCGCTGGTAACGTTGCATTGATATTCCAAGAGCTTGACAGTTACGAGTAGGGTATAGATGGTCATGGTATCAAGATTTTGTTCTGATGCTCAGTGGAGACGCCCGTCGAGTGTAGGCAATTGGCTTTTGACATTGGGGTCAAACCGACGTAGTTCAACGCCAGCCTCCTGGAAGAGCCTTGCAGAGGCGTCGTCCCTGTCGTCGCGTAAGTCATCAATGGAGGGGTAATTTGATTGTTGGCACGTACATCTTGTAGGTTAGGTTATACACCACAGATTGTACGCCTGTTTGTATGATTTTTATCGTGCATTTCAAGCAAGGGCATCTTGATTGCCCGGTCATCAGCATGGTCCAACCGAAGCACAATGAACCCGAACGCACGTATTACAATACAGAACTGCGCCATCCCCTACTCTTTCCCTACCAACCTCAAGTAGCGCATTTTCTTCTGCATGCAGGCATAGACACTCAACCGATCCCTCGGTCGAGATTCCGTTGCAATGAGGACATCCTCCTTCGTTACAATTCCGGAGATGGCGAGGCGTACCGTTATATCTGGGCTCATGTGAGATGAATAAGAATGTAAATTGTGCAATAGAACTGACCCAGTTGACACTATACGTTTGTCGCGGACAAGAATGGCACCAACTCGTCGCTTCATACAATTGGACCTATGCGAAGCTAGGGAGGCCAGTGTCTGAATGAAATTAGAGAGACTGTGAGCAGGATTTTCCCGCTTTTCAATGAAGATCCCGAACCATGAAGTAAGTGTCCCAATCCGGACGCAGGAGGGAAGGATTGGATAGATCCAAACTTTCGAGGTGTTGAAAGAGGTCAGACTCTGCCCCAAAATCGTTTGTTATCCAGATGTTGACCAGATCCTTCATTTCTGAGATCGATGAAGCACGTTTCCCGAACCTAAGCGCGTCGTCTTCGCGCACAAACTCTTCCAGGGTTTCTGGGCTAACAGCTTGGGTGAGCCGATCTTCCAAGGATAGTGACTCGAGCTACGCACCCATCACTTCTCGAGAATCGCTCGAGTAACGGTGCATCGATGCACAGCAACATGAAGAAAGGTCGCTTCAGAAATAATTTCACAAGATCTCTGGTATTGAGGTCGGTCGTAACGAAATCTATCCTCCAGTGCCGAGTTACATGATCCAGAACACTTTCAGGCGAGAAGAACTGCAGAGTAGTAGTGGATTTCGAGCTCGTTGGGATATCTTCGGCATCCTTCAGCATCGAGAATGGCGCCGGGGATGGAAGGGGTGTCATGTCCATGGATAGGAAGGATCGATGTTTGGCTGCGGTGTCGGTGGACCTGTCTCTTTTGAACAATCGTTTGTCGACGGAATCCGTTGAGAATATGCGATTTTGCTACTTACTGGATGTTAGTTTGTGTTTTCCGAGAAACCTCCGCAACACACCGCAATGCTTCCGTTCGGAATAACAGAACTTTGGACATGGATGGGGGTGAAGCCCTTGGTTGACACAAGATAATCTTTCACTGTCGTTTTCCCGGAGGACCTGGTCCCAATGATGGCGACGAGCATTTTCAGAGAGGTAATGAGAGGATTGGCTCGTGCTGTAAGGTGAAGAGAAGGTGGGACAGTCACCGAGCCCAGAGGAACGTAAATGGAACGCGATCACGCACTCGTAATATGACCAACCACTATGACCAATGGCAGCCCTCTAAATTCTATTGCGATGTAAATCGTTTTTGGGTCTCGAAAATAAGAAGTATATATCTGGCTACAGAGAGAACTGTCCGTCGCGATTCTCATGTAATATTCCTCTTTCCCTCCGCCATCTCATATAGTATTGCCCGGTCGTTGGATTCGTCAACGAGGGCTTTTAGCATTCCGTCTTGCTTATCGAGAAGGGCCTTCGGGGAGTCAAACTCGACCTGTATAAGACTAATGAGTGAATGTACGTGACTGGTGAAGAACGAACTTACGATGCGGCCTGCATCCAAGACAAGCTTGATAGTAGGTAGATGCATGAGTGGTGCATCAAAAGAAGAGAGCAACATAATCTTACAATTTTATCCGCGTCCATGATAGTTTGTAGTCGATGTGCGACCGTGATCAAGGTGACATCGCGAGGAAGTTCTTTTCTGAGGGAGGTTTGGATGACGGAGTCCGTGTGATAATCTTACAGTAATCATGTTGTCAGAAAGTTCTCCTGCACGAGTGACACAAGCATCCTTACCTATAGCAGAAGTTGCTGGTATAACGAATCAGCATCACAGGTGGTTTCTGGAGGAAATTAGCAAACTCACCTTCATCCAAGATCAAAAGTTTACTTCCTCTGACAAGGGCTCGAGCCAGAGCCAGGATCTGCCTTTGTCCAACCGAAAGGTTCCCTCCTCCACTCGAGATTGTGCTGTCCAACGTCAGCCGCCCTTCGTCTTCAGTGTCTTGCAACGAGTACAATCCGGCAGCCCGTAATGAGTTATGAAGGACAGCATCATCGTACTGCTCGAATGGATCTAGGTTCTGCCTCAAGGTGCCACTAAGCAGTTCAGGCTGCAAATTGCGTTACCATCTCTAAAAGGGACTGAACGGAAGTCAGAAATCACGAACCATCTGCGGAATGATAGTGATGCTGGACCGGAGAGCTTCGAGATTGAGAGAATCTGTCTGTAGACCATCGTAGTAGACCTTGCCATCGGTAAAGATGCAACGTAACAGGGAAAGTGTTAAAGAGCTCTGGAAAATCCTTTAGATGATGAAGTCAAGTCACGGCACCAGACATCACCTTTCCAGACCCGGTACGACCAACTGGACAAGGTATCAGAGTCATTCATTGCAAGTCGAGGATATAGACTCACCGACACCAACACGTTCTCCGGACTGAATGTTGAAAGACAGCTCGTGTAGGACGCGAGGTCCTTCCGGAGAATATCTGGCGGATAACTTTTCTACCTTGAGTTCGCCGGAAGCAGGCCAGTATGCAGGAGGCTCCCCGGAAGTCGTGGGCTTAGGCTCCTGTTCGATCGTCATGTACCCTTGAATACGTTCGATGCTGAAAATATGGTGGTTAGCGCGACCACGCCGAAAGCTGATGGCGGTTTGGATACCTATTGCCTGGTGTAATCCAAGGCGATTAGCAGATTTAACCATACAGGCTGCGGGAAACCAAGCACCTTGAACCTCAAAATCATTCAAGTTTCGGATCCACCACAAGATATGCATACTAAATCCGACTTGGGGAGGGGTGTGAGGAAATATTATTTATCGCCAGGAGAAATAACCTACTAGCCATGTTCAATGAGAACCCAGTTTTTGAGGCGGATTGGGTACGACCATAAACCAGGTAGGCGGCCAGACCGGAGGCGAAAATCCCTCCGAGTACGTCGGTCCGGACGCAAATCCAACGGTTCAGATTGTAGAAAGTACGAGCCGCCCTCGTGAATTTATCGATGCGTTTCAACGATTCTTGTGTGAACCGCTCTTCAACGCCGTAAGCCCGGATAGAGGCTGGAAAAGTAAAGGTCAGTCTTCGTACAAAAGCACACAAATGAGTGACATACTGAGCCCCGCAATGGCCGCCCCGACGCTAGAGGAAGTCGATTGAGCATACGATACCTGAAAGCTGGAAACAACTTACTGCCCAAGCACCGGGGCACGAGCATTCGACATCTCCCGCTTGACAGATAACTGTGCTTTGATGTAGATCCGACCACAAATCAACCCTGTATGGCAACTGCGGTGGGACAGGCCCCTTAAGCGAGGGTAGTCATCTATATATGGTATTTTAATCTCCATGAGGCAGGTGGGCCCTCGGACACCCTTTCTGCACGAAATAAATCAATTATGTCACCAAATATTCAACAGGCAAGTCACCCACATTGCTTTTCTGAACCTCCTCGAGCTGTACAATGTAAATTCACGCTTTTGAACATTCAATGTCATTGAATATTATTAACTGAGACTGACTGATGAATAGATATAATATGTCTTGAGTTTCGCAAGTGACCTCAGACTGCCAGCGGCAAAAGTGGCAGAAACCGGGATTCCGGCACCGGAGTGCGGACCAGAGTGCGAGCCTGTGCGCATGCTGACATGTGTCCGTCTCTCTTTCCTCCCCCCACTATCTGCTCAGTACCTCAGCCAATATCGGTTCTGTTTTCTTGGCATTCCCTCCTCATTCTGCAGACAAGCACTCTATCAACTGGAGCCCTACACATTTGTGCCCCAAAGTGCTACCCTTGTGGTTTACCGCAGGTTCAAATCTTGGATACCCTATTTGAGTAAGTCTAGGGTTAGGGTTGCAACACATGATGCGCACTCTCAAGGATGCGCATCATGTGTTGCAACCCTAACCTTTATCCCCCCGCTCTCATGCCTTTCCTCGAATACTTATGTTCCCTTCACCTGTTGTACAGAGCATTATTGGCAAAGTCTGTGACTGTAAAACTCTGAGGGTCTTTGCACAGATGGAAAGGAATGGAAAGGAATACACAAGGTGTGTTTCCCTGCATTTATTCAATATATTTTATCTCACATGTACATAGATCCATGGCAATGGGGACTGGAGTCCAAGCATATAGCTATGATACCAAACACCTCTTTGGATACCCAATTTACTCATCAGTTCCTCCATTGACACCCCTCCCTGCATCTGTCACACCAGTGACTATTGAGCCCAATCTTATACACATAGAGTCACCATCTGGATACAACTGTCCAAAGGGTAATGTTTTTCACCACTGTGAAGACAACCATTATCAGGCACGTATGTCTATACCATGTCCTATGACCCCCCTCTTAATGGTCTGGGTGAGGTTGACTTCCTCTGTTGGGTCATCTTGCCTCCTGATTCATATCTGAAGGATGAAGATTATAATTTGACCATCTGCTCATACCATACTAAGCCCATCCAAGGCATAACTGCTCTAATCAATTCCTGGGGTTCTGATACGCATGGACCTAAATGGCAAAGAGGACAAATCCATGACTATTGCTGCTCTGTTCGACCTGGAGAGCTTGAAGCAGTATTCCAAGTACAATGTGGTTCATGAGTGTGCTATGAAGCTCCAGGATATAACTTGGAGAAAGGAGGGACTTGAACCAGTGTACACTCTGTGCTTCTATTGTAATATGTGCTCAGGAGCTGGGAAGGTTGAGCACCCCCATGATGGCTTGTTGAGTCAGGCCAGTACCCAGTTGGAGGGGAATGGAAGGGGTTTTGGGGTTCCTGCATTGCAGATTGACATGTTGGGAACCAATGAGACCTGATTGTTGATTGTTGTTCTTGACAGTGCTCAGCAACATCTACCGACTCTTAGCACCATTAGCCTTGTTTAAGAAAGAATACTGTGTGATGACCTTTTGTGTTGTTGACCTCAATGTCTACTCCTTTGGTAGTCTACATCTAATGGGTTTGATTGACATTGGTTCAGAAGAACCTGTTGTCTGGAGATGAGGGTGGAGATCTCATGAAGTTTATCAGAGCCATTCAAGGAGTATTTCATGTTGATTTCCACGATGATTGCTGCCGTTGGACGATGCTGGTTGTAATGATCAAGCTTCCACCTGGTGAGTTGGTTCAACCCTGATTCATGACGTGGATGGTATCTCTTACATTAACTTCCTTAGGCAGTGATCCTGGTGCCTTCATCCTGGCTCGCTTTGGTTTATATGCCAAGTTCAAACTCATGCCCGACGGTCGTTGCATCTTCTTCCTGTTCTTCAAAGGCAATGATCTGCACTCAGGCGTTGCACCCACTGTTCACCCCTCAGTCCGTGAGGCAGCACTTGCAGAGCTTGCAGAACACATCAACAAGGCCAAGCCCGTAAACCGCGTCGTCTATGTTTGCTATCCCTCACAAGACTTATGCCGTCGTGAGGTTCCCATGATGACTTATCCCAAGGAGTTCAACTCTTCCGGCCCAACGACCAATTTTCATTGGTACGTTTCACAAGGCTCTCCTGCATTGGGCACAAAGCGAGACTGTGATATTCGCTTGCGATGGGACACAGCGATGGACTCGTGGAACAAGGCTATTCTTAGAGGGGAGAAGCCCAGTCTACCACCTACAACCGTGTCTCTCGAGGAGATGAACCCGCACGGCGAAAAGGTCTATGTTGAGCACTTTTACCCGAATCCGACCTTTCCTTTTCTCGAACATGGAGTGCTGTCACGGAATCCGTTGGACCATCCAGAGTTCTTTGGGCTATGGCGAGGCCGTTGGAAGTATCACGAGGTTATTTCGGATCGGTACTATCTCTCGATGACAAAGTACCAGTACCGCTTTGGACAGGAGCAAGCTCGAGTCGAATATGAGCGTAACAAGGCGGATGGAGCTTACGTTATGACAAACCTGGCCTCTAGCACAGTTGCAGGTGAGATGTCCACATCGGGAGCCCGCAATGCCATCAGAGTGGTACTTCCGTCATCCTACGCTGCTGTTCGCAGAGGAGCCAGGCCCAAGCGGCAGATCTCCAAGGATGCCACGCCTCAACTGCCCTCGAAACAGCCCCGTACCCAGGAACACCTTTCCACTTCCAGCTCTCCCGAGGTCCAACTGATGGACACGGATTCTGAGGCGTCAGATGAAGATATGGATGTGGATGAAGATGAAGATGAAGATACGGTAGTTGATATGGAGGACGAGCTCACAGTACCATATTATGAGCTCGGACTCATTGTGGATTGCAAAGTGGAGGTACGTTGGACTTTGTTCATGTACGTGTGAATATGCGTCTCATTATGCCCTTTGTTAGGACAACGTTCGATATTACAAAGTGCGGTGGAGCGGTTTCACTTGTGAAAGTGATACCTGGCAAAGAGACTCCCAGCTTTCACGGTTGGTTTCTTCCTTCCTGTCATCGTGACAACAGTACACCTCTGACGATTCTTTTTCAGGGGCCACGATCTCATTCAGGACTATTGGAGTCGAAAGCACTATGTTCCTCCTACCGAAAAGGACAAACGTTTGGCCTATATTGCACTGCAACGGCTCTTTGATCGCACAGAGGAGCTGACAAAGGAAGTGGAGACTCTCTCTGCATTCAACCCCTCGGCTGGTTTGTCTTCAGTGCAGGACTTATCAGCTATCGTTCGCTCTGGACACCTTCTTCGACAAGTCAGCATCCAGCTCGAGAACAGTGAGGATTTTGCAGAAGGCATAAACACGCATGTTCTTCCTGTTTTGCCAACTGTCGTTGGTACCATTGGTCCTGCGACCAATCTCCTCAGCATTCACCAGATTGGTCAGTTTGCTCTTAATCAGGCCGTTGGACGGGCCTATCTATTCATTTACTCTTGGTTCACCGATTACGGGCCCTACTTCACAAAGGTCCTCCTTTCCTCCGCTGCTGCAGATACTCTTCACACCTCCTTTCCGGCATTTGCCCCCCTTGTCTCTCAACTTCTAACCAGTGCCCGACATCTCGAAAAAGCGCTTCAGGAAGGTGGTCGGCAACAGAACTTCAAGAAGCTCAAGGACGAAGGGTCACCACTTGTCATTGTCACGTTTTCAGTCGAGGTCTTGAATCCCTTTCTATCAAATTGCACCTCTCCCCTTACTCTTCAATTCCCGTCATTGAATGTTGACTCGCAGGTGCCTCTCATTGAATGGTTAGAAGAGCCACTGCTTGACTTCCTATCAGAGCATCTCATGCTCGCGCGAGCGCAGCCCATCATTTCAGCACAGTCTACAGGTGTACCAACTTCTACAGAGATCCGCAAGGCAGAGTGGGTGATCAGAGGAGCATTGGCAGAAGCGTTGGTGGACACCTTCGACAGTGACAGTATCCTTGGGCTGGATGATGTTCACTCCGCGCTCAAGCATCCAAATAGTTGCTTCGAGCAACCGGGACGCCGTGAACATGCCAGAACACTCTTCAATCGGATCCGCAAAACCCCAGATGTGGCATCAAAAGACGTTCGGAACTGGCTACGCCAGCAGCCGTCTCTTCCCCAGATACAGGACAAGAGCCAAAAGCTGGCGTCTGTCGTGCATGCACTGGTCGAACGACTCACAAACCTCTCCATTAAAGGGACTCGGCGTTCGGCATCTCGGAAGAAGAAGGCGAAGGAAGTTGACTTTGTTGGAACGACGGTCGCTCCAGAAACCCCATTCGCTCAGCTCATTCCGTACGAGGAGAGACCCAACTTTGCGTTCCTTTCATTCATGCTTCGAGAGGTTCTGGCTTTCGTCAGAAACAAGAATTCCCACCTCACGTACCTCCGCCGTATTCTGGTCTGTCAACACCTCGCCACAGGGACTGGGAAGAAGTCGTTGAATCCAGACCATTACTCTCCCATTCGTTTCTCCTGCCACTTCCAACGTCTCATTGCACAAAGCTTATCAGATGCTTCACACCACCTTACCTCCGAGTACGGACTTTCGAACATCCTGTTACGCTTCGCTACCGGTCAAGGTTATCGCACCAGGACATTCTTGGAGCGTAGCCTCTCACGATGGTTTACCTCTGCACATGACGCAATGTCGGTGTTTGAGGCTGCTCGAAGTGATGATACACCATATTCTGATGGGAGGTGTTGGGGCCAATTCTCAAGGCAGCTTGAGTTACGGGAACCATTCGAAGATCGCCTTACCCCATTATTCTCATTTGAGGTGTGCGATGCGTGGCGCGCATATTGGGGAAACTGGCAGGATACCGACCATCGCACAATACCAACAGCCTCGCTTCCTCAATACAAGGATGTATTTGCTCTCCTTGACCGCCTGAAAATCATTGGGTTTGGCGCTGGGAGTGTTACGCGTATGCAACTGGCAAACTATTTTGCCATCGAGGGTCTCTGTCAACCGCCGTCAGCTGAGGCAATGGCTGAGATAACCGCCGCCAACAACAAGGGTGCATTGCAGGGCTTACTTATACTTGGTTTCAACGTACGAAACAGCAGTAAGTGTTATTCTTTTACCTTCTATGAGAAGTTCGTAACCCCCGTTTCCTCAGAGTTTGAAGCTATCAACATTGCGTTCCGATGCGTCTATGACTTTCTCGATGCCTACTTATCTGATGCTGACAAAGAGACGCTTGGATTCGATGCCATCTTCGTCGAGCATCTTCTCTGCAAGGTTACCCGATGGCACAATATGCTGACCCGAGCGAACTTACTGAAGGAGATTGACGGACTGTTACTGGAAGCCAAGAGGGACAAGGAACACTGGCGAGATCGAGGCTTTCCTTTGCCACTGGTTGCGGACAGAAAGGAACTATCTGGCCTTGTTGATATTACTAGGCAACGCATTCGTACAGTACCTTATAAGTCGTCTTAAAGGAACGCTATACGGTGTACTATTCATAGGCTGGTCTGGAGTCCATTTAGTTATTCTAAGGTGTTGGATCGTTGAATAGGATTGTTTACTACATGACTATATTTGTATGAAGCCACTATACGTCTCTATCTATTCACGATTTGCTCGGTACTTATTCTTGGGTCGTTGAATGTCCAACTGGCTCTCCATTTTCCTGAGTAGAGGAGCTTTTTCGATGGCGTCCCAGGCCTCTGGCGAGTCTTCAAGACCATAGTGTTTGCAGTAACGCCCACACTCGTGCCATTGCTCCATGTCCCAATAGCATTCAGGGTTGTTGCCGCTTGCAAACGTATGCTGAAGTGCGCTACAGAACGACACGTCAACCCTTGAAATTCAAGACATCAAGAAGGCAGAAAACGTACGGATGCGTGATGATCTGGGGGTCCGTCAAGTAAGTGTGGTTTCCTGTTCACGTCGCACTTATGAGTGTGTCGTAGCAAAGTGGAAGCAAGGATAGACTAACCTTGATAATCTCCAATGAATGCCATCTTCCCAGTCAGCATGTATTGAGCATGCTGAGTGAACGAAAGCCATTCCGCGATTGCTTGATCGCCTGGCATCACATATGACGGAATCTGAACTGTCGAGTTGTTCAAAAACTTCACGAACGGTGGTTGGACAACCTCCTCAAACATGAAGTAGTTGCGAGTGCTTCCATCCATCTCCATGCCGATTGCGCAACGCGCGAAACCTAGCTGTTTGGGGCGGTCGATGTCTTGGACCAATCCCTGTGAGTGCATATCTTCAGCGAAGGCGACACTCCGATTGTACAGTGTGGAGCCCCAGATCATGGATAGCACCTCCGATTCAAGATTCTTGTACTGGTCCTCGCCTCTACGGGTCTTTCCGATTACTTTGTTTCCGACAACTGTTTTTTCGTAGGTCTGTTTGACACAGATCTCGGATGTGCTGGATGAGAATAATGGAGGGGTGGCCGACGCAATCCATGAAAACTTGAAACCACCGTAAGCTTTCTGTACGTCGTTGGAGTAAGAGAGATGAAGAAGAGTGGGAGATTCTAGGAGGTGAAGCCGAGGATCCTGCTGTTGGTCGACCTGGGATTTGATGAGCTCATCGAGCGTGAAGACCTTTGCTTTCATGACATGAACCGTTTTTGTGACGAAATTGTCTAGATAACGTTCAGTAAGAATTTCGTACGATAGTAATGCCACCATAACATACTGAATATGCATTCACGGTTGCTGTTCCGTTCCTGTGTGTTCATTGCGAGGGCCAGTTGACTGATATCAGGGGTCGATGATATAGTCATGTCCTTCGTTCCATGGAGATGCGAGTTTGATACAGTTACTGCTGATTTGGGGACATTGTGGGTTTCCAGTTGCGTCTCTATTGATGTTGACTTGGATGCATACTAAAGAACAGTAATAGTGAGACCAAGCATTGAAAAAGATGCTAAGGGGCGAAACACACCGGGGTTTCAGCAGGTTCTGATTTATCCGAACAACTCGGGACATTCTTCTTTGACCCTGCCGACTTGGTACCAGTAGCGTTCCTGCGACTCTGTCGGGTTTTCTTCTTCACGTGGCCATCGCTATCGTCTGACGAGGAGGAGATGGAAATCGTAGGGTTGACTGACTTCTCTGCCGCAGCTGTTGCTTGCTTACGGCGTTTACTTCTTCGAAGTCCGGGTTTTGATGGCTGTAAAAGAGGGAAGTCAGCTTTCGATAACGCGGTAGATAATATGATGCTCACTGTGGGGGGCTTGGTTGCTTTTGACGAAACTGCTGCACTGGCAGTAACAGAAGGGGGATATGCTACAAAACCTTCCCAACTACCGCTGCCCCTACTATTCGCGTATTCGCCAGACAGTTCGATTTGAGTCGAGGGAGACATTTCTTCAGGTGGAGATTCCATCTGAACAACCTGCTCAATCCTGATAGAGAAAACCTGTTTAATGACAAGGCCGAGGGGGAAAGGGGGAGGGTTGTTTTTGAACTGCCCGAGCGATCCTGCAAATCCTTGATTCGCGGACTTCTTGTCGAGAGGCTTGAAGAACGTGGGGTAGAAGTTGGGAATGTTATTGGGAACAATGGGGAATGGCACATATAACTTGTCGACCAAATCCACCCAGTCCCGGGTGGGCGTGGGCATCAGGGGGCGTTTCCATTTCGCGAGTGTTTGAAGGAAAAGTGTCCAAGCACCTTCATTGCCCTCACGATCACTGAACAGTGTCTGAAAGATCCGTTCCTTCAACTCCAAGGTACCGATATTCACAGGAAGGTTTGTAACCATGATGAAGTTCTACGAATTGTCAGAAAGCTATCACAGTCAGCAAAGAGTGGGAAACGCACGGCGCAGGGTTGTGGTGCAGTCTTGCCAGTTACATTAGTTCTGAAAAGAGTCGCCTTTGCAGTAACCAGATGGAAGGATGTTGCGAATGCCTTCTCCCGTTGACGAAGTACTTCCTGATGATAGCTGGCATGTTCTGCGGTGTATCCTTGTTGTCGGATAGGGGGAGGTGGCAGTGGTGCAGGCATTGTTTGTACACGTGGGCCCTTGTTGACCATTTGGTGATATGCTTCAACGTAAGGGTTGGGAGCAGTGGGGCGCGGAATGCCTTGGATAGGTGGCGCAGATTGACCTATTGAAAAGATTAGTTTGTGGATGGATAAGATGAAGGGACAGAGACTTACGACCACGCTGCGCGTCTATATTTGCACGCCGAATGCCACCAATGGGATTTGCAGTGTTGTGGATTGGACTCGGATAGACAGTAGTTTGCCGAGCAGACACCGTTGAGCTGAAGGTGACTGGTAGGTCGGGGTGTTCCTCTTTGTAGCGCAAGCTACAGGGGGGGCAGAGACGACGAATCTCCTTGTTTTCGTTCACCATTTTGCACCATTTGAAGTCGGGCTGACAAAAAACGCCGCCTTTGCTGCACGTGTTATCATTGTAGCAGAGTCGAAGGAGTGAAAGCTTTGATCCAAAGGTAAGCATACAATCGTCACATATCCTTCTGACGAAAGTCTTGGTGCTGTCGTTGGGAGGGCCACAAACAACCTCCTGGAAGACTGTAGCAAAGGGATAACGACGTGTTTTACACAAATCCCAAAGCTGGCAGAATTTGATCGACGGAGCAGCTTGGATCACCGTTCCGGCAGAGGTCGCGACGGAGCCATAACGCATCTGTTGCATTCGGGTGGTGGCCCAAGCGGTGGCAGCAGGGTTGGTGGTATTGTGACGCAAATTTGGTTGCTGGTCCATGTTTTTGGGAGAAGAAAGGGAGCTCAGCAAAAAGAGCGAGTGATAAAAGTGATTGTGAGGACGAGGACGACGTTCAAGAGTAGAATCGCAGCGAAAAAAAAACAATGTTTGTCCAATTGTTTGGTGAGGCCCTTCGGATGTGCTGACTCACACAGTACGCCAAACAAATCAAAGGAGTTGATTCAAGTATAGTACCAAGCAATAATACTCTACTGTTCTAGGGATTCATCTAGTGCGCTATCCAAGTCGAACACAAAATCTCCGAACACATCATGTTCCTGATCTGCATGATCTACATCGGTGAATTGATTTACTTGAATTACCTCGTCATCTTCGTCATCCGCATCGGGAAACTGATTGACGTTAATGACTTCTTCATCATCAGAGTCCGCACAATGAGATGGTTTCGGAAAGCTATCGAGCCCAGGACAATAGCGTTTACCTTCCGTCAGCACCATCTCGACGTCAAAGACAGATTGTTCCTCTGCAACCACCGACTTTAAGTCAATGTCAATCTCCATCGCACCCCTGCGAACCTCCGCAATCAGATCTCTATACACGGCCCAGAACGTATCAAAAGTTACGTTGGGCTCATGAATGATTCTGTATGCGGTGGATATGATGGTACCTATAAGTGGAGGTACCAGCTGGAAAACCGGGTCGTCGGGCGGTGCGTACAAGGCTTCTGTCTCATCAAACAGAGACGGAGGGACATGTATCTAGAAAACACACGTATGAATCGAATCAACGTCAAGTCACACAGGGATAGTACTAAGTAGCACCTACCATAAAATTCTTCACGTCAAACAGATCTGGCGATTCGAATATATGATCAGGAACACCTCCAGGCAGGACCTTCTTCCTGTTTGCTCGGCGAGGGGTCGCATTTCGGTTGGCAACATATTCATCCAGCTCTGCTTGGAAAAATGGAATAGCGAGCCATCGAAACGTAAACCTGAAGAGAGATATGATGAGACTGCAGTCGTAATTCTCGTAATGTTAGTCATACCTTTCAAGATCGTCTGGGTCGTTCGGTGCATAGAAGCCCAACCTCTCTCCCTCTTCCAGCAGTTTCTCAAACTCTGGAGTCCAAACTTTGCGCATCACCGACCATTGGATCTCGGGTTTCACATTCTTAGTCTTTGTCATCCACTTGTGTTGCAGAGTTCCCTTTAATGCGGGATCAAGCTTCTGACGGATGTAGGTCTGGCTGTTCGCAATCCCGTAGTTCTCCGTTCCTGGGTCGCTCTGGGTGAGTACCGGTACTCCTGTATGGGATATATGGTTAGTAAGGAACAGAAGTTTGAGCGACAACATACCACCAATTGAACGACAAGCATTCAAATAGTTAGAGCATATGAGGCGCGGATTACGATTCGTCCACCAAATTGTGATCCAGAGTAATTTTCCTGAACAAATTTCTACACCAAGATGCAAGTAGAGCTGCCACTTTGACCATTTGTCGTGTTGGTCGACCGACAAAATATCCATGACCCCTGCAGTGTAATAAACACGTCTTTTCATAGTGCGGTACTTCCTGGCATCAACCTTGTCCTTCTCTACCTCTCTCAAGAAGTCTGCCACACGCTTCCTGTGGTATAGTAAGGGACACCAACTTGACAAGAGAAAATTGCAATGCTTACTCGGGAACTTTGATACTATATTGAACTCTCAATCGTTGGACGATTGTTCGTGCACCCATATTCCCATGCTTTCGTTTCAGCTCCGCGATGAAAGGCAAAATGTCCTCTATTGGAACGTTCAGCTGACGGGTTCCTGATAGCTTTAGTCGTGCGCGAGCTCGTTGTATTGTCCGTCGACTGATGAGACATCTCAGTAAGGGATGCAGATCAATATGATGATACTGAGAGGCATACCAAAGAGTGTACTGGCTGTCAGGGTCCTCCTTCCGGATGTCAGCTAAGATACAGTCGGCAATCCTCTGGTCCCCATAGCCCCATCGCCAGTACTTCGGAACCTTAGTATCGATGATATTTCTTGGTACTTTATATCACTAAATATCAGTACTTCAACAATTATTTCAGGCCATCCAGGAGAACTTACCGGAGTGCCATTGATTGGGTTGCTCCTCGGCATGAGCCATCATCGAATGGTTGACGATCACAAAGAGTAATGAGTGAAAAAAAAAACCGGAACAATATTATTATTTATCAAAGATTATTCAAGATACTCGCAATCAGCAGTACTCAAGAGTTCCCGGGGTCCTGCTGATGCGCCCTCGCTTAAGGGGCCTGTCCCATCGCAGTTGCCATAAACCCTGCGACAGTAATGACGACACCTGGGACGAAAAATATTGGGACAACCAGCATAATAGCAAAAAACTTGACGATGAGGAGTATAGTCAGTTCACCAGCAAACTTGAGGCACAATGCAACGGGCCCATCGACTGGAATAATTTAAGCAATATGAAACACCGCTGGAGTCCAAATACATCGCACCGACTCGTATATCTTGAGTGCATCGCGCTATGACACGGGATACTGGTGTTGTATCAAGCCAGCTTAACGGGAATCAGCAGGGTATCCGGCTGATAGGACGAAACCATACCGAAGTGTCGTGCCCAGAATCGATTCTATAAGTTGCTTATGCACTGCTCTGGAGGCGCGTATGGTCCCAAGAATGTAGATGAAGTATCCTATACTATACACCACGACGGAGCCGAGCAGGAAGGAGCCTGAGGATGGTGTCAATACGAGCACCCTGAAAGTAAAGCGGAACCTTACTGTACGTAGCCAGATACCTGGGAAAGTCAAAGCGCTCCGTCAGCGGCGACATAGAATTATGCAGAACTGGCGGAAAACTGACCAAGCAACCGAAACCTCGCTAACGTCGTGGTTCTCGTATTGAGAGGCCCAGTATCCCAGGAACCACGTCTGCGCCGTATCCGATAGCTCGGCCAAAAAGCAAGCTCCAATGACGGCTACAAAGAACCGCCATGTACCCATTCCGGTAAAATAAACTTTCACTGTGACAAGTATTAGCTCATCGCCATCCAAGAATGTAAGATGACCTACATGCCGACCAACTGACACGACCCTCCTGTATCTCTTCCTCGATGATCAACTTTCCCTTGGACTCTGGTTCCGGGGGAGGGGCCTTTGCGTCAATTTGTTCTTCGTACTTGTCCAAATTCTCCTCGTCTTTGGACGCCTCTGCCTGCAGAGCAGAGTCGTGCTCGAGAGCCTCAGCAAGCGTGCCTTGACTTGTGACACAGCCGTCTTTGAGAGAGACTACGAATCCTGCAATTGGGCGTGCCAGTGCGACGTTGTGCGTCTACAAAAACTCGTCAAGGAAGTCGTACAGACGATTTCAATATTGAGCTCACCACCAAGATGACTGTTCTTCCCTTTACCAGATCTCCTTTCAAGCACTTGTCGACAATCCATTTCGACGTATGCACACTGTAAGCCTCAGGTCAGTATATTAGCTAATTCCAGAACGGGTCACACACTCGAGAGCTGCCAGGACATCATCTAACAAGATGATCGCGGCCTTGGAATAGATAGCACGAGCCAATGTGATTCGGGCTTTTTGGCCACCACTGAGAGTGAGTCCCTTCTCCCCAACTTCTGTTGAATCGCCAGCTTCAAACAGAGACAGATCGCGCTCCAGGCCACACTGATAGATGACCTTCTTGTAGCGTTCCTCATCGAACTCGGACCCGAAGACGATATTCTCCTGTAGACTGCTATTTAGACCACGAGCATTTGCAACCTCAGGTTATCGAGAACTCTCACTCTAATAGTCTCGTTTTGTACCCAGGACTCTTGAGCAGCATATGCGATCCCTTTGTCCCTCGGAAGATTGTACCACGAATCGGGTCCGCGTGGTACGAAGCACATTTCCGCTGTTGACAAGCATTCCTCATTGAGTCGCACCATTCGCCAGAAATGGCCCATGAACACTTACAAAGTAACGCCATTAACATCGACGTTTTGCCAGATCCAGTCTCACCGAGAACCAGATTCACGCGCCCTTTCTTGAAGATGAGTTCGTCTTCGATCTTGAGGACAAATCGTCGCTTGGATGGGGTCAGGGTGCCCTCAGCATTGCGTGACCACGTAAATATAGCGTTCCGGAATCCGATATCTTCAGTCCGGTCAGAGGGTATGAAGAACTCCCGATCTAGCGCTTTGTTCTCGTAGAGGTCCAGGAGCTCAGTCTAACGAAAAGGCTTCAGCTGGGGTATTGTGAGAGAAGCGTATAATATACGTTTTTCAGGAAGTCGGAAACACGATCGAGGGAAACCTTTCCCGCGATTGTCGCCGTCATGATCTCGAAGATGAGGCGAAGCTGAGTTCGCAACATTTCGAGCACGGTCATTGAACTGAACACGGTTGAGGCGGTAAGCTCCCTCTTCATGATGGCCGTCTATAGTGCGAGGAATTTCGAGTTAGCACGAGGAGTCTGAAAGATCACAAGGTCGTACGCTGTGTAGATGGTGAGGATGATGTTCTACTTCAGGTAAAATGAGACACTTACTAGGTTGTGTATGTGGCGAGCATAACTAAGATCGGCGTAAGGTAACTGAGCCACAGAGGGTGAGGGTGAGATTGGTGCAGAAATTTTCAGAACGGACATAACCCACTTTATGGTGCCGTTCAGAAGGTCCAGATACTGGCGTTTTTTTATCCAGACGAGCTCGTCTTCCCTCTTCACACCGATACGAGATTCCATCTTTTTTTCCCAGCCGAATAATTTGATCATTCGTAGGACATTCATGGCTGTAGATAGTCAGATCTCCTCGCCAATCAATAGCAACGAGAAATCCGACTCACTCTCAGTCACTGATTCAACTCGAGCATCAGTTCTTTTCATTCTTTCATCCTGAACTTTCTGAACCATTCTGGCCACCAGCCCAGGGACCGGAAGGAGGAGAATCATCATCGCCAATCCAACGAGAGAACTTTGCTAGATCAGCACGGATGAGGGTTCTGGAAGGGTACCAGTACTCACCTCCAGCCTAGAACAATATAAAGGAACACAATAGCCAGGACAATTTGCACCGGGACATAAACGACGACGAAGAGGAAATCTCGAGTTTCCACTATATTGTCCAGATCCGTAGTAACAAGATTGTTGATCTTTCCAACAAGGTTGCTTGCGTCGGACGTAGGCGAAGAGTCCTTCTTCCTCTTCTTCTTGTTGCCGTCATTTGAGCTCGACGCAGTAGCTGCACTTCCCTCTTGTACGGTGGTTTCCCGCGAATGCGCCACCACTGTCCCTGCATCACTTCCTTCGCCCTCTGGCGAGGAAGAATACTCGGGCGGCGACTCGGGAATGGTGACATTGCTGGAAGGTGAGTCAGGAGGTTCGGCTTTTACTCTGATACGAAGCGCATGTTCGAAAACCAGTTGAGTGATGATAGCCTGCACTTGCACAAGGAGTCGAGTCTGGTTGAACTAAGTGTCGGCAATACACTGGCTTGAAAGGAAGCGACGTACCGCGACAAGGATATAGAACTGCACTGTGAGACTTCCAAGGACGGGACCAAGGAAGAGCCATGAAATCCACACCCAAGGCCTTACTGTTGCGGTTTCTGCTCCATCTGACTCCAAGTAACGAAGTAATTGCTTGATTGCTATCGGGCTCAGGAAGTTGGCAAGGACATGAGCCACGATACAGAGTGCAAGAACCATGTATTCAAAGCGGAACACCCGAAGCAAGCCGAGAGCAATATGACGTTGCTTCGGCGCCCCCGAAAAGATGTCCAAGTGCTGAAAGAGTTCACCGTTCAACAACTTCAAGGATGATGACTCAAGGGGAAAAAGAGCGCATACCTTAAAGCTTCTAGTCTTCAAATTGCGCGTAAAGTCATAATCGCAAAGCGGTGGCAACTTATCCCATGGAATGTGAGGAACTCCGTACGCGTAAAACACCAGCGGGTCAAGGAACGAGTACACGAGCACCGAAAAGATGCACGCAGTCTGTTCTGGACTCGGCGTTTCCGGATGCTGAAAGTAGCTAACATGTTAGAGGAAAGCAATCGTCAAACAAGTCGCTACACACTGATGGATCGACAGGAACGTATTGTCGTGGAACGAAAAGAGGCACTAAGATCGAGGACACGC
Source organism: Marasmius tenuissimus (assembly GCA_029532415.1). Lineage (NCBI taxonomy): Eukaryota > Fungi > Basidiomycota > Agaricomycetes > Agaricales > Marasmiaceae > Marasmius > Marasmius tenuissimus. The sequence continues at coordinate 1,685,365 of JAQOTA010000052.1, forward strand.
CGAGAAGTGCGATTTTGAGCCACAATGACCAGCCCTCGAAAGTATCTCGCGGCTGCTTAGTGTAGGTGGCGAGTGGGTAGATGTCCCTGTAGCAATACACAACAAAAGTCGCGAAGAGGACAAAGTTCAGGTGTCGAATGACTGTTCTGCTCCATCGCGGCCTCGCGGCGATTGAGATGAAGCCGAGAAATGATGTATATAGCTAGTTCATCTTCAGTATACGGACGCAACTCGATTTCAAGCCATATGAAACATACGAAAGTCATACACATCGCTGCTTCGAGCCATTCCCGCTTCTTGAACCGGTACTTGGGTTTCTTCTCAATGTTCATCGCGTCTATTTCCATTTCCCGAATGATAAATGTCGTCAGCGCCAAACCAAGGAGCCCCAAAGAGCAGACCGTTCGAATGGTTTTGAATGTGTAAATCTTGATCCCTCCATGCGCACGGACATGTTCTTTGGCCTCTAAAGCGAAGCTACCAGGTCTGATGCGTGATGTTTCCTCCTCGGATTGCGAATTTCGGCGTAAGATGAACGAGACAAGGCATATGTGAATCAATAGAATGGCAGCAGATGCGATGGAGATGTAGGCTGGGAGGATGAGACTGTTGAAGAACACGCTAGAGAAAAGTCGTTCAGCCCAGAATGCAACAACCAGCGGACGTTATTTACCTCTTTTTCACCGGACTCCAGCCATGTGGTTCGACCAGAGGATACTGAAGGACAGTCAGAGCTAGTCCCTCCAGCTGGCTAGAGCGCATGGAAGAAAAGATGAAAAGATTTCTATTTTCATTTTGCAGAGATGGAGACTATATAGAAGCGCCTTATCAAGGGGAGGGAGCCGATACCGAGGGCGCCATGTGGCGCATCTTTACACACTGTCCATATATGGGTTCGATTCCTCCATAAATAGTAAGTTCCGGTACGGTTCCGCCGGAGCATGTTCCGAAGGGCTGACTCGAATGTAGTAAATGAATTTGAACTGAATAGCTTTCCGTCCCTGCTCCCACCTAGGCTGTTAAAAGCCGAAACTGGTGACGCGCCTCCTCGAATATTGAAAGTATTTCGAGTCATATCAAGTCAAGTTCAAGTTCTAGGGCGTAATAGCGGGTAGAGCACTGGGTCAGTTCTACCGTAATCTCCTCAGAAGTCGGAAGAAGGAAGAGATGAGGGCCGTGCACGAAGAATCCTTCAGCCGGCCCTCCTGCTTCTGCCCACGACTCTGAGCTCCAGGTCATACTTAGTCCTGATGTCCTTCAAGGTGGCCGGCGACTCGCGAGGCTTGAGAGATACCAAAAGACTCACATGGTACGCAAGTGTCGGCCCGTGCGATCAGCAGACCGACTACAGCTGGTTGTTGGCTTGACCTTGACCTCATACCACAAATCATGACGACCCCCAAGGGACTCTCATTCGTGCTCATCGAGCCTGGAAGCAATATCACTGAAGCTGAGCACTATGGTATGGGCCTTTTTTAGACTCTGAACATGATCTCACCATGCCTGCAGACTGGTATGACAACGAACACTCCCCAGCCAGGCTTACGGTCCCCGGTTTCTACAACGCCTTGCGCTACAAAGCTGTGGACTCCCAGAAGCCATCATATCTTACTCTCTACGATATCTCGGAGCCCTCTGTTGCGAATGGGCCTGATTTTGAAGCACTTCGCGCGAGGGCTTCGGAGCGCGATACTGCCATGCTCGGCAAGGTCCAATTCCTCAATCGCAGGACCTATGAACTCGTCGAGGAACCGTACACTCGCCCCGAGACCACCGATGCCTCCCTTCCGGGAAAATTCGTGTTGATGGTTTCATATGATGTTAAATCGGAGTTCGAAGAAGAGTTCAACAGGTGGTACAAGGAAGAACATATCCCGGAATATCTTGCAAAGGTTCCTGATTGGCTCAGATGCCGCCGGTACAAACTCTATGATAACCTCGTAAGGGGTGCTCTGGAGGATGGCAAGGAGCTGCAGGTGTGCAAATACCTTGCACTGCACGACTTCTCTTGTGGGCCGGAGGAAATGATGTCGAACGAGATCATGAAAGCCTCCATCGAAACACCCTGGGCGAAGAGGGTCGAGGAGAATGAGATTCATAAGGAGGTCAGGATCTTGCAGCTGCACAGGGTCTACAAGAAGCCAGAGTAGACTAGAACAATAATTCTGGCGAATTGGCCCGGTCGACTTTTGTTTGTAGTTATTTGGCGATGTCGTTTCAACATTTCCTTCTCTCGAGCTCGTCGTCCTCGACGGCGAGCAGCTCACGCAGTCCTCCATCTTTTGTCTCAAATACCGTGTCGACTCGAGGAAGGACTACTCAAGTACTTGTGTACCAATTTAATAGATCTGAATCCGACATCTTATCAACCTTTTAACGCGTTTGATTCAACATCGACTGTAAGTCAACGGTCGGCCATGCAGAGGATTGTCTTTGGGGGGATTATCAGCTCAGGGAGAGGCAGAAGATGGACATACGCAGGGTGAGTACCTCCTTACCTCCAAGTATGCTCGTGCTCATTATGTCTGTCATCCACAGTGTCGTCTGTGAATCATCTCAAAGCCGCTGGCCTGTGAGGTAGCCGCAACTCTTCTTTGCTCTTGCTCCTTCCTCCCTTGAGAATCATAGATATTACAAAACCGGTACAGAGAGGCCACAGCTCAACTCTATACCTTCGAGTACAACGTACTATATATGCACATAACCTCACGTTATATGTACAAATGGCGGGGCAAAGCCCCGCACTCTGAACTTAGTCCAGTAGGGCCCTTGTGCCTCTAATGCCTTGGATCCAAACTGCCAACCATGCATCGCGAGGTACCATCATCCGCTCTTCTCGAGAATAAGGTCGTGCTTGAGCACATCCCAAACTTCTCGTTCACTAAAACTTCAACTAGCACATTACTAGCACTTCGTAGCGAGCAAATCCGGCCGCTTGCGGTGCATATTCCGAGAAAGAGAAGGATTGAGGTCCCAGGCGGGGTGCAGGGGCGGAGCCCCGCCTGGCTCAGGTGGAGGGCAGAAGCATAAGGACCGAGCGCAGCGAGCTGTCCGGTGCGTACGCCCGGAACCTTAGGGCCTGTTCGGCAAAAAGTTGCCGGTAAAAGATATCGTGATAATCTTCCTTATATGGAAGGAGCACAATGATTTTGGCGTGCTGATGACGAATTTTGCGACTTCTCCTTCCAAATAAGGGAATATATCACGATGTCTTTTACCGGTAACTTTTTACCGAACAGGCCCTTAGCTAGTACAATCAAGTTGGGGTATCTGCTGTGAGCCCTTGTGAACCCGGAGCGTGGGTGCGCCGGACCGGCTTCTAACAGCCCGGCCCTATGTAGTTGTCTGAGAATCGAATCTTGCATCACAACGGCCATGCACGAATCCTCAGATCGTCTTGAAAAGTCTTCACTCGCTCGCCATGGCACTTTACTTAGCACTGGGGCAAGTCCAGCAAAGCACGCAGCTGAACTCAAGGTAGCACTCGGAAATGCCAATTCACGCCTCAAGCCAGGAGCATCTGTTCAAGTTCCCAGCGATCCTACACTCGACTTCACCACAGAGCGCGTTACTCTAGAACAAGCCAGAACTCGTGCTCGCGTGGAGACTGATCTAGTACTGGAGCGGTACACATGCGTGCAAGGAGGATACCTCAATGGCGTGGTCAAAGTGCGCGTCCGTGCACGCTCTAAAGGCGAAGGAAGGGTATTGGTTGCTGGAGGGAAAATTCGGGTTATCGGTCTGGAGAGCATTCAAAACGATACCCATCGACATCCCTTCTACCTGCAGTCTGCGGCTCTTCTCGACGCGGCCCCGTTGTCTATGGACCTGTTCGACTCTCAAGCAGACGCAGAGGGATTCTCGGAGGCGAAGGAAGGAGTCCATGCATTTCCCTTCTCAATGTTTCTACCGATGCAAGGAGAAGTTGGAAATTCAAAAGGAACTGTGTCTGTAAGCTGCGGAGCCCTAGTGAGATACATCGTTCTTGTGTGAGTATTCCTGATTTCAATCAGTTCGCTCACTCGTGACACGATATATCCTCAGCTCTCTCAAGGTCAAGGATAGGGAAACCAATCGAAGATCGATCGCCCATTTCTATCGCGAATGTGAAGTCTGGCCTCGCTTGAATCCCTCCTCTGTACTCTCTCCGGCCATGGAACCCAATCAAGACTCCGTTTCCAAGGCTTTGTTCATGGGAGGAAGCGGGAAAGTCACCCTTACTGCTGCTACCCACCGTGTCATATGGATCGCTGGGCAGAAATGCCCCGTCAAGATCAAAGTCATCAACCACAGCAGGAAAACCCTCAAATCCGTCACTTTGACACTCATTCGCTCTACTGTGGTCTTTAAACCTACCGATACATCCTCGGATTCGGACTCTCGCCCTCAACGCGATCGTGAAATGACCGCTGTAGAAAAGGAGGTTGCAGAAAGTACTCTAGAAATGGCCCAGCGGGTCGCTCGTGGCCATGCCAGCGCGAAAGGGTGGTGGACGGGTGTGCAGGCTGATGAGACGCTTGAATTTTCACATTCCATATCCATCCCTCCGGATGCTCTATCGATCGCGAAATCCGGGCTACTGGAAGTCACGTACATGATACGCGTTGGCATCAGTGCTGGTCCTCTCACATCCGATCTCCATGTTTCCTTGCCTATCACTGTCATCAATTTCCTCTCTGTCGATCCACCCCCCACTTTCCCGGTATTGGACAAGAATTTCCTCAACCTAGAAGACGACCCCGAATGTTCTGGCCTCCTGTATGCTCCTCTGACTGCTCACCGAAAGGCCCTGGAGGTCATCGTGAATGACGGTCGAACAAACGAAGAACCAGGAAACCTCTCTCAGACCAGTTCTCTCCGTGCGCCTGAAAGGGGTGTACCGACTCACGAAGAGCCCGACAACATTTCATTGCAGGAGGACAACGATGACTTCGTCGAACAAGCCATTGGGGCGATGATGGCGGATCCCAAGTACGGGGAACATGGGCCGCGATTCGCAGATCTTTACTATGAATCTGTACAGGAAGGCTTAGCTGATGTAGCTGGAACGGAAGATCGTCTCTCTCGTCCGGGATCGGTCTTTGATCATGACCAATCGCTTTCCACTGTGCACGACTCTCCGACCTCTTCTCACTCAGGTCACTCTACGCATCCAGAAGCCAATACGCGACCACGAATATCTACGTTTCCTCAACGTGTTCAGCAGAAACTGGAGGAGCACAAGTGCAGACAGCACTTCGATGCAGGGGAGATCTGTGCTCAGAAGCGCCCAGTTCTGGTCAGCCGAGAGATGTCGGTGGAGTCGAGTAGGCTGAGCATTCAGACCTCCCGATCTGTTGATGACCTCAGTTCTTCTTCCATGTTTCGCCACCGAAGCTCCACTTTCGGTTCTTATTTCCGTCCGAGAGACGAAATTCCGGATGAAATCGAGAGATTTGATGGGGACGAGGAGTTTCAATCGGTCCAGTTCGCGTATAGGACTCCACCTGAGCGTATGTCCGATCCGGAGCTACCTTCTCAGTGCTCAAACCCCACACTGCTTCCCGCTATCCCAGACGCATCACCATCCCCCATGTCGACGCGTAATGCTGCAAATGACAGCCTCAATTCCCTTACGGTAGCACGGACCGAAACCGACTTCGCCGTCGCCCAATATCATCCTATCAATCCATCTTTCCGTCCTCAGAACCCCGTGGCTCAGGGTTCGAATACAAGAAACAGGATTGGACCACGTCCTCGAGCTCAGACTCTACCTGGAACAGATCCACGCGCGGCTTTTGCCGACACTCGAGCCTACAGCGATCGGCCCCCGTCGCTGGTCGTCACCGGTGGTGGTAGTGTGAAGGACAGGATCCGTGCATTGGAAGAGAAGGCGCGGGCTGAGCGAGATTGTTTCGAAGGGAGTGGACCCTTATAGTGTTTTGGGGGAGATTTCCGGGATTGGAAACTTGATTGGTTGATCGACTCGCTGGAGTACGAATGATTCATTAGAAGCAATTAGATACCCAGGGAGTAAAATACAGTACGGTATAATAGTAAACAGATTCGACAGCATTGAGGGATACTTCAACCCTAATGCCGCGCCCAGGTGACGTGAAATAGTAATGAGACTAGCCACGGAAGTCGTGGTTTGCAAAACGCCAGGTTGCATAAATCAACGGTGAATACAGTAAGCTGCATGAGGACCGGTCCTCCCAAGAATGCGTTACATATACAACAAAGAAAACCCCCTAGATCAAACCACGCAAAAATCCATAAGAAGACATAAACAAAGAAGAGATCGTTTCGGGTAAATGCAGCGGATTGTTTCATCCGCCAAGGATGGCGAGTGCGGCTCTGAGCTCCTTACGAGCTTGTTCCGCGTCCTCGTAATCCAACGCGCTGATTGCAAACCGACAATGCTTCTGAGCTTTGGCAACAACATTGGGTGTGAGTTCAACCTCAGGCTCTGGAGCCGGAGGCGGACGAGACGGGGCGGATGCGGGTGCTGAGGGTGGATGAAGAGGTACTGCTTGGAAGGGACGGTGAGAGTTAGGATGTGAGTGGCTCTCGGACGGTGGGGCAGGTGCAGAGGGAAAGCCGAGCAGTGCAGGGTCGAACGATGCAGGAGGAGGGGAGGGTATCTGGGGAGGGGGAGGAGGCGGTGCAAAATGGACTCTTTTCGGAGAGTTGCCATTCTGCCCATCTTCCGTTGAGGCATTACTACCGCCGCTGGCATTCCGAGTGTGTTTTCCAGAGTGATGTCCGTTCCCGGTGCCCGCTGAAGGTTGTATGTGACCCCAAGGCTGGACACTGGAAGGGAACGATGGACCAGCATCCTCAAGGCCTTCTAGGGGGGTGCCAGAGGCAGTAGTATTGCCTGGAGTAGCAGCTGTACTCCAGTCCCCCGGCGTGGAATGTTCTGACGAGCCAACAAGATTAAGATGGGAACGCGGGGGTGTGAGCTGCTTTGGAGGGAGTGGAATCCCATCCAGCACTGGAGGAGGTGATTGTCGTTTAATCGCAGGTGGTGAATATCGTTTGGGGGACCCTGATGTTGGCGATGGATTCGACGCGCCATTTGCGTTTCCACTGGACAAAGTCGAGTCTGAGGAAGCCGTCGGGCTGACTTGAGTAGCTTGCGACGGTGTTGTTGCTGATGGCGGGTCCAATTGAGCCTGATCAACAGGCTCGCCGCCTGCAGGGCCAGGCGCAGGCTTGCGGCCCTCTCGAAATGCTTTTGCGATATCCGCAGCCTTCCACTTTGCATAACGGGTTTTTTCGTCGATCTGCGGAGGATCGATGAATTGAATACCCTAGCGAAACTCCCGTGTGACTCACAGATTCTGATATTTCCGTCTGTGGAAACGTCCTAAGCACCTCCAAAAAATTGGCCGCAGCCAAAAATTTCTTGGCCGTTGACCTGCGCAATGAGCGAGAGTATCAATATCTGTCATCGCGTTTAGAGAACGTGCAACTCACCTCGTACTTGCGCCTCGCCTGTCCTCATTATCGGCTGTGGTGAAGACCTTTAATGCGAAGTTTTCGACATATGCTGCGCTCGCGACCTCCAAATCAACTGCGTCATTCGGGCCAATTTCCCTTTTTAATCTCTCCAGCGTCCCAATCAGTCGCGAAAGGAATTCGCGAGATGCAACGTCCTTCGTTACTTTGGCTGCGATTCCGGTCTGGGTCGCGTAATAGACGCACCAGTAAGCAATGACAGGCTCCTTCTGGTACAGCTCCTCTGCACGTTGAAGGTAGGGAGCAATGACCTTGAGAGGAGGAGGGACTGCGGGGAGATTCAGCTGCTTGTGCATGGCTGGAGGAAAGTGAGAGAGAGCCCCGCTAATATATAGCCTCGCTCAATTCATTCGAACAATGCCGGAGGGACCACGTGCGCCAGTTAAGCGCCCGCGAATCGCGATACTTAAAATATGACGTAGTGAGATTTTCGGCTCTTCCTCCCACTCCTACGCGTCCCAGTTGCCACTTAACCTGGCCTTGTTCTGTTCATCGAGCCATGAACTCCCAAAGCTCAAACCGGGGGTCCGACCGCTCACAAATTGTCACTCATCCAGGTCGGTCTCTATGACATGCTACCCAATCCAGGCCCAGCATGGCTCCAACTTTACCCAACTTTACGGTCTTTCCGTTGGACGTCCACAGGGTGATATTCCACGAGTACCAAACCTCTGACCCATTTTGCTGTGTAAATACGATATTCCGTCAACACGTTGCGTCCTATCCGGCAGTAACTGACCGCTCCACCAATCATTCTTTCCAAAATAAGGATAGATTAGGCTTCGTGATACTCCAGTAAACGTATGTGGCTGTCAGACTGGTGGCCAAGCCGGAAGAACAAATCACGGCGGTCTTACCTGTGTTCTGCCACCCTGGCCTCTATTCAACTGCTCCTCGTATATCCGGGATCAGAGCATGCTTTGGGAATATCTGGAACTCCAGGTTTCAAGAGATTTCCGAGTCCGAGTACGACCGTGTCCAAGAAAGGTTTCCATTGCGTTGCGGGTCCGTTTTTTTCCTGGGTCCTCTGAAGGTATCTACCCTACCAGCGATGACTTTGACTTTCAACACATGTCCGAGGTGCATAACACCAGACCCCCAGAATCACGAATACGACAGGACGCCTGGTAAGACTACTTCCTCATTTCGAGGGGGCAATTTACAGCCTGGAGTCTTTCCGGTTAATACCCCTCGATCGTTGAATTTATCACTGTCGTCATTCACCAACTTTTGTGGCGCTATGTTCAGAACTGAGGCAACCGCTACATCACCCTGGTGCCCCAATACACCCCCCCAGCCTGGCGGCGGGTCCGTAGCATCAGTTCGAAGACTGGCGTCCACTTCTCACCTGTACCTCGAGTCCCCGTAGACCTTTCCTTAATTCACAGACGCAAACCACGGAATTCCCTCGGAAGTCTTGTTGGCTGCAGTCCTTTCACACTCGCTCGAACTCAGACTTGTGGCGGCCACATGAGTTTAATTTCGAACCGAAGTCCCCGACATACTAGATTCAACAAGCTTCTCTCAGACAAAAGGGGCCGACGCCAATCCTGAGATCCTGTATATAGTAGCACGAGACCAGATCTCGCTGTGCCACCCCACGACATCTCCACCACCTTGCGAGATACACGTTTCGAAGCACGGGACGCAACTTAACCAATTGTGTTCGTCCACTTCGCCCTATCGGATCTCGATGCCTTCGTGAAGTGGTAGACTCCCCCAAAACTTTCTAAATGTTAAAGAAACGCATGAACAGTGATAGGGAAGTACGTCGAGAAATACCGCGATATGGTGGTCATGACGTCCTGATATTAATACTCTGCATCGATGTCAAAGCTGGGTCGTACTGTACACGCCCCCTTCCCGTGATGGTGAACAGAGACCAGAGCGATCGGAAAGCTGTGTTGGTGTTCGGAGGAGTGTGCGAGAGGGAGATAGGAGGGGTCAGTGGGGGCGAGATGAACCCTGCCTCATGCCCCCACGATTATGGTTGGTCTGGAGCCGCCCCACAAATGAGCGAATATGTACGGTAGGAGTCAACGGTGACGACCTGACTTAATGAGACCATTGGGAGAACCTAGAGCAAGCGGTATGAATGCCGAAATGAATCCAACACGGCCTAAGATTCCAGCCCTGTGCATCAATGTTTTGGGAATATTGCACTGTCTGCGGTGGAAATGGGACTGTCCATCATAAGGGTAGGACTTAAAATGCGATCCGGTTTCTGCGCGAAGGCAGTAGATATAATCGGTGTGATTGGGGGTCTTGGAGTAAACGTGGACCGTGTCTCTTTATCCATCGAAGTTGTAGGGGATGTTTGGGCAGAATGAATTGGCATAGAGTTCTGTCGAGAAGAGGGAAAGTTGAGTTGTGGTGCTTGAAGAGTATGAAACTCCGTCAGAGCCTGAGATAGATCATCGAGCTACGAAACCTTGCAATGAGCGCTGGACGAATTAATTTCAGGGGATCAGAACGACGAACCTTGAGCATGATTTCATTGATGCCCTCCTTCCTACCCTCAAACTGGTCCGCAAGACGCGCAAACTCTTCTTCTCGTTCCCGGTTTTTCCTTTCTTCTTCGTCATCCTCCGAACCGACCTCAACACCCTCGCCTTCTCCAAGATTTTCCATATCGTCCACTCTGCTAGTGTTCCGGTCTAACTTGCTTCGAGATTCCATCGTGTCACGAGTCCTTCGTGTGTTCGATGCCGCCTTTCCCTTGTTCTTACTCTTCCCATAGTCACCAATGATCCCTTCCATCCCCATATGAAGCTTCGCAATATCACTCTGCAGCTCCAGAACACGAGAGAGATGCGACCAGAGTTCTTCATTATGCGTGACTTCCTCTCCAACAGGAACATTGTCCGTAGTCAGATTGGGATCTGGCAGGCCCATCGTCCCGCGTACAGACCCGTCGAAAGGATCCAGAAGTAATTCTAGGCCGGGGGCAATGGCTGCTGCAGACGGTGACGGGACGTCGTACAGAGGTGAGGCATCCTGGTTTTGAGCTTCCGGTAATGTTTCTGGGGAGTCAGAGAGTAGAGCATCGTGCGGCGTCGACAATGGGCCTGCTAACGAGTATCGAGGATATTTGCGAGGGGGCTCTTGCTCGACAAGGTGTATCGCGCTAGACTGCTTGAAAGCACTCGCACCATCTTCACTCTTGTCAGAGTCTTTGTTAAACCAGCTAGCTAGCATCTCGGATGTTCCGGTTTCGAGGGGTGGCTGACCCCACTTGTTGCGCTTTGGTGGTTGCTGTGGTCGCGGGTAAAGGAACAAAAGCGCTCGGGCCGCTTGGCATCATGCGATTTAGCGCTCATGGGAACAAACCTTCACTTTCAACTCCCACCAGCTCCGGTGGTACCAAGACTCATCATCCGATGTAACCGAACGTTTCAAGAATGTTTTGAAAGAGCAGGAACAATTCAGATAATCCGACAGCTCATTCAACACTGGAGTCTAGATGTCATCCGCAGGAGGGCCTGACCATGCGGAAAACTCTGGAAAACTGCCAATGACCTTGTGTGTCCAAGGCTTTTAGAATGACTTCAGGTCGAGGAACGATGGTGACGGTCAGTGATCTAAACGAATTCTAGGCAGCGATGTTGGATCCGGGCTCAGGTACTCGGGCTATCCCCCCGTGAAAAAACGAGGGATAACGAGGGCAATCATTTCTGTCCATGATGAAGTCAAGCGGAACAGTCCACTCCGTCCAGCCAACAAGTCTATTGGATGCAGGTACAGGCACTCTTGATTGATATAACTCACTCTCTATTATCCTGAAAGCTCTTTGAAGGCCTTCTTGCCTGTGCCTCTCACACCGTTTCGTCCTCGGGATAGGTAGGGACCATGGCTTTGTTCAGTCTGTATAAAAGCGACCCAAGAATGCTCATCATTTCTTCAGTTCGCCTAAGGAACCTTAGCTCCTCGCAGGATAGAATCAATCGATAATGTTCAAATTTCTTTCGGTACGTGCCCCGATCGACTTCCAAGGCTTGTCACTGAGTGGGACTTTCTCCAGGTTCTGCCCCTACTCGCCGGCTTCGCTAGTGCGGGTCCCATTCTGCAACCTTTGGCTTACTCCGTCTCTCCGCTGGCCTACATCTCGGGCATCCAGAGCACCAACACTGACAGCAGGATGTTCTACCAGAAGTCTGACGGTAGCATCTGGCAAACCTGTATCTCGGGACATTTTGTTGGCGGTCGCACCACTTGCGACACCCAGATAGTGCCTAGAACTGAGGCCATCTCGAGCACACCGATCGCTTCTGTAGCCAATAGTAATTTGAGTGAAGTGAGTACAGCTGCGAAATACTGTTCCTCCCCGTCCTTCACTCGTAGAGACTCTCACACCCTCCTTCCCGTGTCACAGTGGCACTTGTTCTTCGTCTCGCCCACCAACACCCTCAGCGAATACATCTACCAAGCATCCTCCGTTTCGGCCTCAAACCCCAGTGGCATTCGTGGTGGTGCCAGCTGTGCCGACTGTATCACCTCTGAGAAACTCTCGGTATTCACCACAAAGAATAAGGCATTGGAAGCGTTCTACCAAATCAACAATGATACGCCCAAACTCAGGGTCTGGTTCATCAGTGCAGGGCAGACGACTACAATAACGGAGGCGGGAAAAGAAGGAACTCAGGTATTGTAACATCACAGAATAATGGATGCACTACTAATTTCATGGATCTCTGTAGAGGTGGACGACCGTATCTTTGCCAAATCTCTCAACTAACTGAGCACCTATCGCTTCGAGTTTAACATATCACTATCACTCGCTGATCAATCGATTTGGATTATGAGTCATGAACGAATATCGGAACGTCAGACTCCAATAGTGTCGCGTTCAGAACCGAAGAGAAACGACCCCTTACTTCGTCTTCATTAATACCACGGAATGGCCCTGCCAAAGAGGAAGTCTTTAAGAATGAGAAGATAAGACCCATTAAATAAGACTAGAATACAGTATACATCCTAGATAGAGATACAACAGTTTGCGGACGACCGGGGATACCAGAGAATTGAAGAAAATAATACAGTAAGAGATACAATCGCTAATGAATCGTGAACGTGTAGACTGTCGGATGTATCATTCGTGACCGTCATTCCAAGCTTTCACTCCATACCAAATAAGGCTTTGGCCCTTTTCGCAAATCCCATTCTCTTCCCTCTGATTCGCATACCTTCGTCCTTCACCTCAACAACCACAACATCTAAACCGACGACCTGTGGGGTAGCACTTCTAACCTCTTCCGCTGCAACACGTCTACCTCTAACGGCCCGCGCGGCACGAGCATGGCTACGCATCCCTGCAGCCATCGCAGCTAACTCAGCCGACTTGGGTGCGAACGAGTCCTCGAATCCTTGCGTAGCACAAGCGGTGGGGACGGCTGGTGCAGAATGTAGCTTGAGGGGGGCAGGTCGTCTCCTCCTTCGCCTTTCGGTCCTATCGAAGTTGGCCATGCTCGAAGTGGTCACCAAACTGAAGCCGATATAGGCTGTGGGAGAGATAGGCCTGACAGGCGTGCCAGCCTCTAACTCGCGTTCGGTCAGTGTGAGGCTCTTCACCGAGCCGTGCCTGGCGGGACGGTCAGCAGCTTTGATGGCACCGATGGCTGGTGAGGAGGGGAAGATAGCAGCGATGGGCGAGAACTGAACCCATTGTGAAGCTGGCGAGGAAGGGGCGGGGGAGGTAGGAATTAGGCCCTCGTATTCAATGCGTTCGTCCTCGTCAAGCCAAAGCATGCCGTTTTCGTCCTTGTAGACAGCGTCAACAGCTTTTGTAGTGGTAGCTTTGGCACGTTGCTCCATCAACCTCTGAGCATTTGTCGAGAGAGAGCCACCACCTGTGAACTGCATAAGCAGGAGCTCAGTCTGGAGGGCAGGTGGGAGAGGTGGATGGTTTTTGGCCTTGTTCTTGGGTTTGGACGAGCCCGGTGCGCGCCTGGAGGGAGAGGCCTTGGTAGGGGAAACCGATCCAGAACGGGACCGAGAATGCGTACGGGTGCGCGTACGGGAAGTAGCAGAGGTAGGGCTGACATCACCGGCGGAGGACTTTGCGCCGTTGCGACGAAGGATGCCCATGCTCTTAATCTTCTTGAGAGACTTCCCGTGCTTGACAGGAGCTTCTGAGGCGATTGGAGAGGGCCGTCGGAGGTGAGAAGGTGTGGAAGGTGTCACAGGAAGACGAACGAAGACGGATGTATATCCCCAATTCGTGAGTTCGACATCGGCTGCAAAGCTTTTCGGGCTGCAGGGCGAGGGATGTGACCATCCTGCAGTAGTAGGTGTCTCTATCAAATGGAGAAAAGATGTAGAGTTTGAAGGAGCACGACGATGAACATGAAGACGTTTGTTGGGAGAAATTGGGGCGGGGGAACCTGGCTGAACAGCCAGTGCCCAGTTCGTGATGGCAATGGACTTGGAAGAGCGCCTGCGCCGCAAAATCAATTCTTCGTGTTTGTCGTGAGTGGTGGTAAGAGGAAGAGGAAGGGGGACGTTGACGCGGTGAACTGAGGCCATGTTCGTTCAAGTAATGATTTGTCGTGGAGATTATGGAGGTGTCGTGGTATTCGGAGGGAGACAGTCCAGCGCTGCTGTGAGTACTAAGGTCGAGGCTAGCTCTGACTTGCATATCCCTGACATTTCTCTCCTGTTAAAAGGTTGGCGGTCGACAAAAGAATTCCCGGACAATAGATGTTGACAGTTGTTTGGCCACCTAACGCGTTGATCTTGGCGGCTATTGTTCGCGGACGCATTAACTTTGTATACTTTGCTTGGACTTTGCATTGATTCCTATTGTCAAACAGAAGATTCAACAATGAAAATGGAGAAGGAGACTGGGAGTTCCTCACTTTGGCTAGTCTGTTTGCTGGCCGATGTTCAACGTTCAACTCTCCAACGAGTGAGCCAGGGTTGCGGATGACAGCCTGAGAGTCTGAGTTGCAGCACAGCGAGCCCGGTATCGAAGAGATAAGAATGAGTCTATCCAAAAGACACCTGCCTTGTGACGGGATAACTGGACAAAACCTGAATCAGGATGGAAGTCGTTCTCCTCGCCCCTTACACTTGATCCCATTCCATCAGACCTCAATCGGTGTTTCTCTGTGAGAGGGCAAATATTCGAGTCCTTGAGAGCTTTGATATGAGCTCCATTTGACAATAGGAGGCACTGAGCTCAAAGGAAGCTGTGAATCTACCGGACTGGCTGAAAACAGTCTGAGGAGGACTGGAGAGGATGAGGATACGTTCCCACGGGTCGCTGCGTCCATTCAATCTTTTCTTCAATTTGAATGAACAAGTACATCATACATATGGCCGAATCTGTACCATCTTCTCAGCCTTCTCTTCATCTCTCAAATGCACCCGTCTAGCAGCAATATTAATATGGGTTGAGCAGATGAAATTCGAAGAAGACTCACTGGGTACAGCCTGGCCTGCGGAATTCACCTTGCTCTTCAGGGCATTCGAGGAGCATAGGAGCCCTCGAACAAAGGCCTGCGCGACAACGTTGGCACCAGTGGGAGACGTGTGGGTGTGGTCCACAGGGAAATACGTGGTCACAGTCGACTGTCCCAATTTCTGGTACGCTTGGGCAGCGTACCCGTAGTGGTTAATGTACGTTACTCCCGTTCGGCTTGCAGCGGTTTGAGCGTATCCGACGAATCGAGGCCCAGCCACAATAGCACCATTAGACCAGTCGTTCGAAGGTGTCTGAGAAGAGACGATGGGGATCGCTCCCTTGGCTTGCAGAGCAGTAACTGCGTTCTGAATATAGTAAGGGAAGGTATGGATGACGATTGATTTCCCGCTAATCAAAGGGATGTTAGATCACTTCGAACATCGACTAGGGGAAAAACGAACGTAGAGTCTTGAACCGTTGCGGTAGTGTCATATCCGTCACCTATTTTCGAGTGAGTAAACGGTGTGCGCGAGGTTAGCCCTAATCCTTACCGACGGCGGTCTGTCTTCCATTGTCTACGCCGGATTGTCCATCGTTATGCCCAAACTCGATGACTGTGATCATCATTATGATCCAATAACATCTCAGGAGTCGTCCATTCCTCACCTACAAAATCTCCGGACTTCACAGTGTTGACCAAGGTATTGAAGCGGCCCTCGTCAGTGTAGCTCCTCGAACTTCTTCCGGCCACCGCGTTGTTGACCACAGGAATTGACAGATATTGGCCCAAGTATTGACCCCATCCTATAGACATGCGAAATGTCAGTACCACTAAGATTTGTTGCGAACTGGAAACTTCTCACCATCGGAACCAGTTCCTGACCCTCCTCCGTTCCTGGCCATCGTCGAGTCCCCTGCCAAGTACACCGTCTGCCCTGACACAGAGGCGCAGACAGTTGCAAGAACGAGTAGAATCGCGGAAAACATAGCTGAGATTGTGGAATGATGCTGCCTCAGGTGGTTCAACCCCACTTTACATGCTCGCCTTCCCTTCTTATACCTGACGACTGAGCGACGCCTGGTGACTGTGGACCATCCGGGCCGCCATGGGCATCGATCTGCCAGAACGTCGGAAAAAGGTCGACTCCAATGACTTCCGGATGGTGTGCTTCAGAAGTGTTTCGCAGGGCCTCACTGGGTGCGACGCATCGCACAAACGCAGTATTTTCGGCTTGGGCCTGCGAAAAGCGACTCTCTTACGAAAAGTTGCTTCTAAACATGTGGCCTTATTCGATCATGTTGCTGAAATGTGCCTGGAAAGTTTGTTTAACGTCAATTTACCTCCGTGTTGCACACCTTCACGACCAGGCATTTCAATTGGTGTAACCGCACCCGTCGATTTGGCGCCCACAGTCTCATCCGAAAGTTCTTGGAACGTCGCGAGGAGAATGATTTCTGCTTTCGTAACTGGGGAGGAAGGAAGAATGTACTGGGAATAACCTCTGACGGTATATTTGTGTTCGAGGGTCTTGGTCATGCCAACGTTTACAAACTAACTACACAGAATGGTCGGAATAATATTCGGAGGCACATCTTGAGAAATTCTTAACGACAACCATCTGGAAGAGGCAATAGATGTTAGCAAGTTTTATGGCAGGAAAGCTAAAGATAGGCCTTACTCGGAACGCTTTGCCCAGCTGAGTTGACTTTACTCTTTAACGGGCTGTTGCTGCAGAGCAAGCCCCTCACAAACGCCTGAGCGACGACCTTTGCGCCGGCGGCGTTGAAGTGGAGGGCATCATTCGGGAAATAGGTAGTCACCGTCGACTGACCGAGGGCATTGAAAGCCTGGGCAGTGTAGCTGTAGTGGTCGATGTAAACGATGTTCTTGCGGGTCCCGATGCTCTTCGCGTATGTCTGGAATCGTCCACCGTCGTAACCGATCTGTCCGTTGACGAAGCCATTGCGCGGGGTGAGTGAGGAGATGATTGGGATGGCGCCCTTGGCTTGCAAGGCGGTAATAGCGTTCTCAATGTAGTACGCAAAGCTGTGGATCAAAATAGTGGACCCGCTGTGTTTTCCGTAATGTTAGCGTCCGAGGATCATCCTCGGCTTGAAAGAATGGATACAGACTTGGCGGTCTTCACATTGGCAGTAATATCGTAGCCATCTCCGACGGCGGACTGCTTCCCGTTGTCGACGGCACCCGCTGATGCGTCGTTGTGGCCAAACTCGATGACCACAAAGTCTCCCGATTTCACAGAGTTGATTATGTCGTTGAACCTAGTTTGGACAGAATCACAGTCAAGCCTCTGTGTACGCGACTCTCCGTTGCAGAAACATACCGTCCATTGGCAGTGTAAGTGCGAGAGCTTTCGCCTCCGATGGCCTTATTCACGGCTGGGATTGAAAGGTATTGTCCGATGGCAGTAGCCCATCCTAAAAAAAGTCAGTAGGTATGAAGCCTATTAATAGTGTTGCCCACGACTCACCTTGGATTACACCGTTGCTGGCCGCCATTGTGGAGTCTCCGGCAAAGTATACCGTCTGCGAGCTGACGGTCGACGCAGCGGAGAGGAAGGAGATCGCCAAGGCAGTGAAGAACATGTTAGAGGTGTTTCGGGTTGAAAATCCAGGCATATTCGAGTCGCTCTATAAAGACCCACAGAAAACACATAGACACCCCCGGCGCGGAATAAAGGTCGCATCGTCTGATCACTAGGTGCATGGTGATGGAGCAGATGGTATCCCTTGGCAGGTGGTATCGTGCTGAAGCATGGCGACTTTTTTGCGATGTAACTCCCGCAGTCGTAAATCGGCAAAAAGGTCTATTCCCTCATCGAGATTCGGACAGGTGACCGTTGACGAAATCCGGTTCCTTTTGGAGTAAGTTCTCTTCTAGATTTCTCAATTCTGGTCGCTTTGGGATTGACTACATACATTGAACGAAGTTGACAGCGACGGAGGGTGGATTCCAAGAATACAAGTCAATTCGAGTCGTGCTCTTCTTCACTGTCGTCTGCAAGGTTCAAGAGAGCGAAACGCCCTGCTCCGACCTTCATTGATGATTGAGCCTCGTGCAGATCGTCGGATGCGATGTCTCCAGCCTCAGTTACACTGTCGGAACTCTCATCAATATCATCCTCATTGTCCTCCGAGTCGCCGTCCTCTGAGGCGTTCTCAGCTAGGGTGTCCTCCCCTTCTGAGCTCGCCTCTTCGTCCGACAAAGTCTCTTCATAACCTTGCGACATCCATAAGCCCTCACCCCCTTCTCCTTGTAATCCGTCCTCTGCGATTCCCGTGGGCCAGAAAGCCCAAGGGACTCTGTTTTCGGCAAGTGCTCTGAGAACTGTTCGACCTGAATAAGAGGTTGGCGAACTCGGGAGGAGTAATCACGTACTTGCATTCCCCGCCCTGTTAATATCAGGCCTTCCTGCCTGTGCCGTGAACCAGCCTTTCTTGTTTGCGTACGCGACGAGAACATCCATCGCGGTCCAAGATATAGGCTTCGGTTCAGGCCGCTTCATTCCTTCGCGCCAGGTGCGTTTATCTTCTTCTGGAGGCTCGAGGGCACTCGGGTGGGTAAGGTTGAATATTCTTTCGAGAGGTAGGAGCTGAGAGGCGAAATAGGCACAAGCTGAAATCGCGGATAGACGTGCGATGGGTAGTACACCAGATAAGACCTACATACGCCAGTAAGATCTTTTTTGGGAAGTCGCTTATGAGAAGTGCAAGTACCTGCATTTCCATAGGCGTGTAGTTTGGCATGACAAGGCCGGGGCAGTCGACAAGACGGATGTCGGATGTCCAGAATAAAGTTTGATAGTGTTTTGTCTGGGTAAAAGTGAGCCTCTTTCAAACAGTCGAAGCTCTCGACGAAATAACCTTTCCAGGAGTTTTGGACGCTCTAACGCGGCTCTGTCCAAACAATGCGTTCAAGACTTGCTAGCAAGGATGGTGAGTTCACACAGCCATTTTGGGCAATAAGCGAATTACACTCACGGGAGGATTTGCCGACGTTGGGCTGGCCTGAAGTTTTATGCGTGAGTTTCCGTGACCATCAGAGCACGGTTCACCCACCAATCAGCCCGATAGTCAAAAAAGGAGGTTCCTCATCTTTGTCGCTCTCTTCCGTCAATGGTTTCGGAGCCGCAGGTCCTCCAATAATCTTTCCGGCTTCTTCACCCGCCACCAGTGCATCCTCCCAATTGATTTCTCGTTTCACTAATGGCCGCCAATGTTGTAAAGCTGCGGGTCTGGATTTAACGTTCGCCGGAGGTTCCAGCATCCTTGTGTGAACCTCTCTGATCGTGTTCACCAACTGCTCCCTGAACGATGGCGGCAGATAAGGTTCAAATTGGGTGCTACCTTGATGTACAGACGTTTGTTCCCTGGGTGCATATGACTGGACTTGAACGATTGGAAATTGAGGGTAGAGTTCGTGAAGATAATCCCTCCACGCAGCTACACGAGCCGGACCACAGATATCGGTCTTGGTCAAAACGAGAATCACCTCAACTTGTTGTTTGGAGAGATACTGAACTAAAGACGGTGGTAGATGCACCGTTGGGCATCGAGAATCGAGCAGGACGAGCACGATTTGCGAGATTTCTGTGACGCGCCATCTGCACCCTTATCAGCAGGATACTCAATATGTCCAGGGAATTAGAACGTACAGCTGCCTCCAGACCTCCAGATTTCGCTCAAAACGTGTCGGAGACGGAGGCATAGTTGGCGGTCGCTCTGAAGTCGCCACTTCTTTCCCTTTCTCTGGAGACTCTGGATCATCAGGTTCCATCGACATCTGCCATTTGGAAACCAGCTCATCAGTCGTCTTCAGCCATTTTTTGAACCAGCCCTCTTCGTTGTGCTCCACCTCTTTTTTGGTCATCTCATAGTTCCATTTTGGCCGGCTTGGACAAGTCAATTGCTCTTCACCGCCCTTTGTCCACTGGTTCTGGTAGATCGAAGCTTCGGCAGGTATTGGTCTCTGCAAAGGCAAGGTAGAAGCTAATTCTTGGCTCTTTTTGAGAAAGGCAGCCGAAATCTTGACGAATGATGACTGTAATTTTTGTGAAGATTCGGTGGCTGGATTGAGAGTGCTGCGTGCATTTGGAGGTCGTTTTTTGTTCTTTTCTCTTCGTTTTGGGGGAGGTGCTTCCACATCGCCGCGCTTTATTGCTCGCCTGAGCTGCTGTTCCTCTTTCTTTTTCCGAGTTGAAGTCGGTTTTTTGCGGCTGGGCATGAATGATTGTTGGGGACAACAGGCTAAGCGAAGGCTGGCAGATGCGGCAGGTGCGGGATCAGTGAATGATTCAGTGATGAGCGGCTGTTGCGCTTGACCGTTGATCATCGAGCTACTCGTCAAGCGAGACTCATGGTTTGATACCTGGCATTTTCCCTTACAATCTCACCCTCGAACTCTCTCCTAGCTCCTTGTTCGAGTTTCCTGCATTGTCCGACCTCTCATTCCTTCATCCGAGCTCTATATACCCGCCCCCGAATTCATGACTTCTCCCGGCCCTTCGGCTACCTTTAACATTGTCTCAACGTCGCCTACTCGCCCGACTTCAACTGCCACGTCCACAACTCGATCTTACCCTTTTAGAGAATCTCTCGAGGGAAAGAGGATTGCAAGACCCAAGGAGAGCCAATTCGTGGTCAAACATGGCCAGCGTCTGCACTCCTTTGATCCTGAGAAGGCCCCATATCCTCTATCGTACGACCGATATGTCCTCGAACTGTACGTCGTGATGTATCATCTTCACACTGAACTAGGCTCTGACTGTCTACAGGGAGGCTTTGGACAATCGCTTCGTGAAACATTTGAGAAACGGCTCCATGTCGTTCCTCAACCTCACCAACGCGGAGAAACCGAGTCGTTGCCTGGACTTAGGGTGCGGGGTACGTGCTTGGTGGAATTTTCAGTTTCCTCCTCTAATCTCTTCGCAGACTGGTACTTGGGTCGTCGATACCGCGAAAGAGTGGTCAGAATGTGAATTCGTACGTCGGCAACGACCTGGTCTCGCTTACCCCCTTGCTCACTTTTCATACGAATTAGGTGGGTTTCGACCTGATGCATATCCAGATACCGAAAGACATGATAGAAAGCTCAATAGCAAAGCGAATACGATGGGTTCACGGCAATTTGTTCGTTCGGGCTTCCGTTTACTACCTTTCCCGTTCATGAACATACCTTTTCAGTCTCACCACCAAGCTACCTTTCGAGGACGACGAGTTCGACCACGTTCACGTACAGTCTATCGCGAGTGGAGTTCCAGAAAACAAGGTCAGTCACAACAGCCGCTACATCGCACGCCCCTGCCTGACTTGTGATTTCCAGTGGGATGTCCTTTTTGACGTGAGGAATACATTATTGCGGAAGCAGTCAGAGAGCCAATT
Source organism: Marasmius tenuissimus (assembly GCA_029532415.1). Taxonomy (NCBI): domain Eukaryota; kingdom Fungi; phylum Basidiomycota; class Agaricomycetes; order Agaricales; family Marasmiaceae; genus Marasmius; species Marasmius tenuissimus. Next base: position 1,706,672 of record JAQOTA010000052.1, read on the forward strand.
ATATTTTTAGGAAATCAATCGTGTCATTCGACCCGGGGGCTCGGTCGAATTCATTGAGGATGGTTCGTCCCATGTTTTTGCAAGTACACCCATCATTCTTGACGTCGTCTTAGATATTTTGTTTCCTTCACTACCCCGGTGGTTCACAAACTCACTCCGGGTGCGCCCTCGACGAGCTACCTCTGTCCACCTGCCCGATGGATCTTTACGCGGGAGCAATCCTTATTCCGACACGACTCAGGAAAGTCTCGGTCATGACCATGCACTACTCGAATCTCTATATACCTCTGTGTTCGAGCACCGCTTTATCAACACCAAACCATCCGGTAGGCATGAATCGCTCGGGAGGTTTCTCTTGCTCACCTGCCTACAGCGCTATTACCAAGTTACTTCTCGACCTACTTCAGGCATATTACCCTTGGCCCTATCATCAACTTCTCCATGCCTCCACTCACCCCCCTGCAACCTCTACCCCCTCAGCTGGCAAACGCGTACGCCATCGAGTTCTCCACTTCTGATTCTCCAGACCAGCGTTCCTCTGTGACTACATCCTCTCCATCAACTCTCGGCAAGGGTCGACCAAGCTCCCTATCGTTCTCGTCCACACTCTCTGCTATGACCTCGTCATTCGATGGGGGTAGTCCTAGGTCAAATGCGTTTCCTTCGGCACCCACTCCGGGAAAGCAGGACCCCGAAGCTTTTTCTGAGCAATCCCACGGCGACCTCAATAGCAACGGTGCAACGACACCTTTTGTTAACCCCCGGTTATATTCTCTTGATAGTTCTCTCATCGAAAATGTGAACGACGCGATACCACCTGATCTGATTTGTCGTGAACAGCTGGACACCATGAATGAGCGCTCGTTAGCTATGCACCTATATCGATCGTATAATCTGGTGTTGGGCTGTCGAGAAGCGATCTGGGAGGAGTTGAAAGATAGACTACGGAACCGAAAGGAGGAGCTGAAACCCTTTGGATGGGAGGATGACGAGGAGCTGGAGGAGCTTCAGGGCCGTAAAAGATTTGAACGGCTGATCGAAAGATATCGGACGTAAGTGCCATGTTGCCTATGGTTCGAGATCGTCCTTAACCTCTCTATTTTCCAGGGACATGCAGCAGAGGTTATCTCTGTGGAGCTCTGTGCTGGACATGGGATGGTCTCTTCCCACCAGGGAACCCCTCTCCAAAGCCGAGCTTATTGAGGAAGAGAGACTGCGCGAAGCTATGTTAGAGGCAAGAAAGTCGGCCTCTCCGGAAGATTTAGAACAGCCTTGTCGATCTTTTAGGGTTCTTGTGGGTTACAAGCCATGACGGACAAACGGTACATTATTCTCTACTGCGTCACCCCGCACTTTCTACCGTGTAGTACAAGCTGACCCTGGAATGGACCATGACACTGCATAGATATTTATGACTTGTATCCTTTGTTGCTGGTATCGCACTGTACAACAGACGACCATTCTATGTACCCATAGTTCTTGTTGATTTGCCATTGTGTACCTACCCATCCAAAGCCTTGTTGTTTGAGCGCCTACTATACGGAAACGGAACCGATGACTCTCGCACGGGCGCTTACATGAAATTTCGCTTTGGGTTTGTTTGCTCCACTTTTTTCTTTCCTCGATCGCCAGCACCGGCTCAGAGGACTGGGCTATGGCAGCATCCACGTCTCGCGAGCCGCACGAAATACCTTTGCCTCCAAGTCCTACAGCCAACTCAGGTAAATCCAAGAGAAACAAGGGGAAAGGGAAGGAAAATACCTCTCAAAAGAGGCGTGTCGGGAAGCCTCTCCCGACATCCAAGGGTTCTGAGGATGACTTCGAATCGGAATCGAAGTGGGATTGGGTCTCGTTAACGGACCCTTGTACGAGCAAAGTGCCGCCAGTCTTCACGAAGGATGGAAGGTACGTCGCAATACTTTTTTCGTGACTCCAATCCGGCAGTCTCATTTTTCGTAACCGACAGTTATTACTTTTCGTTGATTGGTACATCCGTGAAAATATTCTCTACACACACTGGAAAACTCGTGTCCACATTATCTGCACCGCGAACGGCTACCGAAAGCCCATCGGACGTGTTGACTTGCGCCGTTCTCAACCCTCATAATACCTTCCAGCTGATCACTGGATCTTCCAACGGCTGTCTGGCATTCTGGGACTATATGGATGCCGTTTTGCTGAAGCGGATGGACATTGGGCAACCGATACATCATGTTTGCGTCCACGAAAAAATCCCAGATCATATTTTCGTTTCGGCCACTCGGAATACGAAGTACAAGAGAACCGGGGGTAAGTGAGCCTTCACAAGACAGGGACTATCTCACTTACGTCGATGAGCAGAAGACAATGCAGTCGTACTCCGCCTTTCCTTGAAACCCTCCAATGAAACAACCCATTCTCCAATACAAAAGCCTGCCGAAATCCTTCCTGTCGGAAAGACGCGCTTCCCGACTGGCCTGGCTGCCTCTCCGAGTGGTGAATGGATTGTTGTGACTGCTGGGTCTAAAGCCTATATTGCGAACACAGCTTCATTACAATCCGGGTTCACCAAGTACGTGTCTTCGGATCGATTAAGTTGCCTAGCTTTCCATCCCACGGAGGACTACTTCGCAACGGGCGATATCAAAGGAAACATCAAGTTATGGTATTGCCTCAACGAAAATGCGATGGTGAAAGTCAAAAGGGTGGAAAAGAAAACACAGACTGCGAACTTGCATTGGCATGCGCATACCGTGTCTTCGCTCGCTTTCACTCCAAACGGGGCTTATCTTCTAAGTGGTGGAGAAGAAGCGGTGCTCGTAATATGGCAATTGCACACTGGAAAGAAAGAATTTGTCCCTCGTGTAGGAGCCCCGATCCAAACGATCTCGTTGTCGCCGGCAGGTCCACACGGGGAAGAATATCTGCTGGGGCTTTCCGACGCGACCCATGCGTTTGTGAGCGCAGCCAACCTGAGAATCTCGAGAAGTTACTCGCGAATGAAATTGGGTGAGCAGAATTGACCTATCGTTGCGATACCGGTGCTAATATTACCGTTGGCAGGCCCATCTATGACCTACAACGAACCCTCCTCCTCTTCCACCGCTCCACTTGCCGTCCATGCCATGTCGTCGACCGTCATACTCCCATCCTCCCATCCTTCATCCCTGCAAATCTACTCTCCTTCTCATGCTGAAGTTCAGTCCGAGGTCGAGATTTCCCCTTCAAATCGAGTTTCCCGGAAAGACGATAAGCCCTTAGAGTCCTCGAGGGTACGACAGATTGCCGTATCTCCGTGTGGACAATGGATGGCCTCCATAGATTCAAGAACAGGAGATGATGACTTCCAGGACGAAATACACCTGAAACTTTGGCACTGGGACAAAAAGACATCGACTTGGACTCTCAATACTCGTATAGACCGACCACACGGTCTGGGTAGTGTCCTGGATATGTCTTTTAGCCCCCGTCCGAAAGGCGAAGCCGAGTCCTATCTTGTCACTGTAGGTTCCGATGGCACGGTCAAGACTTGGAGAACGCGACCTCAAACCTCGAAGCGAAGTTCCCTAGAAGGTATTTTTTTTTGTTTCGCCCGTGACTACAAACATTCATAGGATTTGATAGAGTACTGGATATCCAGATCCTCTTTGGCGTTCCGGTCACAGCTTCCTACAAGTGTGGCATGGTCTCCAGATGGTACGGTTCTTTCGGTGTGTCTGAGAGATCAGGTTGCCATGTACGACCCTCAAACGAACGTGCTTCGGTGCATACTCACGTCCCCCGAGTCTACGGTTATCAACTCGGCGCACTTCTTGGCTCGCGGGCGATATCTGGCGGTTGTGGGTGAGAGCGAGTTGGTCATTTGGGACGTTGTCTTTCAAACCGGTATGTACATCATGCTGTCTTATTCAGCGCAAGATCTCATAGACATCATTAGTACGGTGGACTCGTGTCACCAAAGCCCCCATCACGTCTCTTCTTCCGCACCCTGATAACGATACTTTTGCCCTGTTTACCTCCTCAGGCGGTCAGGGTACTCGAGTCTCGATATTTTCCGTCGCTGAATCCACGCCGAAGAAGACGTTCTCCCTACCTTTTACTCTCAGAAATCTTGTGTGGTATTCTTCGCGCTACACTTCCTCCTACAATGTCATCGGCATCACCAAGGACTGGATGGTGGTCCGTTTCGGCGATGATATCAAAGGACTTGAAGCCGAGGGCACAAAAGCAACCGAGATCAAAGTCTCCCCCTACGAACGCCGCACGCTCTTCCAAGACATCTTCGGAGCCTCCGTATTCGCAAACACGAGCGAGACGACACCAAATCTCCCGGCTGTTGCATCATCGCCCTCGGCATGGAATGGCGTACAAAGCTCAAGCATCCTGGACGCCCCGGCGCATCTCATGCCTCCTTTGGAGACTTTGTATGGGCCTTTGATGAATACCTTCCTCAAACCCAGAGTCGACAAGGCGACGTTAACGTCCGCCGAACAAGCTGTTGACGAAGATGTGGAGATGGAGGAGGACGAGATCACGACTTCGAACCCTAACAGCGGCCCTGGCCCCACCAGGGATACGGAGGATGACATGAACGCCTTCATCGAACTTTTCAAAGTGCACTCCGTTACCCGTACGTATTCATCTCCACAGACCTTCTCGGAGGCTGACATAAAACGTTTAGGCACACCTGCTTCCAAAGCAAGTAAGATGAATGGATCAGTGAAAGCAAAGAAAGCGAACGGGGTTCATCCTGCGTCTTCTCCAGCACCGCGTACACCTATAGCGACCCCTAAACCATCGAAACCTATCATTCCTTCCGCACTTGAATCCTCCCCACCCCTGATATCTCCCGCCACCAACCCCAAAAAACGCAAAAAGGCCGTAGATTTCTTGTGATCCCTGAAGACAACACATTATATCGTGCGCTATCTATAACATCATTTCGTGTATTCCGCCCTGCATTTGCATAAGTAATGTCATTCTAGTCCACGAAGTCCCTTTCTTTGCTGTCGTCATGACCTATAAGTTACTTGGCCAGAGATCCGCACCACAAATTTGGCCGCAACATCACCAGCTTCCTAAGTATTGTCACAAACCTGGCATTCGCATCTATATTGTTGTATAATTACTGGAAGACCACAACAAGTACAACACCCTTAATTCCCTACATCATTTGGAGAAGTATCATATGCTGCAGTAACTGCCTCCTTTTCGTTAGTATCTGGTTCGACTGCTGGCGCAGGTACAGATTTCGAACTTGAAGGTAAAGCTGTTGCATTCCATCCACTCCTAAAAGCGATGCCAGTAGCAAGTAGAGTTAGGATGTCATTCCAGACCTGCATCCGATTCAGTCGAAACACAACGGTATAGGGTTTGAATACATACCCCACTCATGATTCCGGTCCTCGATGAGCTGTAAAAGTCACCGTCCGTCAGCGTAGAGCCGCAACCACGCTGAAAAAACATACGCGTTCATAGCAAGCGCAAAATTCGCGGTGTTCATGACCAGATGACTCCAATACGCGCTCCACTGGTTTCGCAGCTCTTCCTTCTCGGCAGAACTTAACGATTTGCCTTTTCCTTTGCGTAGATCGCGTTGCCTAGCTTGTATGAGTTTTCTCTCTTCCCTGAGATGCGCAAACTGGAGTACGACGTAGGTCGCCCAGCAGCGACACGACCACAAGCTCAGCTCTCCGGCATTTATGGTGATAATTTCTGGTTTCGTAGTGAGGGGCGGGGCGGAAACAGAAATCTTTGGTGGGAGGACGTCTTGCGAGCGCAGGAAGCTGAGGTGTTCCAGAGGGTAGAAGCCTAACATTGACCATCCTTGGAAACGCTCGATGTTGAGAAGTTTTCGCGTCGGTTGAGGGTTACGTTCCAAAGAAATCATCCACTGGACGATCGGTATAAGGCCTAAGTAAATTAGTTTCTTCAGTCGTCGCCGGTGTTACCGAAATAAGCAGACGAACCCCAGAACCTATGACAGATGAGTTTAGGTCGCCCCCAAGACATAGCTCTTTCAAAAACGCACCTATACAATGTCCTCGAACTCGATAGTATTTTCACGAATTTCAATAGCCGAGGTGCAGCATCGCTAGTGGGGTTTGCCCTGCGCCCGAAACGATGTTGTATTCTCGCTCTAAAGCTCATGTACGCTGCCAGAAGACTGAGAAGGCTCTGTATGATGCTAAAGAATTTACTGAGGATGACACGAACGTTAGACCTGCAATCCTGCGAGAAATCCGGGGAAGACGTACTCGCTACCGCTCCACGTACTGAGATATCTGACCAGATGGTTGATGAACTCCGAGGGCGGTAACCTAGAGAAGCATCCTACAGTAGCATCTGTGAGCTTTGAGAGCGTTGCCGGTTTCGAGTAGGACATGTTGGAAGTTCTACAACTGGGATTGGGCCAGTCGCAGTACTTGGTCACGATTGCCGGCGAACACTGTGACCCGGTTAACCGGCCCTCAAGAACGTGAGATTTCGTTATGTAATCAACAATAGGATATAAATTCCCACAACCAATTTTTTTTCTCTCCATGAACAAACCTCTGTGGACACAAAAGTTCGGACTTGGTATCAGCTTTTCCGTCTCCTCGTCCGCGTTCCCGTCCCCTAGAGCGAATGTAGGTGCCTTCGGGTGCCAGGTCTCTTCGTCGTGCTGGATTATCCTTGTTTGAATGGCTTTTTTCGTGGTCGGAGGCGTCGCCTTTTTGGCAGGTGCTCATGATGGGATGGATGGAGTTATTAGAGGGTATTTTGGTACGATGGAAGTCCTACACATTATCCCACTTTACGAATATCGAGTAATCATTGATCATTTTTCTGCCTACATCAGTCTGGCCTTGACTTGCGTCGAGTTCCGCGTAAGCTTGTCGTCGAATTGAAGTATGAGATCCTGGCTCGGTTCTGTCTGTTGGGGGAATCAGGATGTAAGATCTCCATCAAGCCGCTGGACACCGTACTATTCACGATCAGGCTCACTTATCTTCATGATTTCTAGCGGTAATTGAGTTCGTTTTTCGTATTCTCTCTTCGGGGCTCCCTCAAAAACTCCGAGCCAAATAAGGATTCTCGTTTCCCTGGACCACGATGTTCAAGGAAGTCGACAAAAGTATTTGGTTGGAGCTCGAGAATGATATCATTCTACTTTACAGCTATCAACGAACAAAGAAAGGAAAAGTCTGCGCTGGCAGACCCTAGTTGCCGCCACTGCCAGGACTACACGGCGAATCTGACTCAGCGGTTGCAGTTGACGTTTATCAGGGAAGACAGGATCCCGTAACAGTTCGATAGCAGCAGGTAGTTGACTGGTAGTCATTACTTTTTGTGACGAGCGACTCTGCGCGCCACAGTCTATTACGGACCCAAATGCGACCGTAGGCAGCGTGATCTTCCAACAAGATGAATGTTAGATTCACAGGAACGCACCATTTCACTTGCGCGGTCTCTATCCCCAGGGACACCCAGGCAATCCAGGGGAGTCGGGAACCAAGACTCGATATTAAAACCCCAAAATGTGAAGATGTGAAAGGGATCGAGGGATCGAGGGATCGCCTGAGCAGACTATAACACGTGTGCAGGGAGCCTCATGCATTCGCCCTCCCGACTCAGGACTGCCAAAGAACTTGCAACGTGGTGAAGGGATAACCAGGATCCATGTTTCAGACGGAGTTAGACCCGGGAATGTCGCTAAATTAGACCATGAGAATGTAGATATGCGGGGAAACGCCTGGAAGCAACGAAACGAGATTGAGCAGATCTTGGGGGCTCGACTCGGACGGATTTGGATTGCGAGCTCGATGCTAGCACCTCTGAAAGAGGAAAGGCCTGGAGTCTAAGGACCTTTGTATTTTTTTCTTGATTTTTTTTCCCGAGTGACTTTTTGGTCCCGCGGCAAGGATAACCAAATGAAGGCGATCAATTTCCTTCCTTTGTTCCACTAATTCCGGTCGCTCACCATTTTTCTCTGCTCCAGGGCTACAACCCCCAATTTGCTCGGAATTGGCCGCGACAGCGAAGGAAAGGGAACGGGTATCCTGTCCAAAAGAGAATTTGGTCCGACGTCTTGAAGGAGAAAAATCGAAAAAGAGGAAAAATACAGGGAAAAACGGGAGGGACCGAGCATCGTTACACGCTTGCGATTCGCCTCATTTAACGCGCTGGGGAATTCAAGGCCATGTCCTCTGTTTATTTTCCCGTTCAAAAAGTCGATTCCGTTTGCTCTTTACTTCCTTCCAGATACTAGCGAGCATCAGCAGTCTTCAGATCTCAGTACTCCCTTCCTCCATCTCTCCTCCATCTCATCTTTCTTGGCCGCTGTGGATATCCAGATCCTCGAGTACATCGTAGGCCTTGGCACACACGATATCGACGAACGAAGAATAAAGCTATTTCCGAATCAGAGGGTCATTACCAGCCCTAACGCATCACCAAATAACCGCTTTGACCACTGCGTGTGCTCTTTTTTTTGGGCAACTAGTGCACAGACCCGTTTCCAGGCTTGCATGACAGGCCCTCATCACTATTTAACATATCGATTGGCTCTTTCTCCTCCCATCCCCAGCAAAGTACCTCTCTACTTCCCGGGACACTGTCCAAGCCCTTACCAATTTCTTTCCAAGTGCGTATTCGTCGACATCGGGCCACTGTGTTTCATTAAATTCTGCCTTTTAGATGTCCCACCATGGTCAGCCCAATCATCGAGGACGTGTCTTTCCTAGAGGCCACGCGCAGGCGTCGCGCGGACGCGGCACCGCAATAACCACAGCCGGTGCCGCCAGTCAACCTCCAGCACCAACGTCCTCAACAAGCGGAGCTGCCCAGTCTGTCGCGACCATGGACCCCGGAGCGCTCTTAAAACGGCGTGCCGAACAGATTGTCCGTGAAGAAAAGCGAATAAAAGTCACCATCGAGAAGTACTTAGGCGACTGGGAACCCCGTCCTCTATCTCGAGAAGAAATCGACAACATCAGAGCAGAGTGTGTTGCCCTTGCTTCTGAGGCTGAAAAGCTCGTCGCCGATCGTCCAAAACCACCCGAGCTCAACCAATCCCTCGAACAGACGATCTGGCTCAAAAGGCTCGAATACAAGATCAAGTACTTTCGCATCTTTCCTATCAACGACCTCCCCATCGAAATCATCTCGAACATTCTCCGTTTTGTCATTTGGTCTGCACCTAATCCCACCCTCGGCATTCTCTGGCGTTTGCAAATCACCTGGGTATGCAAACACTGGCGACATGCTGCAATTTCCGACCCTACTATATGGAACGCGGTCTGGTTCAGGGACGCCCCTCCTTTCACTCGCTCATTGGCGTGGGTCGAGAGAGCGGGCTCTTCACAGCTAGATCTGAGGATCAACGATAGCGAAGGCCGGACGTATACGGACGTAGACATAAAACCTTTGCTCGTCCATCTCCATCCCAAGCTTTCCAATCTTCGAATGCTCATTCTGCTCTTCGAAAATTGGGAGCCTATCTTGGCCATTCTCAAATGGATAGAGGAGGCCGGACGAGCTGGTATGGAGTTCAACATCGAACGGTTTGAGCTGCATCGTACTGGATCGCCGTACATCTGGCCAGGCATGCATTTCGAACCCACGGGCTATGGAGATGCTTTGTTTACCCTTTTCGGCGGCCAAAGGGTCCCTTCATTGTCATACTTCACCGTGAATGGTGTCCATTTGGACTGGGACAAATCCGTCCTTGAAAACCTTACCACCCTCGACCTTCGTCGCATGCCAGTCACACTTTGTCCTTCACTCCATCGATTCCGCCAACTCCTTACCCTCAGTCCTCGACTCGAGAAACTTTCTTTAGACGGTGCGGGCCCCAGTGGCGCACCCAATCCTCAACATGGTCTACAGCCCATAGAGTGTGCCCATTTGAAGACGCTTGTCATCGCCAACTTCACCGTTCACTACATCCATTCCATCATGTCCCATTTCAGCGCACCCAACCTCAAAGATCTCACTTTCATGAACCTTTTCCAGGGTGACTACACGCCACTGTACGAGTATGTCACTTCCCGGTTCCCAACCGTCAAGCTCCTCACGCTCTACACTATCGAACTCATCCCGAGCGCCATCAATCCCTTCGTGAGGTGGCTCAATTCGATGCCTAGTCTTGTATATCTTCGAGTGGCGGCCCTCCCGCCTAGCGTTCTCGCCAGTTTCCTATACGAGCCCGAGCTTCTCATGCGACATCCTGCTCTCAAAGACCAGGAACTGGCATCCCGGATGCAGATACGTGCCGACCCAGCTCCCGGCTCACCCACCGCCAACCGCCGTCGTCAACTCCCAAAACCGGAAGACGCCAAAATCATCTGTCCGAGCCTTCGCGTCATCGAGTGTCAACGGATGGAGGAGTCGTTGCTAATCGACTTTGGGAAGGCGAGGAAGATGCTCGGCGTCCCCATCAACAAGATTTACATCCCACCCGAGATGGCGAAGTCGATGAGTCATGCGACATACACGGAATGCAAGAAGTTCTACAGCCAGATTAACATCATCGACATTGGGGCGAAGACGCCTGAAGAGGAAGAATTACTGGGTAGCTAGAAGCAATTTCTTTTCCCCTTCATCTTTTTTTTTTTTGGTTATTAGTTTTCGGAGGCGAGGGGAGTGGAGGGGCGGGGTCGAAGACGAATAAGAATTGTACGTAGCAGTCATTACATTTGTATCAATGGCTTTTTTTATCTTTTTTCTTTCTTTCTTCCTACATCTCTTCTTTTCTATCTTAATCGGCATATTCTACCTCTCCAGCATGGATGTTCTTCCGCAAGTCGCATCGTATTTTTACTTCCATCTTGTTTCATGCTTGCATTTTTCTTCACTACTTATCCTGTAATGTGTCTATTCTCCGGTGCACATACTCGTTTCACCTCACCTCAGATCTACATCGACTCAGTACTTACTGTATTACCAGTGACTACCTTAGGTGCATTGTTGACAATATTGATATTTTTCTCTGTCAAAATGTTATGGTGGTTAGGCCACTTCACTCACGACCGAAGCATGCTCAAGATCCATCAAATGGCTTGAAAGGAGGCTTGAGAAGGCATTCAGGTTGTACTTGGGCGGTAGCGGAAGTAGCACATCTAACCCGCGTGATCAAAATGGTCCGTGCGCACTCGGAAAGTATAAAACCAAGGGTCGGACATGTTGGCACCTCATACTTACCTTGATGGCACAAGCCCCTTCACGTACTGCGGTTTGTGGGCCGTGGAAATCCTTCATAGCACGGCGACCTTGTCCATACAGAGGGTGTCTGCGGTTTGTATGGGCTTCGGCTCATGCACCGTCTCAATATTTCCCTGTCCTGCCACGGCCACTCTGGCTAGGCGGGCACCTTTTTTTTTATGCCGGTTCGCGGTCCTAACCCTAACCCTAGAACAGCCTATTATAGTATTTTATGTAGATACTTCCCTACAAATGACAATGTTTTTCTCCTTGACCTTCGCTTCCATTCAATATTGGTTCGACACTGAGCAAGTTCAGACCTTCGAAACACTGCAGACAAGTCAAGGATGTTGATATTCACGAGCTATTACACCATGAAGCTCGTTCATATACTGTAACATTAAGGGATTGATCAAGAAAACTATTGTGAATGTACTACAGCCGAAGCCTAACCTCAACTCTTAAGTTTCCCAACCTCTGCAACCTTTCCCGCATCTCTTCGCCATTGAACCACACCTGAAGTTCTGTCTTCTTTGCCTCCCGCTGGTGACCATGAAGGATCATGTCTGGGTAGATGGAAAGGTACAGTCCGACATTGAGCAAACCACACGTCCTGCGTGATTCCGTCATCTGTTGGAGAGCCTCCAGTGTTCCGGGCGTCAAATTTGGAAAATAAAAATCAGTGATGAAGAGGGTATTAAGCTTGGGGAACAAAGGACCATGCTCATTATCGGGTTGTGTCGCGAGAATGGTAAAGAAGTTGGCGACTGTCATGTCGAGTGACAACCGATCCCTACAACTAGGATCTATGAATGCGATGACATCGACCGCTATAGAAATCACATTTGGGCAACTTCGAGCAATGCGCGCTATGGTCAGGGAGTCATGGAAAGCTGAAGGAGGCGCAGAAATCCTGATTGATTGGAGAGTTTCGCATGAAGACCGCTCCAGCATGGCGGCAAACGCTACCTGACCGGGATCTGGTCGAATGGAAGGATTCACGTCGTACTTGAGCTCCAAGTTAACGCACGGGAGCGTTGAGGACGTCAAAGACGTTTTGTAGATGAACGTGGGACCCGGCCGAGATGTCGAGATAGCGCAGATCAGGCAATTCTACGACGCTCGTCTCAGCGGTTTCCGTGCTTCCTGCATGAGTGTCCCAGAATTTCAGCCGCAAGTGCTGAACATGAGGCAGAGCAGAAAACACACGAAACCAGGATTGACGATCCCCTGCCGAAAAGTTTTCGATGGCGAGTGAAGTCAAGCGATCGCAGGGCAAAATTGTTGTTATATTGGGTGTGAACCCCGTCCCCACTGTAATGAGATTCGGCGCATTTCGAATGGCTCCCCAGAACGATCGACTCTTGTCGTTATCTACCTCCCCGGGCCCCTCGTTAAGTCTACGTCCTTCTCCGGTGTTGTGGTTGTAGAACATCTTCAGATGTGGAAGGGAGTTGTCCTCGAGACGAGGTATGAGATCAAAGAACACGGACGATTTGTGGCATCGCAATGATAGTGATTTGCACCGCGAAAAAAGTTGAAAAGCTGTCCTGGCCAAGTCGTATCCAATGTCCTCGTCCTCCATCAAGTCCCAGAGGGACACAAAGTACAAATTCAAGAGACAGCCCTGCATCCTCTCGACATAAAGATTGAGAAGTGGACGAGGGTCGCTTTCCCGAAACTCCCCGATGCACTTGAGGTCAATCGACGACCACAACGACGGTTTCCGAATGACGATGTCCCTCCATCTTGAACAGACCTGCGAAAGATTCAAAGTGGGAGTAGTTATACGGAATGGGGAGATCGAGAGCGAAGCGTTGTCTGCGAAACCCGGTCTGGTGTGTTCTTCCAGGCTGCACACATACGAGAATATCTGGTTGAGAACCTCGACTGGAAAACGTCGGAGAGAAGATACGAATCCACAACGTTGTGCGATCCGACTCTCTACCATTGCCTTCTCGCGTTCGAGCTTCTCCATCGTCTGGCGCAGGCGAGCAATCTCCTTGTTGTATCGTGCCACAAGATGTTCGTCCATCTCGATGAGGTTGTGAACGCTGCGAAGTTCGGTTTCTGTCGGTACATAACTGTATTGGAGCGATGTGGACGACAAAGGAGGGACGATGGAAGGTGTGAATAGATAATTACAGCGATGACATATCGTGGTTGGCTGTAGCTGAAGTGGATTGAGGATATCAATCGAACTGGCTGTGTGAATCTCGTTCGAGGCCATCTAGTGTATCATCAGAACTGACAGCCGTTCTGTTAATCTTTTCAAAGAAGTCAGATTCGTACCTCTGGTGAGCTCCTGCGGCTTCAGTCGAGCTTGACTCTCGCTCTCAAAGTGGTGATGATGGTGGGTGGAAGCCAACGTTTATGTAATGTTCAAGCCTCGACAATTTCCTTCAAATTCGTACAGGCGTCGCAAGCCTGAAATGGGCAAAGGCAAATGCCTAACGAAGGGACTATATTGTACACTCTAGTAGTGACTGAAACTGAAACTAGCTATCCGAGTGCCGGATTCCCTCAGCCTCTTCCTCCGGTGAGCAGCCTTTTTCTCCACTAGAAGTTGTTTTATAGCTTTCCTCCTCTCGTCGTGGGTTTGCTGCTCAGAGAGTTCGGAAAGATCACGTCCGTCGTCCTCCAGTCGGAAATGTAGCCCTATCTGATCGAGTGGCGATTCGCGAAACACCACCTGTCTCTGTGATCCGTCTTCGAGATTCTGCAATCCCTAGGAAGTTGTCTATCACCGGCCCAGCGACAGAGACCTTGCAAATGGTCACTGCCAAGTCGAAGGATCGCAGATTAGGGAGTAGGGGTTGAGAAGTTTCGTTCTTGGAATCAAAACCTGAACCGGATTGTGGATCACTGCTGGCAACCATGAGACTGGAAAGGAACTTGGGAATGATTTCGGATTCGCATCTGTGTATGTTCTTGACGGTCATGCCCAGCCGAGTCACACTGGGACACGCTGAACAGATATCGGAAAGCGAAAGGCTCATCAAAACAGTCACATCAACTTCGAGGCTGATGTCCGATATTGTACAAGAGGATCGCTTGACCATGTTGATTAAGGCCGGGCCCAAGGCCACTTCCTCCTCCGCGATCTCTACCTCCATCGAGTCCGCCGAGACAGAAAGGTGTCGGAGTGATGGAAATGTGAAGATATCGAGGAGACTAGCCACGTCAGTGGCATACTCCGAGTATGCGTTGAGGCGTCGAAGACTTTTCAGCTCTATATGAATGTCGAAGAATATGGGATCGGCCCAATCCCGGCGGAAGTCCACGGTCAATGAATGGAGTTGGAGTGCTGCAGAGAGGTGCTGCAGTGGTCTGACATTGTCAAGTCCCTCCCTGTAGAGGATCAAGTGAATGGAGGTGAGTTGTGCCCATGGAAGGAAAGGGAGGACGAGCGGAGAGAGGGAGGTCTGGCAATGCAGAAGTCTGGGAGTGTTGTCACGTATTCCATGCCAGAACGAGTTATCCATGTCCACAGGGTCATCTTCCTCGTTCATCATGTCCGTATCAAGTCTCAGTGTCTCTAAGAGAGGGAACTGCATATCTTCAACACCCCAATCGGCGGATAAGAAAGGAAGGAATTCGTATATTCCGAGAGTTTTGCAGCGAGAAAACTCTCTCGTGAGAGTTTGCATGACATCGGGGTCAGCCGCAACTTCCTCCGGATCGTACCCAATGGCGCCTCTGATGTACAGGTCCAAAGGACTTCCCTTTGACCTTTCCAGATATCGGAGAAGGCTGTCCAAGGCATTGTAGTGGTAATGTTCATCGATATATACCGAGATGGAGGCCCACAGGTTAGGCAACCCAACGACAATTTCTCTCCACCTCCAACAGACCTGTGAGAGATGCAAGGTAGTTACTTCAGGCTGTTTCCCGTCGGTTATTCGAAGCGAGCCACCGAGAACACCTCTCGGTGCTTTGGAGTAGCTGTCTTCTGACTGCGCTGCACAAACGAGGGTAAAGATGTGACTGAGGATTTCAACAGGCAGGCGTCGTATAGTGAGGAGCGAGCTCCGAAGTTTTCCGATGTGTTCCATAACCTTCGCCTTTTCGTTTTCTAGTTTTTCGGTGAGTAGACGAAGTCGCGTGATTTCCTGGTCGTATCGTTCGACTAGATCCTCTTCATCCTGGATCGTGTTGAGAGCTTCAACCATTTCAGTCCGTTCTGGGATATAGGTCGACCGACAGAGCTCGAAAGAAACCGGTTTTAAGAAATAGTTTGGATTGAATAAGTACTTGCATTGATGGCAGAGGACGGTGGGTCTCAACGGTACGATGATTGTGTCGGACATTGTCACGAAGCTCTTTTCCCAGCTTGAGTGATGAATGTCAACAGGTCACTAAAGCTGAGAATGCACCAAAAAGTACTGGCCTGCGAGACTTCTAGAGCTCGAGGGTTATAGCTTGCTACGCCTTGTGGGTGTGATGAGGAACCAAGAAGCAACTTTACGCGATTGACGCGAACCACGCGCTTCTAAGGCGCCTAAATAGGCTATGATACGTGCAGTGCATGCCACAGGACGTATCGAGATCTTAAATAACCGCACAGACTGAATTTGGCAAGGCCAGATAGACAACAAAGGCACTACTAGCGTACACAAATCAACCTATATAACGCTGGCTACTCGTTTTCTGATGAAAGCTCAGATGAGCTATTCTAGTACCAGATTCCCGTAGCTTTTTCTCCCTACTACGGACCTTGAACTCCACGATCTCGCGAGCAAAGTACTCCGAGTTTTCTTTCTTCTCATCTTGGATTTGTCGTCCGTGTAGGACAAAGAGCCCTACTCTTTTCAGTTCAAAACATAGCCCTATTTCTCTGAGTGAACAGACTCCGCCCGTATCCGAGACGCCACAAGGTTGGACTCGAGACTCTGCGACCCTCAAGAAGGAGTCCATCACCCGCCCAGCGATAGAGATCCTGCGAATGTCCACCGACAGGTCAAAGGACGTCAACTTGGGAAGCAAAGTTTGCGTAGTCTCGTTCTTGGTGTCAAAACCCGAACTGGAAGGTGAATCCGCGATCGTAAGACTGGACAGGAGTGTGAAAATCATTTTGTCGTCGGTTAACCCACCCTTGATGGCTAAATCGAGTCGAGCCATACTGGGGCACACCAAAAAGATACTGGACAGCGAGCAGCTCCTCGCGAGAGTATCGTCGACTTCGAGGCGCATGTCCGATACCGCACAGGAGGACCGCTTGATCATATTGATCAGGGCCGAGCCCAAGGGCACCTCCTCCTGACTGATCACGACCTCCATCGAGTTTGCCGAGACATAAAGGTGCTGGAGGGATGGAACTGTGATGGTATTGAAGAGAGTGGCCACAGTAGTAGCATACTCTGAACGCGCCTCGAGGTGTCGAAGACTTTTCAATTCTACCTGAATGTCGGGGAAGATGACATCGTCCTCATATCGGCGGAAGTCCACGGTCAACGAATCGAGCTGGGGTGCTGTAGAGAGATGCTGTAACAGTCTGGTATTATCAGGTTGCTGATAGAAGATTAAGTGTAATGAGGTGAGACGCGCCCACGGAAGGAAAGGAAGGATGAGCGGGGAGAGTGGGGTCTGGCAATGCAGAAGTCTCGGAGCGTTGTCGCGTATGCCACGCCAGAAGCAATTGTCCATGTCCATGGGGGCATTAACTTCTTCCTCTACCGCACCAATATCGCCAAGGCGTAGTGTCTCTAGGAGAGGGAACTGCATATCTCCAATATCTGGAACGACCGTTAAGAAGGGAAGTGCTTCGTGCACTCCGAGGGTTTTGCAGCGAGAAAGCTCTTTCGTCAAGGCTTGCAACATAGCAGGGTCAAACGCAACTTCATCCACACCGTACCCGACGGGGCCTCTGAGGTGTAAATCCAAAGGACTTCCTTGTGATCTTTCCAAATATTGGAGAAGAATTTGCAAAGCGCCGTAATGGTAAAACTCATCGATGTATACCGAGATGGAAGCCCACATGTTAGGCGACCCAATGAGAATCTCCCTCCACCTCCAACAGACTTGTGAGAGGTGTAAGGTGTTCACTTCAGCGTGTGCCGTACCCACGTGAAGCGAACCACCGAGGACACATCTAGGTCTTCTGGAATAGCCAGTGTCTTCCGACCGCGCTGCACATACAAGTGAAAATATATGACCGAGGATTTCAACGGGTAGGCGTCGTACAGTGATGAGAGAGCTGCGAAGTTTTTCGATGTGCTCCACGACCATTGCCTTTTCTTTTTCTAGTTTTTCGGTGAGCAGATGAAGCCGGATGATTTCCCGGTCGTATTGTTCAACCAGATTTTCTTCATCCTGGATGGTATTGAGGATTTGAGTCTTTTCAGTTCTTTCGGGGATATAGGTCGATCGACGAAGCTCAAAAGAGACTGGTTTCAAGGAATAGTTTGGTTCGAATGAACATTTGCATTGGTGACAGAGTACGGTGGGTTCGAATGGTATGGACATAGTTTTTGACATGATCATCAAGCTGTTTTCCGAGAGCTTGAGTAAAACTTATTGCTGAATCATTTTATCTAAGAGCGTACCGAGTAATATGACCCTGCGAGACTCCAAAGCTTCAGAGCTTGAGGGTCGGCGGCTTTGTGAATGTTGAACAGAGTGAGCAACTAATTAAGGAGATTAGACCATGACGCGGTTGACGCAAACCCGAATCACGCGCTTGAGGCGCTTATCCTTGCTTACCCGACGACATAACGCGCAAAATCACAAAAGCAATCTATACACGCACATAGTGCTTGCATACTGTACGTATCGAGACCTCTTGTTGATATACTTATACACAAGTTACTTAGGCTCACTCCGAGCTCCATCTTCAAGCAAAAATAGATATCCTTGGGTCGATGTCGGCGGGATCGTTCAGCTGTTTGAGGGAAGCTTTTGAGTCGCAAAAAAGATAGGTAGTGGGGATAGTACGTACCCTAATGTTCTTGTTGAGAGCACTGATAGCCTTAACTTCGTCCTCCGAGAGATCGAAGGAATCGGATTGCAAGTTTTCGACCAATCTCTTCGCGTTGTTGCTCTTAGGCACAATTGCGAGACCGCGTTGAGTGGCCCAACGGAGCAGAACTTGGGCGGGACCTGGGGATCAGGCGTCAATCACCTACTGCATGAGATTGTAGAAGGAGAGACAGACTCTTCTCATGTCGTTTAGCAGCCGTCGCGACCACATCCTGTTCAAACAAAGGACTAATACCTCCTCCCATGCCCAATTCCAGGTAACTTTGGGGTCCGAAGGAGGAGTACGCTGTTACCGCGATGCCGAGGGTCTTTGCAAGCTTCACCAAAGGCTCCTGGGTCAGGTAGGGATGAATTTCAACTTGTAAAACTTGAGGCTGATATCGGGCATAGCGCATGACGTCGATGATGAGAGACCCTTGAGTGTTGCTAGCAGGAATAAAAGCTCAGGATGCACCTGACTTTCATGTGTCGAGATGGAATGCCTACCTGATACCAATATTCTTCGCGATGCCATCGTCGACAAGTTCCTCCATCGCGGTCCAGGTTTCTTGGTACGGAACATTGGCTGTTGTATTCAGAAATCGTGAGAATGACGGCGCAGAGCACAGAGAGAGGGAACTCACCGAGAGTCACAGTCTTCTTGTCGTCTCCCCACCACTCTGGTGGGTATCTGTGAGCAGGGTCAACGTAGGCCAACGAGACCGGGAAATGGATCAGGAAGAGATCAAAGTAGTCGATGCCCCAAAGGTCGAGTTGGGACTTCGCCATTGGTTTGACCTGATGCAGAGTCAGCCAGTGATCGTACACTCGAGTAACGGCGCAAAACTTACATGCTCCTTGGCGTGGAAAGTGTTCCAAAGCTTCGAGGTAATGACTAAGATGTGTGAGTGCAAGTGTCTGTCGCGGTTGAGACCCATTCTTACACAGATCTTCTCTCTTCACCAGACCATCGGCGATTGCACGGCGCACACCTTCTCCAGCTTCCTTTTCATTACCGTAGTCACCAGCTCCATCGAAAAGCCGGTATCCAGCTTTTATGGCGGCGTAAACAGTCTAGCAGAAGCTATGAGAAATTCCAGTTTGAAGAATCGCTGTGTCAAATGAACCCACATCTGCACAAGTCGAGTTGGTGACCTACATAGTCGATTTCCGTCAGAGAAAACAGCCAAATATTGCGTTGATGCCACTCACTTTCCATAGCCCAAAGCTGAGAATGAGAGTTATCAGAACAATTCCACCCTTGAGAACTCTGGCGATCAAACCTACCCAATAAGTGGCATCTAAAGACCTCCATTAGCCAGAGTGCGTGCGTTGGATGTAATCAACCTCACCTTTTGGCCTGTTCTAGTCAATACGACGGACATGATATTTATTCACAATTTGCAGTTGTTTCAAAGATGATGGGAGTTGAAGGAGACCAATGTCAGGAAGGGTGCACTCCTTTATAGACCAGTTTGCCCAATGCCCACTACCGTTTAAAGTCGGCTCCTTCCCCCGAAATTGTTCCATCATCATGGGACTAAAGCTTTGCCTTGAATTGGGATCCATGTGAGAGGCGTGTCCTCAGTCCCACAAGACTACAGATGGGAGAAAAAGGCACCGAATGTGTATAACGGACGCCGAAATGAGGGATAGGAAGGAAGTAACGGACCGGGACGCGAGGTGAAGCGAAGCGCGTCAGTGATCACGTGCACCAATTTTTCTTCTCCCTCAAGTCATTCGGTGTCGACGGGGACGACCTGGTACTCCAGCCGTATATTCGACGCCTGCAGACGGTCGAGTAGCTGGAAGTGAGTGAAACTTAAACCTTGCCGCTATGGTTAATTGATTTTTCTACTCCAGGAGCTCTATGACTAGTGGAAGAACCAATTTTCTGGACGTGACATGCGATTTCATGTTCTTGGAATTGGATCTATTGGTTCTCTCATATCTCACCACCTGCGTCGCTCACTTCCATCTGGACACTCAGTCACCCTCATACACAGAACTCTCCGACAAGCTCGAGATGCTCAGGACAAGGGAGGAGTCATCCGCGTGGACCGTGCCGGGGTGGTTGAAACCTCGTCGGATTTTGCCTCAGAAGTGTTTGAAGGAGTTGAAATTGGACCGCGAATACAATACAAGACGACCTCAGAAGCAGCCCAGGTGCAGAGGAACGAGAACCAGATGCACGAGAATAGTATTGAGTCCCTGTTTGTCACGGCAAAGGCAAACCAGACACTCCCAGCCCTCCGAAGACTGTCATCCCGATTATCTCCACATTCCACGATTGTCCTCATGCAGAACGGCATGGGGGTATATGAAGAACTCATCCAAGAGCTGTTCCGCAATCCGTTATCCCGACCTCACTTCATTCTCGCGTCCAACACCCACGGCGTGTATCCCAAAGCGCCATTCGAAGTCGTTCACGCCGGAGTTGGAGAAATCAAGTTTAGCATCATGCCAGATCCAGCGGGAAGGAATTTTGAAGCAGCATTCGACCCTTCCTTGTATCCGCCCGACCGACGAGGAAAGCTCTCCGACATCGTGCAGTCGGAAACGGACCCCCAATTTGCGCGATATAAAAGCTTGCGTAACTCGGTCGCGGCACTCGTCCTTATGGACGCGCTCAATGCGACCTGGGTACCGATGGAGGAGATGCAGATTGCCATGCGACGAAAAGTGGTGGTTAACTCTGTCATTAACCCACTCACGAGTGTCATGGGGTGCAGAAACGGGGAGATTTTCAAGACGGAAGCCGGGATTCAGATGATGCAGTTTGTTTGTCGCGAAGCAGCTCGTGTCTTTGCTGCTGAGGCGGCAGAACAAGCGGGGATTAGCTCACATCCAACCAGGACAGAAGAGGGGGACGAGGACCAGACGCTATCCTTCCGTGTGTCGCCTCTGCTGGAAGCCAAGTCTTTGGAGAAGGAATGTCTACGTATCGCTGAGGCAACGAAGCACAACATATCTTCTATGCTAGGCGACGTCCGCAGAGGATCAAGGGAAACAGAGGTGAACTATATGAATGGCTACCTCTTGAGACTCGGACGGAAATACAACATTCCAATGCCTACGACATTGGCACTTTGGAGAATGGTCTATATGAGGTCTGCCATTCCACTTGATACGACGTTTTAGGAATATAGGATAGACATTAATACACTTTAATCAACTATGAAAGTCACCACTCAAAGAGAAATCTGGAACGAACTTTGCTTTGACTTTAGACGCCTTGACGCGTGCGCGTGAAGTATCTATTTGGGTGACACGGCTGATCAGATCACTGGAAAAGGCCATCACTTTAGTGTATAGCCAGCAGAATCAATTCAACAGCTGTTCACAGCAAATCTACGGCAACCGTCAGAGGGAGGGTTTGGGTCATGTTCTCTCGACGCCCTTTCACCTTGACTTCTATCAAGACCTCATTCCGATGGACAACTGCACGGACACACAAGACTGGAGGTTTATGGACCCGGATATCTCTGGACCGGGTGTAAGAGTGAGTTATCTTCACTATGTCAGAGCTCTAACAAGATTCTAACGAGTCTGCATAGGTCAGCTTTTACTTGCAAACGTTCTTCCTAGGTTCGCCTCGTATAATGCATAAAGTCGTTTTCTAGCTAATCAGGCTCGTGGCCACCTCCTTCGCTAGTGGTCCTGGTCAACCGGTCATGGCAAGACGCGCCTATCGCACTGTGGACCTGTATAGCGATGAGCTTCGGGCTGACCGTTGCGGTCCTCGCTAATTTCAAGTCTTTCATGACCTTACTTGAAGTCCTGCAGGTATGCAATCTAGTCTGGTGAGTCTCAACGCTCAAAGACTGCAATAACATCGCTGAGACCTTCGGACCGTACAGGTTGGCGAATATTGGAATATTCGTCTCGTTAGCTAGCTATTCCCGCCAGAAAGCAGGGAGTCGGAGAGCCAAGCCAGGGCGTCGTATCATTGACTATAAAGTCAAATTCGGAGCGATGTTCCAGACGTTGTTCTCTATGGTTCTAACAGTTGCAATGTGGTGGGTTTAGAAGTCCTTCGAGATTCAGAAAGCCAATTCAAAACGTCATCAATGATCAGGAGCCGCATAGAAGACATTGGGAGACTGGCCAACAGCAATGAACAAGACGAAGTCCGATACGTGTTCTTCGTCTGGGCAACGAAGGCGACGGGAACAGCAAAATTCGTGGGGCTTGCGTTATCCTCGCTCTTATTGGCCCTCTATACAATTCTCAGCTTGAGAGAAATGTATTCTTTCTGCTGCAATCGACGAAGAAAGGCCTCCAAAGACAAAGTCCTGATAAGTCCACTACCTACAGAACTCAAACAAACCGCCTCTCACTCTCCTTCCTCGCCCATCGGGCGCACGTCGGATTCGGTAACTCCACCCTCACCGTCTCAACCGCGCACTCCTTTAGCAAACAATCCTCCGACTTCTGACGTTGAAGGAGTTACCGGTTCTAAACTTCGCCGCCCCAGACGCCGCCGTTGGACCTCCCACAATCTCGACCCCATGTTTGTAGGCATCCTCATAATAGAGCTCCTCGTTTGGACGTACTTTGTCGTCTCTTGTGAGAAGCTTATCGTCCTTAACGACGCTAATGACGGAGAAGCCCTTGGCTTTGGGCAGGTGGGTATCACCCTTTGGATCGCTGTATGTATCGCGAGCTGATTCAATTCCTTTCCCGCGATCCAGATTGTGGCTCTAGCCGTCGTGACCCCCTCACTACTGTCAATGGTGAGTGCCATTCGTGAGAATGGCTTTGGACGATTATCTGGCAAGAAGAAGGATCACCGGAAATCTCGCTCTGGGAATCGTAGTCGCCGCCAACCAAATGGGGTCAGCGAGGTAGTGTAGTCTTTTGAAGAGTGGCTCGCCCACACTGGTTTTCGGTAGTCATCCATATGTATCCTTAGCATCGCAACTTAACGAATTACATTCTCATCTCATTGTGCTAGCGGGAGCGACACATTGAATCCAATAACGAATGACAGATTTCTGATACACTAAGTAAAGTCCATAAAAATACCACAAGACGTAAAGCCCTTTTCCCATGTTAATGATCATCCGCATCTGGTGTACCCCAACGTACGAGTCTCGTCACCCCATCATGCCATGTTGCGACTCTCCTTTGGGCAATGACGGACATAGTCGATCTGTCAGTACCAACGAACCCTAGACCCCTTGATTGGATCGCGGCGTCGATAAGCGGTGGGTACCTATTCGTTTTAGGTATTGTCACGGTCGAGAAAAACAGCGAAGAAGCAAAACACATACCAGTCGCCGTATTTAGCTTTAGTTTCCGAGTGGTCAGGTGTCTTCCATCCAAGATCGGCCACGTCCTTCCACCACGTTTGGTTTCTCTCGTCGCTGGTCATGATAACATGTTCGACTCGAATTCCTTTCTTGTCAAAGATTTCGTCCTTCACTTCTTGTACACGTCGAGCGATGACGGGTAGTGTGGCGAAACACTCATGAAGCGGAACTTCGAAGCACCAGTCTTGGAAGTCGTTGTGCCGAACATGAATGCCAATGTACTAAGGCACAGAATGATAGGGTTTAGCTGAAGTCCTCTCTTCTCATGAAGTAAATCTTACGGGAGGTGTAATTTCGCTCTCTTTGAGCCCGAGAGCTCTGTTCACGTATTCGTCGGCCAATTTGGTGATACGAGGTGCCCAATGCATGTGTCGCGCAACATGTCGCCAAACAGGACTGTAGTCCTTCTCAAACTCCCAAGACTGGAGCGACGATTAGACGCATGACTGAGTATTCAATCGTTCTGCCCACCTGTTGCGCGGCGACATAGTACAAGTAGTCGTAGCATAACATCTGCTCGTCCGGGGGAAGGGTATGTTGATGTGTAGGAGATGCGAGTGGTGGAACCAAGTTCTCCTGGCGAGTTTCCGGGAAGCCGAATCGAGCCAAAGTCCAGAATAAAGTGTGAGGATCATGAGGAGCATCTGGAACGAGACGAATCCATTCGGGAGTCTTTGTGTAAGAAATGTCTTTGGAGAGTCGTGAAGGTGAGTTGGAAGTCTTGCGTTGATCACTGATGTTCGGACTCACCGAGATGTAAAAGTCCTGGAGCAACGCTGTCCCGAGGGCCTTCTGACCCAGCCTGTGCAGTCCACCAAACGGACCAGCAACCTATATCTTCAACCTCGACGCTCTTCTCATCCTTCACCTCCCTCCACTCCAAGACAGGCTTCCCTAATTCTTTCCGGAGACGAGGCACATCAAACACATCTCCAAATGTAATCGGTGGTACTTCTCCGCCGATATGAGTGGGGACGAAAACGGGTAAGACGGGTACGCGGTCTGTTATAAGTGCCAAATAGATCAGGTTGGCCTGAGATTGGATTTCAGTTACTGGTGATTGAAAGATGGAGTTGAATGGCTACTGACATAGGTGATAACATCGTTCGCTAGAGAAGGAAAGTCAAGTCAGTGGTAGTCCCCGCTTGAATGAACGCGACTCACTCCATCCAGAATTTGGCCACGATGTCAAGTATTGAACATCCGGGCGAAGATTGTCTATCGCATTGTTAGCCCTCAAGACTTTACGGTATAATTGTACTTGGTACCTCTGAATTTCGCAGTCGGTGGTCCCTTCAACCAATCTCGCGGGTTGAGAGGATCCAATTCCTGCTGTTGCCTCGTGTGGTTGAGAATTGGGAGATCAGGGACAACGGTTTCAGGCTCAGTTGCATGGTCTAGTGTTGGTTGTATCCATCTATGACTTGTGTTCCACGAGGAGAGTGAGAATAGACCCAATAACGAGACTACTGCGAGAGAGGCACAGGCAGCCAAGAGAATTCGTTTCCGTTGGTGAGGTGACATTGACCGCGATTTCTTGTTTGTAGGGAGAAGTGACTCCTCAGATTCTTCTTTTGCAAGCTTTAGAATCCAGCTAGGCTTCCTTTCGGAGTCCATGGATTGGATGAGCTGTCTTGGGGAAAGGGAACAAATTTAAGAAGGCATGAGGTCCGTCGGCTTGTATATTCCGTGTGAATGATACTGTTCCCGAGATCATAGAATTTACGGGTCACAAAACGGTCACAAAAGTGACAGTGTGACAATATGGCTTGTTCTCTCCGTTCCTTGGCCATTCACAAATTGCGCTCAGGCTTCCGCACCCTTATAAACATGTGTGCAAACGAATTATTCCCCTTCAGTAGGATCTCTTCGGACTTTCCTCCTTCTCGTTCTCGTTCTTCAAGATGGGCTCCCTCAACCCAAATACTCTCAAAGTTGCCGGCGTCGTGACATTTTATATGTCTGCCGCCCTGGTGGTGAGCTCTGGACATTGATCATCATACGTTCCTCGTCGTGATTGATTCTTGACAGATGGTTTTTGTGTACGCTATTCTAATGCTCTGAATGTACAGAGGCTCAAACGAATTATAACAGCAACAAGGCCGTCCTCATTCAAGCACCCCAGTTACCTCTGTTGTTCCTCTTCAACCAGCTTATCATCGCGGTCGTATTGCTACACGCCTCCGCCGCGTTCTCAAAGAGCATTCAAATTCCAAGATTGGACCTTCAAGTTGCGAGGAAGCTACTACCGGTCGTCTCTGTCAATATCATCGGACTGGTATTCAATACACTATGTTTGCGAGGAGTCGAGGCGTCGTTCTTCCAGGTGCGTATCGATATCCGTCGTATACAGCCCGGGTCCTTGAGAGGTTGAAATGTGCTTTGCAGATTGCCAGGGGAATGCAATTGCCGCTCACTATATTCATATCCTCACTCAACACACACTCCACGCCCTCGACGAGGGTTATCGCTGCCGCTGCCATTGTCACTTGTGGCTTTTTCGTTGGGATTGCCCCCAATTCTTCCATCCCTATAACTGCGTCCCCCTCGCTCCTTTCGTTATTTTACGGACTCCTGTCCTCACTGTTCATCGCCGTGCACGCAGTTTTGATCAAGAGTTCACTCCCCCACTGTGACAACTCGACGATCCAACTTGCGTGGTGGACCAACGCGGGATCAGCTATTCTCATCTTACCCTTCATTCTTCTCAACGGAGAAACAGGCGTCATTCTCGAAATGGTCAAGCGTGGCGACAAGGAGTTGAATGTCTTCGCATGGGGAAGCTTAGTGACAGGAGTATTCGGGTTCCTGCTCTGTGTAGCGGGATTGCTGAGCATTAAAGTCACAAGCCCAATCACACATATGTTTTCAAGCGTACGTATGCATCCCTGGATATTCGAGAATCTATTTTTAACTCACTTCGGCTGAGCAGGCAGCGCGCTCGGTGATTCAGACCCTCCTGGGGGTGTGGCTCTTCCGCGATTTGTTAACAATGTACGTGGCCCTCCTAGTAATCTTTGATATCATCTCAACCCCCGCAGTAACCGTGGTTCCTCTATTCTTATCATCCTTGGTGGTACGATGTAAGTCGGACAATTGCATCCTCCAGATCCCCACTCAAACCCCGCGTCCAGGTATTATACATGGGTCAAATCGAATGAACAACCGCCACCACCACCCCGTCAACCTGTTGATCTCGAGGCCACTGGACGCGAAGACAAAGATAAATCAGGTAAAATTAATTATACCGTTTTAACTCTTCCGGAGACTGATCCCAAAAATAGCGAATTAATGTTGAATATGGACTTTATGAATACCGACGTAGCAAAATCTGTAGCGAAGAGATGGCTGACAGGTTTGCGGCGGCAAGGGTCACCGTGCCTTGTTCCTTGGGATATACAGTGGCTCATTCTTCCCGTAGCGATTGATGTTGCACTAAAATTATCGTTCATCCTTACCGCTGAGAACGCGTCTTTAACCAAGCTAGGCCAGGGTTGGTTGAACCCATACGGCCTGCGTAATCTCCCTTGCCGCCGCTCCATCAAAAAGCAATTTATAGAAATCATCCGAAATCATTACGGGAGTTCCGAAGAATTGCTCGAGGTTCAAGGATTTCACCGACATAAACTACTCGTAAAGTGACCGTGACTTCTTAGAATGTCTGTGGTTTCTGGGCAGTGCTCTCGAAGTTTTCTCCTTTCGAACCTGCAAAAACTCCGTCGGCCATGAAGGGTTGATTATTTTCCACGATGGATACCACAAGCCGACATGCAGAAGTTAAATGAGGCGACGCCTCAACGTGTGTTACAACATCCTCCCCCCGGATCTCCCCAAAATCCTCATCACACGTCTTCAAACCCTACTCCCCCACTCTCACTTTCTCGTCCAACGTGGTCAACAATGCCTGCCAGAACACTCACCCAGAGGATGCATGAGCGACAACTGGGAGAAACAGAAGTATCTTACTTCCTACCGTCGAGAGAGGATGGAGTCAACGACATGTGGGTGATAATCATCGGTCACCGATCTATCCATAGCTTGACCATCTGCTGACCGTTCTGGCCGCCAGGTATCTTCACCTAGGCTTCCGTGCTTCCCCGGATGTGGTTCGACAGAGTAAAGTCTCACTGGTATGGGCGATCCTCAGACTCAGACATCCATTGCTCGCGTCAAGTGTGAGGATGAATGACTACGACGATGTCAGTTTCGTGTGAGTGCCCGGTCCATCCCTGCCTAAGGGTTCCACCGCTCTAGATGTGGCGCTGAACGTTTAACCTTGTATTTTTCTACGTTTAGGTATGAAACACCCAGTTCACCCGAGGATGCACTCAAGAAAGCGAACGACAACCTAGAATTCAAATCCCTAACGAAGGACGGTGAGTCGAGACCGGATATTCATTACGCCCCTGTATTTGAATTTACGACTTTTCGGACTTACTTTTTCCGCAATAGCGCTTCTCGATTCGTACCTCAACGGTCCGAGAACCCTTTCAAGCGAGCGTTCATCGTATTTGATTTTGTCTACCAGTCATCCTCCGGAACTTCATACGGGCGACAAGGTGAATGGTAACGGGCACGCGAGCCCTGACGAGAGAACCGAGTCGGAGTACGACCTTTTGATATGTGCCACGCATTACCTCGGGGATGGAATGGCTTTGCACCAGTTTGCCCACGAGTTCTTCAAGCTTCTTGGCGGCAGTACCGAGGATAAGCTTAATAGTCTGTTACACGATGAATGGGTGTCGCGATGCGGAGCAGAGCTCGAAACTGTAAGGTTTTCTGGCAGATGTTCGAGGTCTGGGTCCTCACTGAACTCTGTTTTAGCCTCTAGTTCTTCCTCCCTCTTTGGAACAGAGACTACCTGATGGTCCGAATGGACGGTTTTACCAAGCCGCGACACGAGTTGACTTCGCTAACGAGCAAACCAAGCTCATTGTAGGTGTCCATAACTCAGCCTGTCTCGAGAAAGTGACTAACACTATTCCATGGCAGGGGGGACACTCATTTCCCAAACGTTCTGGGAACCAGAGGAATACAATCGTTCCCACTGTTTCGTTCGATGAAGAACGTACCAAGAAGATTTTGAAAAACTGCAAGGCCCATGGAGTCTCGATTTCCAGCGCGTTATTCGCCATCTGCAGCATTGCTTGGGCGAAGACCTCGGATACTAAATGGGAGCTCCCGATGTGAGTGGCGGGTAACTCATCGAGCGTGTATCGATGTCTGATTTGTCTTTTCTTCCTTAGCATGATGTATTCCGCATTGAACCTACGCCCCTATCTGATCGTTGAGAGGCCAATAACCGACTCGTATTGGTTTATCGCTATCGGGTATTTCAACGTCGTTTTACCTACGTTTCTTCCCCGATCCAGCGAAGAGGAGGTTGAGAGAACGTTTTGGCACCGTGCTCGGAAGGCCAAAGAGCAGAGCAACAGCGCTGCGAAAAGTCGAATGGTGATATCTCGGAGCCGACTGATGGCGAAGGAAAGGGGTGCTCGTGCTAGGGTGTGGGCAAAGGAAGACGATGAGAAGGCTGCTGGAAAATGGAAGGCCCCTCCCAAGACCTCGCCGGCTCCAGTCAACAGCAGTGCGGTGCCCAAACCACCATCAACCGCTCTTATGGGTCTCTCGTTACTCGGCAATTTGGATGCCATCTACAAACACGACGCATTCCCTGACATTCGGATGCATACCCTCACGACTGGGTCACGTCAACGGGCCGGAGGGTTATTACTATTTGGATATACCTTTGTTGGGAAGCTGTGGGTTAGTTTGGGATATGACGAGAATGGGTTTGACAAGGCGGTCATTGGGAGGTTCTGGGGGAACGTGCTGAGCAGCATCGACGGGCTCCTTTAGGTACTAACAAAGATATTTATGTATTTTTCCGAACAATATATGTACTAGTACATCTGATGGAAGATTTATACAACGATAGCAACAGCGACATGAAAGGCACCAAGGACAGATCCTGCGGTGCGCGTCCGTACCGCAAGGTGTGTCCTTGGTGCCAGTGAAACGACTAGCAGAACAAGATGAAGCATGACAGTAACATTGTGTTTTCGAGGATTGCGAAGCATCCTGTGAGCGAGTCGTCCAGTCAGTTGTCACTCATAGATGAAACAGGTCAACCACAAAACACTCACACCAACCCAAATTCGCCCAAGCAATTCTCGCAGCCTCCTCCTTCGCAACTTTCGTATTCTTTCCAGTACCACGGCCGTATTCAACACCGTTAACTATGAGGAGTTAGATATAAAGTCTCAACCGGATAAGGAGGAGCGTACTAGTGCAGCGAACAGTCCAGGTTGGTGCATGAGCAGGTCCAGTTGGCGGCGAAGGTTCCCATTTGAGGTCGCAATTTCTCTGTGCGGCTGTCTGGTTGATAAGTGCCACTGTGACCAAATTAGCAGCCGGTCTAGGAGCGTGCGTTCCAGGCCCGTTGGTAGGAGACTGGGGAGGTGGCGGAGCGTTGGGGACTGGAGGCGGTGCAGACATTGGTGGGGGTGGGGGTGGGGGTGGTGTAAAGTTCTGTGTTGACTGAGGCGGTGGTGCATATCCCGGATGTGTACCAAAACCTCCTTGGAAACCTGAGGAGGAGTAAGAGGGTGGGTTGGTGAACGATGGAGGATCGGGCTCTGTGCCATTTAACGGCACATCGATGGGGTTGACACCAATTAACTGCGAAAGCCATGGGCCTACTTCATCCCCAGTCATTTGTTGGAAATGTTGCTGATAATATAGGGCCCCGACGATGGTATGGAAGTATTTCCGTTTTGCCTATCCTTTCATAAGCTATAATCAAGGAATGAATGGTCATATGTACTCGCCTCGGAGGTCTCGAGTGGATTTATCCCGGGGCTACAGCCTAATTTCTTGTCGAGCTTATAACTGGTGATCCACCTGTCGTAGTTTTCAGGATTGGTGATGTTAGCGCGTTGCTCCTAGTGAGGCCACTTGTTAGCACACTGCGTTCGACTGCCAGAACATCAAGCTCACCTCCATCGCAAGTTTACTGAGCAAAGGTTTGTGACGGAATAGTTCTCGTGCTATAGTCATCTCCATAGCGTTTTCCCCAAGGACAGAGAGTCGACCAGTGTCGCCCCACTGGTCATTGGCTTCATCGCCCCGCGAGATCGAGCTGTGAGTAAACACAGCCAGATGCAGATCAGTGTCCCTAATGGGAGGAAGTGGGGGGAGGTCGTCGCCAGACATCGATTCTTTGGGACCGAAGATCATTGTAAGCGGAGAAGATTTGGAGGACAGGAAACTGGACCTACTTGTATCTTAAGAATATCTTTTGACACGTGTACTAGAAGAATCATGAGGCGGATTAGCTTATTTGGCTTTGAGAATCATAACCTTGTGGAACGAACCTGGGTCAAAGCGCCCGAGGAAATCGAGAGATAGGGTAAAGGAGGCCTTGGGGGACCAGGAGTTAGTCGATGTAGAAAGCAAACACCCTGTCTGATATATCCAGTGTATGTCCAAAAAAACAATATATCGATAGGACCAGGTATAGAGGAACTCACCTGAGTCTTGACTGCGTTTCTAATCGCAGTCAAAGCGCAGCTGAGTGAGTGAAGAGAAGCACTCGCTTCGAATCACGGTAATATATAACAACGGTCACGTGGAGAATCTCACCTTTGTTGCCTGCCAGTGCAGGGCCACCGAAGTTACTGGGCAAAGCTTCTTCCTTTTCCTCCACCAACTCAACTTACGTCCCGTCGCAGCAGTCGACAGCTACTGCGGGAGTTTGACATGTCAGCTGCTATCAAGCAGCAGAACACGAGGCCGTTAATACCCGAAAAATATTTGGATGTACCTTCCCAACGACTGTACTATCTCAGCTTGGGTCTCTTTTGTCAAGTGGGTGGACAGTTTAAATAGGGAGAAGCGGGAACTGACACCACTGGATAGGCAGCGAAAGCTTTGGACTTCTTCCGTTCGCTCGCTTCTGCGAACGGTACGCTGCACTTGTGCCAGAAATGGCTTCTCGTCGACTTTCTCTACTTTAGCTTTCTTTCCGTTTTGCGGATACCTCGACTCAATTACGGAAAAGCAGTAGTGGTACTGCAAATTGTGTCTCTGTGGTTCCTAGACGGGCTATTGTTTGGTGGTATCAGGTTGGACATTGGTGAAGGGCGAATAACTTCGGTAGCAACATCATCCAGTGCGTACAATGAATCGTCTCGTCATTTTCAATCTCTCACTGTAAACAGACCGCGTAGAATGGGCGACCACACCTCAGGCTTCCAGCTTCCTCGACGTTGTCGCGCCTTTTACCTTTGGGCTCCTCTCTCGAGAACAATCAATATCCTCCGACTCGCATCTCCTCGGTCAACACACCGTGCGCATGTCACCTATCAGTACTGCCCAGCTCAATCACGATGGAAACTCGTTCTGTTTGCCTGCCACGGGGTCAACGGTTCTCATCCCAGTGCTTCTTAACAATACTAATCCGACGCACCTGACGTACTCCATCACGCCTCTCGGTCGCCAGCCTCCCAACGCTCGAGATATAGAAACCGCCGAACTGGGCAGCAAAGAGCTGAAAGCCATAGAACATGCTCGCGTCGAGAGTCTCAAACTAGTACGTGCGGCAGCTTCGAATGAGGAAGAAGACGAATACGACGAATACGACGATTCCCCTGCGTCCAACGACCATTCCCATCCTAACCTACAAAAAACACAGTCGATTGTTCATATCAAATTATCCAAACCGGCCATCGTTCGGCTGGAGCGGGTCATTGACTCGTCTGGTGTGGAGGCGCGTCTTGTCATCCCCTCAGAGGCCCTCGTTGTGCCATGCCCCAGGGCGGAGTTCATTCGGGAGGAAAAACAGTCCTCGGACAATATACGCTGCATAGGCCAGGATCCGGACGTTCAGCTCATGATGGATATCAGTGGGATCCCTCCATTGAGCCTGAGATGGTCGCGAGCCATCAATGGCAAGAAAGAAGGATTTCTCGTCGAAGGGATCGAAGGGGATGGGGAGAAACCTGTCAAATCTGAAACCGAGAGTGCACAAGTCAAATTACGCACCAGAACGACGCGTTCAGTCGCGGCCCCAGAGAAACTACGAGTACCGCTCACTGTTTCGTTGAATACCCCTGGAGCGCACGTATATGCTCTAGAAGAAGTCATGGATGCCGTTGGCAATGTTATCTTCACTTCGCCTGATGGACGAACGGAGCACGACAAAACTGTTCAATCATTCAGAGTGCTACAGCGTCCCTCGATATCCTTCAAGTATTGCAGTCCTGGGAACCCTACTCCTCTACTCATCGGATCCGAAAGTCGCATGGTCGTTACCGCCAACGAGGCCGATCCACTCGATGCCCCGTGGTCAGTCGATCTCAGATACATGCCATCCGCTGAAGGAGAGAACGAGAAGTACAAGAAATACAAGCCTTGGAAGAAAACCCTCACCACGGAGGAAGGAAAGCGCGAGATCGTCATCCCGGCCAGTACTCCTGGTGAATACACGATCGCCAGTGTCCGAGGAAAGGTGAGAAATTGGTCGCATTTTTATCGCTGTTGCTAATAAAACTATCAAGTATTGCAATGGAGACGTTCTTGCTCCCGAGTCATGTCCGGTGATCGAACGACCCAAACCCACAGCTGAGATTACTTGGAAAAAGATACATGAATGGTACGTTTGCTCAGCATACTGACGATCCTTTCTCTAACGATACCATATAGCTCTGGTGACACTGGTGTCTCGGCTTCCCTTGTCTTGCACGGTACCCCTCCTTTCATCGTCTTCTATCGGGTTCAGAAGGACTCCGAGCCCCCTCGCGAAACGTCCAAGACCTTTACCACCTCCCGTGGGGAGTTCACTGAACAGCCTGAGCACAGTGGTCACTACACGTTCACGTTCACAAAGATTAGCGACGCCAACTATAAGAAAGTTGAACTTGATGGTCCAACTATCGACCAGATTGTTCATCCTCCTGCCCATGCCGAGTTCATCACTCGCGACGATGCCATGGGCGGAAGGAGGAAGAAGACGATCAGTAGTTGTGGGGGCAATATGGTCGATGTCGATGTCGAGCTTCGCGTAAGGCTGCGTTCGTATTCCCGCCACCAATCATCGTCTGACGCCCTCTATTTTAGGGATCTGGACCATGGAATCTCGAAGTTCAAGTGGTTGGCCCACGGAGTACGGAAACGTTGCAAATCCCCAAAATCGAAAGTTCCAAGAAGACCCTCCAAATCCCTGTTCCTAAGAGTATCGACAAAGAGGGTGGAAACTTTGATATTGACCTGGGTGAGTACTCCCGCATTGATGTTCAGTGTTTTCGCTCCGATCCCTGATGCCCGTTTAGTTAGCGTCGAGGACAAGTATGGCTGCAAACGAAGCCTTTCTGTTCCCGGAATTTCGGTGAAAGTTCGACGACTGAAGCCCACCGTCAAGTTCTATGGTGCGGATGGTAAACGTCAAGTTACAGTTCTTGAGAGCGAACTTGCGAGTCTCCCTCTGAGACTAACTGGTGAAGGAGTAAGTCTCCCGTTATCACCATTCGTCCTGAATACTCATTTTCTCGCAACAGCCATGGCGCGTGAAGTACCGCCACGTAGTGAACGACCAACAAAGAACATCTTGGGCCAGCCTTAACACGCCCAATGATGCTCTCAAGGTCACGGAGAAAGGAGAATACGAGCTCTTGGAGGTTCGCTATTGTTCCCTCTGTGACATGGACCATTTTCTGATGTCTATCTAGATTCTTGATTCTCAATGTCCCGGCACTGTGGTAGCTGATGCCTCCACATACAAAGTCGACTGGGTTCCCAGGCCAGTAGCGAAGTTATCATCCCAGACTAAAGCCGTGTACGAGCCTTTCAACAACTCTTACGTTCTCCCTTCTATCTGTGAGGGTCGAGACGATCATGTGGACCTTGAGTTAACTGGTAAGTGCCCCGCAATCTATACAAGTTCTGTCTCATTTTCGGATATCAGGCCGACCGCCCTTCCAAATCATGTATAACATCGCTCAGAACACTGACAATGGTGGGATCAAGCTAGTCGACCAACCAGTGTTCAACAGCATCCAGCATCGCACCAGAGTACAACTTCTCACGTCAAGTCCTGGTCGGGTATACTACGAAGTTAAGCAGATTGGTGACTATTCGTATCCTCTCGACCAACATAAGGAGACACTTTTGCCACGATCTGAGCGTCTACTCTTCGAGCAACAAGTATCGATGCGTCCCTCAGCACAATTTAGGAATCGGAACAGGATATCTTACTGCCTGAACGATCACTTCGTACCCCTGGACCGACTCTCGCCCGATGGTGTCATCACCTTCGAGGGAACACCGCCATTCCAACTCGAACTATCAATCAAGAATCTCGCTGCAAGCACAGTTGACCATACGACCGTACAAGTACAAGATCATTCATGGAAGATTGAACTCGAGGCATATCAGTTCAAGTCTATTGGCCCGCATCTTGTAATCATCGAATCAGTGGCTGATGCGTCCGGATGCCCTCATGCTGCACTGGATCCAATCACATCCTCGATCTGGGTCGACGTATCCGAAACAGCTGCGATAGTACCATTCGACAGGCGGGAAGACTACTGCGTCGGTGATGTAGCGCAGTTCCAGCTGGAAGGTACACCCCCGTGGTCAATTGGGTGAGTGAAACTATGTTTTCCGGATGTTTATCGGTGGTTCTAACTAAAAACTGGGGTTCTCTCACAGTTATCGCATCAACGGGAAGCCGTACACACAGGAGGCCAAAACATCTCCATTCGCACTACTTCAGCAACAGCCCGGAGAGGTGGTAGTAACGTCAATTGCACACCAGCAAAAGATGTGCAAGGCTTCTATCACCGACCTGCGGTTTAACGTCCACCCGCTCCCGTCTGCGCAGGTTGGCCATGGGAAACGGATATATCAAGATATCCACGAAGGTCGGGAAAAAAATCCGAATTCAGTACTCTTCACTCTATTGACACCTTTTTATCCGCAGGCGATCAAGCAGAGATTGTTTTCACACTCAAAGGAGAACCTCCGTTCACTTTCACATATCAACGGGCAGAACTCAGCAGTAGAAGCGGTAAACAGGGCAAGGTTCTAGAAACCCATACTGCCTCTCGTATTTTCTCAAACGAGTACTCTATTTTCTCTGCACTGGAAGGTGGGCCGCTTTACATTCATCGTATTTGGGCGCCATTGAATGTGTTCTCTCCTTCAGGAACATGGACCGTAACATCGATCTCAGATCGCTACTGTCGTTATCCACCAACATCCGCGGACGCGAGCGCAGACCGGCCACGCCGATAGTGCTCGTCACTGGTCAGGTTACTCTATCTACATCCGGGGTCTTCTTCAAAAACACACACAGCTGTATACCGTAACGAGCCTACTAATGATTTTTGTACGATTTAATGATGCTTTTACTACACGTTCTTCTACGGAGAGCCTCAGACTTGAGCGGATGAGATGTAGAACCATTTTGAGACGGATGGGTCGATGCTGGCAGGGGGCTTCCTGGAGTCGGCAGGAATGCTGGTGTAGGCTTGATCGTCCCTCCTGACGAAGCCAGGAGAATTGGAGATGGTGATGTTGCGGCTATTAGAGAACAAAAAATATCAGAAATGGTCGTTGGGCCAATAGGGATCCACGCACGTAGAGAGGCCAGGAACCTCGGGAGATTCTCCAGTGATAAGACGGCGCCATGCCTCGTGACACTCGTGGATGATCTCGGTGGCATAGCGCTTGTTCTTGGCTTCACCAGAGAAGGCGAAAGTGTTCTCGGGCTTTCCATCGGGGATCTTGTAAATCCTGCAATGCGGCAAGTCAGTAAGTATATGCGCAAGCCATGTGCAAGTGCGTAATCGCTATGATAAGTGGGGCATAAAAACGTACCTGAACCACTCGTTGGTAGCCCTGATCAAACCGGGGAGATGCCTCTCAACGTCCTCAATGTCGTTGAGCTTGGCAGCAAGAGGGTCTTGGACGTCGACGACAATGACTTTCCAGTCGGTTTCGCCTTCGTCGAGAAGGGCCATAATCCCGAGAACCTTGACTTGCTTCACCTGGCCAACGTATCCAACCTGTTCACCGATCTCGCAGACATCGAGAGGATCGTTGTCACCCTTGGCCTTGGTTTCAGCGTGGGAATGGTTTGGGTCTTCCCAGGTCTTGAAGAATGGAGAGAGAGAAAACGAGGTTCGTCAGGATGTAATGACGCGGAAACGATGATCGACGACGCACCTGAGGGAAAGCACCATAGTTCCAGATGTACCCGTGGTGAGGGAAGCAGTTGCGAACATAGCGAAGACGGCCTCTCTTGATGTCCTGCTTGATGGGGTTGAAAGCCTCGTCCTTGGAAATTTCGAGTTTGGCGTTGGTCCAACGAGGAACTTCAACAATCATGTTGAAGATTCCGTTGTTCTGGTCGGCAAAGAGAGGGATATCGTGCCATGGAGAAATGACAGAGCCATTCTGCTCGATGTAAACACGGTGCTCTGGAAGAGACCTGAGTCGAACGTCAAAAAAATCGATACCACCTGCGAAACCTACCCAGGGTGTTGGCTGCCCCAATCTGACGGGGGCTATATTCTGAATTGACAGTGAATGAGCGAAGTAGAACGAGAAAAATGATGAAGAAAAACGTACGGTTAGCCATACTAGAATTAGAACTGGAAGAAAGTAGACGTTGGTGAAGAGCAAGGCGTTGCGCAGCCTTATTTGTACCGTTCTTGCTCATAAATAATAATTGGGGCGGCTGTAAGGCAAACTATTTGCTTATCCGTCGTCATCTTATCGTCTGTCATCAGCAAAACACAATAAAGCACGAATTCGCACCACTGTTGCTCTAGAGAATGCTCTTTGCATTAACTTCTCTCCTCCGAGCCGAGTTCGGACGTATTTTGGGATGTAGTAACGAGTAAAAGGAGAAGGGGTGGCGTCCTTATAAGCGCGGAAGAGAACGGAAGGTTATTACGCATCGCGAAGAGCAAATTGTCCAGCTCAATATAGTGTAGTATGTAGTTGTACAAAACGTCCCTAATGCTGGTTATTTCACTCCTCCTTGTGCAAGAATATCCTCCTCCGCCTTAAAAGTTGTTTGCTTCCATTTGAACTTGGTGAAACTGTTGTTAAAGTCTAACCGTAGCAGCAGTCGTTCAACGTGTCGTCGTACGTCTATCCTATCACCATCCACAGCTTTTCCGACTCGCGAAATATTGAACGTTGTATGGTTAGCTATGGTAGCGTTCATGTGAATCGACTTTGACGCGTCGGTAGACGTGAATGGTTGTTGCAATGTTGAACTCGACAGTTGTTCGTAAAAGGAGTTGAGAAGATCGTGAAGGGTCTAATAGAAGTGTAAGTGTGTTTCCATTGTACAGGTACCGAAACTGACCTCGTTAATATCGGCAACAACAATATGGCGTTCACGAACCAGTACCCCAACTTCCTCCGCGCCTCCTTTCATACTCCCTTCAAACAGCAAAGCTGGGAGAATGTCCCCACCCCACCGTTCCACCTGAGCGACAAATCGCTCACAGATTTCAAATATGTGCGAGAGAATGGTCGTCACTTCCGGATTCGTGAGAAGACACCCAGTCAACAGCCGATCCAAGTATGATGCATGAATTTGCCGGAGGGTAGTGAAGTCCAATCGTGCGGACCCAGTGATGTTCGAAGCAGCACTACGCGATGGCGGTATCGACTTCACGCTACCCGTAGACTGAGCTCCTGGGATTCCCTTCTTATCCTGACCCTGCGCCAACTCCCGCTTCAGTTTCAAATACTCAACGTCCACCACGTCGATCATGATATACCCGAGCAGCGTGTCCAAGAACCACCCCATATCTCTCACAACACCCCATCCGCAACGCAGTAAGGCCGACCGTGTCGCCAGATCTTCAGCCGTACCGCCTTCTCCCAGGCCTGTCCACCGTCGGCGTGCCCTTTGAGAATTCGATAGAGAAGTCCAACACGTGTGGATATTCGTGTGCGTCTTTCGTAGGGCAGATAAATACGAGAATAGTGCCGCGTATGCGGCCAGATCGGACTGGTGGACAAATAGATCGAGAGGCCACTCGACAGAATAGTTGAGGGCAAGAGGGGTTCCCAAAAGCTGGGAATTGAAGAGTGACATATCCAATGCCGCCGGGTGAACAGTGGAAGCCGAAAACGACGTAGTTTGGCGGAGGTTAGGAGCAGAGCCTAACGATGGAAGGAGAGGGCGAAGAGGACCTGTCGGCATGGAGAAACGGAGCCGGGACAAGGACGGATCTTGTTGGGCGGTTGTACCTAGCGAAGCACGGAGAATCGCAAGGTTCAAGTCCTGTTCGCGTATCATGGATGTAGCACCAGCACGCACAGTCAGTCTTGATAACTTCAATCGATCGATTTCCCGTATCAACGAGAGACTGAACTCTCCATTGCGGAGAAGGAAGTAATCAGCTCTATGAAGGATTAGCTACGCGAGACAGACAACATGTTGAGAACGTACAAGGAATCCACCGCATCCTCCACTGCCTCCATGGTCAGAACATTGAGCCAAAGCCATTCACTGACGCTGGTCCTTATCTGAGCGATGAGCCTGTCGAAATTGGTGCTGTCATCTGGATATACGTCCTCTAATGATATTGCGTGTTCCAATGCCAAACTGGCAGGAAGTTGTTTCTGCCATTTAGCGGCTTTGACAGTGGCGATTGCTCGCCCAACATATAGGATGGAATCGCGCGATTGTGCTGAGACGCAAGAAGGCATTGAGCCCTCTAAGAGCGTAAACGATTCAGAGGCTAGTGGATCCTTGGAGGATAGGGTTCCATGGACCACGAAAGCGATGAGCTGTGTCGTCCACACGCGTTCAACCGCTTGGCAGAGAAAATGGAAGATATGTGCAATTCGGTGTACCCCCGTTCTCGAGCGTTCAAGGAGTAAATCAATCAATGGTCCGGGCTGCCAATGTGTCTGAGCCTCTAACTCTTCGATCAACGCGGTAAGCGCGACCATCGGCGCGTCCCATTCTGAGAATAACGCGCGAATCGACGAGAGTGGTACAAAAGAACCACTTGCGACCAAATTTGAATCACGTCGGAGGACTTTGGCCTCGGTGTTGATTACCAAGGATTCGTATTCGTCCTTGAGAATATGGTTGATAGCAGCACATAAAGCACAGATGTATCGAGAAGATGACGAACTTGTTGATAGAGATTTACATGATGATTTTATTCTGCGATAATTGAGAGCGATTTTTCCTAATGATTCGAGGCACTGCTGTTCACCGGGATGAAGCAGAGGGGTGAAAGAAGGATGAATTGTATGGTCTTCTGGAAAGAGAGAGGATGGATGGCCAGCGAGAACCAGGAGGACCTCGGAGATCATCGCGGTTGTTGTCCAAGGTACGCGGGGCACTGCCACTAGCAACTGCACGCTCGTTGCCTGCAACGGGTATTGGACCTTTTCCTTCTTCAACGACGCCCATGGCATTGACGACCTCTCCTCAATTTCACAATCCAGCCAGATCATTCGACTTAGAAGACGCATTTGACGACGGCGATGATGACCACGACCACGATTTCAAGTTCTCCTCGGACGCTATACGGCAGGAGATGGCAAAGAACGCATCGTCATGGTCAAACGACGACAACGTGTACGATGAACAAGGATCATCTTTTACCAATCGCCAGTCATTTCACGAGCAAGATTTGTCTGTTTCCACGCTCGATATAAATGGAGAGCAGCGTTCCTCTCCGCCTCCAGAGACCCCAGATGACGAAGCGAATTCCCCTCATTTTGTGCAGATATCACTCTCCAACTCAGGGTCTGCCGTTGCGGAAGAACCGCAAATTGAAGAAACGGTACAAGAGGTGAAGCAATCCCAGGTGGACAATGCTGGGCCTGTGGCTGCAGAAGAGAGCCCACATCCATACCCCACGGTCCTAATAGACGCCTCGAAACCCCCATCTCACAGAGTCGTTGTATCTTCGGATTTTAGCGAAACTGGGAACGAGAAATTACGGTCATCATCTTCCTCGCCACCGCCTTCGTCTCCTCCACGATCATCGTCTGACGATGGTTCTGAACATGGTTCGGACTTGAAGTCAAGTCAATCTCTTCCCCCTAC
This sequence comes from Marasmius tenuissimus, assembly GCA_029532415.1. NCBI lineage: Eukaryota > Fungi > Basidiomycota > Agaricomycetes > Agaricales > Marasmiaceae > Marasmius > Marasmius tenuissimus. The sequence goes on from JAQOTA010000052.1 coordinate 1,747,205, forward strand.
ACCATCCCGCGCAGAGCGCAACACAAGTCATGCTACTTCAACTTCTGCTCTTCCTTCATTGCCGACAACCTCAGCAACAGCTGCTGTGGCTGTTACCCCAACGGCAATCGCGTCCTCAGCATCCAACACCAGTACCACACTTGCGCCTCCCAGTTCGAAGTTCAGCGGGCACAGACAGACCCGGTCTCTAGGACCAAGTACATTCGAAAAAGTTCGAAGCCGGACTCGGCCTTCCTTCTTACCTCCCAAAAGTCGGCAGGAAGACGACAAACATATGGCAGAATGGCAAGCTCTCATGAAACAAAGTCGGGTAATCGGTGAGTTACCCCCTCATCGTTGCCAGTACAGATTCTGATCGCCACGAATCCTAGCTGAGCAGAAGCGAAAAGCGCTGCAAGAACGTCGCTTGGCACGAGAAAAGAAGATTGAAGAGTCATTGAATTATTGGGAAAAAGAAATTGTTCCCGATTGGAGAGTTGTTCTCTCGAATCCTAAGATGCGGAAGATGTGGTGGAGAGGAATTCCGACCAAGCTTCGCGCTTTCATGTGGGAGAAGGCAGTAGGCAATCCTCTTGCTCTGAGCAAAGGTACTCTTCCTTTCGATAGGTCTCTATCCTTTCTTTGACTGGTCAGCCTTCCTTTCTAGATAATTACCGGTCATGTCTAGCTCGTGCTAAGAAGGCATTAAACGCTGGTACATTCCCCGCTGCGACGCTGACGATGATGGAAGACGACATTCGATCAACCCTTCCCGCTTTACACATCTTTCATCATGAAACAGGACCACTCTACGCTGATTTGAAGGACATGCTGTGTGCTTGGGTGGTAGCGCGTAGCGATGAAGGACTGGGTTATGTCTTTGGTGCGAGTAAAATCGCAGCCATGTTTCTTCTCAACATGCCAACCCAGCAAGGGTTCATCGTGATGAGGAATCTTCTGGAACGACATTGTATGCGATCATTCTATGGAGGGGAGGGATCGAAAGATGATGTAGGTCCATGGTAGCTTTGTTGAATATTCCTTCCTGATCTGACCTCTATATAGGTAGAAGCTTACTACAGGTAAACGTCAACCATTTCCTCTTGGAACTCATGTGCTTATCACCAGGCAGGATATTTGATACATTGCTTGCGGACGGCATGCCTAAAAGTAAGTCGTTCTTCAACCTGGGAGAGCTTTCTGCATTTGTCTGACCGAGCGGGCGAAATTGTAGTCTACTTCAACTTCAAACAGCACCAGATCTCACCCGCGGTCTACCTTCCGGATTGGCTGATACCACTTTTCCTCAACCATCTCCCGTTCGAAGCCTGTGCACGGATATGGGATGTATTGATGCTGGAGGGTGATGCATTCCTTTACCGGGCGGCCCTCGGTATCCTTGCCGTCCTCGAGCCCAGACTCTTCTTCCCTGACCGGACAGAGTTGATCGAACTCCTCAGGTGAGCTCATGTGCCTACCTCCATCCCACCGCTCATTCAACATCTTCATGCTCGTGCAGGGGAGAGAACAAAGCGGCCATAGAAGTCGCCACCCGGGATGGCCGACAGTTGAATGGCGGGAAGTACGAGATATATGGTGTAGACGAGGAGACGTTATGGGCCCGGATCGATGGCATGGACGACTGGTGGAAGGAGAGCACTTGGAATCGGCTAATTCAGCGTGAACTTCCGGATCGATAGACCTGTTGTAGAGAAATCCACTCATAATCCTTGTACCTTTTCGCTCTCCATAATTGTGTATACGGGAGACGACGTATTGTAGTGTATGACATAGTTAACATATCATTTGGCCTGTGTAGAGGTTTTCGAGCGGGGGCTGGATTGCCGACTGCCTTTTTAGGCATGAATGTTGCCGAATCTAGACTTGTCCGCGACCACCTAGATTCCACCGCCCTCAAAACATAGCGGCCCGTGTGTGTCTCCATCGAGAAAACAAATATTCTCCCCGAGGTCATCCGGTATGGACCTTTGGAGTGTCGTCTGGACTGTTCTTGCGAGTCGAGACACTAGTATGTCGAACCTATAAGAACCACTAGAGCCAATGCGATTCCCCATCAACCAGCCTATCGGTGCTTCAGTTCAAGCTTCAAAAGCCTCAACTCCATCCTCCTTTATCTGCACAAACACCAAAGAACCAACATCTCTAAGATGTACTACACTTTCCTCGCCAGACGATCAGTGAGTCTATCGGTCTCTGATACTAACTTCAGCACGAGCTCAACGTTCATAACAGACCCTCGCTGCATGGGCTGCCATTCAAGTTAGTCTGGGAACATATACCTGGTATCAATGGCGCGGCTCGAAGTGAGTACTCACTCCTCCAGGTCCTTCATCTTGTGCATAGTCTAACCTTTCTTCTTCGATAGCTTGTCCTTGAAGCTCGTTCCAAGAGGAGTCGGTGCTCACCTATCTGATCTGAAAATCAAGGAGCGACAAATGATGTGATCACTCCTCGCTCCCTCTCCCACCACCACTCGACCGACCACATCCACGCCGCACTGCAAGAAGTATTTATGATAGCATGTAGAGTGTAATTTATATCATACCGATGGACATTTCCCATATATTTCCTTCTTGCAACATATTCTGAAGATTCTTCCGAGCAAGATATGATCCACAAGACGTCCTGAGCACAGCTAGTTATACATTATACCGTACACCTCACGACATATACCAGAACAAAAGGTAGCCCCCAACAAGGTAACTAAAAATGTCGAGCTTAGCAGTTGAGCCGAAAATGGAATGGGTTAAAAACTCACATGAGGACCTTGACCTGAGGATCGAGATTGTTGAATTGTGCGAAGAGCCCACTTCCGGCATCGCCATCGACATTTGCAGGAGCCGAGCCGCCACCTAGTGTTTGTCCTTTACCAGAGAAAGCACCGCTCGAGGATCCTGACGAGTGTCGACGAAGGGCATCTTCTATCCCACTATGGCGTTGAACGTACAAATTGCAACTCGAAATGAGCTCTCAGGAGATATGTGGGGCCGAGTTTACACGTACGCCTTATTCGCACCCTTCACTTGGTCGACCTTCGTGTCTCCCTTCAGGAATATGAACGTAGGCCTACATCCGCTCGTTAGTACTGTTTGGCGAGCCTGACTTTCCATCGTCTTCTCACATGGCAGAGATCCGGTACACTTGGGCCACGTCCTTCGCAGCGTCCACGTCGCATTTCAAGAAGTTGACGTTCTTGTACTGTTTTGAAAGGGATTCGAAGGTCGGGGCTATCGCATGACATGGTCCACACCTATGTCATCGGTGTATAGATGTGGTCAGTGTTTCTGCGTGGACGTTTCGAGAGGTACAAAGACGCACCAAGTCGCGTGGAAGTCAATAACCTGACAAGGGATTATGGATTCTTCAGGACTTGATTCAGGACCCAAAAAGCGCTTAACGTACAGAGAGCTTGTCCTTCGACTTTGAGAGAATTCCATTGAGCTGAGAGACGGAGGTTATGTGAGTGATCGACATGGTGGTGGAAGAAAAGGTGGAAGATGCGTTGGGCTACTGGGCAGGGACTGCCGAGCCGGCCCTTACTCAGCCGTTCAAGCGCCAGGAATATTTTGGGCGCTAAAGTCGCACTTGGACCAGGACTACCACGATCTCAACAGCCATCAGTTCATCCGACAAGGATTCATGGATTCTGAAGAGCATACCCCAGAAAGGAAAGGAAGACCTCGACCCCCGTCTATCTTTGACACGTTGATGTCTCTTTCACCGCCCTCGCCCATCCTGAGCGCGTCTCTCTGCCCCTCTTTTTCGTCCGAGGAGATACCAGTCCTGTTGTTCAACTCGCCTCCTTCAGAATCTAGTCTGGTCTATGGTGCAAGCATTAGACGACAGTCGGAATATCGCTCGAGTATACACAGCCTGGGGCTATCGGCTAGCAACAGTGCGGATACGATAGGGACTGTGGGCACAGTTGGGACTTTTGGACAGTTTCGTCGGCGAGCCTCGGCACAGAGCTACAGCTATTTTAGTGGGCCATGCACAGATATCAGCGAAGATGAAGATGTTGAGGATGGCACTACCGAATCTACAGTGCCTCTAGACGGTCGACGACCAGAAAGCATGTCAATGACAAGCCCGCGTACATGTTCTTCACATACCTATGACACAATCAACACTCAAGAAGATTTCGTATCAGCATCTGATGGTCAGGAATCTTGTGGACCTACTATAGCTACTATATCCACCGCCACTTCAACAGGTTCTTGCGTCGCGCATGTGTCCCCTCCTTCACCATCGCCATCTGTCTACTCTACACTTTCATGTTCATCCGCGCCACGCCCTCGTATCAGGGCCCAACTTTCCTCCGAATCTCGCCCGTTGAGCTACTCTGACTACGCGGGAGTACTTCACTCATCTACGCCAGCAGAGCCAAACTACGCCCTCAAATCGCCACATGTACTCGCTGGAACCCGTCGAGCAAGAAGTCCTTGCAGGCCATCCTCACCCTCCCCGGCTCATGATGACGACCAGCTTCCCAGTAATCTCAACTGGCTTCGTACCATCAGAGTCGAGATGCACATAGACCAAGAGGGCTTCCGCTCGGTTGTGCCTACCTTCCGTTTTGCTGGGTACTCTACGAACCCCCGATCTCTGGGAAATGGCTTGGAAATGACGGGAGGCGTAGCCGAATTTGTACCTGTATCGCGACAGACGTTCAATTTCCACTATGCACCCTTCGAGGGACAGCCGATTCTCAGACGTTTGACTACGAACGGCGAAGCCAGGGACTATATCTCTAGACAGGCTACGTTGAGCATCAAGTCGAATGGTGTCTACACGGTCAGCGGTGCTGAGACTTCAGCATTACTCAGCTCTCGAGAAAAACACACGGAGGACGCCAAGCTCAGGTGGAAACTGGATTATATCGTGGACGACAAGAGGGGAGCGAGGACCGTGGAAGGAGAGAAGAACTTCACGCCGCTCACATTCTATTGCTCTCCGTTGCTGCTCCATCCTTTGCAGGGAAAGAAGATCCGGTTGATGCATGTCGTGAAAAAGAGCGTGGTGATGAAGCTGGTTGCGGAGAAGATGGAGCCACCGAGACTCTTGCCTTCGCCGAAGCTTTCTTCCAGCGGTTCTTTACCTCTTTCTATCGGGGATAGCTTACCTTCGGATAACGACTTGAATGCGGCTCGCTCTACGTATTCGCAGCTACCCTTGGCCCAGATGCTTGTGAACGATGGGTTGAGGCCATCCCGGTTCCGCCGACGCAGAGCTTCTTCCGGAGGGGAGGAGAAGAGACGTATTGACAACGATGGAATTGGACCGGGGCAGGTGAAGCCGAGACCGGTGTCGAGTGGTGGGCTGAAGACGTACCGTCATATTCTACCCCCCTCGAAGTTGTCGGAGATGTTGGATGACTTGGGTCAGGAGAACATCGAGCCAGATGTTTCATTGCGCTCTTTGAGGCCACCACCGAGGAATATGCAACGATGAAGACATGCGGAGGGTTGCTGATTAGTTCTGGGATTATCTTCGGGATTAGGTTGTAACTTGTTGTCTTGTATATCATTCGCCCGGTTTCCTGACAGGACTCGGAGCTAACTTGGATGTTTATTGCACGCAATTTGGAAGTATTAGCGTTCGAGCGCTCGTAAAACCCTGGGAGAACTCCGTGGTGGCTATCCTGGGGCCTAAATGAGGATAGTGATAAACATCCCGCCGCGAATAGAATTACAGCAGTTCGTATCAATCACAGCGCAAACACACCTCTACTACTACCATCTCCAACACTATGGCATGTGGTGGTTGCCCCGCTCAAGATTCGAGAGTCGCTGAGAGCATGACGTGCGTGGATGGGACTTACTGTTGTTCTTCTGACAATCTTCATGCTAATATGTGGCTTGCGTTATCCCATTTGGCAGGCGGCTCAATGCTGCGTTGAATCGACTCGAGAATTCTCGGACCCCAGGCTCAGGACCTCCACCTTCATTTGCTGACAGAGGGCAAACGGTCAATGGAAGCTCTCATTACATCCGCGATGTGCAAAACGTCCCCAACATGCTTGTGGGGGGATTCAAGGGACTCGATCCTCAGATTAAGATCCTGCTGTACGTTGCCAAGTCATTCCAGCTTTTTAACTACCGATCCTGACTCGTTATTTTCAACCCCTCAGTTGGATTCTGGGCGGTTATATGTTTTTCTGGTATCTGGCTTGACCGGATATGCACCAAAAGAGTAGAGCTATGGATTTCGGTGGCTTCCTCGAGTCAGACTGGAGTCAGGTTGGGCGGTAAATGTACTGCTAAGTTATTCAATAGTGTAGGAAAGGCATAATTTATTGACAATCTGAAAGTTACCTTGCGTCTTCTATAAGCTCCTTGAGTGGTCCACGTAGAGAGGCTGTCTGGACGCTGTATGCAGAGAGATGATGGCGTTGATTGGCATTTGGTTTGAATGCCGAGTTCAGGCTCGAGTCAGTGACCGTCAGTGAACTGATGGGATGTCCCAATTTTGGTAACTCTCCCTTTTTTATGATTCTTTTGGCCGGTGCAGCTCGTGGATCGTCATCACTCTCTTTCCCCCTCGTCTATCGTTTTCGTTCAACTGTAATATTCAGGAACAGTCGAAGAGCGGCCTCCATGTCAGTGCAGCAACCTCAATGGACAAAACCAGTCCCAGAACAGTCGGAGCCTGTCCTCAAGGTCTACAACTCGTTAACACGGACAAAAGTCTGTCCAGATCGAAATTCCTACATGCGCTTAAAGTTACTTACCTGCTCCACGATCGAAACAGAATGAATTCGTCCCCAAGAATGGCAGACTAGTGAAATGGTACAACTGTGGACCGACGGTGTACGATGCTTCACATATGGGTCATGCTCGGTGCGTTCTCCATTGCCTCACCCTCGCGACACCAACCGACTCTTGATTCACAGTAATTATGTTACGCAGGATATAATACGAAGGATAATGTCGGATTATTTTGGATATGATGTTCATTTTGTCATGAATATCACGGATATCGATGATAAAGTGCGTCCACACGATGGCAAGACCTTGACTTCTCGATTGAACGTGTAACAGATCATAAAACGCGCCCGTCAAACACATCTTTTGGATACCTTCCGTGCCGACACGACCTCACTGACAGACAACCTGATCTCACAAGTACAAGCTGCATGGCGCAATTTTGTCAGAAACGAACTCGCGAACGGGCTGGCGGAGGAAGAGAAGGCATCGCAGGGAACAGAGGACGAGAAATGGGCGCAGATCACGGAGAACTACAAGAACAAGGAGTGGAAGCAGGCTTGTGTGCGCAGAGACGAGAAATTCGACATGAACTATACCTCGGCGGTATGTCGGTCCCCAGCCTATGCTTCGTCACGGACACGTATCAATCTCACACCCCCTTAATATCCAGAATCGCGCCTTCATAGCCATTAATGACGCTCAAGCCCAATTTAAAGCTGGCCAGACCGGTCAAGACGCTGCACACAAGTTAATAGACGAATCGAACGACGTCTTGATTGTGTTCCTTGATGAACAGGTACCCTCCTTGTCATGCAGGACCAATTGAACATTGACTGATAGTCTACTCGTCAGTACAAAGCCACTGTCACCGACCCTTCTCTTTCCCGCAACCTGGCGTCATATTGGGAAGGCCGATTCTTCGATGACATGGCACGCCTTAGAGTTCGAGAACCTGATACCCTCACCCGTGTGACGGAGTATGTTCCCGAAATTGTTGCATTCATCGAACAAATCACCAAGAACGGATATGGGTATGAGGCTGAGGGGAGTGTCTACTTTGATACCAGAGCCTTCGACAAAGCCGATATACACGATTACGCGAAGTTAGAGCCGTGGAGTAAAGGAAACAGAGAGATTGAGGCTGCAGAAGGTCGGTTCTTACGGTTTATCCGTACCTGAAGCATTTGGTTTCTACGTTATTTTCCTCTTCAGGTTCCTCATCGTCAAAGTTTGCCCGTCGTTCGACTGCCGACTTTGCGCTCTGGAAGGCTTCAAAACCGGGAGAACCTTCATGGCCTTCACCTTGGGGTCCGGGGCGCCCTGGATGGCACATAGAGTGCTCTGTGATGGCCAGTGCGATCTTGGGCAATAACATGGACATCCACTCCGGGGGTATAGACCTGGCATTCCCCCACCACGATAACGAGATGGCTCAGTCTGAGGTAGGCCACGACTCTCAGCGTTTACCTTTTGATTGAGATTCACCCAATGCTAGGCTTATCATGAATGCCCGACGTGGGTGAACTACTTCTTACATACCGGTCATCTACATATCGAGGGCCTGAAGATGAGCAAGTCTTTGAAGAACTTCATCACCATCGATGTACGAACACTTGTTTCCCATATACTCGACAAGTACCCATATCCTCCTCACAGGAAATACTACAACGATACTCCGCACGTCAACTCCGTCTGGCCTTTCTTACCCAGCTCTGGAATGCTAAAGTCGACTTCTCCGAGTCTCTGATGGCTGGGGAGGTCAAGAACCTTGAGACGACTCTCAACGTAGGCATCCACGTTCCCTGTTGGGACATCGTCGCTGACTTTTATCCCAGAACTTCTTCACCACAGTCAAAGCCATCGTCAGCCAGTCACGCGCGAATGGGCTGGTCTCAGACGGTTATCACCACTACGAACAGCCAGAAAGCGAACTCACCGCGCGGTAAGACTTCTAGGCTTTCCTACGTGAGGCAAAGCACTCAGTCGAATCAAACAGCTTCCACGATACCCAGTCTAGTTTCAGGGCTGCTTTGTGCGACTCATTCAACACACCTGAAGCTCTTAACTCCATCCGCGATCTTGTATCACGAACGAACACTTACATCAATTCACGAGGCAAGAACGTCAATGTAGGAGTAGTCGAGAACATCGCTCGCTGGACCAGTAGAATGCTTCGCATGTTCGGCTTGGGTGAGGGGGAGAGCGCCGAGATCGGTTGGGGACAAGAGAGCAAAGGTGGCGAGACGTTCAACGTGAGTTTTTCCCTGCGCCCTTTCATCCGTTCTCGGATTTGAACATGAATCCGCAGCGAGAAGAAGTCCTCATGCCTTACCTCCGAACCCTGTCTTCGTTCCGAGATGGCGTACGCAAGATTGCGATGGCTAAGGGTGACACGGCTTTGAAGGACATCCTGGCCCTTTCGGACAAACTAAGGGATACAGATCTATTGCCGCTTGGCGTTGCACTGGACGACCAGGAAGGTTAGCCATCTCGTAGCACGCGATAAATCAAGTTCGCTCACACATACGCTCAGACGGTCAGGCCCTCGTGAAACTTGTGGACCCGGCGGAGTTGTTGCGAGCTCGAGACGAAAAGAAGGCTCAAGTGGAGGCCAAAGCTGCAAAAAAGGCTGCAGCTGCGGAGGCTGAACGTCAAAAACGTCTTCAGAGGCTTGAGAAGGGACGCGTGCCTCCGGAACAGATGTTCAAATCACCGAATGTTCCTGAAGGAACGTACGGTTCCTGGGATGATACTGGGATACCTCTCACAGACGGCGAGGGGAAGGAGTTGAGCAAAAACCAGGTGAAGAAGGTCCAGAAGAGCTATGCGGATCAGAAGAAATTGCATGACGAGTTTTTGGCATACCAGAATAGCGAGAGTAAATAGTCTGGGAGTGTCTTAGAGGTTGTATCTTAGTGTCGGTTCCATTGCTTATCATTATTTCAGTCGTGAGCTAGACGTTGCACCACAATATCTGATCGTTCTTCCAAGGAACAAAAACTCATAATATTTCCATCACTCGTCATACAAACGAAAAAGGCAAGTCAAGCTAAAGGGTCGATAACAGTAAAACCACCCATACAAAGACGAAAACGTCTCACAATCAAACGGAGGGCTTGAGAACGGTGACCACGGGAGTCTACGTTGGGCCGAGAAACAAAGGCAGCGTGCACGTGTTGGGAAGAAAAGTGTCTTGATGGCTGAACGAGCGAGAACAATATATTGGAGGACGACCAAGGATCCCCGGAACCCAAGAATTTGAATAAAAGAGAACGGCGCGAGGTTTGATCAGACTAAATTTCGAACCGAAATTTTCCTGTGGTGTGGTTCTGAGCGTACGCGTTGCATCATATCCGCCGAGGGCTGGTCGGGATCTTGTTCACAGTACTGAACGTCAAAACGTGTGAACTACCTCATGCCTTAAGACAAGAAAATTCTCACCTGTCCCCATTCTTGCGCACTGAAACTTCGCATCTTCGGCGTGCCTGCACTCCGTAGGCCGGTGCTCGCCCCAACACCACGACCAATCTGGCCATAGCCTCCCGAAGCCTTTGCAATCCTTGTTAACCCTTTTTTGTCTACGCTGGCGGATTCCGCCTGGCTTATCGAGCCACGAGAGTCAAAACTACTGCTTCTATCACTCGACGTAAAATCAGAGTCTCCACTCCCCCTTCCAACCCATTTTCTCGGATCCAAGAAGTCGACCTGAGGGACACTTAACCGCACATGCTTGCGTTCGGGATTGCTAGAGGTGGCGCTCGCGTCCGAACAAACCGACCCTTGTATGTCTGGCTGTCGGTGAGTCCGGGCGTTGAGGCTGCTGAGAAGAGAGATGATATGTAATTCGGAGAGAGGAAGGTTAACAGCGAGGTGTCTGTGAGCATATAAACCGTGAGTCGCTCCAGTTTGATAGATAAAAGAGTAACGGGGCGCCAACTAACAGGCCAGTGGGCTAGAGACATTTGTGCATCAGCGAGCGATATGGAAATATATCTTGGTGCATACAACACAGAAAAAGACAGCGATGTCGACGATTGACCAAAGCGCAGTCACAAAACCAGTATCGAGAGCTACTGCGATGTGGCAAGTTCAGTGTGTTTCGTCGTGAAAGCAGAGTAGAAGTTCTCACAGTAGATAGTCCTGCTAATTATACTCCGGGGTGTTTCAGAGTTCGTACTTGTTTTTCTTCCCAACTGTTAGGGCAGGAGTGAACTGAATGCATACGAGACGGGAGATGAGGAGGATTGCGCACCCTGATGTGGTAAGGTATGGTCAGTTAAAACGAAGAAAGTGGGAAGGTAAATATCATCCTCACAAAGAAGTAACCATAATGACGGAAATTGAAATGTCTGTCACAGTTTGGCTTACCATCCAAGTCAACACCCAGGCCTAGAAGTAGGGAAAAAGATGTGTTCTTCAGTTGATTGTTATTCCGGGGGGGGGGGGGGGAAGACAGACTTTTGCAGTGACTCGAAACTGGTCGAAAGAAGGAAGCATCCTCGCCAAAAACATCGTCCCGACTGACCCGGCTGTGTAGTTTCCATGAGTTACGGCGACACGCAAGCGTGTTAACCTACTTAAGCCGACCACAGCAAGACAGACGACACCCAGTGCCAACGGTAGGTTGCAAGTGAGGCACTTGATCCTCCATGCGTAGAAGAATTGAACAACGGCAACAATGACACCCTCGAGGCTAGCTTTCAGTCCATAGTAAGCGTTCGAGAGACACCCATACTGTCATGAAGCCGTCTGCGCACATATATGCCATTCAGCCACATCCACTTCATGAGTACTTCTAGAACATACCGGTCGCGCATACTAAAAGAGGGCCTATTAGCCGATCCAAACGCGAAGTGACCCACCCTACACGCACCCCAGTTACAAGTTTCAAGAGGGTCAAAATTTCCTGCGGCTTGAATCAGGACATGCTCGTGAAACGATGACTTCGGATAAACTGACCAAAGTTGACAATAAGAACCGTGTAGATGTAAACGGAAAGGAACGAGGTGTTGAGCATGTTAACAAGAAACAGCAAAGGAACCTGCCATGGAGCATTAGTCGGCAACGCGTCGCTTGAAGCGCCGAGGAGTCGAAACTGACGAAAATACGCATCCACAACGGATCCCTGCCAACCAGCGTGTCCGATGAGTGAAAAGGTGACTAAGTAAGCTAATGGGGGGCGACTCACTTCCTGCTCTCCGACATGTATGTATGCGTCTGTGCCATGGTAATACCCATCATGAAAAGCTGCACGCTGAACCCGATCAGCATAGGACCATCGCTTCAGCGACGTCGAGTTAGTTTAATACACCACGATACGCATCAAGACGTACGCAATCTCCGCAGGATTGCGCGGGCGCATTGTGATGTGACCTTGGTGGGTTCCCTCGAAGGAATGGCAAGTGGAAGAGGATGAGGTTGGTGGCAAAGGTGAAGGAGCGGTGAACTGTCAACACGGTCGAACGCGCGCCTATTGCCGCGTGCCACCCTTACGTCACGACGCGCTAGTGTGCACGGACCACCCGTTCAGGTTCCCCACTGTGCCCAAGTCGAAGTGAAAGAAAGGAGAAACACCCCACGACCTTCACGAACCTTTCGACCAGGTCCGACATGCCGATTGTCATTGTGTTTCTGAATCTATTACCCGCAGGGTCGTACATTTCTATTGTAGGTTATTTTTGTACGTCGACCCGCCACACCGTTTCCTTCGTCCTCGCAAGATTTCAAACCATACGAGGATCTAGTAAACTCGAATTATTTAGTCTGACTCAACTGTCGCACCTTTTCTCCCACGAGCTTCTTGTTCCTCAACAGGCAATAGTCGCCCCAAGACGCGGCTGTTCTCCATCCACTTACGGGAACGTATAACGCGCGAGCCCACAACGGCGTGTATCTCGAGTCAAGGAAAGGGAGGCACTCCACTCGTTCCCAAACGTCCGACTGAACTGCATATCTCGGCTCGAGAGGTGACTCGACAGGATGTTCCGGGAAATCCAGATCTATGAGGAAGCTGCATGACTCTACTGGAACCTGCAGATCGAGATGAGCAAGATAACACATATTCTTGACCAGATCTAGAGACTCACATAATGCGAAGGCTCCTCCTTATTCAAGTCATTCAAGCCTTCAGGTTGCACCCTCGTCTGAGGACGCCACCACCAATTCGACTTGGGCGCCTTACTTTGTTCCGGGAAATGACCCGGTAGCAACCCATGGAAGTCGTGCTGGATAAATTCCACGTTGACCCCATTCGGTACAAGGTAGTGTCCCGGGAACCTATACCACTCCTTCCCAACGCACAATGTCAAGTCAAACTCCTTGATAGACGTTAAATCAACAACGTGATCGTCTTCCCGGTACTTGGATCTGGTGGGTGGAGGAGGAGGGAGAAGGCCGGTGATTTTCAAGAGGTGAGGCAGCTCGCTATACTCAAAACGGTAGAGAATCGAGAGTGGTGCATGATAGTACTCCCAGTTGGCGAGGGTTCGAGAGACGGATAGGAAGGTGGCGGTAACAAGTACGGAAGTGGTGAAAGTGCTGAAGATCGTGGTTCGGGAAGCCTGCAAGGTTGTTTAGAGTTACGTTGAAGTCGATGGATAGGAAGAAAGTCATACTCTGTAAGGCGAGTTGGTCGCCTTGATATAAGCAGCTTCCATCCATCCCCGCACCAGATACAGTGCGACTGCCGCATTGAAGGCTATCAATGGGTATGCTGGGAACATGAACCTCTCTTCCTTATGTGGCTGAGCGGTCAATATCCCAAGCCAAAGGTAGAAGGGTGCCAATCTAAAAGCCAACACCGTAAAAGGCGAACTTTCATTGGCTGAAACCTTGGTGACACCGAGCCTGCCTCTGTCGATAAGGTAGGTAATTCCCAGGGCTGGCAGCGCAAGTAACGCGAATGGGAAAACGACGTTGAAGTTCAGGAGAAGATTGAGGAAGTAGAAACTCGGCGGAGAAGTTCCGTAGAGGTCAGGACCGCGGTCTGAGGTGGAGAGGATGTTGTAGTCGACAATATTGTACGGAACAATCGAGAGTCTCCCGTATGCCAAGGAATCAATGCCAACGACAGGAACCTTATAAAAGGAATTGTGAGCTCGATAGCACGGTTCATAAGGGTTGAGAACCTACAAAGATCAAGGCTGCGAGAAAGCCAGCGCCAAAGAGACGTTTCCACCTGTTCAGCATCCACACATTCCTCGAAGCCGGGAAGATTTGATCGCCGCTTAAGACGAATAGTTCCTCAACAACGAAGGGGATCGCCAACGCTAGTGCAAATGGCCAACCTACAATCGCTCCCGTAGCGAAAAGGAGGGTGGCGAGGAGTGTGCGTTGAGTGTCCCGAGAGGTCGCGGGAACGATTGCGTAGGCCGAAGCAAGAGTGGTGGTATACATGGCAAATGACGAAGGCAGGAAAGCTGAAGAGGCATTCCACATGCCAGCGTTGAACAGTAGAATGAAAAAGAGGTACCTTCCAACTCTGTGGTTAACCTTCTCGTAGACTTTACGATAGAAGAGACATTCAGAAAGGGTGCAAATCAATGCCAGAAAGATCCTGACTGCAAAAAACGCGGCTCTCTGGCGAGAGTTCAGCCTGGATGGAATGGAACGCGACGAAGGGAAAGCAGATTCACTTTTTGGTTGTTGGAAAGGACACGGGCTATTTGGACGGGGAGATAGTGCAAAAGGATGTATGCCCAGCTGCGAATGGCATATTGAGGTGAAACTTCCCATGTTTGGAAGCCATATCCTTGGTCCAGAAGGTGAAGTGGTTCCCAAAAGTTGTAGACTAATATACAGAACAGATCAGAACTAGAATCTTCAGGGTGAGCGGCGCGTACCTTCGTCACAGTCATCGATATTGGAATACATGGCACCCGTAACACGTACAAGGATGAGAATCCGGAACGCAAGGCTGAAACTGGGACTCCATGCGGGCTTTGCGGTCCTTTGAACAGAATAAAGAGTTAGTTCTGTGGTCGTCCATGAAAGATAGCATAACGCTGAACAACCTTCGAACTTTGTCCTGCAATATCCCTGATGTTGGTTGAACTTTCTGCTGAGGTTTAGGCTTGTCCTCGCTCTGCGGACGTCGAAAACGGATTGTCTGGACTCCCGACGACATGTTGTCAGACGAAACGGGCAATCCTGGGAAAAACCAGGAAGACCACACGTGGTGTGAGTACCTGGTCCGTGCCCATGACGTGATCGCGACGGCAAAATGGACAGTGACAGTCGCGCACCCACACTTGCCTCGCGTCTACAGTCTACATATACTGGCAAACCAGGCGGCTAACGGAGCCGACCCGAGAGCTGAATGTACGCTGAATGGCAGACTTTGCGACTTCGAAGGTCTCAGCCAGGACATAAGCTCCCGAACGATTCTCATCCGGTCAATTTTCCACGTAACAGCCGATTATACATTCAGATCGAGACTGGGCATGGGTGACCCTGAACTTACGATCCCCCTCTCTTTGTTCATCTCTCAACACTCGTTTCACCCCGCATTGGAGATATCTGGAAACGCCTGACGACTCTCAGAAGAAAGAGGAAAAAGGAAGGGAAAATCCGGTTAGGGAGCGAATAGGGGAATCGGTTAGCTGGGAAAGGAAGCGGAAGCCTAAATTTTAGTCGGTCACCCAACTCAGAATTCTTTTGTAGTTTGTTGTATGCCAGCTACAAGTGCTCCGAGATCCAGCTAACGCAGCTTACTTTCTGTCTCACTCCCTTCTTTCCTTCCTCCCCCCACCATCTCCCCATTCCTCATCCTTCGCAGTCATCCTTCGCAATGGTACAAATTGATAGCCCAGAAAAGGCAGCCCATTTCATCTATGTCACTCAAGTGTACTTCTGTGGTACGTGGTCCATTTTCCCTCGATTTCTGCTCTAAATCGATGTCTCATTCACGTCTCTCCAGCAATGTGTGAGTCCTTCTCGTTTACCACTGTCTCCTTCGACGCGTATGGATTTACACATGTCATTCCAGACGCGGTTGTCATATGGGATTGGCTCGTCAGCCTCCCAAGAGAATGGCGATACGTGGGTTTTCGTCGCGTTCAAAGTCTCTTTACTCCTGCTGACTGAGATTTAGGTCTGGAAAACCCACTGGACACCAGTCAAGGTCGCCTATCTATTCTGTCGGCAAGTAGTCGTGCTTCTACCTAAGAACTGCTCAAGCGAATCGCCGTCGTCTGTTTCGACAGATACTGGGTCATTGCCGTAGTGCCCTACCTACTGTTTTGCTTCGTGGCAGAACATTCTCGAGAAACCTGTGAGAAAATCTATAGGGTACGTTCTTCCCTCTCGTCTCCTTTTGATACACTGTAACAGTGTTTTACCTCCTCAGTTTCCCGTCGCATTGGCTATGTGGAACCAAGTCGGCTCGGAATGTGCGCTCATCTCGTCCCAAGTCCCAAGAGCGCTCAAATAACACGCATATATACAGCTGTCCTCCTAATCCGGACCTACGCCTTCTTCAACAGGAACATCTTCATCCTTTGGTTCCTCATATGTGCTCTTAGTGGGGTCGTCGCCTATCAGATCTACGTCGATGCTACTCAGATGTTGCGTACGTTTTTCTCGCCATACCAGCCGCTTTCGTGCACTCTTGACTTGACCACTTAGTCTTGCCATTCTTCACGCCACCCCACGTAAGTCTAACAGGCACCAACCATGAGGTAGTATTCAGAAACTCTTTACAGGACAAAGGACCTTGCTTTCCCATGTCAAAGCCACATGCGGCGCATCTGCTCGGTAAGCCTTCCCGCCACCTGAGGATTACAAGATCTAACGCCTTTCTAGGTTTTTTCGTGAGTTTTTATTTGATCTCTCTGAAGATCTCCCAACGTCAACTGGCTCCAGATCGCTCCGCTCCTTTTCGACACACTCGTTACCTCCATGACTATCATCAAAGCGTTTTCTATCCGCAGGTGCAATGGTGGTCCCAACAGTAGACTCATTCAGACTTTCTTGCGTGAAGGTAATACTCGTTAGTTCCTACGGCCGAGTTCTGGCTGACCCCTTTCAAGGCGTTTTTTACTACATCTTGATTTCCATCGCCAACCTCATCAATGGGATTTTTTACCTACAGTGAGTCGATTTCCCATTACGACAGCGCCGATCATGCTCAAAGTCCGTCAAGGCCTCGCGTGATGCTCTCCGCTATTAATATTCCACTCAGTGTAATGATGGCGCCCGTGTTGGCCTGTCGTTTGGTGAGCTCATCCCCCTTTCCAGTCAGTAGGCCAGTCTCACCCAAACACTCTAGATCCTCGACCTTCGTGAACGCGGATCGGAGACCGTCACTCACTCTGATGGCACCGGGGTCGCCGCTTTCACGACTAAATCCGCCTCACAAACTCACTGCTCGCCATTCACCCCACCTCACCGCTCCAAGTCCATCGGGTACGGATACAGTGGACGCAACAATCGAACGTATGATTCCAACGTCGTACTGAGTACGCTGGGCAGCGTCGGTTTGGATCCTATGGACCCCATGGAACAGGATGTCTGTGACATCGAGCGGGCCAGTTTTGGTTTGGCCGAACTGGGTAGCTTGAACACCGCGATTGGAGGAGCTGATGGCGAACCTATCCAAACCTCAGATTCCGGCTGCAAGATGGATGACGACGACTTTGACAGCGAGCCTAGCACACCTACGCCATCCAGGCGTAGTCCCGCCCCTGGGTTTGGGACAATGGAGATGGGATTTCGTCCTGGCAGGGTACCCAGCACTTCCGAGAGAGGTGTAGGCGGTATCAGGGTGGATGTAGAGAAGGCTACCGCCACCATGTAAACAGCTCCTGCGCACCACCACCTATCGCAATGTCGCAATGTTTTCGATCCGCTTTCATTTC
This sequence comes from Marasmius tenuissimus, assembly GCA_029532415.1. Lineage (NCBI taxonomy): Eukaryota > Fungi > Basidiomycota > Agaricomycetes > Agaricales > Marasmiaceae > Marasmius > Marasmius tenuissimus. The sequence continues at coordinate 1,764,768 of JAQOTA010000052.1, forward strand.
CCTGGATTGTCGTCCCCGATTCTTTCATGGGCTCCATGCCTGACAAGCTCTTCACAACTCACAGATACCCACCATAGAAGTCCCCTCGTTCATGAACAGTCTGTCTCGTCACCTCAGAATAACAGACTCCCTTGTACGAAGTATTCCATACCTCACGCACGACAACAACCACTCGTTTTCTTGTACGTATCCTCACATTAATCCTCCGCATTCCCAGCTGTATTTCTACCCGCACGTTCGCCCACCCATTCCCTTCCCTCCACCCGTCATTTTATGCACTTTCTTGCATATACAGGTACATATTGTTCGATCTTCGTAATTTGGCATCGCACTTTTTTGATGTTTCGAGTAGTCACCTTTCTCATCTTCCTGAACGCGTTCCACGCATTTTGTCTTCTCATCTCATGTTTTCTCGGTCAACCGTGTATAACCCTTTGAACATGGTCCTATCGTAGAACGTTGATATCCTGCGTATGTCAATGTCATTGGTATCCTTTGGGGCGTCCCAACCAGTAGCACCAGGCTTGGGAGCGGGAGCTCGAAGGAGCTCGACTGAAATTGGCGAGCTTGCAACCAGTAACGTCATGCAACGACCGGCAGTTGAATTAACCTCCGTCCGTGTAAATATAAACCATCGACCTTGTTTCCCCCCTCATTGTGAACAATCGTAATGAACTTCAGATTCCATTCGCTGAGCGAATTTCTAGATGGATTACCCGCAGAAGTCGTGCTTCACATATGTGAGTCTTCTATTTATACTTCCTGCTAACGATGCTAACGAGCCCTGTGGATCTATATACTAGTCACATACCTGGACCTTCCTGACCTCGCAGCGCTCTCTGAGGTCTCACCACGTCTGGCAGCATTGTCCTCAGACCCTGCCTTGCATAAGAACAGGCTGAAGATTATCACACCGTCGAGGGTTGAGCACTCCTTGTTTGCGTTGGGGGGACAGCTGCGGCCGACAATTCCTGATTTGGTGCATCGGGGAGTTGTTCGAGGGCTGGGAATCGAGAGGAGGTGGAGGGACGGGACATATTTCTACTCGCAGAGGGTGAGTTCCATGGCCACCTGCTGGTACGTTTCATAAGGCTAACGTCTTCCTTCCAGTCCGTAACGTTGTACGAAGCGAGTATCAAGCTATCGAGAGGGCATGCTGGTCATGTCGTTTCTATGGTTTTGAGGGATAGGCAACAGCGTTATTTGGCTCCTAGCTCCTCACTACCCAAGTCTGGTCCTCAACCCACGTTCATTGGTTCAACAATCGTGACCCGAACACTTCCTGGTGTCGATGCGGAGTTCTCATCGACATGGGTATCGAGGCGTCTTCTCCCGGTAATGCACAAGCTCAAGTGGTCGTTCCAGAGGGACAGACTGGCGAAGGTGATCAGAGGAAGGGACAAGGTTGATTTGGCCAAGTGGATTGATGGGAATTTGGGAAGGGGGATTGTGAAGGAAGGAGAGAGGGTTAGGTTGGCGTTGTGTCCGAGCGTGAGGAGGAAGGTTGGGTTTTATGAGAGCCTTCGAGTAAGGGATTGAAGGCATTTTTTGATTGTTCTGCTTGTTTGCTTGATTCTTGACGATACCTTGGGATATTCTAGGCCTCTGTGTTGATATCATGGACATCATCTGCAATGTATTCACGACCATTCACGATTTCACGATATGCTACACATACTACAACGTGTAATTCTATTTCTCACTGCTTCCATTGAGGTGGTTCTTTCGCCATGCGGTTTCATCACGATGTTCTAGCTTGAACCTGAACCTCGATCTCTTAGCAACGAGCGACGATCAAGTTTCGGGATGAGCCATACTCAGCCTCAAATCTTCATCGAAGTATGCGTCGATTCGGTCGAATCTGCTCTCAAGTGATGCTTGCCGTTCCTGTCGCGGACTCGAGCGCACTGACATTGATTTAGTGCCGTCCGAGGAGGTGCAGATCGACTTGAACTGTGTTCCAACTTGGGCTTGGGAGGTGGAACGACGCCTAGTATTGGCTTGCTGAGAGCCGTTCAGAGCAAGATGCCCAATGTGCCGATCATGGTACGTGTTTGTCCTCCGTGTCGTACTGGTATTGGCGAGCAGTTTCTGATATAAAGTCACAGGCGATGGTACGACCACGAACGGGAGACTTTGTGTATACGAAGAATGAGGTGGATATCATGCTCGAGGACATAAAGGCGTTCAAAGATGCCGGTGTTCAGGGCGTTGTGTTCGGGATCTTGACTACCGATGGAAGGGTTGATTGCGAGCGAACGAAAAGGTCAGTCCGTACTTCCTCAAATTTGGCGGGTCAAACAACTGAGATCCAAAAATATCCAGGCTCGTTGAAGCGACCGCGCCATTACAAGGTGTGTATGGTTGTCCTGTCTGAAGTATCGTGCGTGAGGTACTCATTCGGACACGAGTTTGTTTTCATAGAGCTTTTGATATGGCGAAGGACCCATATCAAGGTAATGATTTAATCTTCTTTCTGGATCCCGCGGCGGTCCCATAAGATGTTCTTTAGCCTTTCGCGACGTGGCCAGCATTCCAGGCATCACACGAATCTTGACGAGGTATGCCCATGAATCTCCTCTTTATGCCTTTATTGATCGAAAACGCCTTCATTCTGTAGTGGTCACAAAACCTCGGTGGTCGATGCTCTGGACGTTGTCAGAAAACTTGTACAATTCAGTCGAGATGAATCAGGGCCATCAATCCTTCCAGGCTCGGGTATCAACGCGCAAACGGTAGAAAAAGTGCTACACGAGCTTACGCCATCGGAGGTACACATGAGCGGAGGAGGATGGGTCGACGCTGAAATGGAATTCAAGCGAGATGGCATGGGCATGGGGGTCGGTGGTGAAAGAGACTGGAGCATTTGGAGGACAAGTGAAGCCGCGGTTCGAAATGTTAGAAATATTGTGGATGGGTACTCGTTGCAGAGTTACAATAGTGACAAACGCGATTGAGGCTGCCGGAATCCAGTGCTGCGCAGGTAGAACTAACAGGTAGAACTTCCGAGGCCCGAATATCCGTGATAGTGATTTGTCAGGTCTATCTGGGGAAGATTCTTGCCATCGCAACTGACAAGGTATTTAAACAGCATAGCCTCTTATTATCATTCTGAGTCCCAGCTTGAACCTGAACTTGAACCATGGCTATACCACCAGGGTTCGTCTGGCTCGCTCAGAACGGTCCTTCGCACATCTTGCTCCCCGCCGCTGTTGCCTACGCGGTTCTACGCCTTCTTCGCGATTTACAACTCCTGGCATTGCCCTCTTGGATCAATTCTATCGTTTGTATTCTCTCTGTCCCAGCTGCTTTCGCGCTGTCAATTATATACGCGGACTGGAGGGATGCACGCGCAGCAGCAGCCAGAGGGGCTATTCTTGCCCCCTTCCTCCCGTACAAGCGTCTGGGAGCCATGGATATAGTGGAAGGCCTTGTAGAAACCTTCACAAATGGTTATATCGGTTAGTTCAGCGAATTCGTGGGATGGGTACTGTGCTCATACTTTATAGGCCGTGGTATCCTCGCCGAGTGCCATCAGAAAGTAGGAAACACTATGACTGTCAGCCTCTTCTGGGACAAGAGGGTACGTTGGTTCGTTGAAATGCGCCGTCCGAATCTGCATCAGTTATTTTGTAATCGTAGATTGAGACCATAGAGCCTTTGCACGTCAAGGTAAGAGGCCTAGAAGCACGGAACGCGCGAGTGATGCTGACCATACCCTTACCAGACTATCTTGGCGACGCAGTTCAACTCTCATCCCAAAGGTAAGCTTCCTAGTGACTGTGTGCCAACGCTACGGCTGCCTGAGCCCTCCGGTCCCCCCTCTTAGGGACCATCTTCAATGGTTTAGTCAAGTCCCTCCTGGGAACTGGTGTTTTCAACTCGGATGGTAAGGGCAGCTCCTCGTCTTCGTCAATCGTCTCTCACACTGATCTTTTCTACAGGAGAAACTTGGAAGTACGAGCCTGTCTATCTTGAACTGATGAATGGACGCCTCATCGAGGTTTTCGCAGGTTCCACCGTTCAATGACGAGACCGTTCTTCACGAAAGAACGCATCAGCCATTTCGACAACTTCGACAGACATGCAGAGGACGCTCTTGCTCAAGCCAGGACTCGTCTGAAGGAAGGCCACCCCGTTGATTTTCAGGTATGTGAATTTTTGCCTTCTCCTCTCTTCCGGTCATTGTAATGTCCTTTCCTTCGTCTCCTTCTAGGATTTGATCTCTCGCTTTACTCTCGACTCTGCCACCGAGTTCCTCTTCGGTCAGGACGTCCAATCGCTTTCTGCTGGCCTCATCTACCCACCTAATTCTCCGCTCGCCGAGAAGTCCGCTGGTAATGACCACCCAGCTAATGTTTTTGCACATGCATTCGCCGAGGGCCAACTTGCCACTACAAAAAGGTTCTTCTTTGGTGGTGCTTGGCGTCTACGTGAATTCTGGGCGGATGAGGTGCAGAAGCATATGCAGGTATGTAACCGATATGTCGAACCCATTCTGGAGGAAGCACTTTCTAGGAAACGAGAACGTAAGGCGCAGGGTTTGAATGAGAAGGACAGCGCTGAGATCGAGGGAGACACATTACTTGACCATCTCGTGAATGTGACTGAGAGTGAGTTGGGCCTCCGGTGTACGTCTGAGCAGGGAGCTCACCATTCAGTCACAGACAAGGACCTCATTCGTGACGAGATCATGAATATCATGATTGCCGGCAGGGATACGGTACGTCGAAAGATTATTTCATCGGCGGGCGACGAACTGAAGTCGTTGGCTAGACTGCGTGTACATTGACTATGGCTGTGTACATGTTGACCCAGCACCGGGACGTGTTGCACAGACTTCGCGAGGAGATCTTTGAAAAGGTCGGTCCTTCCCAGCGGCCCTCTTTGGAAGACATACGCGGCATGAAATTTTTGCGTGCTTTTATCAATGGTTCGTACGCATTGTGTCCACCTTCCCAGAGGAAACACTGACCTGGACGGGGTTGTACGCTGCAGAGACGCTTCGTTTATATCCACCCGTGTAAGCGCTTTCGTGTCCTGGGTGTCTGCGTCTGACTCAAGGTTTCTTCATAGGCCCGGAAATACTCGGTGAGAGTGAATAGGTTCCCTGATCGAGTCGCCGAACTCAGACGCACTTGTGCAGATCCACCAGCGAACCTGTCGTATGGCCTGGAGTGAATGGCGGTCCTCCGATCTATATTCCTGCTAACACTCGGTCTGTCAACAGCTTTAACGCGATCACATCATTTGAAATACACACTGACCTTCCGTCCTAGAACCCCATACAACCCCTTGCTGATGCACCGTCGAAAGGATCTCTGGGGACCTGATGGTGAGTATTGTCCGCATCAGTAGAATAGCTTCTTGCCTTTCATTTCGCTTAACTCCCGGCATTCAACTTAGCGGACATCTTCGACCCCGACCGCTTCCTCGATCAACGTCTACACAAATACCTTACACCCAACCCTTTCATTTTCGTCCCATTCAACGCGGGACCACGCATCTGCCTCGGCCAACAGGTGCGTTGTATCCTTTGTCCCAATTCCCGACTTGCTCCCTGACTGCCCGATAATGAAACTAGTTCGCGTATAACGAAGTGTCCTACGTTCTTATCAAGCTACTCCAAACATTTTCGACTTTCGAACTTGCGGAGGACGTGCAAAAGATGCCACCACTAGAGTGGCGTAATGCACCGGGTCGTCAAGCTTTAGAGAGGGTTTTAGTTCGAACCCATTTGACTATGTTCGTTGAGGTGAGACGGTCCCCCACTTGTTTTTATGGTCACCTCTGATATTTGATTGCGTAGGGTGGGCTGTGGGTAAGGATGGGTGACGCAGGTCAATCTGAAGCTTGATCTGTATGACTTGTTACTGGAAATGGTTTCGGCGGTGCTATCCCAAAGGCTATCTAAAAGTGTTCAAGAATTATTCTTAATACAAAACAAGGGAAATTTCGGATGTGTACCCAGAATCTCTCGAATGTGAGATGTACGAGTCTTTCATTTGTGCTAAAACTTCACATCGCACATGTGTTGCTGGGGTCAATCAGCCAATGCTCGAGTTGCTGATCCTGGACGTCGATCATATCCCCTTGTTGGGCGTTTACTGTCCTGACGCGACGCGTTTGTTGACGGTGGCATCACGTGACTATCGTTAACGGAACGGTATTATGCCGTAAGGTCTTGCCAGGCTATTCATCCCCAAAATCGAGCTAAGAGCTTGTAGACGGTCGAGGAACCATCTAATTCCCTCTTCTATATCTAATTCGACACGAGGATAGAAAGAAGAATTTGAGCTGATTGGTATGGGAAAACGCGAACTCGCGGCGCTTGGAGTTGGACTGGGAGACACTCAGGATACTGGAGGTTCGCGGTCGAGGAGGAAGATAGAGCATGCAACCTCGTCTTCAGACGTTGAAATGGATGGTCCAGAGACGATTAGGACGGTAGCGAGCAAAGAGGAAGTCAAAGAGCAAGGAATCAAGCTTTGGCAAATAGTGAAGGACCATTCCAAGGAGTGCGTGCTCGCAAATTTCGCTTGTTTGGCAACTCGTTCACGCTGACAGCGCTTTTGTCTACTAGTGGTCGCTCACTTACAATCCATTTCCTCAAACAACCACATCGACGGACCTATCCAGACTACTATGCACTCATTCGGAACCCCATCGCTCTCGAGGATATCAAGAAGAAGCTAGACTCGCGGATTTATTCTACGCTGGAGGAGGTCAGGCAGGACTTGGAACTATGCTTCACCAACGCGAAGCAATACAATATGAAAGACAGCGAGATATACAAAGACGCAAAGGAACTACTGGTTCGTCGCCCCATAGCTCCGATCGAATGTACACCTAAACGTTTGGATTTTCCTCAGAAATTGACGAACAAGGCCTTCAACAAGATAACCAACCCAGAAGAAGGAGATGGCAAACCTAAAGCACCCAGTTTGCATCGTCTCCTTAAGTCTAGGCTTCAGAAACTCATCGACAAGGCTGATGACGAGTGAGGCCATCTGTGTTTTCTTTCGCTATGTCATTCACTAACTTTACTCCAGTGGCCGGACACTTTCGTATGAATTCATGGAGCTTCCATCGAGAAAAGATTGGGCTATCTATTACAAGGAGATCAAGAAGCCTCAATGTCTGAGCAACATCCAAGTATGACCGTCTCGCCTCTTTCTCGACAGCTTGCTGAATTACGACTATCCAGAAACGCGTCAAGCGCAAGGAGTACGCCAACTCCTCCGAATTTGCAGAAGACGTGGAGCTTGTTTTTGCGAATGCTCTGCACTTCAATCAGGAGCATACTATTATCTGGGAGGATGCAAAGACGTTACGAGTGCGTACCGATTGTTGGTGGTGCTATGGTCTTATCATTCATATTCTACCGCAGGATTATTTCCGAACGCTGATGGCGGATATGCCCCCTCCGTTCGACTTGCCCCAGTATTCCAAACCTACCAACAAGATCAAGATCAAGATGCCAGGAGCCGTCCAGGCGTCTGTAGTCAACGCAGCGCCACCCACCGCTGCAATACCCACAACGCTTCGGTTACCCGCCGTTAAGCCTCCCGTGAAAGCAGAGAAATCGGAACTCGCTCCTGCACCCTTACCGCCGCCTACTCTCCCTGTCGCTCCGAACAATGCAATAAAGGTACCTAAAGACCCGCCTGCACTGGCAGCCCCTCCTCCAGTACTGGAGTTGGCAACGGCACCAGTCGCGACCCCTGCACCGGCTTCAGTCCCGACCCCCATACCAGCATCAGTACCAGCACCAGCATCGACACCAGCACCAACGCCGGCGCCTGCCCTCGCCCCAAAATCAGCCATACCAGTCATTGCTGCCCCCAAACCCGTACACAGGCCTGCAACCAAGCCCCAAACCCGCCATGCAACCGCAACTGCTACATCTGTGGTGACGACCCCCGCCCCCATGCCCCAACCCTTCCTTCAATTAGCACCCTCTCCAGCGCCCGCGCCCGCTCTGCCACCTCTAGTCGAGAGGCCTAGACCTCCACCGCAACCTCCCAAAATCGAATCGCCTGCCATACCCACTCAACCCAGTTCGCCTGCACCTCCGGTACCTGCGCATCGACTGAAATGTGTCAAGCTTCGAACTGAACCCCGGGGTAGGTGGATAAGCCTCGACTCCAGGGACGGTGTTTCAAATTGGGCGATGAGGCTGGATAAGTCTGAGCAGAGCCTCTATTTCCACGAGGTGGTGTTCTTCGAAGAGGACGAAGACGAAGAGATGCAGAGTGGGGCCGAAGGTGATGCAGAGGAGACGGAAAATGTTGATATGGACGTGGACAACTCTCCGTCAAAACCCGAGAAGAAGAAGAAACGAGGTCGTGGACGGCCACCCAAGGCCGCTCGGGCTGTTGTGAGCACTCCAAAAGTGGCTCCGACAGTGGGGAAGAAGAAGCCTCCTAGAGGAGAAACACAGGTGAAGGTCAATGGTACTGTGGTGAATGAGAAGGAAGAGAACAGCGGTCGGTGGAGTGTGGACCTGGTTATCGGACCAAACATACTGGAGGTGGGGGAAAAAGGAGGTGCCATTTGGAAGATTTATGCCGAAAGGACTGGGTCATGACCCTCTTCCTTCGCGCTTCGGTTGCTTCGTTCATTATCGTAACTTCTTTCTAGTCGTTATATTGTACAGCCTATTTTGTAGTCGTGTTGCAATAAGCCGAGACCAGACGACTCGTGTTCTGTGAGACATATTGGTAGTATACTGCCTGCTTGTTATGGTAAGATGGCCGAGCGGTTAAGGCGTGTGACTCAAGCTGCAAAGCTTCCCTTCTCATGGGGGAAACCCCGCCTGGGTTCAAGTCCCAGTCTTACCAGTGCTTTTTGCTCTCGGTGGGCCAGCAAGGCCTGCCTTTCAACCCTTTTGTCACTATTCATAAGAGAAGGTTGCAGTTGGACCAATATGTCTTGCTCCCGAAGTTTCGCGACGCAAAGACATTGGGAAAGGTACCTTCATCGTTCCAAAGGCCTGGCCTGCGGACCCTCAAAGAGTTGGATGTTTTATTCGATTCTGAAATTTTTGTGTAAGTTACCCAGCAAGAGAATCAGTCGGGTGGGGCCAACTTTAGATATATAGTTCCCGTTATTTGACGTCCTATGCAAGACTCATATGATCCTTTCAGCATGAATAGTGGCAAAAGAACGACAGAGCGAGACCTGAGCCTACCGAAAATAAAAAGTATTGGTAAGACTGGGACTTGAACCCAGGCGGGGTTTCCCCCATGAGAAGGGAAGCTTTGCAGCTTGAGTCACACGCCTTAACCGCTCGGCCATCTTACCATATCCTTGGGTGATGAGCTTGACAATACAATGCGTCGTCACTGGACGGCCAGACGACCCACTCCTTTATCGCAATATTCTCCAATACTCTTGCATTGATTGTATACATACATAGTACAGTGTGCTCCAGCCACTCAGTTCATAGCATCTCTCCAGTTGCACCCCCTTAAGCTTTAGGTCGATCACAGCCTGGAGGTGTCTAAATTCCAAATCGGTCAACCGCCACGCTGATCTTGACCACCAGATATTACTATGGTATTTGCTCGCTGCCGGGTATGTCCTTCAACCACCTGGCTCATTTCCTCATTCCTTCTGACTCAAGTGACTGAACCGACAGGAGTATGATGATGACGGAAGACCCGTTCGCAGAGGCTGCAAAGAAAGTTGTCCATTCGTTCATCCCGACCAGAGAAGCTGGGATGATGCACCGCGCCGAGTGTGTATCTCCTTCATTCTTTCTTGTTTTCAAATCTCTTAAAAAATAAACAATGAACTATTTTCTTAGGCACCGATAACTCGGCCGTTTGGGTCAGGAAGTGACTACGACGGAGGGCGCACCCTAGACCGAATGGCCAGTTCGACATGGGCCATCCCCGACTCGCCCCCCAAAGCTGGTTCTAGCTCGAATCCTCCGACTAAACCAAAGAATTCTTGGGATATGACGGGCTGGGCTGCCAGCGATACGAGTGAGTCGTGCATTTCTTCGCCTATGCTCTGTTACATAAATCCGACATGGGTTGCAGGGAAAGACGACAACAAAGGCAAGAGCGCCTTGAGCAGCTGGAATACGAACCGAAGAAACGTGAACAAGAACGACTCGATTACCGAGGCATCCAAATCGAATAACTGGGGTTCGGGAGGTTCAGGCTGGGGAGACGGTAGCACGGGTTTTGGCAATGACGATGACGTGGATGCAGCCTGGAGTGTTCAAGGAGATACCGAAAAGACCTCTGCCAACAAGACTGGATCAGGACAGGTTGCCAGTAACGATTGGACAACGAGTTGGGGAACAGCAAAAGATAAACCTCCTCCAACACAACCTTCACCAATACCGAGCGATCCTAGAAGGAATAAGCAACCACCCACCGAACCAGCCAAAAGAGTTGAAAGGCCGAAAGAGAATATCGTGACGCCTGAACTTCCTACCAAACCTTCACAATGGCAATCCCCGCCAGCCACTGTGATCTCGGCGCCGGTGACACCCTCAATCTCGCCAGTTGTTTTTCAACGTGCTCCTTCAATAGACCGTACCTCCGTCAAAAAGCCTGTTGATGTGCTGGACTCTGTACTTGCGCTCAAGAGGAATCGGGAAGACTCCCCCGTTCAAAGCGAACAGTCGAACGGCGCTTCCAACCTCGACCAACACCGTTCTCATTATAGGAAAGGCATCGAGTAAGTGTCTACCCCTACTCGCGACACCGACACTAAACAAACGATACCAGGAAAATGGTCGCTCTCCCACTACTCCAACACAAGTTAGCTGAGGAAACAGCCAGACTCGATCACTGGAAACGAATTCAAGGCTCGAAACAGTTCGAACGTGCTCGGGTTCAAGGTCGAAATAAACTCAACCAGACGCGGTTTCTTCTGGGCAAGGAGGTTCAGGGCCTCAAGAAGCGGATAGAACACGAGCAGAGGTCGCTTCTGCGCGTCCCCGATTTGTCGTCGCCTCCCAAATTCGACGGTGCTGCGGATATCGCTTCGATCAAGGAGAAGGCTATTTCCTACGTGAAAGAGGCGGACGAATGGATCAAGGATTATCAGAAGCGGGTTGAGGAGAAGGAGAAAGCCGAGAGAGAAAAGAAAGAAAAGAAAGAAAGAGAGGAGAGAGAGCGGCAGGAAGCTAAGAATGCAGAACTTCAGCCTGAACCTGCACCTGACCCTATGCGTGACCTTAAGGAGCGGATACAGGGGCTTCAAGAGGCCATAGAGGAACTCAAGGACGACATCGATTCTGCAAACGCATACGATATCGCGGCCGATGTTGAATCCTTAGCATACGCAAGGACGCGGTCGTTAGCCGAGAACATTCCGCCTCATATCCAGCGGCAGATGGAGGAAATACCTCGTTTGAGGGCCGAGGTGACTGCAAAGCAACAGCGGGTCGAGAACTTGGAAGCGGCACATAAGGGAAATCTGGCAATGAAAGCCCAGGTTTGTGTGTTTCTCTCGAAAGGACTGTGAACCGACACTCATCATCCTGCTTTATCCCCAGCTCGAGCAAGCCATGACTTCAATTGAAGAAGCACAGCGAGAACGAGCAGAACGTATCGAAAAGCTACGGCTGGAGCTCATCGGCCTACACAACCTCTCACCGGTTTCACAACATGAACTCATTCGTCCTTTCATCGAAAGCCTCGTGGATGACATGGTCAAAGAGCAAGTGCACCCGATATTCGATGCACTTGCCACCCAGTGTCGTATAGCTGCGACACAGAGGCATGAGCTAGCGGCAACAAAGATCGAGGAGAAGTTGCGTCCGATCGAGTTTGTAACTTCGCAGATACGGGAAGCTGCTGCACGGGAGGCTGCGTTGGTCGGAGGTGGCCACTAATAATCACCGTATGCTTGGTGTGTATTCAATAGTTGTCATTTCTTGTAGTAGTAGTAGTCATGTAGCATAGTATACAGTATCCGTATGATACCCGTCTTGCATATTCAATGTACTAGGTAGTGTAGAGCTCGAGTTAATGACTGTACTTGAAGCAGGGCGTCTAGAACCGGAACGTTTTTGTATCATTATGATGGACCGACTGACCTTCTCCCGACATATTCCAGCGATGCCCATCGTGCTATGAATTTCGCCATAACTCAATCCCACTGACGGGTATCTTTGGTTCACGACAGGTCGGTTCAAGACCTCTGTTCGTCAGTTTCACTGCCAACGTATGACCTCTGTACGATGGAATAACACTGACAGTCCTGGGGACTCGAATGAAAACCTCACATATCGAGAAGGCCAGACAACCTTTTGTCAGAATGAAGCGAGTGCTATAGATTATAGATATGTGAATGATTGCAATTTTGAGCGTGTTGTCGGTTGTATGTACTGAAGGTTGACGATGAGGGACAATATTTTTACGGTGCGAATCTAAAGAACGGAGGGTCTCTACTGTGCGCTTTCGACAAGGACGTACAACCTCTTCAAACTAGCAACGGAATCTGCTTTGCATCCACTCCCAGTGGTGCCTCTGCACCAAGGAGCGCGGATTTAGCAGCTCCGGTGAAACCAAATACGACCGAGTTGTCGCATGGTATTTCCGTGAACTGAAGATCCACGAAGGACTTGAGGTTGTTTGTCTACGGAGACGCGACAACTGTTAGTATATATATCTCGTCTTCGTCAAAGACTTGGAGCTTACGAAGGTAAGTCCATAAATCCCGACAGGGTCTTCCTCTCTTTTGTTGATCAAGGAAAGACCCTTCGTAGCTCCGGTCAAGGAAACGACACATTTGCAGCCCGAGCACGAGGTCTGAGCTTTGAACTGCCCGGCGGTGCCAACATCGGCAGTTGTAGATAAGTAAACTGGGTCTGTGGTCGTGATCCCGTTGTTCTTTACGATAAGCCACGGAAGTTCAGAAAACAATTTGAGGGTCGGGTTCGTGAGAGAAACTTACAATCTGTAAAGCAGTGTTAGATATCAACCCTCTTCAGAGACTCAGCTCACGTACCCAGTTCTTTTTCGAGGCGGCGTCGTCGAGGTTTCCGATTTGATCTTGTATATAGAAGAGATCTGCAGGAAGAACGGGACCAATCCCGCAGGCGGTGGTGGTTTTGCAGAGCTTGAACGGAATATTGCTGGGGGGGGGGAGAAGACAAATGTGGTCGGTTTACTGGACAACATCATCACTGGATGTAAGACTCACTGAACAAAGCCCCCCATCCTGTATATGTGAGGGTTGGTGCCGTAACCACGTCCGAGTTGCTGATACTTGAGGGTTGGGAACGAGATTTGGTAACAGCTTCCGAAAAGCAACCCAGTGCCCTTTTCGTTCCCGCAGACCTTCTTCAGCTGGCAAGCATTTGAAGGTTGAGATGGGCAGCCAGTTGGGGGTGCTGGTGGAGGAGGGTCGGCACACTTCCCGTCTTTGACGATTTGTCCAGGGTTGCAGCAGAGACCATTGGGAGCAGTGCCTGCGTAAACCTTGCCAGCCGTGCAGCACTTATTAAGAAGACATTATTGGATCTATCGGGGTCGAGATATGATTTAAACGTACGACGCCGACTCGATTGGCTTCATCGTAGATCACCAGCTGACGTGAAGACGGAGTGCAACAGTGCAAATCGCCACCCTAGAGAGATGCGTGAGAATCAGAGACATACAGGTGCTATCTGGTACGGAGAAGTCACATACAACGCTATCGTGATAGTCGCGCTTAGTCCCAGGGCAAGTAATGTCGGTTTTGCGGCAGAAGAAGTTGCCTGGTGGATCCTCAACTAGTTCCCAGCCAGGATCGCATGTTGGTACAGCCGCATTGGCCAGGAGGGTCGAGAGGAGTATCCATGCAGAAAGAACGAGCCCTTTCATGATGACAAGAGAGAATCTGGGGGTCCGTTAGTCACCGTGACCTTATTTATAGAGGAATATCCTCACCTGGAGAGAGACAGCCTTCACCGAGACTATTGGCATGGACATCATTCACGATGCATTGTAGTGTTTCTTGCGAGAATGACACCTTCGAAACGTTGGACACACGTACATGAGCGAAAGAAGAAACGGATGGAGCACATTGGTTCGCTTCCTGCTAAGGGTTGCGACATTGGTGGTCATAACTTGGTCCAGCCCGGTTATCTGGAGCGTAAAAGCTCGATGGCAGCTGGCTGGCAAAAAGGTAGAAGTGTGGCAATAAGTTGAAACAACAGCCCAACAAACTAGAGGAAGTGACTCAGAGAAATGGGTCGGATACCATACATTCCGCCTTGATGTCAAACCTTCAATCATACTAGAGTTTATTCTATCGAGTTCGGTGTCGCAGCAAGACCGGATTGTAGCCTGTAGCCTGTAAAGATAGAATATCCTGGCGTTGACAATGACTGTACAGTGTAAGGATGGCTCGACGACAAGCGCCCGGGTCCGCGTGGGGGACTGGAGAATTCCGATTCGCGCGAGCGACCCAATAACATACCTGATACGCGATCCTCAAGCCTCAATATCATGTTCCACAGTCATTCCAAGCGCAATGGGATAAAAGAACGTAATTTCTGGAGTGTGCGTTTACGACGAGTCAATATGCGGCGATTTCTTACACTTTACCCAGCTGTCACCCCATAGGCAAACTGAAGGCTAGAATCATTTGGGAATCATTCGAGATTTTATTTCTAGTCGAGCCGTCGCTGGGACGAGATTCATAAGATATTTAGGCCTCATGTACGCGGTCGAGTCAACATGCTATTCCTACAGTTACTCACCTTTTCCTTCTTTGCCGCCAAAATACGCGCCCACGATGGACACTTGGAGGACGAATGTCCCCCAAGATACGCGCCAGTCAAGGCCACATCACAGGACGGAATACAGAAGTGCTCTGTCGGATATGCGCCAGGGATCCGCTTGTCGAGGATGGTGGTGAGGGCAGAGATTATCTCAACCCGGTGTGTAGACTTTTGAGTGCTTCACCCGCTCTCGTTCCCGTTCTCCCTGAGCTCACTCAGAGTGCATCTGTGTCGACGACTTTTGATGCCAGAGCTTCTCGAGACCTGCCGTCTCTATTGTCCCCTCGACCAAGGATTCATCCCATATGACACAAAAACTGAGGCAGGCGTGGTACGTATACCATGTCTCTCTTCTAGCCAAATCTGGGACTCGGACTCAGCTGATTTTCATACAGTGTTTTGAGCTTGGAGAGATATACGAAGGTACCGCCCCCGACAGCGATGCGTCCCTCGCAGTGACCAATAGGTCCGAATCGTATATATAAATGGCAACCGCCGTCGGATGGATGGCATATACTTCTAGAAGTCCATTAAGTAGTATAGAGCGTCGTGTTTATTGTTGCTTATCGCGTAAAGTAGCTGGTGCTGCTGAATCGAGGTGCTCGTCGTCGTCCTCCCCGCTATCTGACATGGAAATGTACCGATGATATCGACCGGGAGTTTCACCTAGCTCTTCGAGATACCTCTTCAGCATGTCCTCCCGACCGGCCGGCCTAATCTCGTACCCCTCAGACCCTCTCCTGACTCGAGTCGTTCCCGGAAGTGGTGATCCCTCATCTTCAACCGATGATCCAGAAGATACGTCCAATGCGTCGTCATCCGCTACAGCGTTGGGGTGATAATCTGGATGATATGGCGGAAGTGCTGAAGCCCCGTTCCCCCGCTGGCGCCGCCTCGCATTTCCATTCCGTAAGCGCGCATTTGATGGTTGTAAATCTGGATTGAACGTCCCGTTTTCATAAGTCCAAGGTGATTCTGGTAGAACAAAACCCTTCTGAGGATCTTCGTATCGACTTCTATCAGGGTCTTTCGGTGGCCATTCCGCCTCCATGATTTCTGTGATGTGTACGTTAGTTTTACGAGTTCGAGGTAGAGGTCAAGAACGAAGGTCAAGAAGAATTACTGTACGCACGGAGTCACACTTCCTCTCCGCGTTCGTACTGTTCTGGAATGGGTGGTAGTTCAAACCACTTACCCTGGCCTTCTGCAAGGGCGTAGTGCAGTCCATTGCCAGGTGGAGTGGTTGGGCAACACCATACAAAAGTGTTTGTTCCGAGGACAGATTCAATATTTCTCCTCCTTCCCAGGTTCTGTGTCGGTGCAGAATGTGAGTGACATCGTGAATGTCAATGATATGTGAGGACTAACATAAGGGTATTTGATCTAGAGCACTTAGAGTTAGGCGTGGAAGGAAAACGACAATTTAGTAGAACGACTTTACCTCTCGTATCTTGCCCCTTCGAACCATCGTTGCTGCTTTATCTTTCTCCCATCCTTCGATCGTCGTAGTGTTCCCCATTAAGCCCCAGAAATGGTATAGGCTGTAATGATCTATGAACTCCTGAAATCTTCGTAAAGGTATATTCATACCTGAACCCGCCGACGGCGAGCAAGACCGGGACGCAAGCGACGTAGTTGAGTATTATGAAGACCATCTCACTCCCGGATGCGGTATCCTGTATCATAGTTAGGATTGTCATCCACCACTCAGCAAAGGTTCGTGCGCACCCAATAGTTCAAAGATAAGCCCATGACTCGGCGTGTCACCATTGCGACGTGATACGAACAGGCGACGTCCACGAAGAACAGGAACCGAATGAAATGACCGTAATTATAGTGGCCGACGCAGTTGTTGATCCATGGGCAGTGATGGTCTACTCAAACCACGGTCAAACGCGAGGACAGTTCCAGGAACGCACAGCACCACATACCCATTCTAAGAATACAGCTGCGGATGAACATTAGCAAAGTCGGTATCATTAGTGAGTACCACTCAGACGTACCGATTGCACTGACGACAATGATGAGTCCTCGGTGGTTTGTATTTCTCGCACATTCTGCAGTATCTTGGTGCACCGGTCAATTTCTTCACTTCAAAACCATCGCCGTGGCTATCAGGTTTCTGTAGGGACCTCCTATTAGCTCGACACAGTGTAGCATTGGATGAAAGGGAGCTCACCCAGCCATCTGGAACACTACCAGGGTCTGTATTGACACAAAGAAAGTAATTCCACAGCAGCATCAAGACTAAGAAACTATGATAAAATCTCGGCGATTAGTGACATGCTTGAGCCCATGTGAAAGTGAACGCGTACTTGAATGGACCGAGGAGAACCAATAGTTCAACCGATACCTCACTTCCGTACCATGGCCATATAATGAAGATCTGCGAGGAATAGGCTATGAAGCAGATGAGAAGGACGACGAAGTTGACGATGAGGGTACCCAAGAAACGTTGCATGGAGGACACAGCCACCACTACTTCTCGCGGAGAACCGTCATGCAGGTCGCGTATCGTCCTGCAGTTGTGAGACGCCTTGGTCCCTCTTCTCTCCAATTCCGGTCAAATTC
This sequence comes from Marasmius tenuissimus, assembly GCA_029532415.1. NCBI lineage: Eukaryota > Fungi > Basidiomycota > Agaricomycetes > Agaricales > Marasmiaceae > Marasmius > Marasmius tenuissimus. The sequence continues at coordinate 1,782,076 of JAQOTA010000052.1, forward strand.
GACGACTGCTTCTACACCGAACAAAAGGTCTTACAAAAGCGCGAGTTGGGGAGACCTTTCTCTACGTGAGTTGTTGTGTATGTGGTTGAACCTCTCTAATTTTTTTTCGGGGCAGCTGGAAGAGGCGAAGCTGCCAGAGACAGGACTACCAATGGTTCACTGGAAAGTGGTGGGTATTTATGTGCTATCACTGCGCCTTCACCTAAGAAAGTTCCCGTAGACAGGCCTCGGACAGGCTCCCTTGCTGAACGTCTGAAGCACTGGTCAAAGCCAGCGTCCAAGACCCCGGAGAACACGTCGCCGTCATCTGCCCAACTGTCTGCATCCGGCAACTCTGACCGCATCCAAGGTCTCAAGGTTGACGAAACCCGTACAGTTGACCTCTCGAATGACCTGACTGCGTGGAACACGGCTGTCAAGAAACTTCCCTCGTCTCGCACTCGCATGAACTCGTTCGCCGGAACAGACTGGATTCCAGGACAAGAGTTTGTCAAGGAAGAAAGGCCACCGAAACGCGCGCCCAACTCTCAGCGACCGAAGCGTGACAGGCGGCAAGACGACAATAGTTCCGCCTCGGAAAACCGTCAGGCCAACCGCAATAGTCAGGCGAGTCGCAACGGTCAGGTCAGTCGCAATGGTCAGGCCAGGCGCAATGGTCAAGTCAGCCGCAACGACCAGATCAGCCGCAACGGTCAGAGGAGGGACACCCAAGGGATGTCTGGGAGGGACCGCAGTCGACCTTTCATAGAAGGAAAACGCTCGAGGAGGCGTGCAAGGGAAATCGAGGAGGAGGAAGAGGAAGAAGTCATGGAGGCGGCACTCGTTTTCACCGGAGAGGACGCTTTCAAGCCAAGACCAGGGCAAACCGAGGAGGAATGGCTCACCGAATACCTTCTCCACCAACCCGAACCTGAAGCACCCAAGGACCCACAGGCGGACGTCGACGTTGCTTCCGGTGCAGATGACATTTTCGCTACTCAGGCTCCCATCTCCACTATTGCTCTGTCGGTCCCAGCCGCCGCCAAGGTCTCAAATGCCAGCCCGACGAGAATTCTACGACGCCATGGCGGAGATTATGCACACTTCCTGCCCCCCAATGCCCAAAATACGGCGCTAAAGGACCTACACATCTTGTCCCATGCTCATCTGGTCATGGGTAAGCGCAGAGAGATGCAATTTACCCAAAAGACGGAGGCCATTGGCCTTATCAAGAGGATTTCTCGAACGCGGCCACAGAAGGCTTGAATAACACGTTACTAGAGTAGAGTAGAGCAGTTAATGGAATACCGTCTGTACAGGGACCATAAAATATTCAATAATTACAAACGGTGTTCAAGTCAGTGGTATGGTATGAGAGCACACAATGGGTGACGAAAGGAAGACAAGATAGCACAACAAAAATGAGATAATCGTACGCAAGGATTCAGAAGGTCAATGGTCTTCAGGTCTTTCTGCGTCTCTCATCTCTGCATCCTCCTCCAGCGGGTTCTGATCCTCTGGTACATCTGGCCCGACGTCGACGTATTCTTCTTTGGTGACACTCCTGACTCCTTCCTCTTCGATGATTTCTACGTGTCTTCCTTCATCCTCGTCCTGCCCCCCTACGACTCCTTCCTCGCCATCTTCTCCATCTCTCTGCTCTCCCTCTTCTCCTTCCTCGCCCTCCCTTCCCTCCTCACCGTCCTCCCCCTCTCTTCCCTGCTCGTCCGACTCTTCTTCGCCTTTCACCTCTTCTTCCTCCGACAACACGCTGGCCGCCCTATCTTTCGCAGAATTCAGGGCGTTGACAAGCTGGTCCTCGAAATTCAGTCTTCCGGGGTTATACTTGGGGTTCATCACCATCTCGGGATTGAGATTATCTGTCGCACGAGGATATTTGGCGTACCTCGCCTGAAACTCGTCGTCCTCTAAAATCCACAATGGAAGCTCATACTCGAGCTCCATGTCCATCTCCGGGGGCACTTTCGTTCCAAACGCAGTTGTGTTCCTGCCTTTCCGATGCACAGTCTGTATAGAAGCTCGTGTGGCGGCGACGAGGAGCTGGCATTGTTTGGGTATGGGAGGTTTGGGTGGTGCGCGTTGTGTTCGCGGACGAGGTGCAGCTGAGGTTGATCGGTTCCCCTGAGCGCTTGATGATTGCCCACGCCGACGAGTTGGAGGAGCGGAAGCGGACTCATCGAGGACGGTGATGGGTGGTACGGAGGCTTGTCTTTGTGTCGGGCCACCATTGTCGCTGACGGGTGTGAGGGTGTCACTGCTGACAAGATCGTCCCGTTCTGGCGGCGGTGAAGGGATCTTGGGGGTGCTAAGAACAGGTTCGGGTGGAGCCTCTTCCTTCTCCAGGCGCGGCCTTTTGGTGGTACGAGGACGCTTCTTGGGAGGGGAAGCGGATGGTTCGAGGAATGCTATCTCTGGACTTGACATTGGCGAATCGGCTGCTACACAGATGCCGTTCGACTCCAACCGCGCCTTAGACGGTTTACTCTTTTTCCTTGAGGGCTTCTTGTCGACTCTAACGGGTGCTGAGATGGATACCGGAGGAGTTGGAGAGTTAACAGCTGAGGCAGTCTGAGATTTTTTGTTTTTGATCCTGATCATAAGCTTGACTTTCTCTTTCTCTTCTGAAGGAACAGGGGGAGGACTCGACATGACTTGGTCTTCCTGTTCCACCTCGGATTCTCCATCTTCCGGAAATGTCTTTTTGTTGTGTGCTTTCGTGACGGCAGCTTTGGTAGAGTTCACTATTTCTACAAGCTCGGGGGGAGGAGGTGATGAGGCTGGAAGTAGGGGTATACCAGTAATACTGCTGCCATTCGGTTTCCGGATGCGTTCTGGGGGCAAGAGTAACTTGTATCGTTCCTCGAGCGCTTCTGCAACGTTAAGCATCTCTGCTCTCCGTCTCTCTGCTTCGTGCATAGCAGCCGCCCCGTTTACATGGGCACCAGGCAGAGATGAGATGGCCGGTCCGTCATGGTCGTCATCCTCGAGACGTCCAGGCGCTGGTGAAAATTCCGAGGCAGGGAGAGAAAGGAACGCAGTGTAGTCCATGGCGCGTAGCTGCTCAATACGCTGTTGGAGTTTGTATTGCTCGTGCTTGAGCTTCTCCTTCTCTCGCAGGCGGACTCTCTTCTCGAATCCTTCGTATTTCTTATGCCGCCGCTCATAAGCAGCATCGGACGTATCCGCAATACCCTAACGAAATGAACCAACGAGATAGTTTAGCATGTTTGTTTGAAGTAAGAAGGCACAAGCACGAACGTCTTCAGAACCTCGGGGTCTAAACCTTCCGCCCACCGTATCCGTTTCTGATATATTCTCATACTCCGGGGTTTCGATTTCTTGTTGTTGCCTAATAGCTTTCAATAGTTCAGGTCGATCGAAATATCGTTCATTCGCGTGTATATTGAGCAATGAAGGCGGTTGAAATGTAATTTCAGGAGGAGCGAGGACCGGGTTAGTGGTCAAGAAAAAACGAGCATTCTCAGGAATCAGAGGTTCATTTTCCGCTGAATGATATTGCTGTCAGATGCAAGCCTTGGATTGATAGCATAGACTGGGGTCGTACGTTTGCGACGATTGGTGTCCAAAATCATCTGGTCCGTTTCACAATTCCCAACGCCAACACCTGGTCCACCGCGCCGTGAACGCGAGGGCTGAACACGTCTTTGAGGTAGTTGTGCTGATAAGGTGGACGACGAAGGGTCCATAACGGAATGAGGGGGTAAAATGAAGCAGACAGCGCTGAGAAATAAGGACTTTGTGGGAGTGAGGTTGGAGGTTGGGAGGATGATGTGGGGAGACGGTTGGGGTGCGAGCGAAACCCACAAATTGCTTTGACTTTCTCATTTCTCTCATCTCTTGTTTAGCTATTATACATGATTGCTATTGTTCTCTCCTTTTGACCGCCTGTTTCACGTTAAAGAATAAGAGAAAACCCATCCATCCGTCTTGAGAGTGTCGACTGCTTTCGACAGATTATCTTTTGGGACCATTATATAGTCAGTGTTCCTAATGGCCTTCAGTTCGCACCGTGCTTTATTACGACTCTAATCCAAAACCTTACCAAGTCGATGTAACGAAGACAGGAACTCCTGCAGCCTTGAGCGGCTCTGTGAATTGTGCAATGACACCGATGAGGCCTTGTTTAAAATGCAATACCATCAGTTGGAAGATCTTTAGATTGACTACAAGTCAATCAATGTTTCTTACCAAAATCCATCGGTCCTTGTATTTTGATACACCTCCAAGTACATCCAGGCTTGAATTCAGCAGGATAGCTCTCCTGCCATGAACCAGCAATGGAGAGTTCCTCTGAAGTACGAGTGATCGATATCAATTTGCCAGTAGGTTTGGCGAGTGTGTCTAGAACCGCTTGGGGGACGGCGTCTGTCGAGTCGAGTTTGACCACAAAACAGGCGTCCGGAAGAACATGCAAGTTCAAGTTGGAATGACTGGTTGGAGGAGGCATGTTGGGGTAAAAGATTGAGTGCAAAGAAAATCACCCCTGGCTCATCGAATGGGTCACGATTCACGCATAATGATATGATGCGAATGCCAATGGGCACGCAGTCCATCACTGACACTCTCCAAACGAGTTCTCTGTGTGGCTAGTGGATACGAAATTGTAGAATGCGTGTCAAATAGGCAGCTCGATGCCAGGAGATATGTAGGTACAAGATAAGTAACGAATGAACGGGAAGGTGTTAACGGTGTCCTGCGCTTCCCTCGCCGGAGCCCTGATTCGAGCCACCATGAACAGTCCATTGATCCGACCAATGAGGGGCTTGATTTGCTGGCTGGGGAGGAGGATTCATGAAATGTCCAGGATGCATCCCAGGTGGACCTTGCTGCATGTTCATGTTCATGTTCATACCAAACTGGGCAGCAAATCGTGGATTTATGTGAGGTTGTATGAAGGGTTGTTGGAAAGGCATGCCCTGGTACTGCATCCCAGCGGCGGGGTTGGCCTGGTATGGCCATTGCGGAGGTAATTGTTGCTGTGGTAGATGAGGTAGTTGCTGTTGTTGAGGATAATATTGGGGTCCTGATGGGAACATGGTATTGAAGTCGTTGTATGGAACTTCAGACCTCGACCTATCTCGGCTTTGGGACCGGTCGTACCCTCCGCCTCCTCCACGTCGACCACCCCTTCCTCTTCCGCGAGAGCCTCGAGCACGACTACGAAAGTCGTCTATTGTATGAGTATCAGGACCTGGTTGTGGATGGCTCACTGATGGAGGTGCTGGCAACCTGGCCGATGCACTGGACGAAGCGCCCGACGTATACTCGTCTGAGTATGGATCGTCGTACGGTTTTGGTGCTGGCCGCGCAGAGATAACCCCGTCGTAGTCTGCATCGTACGGGCTGACCTCTGCATAAGCGTTTGCGCCCATCGAGTAGTAGTCACCATTAAGATCCTGGTCACGCATCTGGGAAGGTGTCGGGGTAGAGTGTCTGGTAGACACAACAGAGGACGCTCTGCTTCCCGCGCGCCTGGAGAACAATATCAGCCACTTGCCCAGGGATATCGACCGGAGGAATAGCACATACTTTTTCTTAGATTTCCTCTTATACTCTGCTTCTGCCTCATCATCAGAAAACTCTAGTTCGTGTTCTGCCGGTTCTTCGTCGTTCATATTACTCGCGTCGCTGCCCTTCATGGCCGCAATTCTCTGTGTAAAGACAAAATTGCTCCGATGCGGTACGTGAAAGACCTCACGAGATAGCTGGACCTTCTCAGGGTCTAACGGATAAGTCGAGTTGAACCTCACTTGATATAAAGGTTGTGTGGTAGGACCAAAGGTCTCATATATCTGCGAGCCAGTGAGAAGTCGCCTGGGACAGAGAACAAGAAGCTTACATATCCCATGACCTTCCTATCACCAAAAACCAAGAGCGTATCACTGTCCAGTGCTTTCTGAGCGCCTCGATTGATAAACTGCGATGGGAGACCTCTGACAATCGCCACATTCTCGACAACGTTCATCACTTCGCCAACTCTCTCGAGGTATTCGTCTGGCCCAACTTCTTCAATATCTGGCACGTTGATAGCCGTATCAGCTACCTCGTTTTTGGTACGAAAGTAGGACTCCGTTGTGGTTGAAGGACCAGCGTCTTCATCGTCCAGGCCCTCCTCCTCCTCCTCTTCTTTTGGGACCTTTTCTTTGCGCTGAGGATCGGCCTCGGTTGATTCATCATCAGAGGAGTCAGAGGAGTCGGATGAATCAGAATCAGAATCGGATTCAGCTACTATAGGTCTACACCGAGAAAGTCAATACTGGTTGTCGGATATTGTACCAGATGGGCTCACAGAGTTTCCTTCTCTTCCATCTTCACCACAACGACGTCTTCCTTTTCCTTTTCCTTTTCTTCCACCTTCAGCTCACTCTCTATCTCGTCTTCGCTGTCCAGCTCACTGTCAGAGCTCGCGATAGAGCTATCCGAAGACGAGATGTCCGTTGCAGTTGAACTGGCATTTTGATTGGGATTATCGGTTTTCGATAGCGATTGAGGATAATCCTCGGTTATCCCAATAAGACCTTGAATAAGAAGAAGGTCCTGGGGTATATCAGAAGGGACTTTGAAGTGGTCCATGTCGTAGTGGAAGTCAACATTTTCGCAATGAAAAAAATCCGAGCCGAAGTCGCGGTCGTGACACAACGCGTGACGGCGTCCCTTGAACTCCGAAAAAATGTTTCGCTCCATCCAACGTCAACCATGCCAATGGGCTCAATTCTCTCTTCATCGTCTCTACTCGACCTCACCACCAAAGACCACGGTTCAGCTCGTCTCTGAGCTGAGGAAGCTCACAAATGCACCCATCATGAAGGCTAGACAGGCCTTGACGGAAGCCAACGGAGATTTCGATTCTGCATTGAAATGGCTGGAGAAAGACCTTCTCGCCTCGGGTGCAGCTAAAGCGGAGAAAATCAAGGACAGGCAAGCCTCTGAAGGTCTTGTCAGTGTCTCTGTTGCGAATGGCGGCTTTGGTTCACAGACGGGAGGACCCGCGAAAGCTGCTATTGTTGAACTCAACTGCGAATCCGACTTCGTGTCGAGAACGGACGATTTCGCGCGTCTAGCAGCCGACATTGCTCAGACCGTCGCTCAAGGTGCAGGCTCAAGCTCAACGAGCGCGTTCTCGTCAGTGGACGTCGCGGGTTTATTGGGGACACCGTTGGTGTCTTCGCAACGGTCGGGAGCAACAGTGGGCAACTCCATTATGGACTTGATTGCCAAAATTGGAGAAAATATCACCCTTCGACGTGCTGCTCTGCTCTCACCTGGCCAACAAACAGACGTCGGCTTCCGGGCTGCCTCATATATTCACAATTCCCTCCCCAACTTCACCTCACAAGGCCGCATCGGCACCCTCGCCCTACTATCCCTCCGTTCTTCGCGCTTATCAGAGCTTTTGAAACAAGAAGCTTCGCTCTCGGATCTGGCAAAGTTCGAACGCGCACTGTGTCGACAGATAGCTGGATTTGGACCGCTTTCAGTCAGCGAACCAGCTCCGGATGCGGGAGAGGAGAGTGTGTTGTACAAACAACAATTCATGATGATTGGCGGAGAAAAGGCCTCACTACCCGTTCGACAAGTTATGGACGAATGGCAGAAGGATCAGGGACTCGACGCGTTCGACGTCGCCGAATTCGTCAGATGGGAAGTTGGACAGTCGGGTAACTAGATTGGGCGAGTTTGGCACGACATTTTACATTAGTTATATAGACACATCTACGCACGCAACACCACTCATATCAAAAGTAATGATTTAGACTACTTACGATAATACTACAGCATCAGTCTCTTGCTTTGCTGACGCGCTTGACGAATGGGAGGCCGAACTGAGTCGAAACCGCATAATTTCGATGGTCGTCTTGCACACATAGTATCCTTTTTTACTTGTCAAGACAAGACCTTCGTAACTGATTGGCAACACTCACAGAACTATCGGGCACAAGTCTCAGTCAAATGACAAATATAGTCAACACAGAAAAAACTCACTTTGAATAGCGATGAACGAGTAATACGTTCCCAGTCCCTGCGGATGATATATTACGAAAAACGTTCCGAAGCATCGACGAATGCTGACACGTACAGTCAGGAAATGCCACCAAGAGTGCCCTGCAATGCAATGATAAACTCAGCGCCGTTACGACTGAACAACGAACCACGAATGCTTCACCTTCCAACAAGAATGCGGTGGGCCATCCGACAGCGACCTTCCAGCCCGTAATTCTATCGCAGAAGATATTGTCCAAGTTCCAGACGGTAAACGCAATCACCCAAACGATAGTCCCCTTGATGTACCACGACCGAGCAACAGCAACCTTCTCAGAGGGAATACGAGAGCTATAAGGCGACCATCGAGTCAGGTAAAATACCCGGTAGGCGAGCCAAAGCATGAGAGTCGCGAAGACGGTTTGGTGGTATATCGGGTTGCGGTACAAGTAACTGGCCCACGCGGCTTCTTCAGTAACAAGATCGAAGCCGAAGAAAGTAAAAGACGCACTAGCTCCAGGTGAATAATGCATTGAATAGGACCAACAAGACCAGCGGTTTCGCCTGCACTCCCTTGAGACCCGGACGAGCATCGTAAGTTGCCCAAACGTTCATAGAGGCAAATATGATCATGGGTATTTCGTCCGACATTTGCCATTCGTAGAGCAACGTCGCGTGAAACGCGAAACTTCCTAGCCCGACGAACAGAAATCCCTGTACAATGAGAGGCCTAATCAGGAAATGTGAGTCGAAAGAGAGAAGAACCGCCCTCACAATCAAGGAAATATTGGAAGCCAGTGGAAGAGATTCACGCGAAGCGTTAACCATGAGTGCCACTGCGAACAATACATGCCATAGACTTGAGAAGGAGTTGGCGAGCTCTGCGATGTAGTAGGAGAACTGATAATTTGCCTGGTGTTGGAAGCAGGAAGGATGTGAGAACCTGCGTGACTTGGAAACAGGGAAATTGCCGAACCTCACACCAGTCCAGAGTCGATGTAACAGGACCGAAGAAGCCTGACTGGCTCAAGTTTCTTTCCGGCGCAACGAGAGCTGCCATTTCGCGCCAGGAGTCGACTGTCGGACAAATTCGAAGATGGGACAAGCCGGTTGAAATATGCGGATCATGGTCACACATGTCAATGGTAGGCTCAAATTCCGCATGATATTTGTGTCAAACTCGGCGACGTCGACGTCTCAAGCTCTCAAGAATCACACTGCGCGCACAAATTATAGAGGCTATATGTATGAGCATGTAAGGTAAGTCGGATGTAGGTACGACAGCAATAAGCAAGCAAGGTGCATCGACAAAGTCTACTCTAAGCGGCAAGACCGTACTTCTTGAAGACGCCCTGCCAATCCTTCACGTCCTCACGTCCCTGGCACACCACTGTGGCTTTGTTGCCCGACTGTGGACCAAATATACGCATGGCAACACGGCGCACGTCCTCTGCAGTGACCTGCGCTATCTTTTCGGTCATCTCGGTGACAGCAACGGGGCGATCATGGACAAGGACCTATGAAAGTGGGTATTAGAGACGCGGAAATACCAACGGTTTGCCACATACCTGTCTGCCAAGGTCTTCAACCTGAATAGATCGGCTCTCCATTGCCATCATCAAACTCGATCTCAGCTGGTTCTTGGCCCGGGAGAGTTCAACCTCGGGAATGTTCGTGTACGCGAGCAAGCTCAGTTGATGTACAAGGTGAGGAAGCATCTGTGTTGCAGAGCTGCCGCCTCGGAAACCAGGTGAAGACGGAACGAAGGAGGCGAACAAGCCGAACAGGGAGGAATCGGTGTATATGTGGTGGAAGGACGCGCAGTGGTCGACTTGCGGGAAGAGATTTAATATGTGGGTGTAAAGTCGGGAGTACATTCCTTTTCCGGGTCCACCTGAGACGAAACAAGTCAGAATATGCACGCATCACAAACAAAACCTACAAACCTGCTGAGAAGCTTCCGCCGCCACCAAGAAGGACTTGCATCGTTGCGAGGGTGTATATGTCCTCGTCGTGAATGCCCGTACCCTCGAATGCAACGTAGAGGTGATCGAAATCACTTTCCGGTTGGTGGAAGAAGGCGTGACCCCCAGTATACTTGGAAGAGGAATTGAGGGAATGGGGGTCTACCGAGGAATTAGGGAAGAGGTAAGACGCCGCTCGTGAGAGCGACTTGGTGACGGAAGGGGTGGATGGTGATAGAAGATTAGAGGGAACTTGATGAGCAGAACTTGTTGCTCTCGCGGACTGTGAGGGTGCAAGGGAGCCAGTGGCTTTCATCGAGGAAAAATGCTTGTCGACCAACTCGACCAACTCTTGATGATGCATTCCTGCCCCAGCGACAACTATTCGTTCCGGTGTATACCACTGCTTCATAGACTTCCGGAGAGTTGAGCTGTCAATTAGGTCTATCCGGTCCTCTGGGCAGAGCAAGAGATTTCCCAAGCCCGTATTATTGTAAGCAACCCCGTGAAGTAGCTCGGGTAGGATCATTTCGGGTTTTTCGAGGAGCTCGCGAAGCTCATAGCTCGCTGCATCCCTCTGCGCTTCTATCTCCTCCGGTAAGAAGGATGCGTTGAGAACAGTGTCCGAAATGAGATCAAGAGCGAGGGGTGTTGCTTGTGAGAAGTGCGAGGATTGGTACATTATGGTTTCACGAGACGCCGCACACATGACTTGTCCACCCATGGAGTGCATTGCAGAGGCCATTTCCTCGGTGGTCCGATTGTGCGTGCTCTAGATATGACTTAGGAAAAGCAGTCAATAAAGAGAAGATAACAACGCACTTTGAAGGACATTCTATCCAAGAAGTGACTGACTCCCAAGTTCTCCGCTGTCTCATATCTCGACCCAGCATCTACATAGACACCAACCGAAGCGAAATGTCCTGGAGTAGGGTCTGAAACGACGCGTATTTTGTTGGGAAGAGTCGTAACTTGAACTGGGGACTGTTGGGCTTGTGCCGAATTTACGTGGGCATTTCTGACTGCATTTCTCGTTAATCTACGAGCAATTGATCCTCCGGCCTTATGCATGAACAGAAGAAAGCGTCAAAGAGGGTGGAGGGGAGGATGTGAGATGACTGGGAAACGTCCGACACAATTCCGGACTCAGTTACAAAGATTTTCACGTGATGGGCGTCTAAATTCTCTCGAGTGGCTGTACGATCCTTTCCGACGGACAGCTACTCCTCTGAGTGACTCCTTCTGTGACGCTTCCTAGTCTAAATTTTTCAAGTCCTTGCAGTTGGCAAGCTTCGCTTTCTATGGTTCTAAGAGTCCATAGCGTGACAAAAAGTCAGGCCAACTCTTCCGAATCATCACTCCCTTCGTAGCACTGGCGTCGATGATGACTATTTGCCGCGTTGCCTAAATTAGATCTCCCTCGGCTACTCACAGAACATTTTAACCATATGGAATGCGCAGTCGATACAAGAATTTCATGGGTAGAATCGATTAGGCCTCGTCAGACGCGTTGCTCCGAGCTCGCTGGCAGAGTGGTGGTTGGATGGTAAAACTTCCGCGTGACCCATGCAATCATATGGAAAAGTTAGGCACTAGTGGCTGTGTCCTCCGCTCCTCCTGTTCCCCCGCCATGAACTCCGGTGGTCAAAGGTGGCGCTGGTGATAGCCTGAACCAAATCCAGTGGAATATTAGCACGCCGCACGGCTTGTGTTTCCCGTATAACTATCGGTAAGAACGGGCGGGCTCAATTCCACGATCCATTCCAGCTTCCGGCGACGCGCTTTAGACACCTAGGGGGTATCTTCAAACTGATTAGGTCGCGCAGCAGTTACGACCAGTTGACCCGCCGTCACCCGCATGTGTCCTGGACATATATAAGGAAGGCCACAATCAAGATTGAATTTTCCGTCTTATTCACGGATCTACGTCGACCCCAGCCTGCCAGAAAAGGACGCCTCACAAGCGGTGCTCCACAAAGAGAGCTGACGACAATCCTTTCACCACAACTCTCACTTTCACCATGCCCTCCATCGTCTCCTCGCCTGGCTATTTTGGCCCTGTCACTGCTACTCTCGATTGGTGTGAAGTGAGTAGTTGCACGACGTAGTTCTCTAGTTCACCAGCTCATTTATGTCCTTTCAGGCCAACTACCAGTTTTCATACTACATCGCAGAGATGTTTAACACCTTTTCCAATCTTTTTACCGTCTATTGCGCTCTTTATGGTGCCAACAACATAGCTCGAGAGCGATTACCAACCAGGTTTCTTGTGGGCTACCTGGTGCGTCCTTGTTTACATCGGCTGGAGTCGTCAATAACTCGTTTGGATGTAGGGTTTCGCTTTGGTCGGAATCGGTAGCTTTGCCTTCCATGCCACACTACAATACGAAGCTCAACTCGCTGACGAGCTACCCATGATCTACGTTGCTGCGATGGCTTTGTGGCTCTTGGACGATCGTGATCAAGGTTTTTCAATCCGGACTTTCAGGCAAAAGAGCCGCATCACCCTCCTTATCGCCTTTGATTTGCTTTTCACCTGGGTGTAGTAAGTTTTGTCCTATTCATAAGTCTTTCTTCGCGGTCTGAAACCTATTTTTACCTCCTACAAGCTCAATATACCGCAATCCTATTTTCCATCAGGTCGTTTTCGCTATTCTTATGATAACCGCCACTCTTCGGACTGTCTATCTCCTTCGCGTATCTCCCGTCTGTGATCGCATCCCGCAAGACAAGACAAATGTTGTCAACAAGTGGTTCGCGATTGGCGCGGCCACCTTTGCATTCGGGTTTTTGATCTGGAACCTGGATAATATCTACTGCGATTCGTTAACGAAACTGAAGGTCTATGTTGGCCATCCGCTTGCGTTTTTCCTGGAAGGTGAGGTATTTTATGTTGTTCCGCAGTCAAATTCAATAGCTCATACTCGCGTCGTGGCTAGGACACGCCTGGTGGCACATATTTACGGTACGTTCGACAAGGAGATGGGGCTGTCCGTCCTGATGAATTCTTGCCCATCTAGGCTCTCGGCACATATTATATGATCGTTGGCGTAGCTTGTGAGTGTTCGACGTTTTTCCATTGAGAGGCGTTGCGTGCTGACCTGATTCGTTTTTTTAGATGTGTGAGTACTCGGCTGCCAGGCGATTCTCGTTTCACTCAGACACTTCTATTTCCAAAATTCAGCATGCTTTGCCTAAAGGACGACCACAGACAGTATACCATGATCAGCAGATATGGTCTTCCCTATATCCAACGCTTGGAAGACAGGTTTTAATCCGCCATCACTGTAGATTTAGCATTGGAGGAGGTCAGAGTAGTTGATTCAGGTCGATTCTCGGGTCGATTCTGAGGTCGATTCTTGAGTCGGTTCTGGATCTCAGGGATCCAAAATCTGATCAGAATCGACGTCTACTCTGACCGCCTGATTTTTGAGTCTACACCATAATTATCACCGTAATAATTCAGAATAAATCATTTCAAGTAATCAGAGTGGCTGTCAAGAGAATCAACCTTGATTCTGACGCGAGTTTCGAGTCCGGACTCGAAACTACAGAATTTCATTCTGCCATGGCCAGTTCCCACGATTCTGGACAGAATTGACCTCTATTGTGTAGAACTAGCATGATTTATGAAAATAATGAAGCATCGATTACAGCAAGCAGCAGATGTAGTGAGTACAGTACAGTAGTAAGGATCCAGAGGCAGTGAGGGACAGCAATTTTGTGCCAGTACAGTACGCATAATCAGCAGGTGGATTTGATTTTCTGCCACTTTGTCGCCCTTGTGGACACCAAGTAGATCTCGTCTGCGGGGGCATGCCCCATCCATGCTTTCTGTTTAGTCGGCATTAGGTTGGTGACCTGCCATAAATCGTCATTGAACCGGTCGCGTTAGTTTGGGCAAGAAGCCACTCACAATACATCTGTAACCGGGTTCAAAGTATCCTGGTGGCTTGTCTTCCGTTAATTGGACGTTCATAATGTCCCATATCGTCAACTGCGCGATGCGATTTGCGGCGTGTCTATCATTCCTCGCATCCCGAACGAATATCACTCTGAAGCTCCGCGTGTTCCTGGGCGGACAGACATCCTATGAAAAGCGGTCATTTACACCCAAATTGGACAACTAAGGTTGCCTGAATGAACACTAACCTCCAACTCTTTGTCAATCTCATCCCGGATCGTCTCTTGCCCCTTTTCGATCTTTGCTCGTATCAGTCTAGCCAGCCAAGCAGCCTCCCGGGCCGAAGCTCTGGCAATTGCTGCTTTCGCGTCCTCGGGCTCCTCCAACTCGTCGTACATGCTTTCGACAGAGTCCGGAGGGTCGTCCCCCCGGTTGACGCTCCGACCCTTGTGTTCGAGCCGGTCCGCGTAGCCCAGGTACCTCCGGACCTTCTTCTCATGATCGTCGCGCAACTTGGATTCCGCAGTTTGCCGCTTATTCTGAGCGGACATCAGTATCCATCCACCCGACCGCAATATACAGATGATAAGAGCCAAACCCACCTTCCATTTTTCCATACATTTCGCCTCATCCGCCTCATTCCTCGGTCCCGCACTCTGCTTCTTCCCATTCTCATCCGTCCAGAACTCCCAGAACGCAATGGCGATGACCTTTGTCACGACAAGGTCCATTACAGGAACCATGCCTCCGTCCGGTGTCAGACTACGCAACGTTGCGATGAAAGGTCCACTCTGGAATCCGAGTTTGGCGTGCCATGGGGCTAGATGTGACGAGTTCCCGTTCAATATGAGTTTACACGAGGTATATGCTTCAAGGACTTCGACGCCGTCTTTTCGCTCGCTGTCAAGCTAGAGGAGAGATAGTACAATGCGTCGAAGAGAAAATGGAGAGAAGAGGCGTACTCTCGCACCAGCCACAGCGATCTTGCGACCGATCTTCAGAGTTCCCTTTCGGACAGCGCGTGCCAGTGGCGCATCTATTGCAGCACGAAGCTTATACCATCCGTCTGTTACCTCGATTTCAGGTGGAGGTGTAAACCTCTGTCCATCAACCACTGTTGGCTTTGGCCAGGTGATACCGGACACGCATAGGATCATCGGACAAGACGCCGGGCTATCTTGGACAGTGATCCTTCGCAGTGGTGGTCGTATTCCCATGTTCAGTTCTCGTTCGTACCTTTGAAAAGAAGGAAAAGATCAATGGTTGGTCTTCCGTGAACACGGCAACAAGCCGACGTACCGATAAAGTAGTTGGTTCCAAATTTCCGACCAACTCCACCGTCTCCCTTCTGTTGCTTCTGTGTCTGGATCGAGCGCTACCATCCCCGCTAATTTCCATAAAATGAGCGACCAATGGTTGAGGACCCAATCCTTTGATCCCAGCTCGCAGCCCATAGCGATCAACCGCTCCCAGGCATGTTGCGCGCCAAGGTTTGGAGAGGTAGCCGAGGAAAGCGAGAATGGGGGAGTTGGCGAACATTCAGGTGTTGGCGTGGAACAGTAGAAGTTGTAGTATTGTGCAGTCTGGAGGTTTACTTGAGATAGTTCATCGTACTCGCTGATACAGGTGATGAGAATACTGTTGAGCTAATGATATTCTGAGGGAGAGCGTACATGCCGTAACTTTCCAGTTCATCGAGGGTAAAGCGCTGGGGGAGGAGTCCTGAAGACGATAATGTTTTCCGATTGGGAGGAGGTTCTGTGATACGTTTGTCAGCAAAGATCTCTTTGACTAAACATGGGTTGACTTACTTAGATCAAAGAGTATCTTGCGCTTCTTGGGTGGGGGCGGGGGTGTTGCTGGCACGGACATCACAGCTTTGGATGTTGAGGCAACTGCCCTCGCCTCGAGGGTCTGTCGGCCTGGTTCTCCCGGCTTCATCCCGGGCTTGAAGGGTGTAATGAAACGAGCTGGAGTACTTCGTACACTTGAGGCTGGTGTCGTCCGTTTGATAGGTGAAGAGCTCGCGAGCGTTTTGTTCTTCATAGGTGTCTGAAATGGGGCATTGGAAACAGTGGAGAGGGGGTGCTGGGAGCGCGCGGAAATGAACGAGGCCGGAGAAGGGGAAGGAGGGATTACATTCTTATTCATTGGGGTTGCTGGTTGCTTAGGCACTGCAAAGGGTGATTTGAATGGTTTTGGTCGATGATGTTCCATTAATTTCGAGGTCAGAGGCGTTTGAAACGAGGTAGAGGCAGGTTTGACGGAGGTGATGGGTGGGGGCAAGGGGGTTGAGCTGGTAGCTGAAGCAGGTCCTCGAACTATGGCAGGTGGGCAAGGTGTCATTGGAGTGCTGAAGGAGTTGCCCAAGGACCGTAGTGGAGGCCGTTGAGCTGACTCGCCAGGTGTCTGGAGTGCAGTTGCGCTCCGGAATGCATTTTCACCAGAAGTATCGGGCGGTTCCTCTCCCCATATTTCCTTCATCTTCTCTTGCGCCTTCGCCAGAGCAGTCGCAGAGGGTGCGATGATACCTTTCCTGCTGGCAGTTTGGAATCCGGTGGCTGGTCCAAAGGAACTCTGGGTGGTGAAGGAGGATGCAGAAGTGAAAGAAGTGGACGCCTTCTTGAATCCCATTGATGTATTGACCGGTTCCGCAGAGTCAAACCACGACGTGTAGTCCTTCTCTTCTGGCGGTTCTGGTGAAGATCTTTCGTCATTCCATTCATCCGATTGAGGTATTGCAAGAGTCGAAGCCGAGGCGAACCCAAAACCGGATAGGTTAGCAGGCCGGGGAATGGCTGGGGTCTCTGGACCAAAAGGGTCATCTGAGGAATGTGACAATTCTTTTGCTTCAGAGTTTTCATCACTTCCAGCAGGTTTCTGAGACTGTGCAAATCTGGCTTCGATCCGTTTGATTTCGTCGAGTTCGTGTTGACTGAGATTCAGTTGATCGTCGTAGTCTGGTGAAGAGAGTCGTTGTCGTTTGCGAGTGGGAGAGCTAAACGGAGAGCGATCTGTAAAAAGTCAGGAAATGAAATGTTATAGGAAGAGGGCCATTGCAGCGCACCTAAAGCACGTACGGCCGCCATGATGGACGTTGTTGGTCAAGCGCTCATTGAACGCGTTGGGTGCGTCGAGGTCACGTTACCTTGTCATTCCTTGCCACAGGCTCCCACAGGCCAGAATTACCACACTGAAGAGTCTATCAGCGACTCAGCAGTCTTGCCTGCTTCTGAGCGCTCAACTCCCATAGTGAAGTGCTTTTCGGTGATCTTGAAGTGGACAGGACTCGACATATTGAAGTTTCAGCACGAAATAAGCATTGAAGTCACTTTGTGCCTTTTTACGTGGTAATCGAACGTCTACCTCATTGTTTCAGTGTTGTTCTCATCGATGCAAAGTCCATCGTTACTTGTGTCCAAAATCGAGATTTAGTATGATGAATAGCCGTTGCCATTTTTTCCTGTGAAGGAAGGGCATGTCGGAGACACAAACATAGTCAATGCGACAAACTAGTAACGGTTTTTTGTCATCGGCCACTCACGACAGGTCCTTTACTTGCGCACATTTTCGACGGCGCTATAACCCAAACTCGGGGTCATTTCCTTTCCTTATGAGCGCGACTACAGCGTCCACTAATCATTCCACGAACGCGTCGAATCGTATGGCTAGACCTCCTCAAACTCCCGCACCAGCTACAGTTCCTCCAGCACCCCCGAATACTCAGCAGAACAGGCCTCCAAATCCTCATCCTCCACCCGTCAATGGCGCTCACCACCCCTCACAACATGCAAAGGCTAAGAAGAAGCCCGACACACCGGTAGACCCCGCTACCATGTATGAAAGTCTCAAGAACAGGATTGCTGCACTCGAAGAGGAAGAGGTTCTCGAGGAAGAGGAGGAGAGGAGATTTGGTGTGTTCCTTGAGAAGATGATTGGTTTACTAGCAGGCTCAATGCTTCGATCTCTCCAGCGGAAGAGGCTCAAAAGTCTATGGCAGGCTTGGGGGATAGTGCTATTCACTCAAAATACATCGAGCTGGTATTTCTTGCCGTTCAGATCTTGCTAGTGCCGGCAGAATAACGAAGAACGTCTATGCATGCAGTTTGCAGAATTGAAACGATTGGAGCGGGACCATGCGAAGGAAAAGCAGAAACTTGTGAAGGACAAGGATGCCGGTGCGTAACACACTCATATTTCACGTCAATGATACTCATTAAATCTCTCGTTTTCTCTCAGCGAAAGGCCAGCTGACCAAAGCCAACCAGACGAAGACGAAGATGGAGAACCTGGCACGAGAGCTGCAGAAGGTCGGCCCTTTGTCACGGCATAACCATCTCATTCGCCTCTAACACACCCTGTAGGACAACAAAAGGCTACGGGTAAGCTCGATGACTCTAATTGCAGACATATCATCTCCAACATAACCTCAGGAGGATGGAAAGAGGCTAGCTCAGTGCGTAGAAGACGCACAAGACGAGGTATACGCCACGTCTTTTTCTCCGTCGTTCACCCGAACATATCATGACCGTTTATCCGAATCGTAGCTCCTCCAAATGAAGAACGACATAGCCCGACGTGCCGACAAAGCAAAGCAGCGGGATAGCAAGTACCGTGAAATGCCTGATATTGTCGTGAAGGTGGTATGTCGTTACCGCGCGGAACTGTTCTTCAAGATTTCCCGCAAGACGAAACTATCCAAGCTATTCAATGCTTGGACGGATAGGATGGAGAAGACGGGCGGGAAGAAGGTGGAGGGAAAGGGAACAGCAGAGAGTGGTCGACCGGTGAATGCTACCCAGAAGGATGGTTCCAGCCCAAATCTAGCCATGCAATTCATCTTCACTCACGGTGGACGGTCTGTGGATGCGGATATGACCCCGGAGGAGGCGGGGATGGAGGACGGAGATGAGATTGTGGCAGTTGAGTTGATGGACTTGACAGAGGGTCCGGCCTCAGAGGAATATGTGCGTGGCGTATCTCTTTGCATGAACCAGTGCTAACGGTTGAACAAACCTTTATTAGGACGAAGTTCTGGAGCCACAACGACAGAAGTTGGCAAAGAATTGGACCGACGATCCTCGAGAGTCAGCTTATTTCCCAAGCCCTACTTGCACAAGGACGCAAGTTGACATCCCCTCCCCTTTCACAGAGCTAAACGTTCACTCGAAGAGTTGTTCGATGGCGTGTAAGTTGATATTACTCTCTTGCTACCAATCTTCTCAACCATTACCTCGAACCTAGCGTGCGCGAACGCCTCAAAGAGGTGCTACGGCAGTATGAGCTCCGGGAACGGCACTTTGAGTGTGTAATTCGCTCGAAGGAACTGGAAGTTCTTCTTTCTCGAGCCCGGGCAGCAGAGCAAAAGCAACTGTCTGAAGGAGAAAAGACTCGAGCCGATAAATTAGATGAGGAGGTATGACCGATCAATCTCGCGCGGGATCCTTATCAATGATTGTGTGGCATCTCCCTCTCCCCTTCTTCAAGGTGCATCAGCTGAAGAAGGACCTGGAAGACTCTCAAAATGGGCAGACCATGCTCATCGACAAACTCATACAATATTGCAAAGAGGTGAGTGTATTTTCGCAGAAGGAAATTTTGACACTGATGATAGATACGCAACGATAAGCCCAATAATGAGAGAACGCAACGGTTATTCGCGTCATTGAAAGAAGAACTGGAGAAGAGAACACCGACGAATCGTAGTAGTGGTGGGGGTACAGTGGTCAATGGGAAACTTCCAGCGGCGGATAGCAACGCTGTCAATACTTGATATCCCGTACACCCCAAATCCAAGTTCGTCCAGCGTCAACCATAATCTGAGTTGAACCTCAAGAGATATCGATGATACCAATGAGTGAAGTATTCGTGCATCAAGCCTGTGGGTATACAACCAAGGAGTACCCAAAACCAAGTCCGTTCCAAAATTCCTACAGTAACATTGTGTAATTCTGTCTTGCTTTCTAGTTATGTTGTCCGTTTACATCCCTAGGACCCTAAACTAGGGCATCCAGCTCCTCGACAGACTCTACCATCCCCGACTTGGAGAACGTCTTCCCCTTCACGGCCTCCAAACCTTCACCTGCGTAACTAACCAAAGGAGAGATTTCGATTTCCACGCCATCCTTCACCGTAGCACCCGCACCCTCCAAGAACCGCCTGTGTTGGGCAAGCAAGTCTGCGCGACTTGTCTCTGGGTCATCGGAGCCAGTGCCGGGCGCGTTCTTCAGTGGGCTGAATTCCTCCTTTCTCTCGATCTCGAGAACAGCGAATCTTTCGGTGAAGGGGAACACGTCGAAGACGAAAAGCTCGAGCTTCATCCCGTTTGGCTCGGCAGGCTTGACCGCCTCTCCCGTAGCGAGATCAACATGCGGAATCTTCTTGCGAGCAATGTGGAATGCAAGCTCATGCTCGAAGCTCTCGACCTGTTTGAGGTACGCGGTGGTATAGAAGTGGTTCGCGATATTGCCCGCCCTGAACAGGAGTCCCCCGCTCTTATCTCTGCTCTCTGCCTGCTCCTTCGTGATTTCAGAGTACTCGACGACGCTGAACTTGTTGCCACGGCAGGCGACAACACCGACGGACTCGGTTGGTTCAGTCTTCGGTACCACTTTGGCGGCACAGTCTGCTTGTTTTTGAATGCTGTAGCCGATGAACACCGGGTCTGCGACGCGAACGAGACAGTTGTCTACGCAGTACGCGTGCACGTAAAGGATCTTGCGTTTCGCGAGATCACTGAGGACTGTATGTGATTTGTCCTTGGGGGAAAGGGGGGAACGAGTAGCGGCATACACTCCGCCATTACCATCAGGGGCAACGGCGACCCGAGAGGAAGTCTCGAGGAGAACCTTGCCTTCCATCGTGAGGCACGGAAGAGTTCCTTAGAATGTATGGGTAAGCACACACGAACATGGAAAAGAAAGGTAGATAATTCACCTTGCTCGAAGAAGATGACGTTCTGAGGACTCAAGCCGAAGTACTTGTTCTGCTTGAAGAAGTCTTCGGTGGCACGGCGAGTTGGACCGCTGGTCATAACATACCAGGGAACAATGACAGATCCTGAAGATTTGTTGAACTCCTTCTCGGCAACGGTCTGCAGTCTGGCGATTCGCTCAGCCTGGTACTGGAAGAGTGATTTGTGTGACGGTAGTCCAATGTCGTAGCAACCCTTTGGCGCGCTGCTGCCTAGCCTAGTACCCTGTCCACCGGCCATGAGGAGCACGCCAACCTCGCCCCGAGCGACGGCCTCCAAACCAGTCTGCCTCCATGCCTTCGCCTTCGCTGCATCCGTTACCGATTCTGACGCATCCGCCGGGAGAGGTTCAATGGTTTGGGCGGGTACACTGGGGTCGTTGGTCTCAGCTTCTGCGCTGACCGCCTTCTTGTAGATGCGATTGACGCGTTCGATGTCGAGAGCGTCGAGCTGATCGGCGAGGGCCTTTTGTTCTGATTCTGAGAGTTTGGGCCAGAATTCAAGGAGATGACCTTGACCAGCGGCCTCGTATCGTTTTTTGAGGGATCGAAGGACATGATTGAAGTCAAAGGTAAGATAAAGATCAGGAGGAACGTTGCTTGTCCTTTATATTTGGCGGCGTTGAGCGATGACGGCAATTCGCGCACAGACGCGGCACAGCATTGACCGTTTATTTGCCGTCCTGTGCCCCCTCACTCAGTCCAGCTCAGCCATTTCTGCTACTAGGAAACATCGCCTCGGATTGTGAGCGCAAAATGACCATGTGTGTCTTGAACACTCACCGCCATCACTTCCGATTTGCCCGTTTTGGCGCATCGTAAGGCACGATCCCAGCGAACGTTCCAGTGCCCTCAAACAATCAAGACGAACCGTGCTGACCCAGACATGTGTGTGGTTGACCAAGTTCCCCTACACGCGCCAATACGCTGAACTTAAGAATGTAGGGATCGTCTGTGTCTCTTCGATTCAATCGAAACTGTTGCATGTAGATTGTGGGTGTCGACTACACTTCATTGAGCACCAGAGGCAAGGTGCGCAACACTTGTCGCCGATCTCGTATCATCACTGGTGCTGTACAAGGTTCATTGTGAGCTACAGCTTTGACGGGTACAATCACAACAAACTCTCAAGTCCAGACTTGAGTTACGTCTACAGAGTGGAATTGGTGGTACGAACAACTCGCAGTACATGAACACTTTGAGGTCGAGGACTCACAAAGCATCGCCGAATAGTTACCCGCGTTCTTATGTTTTAACTCGTTCCAGACTCCTCTGCTCAAGTCCGTATGAACTTGTATGAATGGGGCTTGTGGTGATCACTCCTGCAGCCCGTCCGGAGCGCAAGGAGAGGTGACAAGGGTCGCTGGGTTTCTATTGCGGTGGCTTTGTGCACATAGGCGGCCTTTCCATCGGCATTCATATTCAGGAGCCTAGAAGGAAAATCAGTGTACCCCAAAATCCCGATCCGAAGCAACAGGACGTTAGCATCCGTCGGTGTTCGATCGTCGAGCAACAGGAATTACAACCGACCTTTAGCTGACCCGCCGCCCGCCGAAGATCTGTGCTGAGATTTGGAATATTGGTGGTCTAAACCAGCTCTCGGATTCACCTCCAGTCAGAATCCAGGCTCTCGTTTCGCCGAATTGGCTGATCTTTCTTGCTTCGGGGCGGTCTCAGGGTCATTATAGACGATTGAATTATCCAGCCTGACTCCAGATCTGGCAGCTTTAGTTTCATCGTCGCCACTGTCACCAGAAGGATGACCAAAGATTGGAAATCGCACAATTGGAGATTATAGAAGGACACCTCTCTTGGAGGTTCTCGAGTCTTCAACACACCCTCTCGCTCTTTTACATTCCTTCCGGCATGCGCCCATCTACGGTCCTTACCACTTCCAGCATTCTTGCGTTCTCCCTTCTCAGCCACACTTGGGCACTTCGGGTCCCTAGCCTGCTCAACGTCCCTAGTTTCCCTTACGGATTGCAGAAAGTTCGGGGTGTGAATGTCGGTGGCTGGCTTTTGCTTGAGGTTAGATAACGTTCTCCTAGTGCTTCGTACCGCCCCACCTCATCCTGATCTCACCTACAGCCGTTCATCACACCATCACTCTTCGACAATACTGGTGACAATAGCTTAGTTGACGAGTACACCTACGGGGAATATGCCTCAGCCCATCCAGAGGCAAAGGATGCCTTGAAGAATCACTGGGATACATTCATCACTGAGGAGGACTTTGCTCAGATCGCTGCCGCCGGGTCAGTAGTCTCCTTCCACGGACGCAAGTGGCGAGACTGATTCGATCTATAGTCTCAACCATGTCAGGATCCCTATCGGTTACTGGGCTTTCAAACCTTTGCCAGAAGCCCCCTTTATCTCTGGGCAGCTCCCCTATCTTCGGAAAGCCGTCGGATGGGCTCGTAACCACGGGCTCAAGGTCATCGTCGACTTGCATGGTACGTTCGACGCCTTCTCACCTCCAGATAATATTCCTCACATCTCTGCAAATAGGTGCCCCAGGGAGCCAGAACGGGTGGGTCTACTGCTCGGCGGCAACAAAAAAAGAATAGGACTGATACTAGTATCTCGCTCAGGTTTGACAACTCCGGACAAAAGATGGATTCTCCGTAGGTGACTTCAGAAATGTGTTTCTGCTGTAACTTACGACATCATACTCTTGCCTCAGCCAATGGCAGTCGAAACAGAGCAATATTGACCTTACTGAAGAAGTTGTCAAGATGATTGTTCAAGAGTTTGGCGGTGACAGCACCGTTCCTACCATCGCACCACTCAACGAGTAAGTTGCATCCGAGTCCCTTTTCCTGTTACCTTTCTGAATGCCCCTAGGCCGGCCGGTTATCGAGGTGCTGACCTCCTGAACGCAACCAGACAGGTATGGAGTTACTGGTTTCTCTTCGTTACCCTCGCGAATTGACCGTGTCCTAGTATTGGCTCGACACCTACGATATCATTCGCTACCCGGACGGCAAGGGCCTCTTCGCGTCGGAGTCGAACACTTTGGTCTTGATTCATGACGCATTCCAGGGAGTCGGCTACTGGAATGGTTTCATGCCCTCTCCCGAATACCAGAACTATGGTCTCGATAAACACATATATCAGATATTTTCTGACGACGTAAGTTTCGCGGCGACCCCAATTATGCTTTCGCATCCTGACGTCCTGCAAGGAAAACCGTAGGGATGATACCGAGCACTTGAGAGTCGCATGCAACTATGCCAGCGAACTCACTTCCGCGCAGGACTTCCTTGTCGTTGTTGGCGAGTGGTCCACGGCGTCCACTGACTGCGCTCGCTATCTCAATTCGCGAGGAGTTGGCTCTCGATACGATGTAAGCAAATCGAGCCCTGTAATCCGCAACCGCCTCTGACTAAATCTTCTATTTCTTCACGGTAGGGTACGTACCCTGGATCAAGCAAGATCGGAAGTTGCGAAGGCAAGACCGGTCCTGCCTCTTCCATCGACAAGGAGTACCAGGAGTTCATGCGCAAATACTGGGAAGCCCAAGTCATCACCTATGAGAAGGCTGGTGGCTGGCTTCAGTGGACCTGGAAGACCGAGAGTGCTGCCGAGTGGAGCTACAAGGCCGGTCTGGAAGCAGGATGGATACCTCAAGATCCTACTGACCTGAAGTACCCTGACATCTGCGACCAGTTCCAGTGAGCTGTAGATATTTTGGTGGATAGATGGGCGCCACCCCTATCGAATACTATTCATTGCGAATAGCGTACGCTCCTTTCCCATAACCCTCTTTTTCTGTCTTTGGACATCCAATTAGCATGTTGGTGTAGTGTATAGCGTGGATAATGTAGGTCTAACTATCGTCAACGTTCCGATGGCGAAGTTTCTTGTATAGGTTGATGATAATATCGTTAGCAGTCAAAGTCACGATACTTAGTGGAAACCATATGAGCCAGTCGTCAAGGGTTAGTGGTAAAAAAAACGTACGTGTGAGGCGCTATTCTCATGAAGTGTGCTGTCGAGCCTTTGTACCACCCTCTCACACCTTCTGCCTTGAAGGTTTTCCATAGGCAGTCGATTGGATTTCTGTACAACGTTCCGACCAGCTTTCCTTCAGGAGTCCGCATCGTGGGCTGATTGTATACTCTCGTTAATGCCTAGAAGGGAAATGAATGTTGAGCAATCAAGACGCGGTGAAGGGGACGACGCAACATACTGTATCGGCTGGCTGCATTGCAAGACACTTTGAAGGAACGTTAGCGTATAAATGGAAGCGAGAGCTGTATTCATACCACACATGCGCCCGACACTGTGCTACTGGCCAAAAATGTCCATGTACTGCCCTCTGGCAGTATACCATGCTTCACCAACTGCGTCTTCGTAAAGTTATAACTCGGTAATTGAACTGAGGAGCCCATGGACGTCCGTAGAATTGCAGCGTCTATACCCCGAACTAACCCTCGCGGACCCTCTGTTTTGAAGATTGTGGAGAACGCGTCAAAAGAGCTTTTGTAGTGGTGTTGGGCACCGACGGGTAACGCTGGTGAG
Organism: Marasmius tenuissimus; assembly: GCA_029532415.1. Lineage (NCBI taxonomy): Eukaryota > Fungi > Basidiomycota > Agaricomycetes > Agaricales > Marasmiaceae > Marasmius > Marasmius tenuissimus. The sequence goes on from JAQOTA010000052.1 coordinate 1,807,441, forward strand.
TATGCCTACGAGACTCAGCACAAGATATTTATACACCTCTTGGAGGAACTGACCTGCATCCGAGCTTTTATCAAGAATAGCGGGTTTCCGAGGGATGCTGGACAGGTCGGATGAGAACAACACAAACACCAATACTCCTCGTGCCCCACAAACCTCCTACTGCGCCACTTGATGCACCAGCTAAGACAGATGTAAACGGTATTTGCTCTGCTTCAGGTCTCCCTATCATCGAGTTGATGGTATGCCGGAACGGTTCGTAGAATCCTGAAGCATATTTGAGTCTTGCAGAGCGAAAATTCGGGACATGTCAACCGCACCTAAACGCGACCCGTTCAAAAGAGTCTGAAGGCGTCAGTTCATACGAGAGACACTTGATGAATGTGACCATACTTGGTAGACATACTGGGGGGGGAGAGAAGATATTCAGCGAAATCCACAAATATGCAGAAGTACACTCACTGCAGGCCCAAGACCCCGTTGAACACCTCTTATTCCCTCATTACGCCAAGTCTTTGCTATTGCATCTATTGCATTGTTGTATACCTTGGGTGTTCCTGCCTTGGCCAATTCACCTTGGAGTTGAAGACGCGTTTTCACAACCTCTGCGGGATTTGAGATAGTAACCTGAGAGGTAGGATGAGACAACACTTGAGAGAAAGAAAGAAAAGGGAAGCTTACCGCAATACAAGCAGCTATCCCTCCGAGAACGAAACTCTCTGCCGTCGATATCTTTCCCTTTTCCGAAGCAGACGACATGGATGATGGTGCCGGCCAAAAAGTTGCGCACAATTCACGCGATGACTATAAATTACCACGTGGTTTAGCCGCTAAGTCCAGCCGGTAGCCGGTAGGCAATTTATTCTTGGAACGGCAGCTTATTTTGTGGTATTGCTCGTTTGGCTCATGCTTCAACCTCGATGAGCTTGCCGTTGAGCACGCAGACCGTCGTCCTCATTGGCGTGCTGGCCGTCATCCTCCCAGTCACTTACCGCATTGTCTCCTCCCCTTTGACATTGCTCTTGATATCTCCTTTCATCCTCTTCTTCCTTGGAATCTCCTTCCTTGCTCTTCATATATTCCTCGGTCATATATTGGATGCTCGCAAACCAACAACGCAGAACAACGTCTCCCGTGCAGCCAAAACGCTCTCTTTTTCATCACCAGCAGCATGGCAGGCTGTCCTCACTCGTTCTCAATGGTCACAGAATACCCCTCAGTCACTGCTCCCTTTGGTCCCCAATTCGCCATTGGTGTCCTCAGCAGTGAACGAGATTCTGATAATGATTGTTAGAGACTTTGTTTTGACGTGGTACACGGAGATATCATCTTCACCCTCGTTCCCCGTGGCCGTGTCATCCGTGCTACATGACTCACTTGGGACGCTTTTGGATCGAGCAGCTGGCATTGACTTGTCAGCTCTCGTCGTCAAACGGATTCTTCCTAAAGTAACCGAACACATCGAATTATTTCGCCAATCTGAGGTCGCTCTTAGGGGTGCCGGGTTGGAACGCAGGTTGACGCAGTCCGAGGAGTTAGATATCCTTCTCGCCAGTAAATATGCTTCCGGGAGGGATAACGGGAAGCTACATCCTGCCATTGAAAACCTCTCCACAAGCTTCACGAGACAGACAGAGGAGTTACACCTACGACATCTCATTGACAAGGCACTACCCCACATCCTGCCCGAGAAGGAGAGAGAGAGCAAGGCGCTGAAGATCGTGATTCGGGAAATTGTTGCGTGTGCGGTACTTTACCCTGTGATGGAGATGGTTTCGGACCCAGATACTTGGAATAAGGCAATAGACCAAGTCGTGAGTCGTGTTATTTGCTGGTGCTCGACCTAAACCCAATTCATTACGTTTTTCAGGCCGGCGAAGCTATACATCAGCAGTAAGGCTTAGCTCACAATTCTATCGCAACTCGACTTCCTAATTTCTTCGACAGGAAACTAATCACCAAAGTCCGAAATGTCTTGGAGGCACAATCCCCTCGCGCCAACAGACTGTCGACCTCGCTTCCCAGCAGTGGCCCTGGAACTACCGAAACCATCACTATTCACACCGACATCCGACAATTTGAGTCATTTCTTCGCAGCATCGGCCGGTGTTCTTCTCTCCTCGACGCACGGCGACTCAAGAACGATGTGTCGGGTGAGATCAGAAGGACTAGAGTGTTACTGGGTAATATTGGAACCACTCGTAGCGAGTACGTGAATGCTGACAATTCTGTTTTCAGCAAACCACGAAAAGGACGACTGGATCAATGGCGAAAAGACGGAGGATGTTGTGGCATTTCTCGATCGGCTGTATAAAGCAAAGAGGATGGTAGAGGAAAGAATCGTTGAACTGGGCGGAGAACAGGTGTGTAGTCCCGAACATACCACCAGAGAAGCGATTGACGCCCACGTACTTAGAAGCAACCATCGACACATCTCGACAGCTCCAGTGCCATCAAGGCAGGAGTAACGCTTCGCGACGTCCTGCGAGACCCCAGCTCTCTGTCCTATTTCATGGAGTATATGGATCGACGAAATCGTTCTCTTCTGGTGCAATTCTGGCTCACTGTTGAAACCTTCAAGAACCCGCTCGAGTCTGTTGATTCGGACTCTGACGATGAAGACGAGACTAGACAGAATCACGAAACTTCGGTGACAGTCAAGGAGGATATAACAATGATCCACGACCTATACTTCTCTGGATCGACACCTCACCCAGTCCTCTCCTCTATCCCCAAGAAGTACGTCGACTCCATCTGTCACTTCGTCAGCAACGGGTTAGACCTGTCACTGGCTGAACAAAGACGCGTCCGAAAAAACGTGCTACTTGCTCAGCGGCAAGTTGAGAGGAATATGGAACAGGATTTCGAAGAGTTTGGCAACTCCGAGCTCTGGTTCCGTGTAACAGAAGATGGGAACTTTCAAGGTAGAAAGGAGCCCTCACCCATGATACCCCCCGTGCATACCCCACCGACAATAGCACCTCCCAAACCACACAATCTTCCCCGGTCCGAATCTGCCCCCGGTCTGACTCGACGAACGCCCAGCGATGGTTCTGGGCAGTCATCCAAGTCCGCGCTAGTGTCCTCTCAAGTACACAGGGCACCTCCAACAAACATAGAAGTTCTCATGTCACCAGTTTCGGAAGGTTCCTCTACTTCAGAAAGAGCACCTCTGTTTGACGACCCGGATGACCGTGCCCAAAGGGCTGAGGAGAAGCGCATGGAGGCGATACAGGCTGCATTGACCGACATCATCGCTCTCGATGATGGACAGTCCTTCAAGCCTTCCGACGAACGCATCTCCATGTTCCTTTCGCCCCGATCTTCCAACGAGCGGAGGGATAGTTCAGGCTCCACTGGATCCGCTGAGGATGACGACGACGCCGAGGACGAAAATCAAGAAAATGAAGGGGGCCGAAGTTCATTCCAGCTTGCTGGTCCTGGCGATTTGCAGCTTACGTACGAGATCGCTCGCCTGGCTGACAAGATTGTCAACTTGGAGGCTCAAGAGACCATGCTTAACAACCTCATCAAGAAGGCTGACCTCACCGGAGATACCCAGGAGTTGAGACTACTCAACAAATCGAAATCTTCCATGAATCGTGAGCTCCGAGAACTCCGGTTCCAGAAGCTTCAGTACGAGCAGCAAGAGTCGGCAAATCGACTCATATCGGATCGCACGAAGGTGTCCATCGTTAGTTCCACCACCGCTGAAGAAGATGGAAAGTCCGTTGTTCGTTACCTAGTCGAGGTACAACAGCTCGCACTCGATGGTAGTTTTTCGTCTGGGTGGGTGGTCGCCAGGAGATATAACGAGTTCTTTAATATGCACAACAAACTCCGTGAAAAGTATGGCCTTGTCAGGAACCTCGAATTTCCCGGTAAGAGGCTAGTCACGGCACTTTCTGGTCATTTCGTCGATACCAGACGAGCAGCCCTCGAGAAATACTTACAGGCACGAATTCAGCTCCTTATCGTTTTCTTGTTGCTCATTCTCACCTTCAGAACTTGATTGCCATTCCGATTGTGTGCGAAAGCAACGAGCTGCGAGGATTCCTGTCGAGAGAATCTCCTTTCGTCGTTAGGGAGGAGTCCTCTACCGCGCTCAAATCACCCACAGCTTTCTCTGGTTCCGACTTGGTCCGCAATATGTATCGTTCTGTGACCGAGAGCATCGATGACATGTTTTTCGGCCCGTCAATGCTGGATGTCATGATCCAGAGACTCACTCGACAGGCTGCTGAGTTTGCAGGCATCGTCGGTTCAGGAGTCAATGACGAGGACCTCGTAGCTCAAGCTCTCCATGCGTCGGGAAAGACTGTACCTGAAGCTGCGTTGATGCAATTGTCTGCGGATCTCAAACCGTTGGAAGGAGAGTCCAGCACGTCGTCATTCACCGCCCCTATTTGCGACCTACTTCTCGCAATCTTCGAGCTCAATAAACGGAACAACTGGCTCAGAAGACAAGCTATCGTGATTATCCTACAGCAAGTCTTGGGCGGAACTATCGAGCGGTATGTTGGCACCTTGGTTTTTTCGGTTGGTACTTCCTGATCTGTCTTGCCCGTAGAAAAATTCGCGAGACCGTGAAAACCATGCTGGATGAATCTCGCTTGATCATGTTCATCAAAGTATTCCGAGACGGACTCTGGCCGGGCGGGAAACTCAAACCTCCCGGGGTACCTCGTACTATGGAAGAGAAGGCGAAAACTCGAGATGAAGCCAATCGGAAGTTATCCTCTTTGGTGCCCGGTAGGCTTGCGCTCTGGTGCCTTTGACCTCCGTCTGATAATGACTTTCTAGAATTGGCTGCCAATATGATTGGGAGGTCCAATGCAAGGCGAGGGGCCCGAAGGATCTTCGCTGTTCTTCAAAACCGCAGGCTCAACCAACACATTGTATACATTATTGTCGATGAGGTGGCTATCTCTGTTCTTCCCTTTGTTCCAGATCTGACCATGAACCCTTCAGGTTTTCTCGGCGCTATTCCCAGAGTCTCAGCCTAGCTCTGCGAATGCAACCACATCATGACGCGCAACTATTTAACGACCACTCATGTACACCTGATGACTCTGTAATGTAAATTACTTTTAATGGAACCAGGTGACTTCATTGGATGGAAAACATAGCCCTCCCAAGTCTCAGCTGACAATGTCTGGTTCTGTCGAGCCTGGTGTGGAGGTCGATGTCGAAGGGTTCTCTGGCGTCTGTTCTTGGACCTTGGGCTTCTTCGATCGTTGTCTGTGTGATGCGACGGAAGTTGCAGTCTGGTCATCATGTCTTGTAGGGACAGGGACAGTGAGGTCGGGTCAAAAAGCAGGAAGTAGAGGTGCGTACACTTTGATGACGTGCATGAGGTATCCACCAGAGCCAGACGTGTTCATCATGGGGTGTGTTCGACCAGGTAGTATCTGATAAATGATTTTAGGGCCGAATTCAACCAAGACGTGCGACGTAGACATACCTGATATCGACGCAGCCAAACTTCCGTGACGGTTGGAGCGAGGAACCCAGGCCGAGACCTTAGCACTGTTTGTAGGTCCGCAACAACCTTGAAGGCAAAGGGTTGAGTATACCCATGAAGGCCTAAGAACGCTCATACCTGCAAATGGGGACTGTGCACTACTATAGAGGCGGATCCAGCAACATAGGGCGCCAATCGCTCTAGCACAGAAGAGGGATCGTATTGACTTGCAATCAGAAGACTGCACCGGAAAGTTGAGCTAAAACCTGGTTGTTATCACGAACAAGCGGCACGTACCCATCGAATTCACCCGCGAAAAGCTCCTCCCTCGTCTTGTACAAAGCATCGGACACCTGTTTGCGCTTCTTGAGGCGGGATTTTTGACTGTTGGAACGAATGTCATCTTGAGAAAGGTCCGATGGGGCCATTACTTCGCGGTATGGTGAGTTTGAGGTATGATGACTTCGAAGAGAAACCTTACTTGGCGCATATTCCTCCTGTGCAGTTGCCCAATTCAATGACGCGAGGACAGACACCTCATTCGGCTTGAAGTTCATATTCGCCATGATGGGATATGCCGGCGGTGAATCCGTATCGCAAATTGTAAGAAGACGACCGTCGCCTATTGAGGGTGAGGATAGGTATCACATATAGGATCGCATTCGTACCTCCTAGCCTTTCAAGAACCCCGGAGACGACTATTCCTGACGCATCGTCAACGACAAGATACCTTCCACCTGGTTGCACGTTGGCTAAGAGTAACATTTGGGCGAGTGTATCTGGCCTTATATCCCGGACCCGATTCTGATCTTTATTGAACCAATACTCGCAAACGTCAAAAAGAGTCGGTTCAATAGTTGTAAAGGACTTGGAGTATCTATAAGTCTTTCAGATACTGCAATGCCCAAAACGACGACATTGGAAACGCACTTTGCCTCCTTCCGCTTCTTATACTTTTCCTTACTATACTCGGTCTTGAGAGAATAATTTGCATGTTGTTCTATCTGCTTCTTTATGATTTCCTGATGGGACTTTAAAGAGGGTTCTCGTCTCCATAAAACGCGATGTTACCGTAGCATGGACGCCGGCCTGCTTCAGTGCTGTTATTTCGGTTATTGTTAGAGGTTGTACGAATTCCCCGTCGTTGATAAGTTCGTTTGTAGCCTCGGTGTCCTCTGTAGCATATTGGTGAGATCAAAGAGATACAACCAACGAAAGTCCAACTCACCAACTTCCTCCAGAGTGCGAGGAGGAATAACCTTCAACTTTTTTTCCACAATATCGTATGTAAGACCATAAGGCTGGCCCATAAGCTCATTTGCGTGAAAGGATCCTGCTCTTCCAACTTGCAGGGTTCTGAAAGTTGTACCACAAGTTAGTTATACTTCGAGAGCTTTTTTGCAAAGCAATTGCACCGTTGGAATTGACGCACGAGTCCCTTTCGATTTTGACACTTCTGACGTCTCCATTGGGCTGTCTGATCAGCACATAGTCTCCAGGTTGAATAGTGGGAGGAGGAGTGTTCTCTGAAGTTGAAGTACTTGGTTCGCCGTTGTTCATGGTCAAGAGGGATCGATCATTTTCTCTCATTTGCTCGCGTTCGATTCCACGCTTACGGCTTGCTCATCATCCATGACTTCTACCACCCAACACCTTGTCGGAGAGGCAGCAAAGTCTCTCAAACTTCCAGATGAACTTTCATACATTATAACGGCCTTTCCTCCGTCTACTCCCAGCGATAACCGTTCCAAGGCATACCTCGTTCTCTCCGCGTTCTGTCAGGGCGTTCGGCAATCTCATTCATCTCAGAAACAATCCGATGATTCAGACCCTGCGACAGAGGCCTTGGTTAAGGTCTTTTCTCCACTGGTTTTGGGAAAGTTAGAGGAGATGAACGAATCCGATCTATTGGCCGGAATAACTTTATTGACGGCCCTCTTCCAAGTGGATTGGCAGGCTGCTGCGTCCATATTTCAGCAGGACTCAGTGCTTGAGTTGATCATGGATAGCGTAGATCTGAAGCCTTCACCGCAGCTCTCGGTCGAGGTCGCTCATCTGCTCGGACAGGCCAGTGGGTACAAGCCCAGTCGACTTGCGTTGTCTTCGGATGCCATTGCCTGGCTCGAACGCGCTCGTCAAAGCACAGACTTGTCCTTGCGTGCTGCCGGGGCCATAGCGGTCATCAAGTTGGCGAAAGGGAGTATATCGGACACGGCGGCAGACCCCTCAGCACGGAAACCCGACTCGAAGCCGACCAATGTCGATGGCCTTGCCGAGGTCATGAAGCAGCTGGTCATCAATGGGGATTCGGACCATTCTTCGCTGTCGGATGCGGTGGAAGGTTTGGCATATATGAGCGTGGACCCTGTCGTGAAGGAGGAAATTTCCAAAGACGCGGCGTTTCTCAAACGCCTTTTCGCCCTCGTTCCGAGGAAGAAAGCCACGGTGCCTTTGGAATCATCTTCCACGCTCTTGTATGGCATTGTTGTGATTATAAGCAACATATGCGCGTACCGAGTTCAACTCACAGAAGAGCAGAAGCAGATGGAGAAATTAAGAAAGATGGCGAAGAGTAGCGGGGCTCAGGGAGAAAAGGTATCGGAAGCTCTCGATAACGACGACAAGGTCAGAGAACGAATCAAGCGAATGCTGGCTGCGGATGCTATGGAAGTGCTAGCTGTCATAGCAGCTCAAACAGATACCGTCGGTGCCAGGTTGAGCATCGGCAAGACTTTGCTTGACCTTGTCACTGACAAAGAGAACAGGGGGAAAGTGCTTCAACATGGAGGTGCTAAGATCCTCATGGGTCTCATCAAGAAGGCTGCTGCTAGTTCTCCAACATCGGCCAAAGACAAGTCTTCGCTCGATTCCGTTTATCTCGAACCCATCCAAGCTCTGGCAAAACTGGCGATCACTTCCTCACCCGTTCAGGTTTTCGGGCCCAATGTCGGGGCCATCTACGATGCTATTCGCCCCCTCTCGATGATGGTACAACATTCTTCGGCTACACAGCTACAGAGGTTTGAGGGTATGATGGCTCTCACAAATCTCGCCTCCACTAGCCCCGAGGTTGCTGATCGAGTGGCTAGTGCGGAGGGCCTGTTGAGCAAAATAGAAATGTTGCTGCTGGATGACCACCCCCTCGTCCAGCGAGCCGCTACAGAACTCCTCTGCAATCTCATCGTCGGCTCGGATCCGGTCTTCGAAAAGTACAGCAGCTCGAAAACCAAGTTACAGATCATCGTGGCTCTTTCGGACGCTGAAGACATTCAGACAAGACTGGGAGCCTCCGGGGCTCTGGCTACATTGTTGTCTTCTCCATCCGCCTGTAAAGAGCTACTCTCACTCCAATTCGAACGACATCGAGTCTTGCCCATCTTTACGCAGCTCATCGACCCGTCTGTCCTTCCAGACAACGGAGACGCAGAAATCCATCCCGGGCTCGTACACCGCGGGATTGTGTGCGTCCGCCAATTTGTTCTTAGTGTCAGTGAGGAGAAAGATAGAGGGACGATGTGCAAGGAGGCCAAAGAAGCCGGCCTAATCGACGCTCTTGGCAACGTTGTGAAGGGAAACAAAGCTGGTCAGGAGGTTGTCGGGCCCGCTTCAGAGGTTCTGCAATTTCTTGAAAAGTATCTAGATAGCCCACAGAGTAAATAAAGTTCCGTGAATCACAAAGGAAACTGCGCAGGAGGCTACAAGCCCACAATTTTGTTGGCTGCGCGCGCGCGCTAAGACTCAGAGCTGCGTGCTATGACGTTTCGGCAACCGCCGACTTCCTACGCATCTCCTTCTCCTCACCCAACGACACGGTCGAATCTTGTACATATACTCCCTCGTTATACTACGATACCCACTAACTTCACATCATCCTATTGTGACTCTATATCCAGAGAATAGACCACCCTAAACTATGGTGCGTACTACGTATTGTCCAACTATCTTGTCTTACGAACAACTTCATTTCGATCTAGGGTATCTCCAAGAAGGCGGGAAAGAAGGTAGCCCCAGCGAGTAAAGGCGGGAAGACTACAAAGGGTGGTGTCGCAAAGGTACGCTATCTGCTTCGAATGTGCAGTTCTTCGCTCTGACACGTTCAAATCTCCAGGCAGACTGGAAGGAAGGATTCAAGAAGAAGACTGTCGGTGTATCAGACATGACACTTTTGACAACGATAAGCAACGAAAGTATTAATGACAACTTATCGAAACGATGGAAGACTGGCGAAATCTATACCTATATCGGAGCGGTGTTGATCTCAGTGAATCCATTCCGAGGTACGCAAACCACCATCTCTTCTAGTACATGCAATGAACTGATTCCTTAACTTGAATTGGCACCCAGATCTCGGAATCTACACAGACGAGGTGCTACAAAGATATCGCGGCAAGAATAGGCTTGAATGTCCACCTCACGTCTTCGGTATCGCAGAATCTGCGTACTACAACATGAATGCATATCACGAGAACCAATGTGTGATCATTTCTGGAGAGTCTGGTGCTGGGAAGACCGAAGCTGCGAAGCGAATCATGCAGTATATTGCTGCTGTGTCTGGTGGACAAGACGGTAGCATTCAGGAGATCAAGGATATGGTTTTGGCGACCAATCCTCTCTTGGAAAGCTTTGGCTGCGCAAAGACCCTCCGGAATAATAACTCTAGTCGTCACGTACGTATTGGCTCCTTGGCGCACGGATTGGTCGCTTACCTCTGATAGGGTAAATATTTGGAGATTATGTTCAACTCCCATGGCGAACCGGTTGGAGCAAAGATTACAAACTATCTCCTGGAGAAGGGCCGTGTTGTGGGACAAGTCGAAAACGAACGAAATTTCCATATCTTCTACCAATTCACGAAGGGTGCCAGCGACGAGCAGCGAGGTGAGTCGTTCAATGCATTCCCAATCACCTTGATCTTACTCTCGACAGAGATGTTCGGTTTGCAGGGCCCTGAAGCCTACGCTTACACTAGTCTCAGTAACTGTCTCGAGGTACAAGATATAGATGATGTGGAAGACTATGGGGAGACTATCGTGCGTTCCGTTGCCTACGAAACCTTTATCAATAAGCTGAAGCTCGTTACAGAAAGCGATGCAGGTCATCGGTCTTTCTGAACATGAACAAAGCGAGATCTTTAAGATGCTCGCTGTGGTCCTTTGGCTAGGAAATGTTCAGTTCGTGGAGAACGACGAAGGAAACTCCGCAATTGCAGACGCTGGCGTTCCCGAGTTTGTTGCGTATCTTTTGGAGGTCGACTCTGCGCTCGTACAGAAAGTACTCACAACTCGTGTGATGGAAACACAACGCGGAGGCCGAAGAGGCTCTGTCTACGACGTTCCTCTTAACCCTGCACAAGCAAATGCTGGGCGCGACGCATTGGCGAAGGCGATTTATAACAACCTTTTCGAGTGGATCGTTTCAAGAATCAATGTTTCGATGAAGCCCCGTGCCGCTCACGCGCAGGTCATTGGAATCTTGGTGAGGCTAGTCGTTCACTTCCTGGTGATGATGTGCCTGATAAAATACACAGGATATCTTCGGGTTCGAAATTTTCGAGGTACGATCATTCTATCACTGATAGTTCCTGAAGTTTGACCTGCCCCAGGACAACTCGTTCGAGCAACTCTGCATCAACTACGTTAACGAGAAACTCCAGCAAATTTTCATCGAGCTTACCCTTAAGACAGAACAGGAGGAGTACGTCCGAGAACAAATCACTTGGACCCCGATCAAGTACTTCAATAACAAGATTGTGTGCGATCTCATTGAAGAACGACGGCCTCCTGGAATCTTTGCGGCTTTGAACGATGCCTGCGCTACTGCTCATGCCGATCCCACTGCAGCAGACAACAGTTTCATACAACGATCTGCTGCCCTTTCGTCCAATGCTCACTTCGAGGCCCGTGGTGCCCAGTTCCTAGTCCGCCATTACGCTGGAGATGTCATGTACAACGTTGCTGGAATGACCGACAAGAACAAGGATTCTCTCGTCAAGGATCTCTTTGATCTCGTCGCTTCAAGTGGCAACCAGTTCCTACAGAGCCTGTTCCCCGATCGTCCAGACCCCAACAGCAAGAAAAGACCTCCCACGGCAGGCGACAGAATCAAGGTCAGTCAATCTGAATGATATGTAAATGGCTCTTTGACCTGATGCGTCTCTAGGCCTCCGCAGGTGCCCTTGTCGACAATCTCATGAAGGCACAGCCATCGTACATCCGTACCATCAAACCGAATCAGAACCGTAGCTCAAGTGAATACGATGAGAAGGCCATTCTCCACCAAATCAAATACCTAGGTCTCCAAGAGAATATTCGCGTTCGTCGTGCAGGTTTCGCTTATCGAAATACGTTCGAGAAGATGGTGGAACGGTTTTACCTTCTATCTCCCAATACCTCTTACGCGGGTGAATACACATGGCACGGGAATCCGAAGTCCGGATGTGAACAGATCCTCAAGGATACCGGTATTGCGAAGGAGGAATGGCAGATGGGCACTACCAAGGCATTTATCAAGAACCCAGAGACGGTATGCTTTGCAAAATTCCGGTCTGGCATTCTAGACTGACACATCGACGCCATCATCAGCTTTTCGCTTTGGAAACCATGCGCGATAGGTACTGGCATAACATGGCTGGCCGCATTCAACGGGCCTTCCGGAACTACATGCGATACAAGCACGAGTGCGCGAAACGGATCCAGCGGTTCTGGAAGAACAATAAAGAGGGGCTCGTTTACGCTCAAGTCCGAGACTATGGCCACCAAGTGCTTGCCGGCAGGAAGGAACGACGAAGATTCAGTCTGCTCAGCTACCGTCGCTTCATGGGAGATTATCTAGACGTCAATGGAAAGAGTGCTCTTGGCGAGGAACTGGCTTCAGTTTGTGGGATAGGAGGTACGTATAGACATCCCGTGTAGTAGAGGGAAGCTGACCGGCCGTCAGGAGAGGAAGTTGCCTTTAGCGGCAAGATCCAAGTCTTGGTATCTAAGCTTGGTCGTTCCAGTAAACCGAGTCCCCGTTGGTTAGTTGTGGTAAGTTGAGCGCGACTACTCCCGGGATGCGGTCTTGACGAATTCTCTAGACCCAAAAAGCGATTCACATAGCTGTCACCAATCTCAGGGAGGGACGCCGCGTGACTTCGCTCGAGCGAAAGATCCAGTTAGTGACTATCAAGAGTATATCAATGTCGAACTTGCGAGACGACTGGATGGTAGGGAGGCACGTTTGGCTACCCTTAACGAGGCTCAATGTTCCTCTCCCTTTGCACAGGTTCTTCACGGTGGTATTTCTGAAGAAGGAGATCCCCTCATTAGCTGCTACTTCAAGACCGAACTAGCTTCAACATTGATGAAATTATCGAATGGGAGCATAACTCTGAACATCGCACCTACGTACGTTTATTTTACTTCCCCGCTTCGAGTTGAATCGTGAACCTCGTCATTCTAGCATCGACTACGCGAAGAAAAAGGAGAAGCGTGCACAAATCAAATTCATCAAGGACGAGACTGTGCAAAAGGATGATCTATACAAGAGCCATACTGTCCATGTACCTTCTGGCGAACCAGCAGGCAGTCTTTCGCGACCTCCGGCCAAACGAAAGGCTGGTGTTGTGCGTCCCATAACTCAAGGGAAACTTCTACGTGCAGGAGGACCCGATGTATGTACCATGGGTGTTCTTCGCGCCGTAACTTAGTGCTCATTGCCTTTCGGCTTTTAGAAACCCAGAGCCGCAGCTAAACCCAAACCAACTGTCCGGCCCTTACCTGGTCAATCAGCGGTCAAACCTGCTGCAGCTGCAGCACCCAAGACTGCGTCTGCACCCGTCGCTATTCCCAAGCCTACCGCTAGTGCAGTTCCCAAACCCTCTGCCGGTGGAGGGGGACGCGCGCCTCCCCCTCCCCCTCCGCCGCCACCACCGAAAGCAGCACCAGCCGAACCCGAGGTTGAGCAGTACAAAGCCAAGTACGCATTCCAGGGTCAAGAGGGCGAGATGACATTACAGAAAGACGACATCGTTGAACTCGTCGAGAAAGAGGGTGATTGGTGGTTGGTCAAGAAAGATGGTGCCGACGGTTGGGCGCCTAGTAATTACCTTGAGCTCGTCCCTCCCAAAGTCACGCCTGCAGCGCCTCCCCCTCCTCCACGGAGAGCACCTGCACCGACACCCAAACCAGCCGCAGCGCCAGTGGCAAGTGTGAAGCCATCAGCTGTCACTGCCAACGCATCTGCGAAGCCCGTATCTGTGTTCCCTGGCATGGCGCCCTCGAATGGGTCACCAACGCCTTGGAAGAAGACGCCTTCATCGTCTACGCCTGACGATTCGGATTCTTCTAGGCCCTCGAGTGTACTTGGTGGAGGTAAACCAGCACCTCCTGTCGCGACGAAACCCAAACCTCCTGTGGCGGGCAATAAACCTGCTCCGCCTATTGCAGCAAAGCCTTCGACAGGACCTAAACCACCTATTGCTGGAGGCAAGCCGCCCGTTCCGGCGGCCCCAAGACCTCCTGCGGCGCCTAAAGCTGGAGGGGGTGGGGGTGGTGCGAAGGCGCCGCCCGCTGCTGTTGGCCAGATGGATTTAGCTGCTGCTGTGAGTTCGAATGTTACGCTTTCTCGACGAATCTTATGATTGACGACCACTGTTTTACCTCCCATAGCTTGCCAAACGTGCACAAAAGATTGCTGATGATTGAGAAACGGCAGGATCGTTCATCTCCACACAAGTGTACCAGTACTGGATTCTTTGTCATTAGATTCATCTTTGGATAGACTTATTTCCTTGTCCTCTATTATGTCGTATAAGCAATGCATGTGGAACGTTGTAGGGGTGAGTACATGGATCCTCGGTAGGTACTATAGTCGCGATTGGATGTGTACAATGTCAGTCTATGGCCTAAAAGTCTTTGTGTTGATTCGAGTGGGGGTATAAATATGAATGTGTGCAGATGAGAGGAAAGCGAGCGAGCGGGATAGTGATGTGGTGAGATGATGGTAAGATTGAAAGAAGCAATTCGTGCAACTACGGCCTGGTGATAAGTATTGGAGGAGGGCTGGGGGAATTAGAATTAGAATGGGGTAAGATAATCATAGAAACTTCGTCTTCCGAGTCCAGCTCGTCAATGTCGTGATCATCTGGAATGGCAGCCCTCGAAGGGGACGTCCGTCTCTCGTGTTCGTCTCTTCCACTTCCGCCTGCACTATCCCGCCATGACTTCAGCTCGTCTTCGTTCAACACCTTTGCTCCACTTTTCCTACCAGTCATAAAGTCTTCGGGCTTACTGGCCAGCGCCTGTTTCCCCGATTCCACCAATTCGTCTATCATCATACGGACACGCATGAACGACTGATCATCGCTCTTCTCCAGTTCAGCCTCGTCCTCATCATCTGATTCATCTTCAACCTCAATGTTGTCTTTATCACCCGAGGATACAATCCGGTAGGTGCGCGGTGGGAGGATAAGCCGAGACTCGCGAAGCTTTCGACGGAGATCACGGATTTCTTTGGCTTGTCGATTGCGCGTTGACTCGAGCATGGAGTTGATAGCCAGCAAGGAACGATTTGAGATTTCCAGGTCCTGAATCTATTGAGGCAGGGAGGATTCACCAATGATGAGAGGCACATTCAAGTAGAAGACGCAGGTTCGACGCACCTTGCGGTTGGACTTCGCCGCGTTCTTCACCTTCTTCTCTTCACTCTCCTGTTCACTCTCGTCCCGGGGTCGTCGTCGTATGATATTCCAAGGGCGTTCCCGTTCTCCTCAAAGCCGTTAATCTGGACCAGAGCATCTAGAGTCGATTTCAAGTCGCTCGATCCTTGTGGTGTATGGTGAGAAGTGGTACTGCTACTCTTCGTCTCACCGGACACTGACGAACGAGAAGCCGACACCGAAGACCTAGACGAGAAAGATAGAGCAGAGCCTGGAGGAGAATGTGGTGGAAGAGGAACAAATGCCGGGTCGACCCTTGCCGATATCGACGGTCGGTGGGGCAACTTATTCGCGTTGTAATTGACATTAGAATCATCACGCGTTGTTGGTGGAGAGAAGGGTTGGTAATGATGATGAGAGGGAGGTGGTGGAGAAGCACGCGTGGTCGCGAATCTATGAGGATTGGCGGCTGGGGTTGCTGTGGTTATCGGGTAGTGAATAACTTCAGACTTGGTTGATGGAGAAGGAGGAGCGAACGTGTGAGAGTTGGAAGGGTTGTAAGAATTCAGCGAGAGGCTGGATGTTATTGAAGGTGCTCGAATTCGAGGAGTGCCAGGTTTCGAGGACGGAAATGAAGGGCCGAGTGGAGGAGATAGTGATTCTGACGGCGCTGGCTTTGCAACACTTGAGACCTTGGATTTGACCCTCACGATTGGGGACGGTGAAGGCTCTCGTCTGTTACTTGCGAGAAGCGACCTCTCAGTCGATGGTCCTGAATGAAATGGCCCGCTTCTCTCTGATAGTTGCGGTGAGGTATTCCCAACCCCGAATGTGGGTCGAAGTGGTGACGGTGAAGGTTCCACAGGAGACATTATTGGTGTCGAAGGTACTGATTGTGATATCTTTGTGCCGAGATTTGAACGGGCTGCTCTAATTCTCTGTGGTCCTGGCTGCGGCGAGGCTGTTGGTCGCTGGAATTTGGATGGGGAGGCAGGTCGAGGAAGTGACGTTGATACTGTGCTGGCTATTGGACTGCTCTTTGCTGATACCGTTGGCTTCACCTTCGCAGTACGAGCAGTAGCACTGGTGTTCACTTTTGCCTTGGGTCGTAATGTAGATATTGAAGGCGAATGTGCCAGAGTCTTGACTGGCGAAGCAGGTCTGGAGGAGGGGGAATCATTAGGCGATAACTTTGAAGTAACCTTTCATTAATTTATTAGAGACTATGGTAGATAGAATGAAGTAGAAAATGAACCTTTCGTTTGAGGTGAGCCTCCATGGCGATGATGAAGGTTGAAGTCAAGACGCGCTCAAATAGGTTCAATGTTGAATTCGCGCAGATCAAATCAGGGATGCACATTTACGGAAAATGCCGGTGTATTGGCAGGCTCTGTAGCACTGGCTGGTACCAGACTCTGTATCTGCTCTATATAAGGCCCTTCCTGGCGAGAACGTCCTCTACGACCTTCTCGACCATTGCCCTCATTTGGGATCCTCCGGTACCTGACATCGCAGCCAAAACACCCTTTTCGACATATTTGCCCACCATATCGACCTCAATATTAATCTTGGCTCCGACAGGTTTCTTTGCCAGTGTAATCTTCTCTTGTGTGTGCTGAATTAACATGATACCAAACGTTCTCTTCTGGTCGTTCACTTCCGTTATTGTCAGCGAAGCACCATCGATCGCGATGAAGCCTTTCTCGATGATATATGGAAGCAACGAAGGTCGAGCAGCGGTCGGTTCGGGGAGTTGGAATAGCAAACGGACAGAATCTCCGTCATTCGTTTTGGAAATTACGGTCGCAGTGCCATCGACATGACCCTTTGAACGAGTGAGTTTACCGCAAAACTAAGCCTGTTAGAGAGAACTCACCTGGACAAAATGCCCTCCGAACCGAGTATGCGTTCCCATCGCTCGTTCCAAGTTGAGCTGATCTCCCACCTTTCGTTCACCTACAATCAGACGTGAGCCAGGTAAGTAGCTCTGAGATGAAAAGTGGAGGGAACGTAATACCGAGGTCACTCCGCTCGAGAGTCTCATTGGCTAACCAAACTTTGAACCATCCGCCATTCTCCTCCTGATTGAACTCTGTAACGGTTAGACTACAGATGGTCAGGTTCGCGTTCGAATCCAAAATTCAGCATAAACATACCAGCATCCATTCGTAGCGATTGAATCACCGATATTGCAATCGTTCAGGATGGCCGCAGAATCGGATATGATGAGCGTGCATCCTTGCGCATCAACGTCGATTTGAGATACGGTGCCTAAATGTTCGATCTACAGTAGACCTTTCTCAATATTTCCTGGTATTATCAGCGGACACCACAGAGGGCCAACCAAACCAGTGAACATCTTTGAGGTCCGGTAACAGCGAACGGATAGTAGTGGTAATTGGGCAAGATGAGTGAGTGGCTGTGTACCCCGAAGATCGACTTACACTTTCGCCGGCCGAGATAGTCTGCCTTCGGGAGACTATAGTGAACGCGACAACAGGACATTTCTAGGTGCCCTCCAAATTTCACCAGAACGAAATAAAGTACTACAAGCGTGCGTTTGAAGAGAATCATGCAGACACGATTGATAGCGTATACTTCTGACTACGCCCGCTCCCCACAAACACAGGGAAAACCGTCGTCCCGCTTGGCACGCCATCACTCGAGAACGTAGTCTCGCCCCCGCTGGCCAACAAGAATCGGCTTCCAGAAGATACCTGTATGGACGTCATTAGCTCGAACGGCCCCAGATAGTAGAATACCATCTGACTTACCGCAGAGAAACTCGTAGACGAAACGCCATTCCCACATGTAAAGGTCCCTGCTTGGACGCCACAGGTTCCTTTCGAGGAGCTCAATGTGAAGTCAGACGGGGTACCGGCCAACGTGTAGGTTGCGAGCGTCTGGGTCGACCATGTTCCTGCTGTCAGCAATCCGCCAATTGTAGAGCCACTCGAACTGAGGACGGCTTGAATGCGCGCACGGCCGGGCACTGGTACCTGTCAAGCAGCAAATCGTCATTCATTAGCGAAAAAATTATGAAAACGAGTATTGACGGTGACCAACCCCGGTACTACTAGTCGAGGTCTACATAGGCGAAGCAAAAATGAAGACCTGAGCTAACATCCCATACCCGTCAATGAAACGGATCTCGCACCGTAGTACTAGTGGTCTATCATCATTCGGCGGTCTCGGTCAGCAATTGGCACAGTAATTGAAGAGAAGTGCGACTCACCGAAGTTCTGGTAGTCGTAGACGTACCAGAGCCCTTCAGTGGATACTTGATGCCCGTGGAAGGGCACGTACTCGAGATTGGAGAGGCTTCACAGTCGCGTTAGGTTAACCTTTAGTAAGAAACGGAAGGGACTAACATATAGGCACGAAGTTCCCGTCAATAACCGAGCCTTTCAGATTGTAATACCAGCTAATCGAATTCAAGTTAGACCCGCTACACTGTAATGCTGGCTTGAACCCCTATTCAAACCCAATCAGCAGTTCCTCGCGAAAAAGGTAAGGTGAAGGGAGTAAAAATAAACTGGGACTTACCCCAGACGCAGCTGTTAGTGCGGATGTCAACTGCGAAAGCGTGTATGTTGCTGTAGAGGATGGCGTGATGCCTTGGCTAGCTAACCAAGTGTAGGTGGGGAGAGACTTCAATGGGAAGAAGAAGTTTCTGATCAGAATCACGATAGCGCTGACGATAGAAAGCCATATGTATTGGAACTTACCTTGAATAGCTTGACAACAGTCTGGAAATAAGCCACAGCCTAGAGGGTTTACAGATTCCAATCAAGAATGAAGCCGAATTATGACGGATCCATACCTCAGCGCCTCTGGGGCTCCCGCTCGGGAGACAGCTCGTCCTGAGAGTGCTCATGCACGTTCCGTGCTTGGCCCACTCGTGCTGAACAGACCATCAGAAAAGGTGACAAGGGGTGGCAGTCATCAGATTCCCGAAATAACGCGTGTCGACCGTTTTCGAAACCTACTCACCTCCCACAACCCCTCGTCGTCGCCATTGTTATTCTTCCAGAACTTCGAAGAATGTCAGTGAATTTGCCCTCTATCTCGTCTCGGTTATGGGTACCGATCCTGGCTCACCTCCTGAATGAAGCTCAACGTATCGCTGGCGCCCTGACTGGTGAGCAACTGCGTGGGATCGGAGGCCTCGGTGATCAGGACACAGCGCGAGGGAAGAATAGAACAAAACAGGACATACCGAAGGGATATCCGTGTATGCTCGAGAAGGATCACAGCTCTCTTCGAAGCTGCCATCGCAACTGAATCACAAGGACAATCACGTTAAAATCCTATCCTTGTGATACATGAAGAGCGTTGACTGACTTATCGGGCCATAAACCTGTAACGGCACATTATCAATGATAAGGGAGAGGCATGGAAAGAATGAAAAGGGGTTACCATGGATTGTCCAGCTATCGGAAGGTCCGGTGGGTGGATTCGTATCCCAGAACTATGTATTCACTGAGAATTGAGGACATAGCTCGCTCGCTGTTTTGAACCCACCTGAGTTTGTAGGAGAAGTCCCTTGGATGACATGTAAGCAATCAGACGAGTTTCAACGGAACAAAGCGTACTCCTGGAGACTCGAAACAACACAGGTTCGATACGGCTGTGGTATTGTGGCAGGAGAGCGACGCTGAGCTCGAGCATCCTGACACAACGTCTTTGCGTAGCAACGAGTCCAACGACGAGTCGAAGGCGGCTACCTCGAGAATGATACTGGCAACGCAAGAGAAGAGAGCTAAAAAGTGCATCGGTGGGGAAAAGAGACTCGTATGTTGATCGATATGAACAGTCGTATTTGAGTCATTCCCTTGAGAGCACGTTGCTCAAAAAAGATATTACTGGTCACTACGAGCAACGGAGACTGTAACTCTCCATACAGGTGGCGTGGATCGTTGACGGGGGGGCAGTTCCGGCGATCAGTAACAAAGACAAGAACCTCATGGTGTCCTCCAATTTTTAGCCCAATACCGCAAGCTCCAGTCTCCGGTAAGAGTCATGGTATTGGGCGGGGAAAAACAGTTCGGGAGACATCTGGCAGCGCTAGCGTAAAGAGGTCTGTGCATCCTGAACGAGTTACAGGCGGTCAAGTAGAGCATACTCGGTCGAAGATGGTTCGGCGCGTTGACCAGGCTATCGCCCTACATCTCTCTCGTCCAGCTGCTTCGTGATGGGACATGTGGTCGTTCACTGAAGAATCCGAGGAACAAGTGAAACTGCTAGGAACAAGCAGCGATTATCGTTACACCTGCAGATGGATAGCAGCCCAAGTTTAGAGCACGGTACCTTCTTGAGTATAAATAAATGGCCGCTCTGGAACTGCTTACCCTTCGGTGCTGCGAGGCTTGCAAGTCGTAGCTTTTGCAGTACGCATGCGGCCCGCCGAATCGGCAAATAGTTTGACTATAGTCTGTGTGAGGGGAGGGAAGAAGACAAATGTTTCCTGTGGCTCTATTGAGATGCCAACTTAGTTGACAAGGACAATGAGTCCGATTCTCAACCTCCGGCACCCGCTGGTCGAAGGAGAGAGAGGAGAACTGCCACCGTGGGAGCCTGTGCAGAGTGAGCGCTTGAGTGTCGAGATAAGCGCTCGTCTACAGAAGGGGTACTTCGAATCACAGTGGACTCAGGCTGCGATACTGACGACCTTCGAGAACCATTGTGTTGCGTCACAAGAGAAGAAATAGTGAAGGCAAATATTTTACAGGCCCAAACTGTCGTTAATGTACAAAAGAAAGATACATGCTTGCTACGTTTACATCCGGGAATGATACCTGACAGGGAGAGTTCTGAATTGAGCTACTGAACTGAGCTTCATAATAGTCCTCCATTTTGTACACCCAAACTGGGGATCGTGAATATATCGTCGATCTCAGGCCACCAATCCGCGCATAACGTTTCCACCCCAGGGTATATATCAAACGTTGAAGGGTATGTCGACCAAACTATGAGCTATAATAGTCTGAGTCGTCCGAAGCATGAAGCCCATTCCGCATCTACTGGTGAGAATTCGAATTCGGTTAGCCTGTAGACCCTCAAATGATTACACGCCTCTAAACGCACCGAGCATGCTAAGCTGTTGTGGTAGACCTTGGTTGGGTGATGAATTATTAACTCATCGTCTGTTTCGTCTTCCGGAGCGTACCCCACTCCACGCAGCATCTCTTCCCATGGCGAAGCGACGTGACTCGGGGGAGGGGGGACCGGTGTTCGACAGACCTTGAGAACAAAGTCGTGTATGATGGGATTTAATCTGTCCGTCAAACCAATCAGAAGCAGGCGTATGAGCGCTGTCAATAAACGTACGTTTCGCTATGATCGACGCAGAGAACATGGGGCGCGTGCGATATCAATGAGCCGTCGAAGCGTATTCCGGCTTGTTGTAAGAGTTCACCCATCTTGTCGAGGTATTCAGCCGGCCAGTTGTTTATGATGTTTTCGCTGCCTTGGATAACCTTTACAGGAACACGTATCCCTTTCAATTCGGACGCACTGCGAGTAAAGGTTTTCTCATACGAGAAAAACCCGAGTGTCGTTTCGAAGAATTCGTCGATAGATTCTTGGTCTGGTCCCCAAATCTCAAGCGCGCGAGTAAACCATACTTGGAATAGGCTGTGAGCGGAGTTAGTCGTTTTGATATGGGAGGGGGGGGGGTAGTTGGAACGCACGCATCGCCCAATGATGATCCCCTCATATAGTTAAAACCGAACTGCCGAAGTCCACTGAGTGCATCCCATATTATCGATTTGTCGACATTCGATGCATTCGCCATCCCTTCTTTCCACAATGAATGAATCTGGGCCACGCCTTCCATTATAGCAGGATTGTACTGAACGGTGATAGAGGATGATCGGTACGAGTGTCGTTGTAAGGTGTTCCAATACGTACCTCTGGGAACCCCAGAGGGGACAGAAGACATAACGATAGGCATTTTGAAGCATGGTGCAGAGCAAGGTTGATCGCGATCACTGTGCCCGTACCGAGTCCAACGATGTGACACGGCGGTAGCCGTAAGGCGTTCTAAAGTACGGGGTAGAGTCAGGACTACATCGCGCAGCCAAGAACGGAAGGAGCTGACCATGAATGCGACAACATCTCGTGCAATATCTTCCAACTCATACGGCGCCTTCACTCTTGCACCTGTCGTGAACCCAGAACATCTAAGGTCGAATGTGACAAGGTTGAATCTCCTCAACCGAGGATCATTGAACTGGGCTAGTAGGAACGCTATGAAGAGAAGAACCATACGCAAACGTTGATGAAAGCGCACCGTGGTATACAATTGAGCTGAAATATGCAGGGTGGATGAAGAGAAGAGTGGGGAGACCAGCTTCAAGTGTTTTGGCGGAGGCTTCTCGTGGGGTCGAGATAGTATAGCTGAAATGTACCGTCCCCGACGGAGTGTTCACAGGAATGGTAGGCATAGCTGGCCCTCTGGTGAGGTCAATGAATTAGCCCCCTTGACGACGTGTCCAATGAGTATATAAGGGTGTCAGTCGATGTGTGGGCTGTGTTCAGGTGACGTTCCCGAAATCACCAATGAACCATTGAATCCGATGACTTTGCGAGGTGTTGATGCACAATTGAGAACATTCCTGGGCGTGCGAGGAACATTCTAAGTGATGCCAGGTGCTACCGCGGGAGCCGGAACGAATTGATGCCAACGGCATATCGGTGGTAGGAGTTTAGAAGCATGGGAGCTTGGGCTAAATTTAACGTTGGATGGTCTTGTAGGTCTTTCCTTGTGAGTATAAATAACACCTGAAGCCCAAAAGTCCGGAGGCTGAAGGTATGTGCAACTTGGGACTATATCAGACTTGCAAGAAACAAGGTCGCCTTGGCGAACTCAACATGAGGACAGGAGTACAATCAGCGAATCGAAGACACGGAGCAAAAAAATTACCATACATAAAACTCGTTCCTACAGGAGTCCCAATCGATTCCCTACGTCGAGAAACCTGTCGAACCTAGCATCCTCGTCCTTCATATACAAGAAAGATCGAACGTCGTGCCTAGCAGCCGACTCGAGCGCCGCCTCTTCACTGCTCCTACCCGGCGTTGGCGATGCTGAAACCTCCCGGTGGACCGGGAACTTGTCAGCCTCGCCATCCCCCACAATGTTTGAGGTGAAAAATGTAGTGATATCTTGACTGTACGGTCCTCCAGATTGCCTGGCTAACTCGCGTAAGAAGTGCTCCACGAAGTTCTACATAGATCAATTCAGTTCGTTTGGACATGGACTTTAGCGAAGCAGGTTGATAGATCCACTCACTTCTTTCTTATCAGAAGTGAGCGAATGATACTCCCTCCATGAGTTTGACTCTGAGGGTCTCGTGCTCTCTGACGTTTCATCAATCGGAAATGTCAAAGCATCTTGCCCCTGACGATTATGGCGACTTACAGCCAGAAGGTCTGGAAGTCGCTTGTATATCGTCCATCGTTGGGATCTACCTGGAGCTGAAATGACCACCTGGATGAGGTATTCCTCAGAAAAGTTGTTGAGGAGTTGAACATTGAAAGAAGTGGAAGATTTATTGAGAAGGGACGTATCCTCGTCGAGTGATTGCTGGAGTTCTTCGCCAAAGACCTCTCTAATCAGCTCCCAGAGTTCTTGTTTCTCGGATTCGACGCCTGGTGGCGCGTGGCGGTCGTTGACATCGTGGCCCAAGGTGTCGTTATAGTACGCCACACAACGAGAATGGACGAGAGCAGTTCTGATACTCGCGTCCAGGCGGGCTGCTTCGAGTGTGAATTCAATGAACTGGAATGACCTCTCCTTCGGGAACGACTCGCTGGGATCAAATCAGAAAAACAAGGGGGTGAAGGGACGACATTACTCACGGACGATATTTCAATTGTTGAATAAGGGTGGTGCAGAAGCTGACTTGATCAACGAAAGGAAAGAGTGCTAAAGCTTCCGCGAGTATTCGACGTCTCCGTATCATACGACTGTTTGTTGGGAAAATCATCCGCTTGACGAAGGACCAAGCGGACGTTGACAGTGCATCTTTACTAGGAAACGTTCAGAAATCGAAGGGAGTGAATGGACACGTCAAGCCACTCACAACGTAAAATCGACGCTGTCTACGCACGCGTCAAACAACTCGACTCCTTCTGAATACCGCTCCTGCTTCATGAACATCTGCTCCAATCTACGTCCACAGACGTGTAATTCCAAAGAGCTCCAAGTCTTCCTCCTGAGGTCGGGCGAGTATCTCATTGTCACCAACGACACAGGCTTTAGGGGCGTTTCGGAGATGATCTGCTGACAGAGAATTGCAAGTGGGTGATGCGTCGGTACTGTTGAGCTCAAGTACGGGCGCACGATGTCGAGGACCAATTTCATGTGATCCCGGTTTATTTGCCCTAATTGTAACAAAAAATCGAGGAAAGGACTTGCAAGACTCGGCTCGTGCTTGCTCACGGCTTGTGAGTATCGACGGGCTGGAGCGGCGTACAAGGCTCCGTGCTTGGGCTCATCAGAGTTACTATTCTGTCCATCAGAGCATGAAATCGAAGCAAAGTCTGGCCCACGCACCCAGTAATTGGAAGACATTTCAGGTATTCGAGCAGAACCAAACGCGTCTCGAGTTCTTTGGGATCCCACCGAGCCAGTGAGCCTAGCAATTGAGAGGTCTGTCGCGTCGCAATCTGCACCATGATAAGCCCCAGAACCTGTCTTCGGATCCCTTTACTATACACGTCGAAATCGGGCCTAATACACGGTCAGTACCTATAACAAGCAGCATACAGGTTAGGTTGCACGTACCGAGAGAGCTCCAGAAGATCGTCGTAAGTATTCTTGGATAGTTGGTCCTCATCCGTGTGGGGGAAATAATTCTTGATATCGAGAAGCTTTCGCTGGATTACCAGTCGCTCGTAGCGTCCCAATGTCAGTCTCCCAAGTGCCTCAATCCATCTGCCTGATATGGCCCCTGGTCCATCGACAACTGATGATTGTTCGCTCTCAGTGTCGAACGAAAAGCTCTTTCTAGTGAGGAATGTAATCAAGGATGAGCGACGAGAGGATATTGCACGAGGACTAGAAGTCATTGTACATCAACGTTCAGGGTGAACAATAAGTGGAGAGAAGTGGAGAGCATCTGAATTGAGAACCCGGGAGGGCTGTACAGTCCATTGTACTCACTATGACATGGTCAAAAGCAAAGCACTGGCTCAAGCGTGACCGTGATCTCCGGTACTGCCGCCCAGTGCCGCCCACAGTCGGCAACCTAATCGGCAATTAGATTCACTCACTTACTCCCATGGCACCGGGCAAACCTGCTCAAAATTCACAGCCAGTCGCCAACAGAACCCTTCTACAATCATACAAAGGTGAGTTCATGCTCTCAGCACCACTCAGAAGCGGATATTGACCTCTTACGAGTAGCTTTGCCCGCGTCAACCCGACTACGCTTTTCGTTGGCAATGTGCGGTGTAGCTATCACAGGCATAGCCATCTCGAATTGGCTAGAGAAGCGAATACCTACCGAGAAGGCGTGATGCACCCTTGTTAGACTCTATTTGGTTGGCCACGATGCAATGCGTGTCAGCGGCGAGGAAGTGTTAGAATGGTGTACAGCACTGGTGAACGTTGGAAAGACCGAGGACGTTGGTGAGTAGAGTAGACATCGCATACCTAAGGCGATGCTAAAGAACTAATATGGGGTCGTAGGAAGTATCTGAAAATGAGAAATCATGGAATACGAATACTACTCCTCCGAATCGTCCAATGGCTTGTATTCCCCCCTCTTGCCATCCTTCGGGACCAAAGATTCCGCGTCCTCCGCCGATCTCTCCTTTCGTTGCTGCCGTTTTTTGTAATATCTCCATGCAAAGTAGCTGGCTATGATCAGGAAGAGAGTTCCTGATGGTAGCGGGGTCAAAATAGCTGTAAAGAAACTTCGATGATTGGCCCTTACCGAACACGACTGAAAGGATAATAATCAACTTCTGTTTGCTTGGCGGTGGACACGGTATTTCTTGGTGACTGCGGACGGTAAATCAGTCCCTCAGTGGATAATAACTATGGTGTCGCTCACTTCTGGTCGTAACACTTGTTTTTGTTACGGTACTTCACCCGGTTTTTCTTCTTTGCGACTGCCTCAAGGGCAAGAGAGAGGATGAAAAGGAACAGATATGGAAGAGGGAGGGACATGTTCATCTTGAATGCTGTTGAGCTCGCGTAGGTCCACACTTATACGAAAGGAACCCATGACGGTGTGTGGTGTTTCAGGCTATGCGGGCGCTCTTCCATAATGATTGTGATCGCTGTTAGACCGTTATACGGTGTAGGTCGGCTTGCGATTACAACAAGTGACTTCGTGACTTCCTGCCTCCTCTAGATCTAAGGCTAGTACAACAGCTTTACATTGACAACTTACGCGGTGCTCGGATCCCACTGGCACCCGACCCAAAGAAAAGAGGTTAGACCTTTACTGCTTGGAATGAAGATCCTAAGGGTCATGTCGAGTCAGGAGCAGGAGCATGTTGTACTCAACAGTGAGGACCTGACTACAGTGCGAGTTCTCGTGGTTCGTAAGGCGTGCTTTCCACACGACTTTGTACTGTGGCTCCATGGTTTAAGGAGCCCACGTTTTGTTTCGGTATTCTGCCCTTATCGCACCTCTTGATAGTTCCGTGTATACCGAAAGATGTGTTGTTGGAGTAACTGTGGGAGCTTCAATCAACTCCCGCGATTTACAAGCCAGACGATTACATCTGTCTCCATCCCTGATCGATTGATCATACCCAATAAAAATCAATAAAAATAAAAAATAAAACGCCACGCAAGTTGAAGGACGGGAGCTCAGTGATAATCATGGTATGTCGTTGGAGAGGGCCTACATGATTTGATCAGCGCAGAGATCGGGTTGCCGGAGTGCTTGCAACACTAGAAACCAGGCGCTCTCAGAATCGAACAACGACCAAGCCTCCAACGTGAACATGTCTCAGCTATGCGTTTAGTCTAGATTGATCTTGGTGTGTCTTTTAGAGCTAAGGGCATTTTCCGAATCGAACGAGGGCCTCAAATCGACACAGAAGTCGAGGCGAGAGACAGAAATTTGGATCGTCGCGTCATCATCAGAAACACCAATTAGCGCCCGGACCGACAGTGGCCTTCTTGAGCTTGAACCACCATGTCCTTTTTTCGGTCTCCAGGCTCCTCTCCTCAATTGAATCCTAGAAAGCTTCGCCTTGCTTGACGTGCTATTTGAATCAACTCCGAAGGTGAGTACTTGGTTGCTCCCGATCTAGCCACGAGCTATAGCAAAACTCAGAGTTTGCAACTTTACTCAGTCCTTGATCTCCAGTTCCAGCTTGTTTCTGAGAATCTTGGGCCTCTTTCACTGACGAACCTTTAGCTATGAGAGTCAGAAAGGCTCTCGAGCTCCTGGCACTGTCATAATATCGCTGGCGGACTCAGAGCCGATTGGGGACGTCCAGGTCAGCTTTTGCTCCCACTATCCTCGTCGTCCTCGGGTGTCGAGAATCAGCGCATCATTCGCGTGAGCGATGCATTTTTGTCGCCTGCAACTTCTCCAAATCTTCATTAGGTCTACATATTATCACTGCTCTCACCCTTGGCACTGCGTCCCATCCAGTCGTCGCCTTCCACCCACCTCCCTCAGGCCCCAACTGATAGTCTCCATCTTGACTTCGCATGCAATATTCCTATTGCAGGAGGAATTCGGGAACGGTGGATTGCGCAACACGAATACCACTACTCCTACTACTACTCCGAATAGTCCAACAACTTGTATCTCCGTCTCTGGTCGCCCGTCGGGACGACTGTTCTATTCCCTGTCGGTCCTTCCTCTCGTTCTTCTTGCCGACGCGACGAATGCAGAAAAAGAAAAATCCTATCAGTAATAGATCAATGTAGTCCCGAGGACTTCTCGAGAACTGATCTGTGGCGAAACAATCTGTAGCGAAAACAACCTAAGGAGATCATCAACGCCTTTTTAGTTGGCGGCGGACATCGTACTCTTCTAGGCTTGGTCATGTCGCCAGTACGGACCGCCTTTGGGATCAGCCATTCGAACGGGGGCTGTTGAGCTTACTCACAATTTATCTAGGGCTACCGAACAGTCTGACATGTATATACCTCAAAGGTCAAGACTCGTCGCGCCACGTTGGACCAGAGATGGAGGCTCCCTGATTTGCTAGAGTCTGGTGCTCATCCAGACTGCTCCTTGCTGTACAACGCCGGGGTTAAGTTTCCTCAGACTCTTGCGATCATTCTCACCGGACGCATGAGGCTACTAGTTTCAGCAACGGTGCTCACTGGAATAGTATGGGCTCTCCGGAAAATGAGGCGTGGACCGGTGGAGGTGCTTGGACCACTGATAGTCTGTGGCTGGTGGAGTTGTCGTTAGAATGTAGTTAGATCAATGACCATAGAAGTTTCCCTAGACCAAACCGCTTGTCCAAACTCAAGATCTTCCCTCCCAAACTGGGCGGGATTTTTTTCTCGGAGACCTAGCTCCTCGGGGTACGCCGAACCCCGGTACCTCACTCATGCAATAGTCGAAACATGTAGAACGTCAAGACGCACCACGCAATGAGGAAGCCTTAGGCCACGTTGACTTGCGCTCATCCATCACTTACGGCGTCATGACAAGACTTAGTATTTTACACATCCAGCGACAACTTGCATGGAAGGATTCTGTTCCGAATGACAATGAGTACTCCCGCTTTTCTGCTCCGACTCTCATTCACCAGCTGGACTTCATGCTGGCCTCCATCCTCGGGCCCAAAGTCTATCAAGAATCAGAATAGACACATTCAAGAGGTATCTTGGGGGTTGAAGGGATATTTGATAGTTAGATCATCAAACGCTCGAAATATGGCCCGTTTTCGGTCTTTAGAGTTTAATGTTTCACCCGCACTGACCCGTGAGTTTCAGAAGTAAGTGCTTTATAGCTTCGCCACTGATCCCTATCCGCGCTCACATCAAAGGCGGCCTTAGACTCCCGGGCGGTCCGGGTTGGAAACGCGGCGCCACAAATTCATAAATTCGAGCGCGTGTTCAAGATTCCTGGCCCCTGGCCCCTGGGACACTGGAGAATACGAACAGGCAGTTCGTACCAAACAGGGTGCGTACTGCGTCGATACTGCACCACCACCTCGCGGCTGAGAGTTCTATGAAGGTAGGAAAGAGATAGAGAAGTACACGAGTAGCCGCCGATTCGGCCAGTCCATCACTTTCATTGACATGGTTGATTCTGGGGGAGAAATCTCGGAATACCAACGTTCCTTTCGAGATCTCAAGACGTCGATAGTGACGTTCTTGACCGGGACACTTTTATTTCTCTGCACCCCGTTCTTATCAAGAGGCGACATACACGGGACCAGGTGCTTTGAATGAAGGTCATTTACGTCCATGAAAAGTGCGTCTCGTCCGTTGATGGCACTACTCCAACGCAGACGGCTGGGTAAGCGAAGAAAACACACAGGAGTTTCCCAAGCGAAGCCCCTCAGGTCCTGCTGAGGCTTGACGGTATCTCAGTCTATTCATTTTCAAGTTTATCACCCCACCGTATCTACCACTGTATCGGAACATGTGAAGAACCAAGAGTTCGTTTCTGAGAGTCGTGCCGTCTCTTCAGAGTCGAGGAAGAAAGGACTCCCAATACCGCTTCAGTCCAGCGGTGGAGACACTGTTTTTACTAGTACGATACTGTAAAATAATTACTTGTGCCCAGACGAAAAGCCCCCGTATGGTGGCAACAGTGCTGCGGTTTCCTCCCGCTTGACAGAATCGATGTCCTCGTTCCCGGACTTCTCTTCATCTGTATTCCCACAAGATAGACGCTGACTTCTTTCTTCCTTCTCCCACCTCCCTAGAGCCTTTTGGACCTCCTCGGGCTTCCTACGGTGTAAGTGGTCTGCGAAACCAAGCTTTCGGGACCGTTCTTTCGACCCCAAGCATATCTCAATGCACCCTGGCGTACCTCGTAGTGCACTGATATTAAATACACGATCATATTGATTGATATCGACAGAACTTAGAACCCCGTGAAGTCCACGAGTGACGATTAATGACGACAAGCGGAGGACCAGAGAGGACTTCCATACAAGATACAAAAAGCTCCGAGCCCAGACCAGCAGGGCCCAGTGCGCAGTCCACCCTAGTTTGGAACGCCTCCACTTGATTCGGGTACTTCATTTATCGTCCTGTACAGCTCGCCCCGATGACCACATAGGGACAACGTGAAACCATAGACCTTCCTTGATGCCTGTATTCTCACAATCTCCCCAGCGGTCGCAGTTATCAAAGACCAGAAGATCCATGGTGAGCACATCCTTGTTCGAATGACGCCGCTGTAACAAACGGCGAATTTGGCTCCTGAGAAAGCCTGAGAACCGCGATTCTCATCTGTCGATATTGTGGTGGATCAACCATTCAAATTGGATTCAGGAACAGGACAATATCATATCCACGGGGAATGCCGCATGGACCGCAATGCAGATACCATATAGAGTAAGGCAATCGAAAACGGTAAACTTCAAATCCCGAGTGGACCTTAACCGACGGCCACCGGTGATAGCCCCGGAAGGGAAGGAATCATGGAGACTCCCCAAAGGAGTCTAAAATTTGGGAACCCGGAACAAAGGATAGATTTGGGATCCAGGAGGGTCCATAAATGAGTATTATGCTTGTCTTTGGATGTGTACGGTACCACTAAGTCTGATCTAAGGCCGCTAAAAGTTACACGAGTGATGCTTGGGAGTTGATGTGCTGTATCGTACAGTTTTGATGATTCGTATTTTGCAAAGGGAAATGTCCCGTTCCATGAAGAATAGATGTGCGTACGTGCAAGTTTTTGAAAAGTGTGAATGCTAGAGGCTACATGATAAAAAAGAGGGTGAGAGAAAAGGGTCAAGAAGGTGCGAATAACGAATAAATCACGGTCGGTACACTGGGAGGTCATGCGATAACGAAGTCCTGGAACCGTCAAAATCCAAACCTAGCTGATGCAAAGTAGAATCTCTTCGTGTCCGTTCATCCGAGTGGGGCAGTGGGGGAGGTGCTGATGCCTGTTGGGCTCGTTCGGTAGAAGGGAGGGGAGGGGCGCTGGGCTCGGGTTCATCCAAGTACTCCAATTCGTCGCTGTCATGATCTTCATGGCTGAGGGGCGGGGCGCTGGCGAAAGGTACCGATTCGCCTTCCTCGAACAGGGGGGCACTGGGTTCCTCTGTGTCTGGTTCTGATGGTCCTTCTCCTACCGGCCCGTCCGCCTGACCCTGCTCTTCATACCGATAGCCATAATAGACCATGGCCATTTTACCCTTCTCCGAAGCAGAAGGTGCCGGTGGGGGTGGTGGGAACAACGCATGAGTCGATGAACGCGCAGAATCCTCGCTGCCCCCGGTTACGAAGTCCGCTAAATCTTCGTCCCTCCATATGGGTACGGAAGCCTGAACGACCCTGGTACTTGATTCCTCCTGTTCGGTAGGGGGTGCACTAGCGTGATCGGTTAGCCGTTGCAAAAGGGCTTTGTCGTCGGTAGCAACATGGCCAGCGTTGATAGGCGGACTGTATGTAATGTCCACGTCGAGGTCGGGCTCTGTCTCTGAATCATGTGTTAATGGAACGGCTGAAGGGTGTGCGCTCTCGAGTAATGGCCGTGATTTCGTCGAAATAGTGGGCTGAGGAGAGCCTCCTGATGTCCCTGGATGAGCGCGACGTCGCTGGTAAGCGGGAGGTGATGTCGTTTGGGGTGTTGGCGGCCTACTGGAGGGTGGTGGAGGAGGAGATGGCGGGGGAGGTGGTGACAAAGAGCGCTGTCGTTCAGAAGGCTCCGATAAAGAATGTCGCCGAGATGAATTTGAGGTCATAGAAGGCGAACGTGAACGATTCGGGGTGGACGCCCTGGAGTTCTGTGCGGACGTCTGACGAGATTGAACAATTGAACCTTGCCTGGAAGTGGATACCATGGTTGGGGAGGAAAAGTCGATATTGGACTTCTTGCCCCGTTTCCTCCAGGCCACGTAGTGAGCGTTCGATTTCCACCTCGCAGTTGCCCTGGCCCATATCTTTTTCTTCGTTTTGATATCCTTCTCCAATATGGATTGCACATCTTCATCTTCTGTCTCCCGCTTTTTCTTTCTTCTTCTATGTTTTCTCTGCTCAACGTCTCTCGTTCTTCGCATACTCTTTCTCCACAACAGACAGCCAATGATGAAGAAGCATATGAAAAAAGCAAGGACTAGGGATATGGTGAGGATGAGGGTGGTTCGATCTGTGCGTTCACGCGTCGCCCAGCCGGCAGGGAGACACTGTGTTATATCGGCCCCATCTGAGCATGTAGGACTAGGTGAGGTGGTGGTGGTCGGTGGGGATGTAGCTGATGGGGGTGTGGCGACATCATTCATGGTGGGTATTGCTCCGCAGCCCTGTGAGATTGAGGAATGTTGAGCACTTATGTACGCTACGAAGAAAGCAGGTGCATATACGAACTGTTGTACCACTTCGCAAAGCGTAACCATTGAAGGTGAAAGCGTCCGTTCTCCTCCAGAGACCGTCGTCACCCTGAACATACCTGTCTGGTAAGAGGCGATGGCGGGGTGTGAGGCCCTTCCTCGTTGAGTTATGAGCTGGAGAGAATACAAATGCGTCTGAAGCCCGGGCATCCAGGGAGGGATAGAGGAAGGATAGAGGCAGGGGGGCGGGGGCTGCGTTGGCAGCGCAAGAATCGGCAACGACGGCGGCCAATAGCGACAACAGCGAGGACGACGGTGAAATTGGTGCTCGAGAACGTCTGCGACGACGAGGACGAGGCTTGGAGGATGATGCTCTGCTCGTACTGGCAGAGTCGGGGTATGGCATAGTCTTGGCTATAGCAGGACAAGAAATTGAAGCGTCTCAAGGGCAGCTTAAGGGGAATCGCCAAGGTCAAACAGTCTTTTGTTTGTTCTACACAAACAAACTTTTAAATCTCCTTTTCCGTTCCTCCTCCTTCAGCCGGCCTCGCTCTACTTCCCATTCCTTCGCACTCTCCTTCCGAAATACAACCTCCTCTCCCCCTGCATCGTAAACTATTTTGTACAACGGTAGGCTTATTCGAATACTCATATTTCCCTCAACTTTCTCCCCAATTCTCACATCTTGTTTGGTCCTGTCAGAGGGAGAATCCTAATTTTAGCAGCAATCTTGACACAATTGTGGTCATCGCCGGCTTACCGTTTCAGAAATACCGCCTCAGTATTGAGCCCAGTCCCGATCCATTCTGTCTGATGGTCCATCACATATGTGTCGACGTACTCACGCCAGCGACTATAGTTTGTGCCTTCACCGTCTGCGCTCGCATCCTCCGCACGCATCAGAGATATCCGCATTGTTTTGGTCCGCCGGACCTTAAGAATGGAGAGTCGTGCAATCTTAGTACTAGATTCCCATAAATAGGTTCATGGCGCTCACTTACCCATTGAACTCGGTATAGATGGTCGTCCTGTCCAACGTGACGTTCAGCTTCCCTTCTGTACCTAATGAAGTCCTGGTTCGTCAGGGTTTCCGAATTATGTGCACTCTGTAGTAGAGACCACAATTCCTGGCCCTTTGAATCGGAGATGATCGTCTGCACTTGTTTCACGAGTGCTATTATGAGCTTATCCAACGTGAAGACGTGAAAGGCCTGTAACCAACCCGTTCATTTCAAGAATAGATGCTCCACGAGAAAAGCCCACCTTGTTCCCGAAAAACCATCTCATGTGCTCCTCAAACGAGCTCTGGTCCAGATCACCCGAGAACATCTTCTCACAGGCATCCAACAGGTACATGTAGACGACGTTGGTATCCCCGTTGCCTTCAAGAGTTTGCCCAAGCACCGTTGCTGGCCCATTCGGGTCATCCAGACCTAGCTCTACCGCGACAGGATTTGACAGCAGTGGAGCATGCTTATCGGTGGCCAGCTGCTCTCCAATCTCCTTACACATGAGGAGACGGAAGAACAAAAGCTGTCGTGCGCGGAATTTAGCAACGCCGTCCTATATTTGAGGGATAAGGCTATTTTCGGAACATACCTGAAGTAACCGCAGCAGCGTGTAGAATGTCGTGTTGACGAAGAATGACCTTTTCCCTGACGGGTCGTCCTCAAGCGTGTTGGGGTGATGATTGGTACCGCTTGCCTCTCGTATCCAGATGTCCCCAGGGTCTTCCTCCAGTCGAGACGCGGGTATTGCCGGCGAACCTCGCCGTTCATTTGGTGGAGGTGAAGGCGCCCTGGATCCACTGGCAGATGCAGGGGCTGCCGAGCCTCGACGACTACCGGTGTCACGTCCCCCGGTGCTAGTCGCAGCCTTCTCCCTCGCAGTCTTGAGTAGCTTCTTCCTCAGGTCCCCCGCTGCCACTCCGTTCGCATGTGTAGAAAGCGGAGAGGCGACTGATCGCTTGCCACTTCCGCCCCCGTTGCCGTGGGCATCCGAATCATCCTCCCCAAAAATACCGTTGATGCTCGGCTCACTCACAGAATGTGCGAACATGATGAGAGTGAACTTCCGCAGGAATTTCTCGACGCTCTTCCGTTCCTGTGGCGAGTAGTGTGCCTGCGAGTGGTTCAGGAAGGAATCCACGAGTTTGAGCGAATCCTCTAGAACACCGAGATCTCCGAACTGGTACTCAAGTTGAGGACCCAAGGACCGGGTCGGTATTCGACCCATTGTTCTCGCTCTCTCCTTCCCCTTCCCGCTATTCCCCTTCTCCCTTTCTCTCTGCTTCTCTTTCATCTCCTTCTCCCTCTCCTTGACCTGCTTGGCCAATATCGTCTCTATCTCCGCCACAAACGACTTCGCCGTGATGTTCTTCTTATCGTTCGCCTTGAATGTGATTCCTTGGTGATCCAAACTCTTGTAAAAGTTCTTCGAGTCCACCTCCCTCCACGTTCGACTCCACTCTCTGTGTGCCCGCCTCCATTCCTGGTCTTTCTGTTTCAGCCGTGCCAGAACGACAGGAACCGTCACACCAGGAATATCCTGTATGGCCTGTATAACCTCCAAGCCATTATCCCTCCCGTAAATCTTCTTCACGATCCGATGATAGATAGCCTTTCCAGTTCCACCAAAATCGGGCTTGAGCTTGAATGCAGCCCGTTCCTCGGGAGACATTTCCTCGATTCGTACGCAAATCGGGTCGAGGACCGAAATGGTACGAGAGAGAGCTTCGAGGTGGACGTGGTATTCGTGGCGCTCTTCTTCGCTCTTATGAAGGGCCTCTTCAAAAGAGTTCTTCTTGTGCGTGAGGAACCCAGCTTCTTCGGACGCCCAGGTAGGATGAGAGACCCACTCGTCATTGAGTACGGAGCGACATAGTTGATCACGACCGGAACAAGCAAGGCGGATTTCCTGTCGGACGCAAGATAAGATACGTCAGTGGATAAAGACATATCGAAAAAAGTATTGTACGAACACTGAATGGTAACCTTCTATAACTGGGTCCTTGTCCGTCATCGACAGGTTGAGCCATTAACGCCTCGGGCGGTCCAGTTCGGATGCTTCCCGGTGGCCCCACCCCAACATCGACGCCGCCACTCCCATCTCTCTTGGGCATCATACTCGAATCGTACGCGTATCCAAATCCAGTCCCAGCACCGAACACCAATTCTTTGAACTCCTCCATCAGCTCTGTGTTCTCTCCTAGGAACACTTGAGATTGTTGGAGAAGCAATTTAACGTCGATGATCTCTTTGGAGAACAAGCTGAGTAGTTTGAGGAATTCTTCGTATATCTCGCGGTTCTCCAAGGACTTTTTGGCGCGGTCAAAGAAGAGCAATTTGTCGGTATTAGGGTTCACATTGCCATTGTTGAGATTTAGATTGACGGTAGAAGTGGAAGGTATCCCTGGACCAAGTTGCTGAGCCAGAGGAAGGGCATGCATCGGTGGAGGAGATGGAGGAGGGTAAGGTGAAGAAAAGGTTGGAGAGCCTGGTTCTCCTTTTTGAGGGTGATGTGTCTTTGTTCGTTTGTTCTTTGGTATTTCGTTATCTCTTTCAACGTTCAATCGTGGCATCAAAATGAGTTTGAGACGTACCCTCACGTTTGCAGCTCCCTTCTCGATGTTATTCGGGTTCTTGGCATATATCTCTTCCTTCTCAACAGCTTTCTTCTTCCTCTTCGCGGCGCTCGCCTGAGATATCGATTGCGACTGAACAGTAGAGCTTTTCTTCGGAGGAGAACCCGGAATCGGGACCTCTTGTTGACCTGGCCATCCCATGGTGGCTTGCCCAGCGGCCATGGCTCCTCCTACTACGTCGGGCAAGAAATCCTTGAATTCAGCCAACAAGTCCGGTGCATCTTTGAAGAGAGTTTGAACTTGTTGATAGACTTGGGACTGTAAGAGAAGCGATGAGACACGGTCAAGCTGAGTGAACTCTACATCCTCACATCTTGTAGATGTCTCTGCTCCTTCTGGTACGCCTGCAATATGTCCAAAAATTGCTTGTATGCATTCGTATCATCGGAATACCGGGCCTTGATCTTGTTCAAATACTGTATGGCGTGGTTGAACTCTCCTTGAGTTTGCTGTGGGGCTTGTTCGACTTGGTTCGGATTCTGAGGTCTATTAAGGCCCCCTAGAAATGATGCAGCAGCGGTGGTTTGTGGATTCTGCCCGAAGCCCGGTGAAAATCCAGGCTCATATGGAGTTCCAGGTCCTCCCGGTATGACAGCCGCACCGACACCCAGGTGAAATGGCTGTTGCGGCGTCATGCTCCTCGAGCCAACGGGAGCTCCAGCGCCCAACGGAGGTAAGGTGTTCACGGTTGGTGTAGGTGCTGGTATTCCAACATACGGGAAGGGCTGCGCCAAGTTAGGACCGAAGCCTGGTATATCGCGTTGTCGAGATAATGCGTTCTGGACAGAACTGCTCATGTGCATGGTACTTTGTGTGGTGGTGCCCATAGGCGTAGTTACAATAATACTGTGAGGGTCGCCTGTGGGGTCTGTGTTGATGTCGATTCGGTAGCCGGCAGGCAGGAAGGTGTTGAAGCCTTGGATGAGGGGTGGGTTCCCGTGAAAAAGCTTCGAAACGCGCTGGATAACACCTGGGGTATCGATTCTGGAGAAGAAAAAGCAAAAGAACAGAGTAAGCGGAGGGCAAGAGACTACGGAGACAAGTAATGCCGGACAGGCCATGTAAGGAAGCATTTCAAAGATACCAAGGCCAAGCACGATGCAACAAGCACCGTTAAAGAATGGAAAGAATGTAAAATAGTGATTGAAGGGAGCTATAAGGAACTGGGCACGCACTGTTGGCTCTTGAAGTCCTTCATTATGTCCAAAAACCTGTTGTACACCTCCGGCCGATCCTGAAACTGGTTCTTCACCGCATCCAAGTAACTCAGCGCATCCGTCACGTTGAGAGGTCTTCCAACATCTGGCGATGCGTTCAAAGAGTCCGGCGGTCGAGGTGTGGGTGTTGAGGGGTTTGTTGGCGGTAAGGGTGTCCTGGTTCTGTTAGGCATCGGTGAGTGTGATGGGACCTGTGTGCAAAGGGCAGGCTTTGAGAATGTATAGAATTATTTCGCGAGCTGAGGGTATTTCTCGTGTTTCTGAGGGCAATTGAGAAGGAAGAATAGAGGGGAGGGAGACAGGATTATGGAGGACAGGTTCAACTTGGAGGAGGACGAAAAGGGACGCGATGATGCATGCTGCGTTATCTTCTCACGTGGTTATCTTATCACCGTTCTTTACCTCCGACACCATTGTCATCGAACTGCCTATGTCAGTACAGGGTATGTCCTCCTCGTCTCTCTCCTTGTTGTTTCCAGTCACGTTGGTCTTCAGCTGACCCTGTGTTTGCACTCACCTCTTGTGGTGCCCAGGGGAATACCCTATCCGAAATCTATGATGGGCTTGTGGAGGGAGATCTGGTAGAAACATTGGTATGTATTGCCAAGATCTTGCTGTCTAGTTTTCACTTCTCATGGAGCAGTCGTAGGATCCTTTGAACGTTTTGCTCCCTCTACTGACAAGTAAGGATGAAGCAGCCTGGAAAATTCTTCAAATCATCGCAGACAAGTGTAATGCACGCGAAACTATTCTCGCTGCGGCTGAATCGCTGGAGAATTTGCACCGGTCGTCCTTGAATGAGAGCGATATAGAAGAGGAAGGTGAAGAATTAGCCCTACCAGACCAAACTCTGCGCTTGATGAACTTGTACTGCGGTTGGTGGCTTGCTTTTGGGCTGAATACAGCTGTTCATATCTCTCCCAGCCGTGGTACCGCGCGTTCCAATCCGGAAGAAAGGACCTGCATCGATCGTCCAAGGATTTGTGGCGGAGCTTTCCAGTGTCGTTTCTAATCTCAGCGACGGCATCTCTGGGGAGGATGGCCGAAGAATCTTGGCCAGTGGACATGAGCTATCCACGTCCATTTCTTGCTGGGCCAAGGCAAAAGAAGGAATATCGATCGAAGAAATCAAGTCACTTCATGTTTGTAGCCTTCATTCCTTGTCTTCAAATAGCATTTTCACACCGAAACTCCCTGGCAGGACATACTGTGCAACTTCATTGAATCTCTCGTGGACTCGCTGGCACATTGTATCAACGCGTCACTTGCAATGAGGTCCTTCATCGAGGTCTTTCCTCGCCTGGGATCTTTACATGCCTCTGAAAATGACAACAGGTGGAAAGAGGGTACAGTAATCATCTCCAACATGAATGTAAGCCTCTATTGAGCCAGATCAAGACTGTCGCTCACGCTCGTGTAGGCGTCGTATATCGAAATGAGGGGTGGTGACTACCGAACTCGACCTCCTCAAATAAGCAAAGCCTCCTTCATACTCTTTGCATACTGGCAGTTTGCCACTCGCGACCAGCCAATGTCTAATCCACCTTCGTATTTGTCCCACTTTCTTCCAGTTTTGCTGTCATCGATACAGACCAATACGATCATCGATGAAACTCTTTCATTTCTCCTTCTTTCCCTCCGTCAAGCCAGCCATCTATCTCCGGAGATCATCATACCTCTTAGCACGATGCTGCCACCCTTTTGCAGCGCTCATCCAGATCCTTCCATACGACACTATGCCTTCCGTGCATTCTCGCTCCTTCTAGACCGCACAGAACCACCGTTGAGGATGCAAATTTTGCAAGACTTGACCTCTGACAAAGAAGCCCCACAAATGCGCGTCGCGGCCGTAGGACTAGTTAAAGATAGCCTCATCGCCGCACTTGGTAGCACGTCGAATGTTTTAGCGTCCCCCATGTTTCTGAAGACATTCGGGAACATCCTCTTTACCCCGGACCCACCGAGCTTTTTCAGCGAACCAAAAACCAAGATGACTGAGGAGGAACAGAACGAATTGGTCAGATTGACAGAGTGTCTGGGCCTCTTGTATGTTTTGATGGTTCGGGACGTAGGGAACAAGGTATGGTTCGGTACCGTTTCCGAACGGGTATTAGTCTGAAATCCTTTCTTACTCAGACCGGCATTCGGGACAAGGATAATCTGGCTAACGTGGAGCGTACACTCCTGAAACCGATGAGCGACGCAATACCGACGTGGATTGAACAGGCCGCTGCCGCCGACGACGGTTAGAAATCATTTACACGTCCCACAGCATGTGCAGGCGCTAATTCGACTATAGGTCATCCAGATTCCATCATCCCGTTAATGTCGATACAGCTCAACCTAGAGAGGGTGTACGAAGTGCTAGACCGCCTGAAAGGACCGCTTTAAGGGCCGCGATTTTGAGGGTTTAGACGTGTATATTGACACATACATGGCCCGACGGATTGCGACATAGGCCGGCTTACAGAGGACTACATACGATACTATTACGATTGAGGGGTGGGTTGTAATATACAAACACACAAAGCCGTGTTACCGTGCAAATTAAGTTACTAGCTGAGGGGGAAATCGTTCCCATGCCAATCAAACAAAAAAACAACAAAATGAATGTCACCCAGATCAACCGATGGCAGAACCACAGGAGATCAGGGCACCAAGGTCGTACTCCTGCGCTTTTTGCGATAGACCACATCTGGGGTAGGCAAAAAAAATGGAGCACCGTATGGCTGTGTCCGACGACGATTAGGTCCAGAATCTTTATTGCTCGAATTTGTTTCTTTTTCTTTTTTCTCCTTTTTTTCTTTTCTCGAAGGGCATAACTTATCGGTTACTACAAAGGCAAGTGAGCGAGTTATGACAGAATGCAATGTTACGGACCGCACTTATTGATTCAAACGATGAGACCGTGCTACTTCGTCTGAGGAAAGAGGACGTCGGCTTCTCCCCGTGTATACATCGTGTCAGTCCTTTGAACCGTGTGAAGGAAGGGGTAAGAGGGGTGGCGGGTTGGCGGGGCAGTGTTGCGGGCTCCTCGACGGGAACAACCACGGCTTCGTCAGCGGTGGGCTTCATCTCGAGTGAGCTCCTCGACGGAGTTGTCGACACGGTCAAGATACTTGACGATTCCGAATTTGCGTCATCAAGTATGTCCTCATCGAGAATCAGGTCGGGAATTGACTCGCTGCCGGACGAGCTGAGGCGTTGAACATGGGGGCGTAGGGGAATGACTTCGTGATGCCGGGGTCGATATTCGACTGTATGAGGCTTCACACCGAGGAGGCTCAATAGAGTCCCTACGACGCTCTGAACCGAAGAGATTAGCCACATCCACGATGAACCAATTAGTAAAGTTCTCACCAAAGTCAAGCCTCCAGAAGCGAGAACTAAACTTGCCAGTGTAATGAGGATGCTGTGGGCCGACTCCATGAGATCGAGTGCCATGTACGATTGCACTGAGCAATGCACATAGGCCGGTGGATACTGACGCGGGATGAGAATTCCGTGGACCAAGACCTGGGCGGCCTCGCAGTTCTTGTACTCACTCAGAAACTGCACAGCTCCTACACGTCTCCTCGTGTCCAACGGTCCCGGAGATGCAGGGGAGTTTAAAACTGCCTCAAGGTGTAGCAAGGTATGGGCGCAAGTTGGAAGGTGTTACGGACGGGAGATAAATTGCTTATAAGTGGACCGACTCGCCGACCTAAGTATAATGCCTCTTTGCTAAGGTAACATTTCAGGGATAGGTTGCCGATTACGCGTACGTACGAGGGTCAGAGTAAGCCTGGGTCGGGATGTTGTATAATCGGGACGAGCCGCCAAACGGCTTTCAGCTTGATAGAGTTGCAGCGGTCCCGCTTTTCTCGGGTGATTTTCATATCCGCTCGTTAACTGGGACGCGGAAATATGATCGATATTGACTTGTACATGATTGAAAACCTGGATCCATCTTCTCGAGAGAGGTGCAAGTGAGAAAGATCGTCATCTTGGTAGACTGCACTGTGTACAAAGCCTATAATCCTTGCTGTCGCGCACGCTGTTAGGGGCTTTGATGCCCGTTGCCAGATTTGATAACGTGTGCAAGGGTCGGTGCACCCGCGCCTAGACTCGGAAGCAAAGGTATTTGAATGCGACAAAGGCACTGGAGTGTATGTTCAAGTCGATGTTGAAAGGCTCAAGCCAAACCTCGAGGAGCACTAAGACGAAAGAGTCGAGGACCAGGCAGAGGTGTCGTTCCGCTCTAGTCACGGATGTGTGAGTATCGTAACTTCAGTTGAGGAGGCGCAGAGTAGTCATGAACGCAATTATGCATACGATTACCCTGTTTTCTCGGGCTAGCTGTTTTGCATTTTACACCTGGTAAGTACGTCGAAAAAGAGGCATAACAAAGCAGCAAAGAGCAATCCATGGGCCCCACAGACCTTTGCGGATCGACGGCCGTGGAGAGGAATGGAGGCGAAGACGAGGATAGACTGAGATTTGCGTTGAAGGCTGCCAAGGTGGTAAGTAGTTGACATGAACACTCCATCAAGCTGGCAGGCAGCGGTCAGCGCTGAAGCGCTGACCCTATGATCGGACCGGGGACTGTGGCAGCAAGCAAGCGCTCATAGGCGTCAATGGCACGTGAATCGATTTTTTTTTCTCGAGCAAGTGTCCTTGCACGCGTTTGTACTCAACCACAGATCGACAAGCTACTACATCGAGGACGACCATGGGCAAATCACAGAAGAAGAAAGCGATGCGTCGGCACAATCCAATGCGTGTCCCAGACTCGCACCTGCCGAAGGGCCTCGCCGCCGCATCAGAATCTTCCAAAAAAACTGAAGCAATTCTTCCGATTATCCAGAAGGTGCGTGGTCGATTCTCTGACATCCGTAAACGCATTCTTATACAAATATGTATTCGTATAAGCTAGATGAATAGTGCCGATGCCGCAGAAAGGAAATGGGCTTGCGTCGCGGTCTCCAATCTAATTCAAAACGACTCGTCTACGAGACGGCTGCTGCAGGGCAAGAATGTTGTCGGAGAGCTGATTACACGGCTAACAGATAGTGAAGAGGAGGTTGTGATGGAGGCTATGGGCTCCCTCAGGTACGAGTACAGGTCTTCGCTTATCGACTGTCGCAACTAATCCGAATATGTTCAGAAATCTATGCATAGACGGGGGATACGATATTTGCGCAGAAATGTACAACAAGAATATTCTGACTCCCCTCAAGACATTTGTGCCCAAGGTAAAATATCTCTGGATCGCTTTTGAGAAGGTGATTTTTATCCCCGCTCAAGATCTCGCAAGTCCTCTCGCAATACCTGGAGAATCCGAAGGACGCATCGGAAAACGCGAAGAAACTCGCGTACGAATTCGCCGAGAATGTCATAACAGTGTTCTGGTGTCTCTCGTGAGTCTGCCGGGTCCCTATCTGCCTTCATTTCCCCATTACTATTGACCAGGGAAACCAACAACAAAGCGCTGAATGCAATAAACGATATCGATCTGGTCCCATTCTTAATGTCCTTCCTCGGTGCTCGGGACAAACTATCCCTTACTCCAGTCATGGCGGCTGGTAAGCGAGTTACGCATCTCAGTTGCTCAATCCTCACGTCTC
Source organism: Marasmius tenuissimus (assembly GCA_029532415.1). Taxonomy (NCBI): domain Eukaryota; kingdom Fungi; phylum Basidiomycota; class Agaricomycetes; order Agaricales; family Marasmiaceae; genus Marasmius; species Marasmius tenuissimus. Next base: position 1,850,459 of record JAQOTA010000052.1, read on the forward strand.
CGGCTAGCACAATGCCTGTACGTCCTATCGGACGACAACTATCCTACAATATCGAGCTTGAGGTCGGACGCAAGCTACATCACCTGCCTACTTACAATCGCGAAAGAGTCTTCACCGACCGCAAATGGAAAAGAAAAGGACGGGAGTGAATACAAGATAGTCTCTCTGCGGACTCTCGTCTCGGGTGAGTTGTGACTTGTAATCCGCAAGTCACAGAATCTTTGCTCAACGAATAGGGTGTAGGAATACTACGCAACATATCTCCCCTCCCGCCGACCATTCCCGATTCCACCATTGACATCGACCGAGAAATTGTTCTGCCACTTCTCCAGCCTGTCATAACGTCTGTTTCTCTTCCTGATGTTGCCACTACTGCCCAACAGTTAGTCGACCGCATAGTAAGGAGAGCAGTCCCCTTCACCCCACCTCATGGCTCATCAACTTTTGTCTCTAGGCAGCGGAGCCGCTCTCAGTCGAAAAGTTGTCGTTAAAACACGCTCCCAAATCTGACCATAAGTCAAGCCACGAAGTCGAACTCGAGCAACTGGAAGGAAAACTGCGTTCGATACAGCTAGCATTGGAAATCTTGACCGGGGTGTGCGCTACTCTTCCAGATCCCTCGGTAGATGTGCCCGTTCAAGAGGAAGAGGAGGAAGATGGGGATGGTGACGATGATATGGAAGGTGGGGAGGCAGACGAAGCTGGAGAGGATGCAGTGGGTAAGTGAACTCTCCTTCTCAAAGCAGGATATAAATTGACGGGTTCGACAGAGATGGATGTTGAAATGAACGGGAATAAAGAAGATTCAACCCAGCCTGAACAGCCCTCTTTCCTCCCATCCCTCGTTCCATCCCTTTTACACCTCACATACCCAACGTCTCTATCGTATCCCCCGTTAGCAGCCCCATCACCTCACCCACCTACAACGTCTGTACTGAGCGCGATCCATGTCGCCGCCATGGAATGTCTCAACAACATCTTCCTTTCCTTGGCAACCTACCCGTCAGCTTCAGTGCAAGCTGACAAGGAGGGTGGCCGCAAGGTCTGGAATGACATATGGTCCGTTCTGGGTGCGGTCGGTACCGAGTCGGGTTTGGGACAAGAAAAACGTCAAGAGTTGTGGGAGGTAACCGCCGGTGTTTTGTGGGGAGTCGGTATCGTCTACAAGGGTCATTTGGTACGTTCACCAAATTTCCTCATCGAGCTCGATTTGACCTAGGAGCCTACAGACCGCGACCGAGGAACAAATACAGCTACTCATGAACCTATGTTCTTCGACATCAGACGAGCGATTGAAGGTGAAGTGTATTGGCACCTTGGAGTGCCTAGCACAACATCCGGAGTCGATAACGGTCAACAAGGTAATATCGTTTCTTCGATTGCCAGCGCTCAGCGTGTTGACCCTTTCCAGGTAATCTCGGACTATCTAATATCTCTCCTACCAACTCTATCGTCACCGTCGGTCGTTGGCACCGAGCCACTCATTCAAGTTGTGTCCGCCTTGATCGACATATACTCAGACGAAACACTTCCGTATGACGTGAACTTCCGTCAGGGCGGAATCCTACAAAAGTTGGTCTCAAGTGTTGACGGAGTAAAGAAAGCCATACGTGGAATCGACAAGCGAAGAGAGGGAAGTCGAGATCTGAGAAGGAGAGGCGATGAAGTACGGGAGAATCTGGTCGCATTTATCCAATATAGACGAAGCCTCCGTCTGTGAGCTGGACAAGTATGTTTTGCCTTCTTTTTGCAACATTTACAACATGGATGTAGTAAATCCGTGGCACCTATATAAAAGAGTGAGTAGCTAATCCAGGCACAAGCCACGGAAGGGGGAAAAAAGGAAAAAGGTCTACGATAACACTTCATGTGGGGGTACCGCGGATCGAACGCGGGACCTTCAGAAAGCGAACCTTCAGTCTGCTGCTCTCCCAGCTGAGCTATACCCCCTTGACATTCGAGTCAGGCATTGCCAATATAGCCCCCACTAACGACGACCAATAATTCATTAATCAACATTGCACATGCAACAAAAATCTTTATACACAGTTGAGAAATACACTTCCACTACCGTTTCCAATGACCCGGCTGGTTCTAGGATCGTTGATGTTCAACGTCGGTCAGTCCTCCGGTTCGGGTCGTGGCTCGAAGTTATGCTTTTGTTCATGAGTCCTCTTGACACTGGGCGGGACTGGTACTAAACCTACCTTCTTGCTATCAAAAGGATCCAACCCCGCCGCAACCCGAGGCCCGGCGACCATGCTGCTCCAATCCAACGTTTCAAAGGCAGGTTTACCCTCCTGCTGCTTTGCGGTGTTGATCGCCCTTGCGGTTATCAAATGTTGGTGGGCAACGTCGATTAGAGGCATGGGTGCGTTGAGCTCCGCAGTAAGGCGGCGGATATGACTGAGGAGATTAAGAAACCTTTTCAACGACGACTTACAAATCTATAAAAAAAACCTTACGATGCATCCTTGATACCACCGTTGATAGCAAAACCAACAGTGCCGTCGAAATCATCCTGCGATATTCTCTGAGAATAACGAACAGTACTTCGGAGAGTTCAGTTTCGGGACCCAGCCAACGAAGGCCTGAACCATACTGACCCAGGTGCTGGGAGGATTTCTGGAACCTACGTGAGGCGGGTATCATTGGTGACTCTGACTATGACGCGACGTACCTTGAACCAAGTTGTGGATCAATTCGGAGTTGATACCAGCCTTCTCTCCCAAGGTGTATGCTTCAGAGAGCACCTCGAGCGTTCCAAGTATCATCGAATTTCCGATCAACTTGAAGGTCGGGCCTGCAGAAACCGTAAGGGCACGATCGAAGTGAGACACGAATATATTGACCTTTTTCGAGGTTTTCACCCAAATCGATTGCCTTTCTTCCTATCGCGGGAACGAGAAGATAAGCAGCTTCCTTTTTCGAGCGATATTCTCCGCCCAAGATCTACGGTCCCTTCGTCAGTGATGGTGCCGTGGGGTTGAATACGTTACCGACAATAAGAAGTTGCGCCTGTTCGGCCACAGCAGGGGTCCCAAAGACGGGGCAAGTAAGAAGGTTTGTATGAGGAATACCGGAAATTAGTGTGTCCAGTTCACCTTGTCGAAAAGTATTGGTTTTAGCAAAAGGAAGAATATCTCAGTCCTCACCTGCGAGAGTCGGGAAAATCTACAGACATAAATTCAGTCGTGCTGTTAGTGCGTCGAGAGATAGGAGACCACGCACCGTGCTGGACTCGATGAAAATCTTATGTTTTGAGGGCGGGTGTTGCTTGATACCATCCGGTAAACTCATCAATCATCACATATTGGTGACGAGACTGCGTACTTTGAGAGCCTGAGCGAAAATCTCGTAGGTACTCTTCACGATAGCGTCGTTGGCCAGGCAGCAAATGATGATATCGCATTCTACGGCGACCTGCTCAAGGGACTGAGCGATCTGAACTCGATCCTCTCCGACCTCTTTCGCAAGTTTCTCTGCCTTCTCTTTACTACGATTCCAGACCATTAGAGGGGGGTTCGGTGTCGCTGCAGCTTGAGGGCGGCGCGTCGCGAGATTCCTAGCCATGAAATAACCCATAGCACCGAGTCCGACGAATCCAACTTGAGATGCGTGGGCTCCAGGTGTTGCCGGGCGTGAGTAGGGGACGTCGGCTTGCAGCAGTGAGGACATGGTGGTTCGAGAGAAAGTTCGACTAATGTGCTGACAGTGACATTTCAAGTGACGCGCTGAACTTGAAGGTCCTCTAGCGAATCACGTGCTGGTTACTACCTGGCTCATTGCCTGAAAGTGACCCACGCAGCTTCCATCGCAGTTCCTCCCTCCCTCCTTCCCAATTCCTCATTCGGGATTTGTGAGCATTCGTACTGGATCGCTGCCCATAATTTAAAAGTAAAATCGTGAAAGTGGCAGCAGCGACCAGACAATGCAAGGCTTTCCCGTCTACCAGCAGAATCAGAACAAGGGCACCCTGGCACCAGGCCAAACCATCTCTGTCAACAAATACACCGTTCAAGTCGAGAGATATCTATCCCAAGGTAACTTTATCTACACTACAATCATACTAGACTCTAATCTTCATCAGGTGGATTTGCCCATGTCTATCTCGTGCGGACGGCTACGCCAGTTTATGGCACAACACATCATGTCCTGAAGAGAATTGCTGTTAACAACGAAGCTATGTTGACGGATGTGAAGAAGGAAGTTGATATTATGGTATGGGTTGACTGACTGTGCTATGTTGTCTCATTGACCCTCACTCCAGAGATTGCTGAAAGGCCATCCCAACATCGTTCATCTAATTGATGCTGCTTGGCATAGGATGTCAAACGGATTATATGAAGTCTTTATATTAATGGAATTCTGCCCAGGTGCGTTACAGTGCAGTCTATACCTAGCATTTCACTCACTTTCTTCTAGGGGGCGGCATTATCGACATGATGAACAGAAGGCTTCGCGAACGTTTAACTGAAGCTGAAATTTTGCAAATCTTTGTCGATGTCTGTGAAGGCGTTGCGTATATGCATAACTCACGACCACCACTACTGCACCGCGATCTCAAGGTTGAGAATATCCTCCAGGCATCTCCTACCTCTTTCAAACTGTGCGACTTCGGGTCTGCGACAACGGTTGCCACCCGTCTACCTCAATCAGCTCAAGAATTCAGAGCCCTCGAGGACGATCTGAATCGCCACACCACCATGCAGTATCGTGCTCCAGAAATGATCGATGTACATATGCGGCGACCCGTCGATGAGAAGAGTGACGTTTGGGCGTTGGGCGTCCTCTTGTACAAGCTTTGCTACTATACTACTCCCTTCGAGGAGCACGGTCCCCTTGCCATTCTCAATGTGCAGTACAAGACTCCTCCTTATCCAGTGTACTCATCACATATGCGAGATTTGATAAGTGAGTACTGACCTCGTCACTTGGTTGCGTTATTCATAACTTACGGGACACGTCAGGCTCTATGCTTCGCGAACATGGTAACCAGCGGCCCAACGTCTTTGAACTTCTCAATCAAGTTCACCGGCTCCGAGGGACCAAGTCCCAGTTCCAGTACAACATCCCCGCTCCCAAGCCTCTTTCTCCCCGCCAAAGTACATTCAAGGCATCCCCTGCGCAGAACAATCCAGCTAGTAGTACAATATCGTATCGTCAGGCACCGACGGTGGCATCCAACATTAGTCCCAAGGTACCTTCACCGGTTCCATCTCCGGGGAAGAACGCAGGTGTGCAAGCCAGAGACAAGGTTTTGGAGGCCATCGCTCCTATGAGAAGAGGACGCCCCGCTACCTCTAAGGAGCCAACTTCATCCCGAGCGGCGAGCCCCGAGAAGGGTAAAAATTGGTTGGACGATGAGGAGAAGGCCTGGCAAACAGTATCAAAGAATGCTCCAAGTACTGTCGTGAATCTCGATGACGCTTTTTCGGTTTCTGCGCCTGGATCTGGCGCGAAGAAATCCGGCCAGAAAGGTTTCGGGGATGATTTCGGTCAACAACTATGGAACGCACCAGATCCCAACACACAACCTGCTCCGTCGTCATCTAATATACCCTCGCACCCGCCATTGAAATCCACAATACAGCGATTTGGTTCCCTTTCGCGTGCGGGCACGCGGGCTATACCCACTGCTCAGAAGGAGAAGGATGCCTTCGACGGTCTAGGGTTTGGGTCTTCAGAGCAGAAGCCTGCCCCGACGCTCGCAGAAGCCAGGAAGTTGAGGACAGGTTTGGCTGCTCCAACATCTGCTGTGTCGCCGAGTGCGAGTGGTAAATACAGTCAACCGACGCGGCCTTCGTTGTCCACGAATCCTTCTTACAACTCCTCCTCTCCATCTCAATCGCTCATTCCCCCTCCTTTAAAGCCATCCGGTTCTGGATCATCATGGAGCTCTCAGCCACCTTCGCGTCCATTATCAACAAATCCGAATCAGGGAACGGAGACATCCGCAGAGACTAGATTCCCCTCGCTGGAGGAACTTGACGCGTCATTCGCCCCGAAATCGAGCAAGCGCAGTTCAGTTTCAGTCAAACCTGGTCTCCACTCTTCGAGTCAACCACAGCTAGGCCAACCTCCACAGTCGATATACAGTCCCGACAACAGCAAAACGGGCGGTGGAAACTCCCGAGTCCCATTTCCCGAGCCTCCGAAATCGACTCCTATGCGTGGTACATACAGTACACCAGGTGCCGAAGCAAGCAAAATTTCTCCGGCGCCGAGCAGTGCCACCTCTACTACGACGGCTGGACGACAACCATCCCTTATTCGCAGGCATCGCAGTTCCGTCACTATAAAGCACGGCTCGCAAGCCGACTCGGCTTCACCCTCAAGTTCCTACTTGAAATCGTCTACGAAAGAGTCATCGGCTGCGCAAGAGAAAGTGCCTGCAGCCAAACCCCAGCAGACAGACTGGTTGACCGGCGATGATGACTCCCTAGGCACGTCATCGACGTCGATGCCAGCACGCCGCACTTCTCCTGCACCGGGTCCCGTACCAGTGGTCCGTGATTCCCCTAGCAAGCGGGCGTCCTTCATTGAGAAGAGTGCCATTCCGATACAAGAGGCCCTCGTAGCGACGCACGAACGCATTCCTTCGCCCCCTCCTAAGGATCGCGCGAGTGCAATAGCAGCTACGTATTCAACAATGCCGGATTCCCCTTCCTCACGAGCCCATCGAATATTCCCCGAGCTGGAGACAACGATGGAACCCGCACAGTCAAGCGAGTGGCGACGGCATGCACCTCCAAGCCCGAGCCCTCGTCGTAATCGCAAGCAGACGGTGGAATCTGTTTCGAGTGCAGATGAAGAGGGACCTGAGGAAGCCGGCCGCTACGTTCCCCGTACTACCAAGCCTTCGGAGTCTAGGAACGCTAAACCACAGAGAAAGGGGAGACAGAGTTCCGTTCATGACCTAGTAGACCTTTACGGCGGAGGTATGAGTCCGACAAAAGAACGCGACAACGGAGACGAGGTCGTACGATCCACGGGTACACCTGTACCCTCTCGGACCACTGGTGGACAGAGCAGAGCAGGGTCGCTTGCTTCCCCCATGCCGGTGCCCTCTCGTCGAAAGTCTGTGTCGCCCCAACCACTCGCATCTCCACTGGATCGTCCTCCGACTGGCCAAAGCGCCAAGTCGCCTTCAATTGCCAGCCCGACGTCCTCGACTTCGTCCCGGTCACGCCCTCAGTCGATGTTCATCTTCCCTTCCAAATCTACAGGTAGCAGCGGCGTCCCGCTGTCGGCTGGTTTGGCACCCCCGCCTGATGCTGAACCACAGAGACATACTCGCCGCAACTCGATAACTGATATGGTGCAGCGCTTCGAGGCCATTGATGCTGTCGCTAGGAGTTCCGCCATATCGACTGTATCTCAAAGACCGAATCTGAACAAGGCGGATTCGAGTTCCTCAACGAATTCCGTACCTCCACCGAGACGTTCCCAGATGAACGGAAAGGGTTCCTCCTTCGAACCAAACGCCACGGGTTTGAACAAACCAAAGACCCCCTCGCAAGCAAACCGACGTGTGTCACCCTCTGGACTCGGGAGAATCTCACCCTCACCCTCACCTGGAAAACCTCAGGAGGTTGAGGTGGTCACACCTCGACCGAGGCGTATATCGACAAGGCCAGATGGGTCGTCTAATCCCGTCTTATTCCCCGTATCAAGGCAGACCTCCAATGCGGAGGAATCGACACAAAACACAGACGTCAGATCGCCGTCTCCTGAGCGTCCGTACCAAGGTGTCGGAAAGCTAATAGATCAATGGCAGCGTAAAACTGCTGAACCTGAGAATCCCAGATCGCCGATACCGAAACGCGGAACGGGTTTCGTGGCTAAAAGAGCTGGATTGGTTAATGGACAGACAAAGTAGAGGCCTTGTGCTTAGGTTTCATTCCTTTTTTGTGTTCACGACGTATTAACGTAGAAACCACGACGACCACAATTCATAAGCACCTTGTTTTGTTTCTTCGCAGTCCATCGTATCACCTATTTATCTACGGATGTATATTTAATCGCAATCGCCCCTCCTTTTTACACCCTGGATAATATATACTGTACTTATAATATTGCATGTGCGTAAGATAAACTGAGAAAGAGAGTGAAGGGTATGCTGGCAGATAGAACCTGATCTTCAAGAATCTGTATGTTCTACCTTGCCACGGTGTACTCGAGAAACTCCCAGTTCAAGAGCAGCAGCTTGGGCTTCGGCGCGCAAAACATTGGAGTGATTTGGATGGATGAACAGACCGTCAGGCCGATGTTTTGTGCGGTGGGGAGCTTGTGGTTCTTCGTCATCTATTCTGCTATACGATGCTGGCCCGGTGCTACAGAGGTTTGCGATGAGTTGGCGGCCTGGCCCATATATTGAATCCCCAACTCACTCTTCCTCGGGCGAGCACTTGCTAAGCTCTATGAAGAATTGTCCCACAGCCAGCGTAGTGACCTGTTTCTCTATCGTGAGCAAGGATTGTGTAGGAAAGGGTTCAAGACGCACAGTCAGAAGTAACAGCGTTGCGTTAAAGCTCATCACAACGAGCATCTGACAGAAGCGTAGGAACGTCAAAATCCAATACAGAGCCGTCCTCCATAGCGCAATCGTAAATCGAGTCCGGCGTAGAGCTTCGGGACACCAACGTCGGTCATGAACGAAATGGAGAAATCTGAGTTTTGGCGCGCATTCTATGAGCACGAATGCACCATTCAATAAGCTCTTACTCACCTCTCAGACAGACAGAGAACGATAACCAAGATGCATCCTAGCCAGATATTCGAGACTCCAGAAAATAGAACGTGAGAGCCAGGTGAGAAGCTCCAGTGAAGAAAGGGTCCTGCGGCCTGCTGTTCCGTTGCCATGATGTTGAAGCCTAGAAGTCGGCCAAATTTAGTATTATTTTCTACACGGTTCGAGGGAACCTGAGGCATATGCGACACACCAGATGCAAAAAAGTGTAAGTGGAAAACGAGTGAAGGCGAGCTTGTTGTGCTAGCTACGAAGATCAAGGTGTTGATGAAGTTGAGGTTGGAGCGGTGTGGTCAGGGCTGTTCAACGATCGCTTGGAGCGGTTTATATCATTGATATCGACTTGGTCAAATAACTCATTTCCTTGGTGATATTCGACCACTGTAATAGTAATACACAAAGCGCATAGTACGGGTGTAAAAACTAAAAGTACACATTCATTAAGATCTATACCTGATCACCCAACGACAGAACTTTCTTATCAACCTCCCCAATCCGACGGCCTTCTACGAACTCCCTCGCCTTCTTTTCACGCCACTCGCACCCGTCCTTGTACTCACATTTCCTACAAAGCGCGAAGCGTAAACGGATGAAAGTTGAGCTGAAGTCAAGTCACTCACGAGCACCGCCATGACTGCTCTAATGATACTCCTTTGGGTTCGCGGTAGCCTTCCCACCAACGCATGATGTCGAGGAGATGATTATCCAGTAAAGAGGCGCAGTAGAGAAACTCTTTGGTCCCAATTATGCTGGCATCATGTTCGCTGCCCGGAAGTGCCTCCGTGGCCGAGTCGCCTGCAACGACCCCACTTGACGAGGGTTGTCGGGTATCATGATCTTGGGGGGCTAAGGGGGCTTTCAGTAAAAATATGGACATCCCGAGACGACAGCGCTCACCGGCACCCCTGTACATATGGTTTCCAGCTGATGCGCCGTTGGGCTCGAGCGATTGTTCCAGAGCCCTGGATAGCTCAGACTCCGCCTCATTTGAACTTGTACTGGCAAGATTTTGTCCAGCCGGCAATGTCGAGGTGCTTTCATCCACATTCGCAGTAGTCGCATGAGCGTCATGGACGTCCGAAGTAGCCTGGTCTTCTATTTGAAAACCATGCAAACTCGCTTCGATCGCCCTATCGATGTCAGCTTGCTCCTGAGCCGAGATGACCTCGACTGCTGCTGGTTCCTCCCCAGCTTTCCCCTTCTCGTTCCAACGCATATTTCTGAGATATTCTTGAGACCTGTACACTAGCGTCAACCGGGCATCAACGTGCGCGACGTTAAGTTCTTCGAGAGATGAGAACCAGAGTGCGGTGAGATCATCAAGACACTCTATGTTGGCAGCATATGCACCGACCATCAAGCCTGCGTCTGAGATGAAAGGCTGGGAAAACTTCAGCGAGGGGTTTACCTGGGCCTTCTCCCAAAGCGACGAGAAATCGTAGCTGGACAAAAGGTCGGACAGCAAACGATGGTAGGTCATTAACTGTAGTCGAGAGGACAGTGCATCGGCATCTGATGGCAATGTGTTTGAACGTCTAGTCTTCGTGTCGTTGATGTGAAGGATGTAGTGCTTCTGCGCTCGACTGTGGGTAGCAGAAGTATGGGTCAGGTTCACTGCTAGGGATGTCATGGCGTGTAATGTCGGACGACTTGGTTCAGGTTCGATAGCAGATGGACCAGGCATCGTACGGGATCGTTTGGGCTTTTGAGGGGTATTCGGGTTTGAACGCGATGACCTTTTTCGGGATGTGAGGGATGTGGGTTCTATTTCTTTCCTAAGAACCTCGTCCTACATTTGTAGCGTGTCATTTTATATGGATTAAAGGTTGATGGACGGTCAACACAACGCACGATAATCCCCGTGACTACATGTCCCTCAATGACACCGAATACTGGCATCTCGCGCTGGTACGGCCCAGTAAGTCCACGGATTAAGAGAACTTGCATAACCACGTACTGCAATGTTTTCGATTGTTAGCGCTCGAAAACATGAGATCATGTCCAAGATCCTGTTGAATAGAGTCCGTAACGGATTTGATTCAGATAAAGTCACGACGCACCGTAAGCCCCATCCTTCCTCCTTGGTGGCGACTGTTACTATAACTTCCTCTGGTCGCAACTCTCTTTCAAGCTTCTTGTGAACGTCCTACGCAATCGCGTCAGCCACGCTCATAAGCGGACGTAACGACATGACCCACCTTTCCTTTTTGCAGAACTACATCGTTGGAGGCAGCGACCTTCTTCTCGACTTTGATTTCCTTCCCACTCTTCGATATAAAAGAATCAGGTCGAACTTCCAGCTTTTTGTGTCTTCCTTGTCTCAGTCCATAGTCGAACTGGACTTCACACCTAGTCCACAGTGAGTTATATCGAATGATACACGATATGCCTGACTCACCACGCTGGCGAGACCAGATCCGTGACGCTGAGATGCCTCGTTCTACGAAACCGCTGCAAAGGACTATCGGCCTTCAGAATGACTCCTTTCTTCGAGCGTATTGGTGGACGGAGACAAGACGGAGATGGTTTAATCATATCCGGGACCCCAAACAATCCGAAGTCCAATTCTATTTTGATTTCCGGCTGGCCTTGTGGTTCTGAGGGCGCGAGTTGTGCGTCCAGGAGTTCAAAATCTTGCGGTGTCCACTCAGCGAAGTCGTTGATGTCGTCGTACTCGTCTGGAAGATTTGCAGCGTTTGATGACATTGATAGAGAGCGTGAATCACACTTTCACTTCAACAAACATAATTGTTGTCGTAAAGAGTCAGATGTGAGTACAACATCAAGGTCGAGCCAGGGTTGAGTCAAATCTTGGTCAAAGCGAGGAAACGTACCACGTGATCGCGGGCCCCTGATCTGCCCGGGCCGATTCAGTGACATTCCCCACTCCCGCGCCGCGGCGTGCGGTTTTCGAGCGACGGCGACGAGAACTCTCTCACCGCCAGCTCCCTGGACGGTGACTCTCAAAAACAACGGAGATTCTCTTCACGATATCCCATCATTCACCCGAAGTTTCTCGCAGCGAACATTGTTTTCGCAGGAGGTACCAGTATACTCCTCGGTTTGTAGTACACGGTTAACTCGACTATGTAGAGCGTTGATATTGACTGATCACCTGTTTCTATTCAAAGACGACCTCTGTATCGAAGAACTCCACCACCAGCTCTTTTGGTCCAATCACATCGCCCTCTTTTGCAGGCCTTGCTGCCATTGCCCTCACATCAAGGCTCCAGCCATCCTCTTCAGCAAAGAACCAGGTGATTTCTCGCAATGGTTCTCGCTCTTCAGCACTCCCATCCTTGCTTTTAACGATCTGGTACACCCATAAGCTGGTTCCCAACTCATCTCCCTCCCTGCGAACCTCGATTGTTACGGCTTCAGACCCCGCGGGGAAGACACTCCAGTCTGCCCAGCTCTGCGTCGCCACCGTGCTAATGTTTGGGCGATCCCTGTAGAATTCGACTCCAGCTTTGACCCAGTAATCGGCGGGCTTCGAAGGATTCGTGAGGTGCAACAACAGACCACCCTGATCATACTGAGTAGTCCAGGGCCCGTTGAAGGTAACTCGAGCGCGTTGGAACGACTTGAGGGGCGCTGGGGAATCAATCAAGGCGTGTGTCGGTGCGGTAAAACTGCGGAAGAAGTGTCAGCATCGAGGATGAAATGAGAAGCACGACTAGCGATCACTTACACATTAGTCGATGGTGGTTTACGCCAGATGTCGGTTTCAGGCGGCGCTGTAACGGTGAATTTGGCCATCGATAGTAGTGGTTCGTGGAATACCCTTGGGTTTCTCGATTCCTCGAAGGCTGATGAGGATGCCAATGTCAAGCTCACGTGGATGTGTAACCATGTGAAGACCAGCCCGAGAGCGTCATTTCAAATTGGTTGGCGGAGTCCAGACCGAGTTCAAAAGAGCCTGAGATTGGGATTACAGGACCTCGGAGGTTTGTGAATCCAGCGCTCCTGGAATTGACTGACCAGAAGTTGCTATTAACAGTGGCAGCAGTCTCTACTTGGCCACCTCTCTAGCACTCAGGGGGAAAGGGGGGCTCGCTGGGGAAGAGCCGAAGAGGAACTATGGCAAAACTATGGGACCGAGTTCTGAGGACATGATGCTCCGTTACAGCTGTGTAAAGCTTTGGTCGCCTTTTGGTAACTAGAGGTGCCGCTGTACGCTTTGTCACGGTAGCTAGTCTGATCGAGACTTCACGTCGAAGTGGATGAATTACCCAGGGTTGGTCAACCATCCCGCGCCTCCTTCTCCGACTTGAAAATAACTCGAAGGACTCTAGGCCCGGCGCCCACTTGCAAACTTTGATATCTGACAGACCGTTCAGCTCGAACGATTCGGTTCTTTCAACAAAGAACATGTGGGTAGCGCATGTGTTGGTGCTGAGCCGGCTTCCATATCAATGTACTTGGCGAGGGACCATGCATGATTCAAGGTGCGTCGCGCGTTCACAAATTAAGATTTTGACTTGATCAGATACCTGTAGTGATGAGCAATAAAAATAGCAGATCATTCAATTAATGAACACTCCGAATGCCCCGAATTCCCCTTACCCATACCAACTACGCCGTGCCGTCGCTGACATCGGATTTTGTTGGAATCCCCGACATAGGGCGTGCCACCTCTCACGCTTTCCTTTCATGGTATCGAGGAATACACGACTCGAAGGATGTACTTCCATGAATGGAAACGAAATAGACACGAGAAGAAACGTCATTATGTTTAGTTCTCTTTTTACCCCCGTTCTTGTCCTTCACGGAGGAGACAAGGATCAACTACGGGGGTTGGCTATCTTCGTGACTCTGCGGCTGCGACTGCCGAACGAGGGGAATCAAGGTTTTCATTGTGTCAGGTATCTCGGCCAGTCTGCTGGCATCAAAGGTACCATTCATTCACCGATCTCACTATCAGGTTGCGCCACCGCGATTTTGCCGCATGGAAGTTTGAAGAAGGACCGTTGAACAGGTTACCATTGAAATGTTGGTGATCTGACCCAAGTACTTCAGCGAGTGCACGACCCAAAAGGTATCGTATTGTATCTTTCTATAGGCCGAATAAAGACGAAGGATGCGGTATAAAATGGAGACAGTTGGACTCTACTCAGTTCAACAAGACCCCAACGGTTCTACAGCCTCTCTTCTCTTTCGCACAAGAAAACTTCTCGCACAGCTACCATGAAGTTCAGCACCACCGTCATTGCTGCCATCGCCCTCGTCTCAGGCTCTGTCGTCGGTAAGAGCGAAGGGACCTCCGATCGCCGCTGAACGGAAATACTCAAACTTTTGTATGTTAGCCGCACCGACTGAGCTCGTCGCTAGGGACTGCTCGGCTGAAATCGCTGCTTTCAACCTCGCCAGAAGGGAAAAGAGAGGTCTGGACAAAAGGACCTTGCTACCCGGTCTGCAGAACGTAAGAATTTTGTTCTTTACAGCCACACCGATCTTTCTCTTACGGTCATTTCTACAGCTCACCTGTGTCTTGTCTCCTGAGGTCCCACGAGTCGACTATGTCCAGAACATTGTAAGTTGGACACAGTTATGAAGGAACGGACTCTTAATAATTTGATCCCATAGCCTATTCGTCAAGACATAAGGGAAGGACAAGCGTGAGTGCTCACTCATAAAATACACTGTTTATCAACTAATACATGCTCATAGCGGTCTTCCCATGACTCTCGACGTAGGCCTCATGGACGTCACCACCTGTCAGCCATTGAAGAACGCGATGGTTGAGGTGTGGGGCCGTAAGTTCAATATCTCTTCCCAGCGAGAAACGTTGCACTCACAGTGAACGACCTTCCATCAGCCAACGCCGTCGGCCAGTATGGAAGCACTTTCCTTCGTGGTGCCTTCCAGGCGACTTCGGCTGGCATTGCCGAATTCCAGACGATCTTCCCGGGATTCCCGTCCAACGGTGCCAACCACATCAACATCGCCGTTCACCAGAGCGGCGTGATGAGCTCGGCAACTGCGCACAATGGCCAACTCTTCTTCACTGACCGATGGACCGAAGTTGTGGGGATGACCGCCCCCTACAACACGAACACCAACAAGCGCATGCTCAACGCCCAGGACCCCAACTACGCTGCTGCTAACAAGGGTGGCTACAGCGCCATTGTTGAGTGAGTCTTTTCCGGTGGCACTTCTCCGATAGGGCATTAACTGATCTGGTCCCAACTTTTCCCAGTATTGAATCCATCCAGGACGACTGGCCCACTGGTGTTATCGGATATATCAGTACGTATTGCTAGCCTCAGTCTCTCTGAACTTTGCTGACTTGCCCATCCTTTAGCTGTTGGCATTAACCCGACCCAGTCTGTCAACGTCTGAGTGTACATACACTCGTAGTAAACTAATACGGTAGCGTAGTACTGGGAAATCCAGGCACGGTGTATATAAATAAAAGTCGTTAGCCGAAATAAACCTGGGCCCCCGCAGGCCCCTTCATGAAACTATAGCCAGTACGTGATATACCGAGTGAAATGAAGCGAGCTGTGTTACAGCTGAGAAGCGGCGCATCCCTGGACTGAGCTGGGCGCACCTAGAAACTATTCCGTCTTGCCTCGTCTTGCCTCCATGCTTCTCCCTTTCTACACTTTCGAATTCGGGAGTCGGATGTCTGGCCCGCGGGCCGATATCATGATGTGCTGTCGATGATGCATCGAGGAATGATTCGGATTTGTCAAGATTGCCGGGGTTAAGCGCTCGGGTGGTAAGGATCAGCATAATTACGGCACGAGAGAAAAGGGAAAAAGAAAGTGGTCTCATAAAACAACAAAATTCCCAAACGCTCGCCGTCAGTGACATTCAGTTTGGAAGAACAAAGCCGCTCGTACCATCTTGCTCTCGTACCACCATCATCCTCCATGTGTCTGCGGAATCAGCTCATGTAGCACGAAAAAAAAGGAGACAAAATCACTCAGGAAACGGAAAATCAGCTTCCCACTCGATCGGCTCGGCAGTCTCCTAATAAAGCTACCATTCCGCATTAGAGGCCTACCTTGTCTAGAACCATGTCCTTGAACGAGCCATTAACGACGAGCAACGACAAGAAACCTTTCAGTTCACTCATCGTGACCGTAATCGCGAGAGCAATAAGCTCAGTTGGCTTCGGAGTGGCAAGCAACCTTTCTTCTCTGAGTGTGTGCCCTTGACCTGATTGTTATCCTACAGAGCATAGTTGCAATAGGAGTGCTTTGGCTTTTCCCCTCGGCCTTAGGCGAACCCAAGTCCCCAACTGCCGATGACTTGCAACGTATCACACGACAGAAACGAGAGTTGCGACGGAAATCCGCACCACCAGCTCTATCGAGCTCACGAAGCAAGTCCTATCAAGGCTCACCCGCAGCAAATCCTGTCATCATTGTACCTGTCGTAGTGGCACCAACCGGCGATTCACCACCAAGCAGCAGCTCACGACGAGTCTACTTCCTTGAACCACAGACCAAGCCGAGAAGCTCTCGGAGGTATTCTGCACCTGCAGAGGAACACTTGGCAGTCGACTGTCGTACTCCGATACTACAAATTCCCGAAGACGTCTCCCCCCGTTCCTCCTCATCCACTCTCGTCCAAGTTTCTTCGACCAGTTCGCATCATACCGCGATTCTCGACACGTGCGAAGAAGTTATAGAATCAGCGGACTCAGACACCTCGTCAAAACGCTCCGATTCACGTTCAAAGCAATCCCGTTTCTTGTTGGGTCGGTTCAAGGGGCGATGGGCAAGACGACCTTCCACCAGTCCGGAAACTTCTGCTGGTGAGTTTGTTGTTCAGATGTGTCGTGGGTCTTTTTGACCTCCCTTGTTCTAGCCCCAGCTGAAGACCCACCCCCGATTTTGACCAAGCCATCACGACGGACGAGCCTAGGAATCAGTCCCCCGTGGCTCATTACTAAACCTCGAACAACGATAGATCTATCAACACCTCCGCCGGCAAGTCCTGTCGAGCCACCGTCGAGACCTCAAACACCAACAATGTCGGAGGCCCTTTTCTCACGCCCCAGTCGAAAAGTATCAGCCAGTGAAAAGGTCAATCGACGCTCCTCATTGCCGCAACGAACACAGCCGTATGCATATCCTTATTTTGCCGAACCCCCTTCAGCACCAGGCCAGAGATCCTCTATCGACTCTCCCGCTGAATACTTAACAGCGGAGGAGCGCGGACGGCGAGAAGTGCGCGAGAGGAATGCTCGGGTACAAGCCTCCTTAGGGCTGGGACAGAGGCCCCCCACGCGCAGGTCAACGAGCGCAGTTGCATAAGTGCCCTGAGTAGATGTCGACAAGTTTTTGAATATCATTATTAGAGGCTTCATGGCATATTGTATACTACGTGAGTGTTTACCTCTCCGCGGTTGGCGAATGGTCTCATGTTCTGACTGTCTTTCTCCCAGCCAACATCATCATTTCGGTCGCTTTCAGGAGGAGAACTCTCGTTGTATCAGTATCCAAGTTTCTAGTTATTTTCCTCAGCATCATCACGAATCATCAAGACGCCCGCTAGCACTATCACTATCCGTAATGTCTCTGACGACGTATCTTCTAATAAAAGTCCATCTTGTTATCATCCAAGCAACCAAAGGAGCAACTACAAGTACATCTGTCATGAATCTGAGGGTACAAATACATTGCGCTACAGGCAAGTTGGGTCAGACCGCGCCAGCCTGCGAGCAAGCGTGGCCGATTTCCCAAGCTCCAGCAACAGATTGGCAGTGGTGGATCTAGAACAGACTGAGCTCACATTTCGGTCCAGGTATGGTGTCCATGAGGTCATCGTGCTCACCATGGTGACCCGCAATGTCCCTTCTGTACGCGAATTCAATGGCGCTGCAGGCTCGACGCGATGAGCACTACGGCATAGTCGCTGGAGCGCCGCCAAAGCTCAGGCTGAACGCCGGTGCCTGGGGAATGGGCAGCATAGGGCCTGCGCGACACGCTCGAGTCAGTAAAATTCAATGCCATCTCCGCAAGTTGAAGTAACGATGAAAGACGCACCTTGGGTTGGGCCCAAACCAGTCCCTGCCCGTCGGAGATAAAGCAGGGTTCGAAGTATATTTCTTGGAGTCGAATCGGCAATGCCACTCAGAGTAAGGAGCCTGTGGCTGAATTGAGGCCATGGTACTCGAGGGTAGACCCTAGCAAAAGACGGACATTATATAGACTCCAAGTCTTGTCTTACATAGCACTAGGGGACGAGATCTCGAGACCCTGATCTGTGGCGGTAAACTCGGCAAGAAGATCGAGAATTCGAAGGGGAGGGGGGTTTTCCTGGATTTTCCCGGTGTCTTGCAACGGGTTCCTTCAGCTGACAGGAGCACAATGACGCGAGCAGGTTCAAGCAGTCGAGCTGAGCGACGTTGTGAGAGTCTATAATGTTCAGAGGCCCTGGCGGGGCGCAGTCAAACGAGATTAAACGACCAGCTACAGAACGAGTTACGCTTCTACACCTTCGCCTTAGCACAAGGAAATAAAACGCCGGACTTCTACTTCTGTAAGTAGCGGAGTCGGTCAATTTGATAGTTATTCTGTCATTCTCCGAAACGCATGATGCTTGAGCTGCACCCTAGTCACTTAACCCGTCATTCGTCAGAAGGCTCAACATCGCGGTAAGTAGGAAGTTGTCATGTCGCTGATCGACCAGTGTTCCTTGCTCGACGCTCTCCGAAAGCTGAATATCTAAAAGCCGCCTGGAGCATATTTAACGGATTGTGCAACCCATCGAGAACCAAGATTCGTCACCTACCTCAGCTGATTCACCAAGATCCCTATGCGGGGCCAAGCCTTCAGCTTGATGTTGCTGTCCTTTGAACGAACTGTAAGCCCTCCGCCAACGTGGTTCACTGACACGGGACCGCCGAAGAGAAGAATCGCGAACAGAGGGACCTGCAATGTACGGCGATGTGGGGATCCACTTTCAATCTCGAGCGACGAGTCCACGTACCTCGGTAGCGTCCCTAAGGTACAGCTTTGTTGACATATGTTTCTGGAAATACACTAGGAATGGCGATTTCCAAGCAGCGTTGCCGAAGAGAATACTTCCGGGATGCAGGAATACTCTTCCCTCCTGAAGGTCGTAGATCTTGTACTCCTTCGCTAGGTTCTCTCTCTGCACTGTTCCAGCCTGAACCTTATCGAACTTGATAGCGGACTTCGGAAGATGTACCCGGGCGACTCTTGGCCAGAGACCGCCCACTATGATAGACTTGATCAAGTTGAGATTGTCGCTGTTCACGTTGAGGGACACGGTCTTGGGTGTGGAGTCAAGCGGTAGAAAACCGATCGAAATCAAGGGGCTCATAAACTCCCGTCGCAAAACAGAAATTTCTCGAACCGTCGTTTGAGAGATGAAGTTCTGAGGGTATGCGATGGTCAGATCGAGTGTCCATGTAAGCGTCTTGGAGGCGTACCTGCTCGCAGAACTGCTTCACAGCACTACGGGATTTCCTGTCTTGTTCCAACCTCATACATTCGTCGAATGCGTTCATATCGGTAAGTAAATCACTGTTGGCGGTACCGAACCGTAGTTTAGCCCTAGGAGAAAACTGAGTGAGACGACTTGGATGATCGAAGTACCGGCCGCCTACTGTGTGGCTTCCTCCCGTTTGTCTACGGGACTGACAAAGAGGGGCTTTGACGAGAGACAAGCAGCAATAGTAAGAATGGGCCCGAGGCATCTAAAAATTGTTCCCAGGACGAGCATCTCGGAAGACTGTCAGTCACGTCATTCTACCGGCTGAATATCGTTGGATGTAGTACCTTTGCTAGACGCAAGTCGATCGGTAGCAGCGACTGAGGGACCTTAGTCAAGGATCAGACGAGTGACTTCATGCCACCTACCATATGCCGACCCAAAGCTGTTAGCTTTCCCTGTTCATCGATAGCCCCTAGCTCTTCAAGTATTGACCACGCTTTTTCCATTGCTCCGATGTGGGGAGGGTCGATTGCTTGTCCGAGATAGAGCTACGTGTGATTAGCCAGCTGAAGAGGTCACCCACCAAAAGACGCACCTTGACATCCTCGTTCTCTCTCATGACTTTGACGGACAACGACAGATTCTCCAGAGGAACTCGAAGTATTTCGGGCACCGGGAATTTGCCCATCTTCTCCTCTCGTGCACGCGTGTACAGTTTGTAGCAAACACCAGGTCGCGTTCTCCCTGCTCGTCCTCGCCGTTGTCTTGCGGCAGCTCGTGTGACCCATGTCTCAACCAATCTGGACAGGTTTGCTTCATGGTCGTACTGAGTCTCCTTAACCTTCCCAGAGTCTATGACATATATGACATCGTCAATGGTAATAGAGGTCTAGCGTGTATCACAAGTCTGTAAGATGTTCAACCGTGAACTGATTCCGCACATACCTCCGCGACGTTGGTAGTTGCAATTAGTTTCCACCTTGACGTTCGTGCAAAGACCTTCATCTGCTCCTCACTCGATAAGTTCGCGTGTAAAGGGAGAACATCCGCCTCAGCAGCCGACGCAATCGATCTAAGGGCTTCGATACATTGTCGAATCTCCTGGACGCCCGGAAGGAAGATTAGCACGCCCCCCTTCACCTGATCAGACGACATGATGTGCTTGACGAGAGTCGCGATTAACTACATCGTCCAAGTTAGCGATGAATCATAGGGAAGTCGGATAATGCTCCACCTGGTAGTCGATGCGTTCGGATCGACTGATTTTCACAATAGCAGAAGCATTTACTTCATCTACGCCCGATGACTGTAAAGCTTCCTTTTCTGGATCGTCCTTGTTTTGTCTGCCCCCTGGTCCAGAGGGTACATATTGAAGCTTTGGAACAAAGTCTTCTAGATATCTTGATGCAAATCAATGGGTCATGGGCTTACGAAACAAAATATTTACCAACCTATCAGTTACGGGGTGTGTGAAGCCCGGTATGGTAAGGAGCGGGGCACCGTTGAAATATTTGACAAAGGTTTCATGGTTGATTGTGGCCGACATAAGAATAACCTTGAGACTGGGATGCTGCTTGAGGAGCTCCCTGAGTTCCAGAAGGAGGAAGTCTCCATCGACAGATCTTTCATGAACCTGCCATTGTCCGTCAGAATAGTTGTGAGTCGATGTGAGGCACGAACCTCGTCTACGACAACGTGGGTTACGTCCTCCAGTCTGTCCCTCAGACTCAAGCGGCGAAGTACTATTCCGGTTGTGCAGAACAGCAGCTTGGTTTTGGCTGTCTGTTTGCTTTCTCCACGAATGGCGTAACCTACAGAGCCATCCTCCACCCGTTCGGTGGAGACGCGGGTTGCAACTCCAATGGCAGAAAGTCTGCGAGGCTGAGTGATCAGAATCGAGGTTTTCGATCCCTGATGAGAGAAGATGAGGGAGTCAAGGATAAACTGAGGGACTATTTTGACTGAGCACCGGCATGCATAAAAGCTGTGCGAAAGGACATACACTGCGTAGTTTTCCCGCATCCTTAGTGCGTATAAGTGACAGAAGCCAAGAGTTCAAAGGGTGTGAGGCAAACGACCATACCTGTTTCTCCGACCACTACGACAACTCTATTTTTCGCCAAAAGATCGAGGAATTCCTGCTGCGCGCCAAATGACGGAAGCTTCTTCCGGACAGCCAGTAGTTCCTCGTACTGGGTCATTATGATTGCCTCGTCAGTCGCAGAATACAATCGGATGCAAGCTACTCACCTTGGGATTTCGACGGACGGCTTCGAGCTCCTCCCTGACTTGTTTATTGGTTCGTGAGTCGAATCTACGAGTTCCCGGACCTTTGGGAGACCCAGCTGATTGTTCCCCGCGGACAGGCTCCTCTGCCGTAGTAATAACTCCAGAACTTTTTGGCACTGGGAGGACGTGCCTCAATACATCTGAAATATTCGGAGGTCCGTCTGCTTCCACGGAAGCCCACGCATCTTCCAAGTGACGCATCGCAGCCATGCAAAATCCTTCTCCCTCCTGTATGAATGCGTTGTTTTCCAATGCGAGTAGGAGTTGAGAAAGCAGATGCAATCGAATATAAGGAGGGATTGAGGGAGACGTGATATAAACGGGTGCATTCCCTACTCGTGGATAAGTTCCCTCGGGAGAGATCAAGATGTGCAAAGACGCGGGCGCGCTAAAAAGAGGCATAACAAGGTGATTGGGATCTTCGTATTCGGCGCCTAGTGATTGGGCCTCTTCCGGATCCACGGAGAAAGTAAGTTCAGGCTCGAAGGGCACCACGAAGATATCATCTACGGTCTCTCCAATCAATCTCTTGCCAAGAGCCGAGACGAGGAGATCCCAGTCCTCCACCAGACGAGAATCGGCAAGGAGTTCTTTGACTAAGTGTGGAGGCCACCCTGCGACCTTCACTGCCTTATCCTCCACCCAGCGCTTCTTGAGGTCATCATTTCCAGAATGGGCGGAAGTGACGAACGGGTTAGAGGAGTTATTGGATGGAAGGAACCTCTCTGGCAAATCGCATTCTGGCAGATGGAGAACCAGATACTCAATCGCAGCCTCCAGAGGAGACAACGATTCCAGCAAGTTTGCCGCGATCGGGGAAGGGCTGGAAAGGAATTTGACGGCGCCGCTGGCCTGGGCCGGGGTGAACTTCAGATTCAGCAAGGCCGTCTGCACTTGGCGCGAAGACTCTTCAGTCAGTACGAACGCGGTCGTGTCGGACTCTGGATAGAGGGACATGCCCTATAGATGTAACTTCAAAAAGAGGAACGAGTTCACAACGTTTCTAGAGATATCTTACCTTCTTGATCGCATCCTCGACTGATTCCCGTAGACTTGTGGCCATTCTCACCTCCGGTGCTTGTGAGAACTCGTTTGAAGAGCCACCAGAGGTACCTCTGGATGAGCCCTCCGCTTTGGAGCTCGAACCAGAGCGCTTTTCGGCAGCCCGAGCTTGTCTATCCTCTACTTCTTTCCGGGCAGCAAAAGGATCCGCGTCGTACATCCATTTCTGGTGTTCTGGCGCATTCTTATGCTCTACCTGCACTCGTCTTCCGTCGTCAGAATCCCCTATCACTATCGACAACGTAGCAACTTCACCGCAAGTTCATTCCAATAGTCCTGAGGACCCCTGGGTAAAACCCTATTGAGCTGGATTCCATTGCAAAACTGATGTATTCAATTAACATGGATGTACACCAAACACACAGGGTATGCATGAACAGACCCGATAGAGGGCGTAGGTAGCGCCCCAGTGACGAGCCTCTAATGCTGATGGGCAGACATAAGGTGGATGAGGCTCCATCCGAACAGATTCCTTCTCAGAAGACTTTTTGTTGATTCTGCTGAGGGTTACGACGAATGACCAGCCATTGGGCTGCTTACGCTGTAGGTGCAACTTGTCATTGACTCAACGCGTGTTAAGAAGTATTGAAGCGTACCGTATCTATCATAGGCTTTTCCCAGCCATTTTTCTGACATCTATTGGGCCTTGATGGACGTGTCAACTCGCGTTGGGAGCTACTAAGACGGACCTTTCGTGAAGAAGACTTGCAGGATATTTTGAGCCTGCAGGGAAAAGCGGTTTTTCTTCGGGATTGTTCGAGTTTGTAGGCTTTTCTGGTAGCTTTGATGGCTTTGAAGAATTTCCGGCATTCCCAGATTTCACGATTCCTTTACGCGGAGGCATCCAATTGAAGTATAAGCTCAAGGTTAAACTTAACGAAGAGAGTCAGTGCTTATGTAATCACCTGCCTTTCAGGTGTGCCAGACTGAGAGACTCAGACGTCGAAAGTCACTCCCAACCTCCACCTTGTATGGCTGATTCCGACCTCTATAACCTCGAATTCCTCTCTCTCGTCTCGAAAATTACCCAGGAGATAGAAAATCATACCGGAGTCAACGACAAGGTCCTCGCAGAATTTGTAATCTCACTTCACGATGAATCCAACAAAAGTCTACCAGAGTTCAAGTCAAAACTAAAGGGTGTCGGTGCAGACTTTCCGGATTCTTTCGTGGAAAGTGTAGACCGCCTCATTCTCGGCTTGCATCCAAAACACAAAAAGCGAAATGCTGGAGTTGCGAACGGTGGTGTTTCGAATGCGGGAGAGTTGGATGAGGAGGAGAAGAAGAGACGGATGTTTCCTGGTCTTTCTATCCAGAACAAGGAGGTTCCCCCAGCTGTTGCGGACGATGTATTTCTGAAGGAACTCGGCGACCTTGTCTCGGGCAAGAAGAGGCCGTCTGATATGGAACGTTCACCAAAACGACAGCGGAGGGATAGCAGGTCACCCCCACCGCCACCACGACGAAGAAGTCCAAGCCCGCCTCGTGGAAGGGGATACGACGACAGACGGGGCAGAGGTGGTCGTCAAGCTCTTGATGACAGGCCCGTTCTGTTCAAGATATACAATGGTCGAATATCGGGATTGCGGGAGTTTGGCGCGTTCGTAACGCTTGAGGGAGTTGCAGGCAGGGTTGAAGGTGAGTATGCTCTTATTTCTTTGACTTGAAAACGGTGACACTAAGTTCTATCTAGGAATGGTTCACGTCTCCAACATACAGAGCGGCACTCGCATCAACTCGGCGTCAGATCTTCTGAGCAGAGGACAGAATGTAAAAGTCAAGGTCATGAGCGTTGCAGGAACCAGAATTGGTCTATCAATGAAGGACGTCGACCAGGCCACCGGTCGAGACCTCACACCACACCTCCGTATCAAGTCAGAAGCCGAGATGGAGGAAGAGCGCGTGCGCACTGCTCGGGCTTCCTCTGGTGCGAACTCCGTTCCTCTTAACTCTCGAGACGACGTGCCGACACGCTCCGCAAAACGGTTGACTTCTCCGGAACGCTGGGAAATCAAGCAATTGATCTCGTCAGGTGCTTTGGACGCCGCAGATTATCCAGACCTTGACGAAGACATGCATAATCCCACAGTTCAAGCTGAAGTTGAGGAGGAACTCGATGTAGAAATTCGAGAAGACGAGCCGCCCTTCCTTGCCGGACAGACGAAGCGGACGCTTGACCTCAGCCCAGTTAAGATCGTCAAAGCACCAGACGGATCACTGAATCGCGCAGCCCTGAATGGTGCCTCGCTGGCCAAAGAACGCCGAGAACTACGACAACAGGAGGCCAATGATCAAGCAGACTCGGAGGCTCGTGATTTCAGCCAACCGTGGCTCGATCCAATGGCAAAGGAGGGCGAAAAGGTTTTCGCGCAGGATCTTAGAGGAAGCTTGAGGGGACAGAAGACGGGAGAAGTACCTCAGTGGAAGGAACAGACTTTCAACAAGGCTACTACGTATGGTGAAATCACGACTCTGAGTATCCAGGATCAGCGAAGGAGGCTACCCATCTACAAGCTTCGAGACCCACTCTTGAAAGCTATCGAAGAGGTTTGTTACCCTTTGTTCTCTTGTACAACAATGATGCTGACACTACAACTAGCACCAGATACTCATTGTTGTGGGTGATACCGGGTCTGGCAAGACTACACAGATGGTGCAGTACCTTGCTGAGGCAGGATTCGCAGATCGAGGCCGGATTGGTTGTACGCAGCCACGACGTGTCGCCGCGATGTCTGTGGCGAAACGTGTGTCGGAAGAGGTTGGTTGTCGTTTGGGTCAAGAGGTCGGATACACAATTCGTTTCGAGGATTGTACCAGTCCAGAAACACGGATCAAGTACATGACAGATGGTATGCTTCAGCGAGAGTGTCTCATTGATCCACTGTGTGGTCAGTACTCAGTCATCATGCTGGACGAAGCGCATGAGCGAACAATCGCCACTGATGTCCTCTTCGGTCTTCTGAAAAGTAAGTGCTTTTTCAACCCCATCCATGGACATTATCTCACATGTTTTTAGAGGCCGTCAAACGACGACCTGATCTCAAGTTGATTGTCACCTCCGCAACTCTAGACGCTGAGAAGTTCTCCAAGTACTTCTACGGTTGTCCTATCTTCACTATCCCAGGTCGAACATTCCCTGTCGAGATTCTCTACACAAAGGAACCCGAAACGGACTACATGGATGCTTCCCTCATCACTGTCATGCAAATTCACCTGTCAGAACCGCCCGGCGATGTCCTACTTTTCCTGACTGGTCAGGAAGAAATTGACACGGCATGCGAGATCCTATTCGAACGCATGAAGGCACTTGGCCCTAAAGTCCCCGAACTCCTGATTCTTCCTATCTACTCCGCCCTACCTTCAGAAGTCCAGTCTCGCGTCTTCGAACCCACTCCCCCTGGTGCGCGTAAAGTTGTCATTGCAACCAACGTCGCCGAGACTAGTTTGACGATCCCCAACATCTACTATGTTATTGACCCAGGCTTCTCAAAGCAGAATGCCTATGATCCTCGATTGGGTATGGACTCTCTAGTCGTCATGCCCATCTCACAAGCACAGGCTCGACAACGTTCTGGTCGTGCTGGGCGTACGGGTCCTGGAAAATGTTATCGTCTCTACACTGAGGCAGCGTTCCGGAACGAAATGCTTCCCAATTCGATCCCCGATATCCAGAGAACCAACCTTTCGACTACTATCCTCCAGCTCAAGGCGATGGGTATCAACGACCTTCTCAGCTTTGACTTTATGGACCCGCCTCCAGCACCGACCATGCTGACGGCACTGGAGAATTTGTATGCCCTGTCCGCACTCGACGACGAAGGTCTTCTTACGAGACTCGGGCGTAAGATGGCTGACTTCCCCATGGAACCACCGCTGGCCAAAATGTTGATCGCATCGGTCGAGCTGGGGTGCTCGGAAGAGGTCCTGTCTGTTGTCGCGATGTTGTCCGTACAGTCGGTTTTCTACCGGCCAAAGGAGAAGCAAGGTCAGGCAGACCAGAAGAAGGCAAAATTCCACCAACCTGAGGGTGACCATCTTACGCTGCTCACGGTGTACAATGGTTGGAAGAACGCCAATTTCTCAAATCCTTGGTGTTACGAGAACTTCATTCAGGCGCGAAGTATGCGGCGAGCGCAGGATGTTCGGAAACAGTTGTTGGGTATCATGGACAGGTAAGCTTTCGCGCGAGATATTCCAAAGTCACCAAACTAAACTCTATCATCCAGGTATAAGCACGACATCCTCTCTGCTGGTAAGGATTATAACCGTGTGCGGAGGGCCATCTGCTCGGGCTTCTTCCGACATGCGGCGAAAAAGGATCCTCAAGAAGGTTACAAGACGCTCGTTGAAGGAACGCCCGTCTACATCCATCCTTCCTCAGCGTTGTTCAACCGAGCCCCGGAGTGGTTGATCTACCACGAATTGGTCCTTACGACTAGGGAGTACTGTCATAACGTGACAGCAATCGAACCAAAATGGCTTGTAGAGGTCGCACCTCAATTCTTCCAAGTTGCCGATGCGAACAAGATCAGTAAGCGGAAACGACAAGAGAAGATCGAGCCTCTGTATAACAAGTACGAGAAACCGGACGAATGGCGGTTGTCGAAGATCAAGAGGAGTTCTCGTTCGGTAAGTTTCTACATGTTTCTTACTCTGCCTAGACCAGTTCTTAACGAAGTTCCTACAGAGTCAAACATTCGGTTGAGTCGCCTACATACTGTCGCTGTTATCTGTACTATATGGTATTTTTACTGTAATCTATTCACTCAGCAAGGAAGACCTGAACGACCTCGAATTTTTCAATCAAGGGAATAAATTAGACAGATGGTGTACTGTAGCAGTTGAGATGATCCATGCAATGATGTAGTACAACGAATATGGAGATGTGGTATATCTATGGATACAACAGAAATGAACGATACAGATTTCAGTGTTAGAGTAGTCATGAATGAGAATCAGTCCTCCAGGAATACATACACATTGACCCCATCACCCGACAAACCTAAGCGCGTCTACACTGACGTAGTACTTCGTTCCCTCTTCAGGATTCGGGGGAACATTCGGATCCGGAACCAGCATGAACACCTGCGAAAAGACACGGGAGAGACCGTCCACACTCCGCGTAGTATTTCTCTGATTCGCAGCCGGTTGATGTTGTCTGCCGTGGACTACGCTGCCTGACACGTTCAAAAGTAGCGAAGGTGGCGTCGAGCCTAGTTCAACTCTCATGAGCTTCGTCGAAACCTGAGAGAACACGAAAAGCACGCACCTGGGATTGGGTGACAATCGAACGAGAGCAGCTCATGCTTGGTTGGTGGCATTTTTTCTATCAACTGCTTCACTCCTTCAGACCCTTGCAGTGGATTCCCATTCCAGGTTATTGATGAGGTTGGGCGGTAAAAGTTGGGGAGGTCTGTGAGTCGTGTGCTCGAGTCATAGGCCGTGTAGTAGAGCTTTATGAAGCTGTCCGCTGCTCGTGTAGCGATCGTGATACTGTAAGGCGCGTTGGTAAGCTCAAGCGTAGCTATAGTCATGAAAATACCCACTCGTCACGCGTTAGAGCAGCCGAGGGCGCAGGAGTACCAGCAGGAGCAGGGGTGGCCATCGTGGTCAATGGCAAAGCGTAATTGAGCTACACTGCCACTTCGGTACCTTCGGCACGACTTCGGCAGGCATATATGATCCAATCGTTTTGGCACAATTTTTCATCTCCACCACCCGTCAATATGACCGCAACAATGGCGCCCACAGAACCGAAGACTGAGCAGAACAACAAGGAAGATCCCTCACATGTCGCTGAGGAAGATGAAGATGATGGACCCGATGAACCTGAAGTTGGAAACGCGACCGGTTCGTTGTCGCATCGAGCTCTTTGTCTGCTTGTGATGACAATACAACCGATTTTCTTCTAGGTGAGGCAAAGAAGAAGAAAAAGAAGAAGAAACCCAAAAAGAAGAAGATCGAGCAGAGTGATCCTCCTCGGATAGGTCTTTCGAAACTTTTCCCCAGCGGCATCTATCCCGAGGGTGAAATTCAGCTATACAAGGACGAGTGCGTTTCATCAACCTTTTGTCGGCAACATACATTAACATGCTTATTGAAGCAATGCTTGGAGAACAACGTCGGAAGAAAAGAGATATTTGGAGAGAACGCAGATGGAGGATCCCGAGGTCACTTACAATAACATACGGAGAGCTGCAGAGGTTCACCGTCAAGTTCGCGCTCATGCACGAAAACACATACGGCCTGGGATGACAATGATGGAGATCGTCGAGAATATCGAGGATGGAACCCGTGCCTTAACCGAGGAAACTGGATTGGGGTCTGGTATTGGTTTCCCGACCGGGGTGAGCTTAAACAACTGTGCTGCCCATTACACCCCCAATCCTGGGGACACCACTGGTACGTTCATTACTACTCGATTTCCTCCTACTATACCTACCAAATGTGTGCTCAGTCTTGGGACAAAGTGACGTCCTCAAAATCGATATCGGCGTGCATGTAAAAGGCAGAATATGTGATTCTGCCTTCACGTTGACTTTCGACCATACCTACGACAAGCTGCTCGAGGCGGTCAAGGCGGCAACCGAGACAGGAATTCGAGTAAGTTCAATCGTTTGCTCGCCCTCACTCTTTTGTTCTCATGGCCACAAACCAGGAAGCCGGCATTGATGTTCGGCTCGGGGAGCTCGGAGCTGCGATACAAGAGACAATGGAGTCCTACGAAGTTGAGGTAGATGGAAAGATCCTCCCGGGTATGTTCCTACGATGCCCTCAATTCTTGTTCGCTGAAATGTTGCCCCAGTGAAGTCCATTGAGAATCTCAGTGGACATACGATCGTCCCTTACAGTATTCACGGAGGCCACAAAGGGAAATCGGTCATGTTGGTTGCGAACGACGACCCAACTAAGATGGAGGAGGGCGAGTATTTCGCCATCGAGACGTTCGGTTCGACTGGTCGTGGCCGTGCCGTCGAGGGCGTACGTTCCTGCGTACTCCGTTCAATCTGCGTGTTCTGAGGCTGTCTACAGGGTGAGAGTTCGCATTTTGCGAAGATATATGATGCCCCCCATGTTCCCCTACGGTGCGAAGTTTTTATATTGCTTGTCATCGACCATGGGATTGAACCACTCTTCAGACTGACTTCTGCAAAGTCGCTGTTGAACACGATCACTAAAACCTTCGGGACACTGACGTTCTGCCGAAGGCACCTACACCGGATCGGTGAAACCAGACATTTACTGGGTCTCAATCACCTTGTTGCACAAGGTATAGTGCAGGAGTACCCTCCGTTATTTGATCAACGAGGGTCGATGACCGCTCAATTTGTGCGTGTTTCCACGATTGTTGATTCCTGCCTGCTAAATTTTGTTGAACCTTTGTGCAGGAACATACCGTTCTCCTTCGACCCACTGTGAAGGAGGTCGTCAGCCGTGGTGATGATTATTAGACCTGTGAATAGTGAACAGGACTGTATCTAGTTTCTCAGCGCTGTTTGCTGGGGCTTTGATTTTCAATCTCATACAGCAAACACATTCATCTTTTGTATACACTGGGATACCTATAACTCAAAAGGCCTTGAATGCGCCAAAGACCGGGAACCCTCCGGGCTTCGGCTGAGAAAGCCTAGATGCTCATTGCTGGAGTCTGGACAAACGTCGGGCTTGAAAATGAATTCGTGAGCAAGTGACTCGCTGCTCTTCCCCCATCTCCACCCTGCTCTGCATAACGCGGAGAAACTGATTCCTCACCAACCCCTCACCAGCCCCCCGTACGCGTATCGATGTACTCGACTCCGTCCCGTGCTCTCCAATTCCGGGTGGATACTGCCTCCTACTGACACAGGGATCCACCGGCCCCTCCATCTCTACATCGTCATCGCCCGCGGCCTTTACGACCCTATTTGTTTTACTTCACGATCGTCAACGATCACTCAGGACAAATATGCCCGATTACAGGGACCTTCTTGTTTATTTCATGTGATAATGGGGAAGGACCATGGAAAAATCGGGTACCAGAGAGGATTAATAGGCGGTGAAGAGAGTATTTGAAGAAAAGAGCTTGAGGAATTGGAGGAATGAAAAGGCCACAACTTCAACTTGCTCGAAGGGGACGTTTGCACAGACTTGCAGTTGCGATGACTTGGGCAGAAAGAAGCAGCGGCGCTCGGGCCAATGACGACCTTACGTAACATGCTTACCCCGCAAGTTTGAGCCCGCTTGACGCTTGAACAACCTTGTCTGCCTTTTTTATTCCTCTCATCCTCTTATGCCTGTTGGACGAGCCGACGTTCAAATTCGTCAAATCTCTCCCTTAAACCTTCTTCATTGATTCTCTCTAGGGCTTCACGATGACCGTTACTCTGCCCTGGCCGTTCAAGACGTGTTCGGATTCTTCGCCATCGTCGCCAGAGAAGTCAGAAACTCAGCCTGACTCCCATTCGGAGGATCCGAAACGCTCTTTGACCGTGTTTCTACGCCATTATTCAACTCCAGGAGTGTCACCACCCTCAGCGCGAATCGATTCCAGTCTGAAAATACAAGAGAGACAGCCGATTCGCGTATGGCACTTATGGAAGTACGGTGTGTTGGCCGCAATGAAGAGCAAGTGTGCTACGGTATTCCTCCTCAGATCATAATTGACCGGAAACTCTTGTCTTCTAGCAACGGAGCTCGCTTTCGATCTTGCTTCCTACCAGATATGGGGACCCAGGAAGAAATCCTGGGGATTGGAAATGACAGTGATCAACAGCCTGATGCGTGGTGCTGGTCGTCATAGTGCATTGGTGGACATCGTGAGTTACAGTCCGCACGGTGACAAGAACTATTCTGATACTCATTTCTGTTCGGCTTATAGACAACAATTCGCTTGCTTATGGGGATTGGAGGGCTTATGCCTCTACCTTCTGATGCCTTGGTCACGCCCGTCTCATTTCGTGTTAAGAGGCGGAACCTACGCGGTATACTCGCGGAATTCGATCGCGCAGAAGATGGCACACGACTTCTTTCAGGAGAATGGGTAGTTGGCCGGAAAACCTGGCAGAGGCTACAAGCTGAATGGGAAGCCACAAAGTCAGGCAAACGAAGTGCGAATTCGTCTGGTGGGTCGACTCCGACTCATAGAGGAATACGACACGAACGTGTCATACTTTACATACACGGAGGTGAGTTGACTGTCATCCGTTTCGGGGAAATATCGATTGGTTCTCATTTGGCCCATGTGATGTTAGGTGCATACTACGTGTCCAGTGCCGCTGCACAGCGGATAGTCTCCATTCCGCTCTCCAAATACACTGACTGTCGCGTCTTTGGTAAGAACGCCGGTACCTCCAGCTTTTTTTTGGCGGCCGCTGACTAGCACACAGCTTTAGACTACAGACTAGCTCCCGAGACCACATTTCCCGGTCCCTTGCATGACGCTGCAAGTGCCTACTTCCGACTGGTAGAAGATCTTCACATCCCCCCGGAGAACATCGTTCTCGCTGGCGATAGCGCAGGCGGGGGTCTCTGCTTGGCCCTTCTCATGTACCTGCGCGATAATCACTATGCTCTCCCCTCCGCAGGCATCTTAATGTCACCCTGGGTCGGTAAGTCATCTTTTCGAACGCCACTTACCATTATGTGTCCACTGACATGTGAAATTTATAGATTTGACGATGAGTTGCGAATCTTGGGACTCCAATGCTCCTTATGATGTGGTGCCCATGCCTGCACCAGATGATCACCTCAATCCAGTTGCACTCTATCTCGGTGACAATATGGAGCAGTATATGACCCACCCATACGCAAGTCCTCTTTTTGGAGATTTCAGGGGATTACCTCCTCTTCTGATCCAAGCGGGCGATTCCGAGGTTTTACGCGATGAAATTACCCTTTTGGCTCACAAGGCCACACTGGCGGGAGTCGAGGTTCGACATGAGCTGTACGAGGATGCTGTGGGTACTCTCTTCGACTTTTTGGGAACTCTGTAATGACAACGATGATCCCATAGGTTCACGTATTTCAATTATACCCCTTTCTAGACGCCACTGCCAAATCGTTCTCCTCCATGCGGGACTTCATACGTCGTACTCTCCCACGGGTTCAACGGTGTACTCCTCAGGCACTGGACGAGGGTGCCGTCAAAGATCTCGAAAGGGAAATTGAGAACGACAAAGTCACCATTGTCCGTGGGGATGGTGTGGAGACTGGAAGTGGCTTGAACGAAGTCAAGGAGAATGTAGAACCATCGACCACGGAGTCTAGCAGTGATACTGATGACGACCCCGAACGACGTCGGAATGCTTTTGCGAGCTGGGGCCGTCAATCTGGATGGTATATCTCCGCAAGTACCGACGAGGACGAGGACGATGAGGACAATCGATGCAGGACTCCTGTACCGACACAGAAACCAAAGTCTTCGCCATCGTCACCTCAGAGAAGGCGTGCAGGGACGATGCCTTCCATGTCCGGGTTCGAGAGGATCCGCTCTGCTATGACGATGATTATGCAGGACCCGCCTCCACCTTACTCTCCAACAACCACTCCTACAAGCCTGAGCCACCGACGAGGCGGGCCATCCAAGATCTCCCTTCCGTCTTCTGCAGAATCTCCGACGACCATGTCCTCAATGCGGTCAATACCTCCTTCGCCATCCGTTCGGCGTTCCTCGCGAGCTACAAGCCATCAAGATATAACCAACCTAGTCGAAGAATGGACGAATTCCGGGCCCGCCAATCGGACTGTCGTGTATTCACCCTATTTCCCTCGTTCATGAACGTCACCTATCCATTTGCCCTCTTCCCTTGATTCGTAACTTCATGTGTTCTTTTACGCATTTACGTTCCTTAACCGCCATTGCATTGACATTCGCAATCCATTGTTGTACTTGTATAAACTCACACCTTGCACTCAATATTTATTACTAACTAATAGGATAGGTATCCTCCTTCCAATGTAGAATATGATGCATCATGTCAGTCATTAGCATGTCGTAAAGATTGAAGGGAACTCGCTCAACGAGATGCACCTTGTCCACCTTGCAATTCCAACGCCTTTTTGTACAACTCCAGCTCCTCAATGATATTCATCAACGCATTGCACTCCCAATTCCCAAAGATAAAACCTTCATAGAGCAAAGTCGTACCCCACCACGAGATGGCGACCGTGACGATTGTAAAAAGGGAGTTGATCCAGGCGAAGGGGAACCAAGCCGAACCGATGGCAATAGCGACGAGGGCGAAGATACACACAACGAACGTGTAGAGTTCCCGCTGACCACGAGTCTTTGCCATCCGATAGCAAGCAGCGAGGGATTGTATCATTTCCGTTATACACGCGTCCGAAAGGTCTGACGTTTCGGACCAAACGTTGGACGACTCAGGCTCGGGTCCAGGGGCGAGTTCGGTAGGAGAATCAAGGAATGTTGAGGTTGAGGTGGGTACATCAATTGTCAGCGTTGATTTGACTGCGAAGTGATCTGAAAAGGAGAAGTTGCGACCCGGGACGTTATGCCTCAGCGCTACGACACAGTCCGTGCAACGGAGACTTGGGTACTTGTTCTTGTTGCTCTTCAGGGGTGGATTCCGGTAATAGACGTAGTCGAGACGTTTCTGTTCGAAACGAACAGACCAGCTGTTCAAATTTATATCTGCGGTGACACCGTATTGTTCTATGGCTGTTTGGGGATCAGGTCGAGTTTCATGGGAATAGTTTCCAGACGGATGGGTGACTATCCAGGAGTCGGACATGTCCGTATATTCGCGAATGATGGTCATTGCGAGGTCGTTCGGGGTACTGTTGAAATCTCCTGCCTGTAAGGTCTGTCAGAATACGGTCTAGTGTCTCGAGGATTGACAAAACGCACTGCAATAACATATCGACCACTCTGTGACGCCTGCTTCGCCAATTTTGCAAACTCCCATGCATTGACCAGTCTGTGAGCATAAGTATCACCGCCTTTGGCATACATCTGTCCTCAAGGTCAATACTTCAGAACTAAAGGATTCCATCCAAGAACGTACATGCGTGTTGAACACCTGCACCTCGCCCAAAACGGGGTGGCTGATGATTATACTCGCTGCAGCCTTCCCAACGAACCAATCTCCTCCAGTAACATCGATAGGAAGTCCATTTAGCGCGTAAGGGTGACAATCACTTCCAACAATTGGGAATCGAGATAGAATTGCGAGGCCAGCGCCTAGTGCACCACTATGGAAACGCTGAGTTGTGGGGCCAGTCTATATGCAGCAGGAAATTCGAACGCTCACCTGTAGAAGAACTTGGAGAAAGGTAATCTCTTGGAAACGCTATTTCGGATGTGCTCGTAGTCCGCAAACACCCATATCTCTTGGAGACAGATGATGTCGTATTCGTCAGATGAGGCCAGCTCGATAGCTAAGGCTTCGACACGCTCTCTTCTTAGCTTTGCGACAAACTTGAGGCCCCTAATTGTGGGTAAGCAAAGAACGAAAGCTCGAGACGAACTGAATTACCAGCAATTTTGGGTAAGAACGGTAATCTTGTGTTCTGACATCGGGGCGTTGAGTGCAAGGTGATGTGGGAGTGGAGTCGCTTAACAGGTCAAACTGGGCTGTCGGGAACCAAGTAGGAGCTCAAGAATGGTCGGGTCGGCTCGAGGTGGTGGTACGGCAGACTGCTGGCAGGTGAGACGCTGCTACCTAGCAGCACAATAACTGGAGTGGTCCATCATCATCAAAGTGATCTCGTTGCTGAGTGACCTAAGAGTAGTTCACAAACTTCGTGGTACATACAAGGTACCTAGAAGCTACCATATCGTACTGATACACCGTGCAAAGGAACTAGTGTTACAAGCATCCGTCGTAAAGTGAAAGAACGTATGAAGTTGAAGAGTGTCACGATCCCTCATGGGTCCTATACAAAAACCAACTCAGTTGTCAGGCCACCCTTCCGTGCAAGGCTTATCTGGTCTTCGACTATTCCGTCCTCGACAATCCAGCTTTCCACAGTCCTTGCACGGATTCATACAAAAATTTCGCCCGCCCTTGCCTTTGCAATCCGGAGACCCGCACTTTGAACAATGTCGCGGACTGCGTTTTCGAGGGAGATCACCACTGAGCACCGTCATTTGATTCGTCTGTGGCGGCGGGTGTGCATGGGGATGTGGATGTGGATGATATTCTGTATCCGAGTGATGAGTGAAAGGATACGGCCGTTTCCCAAGTTCGGTGGAGGATGGACGTATAGTCGTGGGTGTTGTCGTCGCCGGTGCAGCATGCGAAGCATTCCCATTCATAGCTGAATTACCATTGACCAGGGATGCTATAGTAGCAATGGGAGGCGTTGGAGTAGCGGGCCCAGAAGGAGGAGAGACGACAGTATTGGGTATGATAGAGGGCGGTAGCTGGCGGCTCTGAGGTTTAGCGGAGGTGGAAGATTGGAGTCTGGGAGAAGATGCAGCACTTGGGAAGTCGTGGGAGCTAAAGTGGTAAGAGGTAAAGTTGGGTGTGGATGAGTGTGGGTATACATTGGGACTGTACGAAGTCTGCGTCTGTGGCGGGTAGACAGAATTCGTCGACTGAGTCGAAGATCCAGCTGTCGACGGGGCTGAAGGGGTTGAAGAAGGAGGAATTATGTGAAGGTCACTCGGGGCCATATTCCCATTTCCATCCGTGGATTCTACGGCAGCTGTGTTAGCCCTCCAGGCATTGTTGTAAGCGTCTGGGAAGCCCTAAAGATTGGTTGGTTGATCAGCAGCAGCTTGTGAATCAGTACACGAGAGCGTTTACCCCTGAAGATTGTTGCACCGGTCTGGTGTACGACCCGCTGGTTTGTCCATTCCCGTTCGCTGTGGACCCCAGGTGGTTGGACTCCTCGTGCTCCTCCCCCTTTTTGTCGTCTTCACCAGGCAATCCTCTCTGAACGTTGTACAACAGGTCGATGATACCCTCTTTCTGCAAACCGGCCTTCAACGCGCCACGTACTAGATTCCATAGCAACTTGGACACGCCTAGTGCCTGCCAGTTCCACACTTCGGGGTTGGTCCCCGAATCACTCTCGCTGATTAACCGGGCGGGAAACTCGTCCTTGAGCTTGGTAGGCAGTGATCGAATAATGGAAGGATCCGTGCTGGCATATTTCCGGGCCTCCCCGTTGTTTGCATTGGTGCATATCGCACTTTTGCAGACATACTCGCAGCCAATGATGAAGAACGGACGTTCTATATCATAGACCTTGATGGGCCCGGATTTTATGCGACCTTGATTCAGTAGTGGGGAAGAGCAAGTCGGACATGATATTCCGTTGAAGACGAGGGGCTGAGGATCCCAATAGAGGAAACGGTGGTCAGATGGTGTACGGGCCGTGGAGGTGGAGGCTGTCAGCGAGAAATACGCGGGTGATGATGGCAACCAGAACGTTTTAAGGATAGAATACAATGATGGGATATGATGACTTTGGGTTGGTGAGGGGGAAAGAGAGACAAGGTGAGATTTGAATGCATCTTCGACATTGAGAGCTGACGTCGAGGGGAGAGGCGGTAGGGATGCCAACGAGACGAGTAAAGTTGTCAGGAACATTGTTGGTTTAGTGCGTGCTAGCTCCGCCCAGTCGTCGAAAGGATAATTAGCTGAACGAGTCTTCGGTGTCCTGGTTCCGTTTGTACCGTTGTGTGTGGCTGATACACCGTGGTAGCTCTGCCGCATTCAGAATGTGAATGATAGAACGTGAATGATGAGTAAGACTGAGCTGGAATAGAGATCGTACCACGGATGCAGACAATGAGCTGTCAATTCCCTCTGAATTCCCGCTCTTCCTGGGTCGGGAGGGACCTGCAGAGCCAGCAGGAAGGCCATCCTTCCGTGGTCGTCCGACAGGTCTCTTGACACCGTTAGCCACTGGTGTTGTCGGATTGTTCGAATCCTTCTTTCCACTTCCTTTGGGTCGCCCAGGCTTCCGCTTTATTGGAGTCTCGCTCATGGCAGTCGGCTGTCCAAGGCCCTCCGTCGACGTATTAGCGTTCAGGAATGATTCCGGGGTCATATGGTTGACAAAGTTTTGCGACGTTGACGCAGAGGAAATGGCGGCGTAATTGGGTTCCATTATAGAGAGCTGGTGACATGAGAATTATGAGCAAAAACATCATACAGAAACGCAGCAAGGGTTGGATGATGAGTTATGTGAAAGACAAACTTATCCTCCGGCAAAGAAACTTGAAATTCCCGAAGGAAATACTTACCGCCCTGTATAAAATCGCGCGCGTGTAGATGAAACTGCCAGTTATTCCCAGCTGCCGACCCTAGAACAATGGTCCAGGACTCTGCCTGGCTGGTTCTGCTGCAGACAGCAGACGATGATGAAAGGAACTGAAGTCTGAGAAGTGACGATTCAGATGGCGGAGAGCCAGATAAACCAAATCGGGGGTTCGCGCATTATTTTCCAGGATTACATAATAATACAACCTGCTTTGACTGCTAACCACATATCCAGGAATTGCGGAGGGTCGCACGTAAATCCTAAGTGTGCGATGCCCACGATGTATCCAACAGACCTCTCTGATGGTCATCGGGAGCACAAGCACCCTCCTGGAGGCAGAAAATGCGCTGGGAATAACCCGATTCCCAGCATCCAGCTACGGCGTTGGTAAATAGGATCCGAGCATTCACGTCCTCGAGCGCGATGCGTATCGCTGCTATTGACTCCCCGCTGGAAACCAGATACCGCTGAAGGGAGTTGGCAGTACCGGGGACCAAGGTTGGATTGTTTCCAGGAACTCCCAGGAAGGGGTCATCGCAATTCAATCCAATTCTCACAAGTCAGTCAGCCTCAAGTCTGTCTGGAAAGCATAAAATCCCAGCATCAAAAGAACTCTCCAGTCGAATATCATGTCGACCTCCCCTGACACCGTCATAGTCAACTGGCTCAACGATTTTAGTGCACATCTCGCCGCCGGGAATGTTGAAGGAGCTGCCTCTTGTTTTCGAGAGGATGGATGGCTGCGTGACATCCTGATATTCACTTGGAACTCGCGTTCTCTGCATGGTGTGGCCAAGATCGCAGCGTATTTACGCGATAACCTCAAACCCGACTCCTTGACAAACTTCCGCGTGGATGATAGGCCTTCTTTGACCCCCGAGAAGGGTTATTTCAGTCCCCGCCTTGCTGGGGTGTCGTCTAGCTTTACGTTTAATACCCCGATCGCTCATGGACAAGGTTATGTTCGCCTGGTTGAAGGTGGTTCTGGCGAGTGGAAAGCATTGACCGTGTTCATGACTATGGAGGATCTTAAGGGGCACGAGGAACGAGGTTATGAGAATGGCATGTGGGGTGCACATACTCTAGCTTGGGGCGATGTGAAGGTGGAGAGAGCAAAACCTGTGGAGCA
This sequence comes from Marasmius tenuissimus, assembly GCA_029532415.1. Classification (NCBI taxonomy): domain Eukaryota; kingdom Fungi; phylum Basidiomycota; class Agaricomycetes; order Agaricales; family Marasmiaceae; genus Marasmius; species Marasmius tenuissimus. The sequence continues at coordinate 1,889,323 of JAQOTA010000052.1, forward strand.
GAATCCTTTTGTGTTAATCGGTACGTGGCTTGTCTACTGTGGTTCCTTGGACGAAGTGCGGCTAGATCTCATTCAACCGTAGTGGGGGCCGGGCAAACTGGATTAATGGTCGCAGCAAGATTCCGCCAAATGCAGATACCCGCACTCTTGATCGAACGACACGCTCGAATTGGTGACAATTGGCGAGAGCGCTATCCCACTCTGTCACTCCACACGATCAAGAATCATCACGCATGTATGCGCCTCCTCACGATAAATTGATTTCCCTGCCTCGCTCCATTCTGTTTACATGCTGATACGCATCTCTAGTTCTTTATCAGCCATTTCCCGAGAACTGGCCGCTATACACACCTCGCGACAAGTTGGCGAGTTGGCTCGAGCAATATGTCGAAAGCCAGGACCTCGTTTACTGGACAAACTCGTCCATAGTCCCCACCCCGACGTACGATTTTGAAACCAACAAATGGACCGTTGACATCGATCGCAATGGGCAAACCGTGACCATCCACCCAGCCCATATCGTATTAGCAACTGGAACTCTTGGCGCCCCGAGGATACCTCCCGTCATTAACGACGGCAACAACGGATTCAAAGGCTCAGTTCTGCATGCCTCCAAATATCCAGGAGGGAAAAACTTCTCTCGTAAACGTGTCATTGTCGTAGGAGCGGGTAACACGGCTGCAGACATTTCCCAGGATCTCAGTTTCCACGGTGCAGAAGTGACGATGGTCCAACGATCGACTACATGCGTCATCAGTATCAAGAATACGAGTGCCAATCAGTGGAGGGTTTGGCCGGCGGACGTACCGACGAACACATCGGACTTCAAGTTTGCCAGTATGCCGCTGCTGTTGTTGAAAGATATCATTGCGGAGATGGCACCCACTGGATGGCAAGCTAACGATAAAGAGATGATCGAGGGGTTGAGGAAGTGTGGACTAAACGTCAATCTTGGTCCGGAGGGTACTGGAAACCTTTTCCTAGCTCTGGGTAGACTTTCAGGTGCGTAGCCATGTCGGAAGCATTTATCCATCTTGCTGAAACCGAGGTGTTCTATCCAGGATATTGTCAGTCTGGGTCTCAATCTGTTCTCTCTTGATCAGGCTCACAGCTGTACAGGGCAGGATGTCGGGTGCGCACAACTCATTATCGACGGTAAAGTCGGAATAAAGCAGGGGGTTGAAGTCCAGAAGATGGTCGACGAAGAGGTCATCTTCACAGATGGCACGACGACCCCTGCCGACGCGGTTGTGTTCGCGTAAGTCTTGCCTTTGACGTCGAAAGTATCTGAAGGCACTAATGTCGCGGCATATAGGACTGGCTATGAGAACATACGGGACGTTATGAAGAAGACATTTGGCTCGGACGCCATTGATATGACAGGCGAGGTAGCAGGCGGGCTCGACGAAGAAGGTGAACCACGAGGAATGTACCGGCCTAGTGGACATCCCGGGGTGAGTGTTACAATCGAACAATAGAGCAATAAAATGACGGGTTTTCTCCGCTTGTCCTTCAAGCTTTGGTATGCTGCTGGAGATTTCTTCATGGCCAGATTCTATTCGAAGACATTAGTAAGAGCACAATCATCTCAAACCTCTTTGTTCTCTATTGACCTTTTTTGGGACAGGCTCTTTGCATCAAAGCAACTGAATTGGGTCTTTTAGAACTTTAAAGTGGTTTGGGTGTAGTAACAATGTATACCAGTATTCATTCTGGGGGTCACAATGCTTGGGAGTCCTTTTTGGGCCGCGGTGAATGTAGCATTCACAGCTCAACGATTGTTAATGATCAGTCAACCAGAACGCGATGCTCGTGGCATGCCCGTCACGCGGGTGTGTTGTCCCCAATTTACCGTTGTGGGTGGCCTGAGGCCTGGCCATCTTTCCCGTGGCACGCGTTCCTTTATGCCGCGACGAGTCGCATACCCACCTACAAACGCGCCCTGGCGTCCATACCACTATGCCACCCCATTGTTTCCATCTTCAGAACATAATTCAGACTCCGTTGGTCAAAGCGGCGAGGCCTGCTATAAAACCTAGAGCAAATCGTTGCACTAAACCCATCAAACCCTCTCCCTTCCAGTTCTTGCGCAACCTCAACACCCTTCGAGCTCATTTCCACCCGCGATGCCTGCCCCTGCTCAACTCGAACTCATTTACTCTCCGGGCAACAATTACAACCTCCGGAGTCTCGACTCGAAAGAGCCCCCACAACACGCGAGGGTCATCAGGAAACTCAGCGGCAAAGTCTATCAAGCGCGGATAGGACTCAAGGGTCAAGAGACCAACAGGACGGTTGCGTTGAAGATTGCACGAGGTCAAGATCAAGTGCGAATGCTTTATCACGAAGCTCAGGTGTACCAGGGGGAGCTGAAACCCTTGCAAGGAACGGTCGTTCCAAAGTACCACGGCTCATTCATGACGCGTATCGACGGGACGGAGGTCGCAGTCATGGTTCTCGAATATTGCGGCAACACCCCTCAACAAATGGCAATGAAGCAGATCCCCACCGTCGAGTATACGTGAGTTTTTCCATTGCCGTCTTGCCGACAGGGCTACCTTTACTGATTCAGGAGCTCTCTATGTTTTTGACAGTCGGAAGCTCATGATCGCCATATGCAAACTTCACCAGGCAGGCGTAGTGCATGGCAGCATCCGCCTCGATCAACAGCACCACATTCTCGAAGTAGGACATGAGTTGAGGATTGTTGATTTTACAAATGCGGGGAGGTTCCACACATGTGTGGGAGGTACGCCTGTTTTGGTACGGGGTGGACGACACGACCAGGGATGTGCTGAGCTTGTGATGATGGAGGAAGAGTTTGGCGCTTCCGAGAATGAGGATGCCGTTGCGGTTGTAGATCAGAGCAGGCAGACTTGGCGTAGAGCGTTCGCCAATCGGCTTCCTTGGTAAAAGGCTCATACGAGGGGCCTGTGGCTGAGGCGAGATCCAAGAATGACTTTGCTGCTATTACGTCGCTACTGCATGATGATTGAAGTCGTATCTAAGAACGTTTTAGGTGATTGTATTATATAAAGCTCCCTCGCTATAACCTTGTGTCCCATTGCAGTCCTTGCACTCTGGCCACTCAAAATGAGTGGCCCAAGTTGAAAGAATGGTTTTACCTCTCTGCCGGAGTCCGTGGTGGACCATCGGAAACTGCCGAAGGAATCCAGACTTAAGATTTCTCACGCTACTCCCTTTTCTACTTACGCTCTCAGGGCCGAGCTCATTTAACCTCAGCCTTGCGGTTCATTGCCGCCCAGTTCCTGAAGATCTCGACATCCTTGACCACTCTCTGACAGCAGCTATTGGAACCAATCTTGATGGGACGCTCCCCGTTGCGACGCGTATAAACAACGGTTTATTCTTCGACGCAATATCGAAATCCGGACTGCACGCTCCCTGCCCTTCGTGCTTTCTCAAACATCTGTGTACAAACCTTCACTGTGCTGAAATTTCTCGTTCAGTTCTTCCCGGTGACACCTGTCTTCAATTAACAGGCCCAGAATCCCTGCACGAACACGGAGCATACCCAGTTGGACTGACAGGTTGCTCCCCTGGCCGCTCGACCGTACCTTCAGTTTATGAAGTTCATACCCAAGAAGCCCTTGCACTGGACGCACGGTCATAACACGCCGATTCTACATGCCATCTTGTCAGTCTTGAGCGTCGGTTGATGTGTCGAGCGGTTTCGAGAACAGGCCAAGAGCAGACCTGGATGAACACTAAGGGGATTTGTCTGGCGCATAAAAGAGAGCATAACATGAGCCTCTCTCAATCTTTCTCGCAAAGTATGCTCTCGACCCTTTTTGTCTACGGTAGTTGTATCTCAGTCGCTACCGCTGCGCTCCAAATTGTGAGCACCTCCCCAACTTGTGAGTATGCGCCTTTATCTGGCAGGACTCATTCTCCCGTTAGTCTTCGCTAACCAAAGGTACGGCTGTATCTCTGCTTTGAGCAACCAAGATGGCGCTCCGGTCGTAATTCACGACTGCAATACCCAGTAAGGCACTAGTCACGGTTGGGAGCACACGCCTTATACCAGAGGGGACAGTGGACCCCAGCTGATTACGGTGTTCAATGGCCAAAAGGTGATCTTTTTCGGACGTATTTCGTTCTGGACTAACCCGATGCTGACCCCTGCTCGTTTCATGGTGCCCTAAAGTGTTTGGATGTTACAGGCGGCGTTAACGCCGACGGAACGAAACTCCAGATCTGGTCTTGCAATCCAGGAAGCGCCAATCAGCAATGGGTATCGGTCAAGGACACAACCTCCCGATGGAGCGGTACCAACAAGTGTATCGACCTGTCAAACGGCGACATTATTACCGACGGCAGCCAACTTCAAATCTGGACTTGCGACAATACCAATACCAACCAAAAGTGGATGGGTTCACCCGTCGGCGGTGATGCAACTTGGCCGGCTCGATTCGCTGGTAGTCAACTCCCCGGTACGCATGTGTTCCACGTTCGGTGTGTATACTACGCAGACTTGCTGACCTTTCTCGGACCCACCAGCTGGCACATCACCTTTATGCATGACAGCGGAATCCAATAACGACGGCGCCCTGGTCTCTCTTGCTGCTTGCGATAGGGTCGCAGATAGATTCCCGGCTGGCAACAGGACTTGGGTCTACCTCTGGTCGCAACTTGCTGGTCCTATCAAAACATACAGCGGGACCAAGTGCCTGGATGTCCGTGGTGGCGTCGACAGCTACAGTACCGCACTCCAGATCTGGACCTGCGTTCAGGGTAGCCCTAACCAGAAGTTCGTGGTCGACGACAACCTTCAAATAATTACTTGGTATGGCCGAAACAAGTGTGTCGACATCACCAATGGGAGTCTGACTCCAGGGAACCATGTATGTATCATTTGTAACCGCGCAGAGCTTCTGGCACACTGATATGCTTTACCAGCTTCAAATCTGGGGATGTAATTCCTCGAATAACAACCAGAAGTGGGCTACGAGCGAGGTGGTCTGATGCTGCCATTGAGCTCTCGGACCCATCTAGTTGCGATGATTGTACTTATCTCTTGGACATTCCAAGTCGGGACCGAACCGATTTCCCTTCCGTCAGTAAACAACCAGCAGCGATGGCGGGCGAACTTCGGCCTGCCATCTTCGACTTGCATAGTAAATGCCGCCTTTTGGCTATGGTGCGATGAGTAGTAACTCGCCTCGACGTCCAGAAAACCTTGTAGCGCTGGTTCTGGTCCTGAGTAGAGAGGATTGAGAGGACGTAGTGACAGTATTGGCTCAGGGCTGAGGCCTTGAGGGCTCTACGCCGCCATTGGCCACTTGGCGATCGGCCCGGGATCCGAGGAAATTTCGTTGTGCCTCCTCAGAAACGTCCGATGTCTTTTGAACAGCAACCACCGACATTCCTTACCTCTCTTTTCAACAAGTATCACGATGGGACCGGACTCTCAAGCTCAAGGCCTCATGTCACTCTCACGTTTGCTCAGTCTATTGATGGGAAGATAGCAGGGGTAAACGGCAAACAGCTCATTCTGAGCGGAAAAGAGAGTATGATCATGACCCACTGGTATGCATGATCCCCGCAGTTTCGTCCTGGACATTAAATCACTGTGAGGGCTCTGTCTACATACAGGATGAGAACGATGCACGATGCGATATTGGTCGGAATCGGGACAGCGTTGAATGATAACCCACAACTCAACAGTCAGTCTTTGAGCGAGCCAGCAGATTATGATCGGGATTGACGAGAGAAGATTAGCTCGACACCTTCCGCCGAAAGAGCCGGATCCCAGCAAGAATGGGCACGATAAACCCTATTCTCTTCCTCGTCCTATTATCCTGGACTCCCACCTTCGCCTCGACCCTGCATGCAAGTTACTTGCCAACTACCAGAACGGTTTAGGTCGACGACCTTGGGTACTCTGCTCTGAACCGGGTGATATTGAACGACAGGGATGGGAACAACGGCGGGGAGCTTTGGAGTCTGCAGGGGCCAGAACTCTTCTTGTTCAATCTTCGCACGACGGGGCTGGAAAGGGTGTGTCGGTCTCGGGATGTGGATTGCAGTGACATTATCTAACCTTCTCCTGAAGATTCTCTCGATATTTCAGCTTGCTTACATGTTTTGCATGGTCAAGGCGTTCGCTCGCTTATGGTTGAGGGTGGTGCACGAGTCATCAAATCGTTCTTTGCGGAGGAGTTTTCGTCGTCACCAGGCCAAGGTATAATCGATAAAATCATCGTCACAGTTGCCCCCACCTTCGTCGGACATAATGGAGTTGGCTATGGAATTGATTTGGAAGAGGTCTGTCAGATGGTCATGAACCGACATCACACTGACACCTACAGTAGGATACCCGTTTCCTTCACGCTTCTACAGGTCTATTTGGAAGAGACACCGTCTTTACGCTGTCTAGGGTCAACAAGCTGAATTAGCCCGTAGAGTTCCTGAAGTATGAATGAACTTGAATATGAAAGACGAGGTAGCGACTCGCGTATCATGCCCACCCATGCGGATAGAACTTCCTCGTTCCATTTGAACTTCACAAGATACCTCTTCAGCACCTCACATGAGCCCACATCTAAGTCAAAGCTCCTCACTGATGCGCGAGGCTTCGCTCTCTAATACAAAGCTGTCTCGTCAAGCTTTCAGTGTCAAGAGTACTGAAAACATGTTTGTGCATCGAGCACCACGCATATCACCACTTGATCAAAGTAGCAATCACGAGTTGCAACTTATCTCCCATACGTCTTACCTTGGGCTTTCTCACATGTCAACCCATCATATACAGCAGCCCCATTCCTCGGAAAGTCAAAAGGTCTCTTCCCCTTCTTTCACCTTCCCGCCATGGCGGAAGAGTTTCCGTTGGATGTCGCTGGGGTCATCTCCGTCTGGTTTCAGGTGTGTACTATCGACGTCTTTGCACAGAGTCGTGCTCTTTTCAACTGACGAATGCTTCTAGACCCTCCTCTATGGTGACCGGGATGACTTTTGAACGATATCCAACAAGCTAATGTTCGATTCACCCAGGAATCTACACCTGCCTCTTCCTCACTTCCACGTACATGACACTGAGGAAGAAAATGCTGCATACCGTACCAGCAAAAGTGAGCATCGGAATGACCGTCTATCCTCAACGTTCATTAACGAAGACCGTCCCAGATATTTTTTGTCGCTACGATAGTCATGTATTCGAATTGCACGGCCCACGTCGGTCTGTGTCGAAGGCATTTACTATTTTTAGGTCGCTCATATGTCTCTCACAGCAATTAACCTATACCGACTACTCCAAGGATACGTCTACCAGCGAGGGACGGTGGGCCCTACGGACTATTTCAACGACCTCGGCCGGTGGGATAACGTTGCCCACAACGCCCTTAACGCCCTCCAGACTTGGATGGGAGACTCTCTAATTGTGCGCCCTTCGCCTGCCTGAGCAACAGCCGTTGCAACCATGCTCATCTGCCTTCAGATCTACCGATGTTATCTGGTCTGGGGAAACAACATTTATGTGATCCTCCTCCCCACCATATTGCTTATTGTGAGCATCGGTAAGTACATATTGCCGTCTACCTTTCAGGAAGGAATGCTGAGCTTGGCCTTTGTCTTGTGACAGTCTCCAACAGCGTCGCGCTCTACCTGTTTACGAAGGTACCGCTCGGAACGATATTTGGGCCATCACTCGTGCATTGGATGAATACCATATACGCCACCGCATTCTCCCAGAACGCTCTGACCACGGGGTTAATCGCCTACCGTATATGGCGGCAGGAGATGCGATCCCGTCGTGTGGGCCTCCGGTCTGCTGGATCGATGTCCAGTCTCGTCCCAGCCGCAAGGATTATGGTGGACTCAGCGGCTATGTACATGGCCTTACTCCTCTGCCTCATCATTCTGTACGCGATCAATCACAACGGACAGTTCGTGATGCAAGAGTCATCGGTCCCTGCTATCGGTAAGCTCCACCTTCAAGCGACGAACCCTCCGCGATGGTGATGCTAACTTTGTCCTTTCAAGGTATCGTCTTCTGCTCCATATCTCTGAGATTGTCGATGCGCTCCTATGCGATCTGGAAGACCACCGCCAAAACTGGAACCCGCGGAAACCTTGAGTGGAAAGAACCGTCAGAGTTCAATCTCACAGAAGATCTTTCCTTTAACAACAATGGCGAACCTTCAGCGGACGGTTCTACCACCCGAAATGCCGAGCCGGAAAAGGAGGTCCTCGAGGATCACATACATCTCGAGGAAAAGAGCAGGAATTGAAGGCGGGGGTTTGTTTGTATTCTCTCATTCTGGATGTATGTATAATTTATAGACTTAGTGTTCGTAGGGCCGACGTAGCCACATTCTGTCAGTGGATGCTTTGCTCTCCAAACCCCATTATCCCCATCTCTATGATACAAATATACCCATGGTCATGGACAGACTGCACTGACGATGGTTCTCGACATCCCAATTCGTCGTTCAAGTTCCTGGTTCCTCGGTAAGAAGCCAATATTTTCGTGTATGCATTGGACTTGTCAATGTCAGGGAAAGAAACGTGCGACGATGCAGTAAAAAAAACTATGACTAGGGTATTGTGAACAAAAGACGACATTGGTAACCAATAAGTACGAAAACGTGCAACGTATATATACAAGCTACTTAAGTGAGTCGTGAAAAGTCTAGCATAAATATTAACCAAGTCTATGATATGACAACGGGAAGATATGCAAATGCGAGATTGGTAGCATGCGTGAAGTTCAGTGCAAGTGAATGATAGAAGGGACGTCGAGAAGACAATAATTCATAGGCGGTAAGGGCGGAGGTTCTGACAGGACCGGCCATAGGGCGTTGGTGGGGGGAAGAAGTGGGGCGTGGGGCGAGTGGAGAATCATGGCGTGAGTGATTAAGACGGTGAGACTGGGAAGGGGATTCGTGAAACAAGGATGGGGGAACAGGCTCGAGTGGGACAAGGTCGACCAGGAGAGGAATAACCCCTGTGCGTAGAGACCAAGGGCCAAAGTATATCTGTTGAACCACGTAAACCAGGCAGGTGTATATCCCCCACAGCAACCGACCGAGGTTCGTACGACAGCTGGAATGGAGCGCGATCCGAGGACCACTGCAAAAGACCTGGATTCTCCATGTCGTCGACCTCCCAACCCTCACCCTTAACTCCAAGTAGAATGCAAAACATGAGGCTCGATAGGGGGAAGACGTTATGGATATATTTCGAACCGCTTCGTCACCCAAGATGTCGGAGGTGACCTCTTCTCCCGCCACATGCGGTAATGAGGTGTTTCGACGAACAAGAGCGTAATAGGGGTATCGTCCCCGTAGTTGCAGGTAGCCAGTGAATTGGTGGGACGATTCGAGCGCGAGGACGGAGGCATCTGGATTTGTGAATATGGAAAGGGGAGAGAGGCGGTGTGCAAGCCGGGCGAGAAGTTCAAATGGATAGAATGAAAAACAAAACTGAAACTATACAAGTACAGTGAAATAGAAAAAACATAAGGAGAGAAGACTAGTAAGTACAATTACAATGACGATAAATGAATGTGAGAGTGAAGATTGGATGCAAGTGCGCCTAAACACCGATAGAGTAAAATGCGGAAAGGTTAGGGAATTTGGAACGATTCCATGTCGTTACAAGTGAAAGGGAGATGGAGGGAGGAGACGCTCGTGTTCGTGAGAAATTCATGGTCGATCTCGTCTCGGTCGTGTCGTCGTGAGTAACACCTGAGCATTGCCTTGGGCTTTGTCACATTTTTGTGCGATCCGGTGGGATATTTCTACCGCGCGTTCGAGGAAGGGCCTACAGGGTGAAGACGCCGGTGTATGTTTCAGTAAGTCTGATAGAAGATCAGTGAGTTGAGATCAGAATACAAGTGAGTCAAGCACGTACCCCGATACAACAATGCGTATCTCGTCACCCTCTGGACAGGCAATATCGCCAAGTCACGGACGTTGTAGATCCTCTTATTGCTCTTGCCACCGATAACCGTGCCTCCGCCTGCGCTAACAGTCGAAGAACCTGGACTTCCAAGGGCAGCTGAAGAGGCAGGTGTGGATGGGCCTCTCGGAACCGGGCACCCATCGGCAGAATAAAACCCTTCATCCGTGTCGTGCCCACTGCTCGTCGTAGCACTATTCGTCCCGTTGCTATGGTTGTTTAAGTCTCCGTAACTAAACAGCGGACTCGTGTCTACAAGAGGAAGAGTTGGCACGGGCGGGGGCGGGGGCGGCACAGTACGTCTGCCAGAAGGAAAAGACTTGCGCCAATAATCCGATAGACTTCGTTTTAAACCCGATCCTAACGAAGTCTCGTCCCCGGACACCTCTGGCACGCCAGAGACTGCTGAATGCGAACGAGAGCGGGGACCGCCAAACAGGGAAGCACTTTTGCTTCGCTCAGCTTTGTCGTCCGGAGAAATCGAAGGTGAAGAAGAAGCAAATTTCGACCGTTTGAGCTTGACCGACTTGGAACGTTCAAACCCGCTGCCAAGGCTGGCTTCGGAATCATTTCTCCTCTTCCCGACTCCGACCAAGTTTAGTAGCCGCACCCTTGAACTTGAGCGGGAAACGGTAACCTTCTCCTTCTCAATCTCGATCTCCTGCTCGTAAACCACGTCCGTATCCTTCGGGGGGACCGGAGGGGGTTCCTCACACCTCGCGGAAGGGATCCGCGGTAAAGGTGGTCGTTTTTCTTCGCGGGCCTTTGCCTTCGAAAACGACTGCATGTGATGAGGGGAAGAGGGTGGTGTTAATATTGATAGCGGCCTTACAGGATGAACCCGCAACGCTCTCGGGGGCGTCTGATGGTTCCCATGTAGCGTGGAGACTGATGCATTGGGTGATGTGGGCGATGGAGGAAGCGGAGTCATGGAAAAAGTAGGCGATCCTGCTAAACGTAAAGACGAGGTGGAAAAGCCGGAATGTCCGGATTCGGACTTTCGTGTTGTATGTCGTTGAGGTGATGCAGACTCCATTATGGCAGTTGACGATGGTGACGGAGTGAGCTTCCCTTCGGTAAACTTGGTTTTACTCAATCTTCTGCGTTTGTTGTGGCCACCTTCACTAGGACCGATGAACCAACCGCCGACCACACCACACCAACCGACAAACACCTTTTCAACTTCCTCCTCGTTCTCCGCGAATGCTCGGGCAGCTCCCATCACGCTGGGGTCCGATTCAAATTTAGAAATGAGAGTGTGGGAAGTTGCGATCAAGGAAAGAAGATAAGAGTGCATGAGAGGCGGTGGGGGATGGCGAGGCCATGAAAGCTGGCATTTTTTGGGGCGTTTGGAATCCTGTGAGTGGAGCGGTACGGTCACTGCGACCGACGTGCAAGGCGAACTGTCCAGTAAGACCAAGAGCGAAGCGAGATAATTCCTCTCTGTCCTCAGGAGATCGCGAGTGATGAGCAGTGCATGAAGAGCCGAAGACCACTCGTTCTCGGCCGTTGGAGGACTGAAGGGCAAGGGGGCATACAAATCTGGAAAGTTGGGCGCTGAGGGAACTCGTAAGTGGAAATCTGACGTCGATGGCGCTGTATGATAGAATGAAGAGGCATCCTCTACAGAGAGCGCGTATTCCTCTTCATAGTCACTAGCGTATGACGATTCTACGGTGTGATTGAAGTGGAAGAAGTCCTCCCCATCATCAGAGCCAGTGAACGGTGGAGTTTCTGAGTCCACATAAATGCTTGCCCTCCTCATAGCTTCTACCTGCTTGACAAAGCCCTCATCGTCGAGCTCTGTGTTGGTCATAGCCATAGCCAATGTCCACCGACGTGAAACAGGTGCACTATTCCGCCTGTGGGCATGTGAGAGTCCGAGACTTAATGGGTCACTTTCACGATGAATAGGTTGGCTGTGAAACATGGGTTGAGGACGAGGTTGGGGACGCGAAAGGGGCAAAGCAGGTTGTTCATGGAAAGGCTGGGCTTGAGGTAATGGCGGCAGGGGCGAGGGCGTGTAAGGCAGTTGGTCATGAACTGGGTCCAAGTCGTACACTGTCCGAGGCGGAGGAGAAGGAGCCAGGGCACGATATCGAGATGACTCGTCCACATCAACATCTGAGTCGGGTTCTTCAGGACCCAGAGTGAATTTCTTGTGCTTGCTCGTCGCGCTCGACCTGGTCATCGGCTATTCAGGGCCCATGATATCAGCACAAAGCAATGATAACACTTCAAAAGCAATCAGACCTCGTCTGCAGAAAGGTTCTTCTTCCTTCTGAGTGACCACGAAACATTCCAGTTAATCGTTGCGCGTCTTCTCGGAGGACTGTCGAGTAAGACATTGGGACTGGATGAGACGTTCATGGCGGTGGTGGTGGTGGGGGGAAGAGAAGCATAATTGCTGGTTGCTGCATCTGGCTGCTTTCTAGCTTTGGTTAATTTGCGTGCCGTTACACCCGAGCTTGCCACCGGAACGTCCCTCTGCGCATCCAATCCCTCACCTAAATGGGAGATAAGCGGGATACCACCGTTCATACTGAGAATGGTCCCTATTCTCGCTGTAGGAGGTAGCGAGTTCGACCTAGAGCGCTGGGTGAGGCTGCGAGACGAACGTGCCTCCGTTCGGAACCTGGGTCGACCTGCAGTGGATCTTGATGTATTGTGAAACGAATACGGGAAATTCGAGATCTCTGCTGGTGGAGGTGAATGAACAATGTAGCCCAGCTCTGTTGGCGGTGGTGGTCGATATGAAGGAGGAGGATGGGAAGCCTTTTTGAGCTTCCTCGTCGACATCGCTGAGCGTTGAAGACGAGCAACGCCGCTGTCGACGACGTGAATGAACAACGAAAAAAGGCCGAAAGCCGTACAACAAGGTCAATTGAAAACGTGACGTCACACACAGATCTGACATCGACGATTTACGTGATTGGCGCTTATTCCGCGCTTAGCCACTTTGCCTCAAGTTCTTTCCCTCTAATCTCCAATCTCGCGTCCCAGTCATTCTATCTCTGAAGTATAGGAGATGATACGAAGAGTCTTATCCTCGCCACATCCACCCGTGGGACGTAAATTCTTCATCTCAACCAGACAATCGTGGAAAGTCTCTCAGCCATCATAATATCAACGCGGCGATATGATGCAAGGTCAAAGGAAGCATCCGGAAGTTGGGATAATCCCCTCCTCGTTTTCTCCCCTGAAATCATTGTTGACGTGCCCATGCAGTTCCATTACGCCCACCTGCAATGATTACAAGGGTATAGTGTCCGTGTAACACGTTCTTTAGGTCTAGTGAGGCTCGAGACTTGGTCACCCGCCCTCCGGGGGAGCACATGAACACGGGACGGAAGAACTGCGCAACGCGGGAAAGACCTGAAAAGGCATCATATCCGTTGTCCAAGAGATAATGCAGGGTCTGGACAATGCCCAGGGATGTCATCGAGGAAGTCAGAGTCGCCTGCATTCTGCAAGTCAGACCTGGGTAGGCTTCGTACTTCTTACAACTTCCGACAGCGTTGACGAGTTGTTTCCAGCTATACAGGAGAGTCTACAGCCGCATCCTGCGGCCTCTGACGTTTTACCGGTTGCCTGAGCGAACCTACCTCAGCCTGAGTCTCTAATCACCATACATCATTTATGATGCGCTTTTCGCAATTGGTATCGAGGTGAAAGAGGGGAAAAGAAAGCCGGCAACAATTCGAGAATCTCAAGTGCATTTGCTCACTTGTTCACTAATCCAGCAGCAACCATCAGAGGTCTCGATCGAAGTCAGCGACTCCGTGCCTCTCATCTCCGTGCCAAGGGCTCGGTAAGCAATCCTGGGGCAAACAAGGGCAATTGTTGTAGATATGTGTCGGGAGAAGCCCCGGAGACTCGGGAGGAGAGGAGCGACATATCGGCGTTTCTGGACCCACAACAGGTTGCGTCGATACGATCGGCCCTGATCGTGGTCCCTCGGGGGTTACCGGACCTCCAGCCACCGAGATTTGAGGACACCAAGTTCAGCCTCAAAGTCAAAGCTTCACTAGCCGCAATATTAAATGTTAGATGCCGCTTCAAGCCCTCATTCGTTCTCATAGTTCCTCATGACTCTGGTCCTCAGACATGGAATAATACAAGCGCTAGTTACCATTACAGCCTTTATTTACTTTTGAATTGAACGTGACTAACCAATAACCCCTGCAAAGACTACCGCCGCATTTACTTCGACTCCCCGGACCCGTTTTCTCGGTGGCGCAGTCCATCCTCCACCTCTGGAACAGTAGGAATCTCGTGAACGCCAGGAGACGGAACGCGCATCACTGCAGCCGAAAGATGGACTACTTCCTGTTTGTGCGACTTCTCCTTGTCCTGTGCTTCCAGAGTCTTCGTGCTTGTCGTACCGCCCGAGGTGGTAGAAGGCTGTAGACCGAGGGCCATAGATCGTTCAGTGGCCAAGAAGTTGTCACCATCAATGAAGTCCAAATTCGTCCCAGTATTTGCCCTGCCCGTGGTCTTCCACAGCTGATACGACCGCATAGATATCCTCACAGAAATAGAACAGAACACGATACCTGTCAGATAGGAAAATAGGAGTGGAGTAATGGAGCACATCAGTTCCAATCAGTCCACCGAGGAATGAACGAGTCGTCGAATCAGAACGTACCGACAGCGGGCGGTGATGCCTCCTGCATCACGAACTGGCCGTTGTGATCCAAAGCGTATAGCACAATCAGGCAAAGCAACAGTGCCATGTAGGCTGCGGCAGACTCTACGACGATTCTTGCCACTGGAATAAGGCTGGACTGTGATCCCTGAGAACGTAATCCTGCCCTTCGAGAACTCCTCTCCTGTTTCCAGATCCGATAGGCGATAAGACCGGTCGTTAATGCGTTCTGCGCGAACGCGGTGGCGTAGATGGTGTTCATCCAATGAACGAGGGCCGGGCCGAAGATTGTACCGAGAGGGACTTTGGTGAACAGATACAGAGCTACACAATTCGAGACTGTAGTAAGGTTGGTATGCCGATGAGCTCTCGGTCCGACTTCGAAGTCCAGGTTTCATAACACTCACTGATGCTAACGATAAGTAACAGCACGGGCAGGATAACCACCAAGATGCTGTTATCCCATACCAAGTAACATCGGTAAATCTATGTCGAGTGGCATTCGGTTTAGTCCAATCTGCTACTCGGATCCGCCCGCACACAGTGGCACTGGGGGAGCCTGAACATATACTCACCACAAGCGAGTCTCCCATCCAGGTCATTAAAGCGTTGAGGACGCCGTGCGTGACATTGTCAGGGCGGCCCAGATCATTAAAATAAGCCGTGGGACCAACAGTCTCGCGGAGGTAGACGTAGCCGCGAAGCAGGCGATATAGATTCACCCCTAGTTTCAAAGTATATGAGTATTCAATGGCTTTTGATAGACTAGGCACGAACCGACATGAGCCGTACAGTTGATGTACATGACTATGGTCGCAATGAAGAATATCTGCGGAGCTGAGGTTAGTCTGAATCGTGTTGGTCGCATGAACCCACTCTATGAACCCACCTTAGCCGGCCTCGTGTGTAACATCCCTTTTTTCAATGTCATATAGAAAGAACAAAAGAAAAGACATGTGTAAATTCCTGGAAACGAAGAGCGGGGGACGGTGAGACTGGGTCGGGTCGCTTTCACTGGTGCTTACCATAAACAAGGGTCTGGAAATAAGTACTGCATTAGTGCCAGTCAAAACTACGGACACGAGGAAACTCACCTCAAACCATACTGCTAGTGCACCAGCAACGTCAAGGGGAAGGTTTTTCGCCATCGAAGGCGAAAAGGATGGAGGGTCCCAATGCGGGGTGGGCAGAAAGAAAATGAATGCGAGAGGCTAGGGTGGAAACGTTATCTTATACTCGTCCTCGCATCCCATTCCCAAGGTTGCCTAAGGACATGTAGTGGAGCGATGAAATGAATGCCTTTCCACGTGAGGATTGAAACGATGAAGGCGCATATTGTGATACCCGAGGTTGGCGTTTATTCCAGACCGATGCCAACGCCAGTACCTACAGCGATTACTACGTACACCGCCGGCGGTACCTCGCCGATCGGAACAGTACGGTTTCTGAGTACCTTTGTAGATTGAAGAGTCGTGAAGGTTTCTAAGTTCATTCAAAAGCTGAGGAAAGCCAGAAGTTCTCAAAGTCAGGCCTGCTGAGAGCGGCACATTTCTGCGTTAATTCCATAGAATGAAGTGGCAACCAGTTCGACCAAAGCAGGCATCCTCTTGTTATCGGTTAAAACATTGAGGCAACTTGGCAGACAAAGGACGTTAGGAGGACGTTCAGTACCAAATTGAGCGTAGTTTTTCTACCCAGAATCTGAACATATAATCCCGCCTATTGACTTACAGTCAGATGAACCGGGTTATTTTGAGGGAGGGCCTTACCGGCAACCAAAGTAGGTGCTAGGACCATTAAGGACCTGTAGAAAAGTGCGACTTGAAAGGACTGATGAATCGGTCAAAGCGAATGGGTGAGATGACCGTACAAGATGGAAGATGTCGAGTTAATCGATAACTGAGTCAGCGCTAACGCATAATGGATGCACACTTCATCAATCACTGAATTTTCCATCTTTACCTTTCGTGTATATATCGTGTATATATACAGTTAGAGCTAGAGTAGCATCAATAAGACTAGAAGATGAGTGAGTGAAGTATAGGGTCAGCGAAAAAGAAGAATCTCGAGAAGTTAGTATACAACGAAAGTAAAGTTGAGCTTGTAATGTTACAGAAGATAAGCAAACAGTCCCAAAAGTTCATCTTCACTCGGAATCGTCGTCATAGAGCACAATGTACTCGTCTGCATCTTCTGCAGGTACTTGTTCACGAGAATCTTCCCATTCTTCATCGCCTTCTTCGTCAGAGTCGACGCTAAGGAGCGATATGGAGGAGGTATCGGTATCTGACTCAACCTCAGCAGTCAAAGATGACGATCTGGAGATGGTGTCGTTGGCGTCGTTGGCCGCTTGTGGCATGACAATCACCGATGAAGACGACATCGACTTGAACTCGTCAGACGATTCGCCGGATTCGTGGTGGTCTTCCTGGTCATGAGTGCCTTTGACGACAATACTGATGGAAAAAAGATACAGATTTAGTGAGGGGGAGGGAGGGAAGAGCAATGGGCACTTACTCAAACCAGATACTATCCCCAAACAGGTTACCGTCGCTATCCCTCAGCCTGTAGTACGCGACAAACCTACCCTCTCTTTCGGGTGCCTTGAGTTCTCCAGTGGAAACATCTACCTCTTTACCAGGGTCAACGCGACCAACCTTGACTGCCTTGTCGTTCGAGGACTTGTTCCGTGTAAGGTCATCGCCCCCAACCCATACAAGTTCCGTGTTCTCATCCCAGTCCCTGGTGCTACTGTTCTTCATCCTCCAACTTTTGATAAATTCCGCTCCAGGTGGAAATATTTGGCCATCGGGTATTGAGCGATCGGAGACGAACTTCGCTTCAAAAGGGAGGGGGCTAGAAACCGACAGTTGACGATTGAACGCGGAAATGAGGGGTTCTTGTTCATCGAGTTCTTTGGTGGGCTTCTCTTCACCCTTTGTCTCCTTCTCGACGGGTTCTTCGACCTCGGGCGGGTTGCTCTCCGAAGGCTCTTCGTTCAGGATCTCCCGCAAATTCAAAGCAGTCGATGATCTCGATACAGATGTGGGTCGGTTGAGGAGTTCACCCATCAGTGGCGAGGTAACAACACCAGGGGACATGGCGGTGATGTCCAATTGCTCCGAAGCCTTGAGTGATTTCAGCAGATCCTTCTCGAATGAAGCCTGCTCCTCCTCTATTGCTGCACCGTCGTCTCCAGTCAGATGATTGACGCCACGGTTAAATCCCCAGAAGTTGTCCGCCTCGTCAGTTTCTTTCTGAACGGATGCTTCGCTGATGGGCACAGACATCGGCAATTGGACACGCGACTCTCTGACTGTCTCGACAGGAAGAATTCTCGTTTGAGACTCTGTCTCTGAGATGATTCTGGCGCTGGAGGGTGCGATAACAGGGGAGGGAGCCGTAGTCGAAACGAGAGACGTAGGGATAGAGGAAGCTGAGATTGAGCTATCCGAAGGGGGGAGCGGGGCGACGAACCGATGCAACCAGCTGTTCATCCAGTCGGGGTACTTTTCCTTGAAGGTCTCCCATTCAGTATGAGCAGGATGCGAGTCAATCGGCGTGGGGATACGGGGTGGTGGCGGCGGTGGAAGGTCAGGGAATGACGGAGTTGAACGAGATTCCGAGGGGCCCGCTGCAGAAACAATCTTTATCGCCTCAGGTGCGGCAGAAGACTCGGGTGTCGAGCGCCAAGGAGCGCGATCGTCATGTCGGTCAGAAAAGGGAGCAACAAGATCAGGGATCGCCATGACTGGAGGTATCGGCCAAGAGTCATCAAGGGCCGCTTCTGTCTTAGGGAAAGGATCCGTAGAGAAGAGGGGGTCCCTCAACCTCGTATCGTGAGACTCCAGAGGGCTCGACGACAAAGGAACGATAAAAGGGTCAGGGAGATCATGAACAGTCAACGGAGGTAGGGTTTCCGGGGTCTCATTCGCGGATGTTGCCAACCATGGTGTGAAGGTCACTTTCTTCGGGGAAGGGGAAGGAACTCTCTGTGCAGGTTCTGTCAACCTCCTCCAAAATGCTTCCGGATCCCACTCCTTCTCTTGGTTGACAACTCTGGGCGGTGTTGGGAGAACTGGAGGCGAACGTGAGATCGTGTAAGGAACAGCGGGTTCACTGTGTTCAGCCGCCACGGGTCCGCGATAATCAATGTTCGGTGGGCTGATGCTTCTATCCGATTCCGCGTAAAAGAAAGGCGAAGGTGGTTTCACAGTCTGCGGTGGCAATGGAGCGTACCCATGTTCATACATGATGGGCGATGGGACGGTTGAGGCGTTAATGACCGAAGGCAGTCTTCGGGGCAGGGTTGGAAGGGGAGATTGGTCCTCACGACAAATCCGGTCGATTAACGGTGGCACTGGTGCAGGCGACAGGCCCTGAATCCTCCTCCTTACCTCACCGACAGTCTCGCTCGCAGGGCGAGCCGCCTTTGAGCGACCAACCTTGACGATGGTCGGTATAGCAGACTCTGGGTCCCGTAACTTGAGCATAGGATGACTGCTGGGGTGCACTGAGATCGGGTGGGCTTCACAGTCCTCGCAGAGGTCGAAGTCGGGGCATTGGGGGTGCATGCACTGCGGACGGTCAGCCAGACGCTCGAAATCGGCGGGAAAGAGACATACCTTGAACCTCACACCATAGATACCCTTCTGACAACTGTCGCAGACCGCATAATGCATAGGGCGGTCGGGCTGGACTCGACGCTGATAAGGAGGGTGAGTTACGCAGACACCAATGCGACACTTTCTTTACTCACAATGAGCTGTTCGATGTTCTCCATACGGACAAATGTATGGCGAGGATGGTGGACATGCGTGATGGCGAAGCACCCTTCGCAAGTGTCAAAGTCGGGGCAATCGACACATTTCTACGTAGCAGATCGTCAACAATGATTGGTGCACGGATAAACAAGTGACTCACGTAGCGGCTTCCGCGTATCCTCGAATCACACAGATTACATGTCGCTGAGTGTACAGTGGGCTCGCTAGGAGCCTCAGGAGCCTCTGGGACAATTTGTGGTTCCGGGGCAGGAGTAGCCCTCGTGTTCGCGTCACGTTCGCCGCGTCCACTGTAGACCGTGTGCACCACAACCCTCCCAGGCTCTCTCACCTCAAAGAATTCGTGGAAGGGGTTATGCTGCTCAGCGCCTCCTGAAGAGATGCAGTTGGAGCATAGGTCGTAATCTGCAGACCAGAATATCAGCGCACAGAACACGAATCAATCATGATGAATAGGCATCATACCGAGACAGTCCAAACATTTGTGTCTCACACCGCGGATGGGGATGACGTTGCAGGAGTCACATTGAACACCACCATGTGCGGGTAAAGTGTCCTGGGGTGCCGCAACAGGAGTAGCTCCGGGAATGTGCAATGGCGGAGAAGGCAAAGGGCGACTAGATGCCGTTGTCGATGGGGGTAGCAGGTGGGCCACTTGAGGTAATGGTGGAGGCGGGGACGCCGCAGGCGAATTCATGGGAACGTCCGCGTCAGCACCGTCCGACGTAGCACTTGTAGGTGTTTGCAAGTCAATAGACTGCGGACAATGACCACACGTCTGCCTCTTCCACTTGTGCGAATCGGAGCCAAAGGCACAAAGCGAGACGTCGGATTCCCTACACTCAGGGCACTAGTAGACATCGTGAGTACTTGCGAAAATTCGATGACAAAATAAACATACTGAATTAGAACCACATAATTCGCAGCCGTACCAGTGGCCTTGCTTGAGCTTTGAGCACAACCAACACCATTTATAGATGCATAGTGATGGGTAGATGGGTGTGGCGGTGGAAGGTGAGACGGGTTTGTTAGCCGGTAGAGGAGGGGGAGAGGACGACATATTCTGTGGTTGACTCGACAGTGACTGAGAGGGATCTGAGGGAGATTCACACGGCCTCACTGAGCAAGCGTGTTTATAACCACCATCGGCACATTCGACATGAGGGAAGTATGAACTGCCTGCGCCGCACTCGAAGCACTGATAAGAGATGCGTTAGCGACGCTCCAAAGGCCTCCATGAAACAACTTACAAAGATCGCAGCACACCGCTGACACCCAAATGAAGGACCGGTCTTTAACGCCGTGGCACAGCTTGCACACAAGGGTGATGCTGGCGGCAGCGAGTTTGAGATAGGCTTGGCCGGAAGGGCAGGAACATTGCGTGTTTGCGCATCCTCCAGCCTCGCATTCACTTTCTCCAGGTCCTCCTTGAATGAAAGAACGAGCGACTTGATCTCCTGGAGTCCTTCGCAACAGAAGGTTGGCACGTGCACAGGCGCTTGGATCTGCTGCGGTGACTTTGGCGGCGACCTCGGCGTAAGCGGCCTTGGTGTCGCTTGTGCAGACTGTGACGGGGTTGAAACAGAAGAGAAGATGATTGGAGGTGGGGGGATTAGCGAGAATGAAATGGGTGTGAAGCCATTCGTGGAGTATGGATCTGGGAGGGTCGAAGCGATAGATGTAGCTGGGGTCGACGAGATAGACGATGTACCGGAAGTGAATGGAGAGGGGAGAGCTGGAAGCTTGTGAGGAGTCTCGTCATACACAAAGAACTTGAGCAACGGATTGGACCATATTCCTTTCGTGCTGGCATGACTAGCCACAGCCCTCTGATAGTCCTCTTGACCATGAACTTCTCTAGCCAACAGTATCCTCGACTTCGAGACTGTCGAATCCGGAGAGAATAGCAACTTGGAGAGGTAATAGTTGTGACTTATGGGAAATACACGATACAGCTGCGTTTGGGAGAGGAGTCAGCATGCTAAGCGCCTACTTTGTGGCCTGGTGAAGATAGTGAGACTTACTTGGTGATATATTTGATGAAATGAAGGAAAGACTGTCGAATCAGAAAAGGTGAACTTACGGGTTTCCCCGCGATACGTAGCTTTGACGGTGAACATGGAAGTGGAAGTCGAGGGGAAAGAGAAGTGGCAATGACAAGCGCCCATTACGCAGTCCTCTCATATATATAGTCCTGACCACGTGGTGCCCCCGTCCAGTAGCCGGCTCCAACTGCGCCAATTGACCGAGCTAGCCTTTTTCGATTCAAATCGACTCACATCTTCATTTGACAAGGTGATCTATAGCAATCTACAGCAATGGCGTATCTATATTGTCTCTATCATCTGCAATATGGATCAAGCGGGTACAACCTCAGTGATTGATGCCCATCCTCTGCGAAATGGGAAGTATTGTCAGCTCTGTGCATGCCCAACGAGGAGTTGACTCACCTAGTCGCGTTCACTTTCTTGATCTTCATCCCACCTAATTCCACCATCTCTTTTAATTGGGGATAGGTTCTCTCGAAGGCTATACGCGGTATATCATATCAGTGCCCACAGCAACATAATCCAAACGTCTAATTTTATGGCTCACAATTGCAAAGTGCCGTCAAGGCGACATTGATTTGGTGCTGCATCCGACTCGCTTCACCAAAGTCGGATGGGATGAATGGAGGTGGCGCCACGGGTTTGTATATGTTCTGAGACTGTGCCGAAAGAGACTCTGACAACGAAGGCCCAGATTTCGCGAGAACTCCATCTTGGATTACGGTGTCGATGACAAGGAGACAACTCTGAAAAGGTCGAATGAGTGCGCCGCGGAATCGTGAGCCTCATTTCGGTACACACGTCTTCGTTCAGTACGTCTTTGATGTGCCTCAACATAACAGCCCCTTGTTCTGTACTCCAGTCATGCAAGACTGCGAAATGGTCTCAGAACGACGCCAGACCGTTCGATGGAAAGAAATGGCATACCTCGCTGCATTACGAAGACGTATTTGCCGCGTCTTTGTTGAGGCTTGAAGAAGTCTTGCGCTTCGAATTTGACCTTGTTGGAAAGACCCTTTGATTCGATGAAACTCTCAGCGGCTTGTCGAGTTTCGGGGAGGTCCTGCACAATGAACTGCTTAATTTCGGGATACTTGGCCGCCAACGAGCAACACAGGGTTCCTTGTCCACCGCCAATATCAATGATAGCGTCTTTCCCTTTCGCAATCTCTGCCCAAGGGAAGTCTGCCACAACACCAGGGTCCGAGGTTGGCCCAACGGCACCCATCCTAGCACGAAATTCAGTTAGAGTTCTAATTCCAGGGTAAGGAACGATACTCGCGCCAATCCAAAGGCGGCAGCCTCCTTAGGGTCCTTGGTGAGCCAGCCATCGGCACCAAAAAACGGAACTTCGGTCTTGTAGTACAATTGGAATGCGGTCCGTGACGGGCTGGCACTCTTTCGCCACTCAGAATCGGAGTGGTTAAGCATTTCAGGCAGGCCAATGGAGACCTTATTGAAAAGGTCGTTCCTATTGATGGTCAGAAAGCTCAACGAGCACTCAACCGTAGGATTGTGCTTACATGTAAGTCGAAAGGTAATATCCAGGTTGGCCATCCTTAATGAGATTACTAGTTCTGTTGTTCGCAAAGTACCCCGGCTTTGGCTCTCGAAACCATCCCTGAGTAATAAGGAGTCTCAAGACGCGTTCTGGGTCAACAAGTTAAGAGACCGGAAAACTGAGAAGAACTCGCAACACACCAATTTTGGATCCGTCCACGCCCGTCTTCTCCTCAATCTCTTTGGTGCTCAAGCCTTCCTCTGACTCGCCCAGCGCACTGGCCAGTCCGATCTCGGCGGCCAGACGGACACCTGCCACTTCTAAAGTTGCCCAAGTCGTTGCAGACAGAGTATCGTAGGGATTCTGTATGAGCGACTTGATCAAACCCTGGTAGAGATTGAGTAAGACTTCATTCAAGGTAAAAGAAGGATGCTAACCAAGCTGGCTAATGCCGTCCTTCGCGCTTCATACATCGCAGGAGTTGGGAGGTAGGTAATGTCATCTGTCGGGTGAGGCTTTGAGGTATTGAGTGATGGCTCGGGAAGTTTCTGAGCTGCCAACTCGGCCTTGTAGACCTCAATAGCCTCGTTGAGAGTCTGCTGAAGGGAGGTTAATTCGGAGAGAGACATGTGAAGGTGCAGCAGATGATCTTGGAACTCACCAGCTTTTATACATCGATAGTATGTGTTCCTTCACGCCCCTGCAGGTCCCTGCATCTTCTGCAACCCCAAAATTTGACGATATATTAACATCAAAGGCAAATCAAGCGGCTCCAAATGTCCCTCAAGTCAGATCACCAAGGGACATCCGAGCCAAATCCGAGCGTCGCGTAGTTTTCCCTGGTCGCCGATGGCAGTAGCGATTGACGGGAGAGCCTTCAGGGTCTAGGGGCGAACGATTGACATTCCAGTTGAAGTAATGCCCTGATAGCTTTTCCTGCCCACTCACCGTCGAAAATGCCTGAATAGAAGTCGCGGCACTATGATGGTAGGTCGTGGTTCAATTCCAGGCTGATCCCACGAACTGCCGGATTATGCCGGAGTTGCACGAAAGAGCGAATTAGCGCCTAGCGTCAGTATCGTGCATTCTCATGTACTCTGACATGGCGGAGTCGGGCCTCGGCCAAGTGAAAAGTCGTTCGGGTTATTCGGTCAGTCTATCGTCTTTGTCGTCCTGTCGACCACCACGAGCCGCGAAGCCGAATCATCCCTGGCGTTGGGCAATGGAAAGTAGGACACTCAATGCCGACCAGCGCCTCGCACCTGGTACAAAATCCCGTCTCCTTGCCAGCACTGGCAGGAGCGAGTCGGCATCGTTTGGCAGGCTTCCCAGGAGCTCCTCTTTCCACTTCCAGTTTTGTGGCAAGAACAGGACGTACGTGAGCATCGATCCAACACGATCCCAGACCTGTCTATACCGAGTCTATACTATGAAAGCTCCTGCTAGCAGGGGCCGAATCGGAGCTGGATCCTGCAGCCAGCATGTTCGTAGCCCATGTCAATATAGTTCTCAGTGGCCCTGCTTGCTGTTACTGCACAGTACAACATGCGACGTATACTGAGGGTAACCGTCGCCCTAATTTGTGTCCTGTAGCTCCCCACCCGACGTTGGTTTCAGTCCGCTTCTGGGAGTGACCTTCTTGGACTCACTTGCCCACAGACAAATAGTCGCCCTAGCGTCAAATGAGTCCCCGCAGGCTAGAGCCAGGTAGGACCCTACAGGACCGAATCCGAGACCCTGCAAAATGGTACTGGAGTCAAACCAACGATGATACACGAGGGCCCCGGCATTACGCTTGCGAGGTGCGTCAAAAGTGCACATTCCCGATGGCAGATGTCGTTCTCTTGTCCGAGAGTACGGACGCCGATAGCGGAAGAATCCACAGGTCCCTTTCCCCGTTCCGGGCATCGATCTCCTTGTTAACCTGCAATATACTTCGGTCGAGACTCGAGTTCATTGCATGTCTACATAGACCAAGTTCAGAGTCAAATTCACATGTACATAAGAATACACAATGTCACAAACAAACATCCAGAATCGCTCGGCAGATGATCTGGAAAGATCTAATATAGTCACTCGTAGTTTCATCGACCCTGAACCACTGTCAAATGGCCCTGAGCACACTTTCCTGGTAACGTCCAAGCAAACTTTTAATAAGGTAAAACCGGGAGGTCCCGGCTACATTCATATTGAACACATCCTCCTCACACCCACACCCTGTCACGGCTCCATCATGCATGTTAGTTGACTCGGGGTTGCTACGAGGCTTCCATGCTTCTTATCTCCAGGTGTAGTTCCGCAGATGTTCCAGAAACCAGGACATGAGACCGACCTACGCCCACTCATACTTCTAGAAGTCGAAAGCTGTTTGTCCGAGTCGCAACAGCTCAGTACGACGAACACGGACTGTTTTATCGTCAGAAGAAAAAAAGACGGGAGAAGACTGTGGACGGTCCTGTGTCCGTACTGGTAAACGCCCATACGACTCTACCGAATCACATCAGTCCACGTCCATCTCGTCCACTTCACCATCAAACACTCCACCATCCATCTCCGACAACAGGAAGTCCACCATATAGCTATCCTGTACGAGCTTATCAAGCCTGGCCAGGTGCCTCTCGCTGTAAGGTATGAACCCGTCTATCCACTCTTTCAAGGCAGTCGACCCTGTGGACGCTGTCAACGACGACTCATTCTCCGAGTCCGCGATCTGAATCTCGTCCGTGAAGGCTTTGACGACGTCTTCCGCGGGCCGCAGTTTGAAGATCGCGTACAGTACGGTTTGGGCTACAGTGCTCGTTTTCGCGTTGGCGTTCCAGTCCCGCGCGTATTTGAGAAGTCTCGAGAGATCGGGTCCCGAGAGCGTTCTGAGGACTTCGTCAACTGCAGGACTTCCGACGAGAGAGGACGAAGCCTCGGAGTCTGGCTCGCTTCCGTCTCTGGAAGACACTTCCTTGAAGAGATTGAAGAGACGGCCGGGTTGAGCCATCGCCAAAGCTAGCTCGATGGCTCTGCGGTAGTCATGCAAGGATAGGTAGTTTTGGAAATCTTGCTCCCTGTAGTGGTTGTTGGTGGAGTAAGAAATAGTAATGGATAGTAGTCCTACTCGATACTCACTTGAGGACGAGGTCCGCTCGCTTCTGCTCCTGCTCTTCCTCCTGCTCTTCCGTGCAATCTTCCCAGAATGTCACGATCGAGTCGGCTGCACCGGACACAATCCGCTTTTCGTCTGTGCTAAGAGCAAGGGCCCATACCTAAATTCTATGTCAGTATCGAGCGGGGGACCAGTCTTCCCAGTCACTGACCTTGTCCTCATGATTATCCAGGGTCGTCATGCACTCTTCACTCTGCACATTCCACACTTTGACCAGCCCATCTGACGCAGAACTGACCATCTGCATCCCCGCGGTCACAAAGTCGACCCTCAGTACAGAATTAGTATGTCCCTCGAAAGTTTTGACACATGAGAAATCCTCCAAATTCCATAGCTTTATCGTCTTATCCCCGCTCCCAGTCGCCAGGACCTTCTCCTCCCTTCCAAACCTGACCGTCCACACTCCTCGTTTGTGCCCTTTGCATATCCCAAGGAGCTTTATTGACCCAGCTATCGAGCTCCCTTTTTTGTTGTATTCAATCTCGAATATCTTAGCCGTCCGATCTTGAGAACCCGACACAAGCAGGCGATTGTTAGGAGACACATCCAGCGAGTTGATGTCCTTGTCGTGAGCCTTATGAGTCACCAGGCTTTTACACTTCACGGCTTCATCGTCCTCGGACAACAAAACTCCCTGTACCTCCGAGAGATCCCACATCTTGATCGTCCGATCCTGGCTTCCAGTAAACATGAACGGGAGTCCATCCGTGTCGTCCCCTGTGGTATTACGTGCCAAAGCAAGCGCCCCAACGCTCTCAGCGTGGCCTTCGCACACTCCGACGCATCGGTATCCCCACTGATCTGGGTCTTCCGCGGATTGGGGGATGGCAGCCCAAAGACGCGCGGATTTGTCTTTGCCACCGCTGGCTAGAACGCGGCCTTGCAGGCCTTTATCCAAGCACAGGACGATATCTTTATGGCCTTCCAATAACCGTGCGTCCATGTTCATTGTGGAATAGACACGAATGAGAGACGAGTTGGTGGCGAGCGCGACATGGGAGTCGCTGTTTTGGTAAGG
This sequence comes from Marasmius tenuissimus, assembly GCA_029532415.1. Lineage (NCBI taxonomy): Eukaryota > Fungi > Basidiomycota > Agaricomycetes > Agaricales > Marasmiaceae > Marasmius > Marasmius tenuissimus. Next base: position 1,916,394 of record JAQOTA010000052.1, read on the forward strand.
AGAGAGGAAAGTGATGTCGACTATTTCGTCGTTGAACCCGACTAGCTGACGGGTGAGGGAGCGACGAGGGATGGAATGGAAGAGGATGTTTTGGTCGGCATGGACTGAGACTATCGTTGAACACTGAGGGAGATACCTGAGTAGATAATCAGGATGAGCTCAAGTTGTAAGCCTTCAATAAGGATGGAACATACACGCCATGGACGATCTGCCTCTGTTCCTCCATATCCTCAGTCGCTGGTTGAGACTGTTCTTGCCCAAGAGAGAATAGCGCAACTCCCCGCTTCGCGTCCCAAACCTTGACAACACCATTCGAGCCACCCGTAAAGAGCCTCAAGCTCTCAGCACCAGATGCTGAGGCTGACGAACTCGAACTCGAGCTCGCCTCTGCACTTAACAAACCAACAGCCTCAACGCGCTCCAGCACCGGAATTGTCTTGGCCAAAACCGGCGTGACCGCTTTATCTTTCCCCTTTTTACTGCTCTCCACCGTCGTTTGACGACTTTTCATAGGCGTCAAATCCCAGACCAGCACCACCGAATCTCTCCCGCCGCTAACGAGCCATTTTCCGTCCGCAGAAACATCCAACCCTCGGGGTACAGAAACATGACCTTCGAGCACCGCGATAGGTTTCGCGCTCTTGTTCTCGGAGAGAAGCTCAAAGACACGTATACGAGTGTCTACGGAGGCGGTGAACAGTTGCATCGAGTCTTGTCGAGTGAGTGAGGATGAGTCCTGGGGATAATTGAACGCTAGTGCGCTGACGACGCCCCCGTGCCCTTTGAAGACATGCGTAACGTAGCCTTGTAGAATACTCCAAACTTTGACTACACCATCTGCAGAGCCGGAGGCGAGATAGGTCGATGTAGGATCTGCCTTGCAGACGTGAACAGGTGCATCGTGTGCTCGTGCAATTACTCGTATTGGATTGATAGTTGAGGGCGACGAGCTAGTGGAGTTTGTGGGTATTTCGAAGACACGAAGCGACAGTGAGGAGGAAAAAACAAGGAGGTGGGTCGAGGAAGGTGTTATAGCAAGCGAGGTGATTGATTCGGTATCCTGTGGTGGAAAAAAGTCGAAAAAATTTCATTTTAACATCGAATGCCACTCACCCCAGCGAATCGACATAGTTGGGTGCCCGTAGCGACTTCTGCGAGCAAAATATCCTCTCCAACACACGTTACTATCTTTTTTCCATCGGGAGTGACTGCGACTGGCCCTGAAGTATAGAGCGGTGAAATGGTCTTTGCATTCTTGAATCTGAAGCGGTGATTAGCAGATGAGAGCAGTAAAAGCCAAAAGAAACTAACGCAGTCTTCAGCTTTGGTCTCTTCACTTCCACAGTCATCGAGGTATCTCACAAGCACCCACAGCGTTCTACAATTTCGAAGAGTGGGTCCTACAAAGCCCGTGGGAAAACGGGGTTGACGGAAGTTTTATTATTATTGCCTGCCATCTTACTGGACTAGAAGGGACCCATGGCGAAGCCGCCACGCGATAAGATTCTAAGCTTCAATCCTGCCCATGATCTTTGAAACGATAAAATGTTTTCAATGGCATATTCTCGCTCTCTTACGCTCTTGCAGTTGTTGGTGAGGCTCGTGCATCATTTAACTTTCGCCCTCGTTCTGACCCATCTTTGGCGAAGGCATTGTCCCGGCCGTTATCCTCATTGTATTTCTCGGGATATTTGCCCTGTACGCACTCAAACTGTTGAACTTCAAACTCATCCCAGTGTTCACAACCGTGGCATGTAATTGAAGGTTCCAAGCAAGCACATACTGTATGGTTGTAATCCCAATTCCCTACTGTTCCTCTATTTCGCTTGCTCCTTGATAGGGCACAGAACCACCATAGAATCATTATTACATTCATTGTAGTTGTGATCTAACCCGAAAATTCGACAAACCCGTGGTCCATGGGCTAAGTGGACGAACAAAATTCTGGTCAGATATCGAGGAGTAAGAACAGTCCATCCTATTCCACACTCTAATGAATATACGGATATCCATAGAAATACGTCCCAAGGTCAGCCCTACTTGTCCGTAGTGACATCTTGCCCACGACGGGCTGAGTCCGCGAGAATGTCCATAATTGAGGATTTATATGATACCCCTTATGGCTTCAAACGTACAACCCGTTGAGCTTGGAAGTCTCTCGCCGTGGGCGCAACGCTATACCCAGTGAGACCCGCGTCCTGAGATGAGCCTGCCCTGCCTGCAGTCAGTGAGCAGAGCCTCTGCATCATGTATTCCGTTGTTTTGATGGTGCTTCTGTAGCTTCAAGACTTTGAAAAGTCATGGTGATCCGAGTCCGGGATCAACACCGAGCACGGATTGTACCATACAACGGCACTTCAAGAAGGTCGATGAATGGGGAGTCACATCACTGGTTAAGTTCTTCCACTGCTTCGCATTGCCAAAGTCTCTTGATCCTGCCATGCACAACCACTCACTACCTCCACATCGTTTTCATACGACTCCAGTGGGGCTCGCTACAACCCTGCAGAAATCGTAAGTGTCGAGATCAACATGAATTGCCACATCAAGCATCATCACACACGTCGTCGCTCATCAGTCTATAGGCACCCCGGGACTTGGAGGATGTTATGACGCAGCGCACATAACAGTGAAAGTTTCGTTGTTTGTAGTGTGTTCGAACTTCGCTAGAAATTAGCGTGATCGTCGTCGGAGAACTCACGAAATGGCCAAGATCATGCAAGCAACACGCAAGAACCCTCTCTGCAAGAATTCCACCGGGAGCTCGACAAAATGTGTGAGGATGGTACGGAAAAGGCAGGCTGAAGCGCTCAAGAGAGCCCCAGTACCCAGAGGTGGTGGATGGAGGCAAGTGACATTGACAATGACTCTGCGACACGGGTGCCACAGCTACCTCCGGATACGGGACCCAAAAACAGCAAGAGGGACGGTGGCAGCCTCCGGCTTACTTGTGGCATTCGAAAAGAACTATTCCCACTGTTTTTTTTTTCCAGTTTTCTATTTAATAAATCAAGAGGCGGTGCAGGGGACCTCTGTCATTTGTAGAGTAGATAAGGGCGAAAAATTGAACAAAAAAAACAATGAATTCGAGGCGCTGGCAAGATCTGTAGCTAAAACAACGGTAAGTAAAAAAGGTCCAAGATTACGTTTCTAGTACACTGTAGGTCCTAAAATGATATAGATACAACTCGTGGAGATGTGAGAAAGGAGGGGAAGTTCAAGAAGAATCATGATCTCGTCCCAGACGAGTGGTCTGCTTGCCTTTCGAGGTCCCGTATAGCACGCTCTGCCTGCTGAAGGGCCTCTTGGGACTCTCTCTTCAGCCTGGACTCCTCCGCGGCTAATTTTTCCGCGTCCATCCGCTTGCTAGCCTCTTCTTCAAGAAGCGTTTCCACGTTTCTCAAATTAGATTTGGCCCTAGAAGCTTCGGCATGTGCTTGTGCGAGTTGATCAGAAAGTCGAATAGATAACTGGACGGCATCATTCGCCTGTTGCCGTAGAGCTGCTACTTCGTTCTGGAGTTTTTCAATGGTCGCGTAAGCATTCCCGTCCAGCGCAGAATTTACTCCTCCAGTGGGATACGGCGTGAGGCCCACCAATGAGGAACGACGCTCGAAGGGGTGCATGATCTGGCTGTCCCTGTCTTCGTCACTGTCTAATTCATCCTCTGATCGGCCGTGCATGTGAACATCACCTGCACATGACAATGAGTTGAATATGTTAAAGAATATCGACAGAGGGGACTTTGATGACAGTATACACTTACTGTTGTTTGTACCGGATGACGATCCTGTAAGTGGTGGTGGCTCCGAATCTTTGCGCGGCCTACCCCGGCGGTTGAGGTCAAGCTCCTGGGTTGTCGGAGCGGGAGCAGAAGCAGGAGGAGGGGCAGCGGGAGTGAGTGCTGGGGGTGGTGGTGGTGCATCTTTATTTTTATTCGGACGTCCTCTCTTGCGCGGGCGTTTCGTGCCCGGGGGTGCTGCCAAATTTACGGTCCAATATGATCCAAAACCAGGATCCGTGACCGGTCGAGGTTGTCGTTCAAATAAACGGTTGAGAGAAAGGTGGTGTCGCACGGATTGCTGTAGACAGGAAACATGAGATCAATCAATCTGTCGATGGAGGAGATAAGATACCAGACGCACTTTCCAAGTCTGACCTGCTGTTCGATAATAGGCATACTTCCCCTCCATAGCTGCGTATATCTCACGAATCGTCAATCGTTTTCTGGGACTGCCGAGAATAGCACAACGCAAGATGACGGGCAGAGTATGTTGAGGCCGCCCTTCCGTATCTGGAAGACATGCAAGAGTATCTGGGCAATTTGGGTGTGGTTTATGGTCGGGATTGTGAGGAATGTTTGGGACGTGAATATCTTCTGCATGCTCCTCTTCCTGACCAGGGTCGTCCTCGACTGGCATGTCCTCCGCATTTATATCCTCCTCTTCTTGTTGTTCTTCGGGCTGTGCGTGCGTTTCTTCACTTGCAGTGGAGTCAGGAGATGACGGCGCCTCTGGGTGTGAATGCAGAGGAGAGGGTTCTTGTTCTGTCGGGGACCTACATAGAACCATTAGAGCCAATTTTCGTACACCAGCAGAATACATACAAGACAGGCAGGCGTCGATTGACAGGATTGAGGAGATTGCTGAGGCTGGACATAGTGGGAGGAGATCAGGGCATGGGAAAATTGAGCAAGGCGGTCGCAGTTGGGCTTTATGTGAATTGTTGTGGGTCCCACCGGTGACAACTTGTTGTTACGTATTGACGCATTGTTCGCTGAATTACAATCAGAAATCTGGATCGATCAATCATATGGGCCCTTTGCCGCCAGACTGACTCGACAGCTCCCCGCCCCGAATCACCTGCCCTCGCTCGGTATAGCAAATCTCGTCCATTCTCTCACGAAACAGCACATTGTATCTCGAAATAGGTAACTTTGTTTACACGCTGAGGGCGCATGTCGACTATAATACAAAACAATTACCACATTAACTACAACACACTACTCTACAAGATCAGCTAGATGAGACTACAGTTTGGTTGTTTTTGAATTATAGCCCAGGATACTGATAATTATACGAATAATCGGGTACTGCAGCGGCTTGACTGGTCGACGTGGGTAACCACTCCTCTCCTCCAACCATCGTTCGTTGTTGTTGTGTCATGGGTCCAGGATACCCATGGATATTACTTGGTCGGGAATAGCCCCCCAGATCTCCTGCGACCTGTGCAAACGGTGGTAATTGCTGATGTTGCTGGTGATGTTGAGGTTGCGTTATGTGTCGAGGTTGCGTTTGGGGTGGTTGGGTACCAAGCGGTGACGGCACTTGCTGTCTGCCTTCTCCAGGTCGTGGCCACCATTCGTAACCCGGATAATAAGAAGTCGAGGGTTCCATTCCTGGAATATCAAGGCCCAACATGTGCGCCATTATTCGCGTGCTAAGATCCTGCACCCCTTGCACGTTGGATGGTGTGGGCTGTTGTTGACTGATTCTATGATTTCCATCAACACCTGCAGGGACCCCGAACGCCTCCCGTTGGAGATAGTCGGAACTCTTCTCCTGTCCAAAAGCATCGTCCGCACCACGTTTCACCCTGTCACCCAGTTGAATGGGCGAATGCGTCGCCTCATAACTCAGCTTGACGCCACTAAGAAGGTCTAACGCTCGTGATGCACTGGGCCATAGTACCGACATGTCGCTCAAAGCCGTCATACACTGTCGGAGCCCTTGTGAAGCTTGGGGATTTGACGGTCGTAATGTAACTATGGGTCCGATTTCTCAGTCAGCAACGTATCTCACGATAAGGAAAAAAGAATAAACGCACGAGTCAAGATGTGCATAATTCTATGTAGAAAAATACGGGGATAAGATCAGCAAACACAAAAAGGTCCGAATAGGTAAACCACGGGACTCACCCTGTAGCTAACATATACGCTGTCAAGAATGGAGAGGCCCTCTTCAGCGTGAAAGTCTCGCGCCACGCATTCACTATACAATAGCAGGTTTAGTTGCCCAAGCATCTTAAAGTACAAAAGGAAAATTACCTGTGGCGCTAATGCGACTCGCAGCCTGCTGTGAGAGATCAAAAGCCTTCAACCCAAACGTAGATCTCCTTGAACTCGCGGAGAAATCGGCGCTCGGAGAATTCGCCGAAGAAGCGCCCTTCCAGTTCGGGATGCTGTAGACAATGAATGTGGGTCACCGGGTTCGACTCGTTGCATTGTACAGTACTCACAATGCGCGATTCAATAACAGCACCGCACCCCAGTACCGAATGTGGACGAACAGAACATGCGGCGGAGGTACCCTTCGTTTGCTGTTCGCATCGAATTGAAGAGCTTCAGGGAGTGCAAGATACCATTGGTCCAGTCTCGTCTCCAGCTCCGCGTATAGAGCCCGACGAGATACTTTGTGAGTGGACCTGACGGGGTAAATATTGGTGACAATGTCACCAATGATTGTAACTAAAAGAGGACATGTTGAATTCAGCGCTATGACTCGTCCAAAATGAAATCCACAAACGTACACAAGGTCGACGTCGCATTGAATGTTAACATGATTTGCCCAGGGACGGCGGGATAGGAAACTTCAAATGAGTCGGACCTCAAGGGCTGCCAGAGCTCGTCGTCATACTGTATGGGAAGAGTCATGAGTACGACAAAGACCGCTGTACCCACGAACGCCTACCTCTGTCACCTCCGGCAGAGGTGTGTCGTAGTCCTCTTCTCGTATGATGATTGGACGACCTTCAAGAACAGACCCAAGTAAGTCGGCGAGCGCCCCGAAAATGAGGATAGACTTACCCATATACACGGATCCGTATCTTTTCATTTCGGGAGAGGTCAGCGTCAAAAAACTCACAATGTGTTCATACCGCCCACCTGTCTGCGAGACAGCATATCCACCATATCTGCCGACGAATTTGTGTCTCGTCCCTGGAAAACAGGTCGTGTCCGTGTTGTTTCCAGTGCTGGGAATTAGAGTTCAAGCCTAAATCTATCGCCTGTTAGGTCATCGAAAACAAAAAGATAGGAGTTAAAATTCAATCCGGATATGAACTCGGCGGGAGCACCGACCATGCGTATTGCCATGCCTATAGAGTGAGTTAGCTAAACTTCAAAAGGAAACGTTGTAATCCTTTTTACCGATATATATCCATCCCTGTTCCATACTCCCAACACCAAACTCCCGGTACCCGAGCAGAAGTAAGGCTTGGACCGTCGATGGGCGAGAGCGATCAAATATCTTTGCTAGATGATCATCAATACCTGTCGTCGCAGGAACAAAGGAACAATTTTCACTCAGCATCTTCCGGGCGGCCTCGAGATACTCAACTCCCGCTTCCCACATTTTGCCATTGGCTGGCTTGGGCTCCATATTGTCGACAAACCTGGCAGTGATTGCATACATTGAGAGGAGCAGGAGGGTGTCGGCTTGTTGAGACGACTCCGGCTTCGGGGATGAAAACTTTGCTGGTATAGGTTCGGGAGCACGTCTGGATCATACGTCAGTCTTAGTTTTAGAGTTTCCGATGAGAAAGAAATTATGCACCCTTGTTTCCTGAGGAATGAAATGCCCGTGAGTAAAGATGTAAACGAATCATCGCTGATAGTAAGTACAACGCACCGTGCCTCGTATTCAGTGAGAAAACGACTTTTGTGAATGACGGGGTAGACAGGATGAATGTAGGTGAAATAAAGGTCAATCAGATGGTCTTGAAGCGCTACTGGAGGGAGTGCGGCATCAGAGCCTTCGTCCTGTGCGATGCGTGCGACATAGTCTTTCGACGGTGGCCACACTCGAGCCATGGGCAACATCCTGGCGTGATTGATGAAAAAGGCTGGACGGATGCACATACTCGTAATCGGACTCACCAGATTCCTCCCTCATTCCGTTCATCCGTGCGGTTGTCTTTGCTGAGCAGATGCAAGCCGCTAGCTTTGCCGTGGAAACGAATCTGTGAGAGACGTGAGAAATGGGAGGCCTGTGAATGAAAGAAAACACATACCTCTTGATTCTCAGTCAACGACAACTCACCAATCCCCTCTGTCGGATCTTTTAGGGAGTCATGTTCGTCCGAATCTGTGGTAGTTAGATATCAGCAAGCACACATATCAGGCTTAGATACCATCGTCGCACCTGAGGTAGCCTCTAATGTATACATATCGTTCCAATCCACTGGTGATGTTTCAAGACGCCGTCTTTGAGTCGCTGGCTGACCCGACTGGCTCGGCGTGGAGCATGTGGACGCATATATGGGCGAGGATGCTGAACCAGCTGAAGCCAGTCGATTTGACAGGTTGTCTTGCCATTCCTGCGTTGGAACGATGGAAAGTCCGCGATCTGCCGCAAATAAGCAAAGACATTGATATTCACGGGATCGATATACCCACCCATATTGGTAGAGACCTTTTCGCGGGAAACCCTCGACTGCCTCCGCGTCCGCGACTGATCGCGTCCGGGCACAGTCCCATTACTGCGTAGCACAGAAGCAAAGAAGTCTTCTTTCGTTGAGTTTGTGGCCTGAAACCTTCTGCCGGATGGTCCCTAAATGGATTGTGACGACTCGACCTTAGCCTTGAAAATCAAGCGGAATTAAATGATCGACGAACGTAGGGCCCCATATCCACCCTCTGTAAGATATCGCGCGCAAGCTCATCTTGTCGCAGATCAGCAATAACACTCCTGACTCGAGGGTCTGGGCATTGGAGAATGACGCCCAACAACGACTCGACCTGGTGCCACCTTTGTTCAATGGCGTGAATGTATCCTTTCGGCGGACCTCTTTTATAACTCGGACCTACAGTCATTATCAGTAACCTTGTGATAGTGCGACACGATGACAGAAAAGGTACCCAGGAAAGTACATGCTACGCGAGAAAGGGTGAGAAGTCAATAGGAGAAGTAGAAGGTTTTAGGACGCACCGGTGCCAGTTAACGCACAACTCTTGCAGGGTACTCCTTCGTTGGGACCGCGCTCGCATTTACTCTTTGTTTTTCGACACTGATCACAAGCTGCGGAATTTTGAGAGGGAAGGAATGAGATGCGATTCACCGGAGTTTGCAGAAATATACGTACCTCGACTGCTTCGCTTTCGGGATGCATTCTGGGAGTCATGACCCTCGCCGTCGTCAGAGCCTTCAGAACCGTGCCAATCCATTAGGGATGGCTGTAACTGAGGGCGGGAAAGAGAACGATGATGATGGTCGGTGGTAGAGTTTGGCTGTACGTCAAAGCAGGAACGCAGATCTCAGTCACCACCCTGAATTGTGAGGATTATATAATGCTTACTTCGGTCCTATGCCGGTGCTTTATAACGACTGGGTGCTCCGAAAGCGGCTATGAGCGGCAAAGTCCGCCGGGCTCCTTGAGGCACCCTGAGAGGCTCCTTGCACCACCGAGGGTCCAAGTAAAAAAAAAATAATTTTTGGCGATCGTCATGATTGGTTTTTCACCCAAGAGGGTTGACGTTGACAGAGGACAAAATAAGATAAAATTGTGCATGCAACTCGAAAACAAATTATCCATCCCAATGGGGTGCTCAACTGGAGGAGTTTCTTGACCAGGTTCGTCATCCAACCTATAATCATCACCGTCATACATCCCACAGTCCAACATTTCGTGGTATAGATCACCACCTCTGATCACTTGAGGGGGCTGTAAGACAACGGAGAGAGAATAAAGGAGTCCATCGTCTTCGCGAGCTGGGCAGTCTGAGTAGTAATATTGGTCAATGAATTTGATCGGACACGGATGTATCCGCACTCGAGTAATGCTCACCTTGTCAACGGTTTCAGCCCAACCGTCCACCTGCCAGGCTTTCTCTCGAGTTTCCTTACGGTGCTGCAGGCTCCTGTAGAATGGTTACACGGTACAACGGTGCCATGGCATTAGCAGAGCCCCATATGAACAGATTCAGGGAGGATAAACGCGACGCACTCATACTGCCACATGTGGTGAACTTGGTGCAGCCGACCGACTTGAGAGAACCATGCGCCCACGGGCGCCACGAATTTGCGACGCGCTTCTATTCCCCGTCGCCTGCATAATGTGATCAGACCAAACGCAAATGACAAAGATTCAGTCAACCATCCTACCAGGCGTTCTCCCACTCAAGCAACGTTCCTGGCACGAGCTGGTAGGTTCTCAATTCGAATATTCCCCCTTGAGAATGGGGAGGTGCAGTTGGAAAGAATGCAAATTCTTGATTTAATTGAGAACTTCTCGAGTTCAAGAACGGCAGCATGGCTTCGTATGATTTCAAATGCTAAGTAAACAGGTAACGGAATAACAATATCAGATATCGATACCCGAACGACGCGCACAACGATGGAACGCACCTCGGAATTCTTGATGAGCTCACACGTCTTGTCGTATCCCCCGTAATTCTCGTACTCCAATATGTGGAAGATGGAATCCTTCTCACCGACCTCGCTTTCCCAGCTGCCGGTGAGCTTGACGTGGAGCCTCTCATCCTTCACAAGACCCATGTAGTATTTCTCCCTGATGGAAGCCCATGAGATGTACCCAGAGTGGTTCGAGAACGGTCTTACGCAGCCTCCTTATACTCTTTCCTTCTATCCGGTTTCACGCGATGGACTGGCGATGGACGTCATCAGCGAGATTCGGGTTGTTATTGTCGACAATCTCACTCTCAAATTCGTGAACATACTTTCCACGCCCTACAAGTCTCGAGTGCTATTGGATGCGAGAAAAACGTTGGACAACGTCGCAATTTCAGGCCCATTGGACAGCTCACCTGGAGAACCTCCGCTTCACCAGCCTTCTTCGCCTCTGGGGAACCGTGCAATAAAGACTATGTTCAAGTATCAATGGAAAAAATGGTCTTCAACGACGACATTGTGAATACCTGTACCGATATCGACCGTCTTGAAGTGCCAGTAAGTAGTTTTGAGGCAGACGTGCGGAGCATGATGGAGTTAAGGAAGGGAAGAATGGGCAACTGTATGGTCACTGTGGACCTTGTACAACACGACCGCGTAACAGCGCATAACGCGGTTAGCTCCGTGACGTAATTTGCGGGGTAGAGCAATGTGGGAGATACCATCCAGTCAAGTCTGGGCTTTCAAGTCAGATTTTTGCAAGCATCTGCTCATTGAATTGATCAGAAAGTACTACTACATATCATCCTGTTAGAAGAACTCAAAAGTGGCCCAATGCTTTCGTGGGGGTTGAAGACGTCATGCAATGCGAGCTCACCCCGTTCCACGAATCCACATTTCGTAAATGCACCAGGACTTCATTGTATCATTTCCGAGCATGAAATGGAAGGAGAACGAAACCCTTGACTGAGGGGATATCGTCCCGATATGACATGTCATGAGAGTAGAGCCCTCAACGGGGTCACATACTGGAGTTCCGCCTCGGAGGACAAACTTGACAGAAGAATCCGCGGCTTGTGTTAGTCGTTCCCAAACTTTTCCACGTAGACCAGAACATACCGACTTTGCTCCGGCGAGGAGGTGGAAGGATCCTTTGCGTATCATTGCTTGGGCACCTTGATCGACCAACATCGCGATCTCGAGGTGTTTCCAATGAAGAGGCGCGCCGTGCAAAACCTCTAACGCGAGAGATTCCCCTTTCCTGTGGTAATAAAGACAATTCAGGTCAGTGCGCAGTCGTTCCGGCTTTCAGCACGAACTTTGCACCGTTGCGACAGAAGCCTGTTTCTAGTTTGCCGTCGACGGCTTGGGAGGGGGGGTGTTTCAGGTAAAAATCTCGTTCCTCCTGCGCGAGAGATTCAATATTCCGGGCTTGATTATCTAGCATGGACCGCGCTGATTGTACTCGCATGTCCGGTGTGCTGTTTAACAACTGGACGGACGTTGTGAGAACACAAGCGGCACCAACACATGGTGTTACCGATGTCAAAGTCTCCGCCGGCGACTCGGAGCGAGCAAAGGGGTCTTCCACGTTATTGGGAAATGTACATGACTCCCCTTCGCAGAGCACGACGGAATCTAAAAGCTCCCCTGCTCTCCGCTATTCGTGTGGGTCAGCGGTGGGACACCGTCGAATACAAAAATAACTATACTCCGGTACTCACGATGTGGTGATTATTCCTCTCTGTTCCCTCCTGACCAACCGTAAACGCCTGACCACCTCCTAAAGGAGTGTTTTGGTCGAACCAATTCTCAGGAAATGTGTTGCGGAGGACGGAGAAGTAATTGTCTGCCATTTTTACTTCCTCTTCCGTGAGGTTCAGGGCTCGCGTGGCCTCCAGGAAGCCACGGGCCTCTGATCGAGGTATAATGGAACCATATCCAAGCCAGTTAAAGGAGGTGTGGACCCTGTGGTCCACAGTAATCCTAGACAAGGTGCTAGCAAGCATTTCATCAGGAGGTTGCAGGAAAATTCCAGAGGGGCTCGTTTTCGCGATGCGGGCGCGTAAAGCGTAGACTATCTCGGGTAAGACGAGGTAGTCGTCATCCTGAAGCAATATGAAGGATCCGGAGGTGTATTGGCAAAACGGGTAAAATTTACCTGAATGAAGCAATATGGTGTGGAAGCTAACGCACAAGCATTGAATCTCGCTGCGAAATACGCGTTGTGGGGGGAGTTCTCTATCCGTATTTTGCGCTGGCAACCTAGTAGATCCTATGTGTCACGTACTTTTTTAAGCCCAAGAAAAGAGAGGGGGGAGGCAGAAACTCGAACCTCGGTGAGCACTACCGACGGATTGTTGTTCCAAATGAAGATTGTCTCTAGAACGCCATCCAACGCAGGGCTGCACAGTACTGAAACAATGTGAATGACATTAGGAAGTCTCGACCAGTTGAGGATCACAGCAGTGACATCCGCAGTACCAGGATCTGGCGTCGGTATATGTTGAAGTGAGAGACGTTCGAGCGGTTGGTTTGCAAGCCTTGCTAAGTGCGAGACTGGTAGTACATCCTGTAGTTCCGAATCAAGTAGCTGTGAATTAGGAAAGATCTTTGTGCATAATAACGCGAGGAACGCGAGAAAAACGATTAATGTGTTCCAGAAGGATAAGGAGAAGGACATCCGCCAGTGGCCGAACGTGGGAAACGTTGAGCAGGTATTGTTGCACGTTACCGGTCACGATGACAAACATAACTCCTTCTGTTACATGTCAGTGTCACCCGGCCGGTCCACTTAATCAGTACCAGTATTGATGGAGGTTTGGGGAGAAGAGTCACTTTCACACCTTTGGCTTCCCTCTTCTCTGTAAAATGCGGTCGACGTTGCTGAACCCAACAAGGGCACCGCGTCAATATGGCTTCGTAGCTAGGACATGCAGAAGTTATGCTAATGCAGCAAGTTTAAAGCGCCTTGCTCAAGTGTGTATTGGCCCTTTTCTTTTGCTTATATGTGCTAATTATGTCTTTGAAGGCTCGGATATCACATTTAGACGACACAAACCCCTTCTCTAAGGCCCTCGTAGACTCATTCCAAAGGCGGCACGACTACCTGCGGATTTCTCTCACGGAACGGTGCAATTTACGATGTGATTACCCTTCATCGGATCCTGTAACTAGTCAGGCGACTCAAATAGCATCCAGGTTTCTACTGTATGCCAGAGGAAGGCGTTGAGCTCGCTCCGAGTGATCATCTATTAACAAACGAAGAAATTCTGCGCTTGGCCGAACTATTCGTGAAAGCTGGTGTCAAGAAGATCAGGCTCACTGGAGGTGAACCCACAGTGCGTAAAGGAGTCCTGGATATAGTCGGTGCGTCGCCCTTGGATTTTGATGTTTGTTCTTGGCTAATGAATTCCTCTAGCTGGTCTCAATGCGTTGCGGAACCACGGTCTGGAATCTATAGCGATGACAAGCAACGGCATTGCACTACACCGGAGGCTCCCTCAATTTGTTGACAATGGCCTAACTCATCTAAATTTGAGGTCATCAACTCTCACCCTATCGCAATATTCACTCTAACATCCCTTACAGTCTCGATACGTTGGATCCATTCAAGTTTGAGTTCATGACCAAGAGAAGGGGCCACGATGCTGTTCTCAAGACTCTGGATGCTGCGCTATCGTCCGAAAAGCTGGAAGTAGTGAAGATGAATGTCGTGGTCGTGCAGGGGCTCAACGATAACGAAGTCTTGGATTTTGTCGAATTGACAAAAGACGCTCCTCTTTCGGTTCGATTCATCGAGTTCATGCCATTCACAGGTGAAATCTATCCTTCGGTTCAATTTGCCGTTGTTGATCGATATTTAGGCAATAAATGGGACAAGAAAAAGATGGTCCCATCGTCCGTCTTGTTGGAACGAATCACAGAGAAACATTCAAACACCACGCGGATCTCAGACGAAGCAAATGATACGGCGCGTTCATGGAAGGTCCCTGGTTATCGTGGTTCTTTTGGATTCATCAGCAGTATGTCCGATCATTTCTGCTCGTCTTGCAATAGGTTGCGCATCACGGCAGATGGTCAAATCAAGGTACGTTTATATGGACCTCACTTTGTCCGCCGGGCAGCTTAAAACACGTCTCAAAGGTTTGTCTATTCGACGACAAGGAAGTCTCCCTTCGCGATAGACTTCGAGATGGTGCTTCCGACGCAAGCCTGATGCAAGTGATCGGTCAAGCCGTGTTCGGAAAACAGGAAAAGCATGTACAGATGGAGGATATAAATGTCACCACGAATCGACCGATGATTCTCATAGGCGGTTGAGTGTCTTTTACTCATGTAGCATAGTTGTCATTGTATCACCAAACTCATGATTGATGCGATCTTTGTTCCTCAGGTTTTAAACCCGTCGACTGGAAAGCTAAACGTGTTCCTTATGTTCAAGCGAGGAGCCATCTACAGCCATGGCTCGCCCCCCAGTCCACGATCCCAATGAGCAACCTCCGTCTCTTCCATTCCTCTCCCAGCTCCTCTGTACAGCGCTTGACCCACCTTGACGAGTCGGGGCGTCCCAACATGGTCGACGTCTCTGACAAGTCCGTAACCAAACGGAGCGCTACAGCTGTTGGTCGCATTCAAATCCCGCGTATTGCTTACGACCTAGTCACGTCGAATTACCCCACCGACAATGATTCGCCGGATGGGCGCAAGAGTTCCATTGATGAGAGCGCTAAAAAGTCGCTTCGCAAAGGCGACGCCTTAACTATTGCCCAGCTCGCAGCCATCATGGGAGCCAAAAGAACTGCAGATTTGATCCCGTTGTGCCATCCACTATCTTTGTCGAAAGTGAATGTTTCATTGACACCCGAAGTTGTTGAAACCCCGCCGAATGCCTCACGATACAGCATATTGTGTCGGGCGACTGTAACATGCGAGGGAAAAACTGGCGTGGAAATGGAAGCACTAACGGCCGTGTCCGTCGGGCTGTTGACTGTCTGGGATATGCTCAAGGCCGTTGCTGGGAAGGAGATGCTCATTGGTGACATCCACGTGTCGCACAAGTTCGGAGGTAAAAGTGGCGATTTTGAAAGAACAGAATAATGGTAAACTACTTCACGGTCTTGTAGCGCTATCGATTCTCTACCAGTGTCCCTTTTCAGTACCCATGAAACCCAGCTCCAAAACCTCTTCAACGACGGCGCCGGGCCTCGCATCCAGCCCCATGAATCCGATACGATCGTAAATCTTGCGGGCGCTATTGAGGACGCCCACATACAGAACTACGGTGCTTTTTTTTCCGTCCCTCAATGTCCTGTAGATTTCATTGTCAGAAAATCGCGTGGGTATACGAGCATACTGCCAGAGAAGCTCCTTACTCGTTTGTCGCGTGGTGAACCAGTCGCTCTGCCGAACCTTTGTTTCTGAACCGGGGCAGCGTGTAAACCATGGTGACTGCAGCTACATGTTCCGTCGCTCGAGTGATTGCGCAAACAGCAGCAATGGTCCCTTTCGACTCGTAGACAAAGAGCTGTCCCCTGGATATCAGCAGTCTTGCCTCCGCTCCTGCCTTTTCAACAGAGAGCGGGAAATGCTGAAAATATCCATCAGTCCTCTAGCGCTGAAACATTCCTCAAAAGTGCTTACCGAGGTTCTCGAGAATTCCTTGCACATCACTGCCGCTACATCAATGTCTGCCCCGCCAGCGACTCGAATGGTGTCCCCGACCGGAAGACTGTCTTGGGTTTTGGAGAGGGATCGAGTGGTGCATTTTCCGAGCAGGGCATGATAGTAGGGGTCCTGGACGGTGTGGTAGCCTGTGAGCATGGTCCACGCTCTCGCGAAGGTATTGACAACTGCCAGTGCCCCAAAGACAGAGAAGACTCTTTTTGGGTGCACCAAGGAGGCGAGTTTACCTGTGGCACTTTCGACGACCGAAGCCATCTCAGTTTCGCTAGCACCAGGGGCCACCCAAAGGAAGATTGGATAATTCCCCAGTTCGCCCTTTACGCAGGATAGGACCAGCTTCACAGAGAACCCTCTTCGTCCTTCGAGAACGCACGGCATCGACACAGAAATCCAATGCGAAGTCGACTCTGGAACGATGAGGTCCTGTTGAGAGACCCTCTCGACGGGGTCGTGTCGTTGAGAGTCTCGCAACGACCATGCGTGAGCGAGGACGATGTTGGCAGATGCCTCCTCGTCCTTGAGATAGGCGTGTGCTGCGGACAGAAAGTCTTCTGCGTGCAGGTAGTGGCAGACTTGCGACATGGTTCGACTCGAGGTAGACCTTTGAATTTCTGGCCACAATTTATATGATAATACCAAGTGCCAAACAGCATGGTCTCCCGAACCCCGCCGTCATAAGTCGTACATTTCAGGCTAGATCAGACCACGCCAACATTTGTCCCTGGCGACAGTGGATCTCGTACCCAGAAAATGAAAGTACTGGGTGCCGGATTTCCGATTTGCCTTGACCTGTCGTCCGGTTGAGGCGCCCCCCCAGCCTTTCCTCTCCACAGGAATCTCAATCACGACCTGCTGTGCGCTCCGAAAGACAGTACAGCTCGGGAAATTTCCTCATTTTGTTGTGCTGTAAGTCCCGAGTCGGATGAGTCGTGGGCTCCCCTTCCGCGGAATCTCGATACCAGTGGCTCTCTGCACTACCTTCACAGTCGTCCTCATAAAAGGAAGCATGCACCATCCTCCATAATCGGAAAGTGTTCCTCGCCGACGCTTTTCTCTTTCGAGACGGCGCACTACTCCACAGGACGCTGTTGCTACTACGGTGGGTCCAGTGCTCTATCCTGACACGATATTCAGTTTATTTTTTGCTTGTATTGAAAAAATAATTCAGAGCACATGCAACACTCCTTAGTATCTAACATCAAATCTGGACCCTTTTCCTGGTTCGTGGCCCGTTTCAAGTGAAACGGAGGGGTGGACCTGAGGTCTGAGGAGCAAGCGACTCGGGTTATAATCCCCCGGAGCGCTAACCAATTAACTTGTGAAGACTTGGCGCGACTTCCTCTTCAACCAAGCGCCCGTCTTCCTTTCCCTATAACGAAACGCGTCAGGAGCGATGTGGTAAAAAAAGAAACAAATGTGGGGGAACGGGGGAGATCTAATAACAGCCGTCGGAGGACAGTGGGTCTCCGAATGAAAGACCAGGCTCCAAGCCCCAAGGCTTGTTTGACCGTATATACTTGTATGAAAAGAGATCACAATCTACTTGCGCACGTACATCTTTGAGTTTGATGACTGTTGGGACGCCCGTCACTTTCCAAGGCTCTCCACGGAAGGGGTTTGAAGGGTTTCCACGCCATCTATGAAACAGAAATCATGATAATCAGGTCCTCACGTTCCTCACAGTGGCAGTTTTGGAACACCGCTTACGCAGCCCTGTCTCCGACGTAAGCGATCAAAGCAGAGGGCGCATCAGAGGGAGAGAATGTATCTTGAATTAGTTTTTCGATGTCCTGGCAGTCCTGAGCTCGCAGGGAGAGTTAGTCGGTGACAGATATTAATGAACTTGATCGTCAGTGCAGATCCTTCAGATTGGGCTAAATCGGCCTCACTGGGCACCAAAGTTGTCCATTGACCACTGATGAGTAGAAGATGAGATAGCCATCTGAGGGAACTTGCCCCGCAAGTTCTGCTACGGTGGGCTCAGTGGTGCGCAGGGGCATGGTGGAAGATCGATGACAAAGAATATTTACCATCTCTTCTCAGCCTCTGAGTCTTTCTTTGACACAATCACGCAACATGGCTAGAGTTTTGTCCGTGTGGTGAATAAATTACTTTTGCGGGTGATTTCTAGCATTCTTGTCGCCGACCTGCGTACAGACAATCGTAAGTACTGCAGCTACAATATCTAAAAAGCCCAAATAAGCTGCCGGGTATCGACTCTGTAAACCCGGCGGCACCTATCAAAAGACAGACTTAAACCCCAACAGATCGTCCATAATTATAGCAACAAATAAATGATGAAAAAAAAGCAGCGAAAAAGCCAAAAATGTAGGGGGTATAGTCAATCCCAGGTGCAGCATGTAAAACAATGGGTCCGTGTGTCCGCGCAAAAGCAAGCAAATCTACTGTAGACTAGGAGGTGAATATGACGTTAACCGGTCATGACTGCGGCGTTACGGGCGAAGAGAGGGCGGGGAGAAAGGGGCGGGAAACCATTTAGCATGGGTTGCCATCCTTGCACTTCTCCGTCGACTTGGAGCTCTCTGCAGTCGAGGTTTCCGACATCATGGTGGACTCCGACATGGATTCCTCCATTGTAGAAGAGGGCATGGACTCCTCCATTGTAGAAGAGGCTTTGGACTCCTCCATCGTGGAAGACGCCTCAGACATCGAGGTTGCCTCCGACATCATGGCGCTGGTCGTGGTCTCGGCCATGGTGGTAGTCGGGGTGGCGTAGGTGTTAGCCTCGTATCCGCCGCCAGTCTTCATTCCCCACTTCGACTTGCAGTTGCCGAGACACTCGTAGAGACCAGTCTGGAAGACGGAGGTGGTCTCAGTGGCAGTGGTGGTAACTTCGGCAGTCTTCGTCATAACCGAGGTGATCTCTTCGCTGTAGAAAGCAGGTGAGGGTGAGTGGGCTATATATGAGGTGAAAACAACTGAAACTCACGTCATTGTTGAGGTCTTGACCTGCACTTCAGTCTTGGTGTTGTCCTTGACTTCAGTGGTCGTCCAGACCTGTAATTCGACATTAGTTCAAGCCATGAAAGCCACGAGAGACAGAGAAACGTACCTTGACATAGGTAGTGGGCTGTACAACGGTCGAAACCTGGGTCTCGGTGACCTTCTCGGTCTCGACTTGCGTCTTGGTTTCAGTCGCGATGGAGGTCATCTTGTCGCTGAGTATATAGGTGAGGATTGAGGCCTGATGAACTTGGAAAGATGGACGTACGTGACAGTCGCAGTCTTGGTTTGAACTTCCGTCTTGGTGTTGTCAATCACGTCCGTGGTGGTCCAGATCTGAAAAGAATTGTGAGGATCGACGTGCCGGAACCAGGTTGTATTTCCCCATACCTTCACGTAAGTGGTGGGTTGGACGATGGTCTTCTCCTCAGTCTTGGTCACCATTTGTGTCTCAGTTTGCTTGTCAACGACAGTGTCGGTCTTGGTGGCGGTCTGGGTGTAGCTGGAGGGGTTGGGCCAGGTTAGTATCGTCAGAAGCCGCGGAAGGACCGATGGCACGCACATGTTGGTCTGGGTCTCGGTGGCAGTAAGAGTGTGTTCCTTGATCTGTGTCTTGTCGATCGCTGGCGGGAAACAGATAAGCAAATGTAGGCTCGATCCATCCGAGTTGACTTACTTTCGGTAGAAACCCAGACGCGAGTGGTGAGCTCGGTAGCCGTAGAGGTCACCATCTCGACCTTGGTCTGAGTCTCCTTCATAGTCACAGTGACGGGAACTAAAATCCGGCATGTCAAAGATACGTCGAATGGTTTTTTGAGAAATACGCACCAGTGACGGTCTCCTTCATGGTTTCGACTTTGGTCTCAGTCATGGTGACAGTTTTCTCGCCACCACATCCTCCACCGTAGCCTCCGCCACATCCACCATATCCACAGCCACCACCCTGTTTGCTGTAATCGCGCTGTCAGTGGGGATTGATCGACCCATCAAAACGTGCGGACTTACTTGATGATCACGGTGGTAGCATAGCATCCCTCTTGGGTAGGGGTGTACTAATTCAACATCGAGTTTAGTGACGTGTCACGTCATGCGAGCGAGCGGACAAGACGCACCCATCCCTCCTTGGAGCAAGAACCATCCTCAGACTTCTTCCATCCGTAACCGCACTCCAGGCTCTTGTAGCCGCCCTCGTTGTACTTGGAGTAAGGCATCTCATCCTTGTAGAAATCCGCAGACGAGGTGGTAGGAGGAGCGGTGACCTCTGATGCAGGTGCGGATTCGCTGACGCTGGCGGTTGCCACTGCTGCCTCCGTAGCGGGTATCATCGAAACGCCATTGACTATTTGTGCGGTGGCAGCGGCAGCAAGGGAAAGACCAAAGATTATTGACTTCATGATGAAATGAATGTGGCTGCAAGAGTGTTGCTGTAAAAATAAAGAGGATCTGGTCGAAGTTCAAAGGGAGTGAGCGGTCTACGCTGCGATGACTGTCTTGCAGTAAATGGTGCGGTGATGAGCGGCAGGCAATAAAGCGCGCACTGGCTATAGGATGAGTACTTCTGACAACATTCGCTTGAGAGAATGAACCCACCGCTAACAAAAAGAAAGTGAGAAAGAAGAAACGAAAGAACGAAAAAAAACAGAGGGGGGACGAGGGAGGAAGGAATTGGCAGGGGCTCTAGGTATTTATTAGGGTACCGCAAGGCTGACATCAAATGATAGCACGTCGGCAGTGTCGGCCATCTGCTTAGAGACAATCTCACCGTTCCCAAATCTCTTCATATGGAACCCAATGTTTCGGGTCCTCCTTCCATCACTACCAAATCACACAAGTGCACCGGAGAATACGTATGTGAATAGCACCGCATAGCCATATCTATATCCCAACTGGACAGGTACCGCACGTTTATTTCGACCTATTATACAGTTTGGGCGATGCCAACGAAAGATCACCCGTGGCTGCGGCACGTCGCCCAAAGTCTCCATGAACATCCAATAATATCTTGAGCGCGTTGCGGGCACGAATCTTAGACATCTCATCCTTGGGCCGGGTCGTAAGCGCGGTCTCGACCTTTCGCGGTTTCTCATCCCAGGGGTACTAACGGAATTTGTGAGTGACCATTCAATTGTCACGCTTTGATAGAAAATCACTTACCGGCATCTGTTTAGTTGAAACGGGGTTGAATTTGTTCGTCTTCGATGAATTCCACACGTCAGAAATAGCGCACGCACCAATTTCTTCAATTCCTCGTATGCCAGCAAAGTGAAACCGAACTGGGGACTGCTCCGGAGAACACGAGCGGGGCCGCCTTTGAAGAGCGCCGCAAATCCTTCCTCGCGATCTACAAATCAAGACCTGGGTTAGATCGCCCCAATGGGCTGGGTGACAGCGAAACCGAACGCCGCTTACATATTTTCACAAATGCGTCCCGGAGGCCCTTATAGTGGGTCTCACCCTTGCGAGCCTCAACTTGCAGTCGGGTCTTCACGACGTCTGGAAGGTCAAAGCATTAGCCGATTGGTCGCTCGGAGATATTTCATTTCCCTTACCAGCTGGGGTCGTAAGGTAGGCAGCGGGCATGCCCCTGTGGACGATCATCAGCACCAACCAATCAGAAACGCGGGGACAAAGAAAGCACGAACGCTATACCCGCGGCGGCCAACGTTTCGAGGAAAGACAACTGCTTGCCGTTGTATCCCTCCTTGAAAACATCCGACTTCAAATGTCCGTAGGCGGGGAAATAGATGGCGGAGAAGGGTATGTCTCGCAATAAGCAAGCACTGGCACCTTTGTATAGACCCATTACGCCGAGTTGTCTGACGATGTGAACGGCCCCTCTGGGTATGGCGCCCTCCGCCTTTGCCGCCTCGCCTTGCACCTGCAATCTAATTTTGCTGTGGGAACATACCGTGAGCCGAGCTGTGGTGGATAAGAGGAATGAACCATGTCCTACACAATCTCGAGCGGGTTCGTGAAGATCTACTCATAACTGTCTGTCAGCCCAACAGCAGATTCGTGATGTAACCTGGCGCGACTGACCACCTGGCATCCACCAGCTGTGCCACCCGCAACAAACTCCCATCCAAGTTTGATGCGGCCTGTCTCTGGGTCCATCGTCCTCGATCGAATCAGATCATTTACTGTTAGCTTGATGGCTTTCTCCGGCGCCACTCCCTACAAATATCACAAGGTGAATCAGGGTGATGTTGAATTTCCACTGAATATCACCTACAATCAACTGTGGTCCCAAGCCGCGATAAAAGCCTAGGAAGCCCTCATTCAAGAGAATTTTACGCGCACAATCTATACTGTTGCTGTACAGCCTTTGGCCGACGACTGTGCTCCTCTGATTTTGCATACTGCCTCGCTGTCAATGTCGGGCTAACATTCAATTGACTTCGGAATGCACTCACCGGGTCTAGAACGTGAAACAAGGGTCGACATAAATTGAGCGATGTCCAGCATTCTCGGTCCATCGACACGTCAAACTCACCTTGACTACGAAAGATTGGTTCATTCCTGATTTTACAGCGAGCGAGATAAAAGGACTCACCCATATCAATGGGATACACGATAGTGGCACCAAACGCTCCGGCGACACCTACGAATTGTCAATAACGCACATGTAGAACACGAGACGCGCCTCTCACCTCCTTGGGCGAAACTGTAGGCCGAACGCAAGAACGAATTCAAGAACGATGTGCTCGCAGGGGTGACAACCTCCTCCGTATCTTGAGCAACACTCCAACGCGGATCGAGAAGCTGGGCAAAGTCTATCAATGCCAGGCGTTGCGAACCGTTCCCTCGTCCGGCGAAGTGGAAGATGATAGAGGCCTCCATAGGAGTGAACAGGGAGTAGCGAGAACTTGAAGCGGCATAGTCGAGGAAGTCCGATTGTGAGATGCGCCCATCCTTGCTCTTGTTGGTAGCTTCCCGAATGATCCTACGGAGGTTGTCATTACGCGTACGGTGTAAAAGGGTGAACGAATATACCTCTCTACCATGTCCATTTCTAGATGTAACCTTCAGTGACCAGTTCAGCATATAAGAGGCGTGATTGAACGTACCACGGACGACATTATGGAACGCGATTACTTCAGAATAAGATATCCGTTGACCAGGCGTCAAGGTACAAAGGGTAGGGAGTCGGTCTATTATGGCATCAGATAATTTATGTCCTGCAATTTCCTGGCGTATCTTGTCAGAAGCTGGGTGTTTGAAAAGATGATTCAACCCAAACGTACTAAGATAATTCGTTTAAATTGGTCGGGGCGAATAAAGCCATCCTGGTCCTCATCTAGGTATTTGAAAGCTTGTCTGAGACGCTCCCCCTGCAGCCCTTTCATCAACTGTGTGAATTCGTTATCTAGAAGGCGTCGTTAAGTGACTCGAACAGAAATAGAACATAGATATGAAGCATAAGCTCACATCCCAGAACGTGTGTTCCATTCTTCTTCCCGAGGTATAGCTTCACCCAGTCACTGTAAAGACGTGGTTAGCGCGTTTTCGTGGAGAGTTCTTCGACATGAATGCAGCTCACCAGTCAAAGTCGAAAGGAATAGCGTCTGATCCGATGTTGGCACTGAATACATTCCTGAATTCGTCATACGATATATAGCCAGAATGGTCACTGTTGACCGAGGGAAACGGTCAGAGAAGAATGACACCTTGCACGTTATTTGCAACGCACACGTCGAAATATTGGAATGCAATCCAGTAGTCTGCATCTGGTCTCTTCAAGACCGTCTCGAACACTGTAAAGTCCTCCCATGACACCAGACCGCGCTTCGAAGTATCTGCCACTCGAAACAAGATTCCAAATTGCGCCCGTCCAATTTTTGTGAGATCTCCTCTGGGTGCAATGGCATTCACGAAGCTTTCCTGGTCGAGATACCTTTCAACGCCAAAAGAAATGTTCAGGACAGGGCCGGAGAAATTATAAGCGAGTAACGTACTTGACTCCTTCGAATTCTTTCGCATTTCCATCGAATATACGTCTCCATCGTTTGAGCTCTGTCTCTGGGACACTGACGGCACTTCTAACGGTGTTGATAGCTGAGGCAACATTGGATGTTGTGGACGTCGAGTCACAGTGGACGGTCGGAAGAATAGAAGACCAGACCATTAGAAAGCGAGGACAAGGAATTCCAGGATGAATATTCTAAGGGGGTATCGGAAGGATGAGGAGGAGGAATAGAGTCTGTACGCAGCGGTGAGCTACTTTTTTTTCAGCCGAGCTGAAAGGACCGAACAGCTCCGAGAGGGATAATGGTGACTGTGACGTGACACCCCCCGCTGAGGAGTGGCGCTTTTACCGCATATCCCCGCATCCCCGCAGACAACCGAGCGATAATTAACATCCAGTACAGGAACTGTACTTTTGGAGAGTCGGCGATAGCGATGGAATACAAAGACAAGAGTGAAGGTGTGGTCGACGGTAAATCACTGTCATGAATTCTCGGTCCGAAGACGAATACCCGCGGCCTCGGAAGGAAATTGGAATACGGATATCGCAAAGGACCCAAGATCCAAGGGTTCATTTCTCTAGTAGCTCTACACGACCGTATGCTACGTCTGGAGGTAGTCTGAAGCTCACACAGTACATGTCCTTGCCTGGCGCAACTGAGCGGACGAGTATCATGCTCACCTCTTCCGATATTGGAGCTCCCAACTTCTCTTCCACTCGCTGCAAGGTGCTCAGATAGTAAGCATGTCGAGAACGGCGCAAGAAGACTGTGGACGCACCTGTCGTATGTCCCGTTCTGCCCCTTCTTGTTCTAGTTCCCTGGTAAAGCAGTGGCAATGTACCATAGGCATTTTATCGTATAGTTTCCGTAACGATTCAGACGCCAACACGCCACGAAACGCGTCAAGGAATAAGATCGCAGTATCAGGCAGGTTCATCACAAAGTGGTCGATAGTTTTTCGAGGGGGATGGGACGATGTTGGCGTGTCAATCACCAAAGGAGAGGATCCCGCCTTCTGAGCGTCTTTCTTCAACTTCTGCGCTTTCGTTTTGCTCATTTTCGGCCCTAGGTACGGCGGAAATGGATCATCCGCCACCCTCGCGAAGATGTCGCGAATGAATGCCCGACCATCCTCACAGAAAGGGCGCACAGAATCTGCGACCTAGACCGAGCGTTAGCTCCAACGACCATACAGATGCATGAGAAACTCACGTCATTGTCCTTGATATTGATGGATAAATGTTTAAAGCTGTTAGGATTCAGATCATTTGCGAGGACTGCACACCCCTTCTTGGCGGCGGGAAGAGCAAATGGGCCAACCCCAGCGAAGACATCTGCTAGTACCTCACCGGGCGTGAGCAGAGTCACGATTCGCTCATGCTCGGTATGAAGCCTCGAATTCCAGTACACTTGAGAAAAGTCGAACGTAAACCGACAGTCCGACTCATGCTGGCGAGATGTTCAACATCCGGGCTCTTCGATACAGGCTAAATATGACTCACATGCTCCACAACAAAGTTCCGCTCTCCAGCGAGCACTTCCATTTCAAAGAACCGGAATTGTGTGTCGATGTTGTCGAGCTTGTTCACAACAGTCTTGATGTTCTTGTTTTTCTGTTGTAAAGTAGATGAGTCGATTTGTTCGAGAGATCAGCGCGTGGTCGGGACAGACGTCGAGGAAGATTTCGCCGATTACGTGCTTGTAGGGTAGATATTCTTCATTGAGATTCATGTGGGCTGAGAAAGGCCATCAGTACTTCACCGAGAGGAGAGAAAACGCGGGTACGCACCTATGTGCCCGGTCGCTGAAAACCCTGTCGGTGCACCTTCACGAAGATTTTCGGGAAGTATAGCATGGAGGATTTCACCTGAAGCAAATTTTCAGCTGCCTATCCAGCATCGATGTAGTGCCAGGAGACGGTCTACTTGCTGTCCAATGATCATAATCCAAGACCACATCGTAAGTGACAAATCCCTTCCCCTTTTCCTTCAAAAATTCCAGAACATGTTGTGGGATATCGGCTAGCTTGCAAACGCACAAGAGTTAGAGGGTTCCAGAGTTCTCATAAAGGACCGAGTCACCTTCCCTATTGACTCCAAGCAACACCAGTCTATGAGAATCGTCCTCCGGATTTGATGGGTCCACTACAACGGGCTTGACTTTTGGGATACCTGGAAGACATCTATGTGACAAAAAGTCAACATCTGAATTTGATATGAATCACGGCGACTCACTTTCGAACCATTTCTGACTTTATAATTGAACCCGTCTGAGAGGCCGGAACGCGCAGGCCCAGCACAGGAACTACTTTGCGGAAGGCAGCCTTGTCCAGTGGCGATAAAGGCCCACCATATGCCGGAACTGATGTATCGAGGTTTGACCTATGCATCGTTTTAAGAAAACGGCGTTGTACAGTGTGCTGTCTGAGCAAAGAACGAAAAACCGCGTGCATCAAAACAAGAGAATGCGGCCTCAAAATAGGCGCGCATGAGAAAAATGATGATATCTGGGCGCTCAAGTAAGCGCCTGTGACGCGATCCTTGATCGCTTACCTCCAGGTGTTCATCTTGATTGGCATCTTGGTACGGATATTCCTCCTTGATTGTTTCTACGAGCTCTGTAAACTTCAGAATATCTGGACATCGTTCAAATGTTACCCCCGAACCGTCTCAATTCGCATGTCATCGACGTTCATTGCCATCCGACGGACACCACCGTATCTCCGGAGGCCATGGATGCTCTGGAGATCACAATATGTGCCATGAGCTCTCGGCAGGAGGATCAGCCATTAGTCAGGTCCCTTGCACTGTCGCATCCAGACAAGGTGGTTCCATGTTTTGGTCAGTGTGCCCAGTCTTCCGAGGTCGGCTTGTTCTAAGTTTGATCGTTTCCACCAGGCTACCATCCCTGGTTCACTCACCGAATATCACTCAAACCCGCAATACAAAAGCAAGATCACTATCGCTCGCTATTCACCCCCAGAAACGATGATGAAACGCGCGCTCTAGACGAGCTAATGGGCCTCCTGCCCGAACCAATCAATCTGGAAGATATACTTGGAGATCTTCGTCGTAACCTCGAGGACTTTCCAGTTGCGATGCTCGGGGAGGTTGGACTTGACAGATCGTTCCGCGTTGCCTATGATTACTTTGCCTCTCCACGAAAACTCACTCCGTTCACGATCCCTATTGAGCATCAGCTCGCTATCCTCCATGCGCAGATCGACATTGCTGTGGAATTGGGACGGAACGTTAGCCTTCACAGCGTCAAGGCACAACAAGCCACCATGGAGTTGCTTTCTGATCTTAAAATCAAACATGGGAAGAGATGGGACGGAATTAGTCTCGATATGCACAGTTGTGGGTTCAGCCCACCAATGTGGAAAGATATCCAGGTAAGTTTTGGTTTACGGGATGATGTGTTGTAAGTCACTCATGCACGTTGCTTGATTGCTTCATGTAGAAGAAATATTCGAACATCTATCTCTCCCTTTCAACCGTGATCAATAGCAGGTCTCCAAATCACATGGCCCTAATAGAAGCCTGCGCTCCTGATCGCATCCTGGTGGAGAGCGACTTTAACGACGTGGCGATGTGCACGGAGCGTACATGGGAGATGCTTAGGATTGTGGCGGACGTCAAGGGTTGGTCCCTAGAAACCGAATGGTTGGACGAGGTAAACGAGTCCGACGAGGCCGAGTGGGGCGTAGTGCGCAGATTGGAGAAAAACTGGAGAGCGTTCAAGGCGGGTAACCATGCCCCGGTCGGTACACTCAGTCGTAAAGAGAAACGGGAGATGCAGGACTGGATGAGCGACTCTTCGGGTGATTGACAACGGTAATTCATTGTATGTACTATTATTGGAAGAGATGTATGTATCAGTAAAAAGGTCCCTAGTTCCACAGGTAGGTGAGAAGTAAGATGAGGCAAACGCCAATCACAACGCCCATAATTATAGAATCTCGTCGTCGCCTGGATTTGATCATTGCAACGACGTTGTTGATCCCCGGCATTGAATCTAGAGAAAAATGTGGACACCTCGTCAAGTCTTTGCATAGGTCCTTTGAGGTTCGAACTCACTCAATACACCGGTCATTCTTGTATTTATCCCAGCCAGTGATGTACGTTGTCGGCCAAACTCAGCCCTAGTTTCATATGCTTGACTAGAGGAATGATAAGTTAATTGGACGCTTTGACTAGGAAGATCGCGTACTCCAGTAGTTCGTCTGTCATTCGATGCGAACTGTCAATGCGTCCACGCTCAGCCAATAGAGAATCGGCAGCAGAAGATTTATAGGCACTGCAATACAGGATTGTGATGAGTTTGGTACAGCATTGCACTAAGTCGCCTGAGAATAGGACCTACTCAATATCGTTTCGAACACCACTTAGCAGGTTGGCCTGGTCCAGTGCATTCTGCACGTTGGCCTAGCGAGTACGACGGTAAGATGATTATATGAGTGGAATCGCAGGTTATGCCGCACCTTGGTGCGTTTCAGCTCTCTTGAATTGTCCTGGTAGATTTCTCTGTGTCGTTGTATGGCGCGCAGCATTGAAGGTGAGAGGACGTCGGGGTCATTGGAAAGGGCAGAGAGTTGTTCGTTCGTTTCTTCTAGCTGAAGAGCTGCGTAAGGGTAAATTCTGAGAGCACGAACGGCCACGCTACTACACACCTTCTCCAGTAACTCGTCCAATTCTATCTCAAGGTCTTTCCATCGTTCCCTGGACCCACTGGCCTCTACATCCTCGGTTGAACGTGATATTGCAGAGACAATTTGCGAGTACGAGGTGAGTTTGGTATCGAAAAGGTTCTCTAATGACCGGCATTGCCGATGCAGTTGCTCATAGTTGGACATGTTCCCGACGTGAGTGACGCTGGTTAAGGTGCGGACATAATTCCATAAATGGAAACCCCGCTACAACCCCCCGCCACGCGACCAGCCACACGCCCACAATAACTTCAAGCGCTCAACGATTAATACTTGGAATGGTATGCAACAGTACATTGTGTGCTTCATACAACTCCCCGGTAATCTAGAATCTGAACCAACTCTTTGCCGTTTGCTCCGCCGCTAGGCGCTTGGCCTACAAGAAGAACCAATTATCAGTCCCATTGCAAAAAGGGGACAGCTAAGTAGTAGTTCACCTGATTCGCCATTGACCGACTACCCTGCTCAAGGGAATTGAATCGATCCTCTAGATCTCCGAGCATTTGTCTGAACCAAAGTATCAGCTACTAAAACAGCCGGCAGGGTTTGATGGATATCCTCACCCTCTTTCCTCTAGAGCGGAAGTAAGTCTACCATACAGAGTTTGCTGTGTCGAGGCCGCTTGGCCTGCTACCCTAGAAGCTGGTGATGCGCCCTGAGGTTCCTGTGTTGGTGCAACAGCGGGATTCTGAGGCTTGGGCGTTGGGCGATCAGGTCCACCCACTAGAACGTACCGATTCAATGTTAGGGACAATGTGACGAAGGGTCATAAGAAAGTTCAAACACACGTAGCACATCAAGTTGTTCTCCCGTCATAGTCTGATTGCCCAATTTGAACCAGGACCCCAAATATGACTCGGGGGTGACAGACACAGGTTGTGGTGGGGAAGGGACTAGAGGTTTGCTAGTGGAAAACACGACATCGGAGGGGGTGTTTATGCGTCGGAAGTCGAACAGCGTCCCGTAGGTCGCCTCCTGAATCAAACCAGACTCACGATTGAGTGTCCATCCGATGAAGTCGCCGCTTTCATCTACCGATAGAGGCCTAGTGAGACATCATTAGACGGGAGAGAAATCTAGAGAAGCGGGAACATACAGCGGCTGGCGGATGGGTGGGAGTGACAAATCATGGAGGAATTCAAGGTTTGGTAACGAGTACACCAGCGCCTCATCGCTGGCCGTGAAAGCAACTAGAGCGAAGGAACCTATACGTGGTAAAATCTTCGGTTCACAAGATCTTGTAGTATAAGAGAACCCTTACCGAGCTTCTCGACAATTTGCGTACAGAGGACTTGTCCCGCCTTGCTGCTCCATTCGGCCTTTCCAAGACGGTCTCCTGTGACATCAATATAGCAACGGACACCCTTTGCTCCCGCCGCAACGAGCAGGACGTGACCTTCAGAAGAGTGCAGCCCTCTTCTGTTAGCGAGGCATGAACGGCCGGTCTTCGCATCGATCACGAACAATCCTCCAGGAACAGGTTGGCTGGGCGTGTCGATTTTTACAGGCTCTCCCGAAACGCTCCATGAAGAGTCTACCGCAGACTGTTCCAAAGTAAACAAGAACGAGTCACCAGATGTTTTGACTGCAACAAGGCGAAGGCGTAGTTGTCGATCTGCACAAATCTGTGTCACGATCTTTTTATCGTCGCCGTCTACAGCTTGTGCTCACCTGATTCTATAGGACACGCTGTCCAATACAATGACTGATACCGATCCTGTTCAGAATGACCGATATGTACCCCAAAGGAATGTCTCTTTGCTTTTCCATCCGACCTCAGTATGATCCGCGGTTGCCTCGTATCAATAATGACAAGCGAGCCATTCAGGTACGAGACCGCCAGGAATCCAGCATCGGCTAGTGAGATTGACGTGACACCTCCTCTTTTCGCGTCTATCAGCAGGTATGGGACGAACTTGGAATCACTAACGCCCATTAAGTGCGCCAATGAAACAAGCTCCGCGTCAGGCAAGTCCTCTGAGTGATTTTGGTCGTTCGAGCGCAGGCGATACAAGACGACTTCACCGCTAGAAAGCGTGATGGCGTACTCGAGCGACTCTGGTGCAAAGTCGACAATGTTTATCATTCGATTTTCAGAACGCGCAAGTTTTGGAGCAACCCGAGCATCGGTCAACACAATATTGAGATCCACGGTAAGACGGGGGAGAGGGTTAGGGAATTCGTATTCGATTGGATCGGGTCTTGCCTTGGATAACAAGGAACTACTGAGGTCCGACACCTGAATTGTCAAATCCATGTGCGAGGTGATCAGGATCCGAGGCGGTTGATACTGCAGACAGATGTGAATCAAGAGTTGATACAATAGGTACGCAGATTATGTTGTACCTTGGAAAGACTAGCTTCTGCATGAGTCTGCGCGTTGAGATACGCAAAACCAGCCCGAAGGCTTAAAGTTCGTTGAGGGTCTAAGCTCTCTTGAACCAACGTCTGGTAAGCGTCGCGGGAAAGCCGACGAAGTTGCCCATCCAAAAGACCTGTCGCACCGCCCGACAAGAACCCTGGAAGGATAAGACGTTGAGCGTCGTCGTTCAGCTGCATAGACTGGAGGGTCGTTTGGAGGTCGGCGAGAGCATCGTGGTTATCTTCCCCATTCTCTGTGTCACCTTCAGGGTTATCATTTTCAGGGCTAGCTGCCGCTAAGAAACTGGGAGGAGGAAACTGGAAGCCCTCTGTGACGCGAGTACGTCGGGGGCCCTCACGAATGATGAGGATCGCAAACGAATCATGCGTGCCAGATAGTTGTGGTGATTCCCGTGGAACAAGAAGGTAGTCGTGTACAACCCCTTCCACATAGTAAAAGTACGATTTCGAGGGTGTCACCGAGTTTCGCATGGCTTCCCTGATCGTTGGATCAACGGCGGCAGACATGTTCGGTACGGCTGGAGTAGGAGGATTGAAAGCGGGTAGCCAGAAAGTGGTTATGCCAGTCGAGTCGTCGGGGTGTGTCCCACCAAGTACAACAAGAGCAGTGTCTCCTCCTCTGGGATCCGAGGAATTGGAGAAGGAGCACCAGGAGAGTTTGAAAATGGGTTCTCGTTGCGAAGGCCCTGATGGATTTGCTTGGTTCAAATGTTCTTCTAATCGCGTTCCGTCTACGAGGTTCACGTCGATGTCATCCATGGTGCGTACAAGTAGAGGTTGGTCTTCGTCGTCAACGGCCCAGAATGCGATACACCCATCTGCATACCCGACAGCAAAGAAGTGCCCAGTGGGGTGTATCGCAATGCACGTTGCTTCAGGTCTTCTGGGAAGGAGAATATCCTGAATCGTGGTGCGGTGAGTTTTGCGACTGTTGGGTATCACTAGCTATACTCACCGGGGCGCCATATCCGCCACCGCCTGAAGCACCAGGGGGCAGTTCGAGCTGATAGACCCGCGAAGTATTTCGCTCTGTCTAAATCCAGTGAGACCCCACACTCTCCACCAGAACCAGCTCACTCACGAGATCAGACAAAACAATGCCACCTATGAATGATCCATAAATACTAGCGCTAGTGATACGACGAAGAACTATTGTTCTGACCTCCATAGACGATGAAAAGGAAGTTCAGATTCCGAGGGTGCGCTATAACATCCAGTGCAATCCCGCTGGTTATATGCAGTCAGTCGTGAAGAAATGGACGGCTGGATGAACTCACGATGTAGGTGTGGTGATCTCAGGCATTCCGCTCGCGGCCATCTTCTCTTCGTAGAGATTCCATAGATTGGGAATGGTATATGGCGACTTTCGAAGGCAAGCTAAGTCATAGGTTCGAATTTCGCCTGTTTGGAGCGCTATGAATGCCTGTCGTGCAATTTCAATGTGCGTTGCGAATAGACGTGGAAGCGTTCAGATACGAACATGATCATGGTATGGGGATACACCTAACGAGCTAGGTCGATTTCCGTTCAGTGAGTATTTTCGGGGGCGATGACTGAGTCTCTATTCACTTTGCCTGTGCAATTCTTGCGGATGCCTGGTATTTTGGAAGTCCTGGCGTCGACAAATCCCATACATGCAGCTGGCTCTGGTCATCTAAAGCAGATTTTGTTGAGCTGAAGCACAGAGAGCAGGTCATCACCACGCACCAAGGCAGACGATCTTATAGACAGACGAAGGCAGATGAATCGAAGTAACTTTGTGTGCATCTGGGAGCAATATTTTGCACTCTACTCCTGGTCTCCCGAATAGATGTATGGAGCCATGTCCAGTACCTGCAGAAGACGTGCGATAAGAGGTATAAAATGGGAAGAGAAAGGTATGCACGCACCGACGGCTAGCAGCCCGGATATCGGCTCAATCGCCAAAGCTGTAATATTCAACGCGTATTCAAAAACTCGGAGTGACCCTGGTTTCCAGTCCAGAGCATCATGCAGGTCGCTCGAAAGGTCAAGCACGGTCTCTCGATGTTTGAAGAACGACATAGAGAGAATGAACTTCGTCCGAATTGATACACCGTGCGCAGCAGCTGTAATAGGCCAAGTACGGCCATCGCCAAGTCAACGTAAGTACTTCCTCCTATGTCGGGCTATTCAATTTTCGACGACAAAAGTCATATGTAAAAGTAGAAACATATATGTGCATACTACATGGATACATAGGATAGTGCTACACGTAGATAGGAAAGCAACGAGGAAATGCAATAAATTATAACGAAGGTCATGAAGGTCCATCTCCGGTAAAGGTCCTGCCTGGTTGCGATGATGCCCCTCGAATCTTTCCTAACCAGCCGGTCCCGCGTTTGGGTGCTCTTGAGTCTAGCGGGGGAGGCACAGCAGCCATACTGACCGCTCGCGGTGCAGGTTCTTTTGGCGGCAGAACGATGGGTGCT
Organism: Marasmius tenuissimus; assembly: GCA_029532415.1. Classification (NCBI taxonomy): domain Eukaryota; kingdom Fungi; phylum Basidiomycota; class Agaricomycetes; order Agaricales; family Marasmiaceae; genus Marasmius; species Marasmius tenuissimus. The sequence goes on from JAQOTA010000052.1 coordinate 1,949,896, forward strand.
GGAGGAGCAGTCGTGGTACGGTTTCGCACCGGAGTGAAACCCGACTGGATATTGCTAAGTACTCGACGAACCCTCGGAGTTGTACTTTCTCTCGGTTCGGGTTCCCTAGTCCGTTCCGGTTCACTCTCAGTGTTGAACACTTGAGCTGGAATTCTGTCACCAGTCTCAAAGTCGTCCGGTGCTGAACGTTTCCGGCTTGTGGCAGGAGGTGGGGGTGGGTTCAGAACTTCCACACTGCGTCGTTTAGGTGAAGAGGATCCTTTGAAAACCGGCAGTGAGAAAACGCTCTTCTCGGGTGTCTTCGGTCGAAGTATCGAGGCAATAGAGTGCGTCCGGCCACGGCCTGTCTGTGCACTGGGTGGATCCGCGGGCTGTTGTGCTGTAGGCGAAACGACCGTTATGCTTGATGAAGTATCAGAGTGGGTACGAGAGACGGGGGTAGGCGCAATGGGGGGACTTTGAACCGGATTTGCAGGGGGTGGGGGTGAATTGCTCTTCTCCCCCTTATCCGACGACGAAGCTGCTGATGCTTTCGCGGCAGCGAGTTTCGCTTGGAGATTCTGAACCTTTCGCGTCAATGACTCGACCTTCGTTGTCAGTTTCTTATTATCCTTGAGCATGCTAATCCGTCTATGAGCTTTCCAGTCGTTAAATGATAATGAGCCCACTTACTCAATGACGCGGTCGTCGTTTTGTTCAATCTCGGCGCACTTCTTCTTGAGAAGCTCCTCCATCTCATTGTTTCGTTCCTCCAGCTCCGCCAAAGCCTGCTCTAGCTTTGGTTTGGATTTCAAGGCACACAGCTCCTGGTCGACGCGTTTTTGATGGGAACTCTGCATGTTCAACTTGATCTCTGCAGCATTGTGTGCCTTCTCGACAGAGGCCAAATCGTCGCGTGCTTTCTCAAGTTCAGCCTCAAGAGACGCAATTTTGTTCTCGCTACAAGTAATACACGTCAGTATGATCCAGACTCAAGATATGAAAAATTTACCTGTCTTTGTGTTGGCTCTCTTGGTATCGACTGTAGCTCTTGGCTCGCTGGATCTCAGCCTCCAGAGCAGTCATATCGCGTTGCAGTTTGTCCTTCTCGTCCTGCACAAGCTCCAGTTCCGACTGCATCTCTTGAAGCTGGCTGAGAGTTGCCGTCGCCTTTCGCTCGACCTCCTGCATCTTGGATTCCATCTGTTCCATCTGCTCGTTCAATGATTTAACCCTTTGGCGATGGGCGGCCTCCAGACGTGTACGATTGTCGACCTCTTCTTGCAATCGAATCTCGACCTTTGATACTTCTTCCGTTACTCTGGTAGACTTGCGACACTCTTCTTCCAGGCGTCCACGGACTCCCTCTAGATCGTTCTTAAGGGTTGAAATCTCGAGGGCAAGGTCGTCTCGTTGCTTCGTGAGCTCATCGACACTGGAACGGAACGAGGCCGCAGCTGCAGTCTCTGATTGACCCAACTTCTCGATTTGATCGTTGGCATCCGACAATACTGCCTCGAGCTGCAAAATCTTCTCTTCCTGCTCTTCCCGAGCCTCCGCAAGCTCTCCCTCTACTTCATGGCTCTGCTCCAGCTCCTTGGTCATGTCAGACAGTTTCTTCTCCAACGTCTCCCGGGCTTGTACAGATTCCGACAGTTTCTCCTCGTACTCGATCTTTGCAGCGTCATGGCGGGCTTGAGCTTCCTCAAGGGCCGAGGTGGTCTCAACAAGACGCGACTGAAGCTGTCCAATCTCCTCGATGTGTTTCATCCTCAACTGCAGCAGCTCTCCCTCCAGGTCGTTCTCCGCAAGAAGAGCATCTTTCTCGACGATCGCACGTTGGAGGTCCTCAACCGCGGCATGATGGGCAGACTCCTTCTCAGCAAGGGTGGCCTGAAGGGAGGAAAGCTGAGTCTGAAGCTGGACAAGCCCTGATGCCTTCTTCTCGTCCGACGCCCGACTCTCGAAAAGTTGTTGTTCGTAATCCTGACGTACGTCTGCCACCGCCTTGAGATGCAGCTCTGTATCCGATAGCGAGGCTGCCAATCGGCCCTCAACTTCCTTCGCGCTGCGCTCCAGGTCCGCTACCCGCTTCAAGGCAAGATTGTGCTCCTCCTCGACCGTCTGAACTCGCGCTTCAACCAAAGCCTTCCTACCCTCAGCCAGTCGCATCTTGTATCTCCATCTCTTCTCGTTCTCGAACGTCACCACGACAAGGGATTGTATCGAAGACTCCTTGTCTTCTAGTTCCTCTTCTAGCCTTTCAATGTCTTCCTCGAGCTTCTCAATCTGAGCGATTGCACTGTCCCTAGCCTCCCTCGCGTCCGCACAATCCTCGACCATCGCCTCCTTCTGCGATATCAGCAACTCCATCTCCCCGGTCATCTCGCTCAACCTCTCCTCCTGCAGCTTTAGGTTCGTCTCTAGTCTCTTGATGTCATGTTGATGGATCCCAATCTGCTCGTTCCGTCGCGAAATCCTACCCTCAAGCTCTCCAATTTGTCTACGCAGCGCGGAGGTCGCCTCGGTGGAAGACATGCTGTTCAATTGATGGAACTGCAGCGAGCTATATCGTTTCTCGCCTTCCTCCATCTCTCGTTGAGCAGCCTTCAGATCATTGGCGAGGTTTTCGACCTGGAGGCTGAGCGAGTCACGATTCGAGATCATCTCGTTGAGCTCTTCGTCGAGCTCCGCAAGTTCGGCTTTGGTGTTCTCGTGGGCGGCCTCAGTGTCTGCAAGCTTCGACCTCCAGTCCGCCGTTTCAGATTCGAGCTGTGCGACCGCGTCGTCACGTTCCATCGTAGCATCCTCCAAAGAAGATTCGAGACCAGAAGCGTGAGCTTCGGTGGCCTTCAACCTAGCCTCAAGGCTGGCCACCACACTGTCGTTGCTTCGAGAGGGGAGAGCATGTTCTGCGGCGGTAAGGGAATGATCCAGGTGTTGCACAACGACTGAAAAGGCCATGATGGCTTTTCCGAGTCGGGATAGCTGGCCCTCTTTAACGCGAAGCTGGTTCGTGTCATCACCTCGAGTTGCCTGCGCAGAGGACGTAGTAGATGAAGAAAGCGTTGTTATTTGAGATTCCAGGGACTCGATCTTGAACCTTGATTCCATCTCCAGGAACTCCAGGTCGCGCTGGAGAGCATCTCTCTCTGCTCTCAAACGTTCGACGGCGGCCAGAAGACGTTCAGTCCCTTCAATCGCATTTTCATCAGGGTGATGAGGTTGCCTAGAAATGTATCCATAAAGATGAGAACACCGAGACGAGCGACGCCCACGCACCTTTGAAGCTCCATCGCTTCTGTCTCTTGTCGGCGCAGAGCATTCTCCAACTCCTCAATCCGACTTTGCGCTCCTTCGAGCCGCTTCAAAGCCTCCTCCCTTTCTTGCGTGAGCTCCATGTTCCGGTGCTCGGACTCTTTCATCCGCGATAACTCCCCTCTAAGTTGTCGCTCTGCAGCTGCTAGCCGTTCCCTGAGTTTGGGTAGCTCGTGTGAGTCACCCACGAGCCTCTCAAGCGCTTCTATCTTGGCCTCGTCCTCGTCGATCCTCTTTAATAGTTCTTCCTCTCGCCCTTGGCCAACATCCCCGCTTCTCAGATATTCCAACTCCTCATCCTTCTCAGCGAGAGTGGTTTCAAGGTCTTGAATCCGCTTCCTACTTTTCGTTTCTGCCGCCAGCGTCTCGTTATTTGCTCGAACCAGATTTTTCTGGGCTGCCTCCAACTTCTTGTTCGCTTTCTCTGTCTCCGCAACCTTCTGCGCTACAAGAGCGTGGGCTTCGCTCAGCTGCGCCTCGAGGTGGGTGACCTTGATGTTCGATAACGACGACGACCGTCCACGTTGCCGACCTGGAGTAACCGGGACCGCTCTCATCTGTCGCAGAGTCTCTTCCAACTCCTTCACACGAGCTTCCAGCCTAGTTTTCTCCTTCGCTACCAGCGCTGCCCGCGAGCTGTGCTCATCCGAAGTATGGGACAACGACTCTAGCACACTCTCCAACTCCCGCGCCTCCAGACCCTTCTTCTTCGCCTCTTCTTGTGCCACCTTCAGAGCGTTCTGATTGTTTTCAGATACGAGTTTCTCGTTTCGTAGATCTTCAGAGCATTTTGATAGGTTGGTTTCAAGTCGCAACGCTCGTTGAGTTTCTTCGCCTAGCTGTAATGGTTCTTCAACTTCCAAGTCACAAGACCGATAGGTTAGACGAGAGACGGACCTTCCGTAGTGCATCGTCAAAGCTTGCCTTCATTTCATCGAATTCGGCAGCTTTTCTCATCAGCTGCGTTTGTTGGGCAGCTATTCGAGCATCTAGAAGGGCTTTGTGAAGTTTGTGGTGGGTTTACAAATCATTGGACTTACCCATGCTCCCAATCTTGTCTTTGTACGACTGTATTTCTTCAGAGACATCATTTGCCCCAAGAGTATCCAGCGACATAGTTCCAGTCCGTTGTGGGAAGCTGCAAAGAGGTTGTAGACAGCTGAACGACGGGGAGGGTTGAACGTTGATGGTCAAACAAAAACCAAACAAAGCGCGTCTGGCCTAAAACAATCATGTGACCGAGTTCAACGTGACCAGAATCACGGTCACATCACGTCCCATTCTCAGCCAGTTGCCACACGCTGGACGATGAATCGATGAATTCTCTGTCTCCGTAGCTTGTTGACGCGTCGAGCTGGTTTCGGAAGAGACCATTCAGTGAGTTACCCTTGGTATTTTAGTCTTCTGACGTCTCCAGCCGCATAGATTCCCAGAGGACCCTCATGGTCGTAGTCCACCCCAGACTCTACAGCTCTCTACCTACATTGATTCACAGGTTGACCATTCACACAGTGTCCTGCTATCGCAGAACCTTCCATCCGACTCGGGCTCGGTTTACACAAGACTGCTATTTTCTTACCTCCGGTCCTGGACGTCATCAATGCAAGCAAAATCTTCGATCTATTCGGCCCTTGCTTTGTCTGGATGGCATTCTGGCCTTCGGTATTCAAAGATTAATGAACGTGGGCCATTGTTATCTATCGTTCGTTGGGGCCCTTTCCCCGCGCGTATGGAAGTCGATATAAAACATGCCTTGCTCACCGGGGTGCCTGCAAGATGAAATGCATTACCGCCCTCTCTATGACGTTGAGCCCTCTCCCGTCCATCTTCCGAGGCTGAAGAAACGCGGGTTAGAGCACTCGTTACGTTTCTCTGTCGATGCTGGGAATTCTAGCCCTGGGATCTTCAAGCGGGACGTGATGTCAGCCCCTACGCAGAAAATGAGAACAAGGATCGTTCTAGTGCAGAGGTTCATTCGATACACCCAGATAGCTCAGCGTGAGAATCGAGAGCAACGTCGGTGTCTTGCGTTGAAAATCGGCCCAAAACCTGCTAAAATCCGACCAGAAATGGCAATTTTCGGGCGATAATCTCGATCATGATGTCATCATGACGACTCCATACAAGATTATCTGACTCCAAACCGATCAGAAAAGGAAAGCGAGGTAAAATCACTGATCAGAACTTTGGTCGAAGACGGAAGCGCAAATTTTCAGCATAAAAAGCTCACCTCCGGTCTCAAGTCAGTATCGTTCTTCATAACCACCATGTCCTCAGTTACTCCTCACAAAGTCACCCGTACGTCGTGCCATCCATCTCACAAATTTATGTATATTAACGCGTCCCTGCTCAGTCTCTCTCGGTCATTTACCGAGCAAGAAGAACATCAAGGCGCCGTGGCCGCGAACTCCCACTCGTGTACGTATACGCTGCCGTTACGCGTTGACCAGTACTGCTCACCGGTTTCATCGTTCAGGTCGACCCAAACAACCCACCATGGCCAGCATTCAGAGGCTACCACGAATATTCCTTCGCCCACGCTACAATGGCCGCGCGATTGCCTACTATTCTCGGCAAAGCCGTCGACGACACGACGCGAACTTTGAACGAGCAGGCAGATGAGGAGAAAGTCATTGACCTTGTGAAATGTATCGAGCGTATGGAACAGCTCATGTCCGATCTTGGAGGCAATCAAAAATTGCGGCCCATCGTCGACGACGGTGAAGCGGACGTTGCTCTTTGGAACAAAGAGATCGCCAAATATTTCCAAGGTGAGTCGTGTTTGGGCTCGCTTGAGTGATCGAATCTAACGACTATGAAGGCAAGGACTTCATGAACGCACCCTGGCTCTTCGCCGAAGCTTACAAGTACCGCCGCCTACGCGAATGTTTTGCTGTGTCCAAGTTCTGGAACGATTACGACGTCTTCTATAGGCAAAAGGTATGTCTAATACACCTTCTAGACGCGCATATACTCACCTACGTAACAGTGCGACACCTTCTCGCGTTCGGCGGAGGCGGTTTTCGAGCTATCGATGCGGTTCGCCGAGCCATTCTCACTAGCGGAGAACTTGTCTGCCGAAGAAAAGCTCGAGGCTGAGCGTCTGATGTTCCTCGAACTTACCCAAGGTACGTCGTCCAATGTTGTCGGGCTTCAACGTCGTGATTTATGCTCTCCATCCAGTCTGCTTATGGGGTAACTCAACCGACCTTTCTCTCCTCATCAACATGACGGAAGAACAAATCAAAGCCCTCCAATCAACAGGCGGGGACCATCTTGCTGCAACCGAAAAGAACATCCTCGGCAACCACCTTCCCAAACTCTGGGAAACCGTCAAAGAACTCCGCGACAAGACCGGCGGTCGTATCGACTTTGTGCTTGATAATGCCGGGTTCGAGTTGTATTGCGATTGCGTATACGGTGAGATCATTCTAATCGCCCCCATATATGCTGTATTCTGACGCCCTTGGCCAGCCGATTTCTTGATTCAGAGCGGTCTGGCAACTACAGTACACTTCCATGGGAAACGGTACCCTTGGTTCGTCTCTGATGTGACGAGGAAGGACTGGAATTGGCTACTCAACACGATGGTGTACGGACAACTCTTCCCAAAAGCATCCGATCAGGAGAGGGAGTCACTGAGGAGACTCGGCCTCCGTTGGAAGGTGGGACCTGATTATCGCCGCCTTGCAAGTCATCGCTGACTTGATCTATGAAACAGCAATATGAAAAGGAAGGAAAGTGGGTATATGAACAACACCCCTTCTGGTGCACGGGCTACACCTTCTGGAATCTGCTCTCTGAAGCTCCCGATCTCTTCCTCCACCTCTCTCGCTCCGACCTCGTCATCTTCAAGGGCGACTTAAACCACCGCAAGTTGACCTACGATTGTCACGCCCCGGCTAGCACACCGTTCGACATTGCTATCGGTCCCATGGCAAGCTCGGCTGGTGCACCGAAAGTCGCCAGTTTGAGGACTGTCAAGAGTGACGTCGTTGTCGGACTCGGTGATGAGGGTGATGAGCTTGCGGAAAAGCTTGACAAGGAAGAACCTGGATGGAAAATCAGTGGCAAATACGTAACTTCCTTCTCTTCGGGATGTTATATTTCGAGCTGACCCTCTTCCCATATCAGGCTGTTGTACTCCTTTCCGAGGGTCGTCCCGGAGAGAAAGTTACCTTTACATAGAGATTCAGTCGACTGCATTGTATTATTATGTCTGTCATGTTTATGTTTCCTCCGCGTTCCTTTTCTTGGTTGTAGGTTGCCATATGTAAATTATAGCACCATCCATTCCCACCATGTATACTTAGTAGACGCCATTCAATATCACTCGACTTGATATATCATTCAAAGCACGGGCGGTCAGAATGTAATATAATGCTCGAGGGTCGACATTGTACTTGCTACCTATTCACGTACATCAACTCAACTCCATACATCTTTGTGCTCCCGGGCAAAGCTATCGAACGTCTGAGGCGGTTGGCCGGTCACTTTCTCGACGTCCTTGCTGATGGGCAGCTCCCCCATACGCGCAAAGCGTGCCTCGATAGCGGCAAGGAACCCCGCGTACACCTTGGGTGACCCCATCTCAACCATCTTTTTCACCCTATCTTCCTCGCTGAGCTTGACATGTTCAATCTTGACACCCAAGCATGTTGTTAAATTTTCCGCTATCTGAAATTTGAGTGAGTACGGGGTGATGCCCCGAGGGAATGTATGTACTCACCTCATCGTATGTCAACGCCTCGGGACCATCGATTCGATAATCCGTGTTGTGCGGTTTCTCATCGACCAAGCCATGGAACGCAACACGCGCAATATCAATCGCGCTAATAAACGCAATTTTGGCGTCCCCAGTTGCAGTGTAAATCTTCCTCTCAGCTTTGATCGTAGGCAAAAACTGCGCAACGAAGTCTTCCGTAAGGTTGTCTGGTCAAATATTTCAGTCGTCAGCTTGGGCTCGAGACACGGGATGCGAGAGAAAGCAAAAAGAACACATACCCATAAACCAATTAGGTCGGAGGACACAATACTCGACTTTCAAATCCAACAACTTCTGCCAGACCTTCCCAACGTGATGTCCCTCTCCGGGCCCATCAGACCCACCCATAAGGACGAACCGCTTGACACCGTGTTCCTTGACTGCAAGTTCCACGAACTCGTTCACCGGTACGAACGGGTCTTGGGTCTCGGGTGCGACGAGGTAAATGGCTGTTATGTTGGGCCCCTGCTCGTGCTGAAAGGGAGTCTTGTATGTTGATGAATCGCTCCAGTCGAACTTGACAAAGTTGGGCTCGGTCCGCGGACGACGAGAGGTGAGGAGGAAGGGAACCTTCGCGTCCTCGAGGAGACTCGCAATGCGGGAAGAGGTCTTGCCTGTACCGCCTGTGAGTAGGATAGTCATGGTGTGCTGAAAGTTATGGTGTTTAGTGGGCGAATATGAAGGTTACTGTGCAGTGAAGGTGAATTCCATGGTTATAAAGGGTGAACCCAGCTGGTTCTCCTGAGTGAGCCGTTCACTGCCTCTCGGAAGCTAACCGACGGTTCTCCGCCGAACGCAAAAATTGGAAATAAGCAGACATCCAAATCAGCTTAAGGCGACAGTAGCTGTGAGTAAGATTGCGGGGAAATCCTCGTCAAGATCATCTCCCAATGGATTCCGATTATCCTGGCCGACATTCAATTCATTGCTAACAGATTTTTGGCCCTGCCAGCCTGAGTCGTCACCATGCCATTGATTTCGAAGATTCATACGGATGACGAAGGCGTGTACCTGAGGCTGGCTCTGTCTAATACACATCGCGTTTTCCCCAGTAGTCAGCCAAGAGTGGGCCATCTTGAAAATGTCAGGTAGTGGCATATCGTTGGCCGGGCTATACAATCAGGCTGGCGAGTGTCGTCGAGTGAGTGATTCCTTCGCCACGAAAGTAGTGGTTGAGACCTCTTAGTCAGATCCTACGCCTTCTTGACAGACAAAGCTCGGAATTAAGGCCCAGGGGATGACTTATTGCAGTAGGTTGGTGGTGGGAGTGAAGATGTAAGTGCCACTCGGGTTTACATAAAGAGGATGACTCAGGTCTTGTAAGATACAATTCCATGGTACCCACTGGAGCACTTCAAGTTTCTCGCCATGTATACACTCGACGACTCTCAATATCACTAGATTTATCATTTTTTCAAAATACAAATCATAATCGGCACTGAAATACTTGAAGTTCAACATTACACTCGATATCTGTCCACCTGGATTGCATTAGTAGCCCCATACAGCCTTGTGCTCTTGGGCAAAGCTATCGAACGTCTGGGGCAATTGACCGGTCACTTTCTCAACGTCCTTGCTGTGGGGTAGCCCTCCCATAAGTGCAAAACGCGCCTCGAGCGCGGCAAGGAACCACGCGTATGGCCCGGGGGTCCCCAATTCCACCAACTTTTTCACCCGATCCTCCTCGCTGAGCTTGACATGTTCAATCTTGACACCGAGGCAAGCCGTGAACTTGTCCGCGATCTGTAGTTTGAGTAAGTATGAGGTGATACTCCGACTAGAGGATCTACACACTCACCTCGTCGTATGTCAACGCCTCGGGGCCATCAATGCGATAATCCGTGTTGTGCGGTTTCTCATCGACCAAGCCATGGAACGCAACACGCGCAATATCAATCGCGCTGATGAACGCGATCTTGGCATCGCCAGCTGCAGTATAAATCTTCTTCTCAGCCTTGATCGTGGACAAGAATTGCCCGAAGAAAGGATCAACGAAGTTGTCTATCATTCAGACGTTAATTAGGGGGTCACAACACGTCCGTTGAGAGTAAGAAGACATACCCATGAACCAGTTGGGTCGCAGGACGCAGTACTCGACTTTCAAGTCCAGCAATTTCTGCCAGACCATCCCCATATGACGACCTTCTCCTGGTCCATCGGTTCCGCCCAAAAGGACGAAGCGCTTCACGCCGTATTCCTTGACTACGAGTTCCACGAACTCGTTAACCGGTACGAAAGGGTCTTGGATCTCTGGTGCGACGAGATAGATGGTCGTGATATCGCGTCCCTGCTGGAACGGGTTCTTGTAGGTCGACGGATCGCTCCAGTCGAACTTGACGTAGTTCGGTTCGGTCTGTGGACGACGGGAAGTGAGGAGGAAGGGGATCTTTGCGTCTTTAAGGAGAGTCGCAATCTGAGAGGAGGTCTTGCCTGTGCCGCCAGTGAGTAGGATAGTCATGGTTGGCTTGAAGTTGTGGTGTTCGATAGCTGAATCTGAAGCTGAAGGTTGTTGTGCTGATTGACGGTAAATCCCATGGCTGCTTATATATGGCGAAGCCAGCTGGTTCTCCTGGGTGAGCGGTTAGCTGGGTAGAGCTAGGTGGTCCTCCTGAGCGAACCGTTCGTTGGCTCTCGGAAGCCAACCGACGGTCCCCCGCCGGGCGCTAAAATCAGAAATATGCAGGCCTCCAAGGTCATGAAGTTGATTTAGACACTTCGTATAATGGATGATGATCAAGGAGGCCAGTACCCGAGACTAGGCCTGTCCAATACACGTCGTGTTTTGCCCAGTGGCCAGCCAGAAGTGGGACATCTTGTTTGTCGGATAGTATCCTTCGCCGGGTTATACGGTTAGACGGTTAGAAGTTGGGCTGGTCGGGTTAACTAGCAAGTCGTCGAGTTTCAAAGTAAGACCCGGGTACTTTGACGAATACGATGTCTTGTATGACAGCAACCAAGCTGGGGAATACAGGTCATCATGAATTGCCGTAGCAGGTTGTTGGTAGTGGTGGTAGGAGAGTAGAATATTGTTGATGACCAAGGCACGTTAAGCGACGCGCCGATGACCCAGATCTTGTTCGTCCCTCCTTACAAATCCGAGTGAAATAGTTGTACAATTTCATAGTACGTATTATAGTACTCTAAGTCGATTGTATTGTAATACAGACTTCATCAATACAGATGCGCAGCAGGTTCGTAAAGAGTTCGTACAAGCCATATATCATCCTTTGTCGGTGGGCAGCAGTCGTTCAACAAACAAGGTGGCCTTCCATGCTAATCGAGTGCATCCCACCCACCAGGTAGATGTCGGTCATGACTATCTCTCCTTCCATTATTATTCAGACGAGACTGAGTCGGCGAATGCGAGCCCGAATCCCTTCTCACATTTGTGGGCGACCTGGATCCAGACGACCTTCTGAACGGGTCAGAGGGAGAACGCCTATGCGTCGGCGACGAAGACGGGGGAAAGCTGAACGAGAAGGATCGACTGGTACTGGAGCCGGAAGTATTACCGGTATTGCTGTTCTGATTGTTGCTGCTGCTGTTGTTACTGCCTCCACCCATCATCGAACCAAACAGATTTTGGAAGAATCCAGCCCCGCCATGACCATTATTGTTGCTGTTATTGTCTCGATTTCCGGGTGAGCGCGGTCGAGGTGATCCACTCGATCCACCGGGCGACTGGGGAGGACTGGAATGACCCGGTTGCGGTACAAGTTGATGCCTATACATCAAATGATGCATGGTCAAACCGAATACTCTGAGGCGCATTCGTGACTCACCTGCAGACAGGGCATGTCCCGCTTGACTTAAGCCAAGGAAGTATACACGGTTCGTGGAAAGGATGCTTGCACGGCAGTGTGACAATGACCTGTTCATCTGGGTCTTCGGTCCCCAACTTGAATTGTTCCTTACAAACAGCACAATCCTTCTCCAGCATGGGATCTAGGAAAATGATACGTCTGTGAACAATTCCACCAACCAGGAATGGTGCACTATCGACGTACTTCCTTCCGTTAGCACTTCGCGAGGTAAATTACTGACAACGTCCTCCGTAGCAGGAACAGGTCTAGAGGAGTTAGAGTTCTCCATCAACTGCGTGATGATCTGGTCCAAAGCTGGAGGGAGGAGATCATTCAAGAGGTTAATTTCACAAGGGACACGTTTACAACGCACCTTCTTGGTTGAAAACATAGTCGCCCATCCTCCCTCGCGCCGCGGGGTCTCCTCCAGGTAAGTCGGGGAAAGGCCCTCGATGACCGAGCATTGCCATGAGATATTGCGCCATGAGAGGTCCAGCAATCCCAGACCCAGGACCTTCGTCGTTACCGCGCTCGGGTCCTCTTCCGAGATACCTATTAATTGTGAAAAGGTGAACGGACTAGTGAGTAACCAGACTTACTCAGACATGGTCGGAATCCCTCCACCAGGACCAGGTCTTTCCCCTCCCAGCGTCCTCGGGCCACCTATTGATATCGTCCTCGCGCCGGTACCAGACCCACCGCTAGAGAAGTGGAAAGAGAAACTTGAGGACTGCAACAGCTAAGTCAGAACCACAACGACAGTGCATCAAACACAAGTGAATGTACAGGTGAGGTTTCACGTTGAAAAGGAGATGAAGGCCTCTGGCTTCTTTGACCTCCCTCTGCCTGCGGTCTGTTCATCAGGCCTTGAAGGAGTACTGGATCGTGCATGTCTTCGGTGAGCCGATTACAGGGGATGGTGAGTGAGTGCACGCACCGAGAAACGGGTCCATGCCAGGGGGCATATCATCTCCGAGGTCTCCTATATCTCCACGATGGAACTCTCGGGGGTCATTTGTAGGATCTTCGATCTAGATACCGAACGTTCAACAAAGAGTTTGTAGGTCACAGGTGAACAATCGCACAGACTTTTTCGACAAATGACCCTCGACATGATGCGCAAACCGGGTCTGGCATCTATTGAGAGAAAGGTTGGCATCTTCATAGGCCATTCTACTGCGTGTCTACGCACCATGAGAGGCCTCATTTCTGCGTTGCACTGTACCCCATCGATCACTCAGCGTCGGGCAGCAAGATAAAGAACGGAGACGCACTTGATGACAATACCACATAGGTTCCCTCGATGCCATGTTATTGATGAGTTCGTTAGGTTGGGTATCAAGTTAGAGAAAGAGATGACTAGGAGAGAGATGATGAGAGTAGGAAGAAACGTTGTCCAAGCCCGCTGCTTGCAGACTGTGGTGAAGCAGTGCCGCCGGCATTCCCGGCTACGGCGATTGTGTGTCACATTGACGTCACGCGTACTGGTCCCAACGAGTCAGCCACTGGGAGCCTCCTCGGAGCGTGTTCAAGCTTCAGGTTTGAGTTCAATTCAAAAACACTCTATTGGATCAATCTATTCTCAGTTTGCGGATACGCACATGGAAGTAGGTACAAGCAGTCATTGCTACATCTTCCCAGCGTGCGACCTCAACAAATAGTTCCGACCCACCCAGGAGAGAAAACTCTTGGAAAGCATAGGTCTAGTAAGGTCACAAGGACGTCCACGGTCATGCACCCTTTCAGTAGGTAGGACTGAGGCTGGAGGTGAGCAAATTCGGATAAGATGTTCTGCACGCGCCCTACCTACCGATGGGATGTAGGCCCGCGTCCGTGGCAGTCCCGGTAACCCACTTTCCCCCTGTGCAATGCCAATCCAGAGAGCCCTTCCTACAAACTAGGATGGCATCTACCTTCCAAGTTTCAAGTCCAGGTCCTCTCGCCTGAGGATGTGCACCGCAACGCCAACGAGCATGCCAATGAGGTGCTCGATGACTTGAAAGATATGTACATGATCAATTCATCGCGAAAAGAAAAACCCGAATGCAAATGAGCTTCCCTGCCTTGTATTGAACTCAAACTGTAGTTGGCCTGGCTACGACGATAAGAAACATGGCTTGAAACATCCCATTCGGGGAGGTTCTTTAGGTCGTATTGGACGAAAGAGTCGGAACCCACAACGGAGGGACAGGACTCGTGGAAGGCCATTCGGGAAGCTGCGCTGCTGCACCTACTACTCGAAACGGAGAACTTGAAGTACACTGGAGAGCGCGGAGGTTCGAAGCCCGAAGCTGAAGCACCGTCGTTGCTTATCGCAGGGTACCAGCTAAACTTGGTTTAAAAGAAGACCGCGTGGTGGTAGAAGGTGGTATAAAAAGACAGGGAGCTATAGCCAAGCCCTGGTGATTCACGGCCAACAGCGGCCAGCCATCTAGATAAATCGGGCCACATACCTGCCGAAATGCCCGCGAACGTGAAACCTCTCTGGACGGAGAGCCCGTCAACTTAGATGGCATTGGACAGTACGGTGTTGGGTTCTGACGTCGGAGGAAGCATCATCAGCGAGTCCCAGAAGGTTCGAGCGACGAGAGGCGCCGAGCTTGCCAACCATGTGAAGGAAAATGCGAGAGAGTCAGGTGTTGTCTTCGCAATATGGGATTCTGCATGATTCATTGCCTTGGACTGGAGGCCTAACTCGAGGACTTGAGCGATTCGAAGCTTCAGTGACCATACAGATACGGCGAGTTTTAGAGACGGAAGTCGGATAGTACGCCTTGAGTACGCCGATTGTGAATTCCAGGTCTGTATAGGCGGTGGTTGTAGTTGGACAAGGAGGCGCCCTGGCAGTGGCCGGTCACTCGGATCTAGCGGTCCGGATCCTCGGGCGGATATCACGTTTACGTTTACGAACACGGTTACCCCAGGCTTTCGCCCATCAATTCTCCTTGACCTATTACCCCCATCTTCCCCAGAAACGGTGAGTCTTTGATTCTGTCTTTTCTGTCTTTTCTGTCTTTTCTGTCTTTTCTCCGTGATGAACACTTGGTTCCCTATTATACGAGGCATCCAATGCCATGAGATCAAACACCGGGTTTTCCTGACATTCTTTCTCTGTTTGACCTTGTTCACGGCAATCTTGATACTGACTTCATTTAATCGATCCAGGTGCGGGCTGGCAATGGAGAAGGAGCAGTATAAACTCCTTCTACCGACGGCGGTTATACTATATACCGTCGCTCATGACATCCTCATCTCTGTGAAGCTGCCAGTCCCCAAAATAGTACAAAGAACCTGGATTCTCCTGACCTCTCCCTTCCGCAACTTTCTCTACCTAGAAGACCTCGCGGAACCAGTGAAGAAGCTTGATGGATCACCCATTGCGACTATTCGCGCCCTAACTATCCTTCCCCTCGTCCAATCTATCGGCTGGTTAAGCTGTTTTGTATATGCTTGTGTCTCCCGAGATGTTCCAATGATTATTCAATCGTTATTGGTGTCAATTACCTGGGTGCGAGAATTGAGTTGTGAACTGTCGATCTTTGTGTTGAATAAGATGTTCGTTCTTCGCAGGCATACGCGTGCGTCAGGAACGTGGTCCGACCACCTGCAACACCTCCATACCTTCTCATTCTTTTCGCAACGATCCACTTGCTATGGCCAGTCATTGAACTTTCGACTGGTGACAGTACAATTCAACGTGACGCAGCGGCATGGGCAGTGATGATAATAAACATACTGGTCCCAGCAGCTTTCGTGTGGATTGCTGGAACTCTTCCTCTACGCGTCGAACAACCCGGTCTGAAAGTAGCCGGCCATGGCACGGTTTGTACAGGCATTCGTTCCAATAAATGCGTACTGACCTAGCTACACGCACAGGTTCCGTCTGTTGAAGAAACGTGTCCTGAAGATGGGGTGACCTTGTGGACCTGGTCTACCTTCACCTTCGTTGAGCCGATCTTCGCGATAGCGACGAAGCGAACTCTGAACGACACCGACGTCTGGAGGCTATCCCCCTTCTTCGGCCACAAGAATCTGTTCAATAAGTGCCTCGAATACCGCGCAAGGTACTGTAGCAACGTCCTTTCGAAAAGTTTCAACTCGTTAATCATTTCCCATTCAGATACCCGTCTCATTCTCTTCTTCGGTTTTTGCTTTCGTCGAACTCTCTTGATCTGATTCTTGACGTGGTATTGGAACTCTGGAGTGCTATCGTTGGTGAGTCTCGACGCCGAACTCGGGGTGCTCTTGCTCATTGCGGTCATTCTGCTTCAGGTTTCGTTC
The DNA here is from genome assembly GCA_029532415.1 of Marasmius tenuissimus. Classification (NCBI taxonomy): domain Eukaryota; kingdom Fungi; phylum Basidiomycota; class Agaricomycetes; order Agaricales; family Marasmiaceae; genus Marasmius; species Marasmius tenuissimus. The sequence continues at coordinate 1,966,042 of JAQOTA010000052.1, forward strand.
CTCCCTATGCCCTGAAGCAAATTTTATCGATCCTGGCCGCGGGTTCATCTGAGCCCAAAGAAAAGGCTTACTACTGGGCGCTCGTGACATTTATTGCCCACCTTACTTTCGCTCAAGTCGACCTTTTCCAGCAATGGCACACTCGACGATGTTATGAAAGGACCAGAGGGCAGTTGTTTTGTGCCATCCACTACAAAGCCTTGAAGCGACAGGATGTCGCTGGCAAAACGAAGAAAGACGAAGAGGAGGAGGGCAATGCAGACCTAGGGAAGATCGTGAACTTGATGCAGTAGGTCGAAGCCATTTCTTTGCACAATACGTGCCATTGAAACTGTTTTTTGCAGGGGAGACACCTACGCGGTGGCTCAGCGCTTTTGGGAGTTCTCAGGCTTGTTCGCCTCCCCTGTTCGCTTGATTATAGCCCTCGTCTTCTTATACAAGTACGAACAGTTCTAACCGGCTCTTCGTGAAACGAACTTACTGACTGGCATGTAGCATCATGGGATGGACCGCTCTATCTGGCGTCGTTATCGTCTTACTCGCTTATGTGGTCAACTACCCTCTCGCGAAGTATAACATCTACGTATGTGGTAATCGCCCGACTGCGCCCGGGATGTCCGTACTCAGATCGAATTACAGCTGACAAGGAAAAGTTGGAAAGCGAAAGATGCGCGGATGGGTATCGTCAACGAACTTCTGCAGAATATTCGCTTCCTGAAGTTCTATGGTTGGGGTATGTACCAATGCCTACGACGTTGATGATATTCCAGCTAACGGAAGTAGAAAATCACTGGGGCCGGACTACGAATGAGCTCCGTGAGGATGAGTTAAGGTGGCGCGTCAAGCAGAACGTTGTCGACACACTGATCACATTCATCTGGTAAGTAGTCTTGTGAAGGGAAAACTCTGGCCAACATACTAACTGACGAGCGCTCGGGCAGGACTTGGATCCCATCTGCCACAGCTCTCATCTCTTTCTTGTGCTACACCTTGATAGCTCGCCAACGCCTCACTGTTTCTGTGGCATTCACTGCGATTGCACTCTTCTCGCAGCTACAGGGCCCAATGACCGAGATTCCCGGCCAAATATTTGCCCTCCTTCACGGTATGCAGTTCACCCGAAGATGATCGTTTTCTTGTTCCTCATTCATTGGCATTCAGCTTATGTCTCGATGCAGCGTATCGAGCAGTTCCTCAAGGAAGATGAAGTACCGGACTGGGCTTCTACTCTGAGTGGAACAGTTTCCAGCCAGGAAGGGTCTGAAAGCAAGCTTGGATTTGATAACGCGACGTTTCAGTGGCAGGCACCTCCCAAGGCAGCTTCTACTCCCGAAGGCTTCACATTAGGACCGCTCGACATGATATTGCCCGAAGGCCAGATCACACTTGTCAGTGGGCCCACGGGATCGGGTAAAAGTGCCGTACTGGCTGCCTTGTTGGGAGGTGCGTTGTTGCGGCTGCATTTCTCCCTACGCGCGTTTATCGACCTTTTTTCTCAGAAATGAGCTGTGTTTCCGGCTCTGTGTACATCAACAAGGCGAACCACCAGGTTGCTTATTGCGCCCAAAATCCATGTGCGTGTGTTGGTCTTCGTACGATACCTGCGACTTAACATTGTTTCCAGGGCTTGAGCACGCGACCATTCGGGACAACATCGTTTTTGCCTCCAGTTATGGGTACGATGAAGCAAGATACGAGGCCGTTCTCGAAGCTTGTGCATTGAGACGTGACCTGGATGTGTTTGACGCCGGGGACCTTACAGGTATGATCCACATTTGTGCTCGAACCTGCACATGACCTAAGTGTGTGCTATGTAGAAATTGGTGAAAAGGGCATCACTCTATCGGGAGGCCAAAGAGCCAGGGTAGCGTTGGCTCGAGCTGTCTATTCTCAAGCGAAGGTGGGTTCCACAGGGTTTACCCAGGTCATGACACTCATTTTTGTTCTAGTACATTCTGTTAGACGACCCGTAAGTGGTTGCCCAGAGCTGCTCTGAATAATCCTCACCCACGCCCCGTCAGCCTCGCCGCCGTGGACATGCACACAGCTCAACATCTGGTGGAAAAATGCTTCTCTAGTGAATTGATGCGTGGGCGCACAATCGTCCTCGTTACACACCACATCAGTCTTTGCCTGCCTATCTCGGCGTACCTGGTCGAGCTATCGCATGGCAAAGCGATCAGGCAAGGACGCATCGACAGCTTCGAACAACGGGAGCTGCAGAAGGTCATTGAAACTGAAGATGAACCTTTTGTGGAAGAAGACCCCGTGGAAACCAAACCGGCACCCGTCGAACTTAATGAGGCAGACGGAGAGGATGCTCCCACGGCTAAGCGCAAGGAGGATGACTCAAAACGAACGAAGGGAAAACTAGTAGAGGTTGAAGCCCGAGCTGAGGGTCGCGTCTCGATCCATACCTACATGACATACATCCGTGCCGCGGGGGTTTGGTCGTGGCTCATGACCCTCGTCCTGATGCTCTTAATTAGAGGCATCACCATAGGCAATCAAGTGAGTAGAGAACATTTACAGTTTAACTTTGTTCTCCTATTCTGACTTTTCTTAGTTCTACGTGGCTGCCTGGGGACAGGCTTACGAACGAAGCGAAGTTACTCGTCTATACACCGTCCTTTCCCAGCCCTTCACTACTCGTGCGATCAAGTACCCTTGGGATGACTTCCCATCTCCGGATGTCGACGTGACTCCATGGCTTTTGGTTTACTTCTACATCTCGCTGGCAGGAGCCTTCGCCATACTCTTCTACATTGCCTTGGGGTACTATGCAAGCCTGAAAGCCTCGCGTTCTCTCTTTTTCTCTCTTCTTATACGTCTGACCCGTGCGCCGGCACGCTTCTTCGACATCACTCCCATTGGTCGAATCCTCAATCGATTCACAACCGACATCAACACGATCGACGGAGCCTTGCAGAACTCGGCCAGAAATTGTCTTTCTGGTTTTCTCAACTTCATCGCATCATTCCTGGTCATACTGGTGGTACGTGAGCCTGCCCTTGTATGAATTCCACCCGGCTAAGACACAGTGAACCCAGGTCATTCCTCCTTTCGCCCCAATAGCACTCTTCATCGCATGGTTGTATATCCGACTAGCGCCGCCGTATATCCAGGCTTCTAGAGATCTTCGACGATTGGAATCAATCTCTCTCTCTCCCGCATTTGCTGGTTTTGATGAGCTGCTGCGCGGTCTTCCGCATGTACGGGCATTTGGTATGGAAAATCGATACCAAAACGCGTTCTACGGCAAAGTATGTCGGAATCTCGGTGTTTCGTGACTACTCACTAATCCAACCCGAAGGTCGATAAATTCCAATCCTTTGATCATGTCTACGTGCGTTGCTTCAAAGCACATCGTTTCTGCCGGCTCTTTGCTGATTTGTTATCCTCTTAGTGGCTCGTCAACTGCTGGTTACGATGGCGATATGATTGTCGGTGTTTCCGGTCTACTCTTTGCGAGCTACTCACATTCATCTGAAACCCGAAATATCCAGGTCTCGGCTCTGTTGTGGTCTACGCTACATCTCTGTTCGCGTTGTGGTTGGATGTCAGCGACGGCTTCGCCGCTATCGTCATCGTTCAAGCAGGTGTTTTCGCTGACGCCAGTCGTCAGTTGGTAAGGTCAGTGTCCTGATTCTCGCTATTGTCATACTCTGTCCTGAAATTGTTGTACAGGGTGGCCGCCCAGCTGGAGCTCGATTTCAATAGCGTCGAGCGTGTCGTCGAATATCTGGATGTAGCACAAGAAGCTCCAGCCATCATCGAGTCGCGACGACCGCCAGCATACTGGCCATCGAGCACTGGAAGACTCATTGTTGACGATCTCACTGTGAAATATGCGCCTCATCTTCCCGCGGTTCTTCGTAATCTCACCTTCGCGGTTGAACCTTGTGAGAAAATCGGAGTTGTGGGACGTACAGGGTCAGGTATGCATGAGCATTTGCCATCGAAAATCAGTCGGTGCTCATCATAATTTCCATAGGCAAATCTACTCTGGCCCTATCGCTCCTTCGAATGGTCGAACCAGTCTCGGGAGGGATCGTGTGAGTTCGCCAACAATGTTCACAGGACCAGGCCCACTAATCGGTTCCGACAGCATGGATGGAATTGACATCTCTACCATCGGTCTCGAGGACTTGAGGACACGAGTTGTAGGTTTTCAACCCATCTCAGTGCCCCCCCAGTAACTCACTCAATTCTGCACCTGTCTAGACGATTGTCAGCCAAGATGTTGCCCTATTCTCCGGAACTCTTCGGACCAATCTCGATCCATTGGGCGATAATAGCGATGAGGACTGTATCGACGTAATGAAGCGTTGCCACCTTCTCTCCGTTCTGGACCACAAGGGTGACCTCACTGAGCGAGATCTGCTCGACCTCCCTGTGAGCCAAGGTTCACTCAGTGGAGGAGAAAGGCAGCTCGTTGCGCTCGCGCGGGCCGTTCTGAGGCGTACGAACATCATCATCATGGACGAAGCCACATCTCAGATTGATAATGACCTCGATGAGAATGTGAGTTGCATGCGCAGGGTTTTTACCTCCGCTGATGGACTTACGCCATTCCAGATCCAAAAGACCATCCGCGAAGAATTGTCCTCGGCAATTGTGATAACCATTGCTCATAGACTGAAGACTATCATCGACTACGACCGTATCCTGGTACTCGATGATGGAGAAATAGCAGAGTTTGGGAAGCCACAGGAGCTGCTAGCGGCTCAGAGAGGGTTGTTCAGGGAAATGTGTCGCAGAAGCCCTGATTGGCCCCTATTTGCCTCTCTGGCGACAGATTTATCTGGATAGGAATATTCTGATGTTATTTTCTGGACGATACGTAGTCCGTATTACTGAGAGCTGACTGAGGACACAGGGAATCACTTCGAAACTGTCACTGACCACTCTAACCATGATATATTTCCGAAAAGACACGATATATATTACCTCTAGCATTATTCATGGTCTACCGAAACAAACACCCTGCTTTGCTAACTTCGTCAGAGGTACACAGCGACGCCTTAGACCTCGGGTCTGTGAGCGAAGGGATAGTCCGTGTACCCGGTGGATTCGATACTTCCGGAGAAGTAGAACGTCGACCTCTCGTATGGCGTCAGAGAGATGTTATGCTTGAGGCGATACGGTAGGTCGGGCTGTTTGAGAGGGCTGTCAAAGCAAGACCATGCTGACAGAGTCACCACGCACATTGGAGATGAACCACCGACCGTATATTGCGACAAGGTCACCTTTTTCGTCCGCAAATGCTGTACCGGAGACCAGATCGTAGGCACCTGCAGCGATCCAGCGTCGCCCGTTCTCGACCTCGTTTCCTCCAAGGCCTGACATCCAAATCTCTCGAAGTGAATCATTACTTCGATTCGTCACCATCGCCTCGGCCTCAATTCCATCTCGGACCCGTGGCTCGGTAAGAATGTATGCGAGAGTGGGGTGCGCCTGTTTGAGCTCTCTGACGAGGTGCGAGTAAGTTGGCAGGGGATCTTGGACGTGAGAATCCGTCGAGTAGTCCCACGTCTTGTGAGAAAGCACTCGAGCACCCACCGTTGTAAGTGTTCCAGGAACTCAGCCGCAGTCCTGTCTTTCTTGGACCGATGGCTTTCACAACGGCGTCAACAACCTCCAGGGCGAACCTCGTTCGGTTCTCCGGGTTCTCACCATATAAATTCGTTCGCTAATTGGACTTCTCCTTGAGGAACTGTTCGATCAGATACCCATTGGCTCCATGTATTTCGACCCCATCGAAACCGGCTTTGTAGACCGCATTCTTCGTTGCCTCTGCATAGTAATGAATGAAGTCCTTGATCTCATGTATTGTCATTGGACGGGGACTTTCTGCCCGTCCCGTGATTGAAATGTCCAGTGATGGTACTGTATAAGAGTACGATCGATCCTCAGACCGCAGCTACTCAGAATCTGCGCCGCGACAGAAGATGTAAGTTCCTTTCTGGCGCACCGCGTCTACTATCTATAAATTCGTCAAGTTCCTCTGTTGGTGCATGTAGTAATGATGTTATACGCTCACCCCTCTCCACGCATCGATTTGTGCGTCTGGCCAGATTCCAGGAACATGAGAAAGTCACGGGCTCTTGGATGGATAAATGCCCCTTTCGCGATGAGTAAGGTTCCCAGCTGGCTCCCGCGCTGAGAGTAATATTCCTTCACGAGGGGCACAAACGGTATATGGTCCGCGCTTGCACGGAATCTTGTAGGGGGGGCTAGTACCACTCTATGGCGCAGATTGAGGTCGCCAAGCTTCATGGGCTGAAACAGCTGGGACTTAGACTGTGTCATGTTGTAGAACAGGAACGTTGAGGATGAGTATGTTAGAGGGAGCAGCCATGTAGGCCCGGCATTATATAGCAGGCAACGAGGTATTGAGTTTTTGTTTAGACGGGTGTAATCTCTCGGCTGCCACCCTCCGCAAGTAGTAGAATGACTTCCGAAATAAAGTAAGAGTGAGTAGTGAGTTTTGAAGGGAGGTTTGATACCACTGATGCGGGAACTAACTTGGGAGGTGCCGTCGGGTAGCTATTGGGATGGTGTACAGTAGTCGACGTAGTTTGACGTTTATACAACTACGACTCGCTCTGAGTAAATTCAGTCAGCACGGAGCAGTATCACGGAAAAGACAAGACAAGATTCCGCCTTACCATCGTCATCCTGATTGGGACGACCGGAAGCAAGTTTGCTCTGTAGCACAGTGCACTTGTGCCGGCGGATCTTCAACATTGAACCTCCGCCGGCTAAGGCCGTAGGGACCAGCGTGGGCCACGCGACTGCCACTGTAACATGGTCAAGAGAAATTCGCCTTCCTTCGCCAGAGTTCTCCACCAGGACCCGGCCTCTTCAGTTCTGTTATGTGCAACGAGCTCTTTTTCCTTCTGTCTCTAGGCTTGGTGGCTCTCTGCTACCCACCTCAGCCCTATGTCTTCCCTCATCCTGAATTACCTGGCGTTCTCGGGAATGGATTGGATGACCATCTATCAACTTCTCAGATTCAACTCGCTCACTCTGAACAGTCCTCGCGCCTTATTGAGTCCGTCCTTCATATTATCACGAAAGAAGAACACAAAGCACTCGCTCCGATTACAACGACCTCGTTCACCACCCATTCTGTCATTGGATCAATTCCATCGGTACCCGCGAGTTCTACTTCCATCTCAATCCATCCGTCTGGTCTTCCGTCGTCTATAACAATCTCTTCACTCACGTCTCAACCTAGTCTCCTCGCTACTCCCACAGCTACGATCACGGATAGGAATGCTGTCACGAAAGCTCCTTCAGGAAACGGAAAGGAATGGCGCGTCACTTTGATCCTTCTCGCCGTTATTGGAGGTATTGTCGGCATTGTCCTCGTCTCTACTTTCTTTAAGAGTATCTGGAGATTTATACGCGAGAAAACTTGCTGTCGGAGTGACGCCGTCGAAGAAGATATGGTTCCTGATTGGCACGGGGGCAGCTGGCAGTTCAAGATCGCGAATGAAGAGGGAAATCGGTATCCTATGCCTGGGACAATGGAGACCTCACAGGTTTACGCAGAGGCTTTGCATAATGAAGTGCTCGAGCCGCCATCCTTACCCCCTCGCTTGGCTGGGCTTTCTCCACCACCACCACCTACTTCTGCTGCGGCTACGATTCAACCTTACTATCAGGGCCCCTTGTCCAGGCATCCCAGTACCCGGACTTATGAAGAACGAGGGCATTTTGTACCTACACCTATGCTATTCTAGTTGGAATGGAGGGACCATAAGACAAGGCCGCAACTCACCTCGACCATCACTTCTCTGGGGTTCAACATTATTGCACGTCGGCGTTGTACTTCAACGCTCGAGTCCTCACATGCTATCGATACGTCCCTTCGCTACGCCGGGCTTTAGCTCAAACTTCCTTCACGGCCACTAAACAATAACTATCCTCATCAGACATGGCTACGTACCCAAATATCCTCATGCATTACATCATGAAGTTCCCTGTCGATATGTATATTGATATTCACCAATACTTTCCGTCTTATCCACTCCAGGATAGCCGTGGGTCCCCGCACTTGGGTGATGCAGGACTCCGCCCGCAGTGGGCATACGTGCCCAATCGCGAAGGGATGTGGTGATTGAAGACGTACTCAAGTACATCGGTAGGTGGCTGCTCTGACTGCCGGGGCCCGAAAGGTAAATCGAAGGTACATTCATTTACGAGAAGTACGGTGGCTGGTCCGATCCGCAGCGCCGTCATGGCGTTCTACTCTTCTCTCGAACGAGAACAGGCGTATAATTAACGGTTCAGATAGTCCGTCGTGAGACTCCACTCACCCTCAGAAAAACATTTGCAGCTCCAGCCTTCCCGCCGCAGTCTCTTGGCAGGATTGTAGCTGATCATTACCATTTCGGGGCTGTCTGGGGCTTTGACTAACAGCGCAGGGTCAGTTCGCGCTGGTTAACGGGGTACTTTCGTATGCTAGCAATACCTCTGTACTTCACCGCGTAGAGTGAACAACTTCGCAGAGAGTACGGGTTCGGGTTGTGGAGACTAATCACCATGGTGTAGATGCCGCATCGAACGAACGCTCCAGCAATTCAAAAAAGTACAAATCTAAATTTGAATTATTGCCACCTCCAGACTCCAGTCCCAAAAATGGAAACTCTCCGGCGTCAGTCGGCAATGACAGCATTGCCTTCTCCTTGCGCAGCCCCTTCAAAGTTCTTTACCTTGGACCAGTTTGCACTGGTCATCGCAACTTCGTTCTCTCTTTTCTTCATCCATCATCAACCTTTTTTTCCACATTTAGCTTAGGTTTTTCTAAGCTTTTCCTCATCTCTTCGTCCTCATGGGCTGCATTCGACCAGCAACCCCAGGTTTCATCGCAACACTCACTGCAACCATATTGCTGGCAATAGTTTCATTCTGTGTTCCCTATTTCAAGTCGGTCTATTTCCTGAAGGCTGCCACTAGTGTTGCGGGCCAGAATGCAACGATAACGTTCGGAACACTTGGATATTGTCTCGACCTGAATGGAAACGTTACCTGCTCGAAGCCCTCGGTTGGCTACGAATTGGGTGAGTTTTGCTGGCTTTAATCTCTTTTTGGGCCGTTCCAACTCAATGAATTATGGATCAGATATCAACAGTTTGGTTGGCAACAACACGAGATTCGAGATACCTGAAGTCGCCGTAAAATGGTTGACCTACGCCTTGGTGCTCCATATCGTCGCCCTCGCCTTTTCAGCAGGTTCTGCCCTGTTTGGTCTTCTTGCCCACGTCCGGGAGATGTCAATGATGTGCTGCAGCACTTGCGTCTCCGGGTTCGCCGCCGTCGCAGCGATGCTGGCCTTTATCTTCGATCTCGCCCTTTTCTTCATTGCCAAGTCCCGGATCAACGCTGTTGGTAGTGCGACTATGGGAAACGCGATATGGCTCACCCTCGCAGCATGGCTCCTCCTTTTCTTCAGTGGATGCTTCTACACTATAGGAAGATGCTGTATTTCCAAGCGGAAGCCAAGGAACGATTGGGATAAGCATAAAGACACCGAGTATGGGCAAGGACCTGGAGGAAGCAGTACCTCTCGAGATATGTATGCCGACCAGATGCGCATGGACGCAATCAAAGCAGAGAACGATAGGAAGACGAAGCAGAAGGAAGTTGGGTTACCGGCGTTCCACGAGAGCCAGCCACTCACAGCGCGCGTCGATGGTGACTCTGTCTACACCGACGAGTACCGTGACAGCGCTCCGACATCCCCGACGACCGCCCGTAAAAACAGCAACACTGGTGGTTATGCTGGTGGGGGTTATATGCAACAACCAGCCAGTAACAGAGCGGTTGATGAGTACTACCGCCCTACCGACACCGTCGCCGCTGCTGCCGCTACCTCGTACCCTCCTCAGCCTCGCAGACAGGAGAGCTCTCATAGTTACGCAACATCTAACTATCCGGCTTCCTCTCAACATGTGGCGTCGCCCCCTCCTATGCCCAACAATCAGTATCTGGCAGCGGGACAAACAGCAGGTGCAGGACGAGACTATGGTCACACAGCGGGTGGATCAGCATGTGCGTCGCCTCTCTAATTGCCTGCCGCTCATACTGACACTTTTCCAATTCAACAGATTACTCTACTCACGAGCAACAACCCACTTCCTACTCGCAGTACGACCCCTATGCTGGGCAAGCAGACCCTTACGCTCGGCCCTCTCCTCAGGCGTATAACTCTCACGCGACGTCATACTACACTCCTGCTGCTACGCCAGGAGCAGGTCCCGACCGAAGCTACACGCTAGGTGGCGATGGATACGGCCAGAATTCTGTACCGCCCCTTCAAGAGCGATCTCCATCAGTACCTACCATACCCGACCACCCCACCACGGCTGGATATGTGCCTTACAGCACAGGTTCCCCAGCACCGAGCATGCCCAAGGCAACATCCCAGTCCCCTCAATACGACGATAGTCCGCCTGGGTATGATCCTGGAACTGGTAGTGTCCAGGGAGCGTGGGGAAAGCACTAATCCAGCTTCCTAATGATTTTATTTATCCACAACGCCAGCTGTAGGTGTATATATCACGAGCAGATACCTCTCTTTCCTTGCTCTTGTACGGACTTTACTCTGACTCCTTCACGATAATAACTATGTTCTTGCTAAATGCCCAAAAGATTCAACGAATCGAAAGACATCTCTTGCGCGATGATCAGAGTTCTTCGAGGGACTTCTGCAGTCGTTCTCGAGGGTTCCCGAGAGGCCCGGTAGTCAGGAACATAGAAAGGAAGTCGTGCACTATGTCCGCGGCTGCAATCCCTGTGATCTCGGCATGGTCGTATGAAGGTGAAACTTCTACGACATCGGCGCCGCTTTTCGAAACATTGAGAAAAACCGTCCTTTGAGCGGGCGTTACGGCAAGCACTTACACGAAATTGAGACCTGCGAGCCCTCTGATGATACGCTTGACCTCCCGGGTGGTCCATCCCCCTGCTTCCGGTGTCCCGGCTTCACATAGCAACAGATGTAGATCAGCAGAGTAAAGGAAACCTATGTGGATCTGCAACTCACTTGCAGGCGCCAGTCCAGGATCTGCACCATAAAGCGGCAAGGATCAGTTTCGTCCAGTGAATCTCAAGTCGTCTCTACTTGCCTATCACATCAATATCCAAACTGTCATGATTCCAATCAGTGTTTCAGGTGCATAGGAAAAAGGGATATTAGGAGATCGGCACTTGTCCTCACCTCAAGTACACGGGGGTATTTCCCACCCGATCGCGAATGCGATGGATGATTTCGTCCACACCGAGATCGTCGATGTCGTCTGTTGAGATCAACTGGAACCCGACTTCTTGATCGTTTTCCAGGTCTTCGAGTCCCTAGACAATAGGAAACAACACCTTCGGTCAGAGATAATGAGCTTTCACTATTCAGTTCCTCACATACCGCAAGCTTGCATCGGATCCCCGCATGAATGCTCTGGTTACTCATAAGACCCTCTTCATATGCGAGATGGAAGAATGTGCCGTGGGTGACACGAGATTGGTCGGTAATTGAGCCTGTATAGCCTGGCCAGGTGTCCTACGTGAAGAACCATGATTAGAAGAAGTAAGGAGCTTGGGTAAAACTCGTCTCACCAGATGCGCGTCGAAATGGATCACGGATATGGGTCCATGGACCTTGTGTAGGGAGCGAAGGATGGGTAATACCTAGATGTTTGTTTGTCGGTGAGATGATCATCCCTCGAGGCCGGATCATGCTGGTAGCTGACTTACAATTGTATGGTCACCTCCCAGACTGTGGATGACGACAAATTCAGATGAAAGAACGTATAGATCACGGTTGAGCACGAAAAGACAAACCTAACGATCCTGGGGTGTCCCTTCTTAGTCGCACTCAACTCTGGATTGGCTTTCTCGGGGGTTGCAATAGGTCTTTTTAGAAGGGTCGAATACGCGACTTCCATCTGGTCCACAGCGAGGGCATTGTCGAAAGGATTGATTGGAATCTTCATAACACGCGACGCGTTTAGTTCCTGTACCAGTAATGTCGTCCGAAGAAGCAGACTCACATCCCCACAATCAATCAGCTTGACACCATCGTTATAAGGGTCTTTGTTCCATGCCATAGTGAACGCACGACCCGCTCGCTGCCTTCGACTCCCAGATCGAATAGCGTATGGTCCGAACCGAGCACTAAATTTCGTCCCTTTCTAGCATTCCTGGCGCGAATGTCCAGAACTTCACTTACCCAGGTCGATACGTGACACCAGTATCGAAAGGTATCCCAAGAACAGCTATGTCGAACTCGGTCGTCTCATCTTCCAGACAACGAGTGTATGGTAAATGCGAGAATGATAACGGTCCGGTGAACGGCTGGTCAAACTGAGGACCGTATTTCTCTAGCCAGGTGGGATCTTTATCAAACGTCTTCTGTACGAATGGTTGCTGGTCGTGAGCTTGTACATGGATCGCAGCGGCTGCTGCCAACAGAACGTAGCTCCAGGTGGTGGTGGTACACATTGAAGCAAGATAGAACCACGGTCCGAGGTCTATACTTGGTCATCCGGATTCCGGATGATAGTAATTGCGAAGGCGCTTTCTCACCACGGGTACCGCTGTTCAGTCGTCTCGAAAAAGTAACCCAAGATACTATTTCGTCACACGATGTGCGATGGCGAGGGATATGCGATTTTGTCTAGAAAAAGGGGTTTCCACCAGTTCCCTGCTTCGGGAATTTTTTCTAAGCATATTAGAGTACCTATGAGTTTGTCATTAGCACCGCTAGCCCACAGGATAGAGGGAACGGGAATGAGAGCTGAAAAACCTCAGAATTTCATGTGTGATAAGGGCGTGACAGTTCAGGAACCATTGATTGATACATCGGATACAGAGGGACAAGTACATTTTCATTGGAAGCTATACTGGTAGAGTCTAATTACCAAAATATAGGGGGAGAGGGGCCAGAGAGTGAGCTCAATGAGTGAAGGAAGCTGAGAGGGAGTTCGAGGAGTGATGTGGACACGCTCACAAAATGATCGCCATCAGGCCGCCGCGAGTGACAAACCGTGACCCAAAAATCTTGCAATTCTCGTGCCCACCTCGGTCGCTGCCCGACACTACGAGGGAGAAACATAAAATACTCAAAAAATCAGGTTAAGGTTTTTTCACTATATAAAATGTTTCTATCATGAAGAAATCGTGATAGCCGCTGCTCAGAGCCCGCGGAGAGAAATTTTCAAAAAAATCGCAATTCCGTATCCAAAATAGTATCATTAGATACAAGATATACAGTAATGCCCAAATCAAGAAAAAATATGGCTAGGGTATATACTTAGAGCCTGTCCTCGCGTCCATGGCGCTGATAGTTTCCACAAGCCACCTCCGTCGGTTCCTCGCAGTGTTGACCAAGTTGAAGTCGTCCACGGTGCTCCTGTGAGTGGTGATCATCCGAACTCTCCGTAGAGGATCAGGAGAATCATCCACCTCTGCCTCCTCGCCCCGTTCATCGTCTAGAATCTCATCCTCATCTAGTTCTGCTCCGATGGCAGCAAGCGCACCAGGCTCAGCAGCAATTGTCTGTTGCGATGGTCGCCCACCGAAGAGATTGTACGCGCTCGACGTTAAAGTATTGCTCACGAAGTTGGACGCGACGTCGAACATGTTGGGATCACGACGCTTGGGCTTTGAGACCAGAAGGAATATCTTGTTCTTCCAAGCCGATTCCGAAGTTGTGTAGTCAATCGAGCGTGAGTCGTAATAGTTCGGGTCACAAGAGAAGGTGACTGATATCTCTTGAGTTTCTTCGGAGTAAGAAAACTTTGGCAAAGGGTGCGAGTGACTTGGAAATGGGCGCGTTATTGGACGTCTTCGTCGGAGAACAAGTTTCTCGTCTGGATATATTCGTTAAGTAGAGCGTGAGGTTGAACTGAGCTGCTACGCACCCTCAATGTCGATGGCATGCCCAGACGCTTTTGAGCAGAGTACCCCGGCCTCGTCCATGAAGAAGACCTAGAGAAGCTGAGAATCGAGCCAGCACTTTACGAGGGTAGGTCAACAGAGATGAACCTGGTTGTCAGCTGATGGATCTCTTCTACCTGTGAGATTGGTGAGCGAGATTGTGAATACGAATCAACTTCTGAGAACACGAGGAATTACTTTGAACGAGTGAAGTCTCCTTATTTGGCCACAGAATGACTTCCGCATCGTCGTGGCCAGCATCACCGGCAACGTCGAACACACGCTTGTTTGCTGCGGAACGTATAATAAAATATCCTTCTGGAAAGCCATTCGTACTTGGACCACTGTTGGCCGTCATGGTTGTAACAAGGAGGGTTGCAAGGAGGCAGTGCTCAAGCTGGGCCGTGCTGTGAAGTGATCCTGATTGAGCGTTTACCTCGCTTACCTTCGAAGCGCCACAGGATTGAACGGCTCGTTCGCCCATCGTAAGTAGGAATTCCAAATGAATCGATGAGGATAAGTTCTTTTTGCACAGATGCTTCATGAGCTCATGTTGTCAAGCTCCGTAGCTGAAGCCCGCTAGGCCGCTCGGTCGAGCACCCGAAACATTCTACATACGTACTACTAAAGCTAAAAACGTTTGGAAATAATGATAATTTCAGGGCTACTCAATTCTTCCAGTTCGTGACCAGTTCGTAGTTCGTTCCAGTTCGTCAGTTTAAACGCGGAGACCCTTCATCAAAAATCACCTTACGAACTGTAGAATTGAGCAGCCCTAATAATCGGAGCAGTGAGTATTGAGGACAAATTAGGGAGATGAGGGTGAATTGCAGGCGTTGACGATTAGAAGCAGAAATTGTGGTAAAGGATACGGTAGACTAAGTAATGTTCGCCAGGCGGTCGGGATCCCAACGACTCGGATGTGGCAGAGGGACGGACTTCATCAATCCTTTCGAATCATAGATTTACAGATGGTTTTCCAGTGGTTTTCCATCGCTCTCCTCCAACGCCATCGTTGCTTATCATCACTCTTTGTTCAGTGCTCGGGTATGCCTTCAGCAGGGGAGATAACCTCACCCCACAAGCTTTTCAGTTGGTAGAAAGGGACTACTCAGGGGAAGGCCATTGATAGAGTCTGTCAGAGCCGTGTACACCTATTCTTCTTCCTTTCCTCGATGCACGCAGTCCGTCCCGGCTCTTCGCCCCTCTCCCTCAACTCAATCTCAGCTCCGGTGGGTACAATCATACAGATATATGTGCGAATCAGTAGAAATACATACACAGGAGATACATGATCGGAAGTACAGCACCTAAATCCATGGTATTCGTGTATACAATATCTCAAGGGACATACTCATCGTCGTCTTCGTCGTCGTCATCATCATCATCGTCCCCAAACAAGTCGCCCAACGCGCCGGGCATACGTGTGATGATACGTCTCCCCGAACTTGTTCTCGTAGAGCTATTAGTCTCCCGGCTTTCGAGTCTTCTCTTCTCATTCCAGTCTTCCAGCGAGCCTCCGAGCTTCGATAGGCCTTTCCAGTCATGTCGAGCAAGTGTACTTCCAGTCCTGCGATTCTCCCACGCGGCGCTCATCATAACGGGTTGCTAAAGGGAGGCGATGAGCCCGCGAATCGCGTCGGCGGAGACACTCAAAAATGCACCTGTGAATGCCAGCTAACATCCCGAACGCAGACACCAGATTCCGTGCCGTTGCGAGGATACTCGGGACCGTCATAATCGAGCGTCATAGGTAAAGTCTTCTTCCTGTCCAGGACTTGAACAACCGTGCCATCAAGTGACCAGATCTTCGACATATCTTCAGTGTGTGTTCATATGGGCGAAAACACAACTCACATGAATCCTGCCGTCGGAAGAACCGGAATAGAGGTATTGACCTCCGGTCGTCTCAGCAGGTGAAAAGTGGCATCGAATGAGGGTCATCAACACTGTATGACCTCGGTAGGTCATGACACTGCAGTCTTGCGGGTGAGCAGTATAACGAGGCTTGCGGTAAGTTGGATATCTGTAATCGAATCCGTTGATACCGTAGTGGCCAGTGCTGTAGTCGTCGCTTCCACGCATCTTTCGAAGGTCCCACAAACGCATGGCTTGGTCTTTGCCGTTGGAAAGAATATAACGGCCATCCCCTTTTGCGGAGACGTAGGTGATGCCTTCTGTATGGCCGACTAGAACTCCAGACGGCTTCTGAGAGGCACCTAAGGAACGTCGATCCCTGTCCGGCATGGCGTAAACGATAAAACTCGACCTAAACTGTCAGGCGTGTACTTACCAAACCTTCAAGTAGGTATCATCCGATGCACTAACAAGAACATTGCCTGATGCCGTGTCAGCCCAGCAACAACTGTTGATGTCGTCTTCGTGTGCTTCAATTTTGACGCTGCGACGATTCGCCAGCAGGTCGTATACTATGCTACAGTTAGAGGGGATTGAGACCAAGTTGTTTAGCGTGCAAGCGTACCGAATAGTTGCCCTCTACCGCCGGCGATGATTTCATTTCCGTCGGCGGAAAACCTGCAGCTATACAATGCAATACCGTGACTATCCCAGTCCGGGTCGAACCTCCGACTCGTTCGATCAGCGAATGGGATAGGGATTTGAGGAGGGTCATCCTCTGTTGTGCTACACAGAAATGCAGTGGATGTCTAAGAGACACCGGTCAGTGCCGCGAGACGTCCTGAAATAGGTCAAGTTACAGACTATTGATGAATATACAATCCTACACCCACTTTCAGTGCCTGGCTGAACCGGTATAGTTTATGTCCACATACCTTTGGTTATCTGGAGATAGGTTTGCATCTGTGATCGTCCACCTCCCATGCTGGCCCTGTATTGTCCGATTGACTTTCATAGTAGTTTGTAACGACGTATGGGAGTAGTAGCCTCGAAGACCACCAGCGGGTTGAATCGGTACGGGTTGGGCGGTAGTATCAAAGATGTGAAGTCGAAAATCTAGGTGATTCGATTAGCCCAAGACGACCTGGAAAGAAGTGGAGAGATATGCATACCCTGTGCACATGTGTAGAAGAAAGACGAATCTACATTAACGGTGTGAGGGATAGTCCGCACTCTAAGTACCATGGAAGGACTTGCCATTCGAATACTGAGCAGTATATATATTCGCACCGCAGTTCGCCATGATTACCCCGTGGGTGTTCGGAACCAGGTTCTATAGTGACCTTAGCAAACAACCGATCGTCGAGGGAAAAGGTAGGACGCACAGTGGTTATGTCTTCTTTGTATAGGGCTGGATGAGGCCTTGAAAGCCGAGAACTGACTACTCTTGCGATGTTGACATTCCTAGGACTTCCCCTAGCCTTCAACTTCGGCTCTACCCTTCCAAAATCCCCACTGTTCAGAAGCTTCACACCCGCTTCTTGAGGCGAAGAATGCGGTTTGGACCAGCTTCGGGATGTGTTTGAAGGAGGAGGAGAGTACCAATCTTCGTCCATAGCATCGTCGTCATCGTCGTCCATGTCATTGTTCTGTTCTTCGTCCTCGTCATCATCCTGGAGTTGAATACGATATCCACCCAGGCCATTGCCGCTATTTCCGAGCAGCAGCTGAGCCATTGCGGAGGCAGCTAACGTTCTAGTTCCATCTCCTCGAGCCTGAGCACGAGCCGTAAGGATAGCTGCGTTATCGGCGGTCAGTATGGGGTACAATCAGAGCAATGAGCATGGAAGTTACCAGCTAGGCGTTCAAGAGTTATAGTGGCGGGTAAAGAGCCTTCAGAACGTTCATCCTGGCCATTTTCGCCTTCCATGTTGTTACTTGCTGGTGACCAGCAGGTAGTGGGTGCTCGTGAAGAGAGAAAGCAAGGGAGTGAGATTTCTTGCCGAGGTCTATTTATGACATGAGAGAAATCGGCTTACGGATCGCTCGGTACAATTCCGACTCCCGAGGTGAAGTCACCGAATCCCCGAGGCTTTATTTGGCCCTAAGGCCGTTGCCAAACACACTCGAACAACTGGCCAAGTCCTCGCTGTCCTCCTTGTAATTCTTCAACCAAAACCGTGATGCAAAATGGGTGGCCCAATAATGCACATCACCTCCGACGAGATTAATCGTTTGATATACTCATATTTCAAAGATTCTGGTGCGTTATACGCCTCTCTCGTATCAATAACTCTGTTTAATGCTGTCTCCAGGGTTTGACCACTCAGCGTACGCCCTCGCAAAGGAATCACACTTGGAAGACTCACCTTGTTTCGCGAAACATGTGGCTCGTGGAGAACTCATTGAACTACTGAGCAAGTCTCTGCTCTACACTGAAGTCGAGAGCCACTTTCGAGGAGGGGAACTTGCCGCTAACTGCAAGACTGCTTTCTCGCTGCTGGAGCCTCATTTATGTTCTACTGAGCCACCGCCCACTGGAGTATTTGACTATGATGCTGTTCCTCCTGTGATCTACCCGCCACCCGCTGTTCCCCCCGCTGTTCCCCCCGAACCCATGGCGAAACCCAACGCAACACCTGTAGCACCCGAATCTACGACCAAGAGAAAAGCAAGCCTTCCCCTAATGTCTGAGAACCCTGCAGAGAAGCGTCCGAGAACGGAGCCCCATGATACAAACGCAAACGCAACAGCAAATGGAATGCCACCGGACCGTACGTACTTAGTAGCATACGAGCAGAAGGATGTTGTATTCATTGAGCATCCAGAAAGCAAAGATAAACCCAAACAAGCCGAACCCCAACCACCACCCAAATCAGCTCCAGTGCCCCCGGCTGCTCCTTCGGAATCTAAAAAACTGATGTCGAGACCGGCGCAACGTAAACAAGGACCAGGAGATAATGCTACAAGTTTGGAAGCCATTCGCGTGCTGGATGGTCACACGTCAGAAGTAATTCCCGCTATTGGAAGATTCTCCACAGCAACTCAACGCGTTCCGATCATTAGGTCTTTGTTTGTGCATGGAACCCAAAGAAGCACAATTTGCTTGCTACAGGGTACGTTTGTTCTCGAGGAACTGAAATCTCTCTTACATTTTGTGCGCAGTTCCAAAGATGCGGTGGTGAAACTATGGAATCTTCCTGATCCTCCCAGTCCGTTCGCGTTTGGACCACAACCTGGGGAGCCAGTGACGTCCAAATTCTCAACTCTCGATGCCGCCGACATAACTTGCTTGTCCTGGAATCCTCAAGGAACTCTGCTAGCGATTGCGTCTTACGATCAAACGCTGCGGTTGTGTGACACTTCGGGCAAGATTGTCTACAAAACCTCGGATCACAAGGTAATCATTCCTGAACTCAAATATTTTTTGTCTCGTCAATGCCTATACTCTAGGGCCCGGTATTCACTGCGCGTTTTTCACCGTCGGGTCGATGGCTCGTCACCGCAAGTTTGGATAACACCGCTTGCGTGTGGGACATAATGAATAGACGAATACATCGGGTTTACAAAGCTCATGAAGGTTCAGTATTCTCCTGGTATATTTCTACTCCCTCAACTGATTCCTGTTATGCAGATTGCTGCTTAGATGTCGATTGGATCAACGACTCGTTGTTTGCGAGTTGTGGTGCAGATCAATCTGTGTACGTCCTCAGTGTGGATGAGGCCAATCCTCTGAAAAGCTTCAAGTAAGTTTCCATTGCCCCTTGTCGTAACTACTCCTCAAACTTGTTCCAGAGGGCATACGGATGAAATCAACCAGATCAAGGTTAACCCATCTGGAACGAGGCTTGCTTCGTGTTCAGACGACCGCCAGACACGAATATGGAATCTGGAAAACATCTCCAACTCGGCGGACTTGATACCTGGTCTCGGAGGATTTGGATCCGATTCAGCTCCTATTGTTCTAGAGGGACACAGGGGATCGGTCAGCACTATTGCATGGTTCAATCACCCAACTACGAAAAATGAGTTGATCGCAACGTGAGTTCATACAAAGCGGTCTTGTCTTCACTGGTAGCTAAACGCGCTCATCCTCTGTCAGTGGATCATTCGATGGAACAGTCCGTATATGGGACTCCGTTACTGGACGATGCGAAAGGGTGTTGAATGACCACAAACGGCCTATCTATGCATTGTCGGTGAGCCCGAACGGTGTGTGGATGGCCACGGGAGGAGGTGACGGCTGGCTTTACGTATACACCTTGAAGGTGAGCGTCGGAGCTCTCGTTGGTTTTGTCCTGTGTTCACACCAGCCAACGTTCAGGATTTCAACAAGATCTGGTCGTGGTTCGCTGGCGTAGACAAACCCGGAGTCTTCGAGATCGATTGGCAGAGTCAGGATTACGGGGAAGGCCGGGAAGTCGACCGTATAGCGATGGCACTGGAATGCTGGCAAGTCGGAGTCATCGACATTCGTCGTATACCTGCAGTTTGGGACACTAGAAACAAGTAGCGGTATTATATTATCTTTCTTTACGGCTGTACTTTGTGCCTTAGTGTACTACCCATAATATGTGTATCATGCTGGACCGGGATTTGTGTGTTCTGGAAGTATCCCGAGGGTGCTTACAGTGTCGAAGTTACTATACGCGGGTGCTTACTACAACCCCCTGATGACGCAAATCACCCGGCACAAAAAAGTTATTGAGTCGCGGGCAGGTCAAATTGCCCTGACCCACACCAATCTTTCATTCTTACCCTCACCATGTTGCGCGTTGGCTTGTCGTCCCTTCGTCCTATCGTATCACCAGCGACAAAACAGACCTTCAACACTCGTTCATTCAGCGTATTCCGTTCAAATGGCGTTTTTCAAGCACTCAGAGCGAAGTCCAAGACACCGTTAACATCCGGATTCTTCGCAAATGCCTCCCGTTCGTACATGAAGGAAGCACCTCTGGCTCGTCCTCAGGCAGTATCGTGGCAGCGAATGGCTCTGACAGCTGTGAGTCCACCTCAAAGCTACCTGTCACTTACAAAGTACTGACCACGGTATGCACAGGCTGGTGTCGCCGGAACCGTCGTCGTGATTGAAGGATTCCTGAACCGTGAAACTCGAGATGGACTCTCTGATTCGGAGCAGTCACTCCTACATGATAGCTTCAAATATACTGGGGGTGGCCTTGTCCTTACCGCTCTCAGTGCGTCTTCAATCTTGATTCCACCATCGTGGTTGATACTGACTGTACTCCAGCTGCCCGTTACATGTTCAAGTCCGGTTTTGCCTTTCGAGTTATGGCGGCCAACCCATGTGGGTACAGCTTTACACCCAGAAGTGTCTGTAACTCACAATTCCATCTTATTGACAGGGCTCGTCCTCGGTGTCAGTCTGGTTGGAGGTATTGGAACCATGATGGGCGTTTTCTACACACCTCCTGAGAAGACGGTACAGAAACACTTGTTCTGGCTCGTGAGTCGCACTTCCATCATAGAAGATATTGGTCACTGAAGTTCTGATGCAGGGTTTCAACGCTTGTCAAGCTGCCACCCTCAGTCCACTCTTCTTCTTCTCCCCGGCAATCCTTTCCCGTGCTGCCCTCTACACCCTTGGTATCGTCGGATCTTTGTCTTACGTCGGCGCAACTGCCAAGTGGGTTTTGAGTCATTCGAAATTCCAGAACGTTCTTTCTGACGCTATGCATTACCCAGGAATGACAAGTACTTGAATCTCGGTGGCCCTCTACTCGCCGGCGTTACTGTGGTCGCTCTTTCATCACTTGCACCCATGGTTCTTCCCCTTGGACTGAGAGGATTGGCTGTTACCGAAGCCATCTCCCTTTACGGTGGTCTCGCTCTATTTGGTGCATTCGTGCTTTACGAGTGAGCCATCTTGTTGGTGTAACCAGGAACGTCGCTAACACATCTTTACAGCACACAAAAGATTTTGCACCATGCGAGACTGGCTGAACAAGGATTGATGAAAAGAGATCCAATGAATGAGGCTATTGGGCTTGAACTCGACATGATCAACATCTTGTGCGTATATCACTCTATTCGATACTTGTTGAGCTTACCATATCTGCTTTCCAGCATCCGTCTCGTCCAAATTCTTGCAATGCAAAACAACAGGAAGTAGGGAGTGAAAACAGACGTATTTTGAGGTTTCGGGGTTTCGACACCACTCTTTTGTATTTTAATCTACTTGTATGTATCTACCAGAACATCCTAGGAAGCATATCTATCATCGAATTAATGGACACCTACGCGTGTTATTGTCAGAGTGTCGTCTTTTCGTCCACCTTCTTTTCTTCCTCTTTGCCTATCCGGACCGGAAGACCCGAAAGTTTTGACCGGAGGGATTCGTACTTCCTCCTTTGTGCGTAGCTGACACTTGGTGTAACCTTGTCCAGTGCTTGAACAAAATCTCGAGGTTCCACTGTCACAGTCGGTCGCTGAACAGGTGGCCCGTCGGCAGCCATGCTATCCTCTTCCATCTTCTCGAACATTCCCAATGTTCTCTTCAACGCAGTAACACCAGCCTCCCTTACCAACGCCGCCAAATCAGCACCACTGTATCCATCGCATCGTTCGCGTACGATATGTTCGACGTTTTGCCTGACCTCTTCCTCCCTCCCTTCTTCCGCAATACCGAGAGGAACTTTCCGAGTCATCGTGCGGACGATTTCAGCACGTTCGTCTGGTGAGGGTAGGTCGACATACAAAAGCTTGTCCAATCTACCTGGACGGACCATCGCAGGATCGATCATGTCAGGCCTATTGGTTGCAGCGATCACGTATACGCTCTTGCGAGCATCTAGGCCATCCAACTCGGTGAGAAGGGTGTTGACCACTCTTGCGGATGATTCAGACTATGAAGAATGTTGATTTAGTCGCTGAGACAAGATAAGAAACGGAGCGGCGTACTAAAGAATCGTCACGTCGCGGAACGAGCGCATCAAGTTCATCAAAAAAGACCACACATGGCGAAGAAGCCCGGGCTCTAGTGAATACTTGACGAATCGCCCTCTCACTCTCACCGACGTACTACAGAGCGAGGAGTCAACATTCACCTGTTCATTGTTTATGGAACAGGTGAGATCGCTCACCTTGTTCAGCAATTCCGGGCCCTTCACGCTGATGAAATTCGCCCTGCTCTCGTTCGCCACAGCCTTCGCTAACAAGGTCTTTCCGCACCCCGGCGGACCCCACAGTAGCACACCGCAAGCAGCCTCGATGCCAACTGCACTGAACAGTTCCGGTCGTTTGATAGGTTGGACAATCGCCATATGGAGTTCTCCCCGAGTTTCATGGAGTGCACCGACGTCGGACCAAGTAACGTCGGGGACGGTAGCAAAGCCCTCTCGTTTTGACGAGGGTTGCACTTGTTTGAGGGCGTGAGTGAAATCGCTATATGTGATGTACAACGGCTCAAGTTGGGCGTTGGTGAGTGACTCGGGGTGTGCGTTGAGGAAGCTGGCTATTGAGCCTGGAGGGGCGGGGAAGGAAAACGGGGCGGAGGATGGGATCAGAGTTTGAGTCGCGGAGGAAATGGGGGGTGCTGCTGCTTGGGCTGGTGGCTCGTCGACTTGCATGGTCGAATCATTCGAGATATTGTTATTGGGGGGGAGTGCGAGAGGCGTGGAAGGGCCCCCCGACAACTGCTGAAAAATCCGCTTTACAGCAATGATACCAGCTGCAGCTGTCAGTGCGGATAAATCTGCACCGACGTAGCCAGGAGTGGCTTTGGCAAGGGCAGCAAAGTTGAAGTTGCCCTCCAAACGCAACTTGGATGACAGGACGCGAAGGATCCTATGAGAAGGTGAGAAAAAGGACCTGATAAGAAGTGAATACGCGCACTTTTCCCGAGCATCATCATCTGGCACTCCCATGCTAATTTCATGGTCAAACCGACCAGCGCGTCGAAGTGCAGCATCAAGAGAATCTGGTCTATTTGTCGCGCCCATGACAATGACAGGTTTGTTGTCCGTCTTCTCCAACGATAGGTCTAGAAGAATGGTAAGCAGCAGAATCACAAGCCAAATAAATAAACAGACCATCCATGCAAGTAAGGAATTGAGCGACAATGCGTCTCTCCATCTCCCTCTGCGCACTCTCACGTTTTGGTGTAATCGCGTCGATCTCATCAATGAAAAGTAGACACGGGGCTACCCTCTGCAGATAGAAAATGATTCAAATGCTTTAACATCGATACCAGTCTTGCGCACCTTTGCCTCGTCAAATGCTTCCCTCAAAGTCTTCTCAGACTCGCCCGACATCCCAGACACGATTGACGGTGCGGAAATGTTTATGAATGGTATTCCAAGTTCCTTGAATAGAGCACTTAGAATGTGGAAACGTAGAGAGCATGGCACCTCGCTCACCCCAGCCATCGCGTTCGCGAGCAAAGTCTTTCCACATCCTGGTGGACCATGTAACAGCACGCCTCTGGGTGGTTGCACACCAAGCCGCAGGTAGATTTCAGGATGGCATAGCGGCATGGCTACCACTTCCAATAGTTTTGAGATGCATTCGTCTACCCCGCCGAGATCTGCAAGTCTGGCCGATGGTGGTGTGTGTTCCTTCGCGATTGCACTGGTGCCAGTAGCGGTTTTTTGGCGTTTGCTACTTCCACTTTCTTTTTCATCTACTGTCCTTCGCATTTTTCTCTTCCCGTTCACCGTTGATGATGGTTTTGACTCTGCTGAGGGAGTTGAGGGGGGTTCCAATGGTACCGTTTGTGAGGTCGACTGTACGACTACTTCATCTGGGATGACTTCCGAGGGTGTATGCGGGGTTGAATTCGAAGAAGAGGCAACTGCCTCTTCATTATTAGGGGCCGATGCCGATGCTGGCGTTGCCGTTGTCGCTGTCGGTGTAGGTACAGCATTCAGATTTACTTTTCCGCGTCTCGACCAGAGCCCTTGCATCGATCTGTTCAGTGAATTTGAGCCCTATCTGCTACTCTGTGAATCCTAGAATAAAGAAGTTCGATATATCACGTACTGAGCCGTCCATCGCGAAATATACCAATAGACCCTGTCGAAGTGGTAAAGAAGAAAAATGAAATTTGATTTTGCCGCGCTCTCCGATCAAACTCTCACACAAACCTTTCACCTTCGCAGTCACTGGGCCAACTCACCTTCACATAGACCTCTGTGCGTATATATATTCTCTCTTGTGCGAAAAGCACTGAAAGTTACCCTCAGGAAAGATGTCGTCGAGAATATTAACATGGGCGTCCAGACAAACTAGACAATGCATTAGAGCACAACCAACCGCTCCGTTCCGAGCAATCTCGACCTCTTCACCCGAAGCTACGTCCAGCGCCCCGACTACCCACTTTAAAATTACCCTAAGGCGATCAGCTATTTCCCTCGGGGACAAGATAAAAGGGACCCTGGAAGCACTGGGCATTCACCGTCGGATGCAAACCGTGTACCACCGTCATTCCCCCGACATTGCAGGAAAGATTCTTCGTGTAAAGGAGTTGGTTGAGGTTGAGAACGTTCCGGAGGCATTGGTGAAGACGAAACAGCAGCAGACACTGGATAGACGGGCGAAGAGAGGATACAAAGTTGTTGGCACGGGTTTGAAGGATACAGTGGTTTAGGTGGTATTTTCCTATCATGTACGTCCACTCGCTCTCTTCTCGCGGATACAAACTGACCTTGTCTTTTGTAGAGTACTTAGTCTAGCAGTGCACTAATGTGGCTCACGTTTTTGGTCGACAAAGAGCGCGTCACAATAAGTTCAAAAGCAAACGCGAACAATTCCGCCCCCCCCTACCCTGTTAAGTTTCAGGAAAAGTATCCGGATGACACTAATGTATAGATTTGCCTCTCACATTCCCGCCCACGACAGTCGCGTTTTGACAGCACGGGGTCCGAAAGGAACATACTAAACCGACCGTCCTGACTACCTTTGTCCCTACCCAAAAAGATGGAACCCATGACTCGTCTAGCTGTCCATTGAACTCCTTGACTTGCATTCGGCCTGTTCTTTGCTTGCTACCTTTGACGTTTGTGTGGACGAGACCTCAGTAGCCCCGTCCAGGGACGGCTTACTGTGGCAAACCGTGCCTCACGACAACTATCCCAGAAACTCGCAGCCATCACTTGTATACTCTCTTTGAAGTCCAAAGTTGTCGACGGGGAGCGGTTGATGCTCGCGTCGTGCCATTGTACCATTCTCGCCCTTCGGTTTTTACCCACTCACACTTGTCATCTATAGCCTATGGACGCGGAGAAAAAGGCGAGAAGACGCCCCAAAGAAGGGCTTTCCCATCGAACCGTTACTTTTGCAGACAGGTGAATTCCATCTGTCTTCACCACAACACTAGTGCCTGGTCTCACTTCATTTTTCCTCAGCCCAGAGTTTCACGTCGAGAATACCTCTCTTCCTTGGCCTGCTGGACTGCCTTGATACAACGGGTTACCGTAGAAGGTAGAGACCCTCAGGAAAGCGTGTAAAAGGCCCGCGCAGCTTGTGAATCAGCAGGCGCTCTCCGTCCTCTCCTCATCTACGACATGTCGTCTCAGAAGTTCTTCGCTATCACTGCTCTTACTACTCTTGCGGCCGCCATACCTGTTATGGAACGCACCTGGCCTTGTATCACGGGCGAACCCCAATGCTGCAGCACATACACAATGGCGTGGGACCCCGCCGCCAGTATTATCATTGGCTTGTTGGGGATCCCCGTGTCCGACTGGAACATTAGAGTTGGGCTTACGTGTAGCCCCGTTACTGTCATTAGCGCTGGAAGCGGTGGATGGTTGGTCTTTCCCCTTTGACTCGCGATAGAATACCAGGTACTGACTGGGACTTTCAAATGGCAGTTCTTCCAACCTACTTTGCTGCACGGACAATAGCCACGGTGATTCTCATGTTGAGGACAGTGAATGCATCTATCTGATAGACTTAATTCTTAGGCAATCTCATCTCCCTTGGCTGCGTCCCGCTGACCCTCTGAACAGGTCATGCGTTGACATCGCAGGAATGTCTCTAGAGAAGCGAAGGGATCTTATGGTGGTTGATATAAAGAACTTCATATTTCGCTACATTTCAATGATGCTCATATATTATCCCTGGTTGAAGCTGTCCCACTCGGAGTCAGAACGACGTTCGATCTACCTCTTCGAATACGGCCGTGAGTCGTTACCCCGCCGGGGCCTATTTGGCAGGTCCTCGACTAGACAGCAAGTTCCGGGGATTCCTGAGCTGTCCGGATGTCGCTGCAATTATATCTCGAATGGTCTTCGTCCAGCTCGACATGCTCAGATGACGAGTATAATATTCATTTAAATAAAAAAAACGATCGCACTTCGCAATTCCTGACCCTTTTCTTGCGACTCAACGCCTGCCGTTCTCATCATCAGAGTAGTGATACTTCGGTAGTGCCGATCGTCGTTTGCTCGACCATTGAGCACAAAGTTCACAGGTAAGTTGCTTCTCAGTGGTACGATCCTTTCGGTAAAACCATTCATGTCATAACTTCAACGGTCATAGGTCATAGGGAGTACAAAGCCGTAACGCATCAGAAATGAAGACCAAAGTACAAATTCATCCATTCATATGACTAGAGCCTGAGTCGCTGTGCGCTCAGAGACTGACGGGGAGACAGCCAATGGAGATGAGACCACCTAAATATCAACATTGTCAGCTCAAAGCATGAAGCACAACAGAATAAAGGTCGATATTTTACCGTGGCTATTGTCCGAGCAGCAAACCGGACGGGCATTGCTAGAGGGAATCAATATATCAGCACGGACATCCAAAGGGAAGTACAGAATAACTGACCATCCGCCATTGCCGCCGCCGATGACGGTAATAGGGCTGCAGGTGAGCCCAACGCCCACGTTCACGTCTTGGACGACGATGCCTAGCAGACCAATGAGGAGGGCCGCAACGGGGTCCTTCGCCGTCGTGACGGATTTGCAGCACTCGAGTGTACCCGTGTTACAATTGCCTGCTCGTTCGACGATGGGTGTGGCGACCGCAAGGGTAGTGAGAGCAGAGATGGCGAAGAACTTGTTGAACAACATGGTGTCTTTGAGAAGAGTGAACAAACGTTTACTTGAGTGTTCAGTGAGGAAAGAAACAAGTTTCCGCGGGTCCTTTTATATGTTTTCTTGAGAGATCTCGTGCTTTTCCAACCTCTCGAATAGCAAAGAGCGATAATGCTTCCGATGTCGAAGTGGAGCCCCAGGGAAAATGACGAAGACACATTTATGGCGACGTTGTAGTGTTGTGCTGTGAAGGAAACATAAGAATCAGACGTCTGACCAGGCACAGAACTATGGCTTTGACAGGGCCTCATGTTCTCTTTTTCTGGAAATGAATGAAGTCTAAACAGGCCCTTCACACCTTCAGCGCGTTGGCCGGGGAAGTGTTGGGTACAAAGATAGGCACTCATTCGATAATTTCCGCTACAAATTGGATAGAGAGCAAGCTGAAGGAATGCATGCCAACTGCCCAGCATGAATACAGGACTCGAGTGTCCCAAATGCAGCAGAGCTCTACCTTCGACGGAAGCGAGGTTATCGAGGACCTTCAGGAGCTGATATTTGTGCGGATGATTGTAAAAGTCGAATATGAACGTGTGGGCGTCGAAACCTAGAGTGTGTCTAGACCGCAGTAGCTTCTACTACGAGCGGCGAGTCGGAGGTCCAAGGTCATGATCGTCGAGATAGTTCGAGCTCGTCAATTTTTTGCGCTCAGTGTTCTAAGAGCTTGAGACGCCACGCTCACACTGCCCGAGTCCAGGTAGGATCTACATAAGTAGAGGAACAAGATGAAGGTGGTCAACTGAATTGTTTCCCGTGAGAAAGCCCCTAGAACTTGAAGCTAAAGTTTGCCGCTCAGCCGGGTGGTGTTCTTCCCACGCCATTACTTTACCTCTGGTCCTTTTCGTCACTCATTCCAGACTCACGTATGATTCGGTATTGCTGCTCAAATGAAGTCTCTTTGTCCCTGGATCCTAGCTTCACGTTGCAAATTAGTACCTTTACGGCTCGATCGTTCGAGGTCCTTCCAAATGGTCACACAGCAAGCAGCCTTTCCCAAGCTTCGTCATTCTTAAAGGCCACGAACGAGCCACTGGCCCTCCCCTTTGTTATGTCTAATCATATCTTGAATATGGCTCATGCTCAAGCCTCCAGGTCACTACACCTCGTTGGCCTTGCCGCTTACCTGACGTGAGCGGTGGCAACACTCATATGCTCCAGGTACGCAACTTGTGGTGGGACCTAAGTATTATTACCCTGACGTGAAGTGAAAACCCCGCAAGGTTTGAACCATTCACCTCTCTCAAAGAGAACGGCCTCGTTTTGCCTCATGCTACGCTCCCTCGGCCGAACGGACATCTGTACACGATTCTTGCAGCCGCCGCGGGCACCGAGAATCCAGCTCTTTCGAGTCCTCATGGAGGTCGTTTGGACCTTCAGCCACCAGCGTCATAAAACATGATTGTCTTTGCCACGGCGAAGTGCTTGAATCAGCTTGCACAAGGATACCACTCCAGAAGGTTCCATCCAGTTATTAAGGGCAAGTGGACACATTGACCTGTCAAGGCAGTTGTAGTGCCTGGTCTGATCTATGTTTGTTTCCCCGCCAAAATGCGGTTTTGTATGACTTGTCAAGGTCCATGGGGCTCCACTTCGACGGGACCACCATTATCGTCCATGACCATTTTCAGAAGACGGAAAGGCACGAAACCTCTCAAGAAAACATACAAAAGGTTCCCCAAAGCTCGCCTTAAGTTCCCTCATTGAACACTCAAGCAATTGTCTGTTCAAGCCTCTTCTCAAAGACACCATGTTGTTCAACAAGTTCTTCGCCATCCCTGCTCTCACTACCCTTGCGGTCGCCACACCCATCATCGAACGAGCGGGCCAATGCACCACTGGTGGAATCAAGTGCTGCAAATCCGTCACGACGGCAAAGGACCCCGTTGCGGCCCTCTCATGAGCCTGCTCGGCATCGTCGTTCAGGACGTGAACGTGGGCGTTGGGCTCACTTGCAGCCCCATTACCATCATTGGCGGCGGCAATGGTGGATGGTCAGCACTTCTTACTTTTCTTTGGATGTCCGTACTGAATGCCTCTCCACAGCTCTGCCAATCCGGTTTGCTGCTCAGACAACAGCCATGGTAAAACTATTAACCCTCAGTCGTTCTCAAACGCGGTTAGCTAACAGCGTTTGTCTCCAGGCGGTCTCATCTCCATTGGTTGCGCCCCCATCAGCCTCTGATCGAATAGCGGTTTCATCTCGTGCCAACGGACTTTGGTCACCGAGGTGATAGAATCGAGTGAACTTGTGTCAAAGGGGGCCCGTACTTATGGATGGACAGACGGGTCTCGGTAGCGATTGTTGACTTGCTTATTTTGTATGGCTATATGGATGAAACTCCAACACGAACGGTTTTTGTTACTATCGTTGTGGACATGAAGAACTTGCGCAAGAAATAGATACAGCAGTTTACCAAAAATACAGCGAGTCAGTGCGAATAACGATAATGATATTGTCTGGAACTGTCCCTGTGACTGACGAATACTGTCCAACGGATGTACCAGAAGCTACCACGCGCTATCAACATCGTTCAAAGCTGGAGTCCATTCGACTTTCGGTGCTGTGAAGTCTTGGACCGCGAGATGGAATGATGATCCAAATCCGAATCCCCCTGGTCTCTGAGTGGACATTGACATAGTTGATGCTTGGGCTTCTCGGTCATCGCGACCGGATATGAAACTGCGTTCAACTTCCTTGGACCGATCTGGGGAATGCCGCTTTCGCCTCGTGTCTGGTCTGCGTATCGCCAAGTCCTGAAATACCTTATTCAGTTCGTTGGGTCGGTGTATTTGGAAACCGCGAACGTACCTCTGCTTCCTCCATGAGGCGAAGTGCGAGCGTCTCAACATCGCCCCCGAACGAATTGGTGATTCTGAAGCCGCGCGGATCGCTCATCCGTCCCACGATTTCACTCCAAACCGCCTCTGTCGCGTCGTTTGAGGGAAAGGATACCGCTGATACCTCCACCAACCCCAGGTTTGTGAAGACACCGCTGTCCTTAGCTTCCAAGGCAATTCCCAGCTCCACCGCTGCATCACGACGTCTCCCATCCAGATCTGTCAGACGAAGCTCGTCCAGCTCGGCACCCGGGTTGATGAGGGACAACACGAACGGGAGGTTGTTCGTTCGCAGGACGAGCTCCCTCAGAGAATTCAGTTCGATGGGATGCCTCGCGCGATCTACGCCAACTCTCGAATCAATCTCCAATCTTTCCACCATAGGGGCCGACTCAAGTAAGGTCGTGATTTTGACTGCGGGTAACGGGTGGGCCCTCAGAGGGCGGAAGATCGTCAACGTTCGAAGGTGACTGAGGTTGGATATGGGGGAAGCGGGGAGGATGTGGTTCGTCAGTTTCAACGACTGCAACGCGGGAAACATATCAAACGAGTTGAACACGGGCGACCATGTTGCCGGTACGGTGTCTGGAATATCGGATGTGATGCGAATTCTTAGGCTTTGAAGGGACGAGGAAGTGGAAGAGTGATTGTGGTAAACGGCGTCGAGAAATTCATAGCCCTTCAACTCCGTATTGGATTGGACGTTGAGGGTCTGGATCCGGGGCCTATGAGAACTCAGGAGCCCTGTGAGCGTCAAGAACCGGGTGTTTTCTTCCGCATCAACCATGGTCAGGTCGACAAATAGGTCCAATGAGCAATGGCCAGCACGCGCAAACCATAATTCTGCCTTGCGAACCAGGTATTGTTCGGAAGTTTTGTCTCCCTTCCTTGGGCCCAGTCGCAGTTTTGACCAAGCACGAGGAGTACCATGCGCGACGAGGTAGAAGGACCTGCTAACAGCGGGTAGAATTAAGGGCGCATCTGCGCAATAGGTGGCGCAGAAAGTGAAGATGTTGCCTAGGACCTCGTTCGGAAGGCTACCAATCGTAGTGGGCATACTGAAAGAGGAGTATGTAGCGGAGAGGAGTAGGAAGACGTGATAAAATTTCGGCGTAGACCCTTTTTATTGCACACGACCTTGTGTGTGCTTGCGTCCGTTCATCATAGAACTGTAGTCTAGGCCAGTATATTCCAAATTACTCCATGGCCGGGGGCGGCCATGCTTCGTTAGCGGAGGTTAGCGGTCATTACCGGTTTTGTATCCAGTATCGATTCCCAAATCGATTCCTGTATCTCGGGAGAAATGCATGAGCATTTGACCAAGAAAGTGCCAGTTAGGTGGGTCTATTCGCCTGCCAGAGTATTACGCACGTACCAAGAAACAAATGTTCATAGCCGAAAGCAGCAGGTCCGAGTCAGGTCCAAGCCAACAAGCGCTTGGACCCTTGTGATTGGCTCGGCAAACGCTTCCGGCCACCGACGAATCCCATTCACGATGAAACTTGTTCGAGGCTGTCGCAACAGGGATCCAATCAGGATCTCTGAAACCGTCTCGGAGTCCAGGCTGATACAACCTGATTGGTTGGTTCCGGCGGAGGAATCGCGGAGGACTTAAAGACGAAAGGCTAAAAATAACTTGAAGATCCTTGTAGGAATTCGGTCACTAAGATAAACAATTATTATGCAAAGCTACTAACCACGGAGTAGCTGGTATTGGGATTTACTGACGTGACCGTTAAGAAAACGAAGTCATCCCTCACACTGTCAGATATGACGAAGACTGCATAGCGGTGAGATCGCCAAGATTACCAGACGTGAATCTCAAGATGCTCTTATCCCACAGATGTAGAGTTGCCGTTTTAGATGGTGTATTGTGCTGGGAGAAGGCAAAAAAGCGTAGGGGTGACATACAAGCGTGTGGAGTAAAATACACTAATCGAAAAGACCGAAGCCCTAAGGAAACGATCAGTTTCAACGTATCATCCAAGGTGTGATCATGCAGCGAACATACCATATCGTCGTCCGACTCCTCCTTCTCTTCCTCCTTCTTCTCCTCCTCTTTCGGTGCTTCTGCGGCACCGCCAGCAGCAGCAGGTGCACCGCCAGCAGCGGCAGGTGCACCACCACCAGATCCGACGTTAGAAAGTAGCTCCTTTACATCCTTTCCTTCGAGGGCCTTGGCGAGCAAATTTGCCCATATGGGCTCGATTTCAACGTTGGCAGCGTTGGTGAGAGCGGTGATTTTGTCCGACTACATACCAAGCCCAGTTAGCGGCCTTCAGTGATATATCAGAACAGCAAAACGCACAGTGATCTCAACACCGTCATCCGCAAGAATAAGGGCAGCGTAGGTGGAGGCGAGTTCAGTGTTGGCCTGTAGCGGATAGTTCGTATCAGCTCGATCTGAAAGTCATCCAAACTGCTGCTTGCCCATCCAACGCAAGATCGTCGCGTTTTCCGTGCCAAAACGCCCAGATATGCATCAGACAGCTCGCAGAAACATGAGACGCACCATTTCTATGGATTTTGGCTGCTCGAGGGCTTGAGGTGTCGAGGAGAGGGTAACTGGTGGGTCGTGATGATACACAGGAAGTTTCTCACTGACAAGCGCTGGACAATCAGGAGCAAATAGTGTGGACAGCCACATTGACGTCCAATCGAGCGCCACAACGCGAGCGCCTGCCGCCTAAATCATGCCTGGGCTTCGTCCCCGGATATTCAACGCTTCAGCAAGAGGAAGTAGCTCCAAAGTTTGCCACTGGGCTCGCAGGGTGATCATATCTCATTTTCCACGCCTCACCAAATTTACGACGAACACGTCTTCCACGCGGTGCATACATGACGGGCACTACTTAGCTGTCCCATCTATGTAACTTGAAACGGATCGCAGGAAGCAGCGATACCTGAGCCTTCAACTCTACCGATGGCGTGTATGCGACACGGCCCCATCATCTCAATGTGAGTACCAAGTCGATGAGGTTACAGATACCTGTTTCGTAAGTATTGCCTCGCAGCCTGAGGCGCCTGAATTCCAGCCACTCAGGACTCATGCACTTACTTGGCAGGCAGCTGTTGTTCATTAATGATAGTACAAGGGCTAGAGAGGCCGAGGTTGAAAAGAAAAGACTACGTAGATCCTTGCGCCGACCCAAACCCTGGAGGACACCTTTGTTTCGCAAGACTAGCACTCCCACCGTTTCGCATGTAACATATCTTTGCTGCAACACAATCACTCGTCGTGCAATTGGGGCTGCGTATATTACTCTTGCCCTGAAATTGTGCAAACTTCTGGACGAGGGAAGGGTCCTTCTCCATTGCTGTCAAAAGAGACACGCAGTGAGTGGGACCGTCCTTTGCGGAATAAATAGGGAATAACGAACCCTCAGTGACAAGATGCCACCACGTAGCGTTCAGAGGGTCATTCGGACCCCATCC
Source organism: Marasmius tenuissimus (assembly GCA_029532415.1). Taxonomy (NCBI): domain Eukaryota; kingdom Fungi; phylum Basidiomycota; class Agaricomycetes; order Agaricales; family Marasmiaceae; genus Marasmius; species Marasmius tenuissimus. Next base: position 2,000,178 of record JAQOTA010000052.1, read on the forward strand.
TGCAATTGTCTTGCCGTATGCCTCTCGAGCGCTGTACTCATAGCTATACAAATTACAAGCTTAGATGCAGGGAAAGAGAGGATGGCGGAATACATACAAGTATACAGGACCTCTCTCGGTCTGTGGGTCCAGTTCTGGGTAGGTGCTTACGTCGCTCGCCCATCTAGACAGACGACTTCAGCGGTCGAAGACAACCACAGGGCGAAACGTACGTATGTGAATCCAGAATCTCGAATGTCTTGATTCAAAACACAGCTTTAGCGTCCCTCCTCAGTCTACCCTCGTAACGAGCACTTACATCCGAGTCGACCTCATACACTCTCTGTCAAATGTAGATGAGTATTAAGTGCCTCCGATCTTGAAGGGGGAGGGAGATCGGAAAGTTACTCACGAAACCGCTATTCAGGCCCGTTAGAGGCGTTAATGAAGGACCAATCCATGCAACGGCCCTTGCCGTTTCCGAGCTTACTACTGTCCCATTGTTGGCGTAGAAGACCTAGAAGAAGCCGATGACACAGATTAAACACGCCTACGCCAGCAGAGAAACCCGGGGAGCACAAACCGAAAGCTCATCCTGGTGCGTGTGACCCCAGAATATGGCTTTGAAAGACAGTCAACCTCAAGCCCGTTCAGATCGAAAGAGAAGCGCTAGCCCCACAAACCTGCAATGACATGCGGAGAGAACCTGTCAACGCTAAGGACGCAGCCAAGCAGTCAGTACGCGCTTGAAACGACAAAATAGGTCTGACATACATTTGATAAAACAAGTTTGTCGGGTTCATCAACGGATTCGATCCATCCCATCCGCTCAGAACATGTCCAGTAATCCACACTATCAATTATACAAATTCGTGAGGTAGGGTGCGCAGAACGAACAAGAAAACAGACGGACCTCGGTCCCCAGCGTCTTCCGCATCTTGCAGCTCGTCCGTAAGAAACCTCAACATCCCAGAAACATCGGGATCCGTCATGTTGATATAGTTGAAGTAGTTTGCACTGGCCAAGTATTGGGGTTTCGTCGAGAGGAGAGCAGAGGTGGCAATCACTCACCGGTACCCTTTCACATCCGACAGTCGCGGTCAATTAATGAGGAGCGCACCCAAGTAAAAAGATCGCCTCACAAAGATCGGTGTTGAGTGTGATCACACGCAGCCCGTCAGTCCTCTTGACCATATACGAGGCGTAGTGTGCTTTCGCCAATTCCACAGCGGCCTCAGGGAGCCACTCCTCGTGTTTCCAAAGAGCAGCTACGTGATCATAATTCCTGGCCGGGGAAAGTGAATCCCTCGATACCATGTTCCGCGTACGAGACCTGATTGACTCACCAGCTGAACTGGTCCGCCAAGGGTTTGCCCAACGAATGAGGTGCATCTTGTGCTCTATCGACAAGGAGATCTCAGTGCGGGGCGTGTTAGAATTAGGGATGAAGCTGACTGGTTGTAGCTATCGTGATTCCCTAGCGACGCATAGACCGGACCCGAACCGAGCATTCTCTTGAACAGATCATATACTGTAGTCTAAGAGGATACGGTCAGTAAGGGAACGCGATATGAACGGGTGTGCGCACCTCAGTCCAGCGGATGTAGTCCCTAGTGAAACACCCGAAACGAATAAGCAGTGAAAATAGGAATCTGAGGAGAAGAAGCATACCTCGACAATTGGTTGTCCGGATCGTGAGAGACCATATCTCCCGTGTAAACCGTCCAGGCGAATCCGCTACCTTGAGTCCCAGTCAACAGCGGAATGGCTTCCATCGCCGCCATGACTAGTGAAAACGGCGTATCGCTATGACAAGGTCGCTTGAACATTATCGTGCATGGTATCTCAGAGGCAAATCAACAGACCATTGAAACGTGCCAAATCGTGGAGCGGGAAAGATAGTCTGATTGGGACTCTGTGCATTGAACGTATTTTCACGACAACAGAAACCGGAGTTCGTGCAGTTGGCTTCAGATCCAGTCGCATATCCTATAGTTTGGCGGGGTCAGTCTCACAATAAAGACGAAGGATGCAAACTTTTCATCGTACTTGGATCTATGTGCAGGTCCGAGATATGTAAAACTTTCACCCTCTTCCCGGTTGACTTCTTGACAGAGGGAAGCGGGTCCGGTCTCGGCTTTTTGAACCAACCGGTAAGGTTGAGAGGCGAAGTCGGGGGCAGCGGACACAAATTCAAGAAGTTCTGGCATAACATCTATCGAAACGTTAACGGGCAAAGTGGCGAGACACGTTTATCAGGGACCCTACCTGCCCATCCAACCCACCTACATCCGCGTTCCCGACTACCTGCGTTACCACAGACCCGATCCCGAGCAAGCCATATGTACGCTCGCACGTATTTGAGAAACCGAAAGACTGGCAAAGCTCGACCGCCAGTTTGGGTCCTTCCTCTGGAGCTGCCATAATGAGAAACTTGGCCACTTCCAGACCTGCCTGGCATTTGGCACACGAGGTGGGAAACATTGGATTAGATGCAATGGACTTGATTTGAGCGACAGCTTGGGCATAGAGACGAGAAGGAGGTGCTTTCGGAGGTAGGGGGTGAGGATCAACGGTATTGTTGAGTGGGATAGAGCCTGGGTCGGTGAGGGATAATGGATACGTCTTGTGCTGTAAGGATCGAGGATATGAATAGAATTTCCATAGAAGAGAGCATAACAGAACCTCACCGAGACTGGATCCGAGATGACTGGTTGAACTTGAGCATCAGTCGCTGTAGGATTGTTGTAGTACTTTGTATACACCGAGGTCGGAAACGCTCCAGGTGCTGTGAAAGTCGAAGGTCGTATCAATGCTGTCGCTGAATCTGCTTGCTCCTCAGCGCCAGCTTGACTCTGACCGAGAACGATCGCTCCCAGTGCCCCTACCAACCCCAGAAACATGCAAAGACACTTCATGGCCGTCAGAACGTCGCCTGTTGGGTAAAAGAGACGTGCAAGAAGATCGAGAAGCTCCCTCCTGTTTAAGTATGTGAGCATATAGCCGTGACCAATATTTTGCTGACGCCGTTCTATTCTAGCCCCTTGATCACCAGCACAAACGTGCGCTTGTCGAATTCACGGAGTGCCGTTCGCGTTGATGGTGGGAGATGATTTCACCTGTAAAGTTGCCTTCATCGTTGCGCCAAATTAAGGCATTCAGGAACGAGGTACGAGGCAAAAAATCGTGAGTATGTGGGCCCGTCAGCGGGAAGCGCGATGTCGTCGAGGCGAAGCAGCGTACGTCACTGGCCCAGCGACGCGAAGGCCCGAGAATGCCAAGGCAGATAAGATAAGATTCCCACAACCCTTCCACTCTCCATGATGAACAAAGTCTTATTTTCGACGATAGAAGTCACCAGACAGGCCTTCTTCCGCTCACAGCTATCCTTCGCAATTGTCAATCTCAAACCTATCGTTCCTGGACGTGAGGACCCCTCAAGTCTCCGCGACAAACTTGACCGCACGCTCAACAAATACTAGATGTCCTCGTCATTCCGACTAGACCTGTTCCGAGACTGACAGATCTGAATGGCGAGTAAACGTCTCCTCTGTGTTCAAGTTTCTGAACTGGTTAACGTTTATGGGAAAATAGATTCAGAATTGGCATCCCTTATGACCTCCGTTCAGCGGGTCGGAAGAGTGGTCGAGCGAGCTTACGGGGCAGATGCATTGACAGTAGCGTGCCAGGTGCGTGTACCACCCATTCCAGTGCCATGTCCTTGCTCACATGTGTTTCGTTATTCTCGTACACAACCAGGATGGCAAAGCGGCAGGCCAAAGCGTACCGCATGTTCACTTCCACATTCTCCCTCGAAAAGCTTCCGGCGACCGGTTCTCAGAAAACAACGACGCAATATACCCCGAATTAGAAGAGTCCGAAGGGTCTTTAGGGTCAGATTTGGAACGACATGCGTCGGGTTTCCAGCCATTGAAGGTAGATGCGGACGATAGCCGTCCACCGAGAACATTGGATGAGATGGAGCAAGAGGCGAATTGGTTAAAGGGATTCTTCAAGGATTTATAGAGTATCTCGATGATATATATTACGACGGCGGCAGATGGATCTAGTAACATACGTGTAATCTATGTTCGTAGAATCTAGACGGTAATAGACGCGATATGTAGGAAAAGGACGCATGTAGGTTTTTAGCCACGACAAAACATGGAAAACAGGCACTCAAGAGCAGATATAAACTTCGTGATTCCCTCCGTATATCTTGTCTGCAACACGACCGTCCGCAAGGAAACCACTCCAGTCACCGTACAGGCGTATGTCGCGCAGCATGGGTAATGCTCCCCCGAGGAGAGCATCCAGATGGCTCTCCAACAGTCTCCAAGCTGTCTCGCTCTCGTTGGAAAGCATCTCGTTGGCGCCAACATGAAGGCCAACCGACTCTATCGAGCTCGTTTCTTCACCAAAGTCCGGTGGTTGAGTGAAGAAGACGTAGTAGTTAAGCACCTTCAGATTGTGACACGACTGAACGCAAGGTCCAACAAAGTCCCTTTGGAGAAAGGTAACATGCCTCCCGACCTCGACAGACTCCAACTGTTCCGCATACTTCTCCCACATGGTTGACACGCTGGGAAGGTTGACGGAACCGATGATGAGGTGCGACAAGGCGGGAAGGGTCCAACGATAGCATAGTTGGTGAATCACCTGTGCCGTCAATGATGATACAGAGATGGTCTTCAACCGCGGGAGGAGTATAGAGTGGCCGGACATGATCTGAGTTCGTGGGTTGAGCCCACCAAGGTGAAGATACTCGATGTTGGGAGAGTGATGTAGGACGTCCGTCAACGAGTTAATTCCACCTGTACGTTCTGCTTCTGGATAATAGATCCATTCCAGACGTTTTAGAGATGGTAACGGGAGAGAGTCTACCTCAAACTCGAAACGTGGAGCGTCGCTGAAGCCCTGCAAGCCTGGAGGTATGAACAACCGTGGCCTAACCAGGACCTCCAACTGTGAGCAGAGCTTGAGGATTTCTACGGAGGTCAATGGATCGGAGCTGTATGTGGGTGTCGTGGTAGACTGATATGGTAGGACCACACGTCGAACTGGTTGATAGGCCGGGTGAGCTTTAGCGATAGGGAGAAATACGGATTAATGTCGCTGCTCACCATAGTTAGCACGTCCCCGGCTCTCCTCGTGTGCACAGAGAGCTTTCTGTAAAGAGCTCTGTGCTGGACCAATCCTTACGTCCCTGTACAAGAACTCCTTCGAGAGCGCGTGCCAGGCGCGACATACCAAAGGTAAAGAGCGCTTTACCCGTCGTAGCATTTGTTCTTCCTCGATGAACGGGCTGTGGCTGAACGGCTCATAGGTCGTCGAGAAAGCATCTTGTGAGGATTGCGTAGCCCAATGGAATACCTTGAGCCAAAGCTCAGGCGGAAGAAAGAGTGATTGCGAAGACATGAGGGTGAATATGGGGGAGGATCGGAATGAAATGACAAGTGGTTCTACGTGCCGGCCCTTGTCATTTTATACCACTACTAGGCCGAGAGAAAAGGACGGGAAACGAACTTGAACCCGGTCTCGATCCCGATAGTAATAGATAGCGTAGTGGTGGTCAAAGTCTAGGAGGAGATTTGTGCCCTCTGCATCGGGGCGGAATCACATAACGGATATCTCGGCCTCTCCCACGGCCGACTTCGGCACGTCAGACAACCAGCAAAAGGACACCAATAGTAAAAAGTTCATTCATTCTCAGAACCTCATCCCGCCTATTCTCATTCTGAAAGGCAAGTATTCCAATAGCATCCAACACATCACTCAGATGAGACCGTGAAAGATTGCGCCCGGGCAGTGATCGACTCCAATTAGCCTACGGCGAACGAGAAAATTCTTGCGGAAGTTGGGACTCGGGACGGCAATCGCGGAAAATACTTCTGCGCGGTGATAGGCGATGGCTATATCCTTCTTCACCTCGACATAACTGGACCTCTATAGACTCGAAGCTCAGTGACCCAGACTCCTTTGAACGTAACATAGATCCCCATACCCAATTCCAGAGGCGCGACGGGCTTGTGGGACCAGTTCATTGAGTTGGCAAAAATTGGATCCCGAAAATAAGACTGTTTTTTCCCTTCGTACTTGCACGTTATTGCACGCGCCCTGCAGACGTCGTGGATGATCATGTCATCTATCATTGGGGTCACAGGCAGCCTGATGATCAACGGGGATGTGGTCTAAATCAAAACCGGGTAGCTGGTGGTGGATTGGGTTAACTATGGAAGATCAAAGCGGTCCCCCATCATGCATCATGTATGGTCTCGGTCCTCCAATCATCAGTTTTGGTTACTTCAGGGTTGTTTCGGACATCTGAGCTGGCGACAGCTTGAAGAAGGTAGGTTCGGCACGATGGACTGCGCCAACGCCACGAAGCAGATGAGATGCATGAAGTAAAAGCTCCATTGGATCACACGAAAAAAACACGATGGATGATGGGAGAAATATATACCTCAAGCTCCTCCGGGAGCCTTCCCCAGCCCTTCTAAAGTCTTCACAAACCCTCCGGGATCCAGGATGTCAGTTCCGCCATATGTAACCTTCTTCCCAGTCTTCCCGGCCCATTCCTCAAGGTTCCCGTATTCTACATATCCTGCACCACCAATGAGGAACACGATAGCCTCATTGAAGGCCATCCTCCTCGCCCGATTCGCTCCTGACCCACCACCACCGCCCGGTAAACCAGCATTCTGATGCTTGGGTGCCCGAGGATCCAAGAATAGATAATCATCCGTCTCAGCGAGGGACTGGTTCGACGCAGCAGAAGAGTCCATCAATGCCTCCGTCAGCCGTGTTACGGGGAGTAGCTTGTTCGCAGGTAGAAAGTTTTTCACTCCCGAAATCAAATTGTCCAAACCTCCTTCCTTAAGGCGATCTGTAAGCTTTTGACAGGTAAAAGTCAACATCACAGTCGCTGATAGAAAACGTCCGTCATCATACCTTGTTCCCAAAGACACTAAACCCTTTGAACAGCTCGCCCCCCGCTCCTTGAGACGCACCTCCTCCAAGCGGGGTATTCGTCCCACCGGTGGCGATCGAAAGCGTCATCCGTGATATCTCTCTCGTCTTCCTGACGTAGTCGAAAGCCGCGACATCCGCTCCCGCACTCTTCAGTTCCTTCTCCAACTCTGCGATATCTTCCTTACTCAACGCATTGTCTGGCGAAGACAAGTAGAACACCAACACAAGTCGGAGTTTGTCTTCAGCTGTGAAGTCACCATCTGGCCTCTTGGACCGAAGTGCTTCGAGTATAGTTGCAAGTGTCTGTTTGTTGATAGCTTCTTCCGTACTGAATAGTTCATCGAGTCCACGCTTCTTGATCTCCTCCAGTAGGGATGTAGCAATGTTCATATGCGTGTCAAGTATCGCCTTCCGTGCCGTCAGTTCAGGCAGTTGAGTGATAGCAGTTTTCAGATGCGCAGCATTGGTAGATAGATCGCTGTCGGATCCCACCATGATGCAGATCAACTTCCGTTCGTAGCGCAAATTCAGTACAGCGCACTCACAGCTGTGTGATGTCGTTCACATCGCTAACACCCGTACTCCGTGTGATCTCCGCTGCATCCTGTTTGTACTTGTGCAACTCCGCGTCGATATCCTCTGCGACCTGCGGGAAGGGATTGGCAGCGTTCTTGGCCCAGAAAAAGTCCTTCGCGTCCAGATCGTAGGATTTAGGCTGGGGTTGATGAGTGATCTTCACCCGGTTCAGTTTGATTTCGAGACAATCAGAGACGAGGGCTTGATAAGTCCAACCGTGAGATACGGTAGAGATGAGGTCGACGTTGCGGTCGAGGATGAGCAGAACTAGAATGGGCGAGTGAGGAGGTACTTCCGAGCCGAGCGATCGTGAAACACTTACGAGGGCGTTGGAGAGTGGAGAGGCCGGTCGTGTCCTGTGAAAACAGGGATGTCGGTTGGCCGGAGGAAGCAGACCCATACCCGCGAGGTGAAATCAACGCGTCCCGGATTTTCGTTTCGAGTTTCTTTGCGACCATTTCAGCAGCGTTACCCTTGGGAGCGCGAATGAACGGTACGTGGCCTAAGCGAATGAGGTCAGTACAGAGGAACACAGTCGATGTTGAACGACGGCTCACCCATTGTAGCTATCACACTGAAAAGTCCGCTTGCCACGCGCTCTATCTCGTTCTCTATCTCTTGTTCCGTTGAGGAAGGCGAGTTCAGGATGGTGTAAGTTGAATCAGGGATTGTGGAGGTTGAGGGACCGGGAGTTTGGGAAGTGGAGGGTGCCGGTGGTGGAAGGAGGGAGAAAAGGGAAGGTGAAGGGGCGATAAAAGACAGATATTGGTCTATAACCTTGTAAGACTGTCAGAAAAGAGGTCTCTTCTGGGACAGACTACGCACTTGTTCTATAAATTCTTCTGTGCCATCCTGAGCCACAGAAGCAGCCAATTCTTCAAGCAGATGCCTGGGCAGTGGTTCTACAAAGTTGACGTGGTAGGATTCGTACAGATTCTTGCGCAAGTCTTCCGCTATCCGTCGCACATTTGCCAAGGTTGGGGAAACAAAGTAAACTGCTGGAACATCAGGAAGTGGTGGTCGCGTAGAGTGAAGTTGTCTGCAATCGGCATACAGAGTCAGTACCCTCCAGACAAGTTGAGAGTCTCGCTACAACGTACACGTGTAAAGTTACGCCGACGTCGCGCAAATCCTGGACACGTAGAACTGTTGCCAGAACATCTTTTGTTTGTTGATCCAGCACCAGTATTTTGAATACCGGCGGCCCTGAGGGTGGTATCGCAATTGCCGATGAAGCTTTGCCAGATGTGAGAGGGGATGCGGTGGAAGTATTGTCCGATGGGTTGTTGAGGTTGAGGAGGACAAGTAGAGCATTTGTTTGTGATTGCTGCAGAGTCGTAGGCACTGTTTGCTATAAAAGAGCCAGCTTAGTTTGTGACCTAGATAGGACGACAAACGATGAGCTCACCTGTTTCAACGTCGAGCTCGACATGGTCGGCGATGAGCAAGACGTTGCGCAGCCAAAGTCTGACGGGCGCTTGATTCGCGACTGGCCACGTGGTCCACGTATAACTGACAAGATGCAACTTTCGCACGGTCGCGTCTTTCCCTTGGAGTTGTTGGTCTAGACTCTCTCAGATTCAATCTTCGCGAATGGTCCAGCCTTGTCCTTCCTCTTATTGGTTGATGGCCTCTTGATGGCTCTGGAGACTAGCAACCAATCCGGTGCTCAATCCAAGCGATTGGCTCGCGAAAATTTATCACTAGAACTCTGTTTTTCGCATGACAGGTGGTCCACACCTCAGGACTATTTCAAGACACTTGGGACTCGAATCATGCCTCCGGTGAGGCGCACAATTGCTATCAGCTCTCTTTGCGGCCCCCTTCGTATGCTGAACAATATTCCGGCACCCTGTACGAGATCTGGAGACGGGACGTCGCTGGGACGCAAGTATCTACGAGGGATCGTCTGGTTACCGAAAATATCAAAAGGACTCCATGAGCTTACATGTTTCAAATCTGTCTTTATTGATGCGGTCTCCCGGGTAGGTCACATACATATATTCTCGATGAACAGTTGTCGTCTTTAGCGACCCATATCTTCCCCACCACCAGCACGGCCAATTCCTCCATTCCTTAACCTTTCGCCCATCGTTCTTCTTGTACGTTCGCTCGAATTGCATCTGTGCGCTTCGTCTTATCAAGCTCTTCTAGTCATTCTCGCCTGCTCGAGTTATCATGGGGTGCATACCTAGCAAAGCACAGGCTCAACAGATGTCCGGAGATACTTCCATGCGTTCCAGGCCGAATCTTTCTATTGCAACTGGAGGCTCTAAAAAGCAGGCGGATGGCTCCCTTTCACCTCCATCACCAGCTCCCTGGGTGTCTGGCCACTCGAAGCTCATCGTCGAGAAGGATGGATCAATGAGGGTTCATTCCAACTCATGATACACAGGAGGCCTAAATTCCTTCAGGTGAGTGACATTGGAATGATCAGCTAGTTCCTCCTCTGATCTGCTCCAATCGTAGGCGACATCCTCTAGTGTAAATATTCGGAGGGAGGACTGCCGCTACAGCACCGTCGTCCGCGTCGGTTCTCGTACATTTCACCTGTCAAGGTATATTCCCATCGCTCGTCCGGTCACGAGCGCCAGATCAGATACCTTTTCCTCCTCTTTGTTTTCACTCTTTTCCTACTCTACGACGTGATATGTACTATAGTCTTACTTGCTTCCGAATCATCGACGACCGTTCAAGGAACTAGCAACTCGCCGATGCTCGTGCATCGCCTTACTCCAGTGCCGTCAGCGTCAAGTTAATGGTTAATGAGTGCCATATTCATCCCGCTGAACTTCCTGTCATGTGTTAAACCTGGCTGCTTGTTGGCGACTCTCAGAAGTTGCAATTGGTCATGTAGAGGCATCAGCACTGTTTACCTGAAACTCCTTAAAAGACAGAGTTGTTCTAGACTTGAGTTGGCCGAGACGCAGCAGGCAGGGACATTCACGTTGCAATGTGGTCGTGCCCTGGTCGTGCCTTGCATGACGCAGGCTCCTGAATGTTCTTTTTCCCTTACCGGTGGGGCTCGGCAAAGAGGCAGCTATGACAACGAGTATTTTTCTTCTCCTTTTACCTACTCGCATACAGCGACTCTTGGACTCTCTCTCATCTCGCACAGTCGATCCGTTCAGTCCTCTCCTTTGCGTCCTCCGGAAGTTGAACGGGATCGTTGCTAGGCCGGCCTAGTTCATATAAATCCGACATATCAAGAAGTTTGGGGTTAAGGTTTATTATATCACTTGTTCGCGCATAAGTTTACTCTGAGAAATTTCAACCAAACTCTGACGTTCTACTTCTCTTCCAGATACCTTAACGATACCCCCTCCAAAGGGCTATCCCTTGACCCTCTTGCAGTAACGAATTATGACGAACAATTATGACCGGCATTTTCTCCATCCCAGAGATATTCCAACCACAACTTTCCAGGAAAATTGGTGGACAACTTCCGGCGGCTCGACATTCATACCTCCCGGTACGGAATCATCAAAGCCAGGCTCTTCATCACGTCCATCTGGATCACAACAGCCATCTGGATCTAGTACTCCAGTAACGAGCCAGACAGGAAATGGAGGGGTTGGAGGATTATCTACAACGACATTCACGACTGCCTTTCCAGTATCGACATTCACTCAATCTTCCTCAGTAATCACCCTTTTCACGCAGTCCGAGGTCACCTCAGTTTCAACTTTACCGACAAATCCAACAATTTCTGGCGCGTCCCAATCTCCAGCACATTCTAGCGGCACCGCGCTCCCAGATTCCAACCCAACGTCAACCCACGCGCCTGTGTGCATTGGAGGAGGCCTCGACGCGCAATCGGATGGGCTCTTAACGTCCCTGATTATTCCCAGCGCGATAGGGCTGCTTATTTGGGTACGTGCGCGGTCTTTTTTGGTCGTCATGCATGTCACTTACTTACTCAACATTCCATTCCAATCGGTTTACGTCCACTTGAAATACACAGCTCTTATTCGCCATCCTACGGCCGCGTTTTAGGCAAATTTACGCCGTCAGAGAGTGGTTTGTTCAGCAGGAGTGCGTCGCCACCGTGTGTTGCTCTGCACCGACCCTAATCGTTCTACCACTTCGTTGACAGTCTCCGACCGAAACCACTCGGCTCGGGGTTCTTTTCGTGGCTGTTTCCTAATGTACCCCTTGTACCCGATCTGGCGGACAACGACGATGTCGACAAGTCGGGCCGCAACGCTGCAGACGACGCGGAACATTTCCCATCCGACGGTCAACTTAGCCAACGTATTCTGTGGATTGCTTTCTTGATTGCGTTTGGCTGGACTGTGCTGGGTCTCGCTGGAGCGCTACCCCTCTACCTCGTAGGAACGACGTGCCTTGCGAATCAACCAACCACGAGTGTCTTCGGGGGAACGTATTCGGCGTTACAGGATCTCAGTCTACTTCGTCTTTTGAAGGAATTCGATGCCGGGAACATTAGCACTGTCAACCTTGCCACGACTTCCAATCTCCATGTCCTCGGAAAACGTGCGGATGAGAACGATCCGCAGAACCTCCGGTCACGTATCATCGTCTTGACCGTGTTCGCCGCGGTTCTTGCTGTGTTCCCTGCGCTGTGGAAGATAACGAAAGAGTTCAATAAACTCGCTTCATACAGGAAGAGATGGTTGGAAGGAAAATGTCAGGGGAAAGATTTAGCATGGATGAGTGCGAGAGATGCACCGGGCTTTACGGGGTGGGGTGAGAAGCAGCTGAAGGATTTTGTGTTGAAGACTGGACTGAGCTCGTCGCTGGACAACGAAACTAGTCGCCAAGGGCCGCAGCGTTCGCGATCCCGTGGGGGTAATGGGAATGGCAGCAGAAATGGCAATCACAAAAGAGGTGATACCGTTGAACTGCTCGACGAGAAAGAGAAGGCGAATCTAGAAGTGGATATCAATGGCATTTTTTCTATCTGGTCCGTCGGCCCTCTTTGCCACAGCCTCTCGTATTGCTCACCATCCCATGTCTATAGCGACACCCAGGATCTTGCTATGCTTATCGAAGAACGAGACGAAATACTCGAAAATCTCGAGATTGCGGAAACCAAATACATCAACTCTTTCAAACTATCGACTCCCGAACCATCTCTAGCCGACTTTGAACCTTCTCCCCCTCGCGACGACTCGAGACCATATATCAGTCGACCCATGAAGCATGGCCATCGTGTGAGTCTCTGCCCTTTGTCTTTCCTAATTATTTGGTTTACCTGCCTCCCATTCAGAGGAAACGCTCCAAGAATCCAGCACCTGCAGCATCATCTCTCGCCCCAACGTCATTTGTGGCTCCCTCTCACTATTATAAGATTCGTGACGTATCCGGCGTCAGCGGAGGGCACTTCACAGATCCCAATTATGGAGTGCAGCGAAGTCCCAGCTTCGCGGAATCCCTTCAGTCACGTATCATCGGGTCTCGGTTCCAAGAGCTCAACCGCGAGTCTGGCCACTCGGCACAATTCCCGCTTGGGAGCCCACTCCATGTACGCCAGGGAACATTGGAGATGAAGGACTCCGAATCGCAGTCTGTGAGCTCCTATCCTTTCCCTGATCCTCGCAAGTACGGACCCAACTATGCCGAACCTGAGGGAGGTTTGGGTACCCTGGACGAAGAGGAATGGGTGGATCTCTCACGGGATGGCACTCCAGATGACTTTTTCCAGAGTGCAGATAATGGTACACCTTCGGCTGGGCCTTCTTCATTCAGGAGAAGGCCACTCAGAATGCCTGCGACGGACACTCAATCCAAACGCGAAACCTTTCCGTTCCGAAAGAAGGAAGGCCCTGAATCACCAGAGGATGTTATGCCTCCCCACTTGCGTTTACAACAATCCCAACCTTTCGTGCGCCCCTTGGATGGTATCAACTATGATCATCTGGGGCATATCTACTCGGACATCGCTGTGTGGCGAACAAAGCTCAAGCAAATTAATGCCGATATCGCCGATGCACAGAGGGATTGCTATAACGACATCGCAGAGGGGGTCCGGATCAAGGGTTGGCTGTTCGTTGGGCAGGGATTGCGCCATATCCCTAAAATGCAGATCATTGAAGGGAGGAGCAAGGATGATGTGAGGTGGGATATATTGCAGAACGAAAGGACGACATTGGACCATTTCGTCTATTACGGGGTCCTCATTGTCACCGGCGTGTTGCTCGCCGCTGGACGTAAGTGCTGGTCTTTTTCTTCCTTTCGCACTTCTATCCTGTGGAGCTGGGTTGTTCATTTTATTCTGCGTAGTGACTGCCGCGTCTGGCCTTGCATTGGGCACAGCCCCCGACTTCTCTCACTATCTCCCCTTCTTGCAGGGACTGTGGAGTGCGAACAAGTTGGCCGCAGGCGTGGTGACAGTCTTCGTTCCCGCCTTGGCGATATCAGTGTTTATTTACATCGCGCTTCGCGTCGTTCTGTGTGAGTGGAAGATCAGATTTCGTGTCCATCCACTACTCTAAACTTAGTCCTCAGGGGCGTCCGAGATACGAGCTTCCATTTCCGTATCCGCGGGCCAACTACATAACTTCAAAGCTACATTCTTCTTCCTCGCCATCGCATCTGCACTATGGATAGTCGCCGTTGGAGCGCTCCTATTTGGTATTCAAGCTTTCAGCAACGACAAGGACGGTGCAGCGCGATCAGTGGCTGACGGCTCTGTCTACATGGCTGCTATCGCGATGGCTGTCGTCCTTCAAGTAGCCATCATTTTCCCAGGCCTACTGATCCTCCAACCGATAAAACTCTGGCGAGTTACGAGACAAGAGAAGTACGCGGTCACCCCTAGACAACGTTTCAGAGGTGAGTGTCTGTTTTTACATATTCACTTCACATCCGCTCACGGCCGGAAATGTCGTGTGTGGGGTTCTGATGACTTATCCTATTTACAGCCGTATATCCTCATGTTTATCAACCACGTTCATTTACCACAACGGGCGCGTGCATTTTAGCCATCGTGTTCGTTTCAACATTTGCTTTGATATTCCCGCTTATTGGACCTGCTGTGGTTATATTGCTCCTCCTGACACTAGTTGGTGAGTTGATTTTGCTTGCTGTTATAAGTGTGTTGGAACAGCTGACATGAATGGAATGATTTTTTACTCCACACAACACGGCAGCTCATCGATTTTTAATCGGCTATGTATACGCACCAAACGCTAGCACCGGAGGGCTACTTCAAATATGGCTCTTACGGCGTCTTGGCACGCTTCTAGCTGTTCAGCCGATCTTGCTGGGATTGATATTCTTGAGTCGACGGATATGGATTGAAGGCGGCGTGTTGGTTGGGGTAGGCGTGTTTGTGATCGTGTTTGTGGAGACTTTTACGAGGATCAGGATGTCGGAGCGTAAGACCCTTAGCAACATCACTCAAGATTCGGTTGAAACGTTCTCAACGACTGCGAGGACTCGTCGGACGATCATGGAGGATGAGGAGAGCACGAGCTTGGTGGGGAGTCGAGCGGGTACGAGGCCGCGGGGGTCCATGGCATCCGTATTGGAGATGATGAGTCTGACGTTGGCGGTGATGCCTTCGCGTTCTCGAGTTCGAGGACCTGTACCACTCAGTGCGTTGTTGTATTTTCCCAATGTTTGCGATACCACAGGCTGACTGGGGCTAAAGGTACCGAATCCTTGGATGATCTGTTGCAAACGGAACGGGCAGCACAAACACACCCTGATGCTCCACCCCATCTGCCAGCATTACCTTTTGCGGACCACGCAGAAGAGATGGCAGGAATTTTGTATGCGCCCGAGTTGATAGCTCCACCGCCAATTATTTGGTTACCCAACGACCGGCCTGGAGTGGGCCGCTCGGAGGCGCTGGATCTGCAAAAGTATCATGATTTGCAGGTGACTCTTGATGTCAGTGGGGGTAGCGGGACACCGACAGGACAAACCCTCCACCGAACGTCGTCTTCGAAATCCCGAGAACGTGGATGAGGGGCCTCAGACATTCTGTAAATGTTTTGTTTGGACTTTTTGACCTTTTAGTTAGCTCTTGGTTGTTTATTCTGGACTGACCGCGGTGATATAACACTATAACCCTGCTATAACTTACCTTACTTTTCACGTTCACCTTTGCTAGTCGACGGAGCTACACGAGGCGCAGGCAGTATAGCTTATCCGAGTATCCGAGTATGAATTGTTTTTGAATTTCCGTTCTTTTAGCATTTGGGACTAGACAAACTCCGTCCAAGCGTGCTCGTCTTCAGACAGCCGTCTGCCTCCGCCTGCATGTTCTCGAATCCTCTCATTGACTTGTACGTTGCCCGTACGTCTTGCACTGACCCACCGAACGTCCTTAGGGGATAACCGGAAAAGGAAATTCGGGCGAAAATGGAAAATTATATTACACGGCAGGCAAAAGAGGAATTGGAGGGAAATTATTATCCATCGCTTGACTGGGTGGTGGAGCAAACGTTACATATAGCACCACCCGCCCATATGATCCGGCTCGATAAAGAGCAGGCCGTTTCAGTCAGGTTCGTGCTTTCGTTTCGTTTATTATTTTCTTCTTCCGCCCAAACCATTCTCTGTAAACCTCCCAGTTAAATATCTCGCTGGATTCGAACATCCTTTTTCCGGTCAAACTGCCTCCTTTTTTCCATTACAACAACATGTCTGTCTCCTGTCTCCCTTCTCATCGTCTTCCCATGGACGACTCAGCGCCCATGGACATTGACATGGCGGTCTCAAACTATTCGAGGTCAATACACGACTACACCCTGCGATTGTGGACGGAATCAAGAAGACTGGCGGAAGAGAAAGCGAGAGCGAGGTCGAAGGGCGAGGCACGGACAGCGTTGAGCCGTTCTACAGCAGGGGGGAACTATCACAGTCAACCCGGGCTATCGGGTCGAGTACCGGGGGAGAGCGGGAGGACGAGGGAGACGTCTGCTCAGTAATGCAGACGATGACCTCGGTGATATTGGCTGCGTCGGGTAGAAAGGGCACGGGGTCCGTGCGCAGGCCTCCTCGGGACATCAAGCATGGATAATGGTCTTCCCGTCGTTCAATCTGGTTGGTTATCCGCACTCAGCATTATTTCTGAATGCCTCCCTTACACCACCGTCCTGGATCTAGCTCCCTCTCAAGCCAATTCTCACCAAGTTTGCCTTTTGGAATCCAACACCCGATACCCATCAATGTATACCTAGAAGATGTTCCATTCATCTCCCCGTCTTTCACCCGCTTTCACAATCACAGAAGCAGAGAACGAGCTCGTCAT
The DNA here is from genome assembly GCA_029532415.1 of Marasmius tenuissimus. Lineage (NCBI taxonomy): Eukaryota > Fungi > Basidiomycota > Agaricomycetes > Agaricales > Marasmiaceae > Marasmius > Marasmius tenuissimus. The sequence continues at coordinate 2,016,931 of JAQOTA010000052.1, forward strand.
TCGGCTCGTCATTTTTGTTTCTGTCATTCAACCTTTCAACTTGATCTACCATCGTCAACGACATCGGACACACGCAGGTGCACCCTGTCCGAGTACCGTTATTGCATGTGGCAACTATCGGTACCTGGTTCGGGTACTCATTGACGGGTCGCTCGCTTCACCTTTCTCTTCCCTTCCTTCACATCGCTATCCATTCGTGCTATACCTCTGTTGTTTGCTTTCCTCCGACTTCAACCTCATCAGCCAATCCACGAGTAATCGAGCTCGTTGTATCAACCAGTTTCCCCCCCGCAGTTCATCTTGATTTCCCTCCTCTACGAAAAGACCTTGGCATCCATACCTTACCCACCGCCATTCATCCGAATCCACACGATTAATTATTATATATCCCCCCGACCTTCAGCGCAGGTTTGATTGATTCTCCTTGCAAGTTAGAGAGCCTGGTTGTTTAGCTCCAAACTAGTAATTGTATATCGTTAGCGTTCCCCTATACATACGATTGTCGTTCGACCGTTCAAGTTCCGTGAAGAGTCTGAGTAATGAAAAAGCCCGGATCGGACGACGGACGTGCTCTCGAGCGGTCCCCCTTGCGCTTGGATTTCTTAGGCGCCACGCGAGGGAATCAATTACTGGCAATTGTCGGCAATCGGCATTTATGCTTGTGCCTCGATACAGTTCATTTTGAAACATTTATTTTGGCCCCCGACGTCAGCTTTCTTCCCCGTCCGACGAGCATGGTGTCATTACAACGGACGCCGTTGTTCAGGCCTTCTCGAAAGCGAACAATCACCTCTCCGAGAGTCTGCTGGCCGCCGCAAGAGACTGGATATGAAGGGACTGGCCCGGGACGGTGCAAAAAGTCAAATCCTCAAGGCTGAAAAGGCTATGTTGTCCTTGATGGGCTTTCATAACAAACGAGCATCCCGGAACTTCCTGTACCTGTTCAGCGACGTCATTTTACACTTTCTCTAATGCAGTTGAGTTTGAACGGGACCTCGATTGTGTCACTTTAGGCTATGTATAGGTCTTGAAGCTGGGAAAGGACCCACTCGCTGTGTTCGAGACCAAGTTGGTGCCTTTCAATTAGGCAAAGTGGAGTATTAGTCTGAAGGACGGTTTCAATGTGAACCTCCCGCACCTCCACCATCATCATCTAGTCAGCGTCGCCACTGATTTTCACGTTTGTCCTTGGTCATGACTCATGATCATGATGGACCAGTACTAAGGTAAGGAGGAGATAGTCTCGAGGACTACTGGTCACAACTTCCATCTACCTGGGGGACTTGGCGGTCAACTCGAACTCACCTTCATTCGTCTCTCCGTCCTCATCACCTCGCGGACCCACGCCAATAGCCTCCACGTCCGTGATGGGGTCCTGTGGGTTCTCGACCAGCGACGGAAGATTCGATTCACGGTCCGCTACCCTGCAAACTCCCACCAGGACGAAATATCTCGTAGTAGACAACTCGTAACATGGTAAAGTCTTGTGTGTAGTGGGTCGAATACTCACCGATGGCCGGGACCACCTTCATCGTCAAAACCATTCTGCATAAACCTTCAAGCTTTCACCCGTAAAACTACCGTACAAAGTCGCCGTAATACAATCCAACTGTGTCCGTACAAATTCGTTCCTTGTATCCCTACACGAGGCCCGTCTCTGACCAAATCGCACATTCAGTCCCTGGAACATATCCGGTCCTATCGCCCCAGTGACCGATGCCAGGCCGGGCCAGATGTTGCGGCTCAGAGACTGATGGGGACGCAGCCGATGGAGATAAGGCCACCTGGAAAACATAACGTCGTCAGTAAACAACAGCACGAAGCGGACCTGAGTCAAAGCTTAATATTTTTTACCATGGCTGTTATCCGAGCAGCAAACCGGGTTGGCATTGCTAGCGGGAATGAGCGATCTAGTATCAGCACGGACGTCCAAAACAAACCAAAGAAGCACTGACCATCCACCATTCCCACCACCAATTACAGTGATTGGGCTGCAAGTAAGTCCAACACCAACGTTCACGTCTTGAATGAGAATCCCGAGCAAGCCGATGAGGAGGCTCGCGATGGGGTCCTTGGCCGTTGTGACGGAGTTGCAACACTCGAGTTCACCGGTGGTGCAGTCGCCTGCGCGTTGGGTGAGGGGGTGGCGACCGCAAGGGTAGTGAGAGTAGAGAGAGCAAAGAACTTGTTGAATAACATGTTGAAAGGAGAATTGCTTCAGTGAGCAGTCAGTTGCTAAGCTCGGAGTGTCCAGTGAGGAAGGAGGTGAGCTTTTGAAGGGGCCTTTTTATACGTTTTCAAGGGAGGTGTCGTACCTGTTCTTTGAGGTCTAGAGCGACGACGCGTCGCATTCGGGTGGAGTACCATGAAAGGCCTCAAGTCGTACGCAATTAGAACCTTTTCGTCGATGTGAGGATGTGGTGGCTGAAGAAGAGATGGGAGTTTCCGACTCGGACTAGGCGCGACATGCTCGCTTTTCGTGGAACTGAATTGGACCTCGTCGAAATGAAATCTCTCGTCGACTTCTTCACAGCTTGCCGCGTCCCTCCAGATGATCGATGACGCTAAACAACGCTGAACGCTGAGAGCCCGCGATAGGCCGGCCCTTCAAGTAGAGAGGTACGATTGTTTGGATTGACCTCGAACAGTCGAGGCGCAATAGTCCCGATGTGATAGAAGTCAGGTCTGAGAAAACATGAGGCTTCGTTTCAGCAGCAATGTTAAGCCATAGCTACAATTTACATCTGGATCGAGCGAGTGACGTTGAAGAAGAGGAGAAGTTGAACATGCTGGCGGCAAATTTCGGCAATTGATAGCTCCAAAATTTCTCACGCCACTGGTACTCTACCTCAGCCGCTCTGGAGTGCCAGCCAGAGCCAGAGCCTGAGGACAACGGTCGTGCGTCCACGGAGGCATGCTTACGAGGCGAGATATCGGTTTCCGCCCTCGAAGAGCGGTATGCCATATGTCAAGACGCAGAGAACATCGTTTCGGTCACATGGGGCTCGATACTTGTTGAAGTGAGCCCGGGTCACTACTATAAACATTCGTGAGCGTCCGAGTATCAACAAATCTTGGGCTACTACATTTCTCAGTAGTTTGAGATTCTATCGTTCAGGACATGCTCATAGACAGCGATTGTCCAGGTTCCGCGCCGACTCATACAATGTAACCGAGTCGATCTCGAGTCTGACACTCTTCAATTTCCGAACATATCATCGATATCAAGAGCTCCCGTCTTCGTCTCACCTCCTTGACTTTTGCCTAAATCTCTCAGAGGCCCCAGGAGTCTGCAGAGGACCAAATCTACGGCGATTAATTTATTCCACTCACTCAGTCGTTGGGTGTGGAACATCGAGAGGTGATAGTACTGGAATCGAGGGATGGCGGCTCAACTCTCTGGAATATCGGGTAGAAAAGTAAACTATACTCACTCGATTTGCTTCCCTTATTCTCCTCTTGCCAAACGATACAGCTACAGTCGGATCATATACGGAGTTTGATCCTCTGAAAGAGTTGGCCACTGTCAGCGGCACACTCCGAAAAACAACCGCGATAGATCCTGGTGTCGGCTATTTGCAGATATCGAGGAACGGATTGGCGATGCCTGAGAACCTTCAAGCACGCAGAAAGTCAGCCTCTAACAGTAATTTCGAGGACGCTATGGGTAGCAACATACCCGATTATGACCCCCCAACCTCGAGGGTAGTAAGGTGACGTCCACTCGCAATGGCTGCTAGTGAGCAATCAGTTGGGTTTGGAGGTCTGCTTGGCAATCTGAACAAATATGCGATTGCCTGAAGTGATTTTTAACCAGGCAGGCTATTAGACTCGTACTACGTGTTGGTAGGTTGCGAACAAGGCATGGACGGCAATTCTCATATCCGGCATATCCGAAGCAGAACTAGCTTTCCCAGGGCTTTCCTTGTGACCACCACCTCCCAAAGCTATAAACGGGTTCCCCTACACCTGGGAGTCTGACTCTCGTTATCGTTGTATTCAATGCGTCACAAGACTTGTTAAAAACACACGGGTGGGCTATGATTTGGCGCAGACGTCGCCGACTGTGAATCGAACAACCACCATGGCGAAGGATTTCACTGTCGCAATCGTAGGCGGGGGCTTGTCCGGGCTTGCGGCTGCTTACCCGCTTTCAAGGGCTGGTATCTCTGTGAAAGTATTTGAGGCTGCGGTGAGGAAATCTCCTTCGTCTCTTTTGACATGTACAGCAGGCTGACCTTGTAATAGCCAAAATTTGAGGAAATTGGGGCCGGTGTTGGGTTCGGTTAGTAGTGCCAGTCTTGGAGACCGCGATATCCTTCAAATCACAATCAACTCCAAAAAGGTCCCAATGCAATTCGAACTCTGGAGAGCCTAGGTCTACTGGACGCTATTTTGGCACATTCTGACCAAACCGAGCCCATTCAACGACTCTTCAAATTCGTCGAAGGGCCTGCTCCGCACAATCTCGTCTTCGATGTCCGTATTCTTCTTCTTCTTAGCCCTGATACGCATGATCCTGACGAACGTTGGCCTCCAGTACGAGACCAAGAACCCGACGAACGTAGGACTGGGCATATACAGGTGAGCATACGTCTTCTAATCCAACAGGTTGAGTTAACAGTGACCTAGACCCGCCTGTTTAGACGCATTGATCAGCGTTCTCGACCCCTCTATCGTTCAATTCAATAAACGATGCGCCTCCATCGTCACCACAAACGAGGGCCTTACCAGTATCCATTTCGCAGACGGGACATCACACGAAGCAGATATCGTCATTGGGGCCGATGGGATCCGAAGCGTCACCCGCCACTTTGTAATAGGAAAGGATGCTCGACCACTCGTATTCGCCAATACCTACGCCTATCGCGGCATAGTACCCAACGAGGATCTAGTCCGAGCGGGTATCAAGACAGACCTATCCCTCCGTCCCACCTGTTATGTCGGGAAAGGCAAAGTAAGTTTCAAACGACACACCCACATAGGTTCAACATTGAACGTTTTCTCGCACAAGCACATAATCTGCTTTCCTATCCGAGGAGGCAAAGTGGTTCGTCATTGGTTAGATTCCGGCAGAATGGAATCTGACAATAACTCCAGATAAACTTTGTTGCTTTCGTAGCGCGACACGACCTTCAAAAGGGCCCGGAGGTTCCTATGCCATGGGTACAGTCAAGGCCACACAAAGAACTGAAGGAACAATACGGAGACTGGGGTCCCGAAGGACAGATTATCGTCGACCACATCAAGAATCCGAGCCGATGGTCCATTCACGCTTGTATACCGCCTTTGAAGTCCTACGTCCGCGAAAGAGTTGTATTAGTTGGTGACGCTGTAGGCCGTTTCTGTTCAAAGCTCGTAACTCAGTAACTGACAGCACATAACCCAGGCACATCCAATGCTTCCGCACTTGGGAGCTGGCCTCGGACAAGGATTCGAGGATGTCTTCGTACTGACTCAACTCCTTACGCACCCTCAGACTCACAAGGGTAACTTGGATGTGAGGACTCGCACTCCCTTTCTGGTTTTCTCCCCCGCCTAATCTATCTCGTAGCAAATCCTCGCTTGTTACAACGAAGTTCGTCCACCTCGAGCCAGCGACGTATTGATGCGAAGCACCAGGGCGGCAGAGATCTACGATAATTACGGTTCTGGGGGCTACGACACCGCTCAGATGCAGGAGCATCTCCAGGGTCAATGGGAGCCTGTGTGGAATTATGACGTCCGGGAGGTCTTGGAGGAATCGATCCGAGGACTGCAGAAGAAGGATATCTTTTCTTCTGCGCGCTTATAATCCCCAACAGAATTTTAGAATCTACTTTATTACGATATTGCCTAAAATGCAAGTACTGATTATATGTAGGATTGCTCTCCAATATCATAAGGCAAATAGACTATGGTAAAGGTATCGTCTATGTGTATGTCTATATCCAGTCCAGATCTATGACAAGTCTATGAAGCAAGTAGATGAGGTCGAACCGACGTGAAACTCCCAGCCGGTGGTCGCGGCCGTTTTTCTCGACTGATGCATCTCCTGCATCGCTGCGATAATCGTAGCACTCGGAGCACCGGGACTAGTCTGGTGAAACTCCAAAAAGAGTTCTTCCAGCTTCTGAACCGACGTCCCATCATTGCACGTCGACGACCGGGGAACCGTGATCTTCGAAAGGAAATTCACCAGGTCATCCTCCGCATCCAAATCCAAAGAACGAATCTCGAGACACGTTAAATCCGGTGTTGCATCCAGAACCTGCGTTAGAGGAGTATCGGTCGTCTGGAGAATGCCAGGTACATTCAACGACAGCCTTGTTAGAGAGCACTCGGAACGCGTGACCATGCCTAAAAGTGACCAAGTGATAGAAGGGGGTGGCGGGACGGCATCGGAGTACCCGAAGGAACAGTCGGACTGCAACTCGAGGGACTGGAGGGACGGCAGAGTGAGGCATTCGAGGACTCCGCTCAAAACATCACGCGAAGGACCCGACGACGTTTTGATGGTGAGGTGTTTGAGAGAAGGCAGGGTTACCGGGACGACCAACGTTCTCATGTTGGCGGGGATGCCGATATCGAGGAAGGTCAAAGAAACTAGATTATTCGGTGCGAATCTTTGGAAGCATTCCATTACCATGGTCGCTTCCAGGTGTGGTTCGCACACGAGAGTCTCGAGTTGGGAGTAAGGAAGAATAGGGGGATAATAATATCCAGAAACCGCGTGTTTGAACGGGGCCTTTTGGATCGCGTCCCAGAACCACTGTCCCGAGGTCACGTCCGGACGCTTGCTAACCGCGTTTCTGAAGAACGACAGGATCGGGAAGTTAATATCTGAGCAGCCTGTGATAAGGTCCAACATTCTCCCATCAAAGTCGGCGTCGAGCTCGTGAATTCGCGTTGACTCGGAGATGAGCATTTTGAAGAGAGCCAACCCCATCGCCCCTACAGGATGAAACGCGACCATCACGGGTATTTGTGGTTTTGAGTCGACGATCCGCATCTTCAATGGCTGTTTCCCTGAGTGTCGAAGGAACATCTTAACGATGTCCTGGTGGCCTCCGCTTGGTTGGTGTATATCGACGTCCAAAGACGACCACAGCCGAGGGGAGGCGTGTATGATGGTTCGCCACAGTGGACAAACTTGAGAGAGTGTCATCGGAGGGGCGACGACTGGGTGGTTTCTGGATAGTGCGAGGGAGTAAGGGTGCAGAGCGCAAACCATGGAGAATATCTGGTTCCATATCTCGGGGGGCACTCTGCGTATCGAAGAGACGATAAATCGACGCTGGTTGATCCTTTCCTGAAGGCTGGATGTGTATGCCTCGAACTTGGCGAGCCTTTGCGTGAGCGACGTAATTTCTTCCCGACACTTCTCTAAGATCTTCTCGTCGCATGTCAGGGACTCCAGTATCCGAGCCCTATCATGGTCGGACGGAATGGGCGGATAAGGTGTATGTGATCTGGTTACGAGAGGCAGAGAATCGAGGTCTGAGAAGTCTAGCTTCAGTACGGAATCCGACATGGTGGTCGAGGTGGAAAACAGGTTCCCGAAGACGTTGATATTGAAGAAAATTTAGTGCTCCAAGCACGGCCGCGGGCTGAGAGGGTATACTCACCTCCGGTGCGGTCCCCAATCGTCATTTTGGACCCGTTGGATTTGCAAACTGAAAAAATCCTCACAAAAATGGTTCCTTCCCCCGGATAAGACCGGTCCGGTGGGTAAAAGTAAGTACCGCACAAGTGGTGAAAAGAGAAAGAGATGAGCAGGGATTGGTATGTATACATTGTTGAGTGAGCAGTGAGCAGGGTAGAAACACAATGACCAAGATAAAAAAGATAGATAGTACACTGACACGTCGTAGCACCACTCCGAGCCGATATCCGGTTCCCCTCACTCAGTGTCCCGCCAATCCGCATCCAAAAGCCTAATACCCCGTCTCGCAAGCCGCCTTCGCCACTCCCTCATCTCCCCCTGCAAGCCAGCCTCTTGCGCGACGGCGCCCATGCCCTTCCTCAACCAACGAACATCTCTCGTCCTCACGGCCCGCAACGACGGCAGGTAACGCAATAGTCGAGATAACAATGCCCAACATTCTGCGCTTGGCCTAGTGATCGAAAGAATCTCCAACGGGTGTTCTTTTTGCAGCGTCAACTGTGGCATAGGATTCTCCAGCGATAGATGCCGGAGGTTTGGACATGTAATCAAGATATTCGCGGGTGAAGGGTGTAGCCGTGTCGGCCACGATTTGGGAGAGAAGAGCAACAGGGAGCGGAGGTTGTTGCCATGGGTGGAGATAAAGCGGCTGTTCAGGGATTGGGGTATGTCATCGGATGGCGTTATTGTTACTTTCGTGAGAGATGGGAGCTCGGTGATGAGAAGGGAGAAGATGAGGTGGGAGAAATGGAGTGTCGAAAGGAGGGTGAGAATGCGGAGGCGAGAAAGGTTCAGAGGTTTACAGGAGGTGCATTCTGAGGACGAATTTGCGGAAATGAAGAGGTGCTCGAGAGCAATGGAATCGTTGTCCGCGTCCTCCCCGATGACTTCCAGCTCTTCGATGTTAACGCAATTTCGTAGCAATTCGACAATGGGTTCATGACATGCAGCCAACCGTCGAGATGGAACATAGCTAATCCCGCTGAGAGAGCGAATGTGAAGGACTCCAGGCCGATCTGCAAGCGCTGTCATTGCTCGTCTGCTCAGCGTGAATGCTGGGTTCATAGAGAAATGCGCAAGGAAAGGTAACAGTGGGAATAGATCCGTCAAAAGACCGTCCAGACGTAATGCTTCACTTGTGCCAATATAAGGAATTTCTGACAAGTCGAGTGTGTTGACCCAACGTGCTGGAGCTGAGTATGGTATTCGACGAATGGAGTCCCATTTCGTGTCTGCTTCGTGAACGCGTTTACAGAACTTTTCAAAGGTCTTCAAGCTATGAATTCGAACTTGAGAATAGAGCAAAGGGAGGGCCACATCCTATTCAAAATCGTACACCATGTTAATCGAAGCCAACATAGTACTATTGCCATTGGTTACGCACTTTAAAGCTCTTCGACATCAACATCAATTTCCAAAGCGTATCCCGACCTCCTTTCATACCCGCTAAGTGTTGGAATATATTGATCCATATTTCCGACGGTAGGATAATGGATTTGGGAGCCGGAAGTAGAGGTAAGAGAAGGAGCTTTCCTGCACTTGTCTCTAAGGGTCGAGGGCTCAGCAATGAGGTACGACTCGACATGATGGGAATAAAAGTTGCAGGGCGGACTCGAATTGGTAAGTCCTTTTTATAACATCAGAGCTGTTGATGATGACTGTGTCATTTGCGTGCATGAGGTTAGGTAGTAAATACCCACACCCGAAGCCTCCGAATTGAGTTCGCGATGTAAGCACGGGTGATGGGAGTATCATGACAGGAATCAGAATCAATTTCAAATAGGGTATTATCGTCCGAGTACGCTCCGCCTTTGTTCCTCAGTGAGTAAGTTACTCACTCAGGACTGCGGCACTAAATGATAACTATGAAGAAGGTCCTAATATATCTCCAATCTCCTCCATAAACTTGTCATAATCATCCTTCTTCCTTGGTTTTGCCTCGTCGACCTTCATTTTCTTGCCGGGATTTTCCGCCGGTTTCCCAAACTGGTTCTGGATTGTACTCAACAAGTCGGGACGAACAGGGCCTTCAGCGGGCGTCTCCGTACTATCTCCATCTCCATCTGCAGCCTCGACCCCAGGGGCAGCATTCACTCTGGAAGTTCCTGCGGCCCGCTTTCGTTTCAAAGCCGTGGGTACGAAAGCGGTTGCCTCCTTCTTGAAGTCCCTTAGCTCAGGCGCTGCGGAGACGGTGGCTGAGGATGACGGTATACTTTGCGTTTGCGCAGATCCACTGGGGTCGGTATTGGGTCTGGCAGGTAATGAAGGGTGCGGTGACAGTTTACTCGCACGACGTGCTTGATATGTTTGGTGAGGAACAGAAGAAAGAGGATCTTGTATCGCAGATCCAGACATTTGCCGCGGATAGAAGCCTGGAGGCGCCTGTGGCTGGAATCCCGGAGGGGGTACCGGGTGGTTGAAACCAGATGGGAGAGGCGGAGGGAAAGGAGGGAAACCTGACGGAACGCCTGGTGGCGGAGGTGGCACACCCATGGGAAAACCAGGAGGTGGTGGTGGCATACCAGTATTGGGAAACCCAGACGGGGGTGGCGGAATGCCTGCTGGAAAGCCAGGCGGAGGCATCGGAATCCCGGGTACTAATCCAGGACCTGTAGTGGGTGGAACAGGAGGCAGAGGCGGGAATGATTGTCGGCCATCGTCAGGCGGAAGAGGAATGTCTTCATCATCTGTTTACGCTCGTGTGAGAAGGTAATACGATTGTATGGCAATGAACTTCAATACCTTGTACAGCTTCCTCTCCCGGGGGTAGGCCCTCAGGCATGGGTATATCGTCGTCGTCATTCACCAGCTCTTCGGACTCTGGAATACCTGGAGGAGGACCTTCAGGCATAGGAATGTCATCATCTGGAGAAAGGAAGTCAGCAAGGGGACCAGTTGTACAATAAGACCAGCACGCACCATCTCCTTCACTTTCTTCTGCTTCGGAATCGACTTCCCCTGGTAATAGGGCTGAAAGAACGTATCAATTCGGCTGAACAGGTTTGTGAACACGATAGATAACTCACGTCTCTCCATGTAAGGCATTCCCGGGGGTGCGACGCCGTAAGGATTCATGACCGGATCGTAATAGATACTTCGTTCCGGGTGCCTAGGAAGCCCGTTTTTCTTGAATAGGTTCCTCTTCTTTGGAATGACGACCTCCTCCTGGGTTTTCTCGCCGTCATTCTTGTCCCTACGTCCTTTGAAGACCATCCGTCGTTGTTCCGGATGTTCCTTGACATATTCCTCCTTCTTGTTGTTGATGTTTTCTAGTTCAGACTTGAGACTTTTTAACCGGTTTGCTTCATCTGCAGTAGGCTTCTCCAATCCCTCGAGCTTTTCGATCTCATCCTGGAGGTCTGTGACGCATTAAGGTAGCTCAAGATCTTTGAGAACAGACATACCAGATGTATCCTTTTTCACAAGAGCGAAGTCCCTGGCTTTCGAGCGCTCTGCTTTATTCTACTGCAGGACCGCGTATGAGCTTTGAATACGGCACAAAAGCAACGTGTTGCTCGCCTTCTTGATCTCCTTCTTCCTCTGCGCCTTTCCTAAATATGATTAGCGACAACAACTTGCTATTTCTGCAGAAGAACTGACTATAAGCGTCTGCTGGGTTGACACTTTTACCCTTGGCCATGGATCGTGAGGGAGAGAGCGGGACCGCGCACGTGTCAAGAGTTATACGGAGCAAAACAGAGTCATGACATAGCTTGACTTTGGCGGTCGCCCTTCCCACCGGTAGGGCTCCCCGACGTCGTCCTCGACGTCTAGTACTCCGTCTTCAACTTCTCTCAGCGTTCCTAACATCGAGCTCTCTTGCTCATCACTGTCTTCGTCGATGGCAACGACCCCGACCGCCAATGCTACGTCTCCGAAGCGTCCGGCGAAAATGGCTTCAACTCAGTCCTTGAACCATCTTCTCAACTTCACTCTCCCTCCTAGACAGTCTCAGCCTCCTCAAAGCATCCCTAGAAGGAGCAGGAAGACGAATAACCAGTTTGGGGTGTGGAACAAGGAACGTGAGTAACCATGTTCATATGTATCTCCTGGCTTCATATTCAGCTATCTCTGACCCTCGATATCATGAAGGATTCGTCAATGCACAATACCGGTTCGTAATGAACCCAATGGGAGACTATACCGTGCATTTCGCGGACCCTGATATGCCAGTTCATTCAAGTTATCTGTTACGATCTCACACTCACTTGAACTCCTAACAGATACTTCCAGTGGAACGATATCTTGCAGGTCATCATCCCCCGCACTTCAGCGCTGGCGTCGGCTGCGGCAAATCAAGACTCTGAAGGACACACAGCGTGTCCTATCTGCCTTTCACCTCCGACGGCACCCAGGATGACCAAGTGTGGACACGTTCGTACGCTTTCTTTACCTGTATCCGGCCCTAAATTAACAGAGGACACCGAATCCAGATATACTGTTTCCCATGCATCCTCCATTATCTCGGGACCTCAGAGAATAAGTGGGCCCGATGCCCAATTTGCTTCGACTCTGTGACTTCAGCTCAGCTCAAGAGCGTGAAATGGTTCGACGGCCCTACGGACCGCGATGATATGCACCCGCCGTCATCGGCAGCGTCCTCGAGCTCAGCTTCCAACGCTCCCTTCGATTCATCCCCCCGAGTAGGCGGTACATTATCCATGCGGCTCATCCAACGTCCACAAATCACGACGCTTGCTCTTCCTCGATCCCATACATGGCCCTCGGATCTGCTCCCGCCTCACCAAGCCCCGTTCCATTTCCTTCCCGACGTGTATAACTACGCTAAATTCATGCTCGCTACCCCTGCTATGCTCGTGTCTGATTTGACGAAAGACCTCGACGACCTAGCCGTCGAACGACGTCTACTTGGTGGCATGAACGACGACCTCGGTGTGTCGTTCATCGACGCGGCTGAGGCCAAAGTGCGCAACCAGATCATCAAAGCTACCGCTTTGGACACACCTGGCCTTCAGGAGAGGATCGAGAAGTCCAATCGAGATCACCGTGAAATTGAAGGCCGTTTCACGTATCGCGAACAACGTAGGCTCGAAGAGGAAGCCAAAGTTCAAGCTGTCGTCAACCCCGAGACTTTCTATGTAGAAGACGTTCCCCAGGAGATGCTGTCGCTCAAGTTTGGTACCATAACACCTACGCTACCTACCGCCCCACCCACACCGGTTGCCCCATCCCCCGATTCGAGGCGTAACAACACAATAAATCGCAATAATTATAATTCTCGCGCCACCCCAAAACAGCGGCGTAACGTGAATCCTCCCCCTCCTACCACCTCCACGTACTATTATTATCAAGCGTCCTCTGGGCTTCCGCTCTACCTTCATCCACTTGACATTCGGATTCTTCTTGCTCACTTTAGCAACTATGCCTCTTTCCCGGATAACATCACTATCCGTATTGAAGCATTATCCGAGGGCACAGTTAACGATGACCTGCGCAAGCGGTGCAAATATCTCGCCCACATGCCCGAAGGAGCCGACGTAGTATTCGTCGAAGCTGATCTTCACAACGTGGTCGGTAAAGAGGGGTTGAAGAACTTTGAAGGGGCACTTCGGCTTCGGAAAGCTAAGCGACGGGATAAGGGGCGGAAAGACGAGAAGGCCAGGGCGAGGGCTGAGGAGAGGGAGAAGGAGAAACGGGATTATGAGGCTGCGGTTGAGTGGAGGTTTACGCCGTCGGCTATGTCGACGGAGTTTGTGAGTAGAGAGGATGATTCGGTGATTTTTATGGATGGGGCTTCGTTCCCTGGGTTTGAGGAGGCTGCTTTGGCGGTACCTGCTACCGCTGAGGTTCAGCAGCAGCAGCCGGAAGAGCAGAGAACGGCTGGTGTGTGGGGAGCGAAGAGTTTTGCTTCGGCGTTGCATTCGAACACGCCACCGCAGTCGAGGAATGCGGGGAGTGCGTCCAGATCACGACAGCAGACGGAGGAAGATGAGTGGGACATGGATATCGCATGGCATGAACTCGAGCAGAGAAGTAATGGCGGTAACGGCGGTAGAAAGAAGAAGAGCAACAAGCTTGTCGTCCTGGGAGGGGGCGGGGGAAGGAGACGTTAAGCGTTGAATGCAACCTCTAGAAGATATTCCTCGGTTTGCTCTTGGCGTTACAGTAACATTTATTGAATCACTGACTTAGCATCCAAACTTGTATACAAATCAAACATGGGTAACTCGAATTTGCAAGCATCTGTAGCAGTATCTGATAATTGATCGTCGGCAGACCTGGGTGGTGCTGAGATATACGGGCTCTTCAAATACTACGGACTCCGTTATGGTGTAGTGGCTAACATTATCGCCTCTCATCCAGCTCTGCGCATTGCTCCCAGATTGAGTGCGCGATAGCCCAGGGTTCGATTCCCTGTAACGGAAACCGTTTTTGAAGCTATTTCTCCCATCATATAATTTCCCAGAACTGGTTACCTTCCCATGCGATCATTTAGGTCTCAACGTCAGACATCGTAGTCCCAATCCTCCAGCCATGGAAGTAGTCAAACGAACGTAGACAGTCCTCTCATTACACGGTCAACACTACTCCTGAAGTATTCATTGTCTATGCCATGCGTTTTGGAGTCCATGGTCACCAGAGGGTTGCGTACGACGTATTCGAGGAAGGGTCCAACATAGATTCCACGTAGAGCTAAGCGTAATCCCGCAGGATCAGCAGCAGGGTCGCTGAGAATAACGAATTTGTAGCCCGAGACGGTTTCAAAAAGATGAAGTTTGTATGAAGACGTCCTGTAGTTGACGAATTGTTCATCTCTATAGCATACAATGTGAGTAGAGGTCGGAAATAGCTGGGTGAATGTGCGGATTGACTCACCTTCCCGATATCTTCTTGATCATATTCCGCAGCGAAAGAACCACACCGTATACGAGCTTCGCCTCCTCATCAAACGAAAGACCTGTGCTTGTTAAACCATCTGCTCCCGCGACCGGTGAAGTTGGAGTCTGGAGTAATGGAGAAGGTGTTGAATTGGCGTTTATATCGTTCACAGCCACGACTACACCACTGGACGACGTGAGCGTGTTTCTGGGACTGCTGAACGTGGCGATGGAGGGCTCCGTAGAGTTGGGATTAGGCTGTGATACAGCTTGAGAGACTGCAGGCAATAGAGTTCCTTCTACTGCAGGTTTTGGACGACGTGTACGATGCCAGTCTTGATAGTAAACGCAAGTACAGTGCCTGCGAGTATAATTGAGTAAATTTGAGCTAATATGGGCATTCTAGGAGCACTTGCCGATCGAAAATATAAAAGCTGTGGATGGTCATGTTGTGGGAGAAGAGATTCCAGAGAACGTGCCCGGTGCCGTCAAAGCGCGCAGCGTATCTAGGCTCCCACGCCCGTGTTGACCAGGTCTACCCATCCTATTCAGTGTTTGACAGGCGCAGCATCACCATGTCTATAAAAAAACTTGTGGCTCCTGGTGCCTGTCAAACAGTCCTTGTTACTCTCCAGCGCCATGATTATCTGGACCTACCGGTACCTCAGGCGAAAATTCTCCAAGTCCAAAGACTCGACGGGGACGGCGGCGGAATCCACCCCTTCATCAAAACCGGAAAAGCCCAAGAGGAAGACCAGTCCTGAAGAATGGAAGTTCCTAGCCAAACTGACCCTCTCTCTTGCTGTTCCTATCTTCCTAGAGACTTTGGATTACACGGGTAAGTATTGTCTGTCTTGAAGGACGCGTGTTCTGACTTGTAGAAACACCTCAATTAGTTGTTGCAACCGCTCAAACTAACATTGCTGTATGTCTTCCATCGCCAATGAGAAGGGGTCTTGCTCTTAACTTATCGTGACCAGTCCGCGTTCGACCGACTCGACCTTCAAAGGTGCGAGTAGCCTCAGGTCTCAGTCTTGTTCGTTTGAAGCCAAATCTCAACAGCTACATCGGCACCCTGTACCTTCTCACCTCGACTGTTTTCCTCCCACTTTTTGCATCAGTGGCCGACATATACGGGCGGCACTTTGCTATGCAGTCGTCCCTCGTGTTCTTTATTTTTGGGAGCGCGTTGAGCACTGGTGCTAAAAATATGGAGATGATGTTGGCAGGGCGTGCCATTGCAGGGATAGGTGCCGCCGGATTGCTCACAGTAAGTCTCTGTACCCGAGCCCCACAAAGACAGGGTTGTTGAAACCATACCCAATCAGGTCGTACGAGTAATCTTGTCAGACTCTGGGTCCCTCAGCACCATCAACTGGCAGATAGCCATACTATTCCTGTTGTATTCTATCGGGTATAGTGTTGGTCCTGTCATCGGTGGGTATCTAGGTCACATCTCATTTCGCTGGATTTTCGCAATCAAGTAAGCCTCGTACTATCTCTCCTTGTTCGTCTTCATTGACACGAAATCGCGTTAGTCTTCCAGCATGTGTCGTGTCGATGCTACTGCTATTTTTCCTTCTGAGGAAGCACCTGAAAAAAGGCTTTGTCCTTGAATCAGAGCTTCCCGCCGGACAAGCTCATCCATCGTTCACGACAAAGTTTCTCAAGGTCGACTGGATTGGCGCATTCTTCTTCATCGCCGGAGCTATTCTCATCCTCCTCGGATTAAACTGGGGCTCAACGGAGAAGTGGAACAGTCCCAAGGTCATCGTATGCTTCGTTATAGGTGGGATCCTAATTTTGCCTTGCGCGATATGGGAATACGTCTTGGAGAAGCAAAAGGACAGGGTCACGCCAAGCAGCAAGGCTCGGGCTTCAGTATTATCGGCTTACCCCATGATTCCCCTCGAAATCTTCCGGAACTACGACGTTGTGACTGTCCAGGCCGCCTCGTTTGCCGGAGGCATGGTGATGATTGTTATGTTCTATTTTGTGGCGATATTCATGACGATCGTGAATGGACTGGACCAACGCCAGGCGGGCATACAGCTGATTTACTTTGCGCCCGGCAGCGGCGTGGGGACGTTCATAGCCCTGAGGATGACATCCATTCTCAGACAGGTTAGTTTGTTGGAGCCTGGCAGTGGACGCGAATGCTGATTGTTCCATTCTCCTTTCATCCAGCCCAAATATGCAATCATCATTGGCAGTCTTATCATACCAATATCTCTGGGTCTCATCTCTTTGGGTGTCCAACAAGGCAAACAAGTCTTAGTGAACGTGTAGGTTGCCCCAATGTGACACTTCCAAGTACGTTGACTCATCGAGAACCTCTTACAGGTTTCTCGCGCTCTCCGGTGTTGGCGTCGGAATGAACATCGGTACGCTAAACATCCACGCTCGATTTTCACAGCCCGAAGAACGTGTTGCGATCGTCTCGGCTTTGATGCTATTTGTGAGTAAAATGGTAGCCTTGACCAGCCATAAGTTCACTGTCCTCAATGCATTCACTGCCTACAGTTCCGTTCGTTCGGTGGCATGCTTGGCCTCGCGCAGTGCGGTGCCGTTCTAAACACCCGTGCCAGGTCGTACATTGCGCGTGCCGTTGCTGAGGGCCGCTTCTCTTCCAATATCACTTCTGGTGCCGGACTTCAGTTCACCGGCAGACTGGGTTCTGTGGGGCAGATAGCAGAACTCCCCGAAGATGTCCAGGTGGTGATCAGAGAGGCATTCAGGGATGGTGTTAGGTGGTGCTTCATTTCGCTGGTGCCTTGGGCTGCGATTGCTTTCGTCCTCACGGTATTCCTTTCTGACATTCCCGATGCGGATAAGAGGAAACGACGGGAAGAAGAGTCCGAAAAACCGGCAGAGGCTCGAGACGAGGTGCAGGAGATTCCCCGCGATTACAAAGAGAATGAGAAGGGGGAAGTTGAGGCCCAGGCTGAGATGCGACTATCGTAGGATTGGGCTGGGTTCGGAGCGGTGTTTGATAGGTTTTGTTTCGTGCTGCCTGTTGTACATAATCCAGGTATATGAAAGGTATCCTCTGTAGTGCTCGAGTTACACACACGTATTTAACTTACGACTTTGTATATTAATATCATGTTGTCCTGTTTTCTGTGCACTGACTTGGAGGTGGTGAGGGATCGTTCAGCTTCCCGCATAGGCCCAGACTACTAGACCAGCCAGCCACGACATTCCCCTCGTTTACCATCCTTCAACAGTGTAGGCCATTGTACGATGAATCTGCGCGACATGGTTGAAGTTCAAACGAACCCACTTGTAGAATTCAGACACCTACCGATCTG
The DNA here is from genome assembly GCA_029532415.1 of Marasmius tenuissimus. Classification (NCBI taxonomy): domain Eukaryota; kingdom Fungi; phylum Basidiomycota; class Agaricomycetes; order Agaricales; family Marasmiaceae; genus Marasmius; species Marasmius tenuissimus. Next base: position 2,034,726 of record JAQOTA010000052.1, read on the forward strand.
CAATATACCGGAGGAGTTTTCCTGAGAGCGATAATCTCTTGACTCTCGCAAATGACTCTATGTAAATAACCTGAGGCGCCTTGAGACCCAGAATCTACGCAAAAAAAGGTTAGCCTATAGTATATATGATCCAGGACAGAGTATACCTTATTGAGAATGACTGGAAGGCATAATGTGAAGCATGTTCCTGGACCATTCACGATCAGGACATCCGCAAAAGGGTCGCCGAGGATAGCCAACAGAGTGACATGATAGAGACACGTCAAGAGAGAGCGAAACGCGGAGAATGGAGTTGTGAGCAATGGTTGATGGACTTTTCTGGCCCGGGGCACTGTTAGAGTGGTGTATTGGTTCTGAGTAGTTGGCAAGTTAGCTGGCAAGCCTGGATGTGAGCAGAGCAACCTTCTCAAAAGCTTTCCGTGACTCTAAATTGCTCGCTTTCTGAGCACTCAGCGCGTCTCCTTCGCTGATCACGTAGATCCTTGGAGTGTACCGCTCGAAATCGACTGCGGAGAGCAAGCTCAAAGCTTCGCTTGTATGTCCACCTGAGCATTGATTCAGTCATTGCAATAACACTCATCCCTGTTTAAAACTCACCAGAGCCCAGAAAAACTGCCAATTTCACGGTGGAACGAGTCCTTCTCGTCCTGTCATGCTTGTATCCAGACGGCAAAATAGCCCACACGCGACCAAGCAATGTTATGAGAATGAGTATAGAGAATATCCAGAGATACATTGAGGTATTCGTCGAGATAGGACGGGTTCGAGATCGCGAGGAGTCACCAGAAATTGCCGAACATCAGAATTGCAGCTGGTAGTCCACACTCCAGGCAGAGCCGTTGCACGTTGTCAGACTGTCAGTGCCGAAGCGCCCATGATGGTTGGTCTCTCACGCACGGACCACCGCTAAGTATGATTCATTGCCGAGCCACTGCAACCTTTGACTTGAACATTCAACATCACAGCAATGCCCTCCCCTCTCCTTTCCTGCTCAGGCTGGGGTTAACACGCGTACTCAAGCTTTCAAGGCTATAGAAACTCAGCTCTATATCAAACGATCTAGTCGAATTTCTCTATGGACTGGTGGACTCTTGCTGACAAGTCCGAAGGTGAAATGAGCGGTATTTGGGCCTGGGACTTCCAAAGCGGGACTTACGGCCTCGAAGGTTCTTCGGTCTGGGAATCCCAATCAGGATATAGTATTACTCTCTGGCACGTCCCGCAGATGAGATCCTTCTACTCATCACGTTCTCCAGACTTAGACCGTTCCAGAAAAATTCCGGTATCCCACGCCTCTTTCGTGTCGCGTACGGTCATCGTTGATTTCTTGACCACAAGATGCCAATACCATCGACAGCCATGGATCCTAAGAAAAGGCCTCACTCCCGTTCACCTTCACCCGCCGCCAAAAGGGCTACCCCAGCTAATCTCTTGTCTCGAAATCGGGATTCTACGAGTTCATCAGTCTCCTCTTCTCAAAATCAACGTGGACTCCAGGTTTGTCCCTTTGACTCCGCGTGCACTCTATCCTCTAATTATTCTCAAGGAACCTGGCCGCATGCAGGGGAAACGGTCGCGAACCAATACATCGTCGTTCAGGGGCGGAAGTTCCAGCAACTCGCGAAGAGTCACCCAATCCGGTTGTGCTAAAGACGTCCGCGATTTGGGAGGCGTCGACCCGCTGAGGAACGAGCTAACTGTCGTGAAGCGTAGGCTCGAAGAAACGGAAGATGAACTGAACCAACAAAATAAAAATGTGATGATGCTCCTTCGCGAGAAGGCGGAGGCGGAGAAGCGTCATATAAAAACGGTGGAAGACCTGGAGAGGAGGATTGAGGCTCTCGAATCACAGTGTAAAGGTGACGTTGGAAGAAGAAGAAGAAGTCATGCCATTTGGTCCCATCTACATCAGCTCAAGCGAGTCGGAAAACGAGGACGCAGACCAAGGAGATCACTCGGATGATTCGGACAGGGAAGAACCAACGGAGGCACGTAGGCAGCATGAAGATGCGGCTCAGCCGACAGAGGACTCCTCCAAACGAACTGAATACATCGGGAAGCCAAAGGAAGGTTCACTTTTCTGAGAATAGGGAACATTGGCTAATGTTTCCACAGAACAACCGCGCATCTACCCCAACGTCCCCAAGCGATGTTATAGAACCGGAGGTTGCGCTGAAACATGCCCGGGCGGAATTCGATACGATTGTTGTCGGTAGATGTCCATTTTCGATTGCGGAGAAACAACTGGCCGACGTTGCCGCGGAATGCTGGAGAAAAGCAAGTTCCAGATGCTCACTTAACATCAGGACATCGACAGAAGTGACAATTCAACAGGTAGGACTCAACCTTCTGTAGCCGCGTTTGTGCTGACAGCTTTCAACGGGACGCCAGATAGTAAGGCGGGGCAACAACATACGAACACGTCTGCTTTCATCCGCCGTCCGACCGTCCGTTCGAAAGACCTATGGCTTTGATTCTTGCACAACTACACGACAGGATAACGTTAAGACATACGGGCAACTCGTCAACAATAACAACTTTGCTTACACTGTCAGTTCGTGCCAACTGCTCCCAGAATATTCAACTCACGGCTAAGCCAGGATCCTGAGCACCTGAGTGGCGCGTTCGAAGTACCGATAATCGAGGATATCCTTCGAGCTATATTCTCAATCTCCTCGATTAGGCAGAAGATCAAGCAGCCTGATTATCGCGGTGACTTCAATCCAGTTTCTTTGGAGCTGATGGGCTTCATCTTGACTTTGGTGAGTAATATTATCCTCCGCCGAATGTATGTGGCCCACTCACGAAGAGTATAGATCAAATTTTGCATCTGTGAATGGGAACGCGGAGTCCATGAACGAGAAGACTTCGTCATGAAGAAGCATCTCAAAGATTACAACCATTTCATGACGCTTTTGCGTCGCTGGAATAGCTGCGATTCAGCTCATGCTCTTCGAGTGCGCACTGATCTGTACACCGAGGCTCGGCGTGCTACGTAACGCCGGACTTCCCACCTCACTCCTCCACACCCGTTGACGTAGCAGAAATTTGTGATCAGTTGAGAGCTTGGACTCTGAAGGTCCGGCAACCAGCGTGTGGATTGCATGGGACACTGTCAATTTTGGCCAAATAGCTAGTACTATCTGATATATACAACATTGGTGTTATCGATACAGAAAACTCAGACTCGTTGTGTTCTTTGTGAGGCGGAGGTGGCCCGCTGATAGTCCCAGTCCAAGTTTCGGTTGATGAACACAGCATTTGCCACTGCCATCAAGTACCTACTGCGCCTCGTCACACGAGCGCGCTTGTACAAATCTCTCCACGCCCCTCTCCACGCTCCCCTTCAGCTCTTCTCCTGCCTTTGTGATGTTCTGCTCAAAGGCCGTTTTCCGATGCTTCAAGGCACTAGAACGCTTTGGCGATAGAATAACAGGAGCTGCTGGACCTTATTTTGTTGGATTTGCTATCATTCTTATAAGCACCGGTACAATATGTTTTTGTGAGTATCTTCCTCCTTTTTTCCGAAGAAGATAGCCCTCAACCATCGTCTATCTTCATTCAGTCGACGTCGTAATGCCGACTCTTTCATACCCTCTCATCAGTGGCCCAATATGCATCCTCATCGCTCTCAACCTATTCATGCACTATTACTATGTCTGCACTATTCCGCCAGGATTTGTCGACGAACCTCCGCGAGAACCTGGGAACAGTCTGTTATGGTCAAAGCCTCGCACTTTTCAGAACAAGCGGCCGTTGACAGAGGGTGTGAGATGGTCGAGCGAGTTGAATGTTACCAAGGCGTCCGTGACGCGCTGTAGGAAATGTGGTCAACTGAAACCAGAGGTGTGCTATTATGAGTCGTTCGACTGCTTGAAGCCTCAGACTCAAACTTCCCATCTACGGAGAGGACTCACCATTGTAGGATATGCAATAAATGCGTCCTCAAGTATGACCACCATTGTCCAGTACGTATATCACCATCAAAGCATAGACGCGATATTTACGCATCTTTCATCAGTGTACGCTTCTCGATCCGGTTTGCTCAACTTTGGAGTCCTCAATGTCGCTCACAGGGATTAATCAATGCGTCGGAATCCATAACGAAAGGCACTTCGTGATGTTCATGTGCGTTGGGCCGTTCTTTGCGTTGACATCGAGCTGAGCGACCTGTAGGGGTTACCTTTGTTTAGCGGCATTCTGTTTCTGCGTACTCGGTTACCCGCAATTTTTTGAAGCATTGGGCCTTTTCACGGTGAGGAAGCCTTCATCCGACCCCAACAACCGATCACTGAGTCAATATCGTGCAGGATGATTGGCCATACCATGTTCCAGTCTTGGCATATATCCTTCTATTCATCCTTGCAGGAGTGCTGTTCTTCGCCGTTGGGGCCATGTTCCTGTTTCACCTATACAGTGTCATGAAAGGAGAGACCTCGGTTGAGAGTCAAGACCACGGCGTGTATAGAAAAGTAGCACTATCCAGGGCGGAGGTTAGTTGAGCTTGTTTTTCATTACCGGCTTACTGTTATTGACTCGGTCCAAAGACTTTCGTCAACTCATATGATCTAGGGTAGGTATTTGGACGTCCTTGTTCTCCTCGGAGGCTCTAATGAACTCGTCAGACGGTTGAGGAATCTTCAGCTATTTTTTAACGTCGGAGAGAATGGATAGTACGTTCGATCAGCCACAACTTTCGCTTGAAAGATCCTGATTCCCCCAACTAGCCCTATATATACTCTATTCTTCCCGTTTCGCATAATGCCTTACACAGACGGACGTTCGTGGGCACGGAGACCAGGTTTTGATCGTCACCATGGTGTAAGACAAGGAGAAGAACTAACTGACGAGGAGGAGGAGGAGTGGAACTAGGAAGGGCAAGGAGATCAAGGGAAAACGGCCTGTGAGTGTCTTGTCCCCTTCAGTAGCTCTTGGAGCTCTCTTGCGTGATGATATGCTGCCGGGGCCATATGACTCTTCGAAAGAGGCAGCTCTATGAGCCGCTCGCTTTGGGAAGTTGAACGATCAATGTCCGGCGTAACGAAAGTCTCGTAGAAGACCAACCCTGATATATTTCCTTTACATATCGATTCTTCTGTTCGACGAAGTTCTGAAACACTATTCCTAGAGAACATCAAGGGCCGGCTTACATTACTAACTTTACTCTGTATAATTTGTTCTCAATCTATGCCGCGCGACCGTCTCCCTGGACATTTATTTCAGCCACGATATGAATTCAGCTCTATCATGCCCGAGCTCATAGCGGATGGCCCTGGAATGCGAAGATTCAACAAATGGTTCAATTGTTGTACCTATTCGACCTTCACGCTCAGGGTAAACATCGTTCCAACACCAAAGAGCACTCAGCTCTATATGGTTGTTGTTTTCGAGAAGGCCTCTCTTCTTGGTATTATCGTCCTTCTGATGACTATTCGCCTGGCAACATCAGATCGAGAACTTGCTGGCCGAAGGCCTATTTGATGCGTCATTCGCGGAACGCACTAGCGTAGCTATATAAGCCACGACGGGTTCATAATTGCTTCATCATCTTCAGCTATCATACAAGCACATATCGTCTTTCAAATGGCATCTAGGCGTTTCGAACTCCCCCTCGACACTCCCGCTTACAAAGGAACAGTGTCGGCGAATACCTCTCTCTTCATTGGCGGGAAGTGGGTCGAGCCCGCCGAGGGTGGTACCATAGAGTGCGTTCCTCCATCGGCGGTCTTCTACGCTTCCGTGTTCATCTAACATCGAGTCTCTTTCCCAGTATCATCAATCCTGGTCTGGTATTCCCCTTTGGTGTTTAGCTGTCGACTGACCGAAGGTATTTCTTCCAGCAACGGGAAAGCCCATCACCACCGTCTCGGTTGGCACAGAAAAGGATGTGGACAACGCGGTTGAAGTCGCAAAGAAAACGTACAAGACTTCCTGGGGTCTGAAGGTACCCGGGGTTGAGCGCGGGAAGCTCCTCAACAAGTTGGCCGACCTCGTTGAGTCGAACATTGATGAACTCTCCGCGCTTGAGAGTCTCAACGTTGGTGAGTCTCGCCCAATCTTCCCATTGTCATAGTGTTCCGTGCTGATGTCATGTCAGGCAAACCGTTTGGGGCGTCCAAATATGTGGACATTACAAACTCTATCACGATCTTGAGGTATTTCGCTGGGAACGCAGACAAACTTCACGGGGAGACCATCGAGGTGATTGCATCGATTCCTAGGGCTCAAGTTGACGCTAATCTCGCACTTGATAGACATCGGAACAGAAGTTTGCTTATACTAGACGCGAACCTTACGGCGTTGTTGTACGTTGACCTGACCATCTGTCAGTTAACATACTACTTACCGTTCACCAACCAGGGACTTATCACTCCATGGAACTTTCCCCTAGTGAGTACTCGTGGCATCCGGGTTTTTCGTTTCGTGCTAAACCCTTCCCAGGTTATGCTGTGCGCAAAAATGGCGCCCGCTGTCGCTGCTGGCAATGTTGTCGTATGCAAGGCGAGTACCAAGAGTGACAAGATAGAATGGAGCCTAACACTCTCCGTTCAGCCCTCTGAAATCACGCCTCTTACCGCCCTCAGACTTGCCGATTTAGTTAATGAAGCTGGTTTTCCTCCCGGTGTCATCAACATCGTCAATGGCTTAGGTTCATTTCTGGGTTCATATCAAAGCCGCCATTAACTACGCTGATTCGGTTCTATAGGCACCACTGTTGGAAACGCGCTCGCGCATCATCCACAGATATCGAGGATCTCTTTTACAGGAAGCACCCTCACCGGTCGAAAGATTCAGGAGGCATCTGCTAAATCAAACCTCAAGGTCGTAACCCTTGAATTAGGTGGCAAGGTATGAGCTTTTTGTCGTCAGATTACGGATGCTAAGCATTGCATTCTCTCCACCTACAGTCACCAAGTGTCGTTTTCGATGACTGCGACTTGGAACAGACCATTAAATGGACCGCCAGAGGTATCTTGTGCGTATTTTTCCACCACTACTCGTCGATGTCCTGTTTGACTGACCCTTCGTCAGCTTCAACATGGGTGAGCAATTGATATTATTCCCGTATGTCGAAAACGACACGAAACCTTTTTCCCTACGCAGGTGAACTGTGTATTGCCGGTTCCCGGATTTTCGTTCAAGAAGGCATCTACGAGAAGTTCCTCGCAGCATTCAAGGAAGTCGCCAAAGGATGGAGTGAACATACTGGCGATCCGTTCGAGGAAGGTACTCAGCACGGTCCTCAAATATCACAAGCCCAGTTTGACGTTCGTGTTCAGCCTCAACCATATGCTTCTTAGCACTCACTTATTGACTAGCGCGTTATGGGATACATCGACTCTGCGAAACAAGATGGTGCGACGATCCTCACAGGAGGCTCGCGGCACGGGAACGACGGGTATTTCATCGAGCCTACGATTATCACTGACACACGACCCGACATGAAGGTGGTGAGGGAAGAGATTTTCGGGCCCGTTGCCTCAATAATAAAATTCAAGACTGAAGAAGGTAGTCTACGTTGCCGAATCATTCCCCGCACGCACTGATTGCTTACCTTTCCCGCTTAATAGAGGCGATTGAGATGGCTAATGACACTTCATACGGCTTGGCTTGTGGTATCTTCACACAAAACAACGCTAGAGCAACCCGCGTTGCACATGCCTTGGAGGCGGGAACAGCATGGGTATGTCATTTCGGGAGCCCGAACTCAGCGCGAAAGAAATAATCAACCTTCTTAGGTGAACTGCTACACCTGGTTTGATATGGGTGTTCCGTTTGGTGGCTACAAACAATCTGGGGTTGGACGCGAGTTCGGAACAGAAGGGATCAATGAGTCCGAACTATTTTTCTCCTTTGCGCCAGTACCATGGGCTGACTTATTGTTTGAAGGTATACGCAAATCAAAGCCGTTCATGTCAATATCGGATTGACAATCTGAAAGATTGATGATAGCAGGAAGGCACTTTATGGGCTCTTTCGCCACTGTTGTAGCCCATTCACATTTGTATCATTTACTTGACTTCAACAAATACACTCCACCAGCCATGAGCGATCTAGAATGATTTCACGCTCGCAAGGTTTTGCTTACAGGGAGGACCTAACGTTTCTTTCCTAAATTTTCTCGAACTCCCACACCACCGAGGGAGGCTCCCCTTCACTCGGGATCGTCCACAACAATTCATAAAATGTCTCGTCATTCCAGGTTCCGGTTCCATACTTGAAGCTCCTTGTGTATCCTTCACCGAAGACATTCCCTTCCTTCAAAGTCAGCCTCAGTCCAGGGAGGTCGTACGTGTAGTTGACAGCGGACATGAAGTCGGCTGGGAGGCTGAAGTCCGGTCTCCGAACGCCTCCAAACCGGAATGACATCTCTGTGGCTCTAGAGACATCAGGTAGAGGCTCTGGGAATGACACAGCCAACGTGGTGTTACTGGCGACGGCATTTATGCTCGGTGCGGTGGAGTACAGCTGGAAACAACGGATGAACGACCACACTAAAAAGCGGACGGGAAACAACAAACCATCATCCACCCGAGGCTATTGCCAGAATCCCAGAAAATGTTAGCGGGAACGTGATTGTCTGGGCTAGTTGCGGCTCCCCCAACAACGTTACTTTCTAGTTGTATAGCCCCGACGTTGATCCCGACATCGTTCCAACCTGTGTAGTTACGGGGAGCGGAAAGTTGATCGAATGGAGGTGAAACGGCCTGCGCGGCCCAGAGATGGGGACCTTTGAAAGTTTTGAGCGAGTCGACGACAGTGGAAGGTACGAGAGGGTCGTGGAATCTCGAGGTCAACGGGAGGCTATGGTCAGGCCGTCAGCATGGCATTATAGACGCAAAATAAACTCGCGTACATGGCTAGTGCAGCCACATCTCCCAAATGTTCGGCGTTGTACAGAGGAAGGGGTATGGGAGCACTGTTGTCTTCTAGGCCCCCAGCGAGGCCCGATATCTGGCTGGCCAAGAATCCAAAGTACCTTCTCTGAGAGATGCTTGTCAGTCTCACATGCGGTAAACACGGCGGATGGAATCTCGAGCTCACCATGTCCATCCCGTAGGTCCTATCAAACGGCCCGCCGAGAGTTTTGATAGTCGGGTTGTAAATGTCGCCAATCGTTTCCCAAGTTTTCTGAATCATTGACGACGCTTCGCGTGCGATTACAGACTCCATTGGCATATACCCCCAGAGGGAGAGAGCCCATAGTGATACACCAGTATAAGTTCCAGAGTTAAACTTGAAAGATATTAGTTGTTTTCCCCGACGAGAGCTGCGCAGGACGTTCAGGGTTGTACACACCTCGCTGATAGTATCATAACGGTTGAATTCAGTGACTGCTTCCTCAGCCCACCGGTCTCCCCATGTCGACATATTCTTGTCACCGGAAAGATTGCCGACGTATGTGGCGCACATCACCCGCATATACCATGGGTTACCTGGGTGGGTTGTTCAATGTTGTGACGAGAAGGGGCAGTAGCTTGAGTGGGCTGACGTACTGTAGATAGGGCGTAGGTTATCGCCATCCACACCTCCTACCCGATATCCGTCTCCGACTGTCGCGTTATACATGCTCTCCTTTATGGTCTCCACCAGCGATGCGTCGAGGAGATGGCTAAACTCCTCTACAAGTATGATCCAGGCGCTGGTCACGAATAGGCCCATATTAGAGTCGTATGATCCGTATATCTGAGCTCAACATGTCATTCCGGAGAATCTTCAGACGGAAATGAGTGCTATTCCGCACCCGAGGAGGCCAAACTTCGCCCGGAGGGGGTCCAGTAATATCGTCGCGGAATGTACCATACCACTTCTCCGAAGGGTCTTTGAACTGCCAAGTGAGACTGTATTTCGGACATGAGCGATTGCTGAGACGGTTGTTAAGAGCAGTACACTTCTTCAATGATAGCAGCCGCTGTCGAAGCGTCTTCTTGCTTATTCCTGGCGAGTAGACCAACCGCATACCATGCTGAGTATCGAGGACTGTCCCACTAGAAAGAGTCTTGAGTATGTTTCCCTATTTCTAGCTAGATATTTACCAGTAAAGGCTTCTTGAAGAAGGCATCCATAACCTCCATTGCGTACGAAAACACAGCCTGCTGCTTGTCCGGTAGTGTTTCCATGTACAGACCAGGTTCGCGTTGAAGTAATTCAGAAGGCCCGATAGATGTCCCCCATACTAGACTGGCACCTGTTGCGACCACAAGAAATGAGAGAGTCGAGAAGAGGCTCGCAAACCGCATGGTTGGGAGCTAAACTTGAACTTGGACTGGGTAGGCCTCAGAAGCCGGCTTTATACTTCCTAAGAGCAACATGGGAGCCAGTCATGTGTGGTGGCCATGAGAGCAGATATCTTTAGCGAAGCGGTCCGGTGACATGGTAGGATCAACGTTGAACATGTGTCCATGTGCAATCATCACGTACGCTTGCGAAGATCTGCGAAGATGGGCCAATACGGACCTACCTCGTGAAGTTAGAATGCCGATTCATTGCCGCCGGAATGCCGGCCGCCACTCACGAGAAAAATTTGATTACACAACTTCAATCTTATCCTCTGCTTATCCCGGTCGCCTAATCCAGACTCCAGCCTTGGCTTCGTTGGCTTTCGAAAATCTCAAACGGTTCTTCAGGATCTCCATTGAGTCGGACAACAGCGTTAAGGACTTCGTGCCGCTGCAAAAGCAACCTTTCCGGAAATACACGTATGACAAACTCAGCCAATGTTATCTTCGAATTGCTGATTCCAAACCTCGGGCTTTGGGCTTTCGAAGACCATACCAACCCCTTGACTATATGTGAACGCTTTTGCCAGCACAGCCGAGTTATCGACATGATGCTTCATAGCTTTCAGAGTTATAAGAGGGCTACCTCTGCAATATTCTCGTATGCACGTCTGCACAGTACTTTAATGGGAAGTATTGACGATTAATCGTTTATTTGTCAGTATGATTATGGCGCTTCCCTTCTAGACTCGAACCCAGCAGCAACGCACGGTGTGGGGCCACGCAGCAGCTTTTGAACGACTGTCTTCAAAACTCTGACGGGGCGATCTGGCTCGAGTCTACTTTCCTTCGACAACTGGACACACTCGTTTCTGGATCCAACGCAAGAATTCCCTCTAAATATGGGCGCCTTGTACTATGTAAGTATCTCGGAGACACGATGCAACCTTGCAAATCGCGCGCTGTACACCGGCCAATTCGGTATTAGTCGTATCCCCACAAGCTATCATTCGTATCGTCGCTGACTTCCTTTCTCGATGGGAATACGAAGGTTCCTGAGTCCTGACAGACTTTCCGGCCCTGTCCTGCCAATATGGCTATCGATCCAGCTCCGAGCGGCCCATTCTCCAGCGATCTGGGCGCTCAAATCACCTGGGGCTGAGGTTGCCTCCATTGTCGGAGCTATACTCAATGAGCGATGACAAACGATGGTTACGAAGGAGATTATAGAAAATCAACAGACCTCCGAAGGGATCGATCCGCACGTTGTTCTCGGCTACTTAGTTTCGTTTTGGTGACTTTTGGGGGTCCTACTCGCAGAAATTCCCGACTCTTTCGATCTTCTAGAGTTCATGGACTCTTGCTTTTATGAGTTACCTCGGACTACTAGTCAGTATTCCTCCCACGGGTACCGAGAACGAGGTCGTGTGAGACTACAGACAGGGTCAACTTGGGGCTATTCGTCAGATACTTGTTCGGAATCGCTCCTCGTGTTCTTGTGTTCTTGGCGTCCTCCCTTTCCTGGAGCCCGGTTGGCATCCGAATACATTTACTCAAATCGTATTGGACATTCACAAACCTACTTCACTGCGAAGGCTATGGCTTGCGCGTCCTCTCACTGTGACCTCAATGAGCTGACGTATCCGAGTCGGACATGAGAACTATCTCGTTTAGCTCTCCGTGATGTCAGACACGGTGAGACAGCTTCGCATCGTATAAATACTGAGGTTGCGTTTCGTTCTCATCTCAGACATCCACTCAACTCTCTCCCAGTCAACATGTCGTCCAAACAATTCAAGCTCCAACTCGACACACAAGCCTACAAAGGAACAGTCTCGGTGAACACTGGGCTCTTCATCGGCGGCAAGTGGGTCGAACCTGTTGAAGGAGGCACTATCGAGTACGTTCTTTCGACACCCCCTATCGCAACCTCGACTGACCAAGAGTTCGTAGTGTTATCAACCCTGGTGCGCCCATCATAAATATACGTCCGACCTCGAGAGCAGACGCATTGACACAGTATTCACAGCTACTGGCAAACCGATCACCACCGTTTCCGTTGGTACCGAAAAGGATGTGGATATCGCAGTCGATATCGCAAGGAAAGCATACAAAACCTCGTGGGGATTGAAGGTTCCAGGAATCGAACGTGGAAAGTACCTTGGCAAGCTCGCTAATCTGATCGAGGCAAATTTGGATGAACTCGCCGCGCTCGAGAGTCTTAACGTCGGTAAGTCCTATCACATTGACTGCAACAGAGATTGCATTGGCTTATCATACGATAGGAAAACCATTTGCCATGTCAAAGAACATGGACGTCGCATTCACTGTTCAGGTTTTGAGGTACTTCGCTGGACAAGCCGACAAAATTCATGGCGAAACAATTGAGGTTAGTACCTCCATCAGAATAAAGAGTCTCCATTGATCGCAACCTCAACTTCTTCCGTTTAGACAACGGAGCAGAAGTTTGCCTACACCAGGCGTGAACCATATGGCGTTGTGGTATGTCCTTTCGCATGTCTTGCAGACAACACCTTGCACTGACGCGCGAGTTACGCAGGGAGCAATCACCCCATGGAACGGTCCAGTCGTATGTTGCTTGTTCGCATCGAGTCTCAAATTGTATGCCGATCACCTCCACCTTAGCTCATGCTTTGCGCCAAGATCGCACCCGCCGTCGCTGCTGGGAACACAATTGTATTGAAGGTAGGTCGATCCATACCCCAAGTAACAATCCGTTTCTCAAGACTAGCTTCTTCAGCCTTCCGAAATCACACCACTCACAGCACTCAAAGTTGCCGACTTAATCAATGAGGCTGGTTTCCCTCCTGGCGTCATCAACATCGTCAATGGCTTAGGCTAGTAGTCTATTGACTTTACAACGCGACAAGCTGACATTCTGACGACCGACCTGTAGGATCAACCGTTGGTAGCGCGATCTCTGCACACCCTCACATCGGCAGAATCTCCTTCACTGGTAGCACCCTAACGGGACGAAAAATTCAAGAAGCCTCTGCTAAAACAAATCTCAAGGTCGTCTCGCTTGAACTTGGTGGAAAGGTATGGGCAACTCGTTTTCAAAGTCCGAGATAGGAGTTCAACGTGGCTTTCCTATTACTTAGTCCCCGAACATCATCTTCGATGACTGTGACTTGGAACAGGCAGCAAGATGGTCTGCCCGAGGTATCTTGTACGTACTTTCCTTCCACCAAGCCTCGAAATGGCCTAATTCTCTTTGTCCCGCCAGCTTTAACATGGGTAAGTGACAGGCGGGACACCATGGTTCACGTCATCAACCAATATCGTTTCCTTTAGGTCAGGCTTGCATTGCCGGGTCCCGGTTGTTCGTTCAGGAGGGCATTTATGACAAGTTCCTCGCGGCGTTCCAGGAAGAGAGCAAAGTGTGGAGCCAGCACACCGGCGACCCCTTCGAAAATGATGTTCAGCACGGTCCTCAAGTTTCCCAACTTCAATTCGACGTATGTATTTCGCCGTTTTACCCCCTGTCGATCCTAATCTCAATTTCTTCGGTAGCGTGTGATGGGATATATCGACTCCGCGAAGAAGGACGGCGCCACAATCCTCACCGGAGGCTCTCGTCATGGCGACTCTGGCTACTTTATCCAACCCACGATTATCACTGACACACGGCCTGACATGAAGATCATCAGGGAGGAGATCTTTGGGCCCGTTGCTTCTATCATCAAGTTCAAGACCGAAGAAGGTGAGTTTCTACCGCGATATGACATATATATAGCTGTTCTCTAACATAATGCCATATACAGAGGTGATCGAATGGGCTAACGACACTACTTACGGTCTGGCGTGTGGTCTCTTCACACAAAACAACGCTAGGGCAACGCGAGTTGCCCATGCTCTGGAGGCAGGAACGGCTTGGGTATGTCTTGTCCGACTTTCTTCTCACCAATCTCCTGTTCTGACGAACGTTCGTTCTGCTCTTCAGGTCAACTGCTACAGTTGGTTCGACTTGTCTGTTCCCTTTGGTGGCTACAAGCAATCCGGAATAGGCCGTGAATTCGGACCGGACGCTATCAACGAGTGAGTTTTCTTCTCCGCCGTCTCATATCGTCCAGTTACTCAAAACATTGATTCTTCGAATCAGGTATACACAAGTCAAGGCTGTTCACGTTAACATCGGTTTGCAGATTTGAAGGGTTCAACAGCATCTGGATATCACAAGGATAAGGGAAGGAAGGAACCATCATCTTACGGAAAAGCGACAGCTCTCCCATTCTGTATTTATATCGTCTTGTATCGGGAACTTGCATGTGAAAATCCCTGTAACGAAAAGACGCTATCTGCTACAGCGTGAAATTTCTTTCACGAGTTGCGCCACTATGCACAGTGGAGGATATTGGAGGGTATTGGGTGGCCCGGGTATTCTCCTCGTCGAATCCACAGTGGTGATGTCAATGGCTACCCTACGATCAAATTTCATTGCTTCCATACCTGAATACATACGTCGGACCCCCCCACCGATAAGCCGAATGCGTCACCGCTTGCGAACTCGTTCTCCGTGGCAACGGGCGGAGGGGACGGAACCTGGAGGACTGAAGCCCGGTGAGCGGACTTGCTCCAGGGGGGTCGGAGTCGGAAGATCATTGCGGGGCCCCACAAGTCCGATTCGACTTCGTCTCCATGGCATGGAGGACTTTCTTTTCTGCCAGTCTGGTAATTTTATTGGGTAAATTCTCGTAGCTGACTGCTCGTCATCGGGATACTACGGAAGCCGTTTCTCACTTGGAGTCGATGTTGCATATGTTCCTGTCGTCCTTGCAGCAAGCTTTCCATACGAATCGTTGGATATAAAGAGGAAGGGATCACTCTTCTTTTTCCTGGAACTTGTTAACTCGTGGAACAAGTACCACAATCGCTTCCGGAATTTCGCCATGCCGTGAGCAGGGTCCAATGGGGGGTCGCAAGGCTAACGGCGTACCCATCTGGACTCATCCTGCACCAGAGTGTCAGGAACATCATCGAACAGGATATGGTTGAGCGTGTGCTTCCAGATGCTGCTGCCACATTGAACTTGCAACCAGGTCCCAAGTTGTGGACGTATACACGATGAGCGCTAAAACTCCTGTAGCGGTGATAGAGGTTCCCGAGCCGGTGAAAGTCGAGGTTGCATGTGAAATCGACTCGAAGTAGTAGGTACAAATAGTACGATATTACAGTAAGTAGGACGTGTTGTACATACAGAGTAATGCCTTGAAAACAGTACTTTTTTCCTCGCATAACTTAAGGTATATGGGGATCATACAGGGGGTAACTGACTTGTAGTCGTGCTGCTGTAGTCGTCGTCCTTGGCATAGTATACGCAAGTCTAAGACACCAAGAAAAGAAAATGAATTTCAAATCAGAAGAGAGGCAACCGGTTTGAGAAGTGGGTCACTTACATCCAATGAAAAAATATGGTGGATGAAGTCTGCTAATGTGCAGTCTTCGACCCAGCAGCTGACTCCAGTCGCACAACCTCCTGTCGCAGAGCGTCCTGACCCTCCTCTAGCCATCGACAATATTCCACCGCGCGAAATAGAACGCCACTCTTCCCTTTGTTGGTCCCTTTGCCATTGCTACCACTTCCTTTAGGCCGCCCGCGCGTTGGCATACCAAGAGCCACCCCCGGGGCGGACCCCGCAGGGGCCAACAACGTTATCAGTTGGGCATAGCCGTCCCGAATCGCATTCCTCCGTTTTTGTTCCGACATGATGTGATTTAAACGCTTCTGGGGTGTCGATAGAAGTGGCTTTGCGCGCGATCCCCGTTTAGTCGATGTTGATAAATCAGCTGGCGGTGAGGAGGCTAGATCCGGTGATGCTGCGTTCGCTACTGGTATTGGTGGTGGCGTGACTGATGAATCTGAGCTGTTACTGGGGGCCTGGCTAAAGCCTCGAGAAGATGATTCTGATACTGGCGAGTGAAGACTTGTGGCATTCCTAGACGAGGAAGATCGTCGGGTGGCGCGTTTTGGACGTGATGAAGTTGAGGGTTCTGGGACGGTTTTAAGATGTGGATTTGAGTAAGGGGCATTTGTATGTTGCTGAACAGGTGACGATGGGGAGTTGTAGCCGAGATATACTGGATCTGTGGGATCTGAATCCCATACACCAGAGTTGAAGCCATCGAGAAAGTTGAAGATATCGGAGGTCTCTCCCTCAGAGAAGAGCTCTCCAGACGGGGGAACCTGGGGTGCATTTGGAAAGTAGGAGGTAAGTTGAGGATCGAAGGTGAATTCGAAATCCGAGTATGAAACGGGCGGATGAAGGGACATTTCTAAGCGACCAGTCTGCGCTCTGCTTGTGATAGTTGGGAGGAAACAAGTTGCAGATTGTCCGGGTATAAAAAGTTGACAAGACACTTGAGCTGCCGGTAGCCGGTCCCAAAATAACCGAGTACGTGGCTGTGCTAACGGCAACGTTGGCCGTGTTTGTCCCGGTGTTGGCCGTGTTTGGCGCCGTGGTTGAGGTGGAGACCGCCCGCGCTCCGCCCTCTTTCTCCGTTCCAACTCCGTCCTCAGACCGTCTCTCCTCCCGTTCGGTCTCCTCCCAACGGTCCTCTCCACCGAATCTCCCCCCGCTCCGCCGCAAAAAAATATGTCAGACGAGTCCGGTACAATTCAGGACAATTCGATCGACACTCAGAAACTCCAGCAGCTCGGTCAGGACCAGCATATCGTCCAGCAATCTCCAGCCTCGTCTGTACCTCCTTCCGCTGCGGAGCCCCCTTCTAGGAAACGTAGGTCGCCATGGTTCGAGATCTAGGTTTCTCTCATCATTTATTGTTGCCATTTGAACAGCCAAAGCACCTTCTGTCCGTCGTGCGTGCGTCGCATGTCATACTGGCAAGACAAGGTGTAGTGAGGTCCTTCCTTGCCAAGTGAGTGCTGTGACTTGTACACAGTTTTCATTCGAGCTCAACATTTTATTTCTAGAGCTGTATCAAGCGTGGTTTGAGTGCGACCTGCGCATATCCTGACCCAGACGGTAGCAACAATGATCACTCTCATCAGAACAATACCAGTACGTCTCGCTTTCATCAAAAATTAACTGTACGTTTTCATGGGAACTCAAATTGTTCGTATTTTGTAGGTTCTGCAAGTGCCTCAGCCACCGTCCCACCCTTCGCACCGCCCATGTACGCTGCTGCCCCTAATCTGAACCAACAGCATTACTTTGATTACAACGGCCAGTACACGGGAGCATCATCCTCGTCATTTCGCCCAGCTAAACGCCCTCGTAATCTGACTGAGGAGGAAGCGGCTGCTATCACTCGAAACTTCAGTCGAGGCGACTTCTACGTCGGGAGTAGCGCCCCGGTACGGATTGACCCTCGCTTGCCAGTTCGGCTCACATTGGGTGAGGGTGACCATGTTCACTTCACGGTTGGAGAGAACCTCTCGACCATGGTCTGATTTCTATTCGCCAAAATCTCTTTTGGGTTGATGGGTCGATGCTTCTTGCGCTCTGTTCTGAATATACGTGTAAAACAAATTTCGATGCTTTCGAGGTTATGCCGTTCATAGTCATACCGTGTGTTATCTATATCTGTACAATTTGTTGCCGTGAATAGTACAATAAACTAACCGTGCATGTAGTGATTCCCTGACTTGACCTGACAATCCCCCGGGATACGCCGGTGCATAATAGACAATCTTCCGGCAAATTAGTGCTATGCAGGTACACCCTGGAAAGTTATCAAAAGTCCCCGGAACATATGGATCAGTAGCGACATCTCAGTACGCTGTCTGACCCGCTGCGGGACAGTGCTCGAACCATCAAAGGAGAATCGGATGTTGCCAACACTGGAACGATCTACAATCGCAGGCGGTGGCAATTCATCTTTTCGGAAGTGAGATGAGATTCCTGTTGGGAGCCTCAATGGACTCATAGTGATGGCGTCCAGACCCAGGACTTAGTACTCAGTACTCAGGCCCAGGGCGAACCAAGGCTGTTCATCGAAGAAACTTGAGTCCTATGACGACTTCGACAGTATCACCAGCACCTAACTCAGGGAGATAGTCATGTAATACATTACATTTGTGCACAGTAGCTATGCAATAATTCACTGGAAGTCCGACATACATAGAATAGTACATGCCAACATTTGAAACCGTTCAACCCGACGGTACCATTACCTTCAGATCCTCCTTATCTTTCAGCAATATGGCCATCTCCTCGTCCGACTCCTCCATCTTGGACCCTCTGCGTGAGTTGGGTATAACTTCGTGCTGTACTCGCAGGTCGTGACTCATCAACATGAGAAGCACAAAGGAGGAGACCCCGACCAGTATCATCTGTGGGAAGAAACCCACAAGGTCTGCATTGGGGACAAAAATTCGTCAGCACCCTGGCCTTTTGAGCCATTCGAAACTCGAACTTACCCAGAACATTTCCTAAAAGACCGGTGGAAGTCAGCCTGCAGCGTCTACGAGCGAGGGAAAAAGACCCATAAACACACCGAACGGAGGATCCCCGATGAACAGCGCCCTCAAACCGGGAACCATCAAAATGATAGTCAATGGCATCGCCAGTATACTGTCAGGAAGTTGACTGCCATGTTTGATCTTCCCCACTAACAGAGCCACAGTCATGAACGTCACTAGTAGCGCCAAAGCCCAGTTCACTGTAAACAGGAGCAGGGAGAACGACTTGGCGACTGTGCTGAGTGCAAAAGTATAACGACCCAACAGCGCCGGTAATTCGATCGGCGGGATGCTTGAGCCTGCGTTGGGTGGGCTAAAAGACACGGTGTGACCGCGTTGAATGTCGGGTATTCCTGGTACGTAGTTGTCTGTGGCTGTTACGATGACAGCGTCGAGGATTTGGATGGGAGTGAGTTGAGTGGCGTTGCCCGGTTCGGAATCGTCCTCACTAGCGACGGCAAAGAAGTTGTGCGTCACCTCGTAACTGAGGAAAGGGTAGAAAAAGTCTAATCCTATGGTGTGTTTGTTGGTAGGCAACACCCAGGTGTACATGTCGATTTGTGACTCTGTGACAAACCACTCCGATGAGGACCTGTCGCATCAAACAAAACCGAAATTAAATCAGACCCTGAGGAATGAGCGTTTAGGAGGAGCAGAGTTTACATACAACTGGCCACTTTGCATGCCCCCCGCGTTCACAGGGACTGACTCTGGGTCAAAGTCCCAGGCTGCCTTGTCCATCTCCCTAGAGCGAAAATAGTTAGGATGAATGACAACCTCAAGAGACGCAGAGCAAACTGACCCATTGATAAAGATGGCCACTTTCCGGTTGGGTCGTCCACATCTCGCATTTGTACCCCCATTACTAGGGTTGGTCGCTGAAGGACTCCGTGACGGGTCGAACAAAGCACCACATCCAGAAGGTGTCCATTGGATTCTCATCGACCGCTCCCCCGTCTTGATGTCGAACGCATGCCCGATGAGGATGATCTAAAGCGAGTCTCCCAGTCACAATCAAGGCCAATTCTCGAAGAACATGATGACTCACCCCATCCTTCCCACTTGAACTGGATAACGCATCGTTCTCCCTGACAGGGCCGTTGAAATCGATGCTCAAAAGCAAAGCGAGTAAGGACCCGCCGACGAATACGAGGATACTTATAAAGATCGTCCAAGTAAGGTTGTCGTTGAGAGTTTGGCGGAGATGAAACCTTGATTGTCCTCGTCCGAATCTCATTCTGAACATGAGAAGCAAGATGGCTTGGGGGCGTTGAAGGGTACTACCGTGAGGGGTGGGAGATATTTGAAGGCGGGCGGCGGCCATTGCGCGTCCCCTCGCTGATGCGCGCCTTCTTCGTTGAATTCGAATCACCTTGAGGCTCGAAATAATCGATTCATATCAAGCAGACGCTGGTCATTTGAAATATTGGAAGCATTGTTGAGGCCCTGGGTCGACGGCGTCGAGTGGGCCGTACATAGAGTTCTAGAATGAGGCTGTCAGGCATCTCTATTGGTCTGGGAGTCTATTATTCATGACGCAGGGTTAATGTAGTGGGTAGAGTCACTTGTAAGCAGGACCGTCAGACTGTAGGGCGGCTAATTGGGAATCTAATTTAGTACCATCGATGATCAAGCCTCTACTGCTGGGTTCAGTTTAACCGACCTAGTTTAGTGATACCGGCGAGCTTCCGAGCTTCCGAGCATCCTAATTCTCATGATTGTCAAACCCGATATCTAAGGGTGCCAGGGTCGAGTTGCAGCAGAAGGCTACATTGACATAAGTATGTAGTCGAGTGCTATTACTGTACTATCAACAAGTTATCTCGATTCGGAGTAATCACGATGGGAATCCTGCTCACCTTGAACCCGAATGATGCAGTATTTATTAGAGCTTCGTGCACATAGGTCAAGTCCAAAGTCACCGTCGAGGAGTGCCACTGACTATGGGTACCCTCAGATACCCAATTGTGCTAGTACTGCGGCAAGTCCGTACCTGTTTGGTAGGGATGATGGACGTCGGGGAACAGCAGTTTTGGGCGCTTAACCTGGTCCAAGCGCAGCAATTGATCGCATCAACTTCGCGCCGCCAACTTACTGCTTTGACGTTAACCCCAGTGCCACAGCGCCAGTGCAGAGCGACTTATCGGGGTCGAAATTCTCGAAGGCGACTCGCCCTATCGCAGATTAGCCTGCCTGTTGCACAAGCTCCCATCGAAACACTACTACCGAACTACTGCCGAGTCGGTAGAAAACGCAAAGGTAATAACATTACAAATGTGCACGGTAGACACAATAATTCACAGGTAGCTCATTCGACGTATATAAATATTTCAAAACGTTCAAGGCGCCCTTTCAGCTCCAAGGGACCAGGACTTCAGCTTCAGCCACGACCTTCCTCCTTCAGTCATGTGCATGATATCCCCCCGGTCCGATCCCTGCCTCTTGGACCCTCTGCGAAGTTAGGGAGCACTTGATAAGCATGCTCCACCCGCCGTTTGCGGTTCATCGACATGAGCAGCAAGAAGGAGCAGATGGCGACCAGTATCATCTGTGGGAAGAATCCCATAAGGTCTGTATCAAGAACAAAAAACTATCAGCGTTCTGGTGTCCTTAGCCGGTCAAATCCCGAACTTACCCAGAATATTTCCTAAAAGCCACGAAAATCAGCCCGAAACTTCTATGTACGAGAAGAAAAGAAACCCGAGCTTACCGAAGGGAGGATTTCCGATGAATAACGCCCTCAGACCGGGGACCATCAAGATGATAGTCAAAGGCATCACCAATACAGTATCGGGAACTTGAATCCCGTGTTTGATCTTCCGCACCAACAAGGATATAGTCATGAACGTCACCAGTAATGCCAATACCCAATTTACGGCAAACAGGAGCAAGGAAAACGCCTTGGCGACTGGGCTGAGTACGAAGGTATAGCGACCCAACAACACGGGTAATTCGAGAGGGGAGGTGCTGGAGTTAGACGAAAAAGTTACGGAGAGACCGTGTTGGATCTCGGGGTTTCCAGGCACATAGTTGTCCGTGGCAGTTACGATGACAGCGTCGAGGATTGTGACTGGATCGAGTTTTGTTGTGTTTGTGTCGGGGTCCTCACGACTAGCGACGGCGAAGAAGTTATGCGTCACTTCATAGCTGAGGAAGGGATAGAGAAAGTCCAATCCTATGGTGTGCTTGTCCCGAATGGGTAGCACCCATGTGTACATGTCGATTTGTGTGTCTGTGACAAACCTTTCCGATGAGGACCTAGCACATCACCAAAACCGACTCGATAGATCAATTCCTGGGGGATGTCAATGTGCAAGACAAAGTTTACATACAACTGGCCACTTTCCATGCCTTCCGCATTCGCGGGGACCGACTCCGGGTCAAAGTCCCAGGCTGCCTTATCCATCTCCCTACAGTGAAAGTAATTAGGTTAGAACGAGTACTGGTTGGTGACCTCAAGCTGCAGAGCACACTGACCCATTCACATAGATAGCTACTTTCCGGCTCGGTCTTCCACATTCCGCGTTTCGACCCCCATTCCTAGGGTTAGTCGAAGAAGGGCTCCGTGACGCGTTGAAAAGGGCACCGCAACCGGAAGGTGTCCATTGAATCTTCATCGACCGCTCCCCTGTTTTGATGTTGAACGCATGGCCAATGAGGACGATCTGAGGCAAGTTTCTCAGTCAAAACCAAAACCAATTTTTGAAAGCCATGGCGGCTTACTCCGTCATTCCCGCTTGAATTGGATAATGCATCGTTCTCCCTGACAGGGCCATTGAAATCGATCCTAATAAACAAAGCGAGCAAGGATCCGGTGGTGAATGCGAGGATACTGATGAAGATAGCCCATGTAAGGAATTTGTCGTTGAGATTTTGGCAGGACCTAATTCTTGACTTTCCTCGTCCCAGTTCGAACATGATGGTGAGTGGTACTACCATGCGAAGGGTGGGAGCTATTTAAAGCCATTGCACGCCTCCTCGCCAATGCGCGCCTTCTTCATTGAATTCGTCGCCTCGAGCATTGGATCCGTCGCCTTGAGCACTGAATTCGTCGTCTTGAGTTTTGAAACGCCTGATTCATTTCAAGAGAGCAGTGACCTATTGTAAGTATTGCGGCTGCAGCCTAGCGGGTCGACGGTGGCGTCTGGGTCCTACATGAAGAAGTCTAACAGGAATGTGACGTTTCTATTACCCTAGAAAACCAGTATTCATAACGAAGAGTCGTTGCAGTGAGTAGTGCAGACATGACTGACAGCCCCTGTATACTAGAATTCAAAGTTCAGTCTCGTCGATCGTCAGCCTCTGAACCTTGTTGTATGATGGCGACGGTGGGTTTCTTGATCATCATAACCGCTGACCCCGATATACAAAAGACCATATTGACCTATGATGGTAGCTGAGCGCCGCATTTATGATGTCCAAGAGTTGTTCTTTCGATCCGAATTGATCAAAATAAGAACTCTGCTCACCTTGTTGAACTTGGATGATACAAAGCTGGTTAAAGCCTGCCAGGCACAGCTCCTGTCTAAATCTACCCTCGAGGACTACCATGATTATCGATGCAAGTAGTACCCCATGATACCTAATTATGCTAGTACTGCGGTAAGTCCATACCTGCTTGATAGGGATGATGGACGTCGGGAACAACCGCGTTCCGGGCGCTTAACTCTGGTCCAAGCGTGGGCAACTGGATCTGACCGCGCCAACTTCGTGCCGCCTCTGCCAACTCACTCTCACACTGCCAAAGCACTGATGGAACCCTGCGGAGCAATGTCAAAGTCCCCATTGAAACAGTCAAATGTTGGTGCTGCCTAGCTCCTTACAACTCGATTGCCTCACTTTTATGCCAGAAATGGCTTCGGAAGAAGGTGCTTCGCATACTAATACTGCTCTTAGTTCTGACGCGAAAACTCACGAACATCACCAAGGAATGAACCTTGATTCTGGTCCGAATACCATCCACCCTATTGCCCGAATTCCCACCGAAATACTCGCCGAGATATTCTCATTCTGCACACCGAGCGACTATTTCCAGCCTACAGTTAGCACAGTTCAAGAACGCTTACGCGAGTGGCTCAACTTCACTCATGTCTGCCAGGATTGGCGGACAATCGCTCTCAGCACTCCATCCCTTTGGACTTCTCCTGACTTCAGGATCCCACCTCTCAGTCGTGAGATGCTCACACGCTCCAAGCCAGCTCTACTTGACCTCAGGCTCATGGATTTCCCTATCGTTTACAGCCAAAGCCCAGAGGTAGCATGTGGCCTATTGACGGATGTGCTGAACGAACTGGGACGGATTCGAAGCCTCGAACTCGAAATGTTCTTATCTTCATACTACAACGACCTGAGCTTGATGGAGGAAATCATGAAAGTTCTTGCTCGTCCAGCACCGTCCCTTCGCAGTTTCTCGCTAGGAATCTTCTATGACCAGTTTGTGGGACCGGATAGATTGTTATCCCTCCCCCGTATTGCTCTAGGAAGTTATCCTTGCCTTACAGAACTCATTCTCGATGACTGCGATTTACCAGGTGATTCAGGGTGGCTGAGGAATCTTACGATTCTGAAGATTGACTGTGTGTCTCGACCAGTTCGGCAGCCTCCTACTATCGCCCAGTTTGTAGAATATCTGGGGACCATGCCCCATCTCACAATCCTTGAGCTGGTTGGCTACCTTCCATGCTTCTACTCTCAGAGGCCTAAAACACATTCTCCACCAATGCTTCTTCCGAATCTTAAACGTCTAGTTCTCATGTCGTCAATCCTCCGTATCGCCAGCATCCTTTCGTACATCCTACCTCCCGCCACTGCAACCATCTGTATCACATGTTATGAGACCTCGCGCGCTCTCCCGGACACAGAGGAAGCGTTATCCATCGTCTTGGCTTTCATTGCCGATATACACGGTCCAGGCACCTCACGACGAATCGAGGCGCTCGAAGTTTGCGACAACGACAGGGACGCAAATACCCATGGAGTCCTCATAATCAAAACGTGGGCCGCTGTCATCGATGAAACCGACGATATCGACGATAATTTCACTCCAAGGCCCAACTTTCGCGTCGATTTGTACTGCAACGAGAGCGACATCGAAGCCAGAGATCGTTCCCTACTTCACATCGCGGATAAAATCCTATCCCTCGTACCGCTCGGAGAGCTCAAAACCCTGACCTATTGCTGGCTTCTGGAACCAGCTCGGTTCTTGAGAAGGCATTTCGGCTCCTTAATGTCGCTCGAGTCCATCACAGACGTGAGGGGTTACCATTTCAATAAGGTCATCGCGACATTGGCCGAAATGCGGTCCGAGGAATCCACGTCTGGCGTCCTGTTCCCAGCATTGCGCCAGGTCGTGTTGCTCAAAATCACCTGCACAGCTCGCATTGCTGCTGATCCGGACGAGGAGATGTGGGGCGCGTTCTTTTGGCACAACTTCGAAGCCCGGAGGAATTTGGGAGGACATATCCCGATGTTGGTGTTGAAGAGGTGTCAAAATGTGGATGTGAAACAAGTTCAGTGGTTAGAGGAACGAGGGGTCAGAGTGAAACTACTTCAAGTCGACCTTCTCGAGGCGGCTAATTAGGTGAGTTGTCCTTTATTCACACCAGTCCAGAGATTGATCACGGTTTTCTGGGTACTAGATGCATACGGAGGTGTAACTGTAAAGAGTCGCGATATGTTCGGAATGCTACTGACACAGGATTACAAGGGTCGGACTAGGCGCTGTGCGAGGGAGATACAGAAGCACCCAGCATTCTGTACATAAAGATAGATCCAGCCATTTCCCGTCGGAACTGTTTCGGATTTCTATGCTCCCTGTCAGATTCATCGGGCTCTTTGAGCGATGTGATAACTCAAAATCGCTCGTATTGGAACTGAGATAGAAACTAAACCGAAACCGTGGGTGAGAAAGGCAGAAAAGTCGATGCTCGATTCAACTTGATTCGGGCTCTCCTACACCCAGCCACCCCATTGAACACCAAAACCTCTTCGCCGTCCTCAACACTCTCCTTCGTCACTACATCCTCTTTGATTCTACCGCGTTCCAACAACCACGTCCTCATCACACCTTCGAGACACCCCGTACGCGATACGGGAGTCACCCATCCACCACCGCGATAGAACGCGACATTCGTGATTGACGTTTCGGTAATCATACCTTCTTCGTTGTATAATAGAACGTCTATCGGGTCCGCGTATGATTGAAGACCTGCACGGGCACGAGCCGCGTCATAGTGAGATCTTTGTGTTGTTTTTGTAGACGTGAATAAGGATGATGGGGTAGGCGATGTGTCCATAATTAGTGTGAACTCCTCCGTGCCGGATTCAGATTCACTAGGTGGAAGAAAGAATGAATCAGATGTGGGATCCTCGGTTAGTGGAGGGACTGGGGAGGTCGTCATGTCCAACAGACCGCTCGATGAAAGTGTAATTCGAACCTAAGCATTATAGGTCTAAGTTCAAGAACACGAGTGCTATCGCCGTCACGTACCTTCAACGACTCGTTACTCTTACTCGAATTCGTCGTCTCTATAGCCTCCCAACATCGTTTCTTGAAATCGAGATACGACAGGGAAATATTCCAGCCGTGTCGTTTGGCAGCTTCGAGCAGTCGATCATGATGGTAAGGCAGTTGAAGGAAAGGAGACGGAGTATCGTTATCCTTGCTATTATTGTTCCACGCCAAAGACAGCAGAAATTCGTCGTAACGCGTCGAAGAGAGGAGCTGGTACATCGTGCTCATGTAGTTACCGGGAAGGTCATGCTACAGTTCATTTGGTCATGGCCGTCAACTTCAAATGCGTCTTCGCCAGTGCGACTGATGCAATCCAGTCCAAGTCCGCTTTTTGTTTTTACCAAATCGATAACCCACTAAGTACTTACGAGACGGAAAAAGGCAGATGGAATGTGGTATCTTCGGATAGATATAGAGAGGCGGAAAAATATGGACGAACGCATAGCAAGAAAAAGACAAGTAGACTATCGCAGGCATAGGATGGACACGCTATAAGGATAAACTGGATAAGACGACAAGAGGAAAACGCAAGGCGGCGGTCTGAATACAGGAAACTAAGGTAAACTCGAGTATTTATATTACCCTGGATGGAGAATGAAAAAGACATCGCAGTGTAGAAGGTGAAATTGTCCCGACATATTCCACGAGGTTCTCATTAAACATTGAGGTTACTGTTGAGACGTAACGGGGTCGTAAATCTGCTGAGAGTATACAAACAGGAGAAAAGGAGAAGGTGGGAGCGGGAGTTTATATCACTTGGAGGTAATTGGATGGCGCAACTAGGTGGGTTAGAGAAAGATATCAGCACTGCGGACGAGACAGACCAAGTAATGATACGCACTGCCGACGGTTCCATCCGCTTTTCTTGCATGCCACCATTTCCCTTGCTTATCCACAATGTCCAGAATTTCATTCTTGGTAAACGATATTTCGTTTGGATCATCAGGAGATGCAGTGTCTGTGAAAATATCAGTGTCAGCGGATCCTGAACAGGACTAGCTTCCCAAAATAAGAGAAACACGTACAGGCGTACAGCGCTTTAGCCTTGTAAGTCACGGTGTCTGCTCCAGGTGACGAAGATTCGGGTAGGGGAGCACCAGGCTGAACACCAGCGCCAACACCCGCCATCAGAGGAGAGCCTGGTCCATCTGTTCCTGCGATTGATGCTCCTCCTGCGCTGGTCGGTGCGTTCTGTACGCTTCCGGCTCCAAGACTTCTCGAGGCAGCATCATAAGTGCTGCCTCCTCCGTTATTGAAACTGTTTTGACTCCTAACCCCTTGGCTCATCGCACCAATTCCGCCGCCCATTCCCCCACCCATTGCACCACCTCCCATGCCAGGACCCATTCCACCACCCATTCCGCCTCCAGGACTTGCCAGCGTATTTCCATAGCCCATATCCTTTGAGGAAATTCCACCTCCCGATACGTAACCACCGGGGGCGTAGCCGTTGGTTGACATATTGTGCATAGAAGACTGGGTGCGAGGACGACGGCGACGAGAAGGTGGTGTGAGGCCGCCAGTGCCCATAGAGTTGAAAACATATAGAATCAATGAATCGTCTTCCGAGGTAAAGTACAACACCCAAAGGATGTCGACCATTGAGAGGATCAACCAACCAACGGACATGGCTTCACGCGCTCCCTGACCGCTGTAGATGCCATCTTGGACACCTTGAACTGCAAAAACGATGGCAATAGCACCGAAGACGCAGATTTGAAGACGGTGCATGGCGATTGAGTCGCTTGCGAGGGTGTACAAGACACCTGCGATGAGGAATAGTTGAAGAAAGATGGCGAACCATAGGGTTCCTACTGTGCCTCCAGCTGAGTACGAGCAAGTTATAGTTATGAGAAATCAGTAATAGAGACGGTAATGATGGCGTACCTTGAGCTTCAGAGATGATCTGGCCAATAAACGCAATGAACCATGCCAACTAAAGAGAGTTGTCAACACAGTTTTTTCGGGTAGAAACGGGGAACATACGACTGAGAGAACAGAGGTGAAGAGAAATAAGTAATGAGTGACAATAGGAGTGAAATCAAGGCCCTCGTTGCCGCGTGGAGGCATGGTGGTTGGAATACAGGGAGAAGAAGAAACTTAAGAGCTTGTTGGGACGATGGAATTGAATTTTCTAAACCCCGTGACATGACGTGACTTAATTTGCGGGACTCCGTGGTACAGCAGGGGGTACAGCCAAACGCAGTCAACTGCGCATTTTCTCTTGCAGAATACTCGGCAAAAATATATCTAGCAGATACTCTGGGAGCTCTCAGACTACGGCTTCATTCCCCCCGGGAAATTTTCTGGGAAGCTGAAAATTCAACCAACGCTGGCTGTCCCGAGCTTCGGCGCTACTTCGCTTTGACAAGTGGGTAACCCCGAGCAAGCTTCGTAGGCTCTTGTTTATGTGCTTTTGTAGGTCATCACCTCGCTTAACTCCCTCAAGAAAGGGTCAGAATCATCCCACCAGGGTTCAAAATTTGTCCCTTCAAGTGCCTACAGCACACTCACGGCCGACACCTATTGTCCCCTGGCACCTCCCAGGCTCTTTCCCGAATGATTAGCTACTACAAGCAGAAGCAAAGGATTCAGTGCCACAACAACAGGATCAAATTCTAGGGATTTTGGAAGCTTCCCGGTTTCCACGACTTCTTCCCGGACTGATGTACAACGTTGGTCGAAATCAATGTGGCACACGGAAGTGAACCGAGAGGATTAGTCCTGATTAGTCCGGCTGGGAGAGATCCAGTCCAGGTAGAGCCTTCCCGGTCAGCCCGTCGCATTTGTAGTCAATCTAAGTATGAGCAGCCCGAGAAACAGAGAAATGTAGGAACTTGAAGAGACGCAAATGCAAAATTCAGAGTTGAGGAGTCCCGCGCGGTCCATGCCGAATGATCTCGGCAAGTCCGGTTCACCTTAGTCACGTTCTCGGAGCCGACCTGCCCTAAATACGATCGATAAGCACTGGGAGGGCAACCTTTTTGAGTCCTGCCTCCATCGTCAACAGTCCCCAGGGCTTGACCTCCTCCCTGTTCCGACTGTCAAAATCATCTCATTTCCCCATCCTTTTTTTCTGTATTCTTCCCTGTAAAAACTAGTCGCCATGGTGTGAGTCTCTTCTTCGATTCAACTCTTTTTTTTTTGTTGTTCCCATGGCTGATCAAAAAATTTTCGCCCACAGTAACTTCACAGTAGGCAAGTCGTCGAGCAGAAACACGGCCCACGACTCTCAGCTAACTCGATCGCCATTGTTTTTCAGACCAGATTCGTGGTCTTATGGACCGGCCCACGAACATTCGTAACATGAGTGTCATTGCTCATGGTGAGTTCTGCCTGCTCTAAGCCCTCGATATACGCGCTGACCAGCGATCTTCAGTCGATCACGGAAAATCTACACTGACCGATTCGCTGGTTTCGAAGGCTGGTATCATTGCCTCAGCGAAGGCTGGTGACATGCGGTTTACCGATACAAGAGACGACGAAAAAGAACGTGGTATCACCATTAAATCAACGGCCATCTCCATGTACTTCGAGGTAGACAAGGACGACGTCTCTGCGATCAAGCAAAAAACCGATGGTGCGTCCCTACTTTCTAATCTACGCGTGTCCTCTCTGATAACCGATCCCGAACATTTTAGGTAACGAGTTCTTGATCAACTTGATCGACTCCCCCGGACACGTCGACTTCTCCTCCGAAGTCACTGCCGCTCTCCGTGTCACTGACGGTGCCCTTGTCGTCGTCGACTGTGTCGAAGGTGTCTGTGTCCAGACGGAGACTGTCCTTCGTCAGGCTCTGACCGAGCGTATCAAACCCGTCATCATTATCAACAAGGTTGACCGTGCTCTCCTTGAGTTGCAGGTCGACAAGGAATCCCTCTACCAATCCTTCCAACGTACCATCGAGAGTGTGAACGTCATTGTTTCCACTTACCACGATGCTGCCCTCGGTGACGTCCAGGTCTACCCCGAGAAGGGTACCGTCGCTTTCGGTTCTGGTCTCCACGGATGGGCCTTCTCCCTTCGTCAATTTGCCGCCCGTTACGCTAAGAAGTTCGGTGTCGACAAGGAGAAGATGATGGCCAAGTTGTGGGGAGACAACTTCTTTAACCCTGCTACCCGCAAGTGGACCACTAAGGGCACCGATGCCGATGGCAAGAATCTCGAGCGTGCCTTCAACATGTTCGTTCTCGACCCCATCTTCAAGGTTTTCGATGCCGTCATGAACTACAAGAAGGACGCTATCGGCCCCATGCTCGAGAAGCTCGACGTTAAGCTCGCCCAGGATGAGCGTGATCTTGAGGGCAAGGCCCTCCTCAAGGTCATCATGCGTAAATTCTTGCCTGCTGGTGACTCCCTCCTTGAAATGATTGTCATCAACCTTCCCTCCCCCCACACCGCTCAGCGCTACCGTGTTGAGACCCTTTACGAAGGTCCCATGGACGACGAGTCCGCCATCGGTATCCGTGACTGTGACCCCAAGGGGCCTCTCGTCCTGTACGTCTCCAAGATGGTACCCACCTCCGATAAGGGACGTTTCTACGCCTTCGGTCGTGTCTTCTCTGGTACCGTCCGCTCCGGCCCCAAGATCCGTATCCAGGGTCCCAACTACATCCCCGGAAAGAAGGACGATCTATTCGTCAAGACCATCCAGCGTACCGTGCTCATGATGGGTCGTTACATCGAGCCCATCGAAGATTGCCCTGCTGGTAACATCGTCGGTCTCGTCGGTATCGATCAGTTCTTGTTGAAGAGCGGTACCCTCACCACCTCCGAAACCGCCCACAACATGAGAGTCATGAGGTTCTCCGTGTCTCCTGTCGTGCAGGTCGCCGTCGAGGTCAAGAACGCCGCTGATCTTCCCAAGCTTGTTGAAGGTCTCAAGCGTCTCTCCAAATCTGATCCCTGTGTCCAGGCATGGATTGCGGAAACTGGTGAGCACATTGTCGCCGGTGCTGGTGAGCTTCATTTGGAAATTTGCTTGAAGGTGCGTCTTCGTGCGGTGTGAGTGCTCGACATGTCACTGATGCTCTATCTTTATCCAGGATCTCCAAGAAGATCACGCTGGTGTTCCCCTCAAAATCTCCGACCCCGTCGTTCCTTACCGTGAGACCGTCAAGGCCGAGTCGTCGATTGTTGCCCTCTCGAAATCGCAGAACAAGCACAACCGTCTATACGCCAAGGCTATGCCTCTCGAGGATGAGCTTTCCAAGGCCATCGAAGAGGGCAAGGTCAACTCCCGTGACGATTTCAAGGCTCGTGCCCGTATCCTCGCTGATGAGTTCGGATGGGATGTTACCGATGCCAGGAAGATTTGGTGTTTCGGTCCTGACACCACTGGTCCTAACCTGTTGGTTGATGTTACCAAGGGAGTTCAGTACTTGAACGAAATTAAGGATTCTTGCGTTGCTGCGTTCCAGTGGGCGACCAAGGAAGGTGTCTGCTGTGAAGAGAACATGCGTGGTGTCCGTGTCAACGTTCTTGATGTTACTGTAAGTTTCTTTTCATTCTGTCTGATACTCAGTCCAGATGCTGACGCGTTTCGTATAGCTGCACGCTGATGCTATTCACCGTGGTGGAGGACAAATCATCCCCACATGTCGCCGTGTCTGCTACGCTGCTTGCTTGCTCGCTACCCCTGGTCTCCAGGAACCTGTCTTCTTGGGTACGTTCGTTCTCTATGTTTGTCTGTTGAATTACCTTTTTGATGGTGTTGTCTAGTCGAAATTCAATGTCCTGAGAACGCCATCGGTGGTATCTACTCTTGCTTGAACAAGCGTCGTGGACAGGTCTTCTCTGAGGAGCAGAGGCCCGGAACTCCTATGTTCACTGTCAAGGCTTACCTCCCTGTCTCCGAGTCCTTCGGTTTCAACGGTGAACTCCGATCACATACCGCCGGACAGGCCTTCCCTCAATCTGTCTTCGACCATTGGGAACTCATGGCCGGAAGTAAGTCGCTCATTGATGATAGGTACCTCTAGATATGTTGCTCATCTCTGCCTTCCAGCTCCTATCGAAAAGGGAAGCAAGATGGAGGAACTCGTCACCAAAATCCGTACACGCAAGGGTCTCAAGCCCGAGGTTCCTCCTCTCGACACTTACTACGACAAGCTGTAGATGTCTTTTTGTTTTTTTACATGTTCGGATGGTTGACGATGACGATGAGATGAAGAGAAGGATACATGTGCCATCAAGGTGTAGTATGTACTTACAAGAAGAGTCTTTTTGTACTTGTTTCTCTTTACACGAATCTACTGTTTCATTACGCTCTCATTTTAGTTTTGTGCAGGTGTGGTTGAGTCAGCGCGCGGTACCGAAAGGCATTACGTCGGCGGAATTCAAGGCCGCGTCGCTGTCTTGACAGGCTACATACACCATGATAGCTGGCGGAGCCGTGCGTGTCCACCGTTCATCCAGAAGTTGAAAAACTCTAAACCGAGTCAAGACATGTGAAGAACGGACCCGTAGAGGCTCGAGAGTTCGCTATATCATCTGCAAGCTGCACTCGAGACTGGACAGCATACAATTCCACGATTTTCTCCTTCTTTGCCTTCCCCGACTCTGATACATCATCTCTCAACATGTCAGTTGAAAGGGACCTCTCCAAAACTTCCGACTTGGCGGCCTACCTCGAAGATACACCCTTCGCTGTAGAACAATCGACGTGCTCTCTGGTGGTACTGCCAACTTTGCGTTTCGGATTAGACTCAAGACGCCTCATGATGGACGGTCGACTATGATCGTGAAGCATGGAAAGGCGTATGTGGCTACTTCGCAGGGGAGATTTCCGTTTGGGCTGGAGAGACAGGTAAAGGATCTTTGCGACTCTACGTACAGGCTCAACATCTCACCTTCGACCTTTAGAGATTCGAAGTTGAGGCGCTGAAGCATGTGCATGCTTCGACTCCTGCCGAATCGCTCGTCACTGCTCCTCGGGTACACCACTTCGATGATAAGGAGAATATCATCATTATGGATGACTGTGGGGCGAATTCCATCACGCTAAAGCAGTTCTTGCTGGACGGGAGGTGTACACCTTCTCTGGCAGAGAAAATCGGAGACGCACTCGGCAAGTTCTTGGGTGGCTTGCATCATACGTGGGGGAAGAAAGGGATATCACGACTGCTCGATATCTTGAAAACACACGAGCAAGCGAAACAGATCAGTGCTTGGGCGGTTTATGGTCGGATTGCTACGACGGTTACTGGGCAGGACCCGCGCTCCAATGTGTCGAGTAATCCACCGGATATTAGAAGAGACGACCTCGAGAAGCTCAAGGAGATTGTGAATGAGACGTCTGCTGCTGTCGTCTCTGCAGATTCGGAGGTGAGTTTGTCCAGCGATCTGAGGTCCCGGAACTTGAATAACAGTTGCTCTACAAAGTTCGTTATGGGAGACTTTTGGACGGGAAATATTCTTCTTGATCTGGCGGAGGGCGACGCTGATATAAACCGTATCTTCGTGATTGATTGGGAGCTTGCAAAGCCCGGATTGCATGGTCTTGACGTTGGACAGTTCTGTGCAGAGGTCGACCTTGTTCGCAAATTCCATCCGGCAAACTCGAGCGCCTCGTCAAGCATGATAACTTCGTTCTATCGTGCCTACTCGAGTCTTCACGAATCGAAGGACGCGGGGCTTTACCGAACAGCGATCGTTCATTGGGGTGCCCACCTTGTTGTCTGGACTCCCCGTACGGCATGGGGAAGCCCGGAGGAGACAAGAAAGGTTGTGCAGGAGGGTATTGGAGTCATGCTGGATGGAAAAGGGTGCTCTGATGGAGAATTAGAAAAAAGTTTCAGTAGTACCATCTATCTGTAGGGACTTGTGGTAGTGGGTAGTGCTTGAGCATGACTCGTCTGGCGGTGGCACAAATCTTGTTGATCCGCGCCTCCTTGATTCCGTACTACGATCACGTCCACTCTCGCAAAGGCTACTGAGCGCCGAGTCGTGGACCCCAGTTTAACTGGAACACGTTGATGTCCTCGAGGAAGTATGGGAGGTCATGAACAATAATAAGAACGAGAAGTCACAGTCGCTGTTCCGTGCGTCTCCTTAGCACTAATTCAACTATTGCCTCTACCCACAGAGCTCATGGCTCTAACAAGATACTACAAAGGGGCCGTCACTTCATTCGAATCCTTGCTCGGAAGTGGATCTATAATCTACGCCACTTTGACAGGCTGCCCTCGCACATGCTCCTTTTACACTTGAAACCGAGTCAAGTTGTGAGGTATGTCAAGTACTTCGAACGGGACCGAGAAGGCTAAAAAATCCGCTATATCTACGCACGTACTGCACCCGCAGATCGTAATATTCACGCTCCCGACATGACTTCCAGCACCGTAGAAAAAGACCTCTCCAAAGTGCCCGACTTGGAGGCCTACCTTGAAGGCACACCCTTTGCTGCGGACAAAATCGACGCACTCTCTGGGGGTAATGTCAACTTTACGTTCAGGCTCAAACTCAAGACACCTTACGATGGACGGTCGACGCTGATCGTAAAGCATGGGAAGGCGTATGTGGCACTCTCAGAAGGTCGTTTTCCGTTCTCCCTGGAGAGACAAGTTAGGATCTATGTCATCGAGCCTCATCGGTCAACGATCTAACGTACAACTGATAGAAATTCGAGGTTGCGGCCCTCAAGCACGTACATGCGTTGACTCCTGCCGGATCACTCGTTACTGCTCCTCGGGTGAGCCATTTCGACGACAAGGAAAATGTTATTATCATGGACGACTGTGGAGCGAATTCTATCACGCTGAAACAGTTCATGGTGGATGGGAGGTGCACGCCCGCTCTGGCAGAGAAGATTGGAGATGCGCTTGGAAAGTTCCTGGGGGGACTGCACCATACGTGGGGGAAGAAAGGGGTTTCTGGACCGCTTGAAGTGTTGAAAGGACACGACCAGGCGAAACAGATCAGTGCTTGGGCAGTCTACGGTCGGATTGTTGGGACGGTTACTGGCGAGGATCCGCATTCCAGCGTGGCGAGCAATCCACCAGAGGTTGGAGAAGACGATCTGAAGGAGCTGCAGCAAATTTCCAAGGAGACGTACGATGCCATGATGTCTGCAGAGACAGAGGTGGGTCCGTCAGAGTCAAGCTATCCAATGCTAAATTTGGAGACTCACAAGGGCGCTTTACAGTTCGTCATGGGGGATTTTTGGACAGGAAACATTCTCCTTGATCTGGCGGAGGGTGACACTGATGTGAACCATATCTTCGTCGTTGACTGGGAGGCTGCGAATCCTGGATTACAGGGCCGTGATGTTGGGCAATTCTGTGCAGAGGTCGACCTTGTTCGCCGATTCCACCCGTCAAATTCGAGCGCTTCGTCAAATATGATAGCCTCGTTCTATCGTGCCTATTCCAGTCTTCATGAACCGAAGGACGCTGGGCTTTATCGAACAGCAATCGTTCAGTGGGGCGCCCACCTTGTTGCCTGGACCCCGCGTGTAGCGTGGGGAAGCCCGGAAGAGACCAGGAAAGTTGTACAGGACGGTGTCGGGATCATGTTGGATGGGAAAAGATGCTCTGATGAAGAATTAAGTAGAAAATTTCAGTAAAATATGAGTGCTCGAGAAATTAAGATGGTAGTTGGTGCTTGAGCCAGCCCCAGCCTCAGCCTGTTGTTAGCTCAAATGTTTGTTGATCCGGCAAAGTTGACCTCCCTGATTCCGTACTACGATCACGTTCAACAAGGGCCCGCCTTGCAAGCGCTGAGCTATGGAGCCCAGTCCAACTGAGCTATTTCTCCCTCAATCCTTTCCCTATCCTATAAAGGTCGTTTCTATCGATGCAAATGTAGCAGACAACGTGGAACGCGGTACACGGCTGTTGAGCTATTCTTTCACTCACCTTTCGCGCGTACCGGGATCCAAACCCGAAACCCGCTTTGGCACTTGGGACTGTGCTATCGAAGGATCCCTGCAGAATTGGAATGTGAAACCAGGAGATGTGATTTCACAACGACATGCAAAGGATAAAGCGGTCTTGGTCATTGTCGAACCGTGCAAACATGGTATGCAATTGGGAGGATTGTGTGTGTTGTGCGGAAAGGATATGACAAAGTGCGTCTCCAAAGAGCTATCTTTGAGACTTTCCAATCTAATTTCGCTTGTTTCTATCCGTAGCTCGGACTACATAGGCTTCTCTGATGCCTCGAGAGCATCTATCCAAATGACCCATTCAGCGTTTGGACCGACCGTATCATTCGAGGAGGCTCAGCGAATCGAACGAGAGACCGCCGAACGGTTACTCAAGTCACGCAAACTCTCGCTCATCGTGGATTTGGATCAGACTATAGTGCATGCCACAGTCGATCCAACGGTCGGCGAATGGATCGCGGAGGGCGAGGCATGGGAGACAAGACAGGCCCAGAAAGTCGTAGAAGGCACGGAGAAACCAGTGGACAACAACGACGACGAGTGTAATCCTAACTGGGAGGCTCTGAAAGACGTTAAGAAGTTCAGATTAGGGCCTGAGTCTCTGGGAGTCAACTCTTCGCAGAAGGGCAAATCTGCAAAGGCTTTGGACCAGGGCTGCATGTATTATATCAAACCAAGGTCAGTTTACATGACTATCACCTTACTGTTGCGCTGAGTTGCATCCCATTAGGCCTGGCTGGAAGGAATTTCTGAAGGAGACTGCCACAAAATACGAAATGCACGTCTACACCATGGGTACTCGTGCCTACGCGGAACAAGTTTGCGCTGCCATTGATCCAGATGGATCCATCTTCGGAGGACGACTTCTTAGTAGAGATGAAAGCGGAAGTGAGCTCTCAACTTCGTTTTCCCAGTTTAACACTGATTGATTTTCGTACTTTCGAAAGGCTTGACGCAAAAAAGCCTTCAACGATTATTCCCTTGTGACACCTCCATGGTCGTCATTATTGATGACCGAGCGGACGTTTGGGAATGGAGTCCAAACCTCATCAAAGTCATACCATGTACGTATAGGATCCACCAAGATCATCGCTCCGTCTCATCTCTCCCTTTAGACGAATTCTTTATCGGAATTGGCGACATCAACTCGGCCTTTCTTCCTAAATTAGAACCTCTGACCGCCGCAACTCCCGAGCCAATCACTCGTGAGTTGTCCGTAGTCTTTTTGAAAACGCTGAACCTGACAGTTCCTTCCATAAGCCCCCCAAGAATCATCGACAACCACCGAGACATTGGCTCCGGATCCATTAGCCCCAACACAACCTGACGCACCCCAAACCGTGTCCAAAGAGATCATGATCACACAGAACTCGCTCGCGTTAGAAGCTCAAGTCGAGGAACGACCTCTTGCAAAAAGACAAGAGCAATTGCAAGACATTCCGAAGCCGAATGAAGACAGTTCCGTCGAAACCTCAACAGCAACGTCACCAGAGACTGCGGAGGCTGCCCCACAGGATGAAAACGCGGAGCAAGGCAAGAACGAGGCACAGTCGACTGCCCCTGTAAAGATGGAGAAGACGCCTCGGAAGGCTTTGTTAAAGAATGACGATAAGGAGCTGGATAGGGTGAATAATGTGAGTGACCCCTCTGTTATCGCTCCTTTCAGAGATTTATTTGTGCCCTTCATACCTCCAGCTACTCAACGAGATCCATCGACAATTCTTCGACGAATATGATTCCCGAAAAAACTCCAAACATCCCAAACCACACAAGTCGAAGAAAGAAGTAGGGCACGATGTAACGGTCAGTAGAACGTGTTGCGTGACCATCACTGGTTAATTTACCCCTTCGTTATTCAGCGCATCATTCCCAGCCTAAGATCAGACGTTCTGAAGGGAGTACATCTATTGTTCTCGAGTGTAATTCCTCTCGACACAAGACCTGAAAGCACGGAGATATGGAGACTGGCCCAGATGTTTGGAGCGAGATGCTCGACGGAGCTAACCTCCGACATCACTCACGTAGTCGCAGCGAAGGTGAGAACGTCGGCCTCGTTCTTCCATATACATGTTCTCACCCCCATCGCCAGCGCGGTACGGTCAAAGTCGAGGCGGCAAAAAAGCGTCCGAATGTGAAAGTCGTTTGGCTGGCATGGTTTACGGACACGATCGCTTTATGGCGACGACAAGAAGAAACGCCATATCTCCTCGACGACCCACCCATAGCAGGTCCAAGTACTAGCCCAACTATTAGTCTCAACCAGATATCTTCTGATCCTGATATCGACGAGGACGACGACTGGGAAATCGAAGCCAGTGCTGGTACCGGCGTTGGTGGCTCTGCTCCTGGGCTTGGGAGTGGTGGGTCTTTTTCAGCTGACCAGATCAATTGGGATGATATTAACGACGAGGTTGAGGCCGCGATGATGGAGAGCGACGACGAAGATGACGATGCGATCGATGTGAAGAGCGAGAGGAGCGGGATACGGAGTGAAAATCCTTCGGACGACGAGTCGGATGAGTCGAACAATGTGATAAGGTGCGTTGTGTCCATGTGCAAAAGATGCGTCCGCGGTGTGCTGACTGGTACCCGATATAGTGCAACTAATTCTCCAAGAGTCAAACGAAAACGTCTACGAAGCCGAACTCCTTCCGATACTGGTGTTAATGCGGATGCGGATGTCCTTCGCTCGCCATTGTCGAAACGCAAGAAGCTCGCGGCGGATCGATCTGGCTTCTCCAGGTTAAAGCAAGCCATTAGCGCAGAGGATCTGCATAGCGAGACGAGATCTCAAAGCGACGATGGAAGCAACCGTAGCGGGCAAGCAACGCCGTTAGGCCGGAGCCCCAAGGTCAAGGATGCTGATGATATGGATGATGGAGAAGATGAGGATGATGAAGAGGAAGAAATAGAGGACGACTTCCTGGCGAGGGAGCTTGAAGCTGAATGGGGGTAGTGGCTCTGGTTCGTCCCGCAGGGCCGGGCCTTCCTCTTCGATCTTTGTTGCTATCCAACTCTCCGTTATGATCTCTTTTAGTGCTCTCAATTCTTATTGTATCCCTTATTTTTTTTCGGTTTTCTGTCTCTCTCATTGCTCTTGGCTGTTTTCGGTTCACTTTTTAATAATCGCTGAATGTTGTAGCTACATACTCATACGCGCTGTGTATTCCTGATCTCGTTCGTTATCTGGAAACAAATGTAGTACTGCTCTGATGACGGAACATCGCTCGAGCTGTAAGTACTAAGTTGACGATTTGTGAGATGAGAACCGTTTCACAAGTGCACCTCCGATGGTCTTTACTTCACAATTTATAACAGTGACCTCGATACCCATCCTTCGCAGCTCTTCTACGTCGTGCTCTAGCAGCTCTGAGCAGTATTTCAGAATAACCGACGGCAAAGGAACTCCCAGCCCGAAACGAGGCCGAAGAGCCTCTCCAAAACGAGTCGGCCAGACTCTCAGAGCCGAACCGGTGGGTATAATAAGCCTACACAAGTTGGTGTCTCCGAAGACAAGATGTGTCAGGGCGGGGAAGTGATATAAAAGTCGAGGAAGCACCAGATACAAGGTGTTTGCAGCGCTACCGTTCTCCAGTGACGGCAGACATGCGTGAAGTTGATCCACGCTCGCAGCCTGCCACGAACATCCCCAAAGTGCCGGCATCTGATGGTGCGCAAGGAGAGAAGATATAAGGGAGGATTTCGCCGGGGAGAGCATCTACGCAGGACGAGTGGGCTGCACTCGTGCCCTCTGCGAGTTAAAAGGTCACTGAGCTCGATACATTAGGGACCGATACGGCTTTTCCCATACCTTCGAGGCTGATCATGACTTGTTCTTCCGTGGTGCCAATGGTGCAAGCTGAAGTTCGATGTCGATTCAAACGTTCACAGTGTCGGCAATTCCCGCCTCAGCACGTGCTCATTAGCCTTGTCTTTCAACTCAGCCTGGCAACATCTTCTCTATACTTTTGAAGAAGACAATCGTTCTGCCGTATTTCAACTCTCAATGCTTCCCTTATCCTTTTAGTTTGCTTCTCTAATTCGAACTCTGAGCTGTTTACGATCCACTTTTTGATGATTGCTGACTGCTATACATAGTTACATGCACTCATATGTACGCGCTGGATATACCTGATCTCTTTCGTTGTCTGGAAATATTGTCCCAATGGTGGAATAGATTGAGTCGCGAGGGTGAGACGATACGTTCTACCAGTCCACCTCTAAGACTGTTTTTTTTCCACCTCGACAGCCTCATTCCATAACAATTACCATCTCCTCAGCGACCTTGGCTTGTCCATCCGAATTACGTTTCCTTTGAGGACAACCGGCGGTAAAGGAGCTCCCAGCTCGGAACGAGCCTTGAGAACCTCCCCAAATCGAATTGGCCACGCTTCTGGATCCGGACTAGCGTTCAAGTAGTCAGCGTCGTCGAGGACAAACCGACTCAGGGCGGGAAAATTGAGCTGGTCAGCCGTGATGACCGATTCTGAACCCTGATTTGGGGCTAAGATATCGAGCATACGCTGAAAGGTGTTCCACCGGGGTTTGTCGAGGCAGGCGATAGTGCGAAGAGAGGGAAGTGACTGAAAATGGATAAGCGAGTCCAACGAGGAGGGGAGAACGAAGTTGTAGCCCAGTCTTCGGACATTGGCGAGCGGGATAACCGACAAAATCTTATCGATATGTGCGGCAAAGACATCCTCTGCAGGAAGCAGGTCGAGGTCGATCGAAATGGAAAAGTGGGATTCGGGATCATCGATATCCGTGGTTGGCCACGTCTGCACGATGATCCTGTGTGAGTCGTTATGTGTCCGGTCAGCAAGGTGAACCGATCTGACTTCTCGTTGGTTTGCGTGGAAGCATTGAGCGATGAACAATATGAACACGGGCAACTCCACCTCCGAGAAGTCGGAGGAGGATATGTTTACCGTGGTGGTTGGAGGAAATGTTATGAAGGGAAGGACACTCGTCAGACCGAGAAATGACGAGGATATGTCAATTTGACGGAGTTGCGTAAGGGAAAGAGGAGTTTTCTGGGACCATTCGCGGGGGAGACCCGGCAAAAAGCAATTCACAAGCTCGAGAACGCGCAGATTTGACTGCATTCCCAGGTGATCCAGGAGATGAGCTGAAGACAGAAGAGGAGTGACCCGAGCACGGCATATGACACTGAGAACCTCAAAGTCTCTAGAAGACCCTAGATTCGCGATGTCGCACCTATACAATCGCAGCTCTTTTAGACGAGGATGTCCCTCGAGCGATATCTTTGTAAGGCCATGCGTCGAGCCATATAGCGAGTTCAAGGTAGGGCGCATTTTGAGAGAGGTTAGGTGGGGGTACGATCGTGCCACATTTGACACTAACTCCATTATCCATTTGTCGCAGCACGTACTCTGTTCCGACAGGTCGATCTCGAGGTCGCGCGCCCTTGATAGGAAGTTAGGTATGGCGTCGATCAGCAAGTCCGGGCCTCGACTGCCGTTGACAGTGTTTCGAGAACAGCAGTGAACGCGCGATTGAAGCCTAATGGTGAGAGGCATTTTCTTCGAACGGTACACCATTTCGAGAGCTAAGCCAGGGATTGAGAAGTCGGGGGAGCACCAGATAGAGAGAGTTTGAAGCGCTACGGCTCTCCACCGGCTACAAACATGTGTGAAATTGATTCACTCCTGTAGCCTGCCACGAATGTCTGCAAAAAACATGCGTCTGTTGCTAATCTGCGATGGTGCGCAAAGAGAGAAGATGTGGCCGAGTATCTCGTTGGGTAGTAGAGCATCATCTACGGGGTGGACACTCGAGGGAGTGCCTTTGAGCAAAGGTCTTTAGGCTCCAATCACCGGGGGATGGTACGACCACGTACCTTCGATGCTGACCATGACTTGTTAGGCCGTGGTGGTGGGGGTGAAAGTGAACTCTCTATTGTGGTTATGCAAGTTCAACTTTGTCGGCAATCCCCGTGCCGAGCACGTGCTTCTCAGGGTTAGCCCCAGTTCCTTGGAAAGCCAGTTAAGCGCCCGTTCCATTAGGGCTTACCATGCCACCACCACCGTCCTCTCCTAATGAGCCCATCCAATGGCCGATTCCCAAGTTCAACCTCAAGGTCGAAAACCCGGCTCATCCGGGAGTCTCTGTGTTCTTCCAACACGTCGATCCCTTATCTGCATTGAAAGATGCGGTTGTCTCCTCTTTTAAATGGCTCTACCACACCCTTGACAAGGCCCCTACAAAGTACGTCTCATGCCACCTTCTCACATATGTCGTTTGTGTCATAACTGAAGCCCAGAACTGATTGTTGAAATGAAGTGTTGATTGGATCACCTTGATCTTGAGGTGTATGGACGGAGTTGCTTATACGACCGGTGGATCTAAAGACTCAGAGAAGGAGATCCACTTCTCGTTGGAATATATCAAGAAGACGGAGAGTCGAGCGAAGGAAGAGATCCTTGGAGTGTTAACGCACGAGGTGGTGCATTGCTATCAGTATAATGCGCGGGGTACGTGCCCAGGAGGCTTGATCGAGGGTTTCGCAGGTTTGTTTCCTATTTGTTTCGCAGAAAGATTGGGATCTTACCTCTGTTGGGAATAGATTACGTGCGTCTTCGGTCATCTCTGGCACCACCTCACTGGAAGCGTGACGGAGGCAACCACAAATGGGATGCTGGATACCAAACAACTGGGTACTTCCTCGACTGGATCGCTCGTTCTTATGGCGAGGACAAACTACGTGAACTGAATGAATGCATGAAGGATGCCGAATTCGACGAGAAGATGTTCCTCAATATCCTCGGGAAGATGGTAAAGGATCTATGGGATGACTACTGCCGCGAGATAGGTTTACCTCCAGGACCACCTCCTTCCCGACCGCGAAATCCAGAGACGAACTGGCCTGAGCCTCAATTGAAGTTCCGTGTTGAGGATCTCGGACACCCGGGTGCCCAACTATTCTTCCAGCACATCGAACCGATCAAAGCATTGAAGGAGGCGATGGCGTCCACCTTCAAATGGCTATACAAGATACCAGAACTGGCACCGAACGAGTATGTGCTTTTTCTGGCCCTATGCCCCGTCACACTCACGACGACCGGTAGGATTGACTCAATCGTCCTCGTGCTACGTGCAATGGAGGGTGTGGGCCACATAAGTGGTTCTTCCGAAAAGGAAATCCACATCTCTCTTAATCAAATCAAAAGATGTGAAAAGAGGGCCAAAGACGAGATTATGGGTGTTTTGACACACTTGATGGTTCGTTGTTGGCAGTACACTGCGAAAGGAACATGTTCCGGTGGTCTGGTCTCAGGCGTTGCTGGCAAGTATCCCGTCCCGAGTTCACACTAAGGCATAGCCGGGCTGACACCTTCCCGTAGATTACGTCCGGCTACGAGCGCTGCTCGCTCCGCCCCACTGGAAACGAAGTGTCGGGGATAAGGACAAATGGGATGCCGGTTTTGAGAAGACAGGCTATTTCCTTGACTGGATCGGAGAAAGTAAGGTTCGGGAGCTGAACGAGCTCATGAAGGATGTCGAGTATGATGAAGAGGCGTTGTTCGTTAGCGCGTGTGGCAAGACTGTGCAGGTACTATGGAAGGAATACTGTGAAGAGCTGGAGAAGGAGAACGGTGGTCGCTCGTGGTCAGTGCTATCATGGAGATCCAGGTCCTGATTCGTTCATTCATGTAGGTACGGGTTCACGAGTTCACGCAGTTCACATGTACTTTTAGATGATCGTAGATCAACGCCAGGCGGCCTTTTGAGGCTGGTTGGCCATATATTCTGAGTCATGGGACCACCATCGCACATAGCTGTACCGATATCAGAATGCATCTCAAGAACCAATTTCGACTTCCGGAACTGTCGAACCGAACGTTTTAATAGGTCACACTGAGTGCAGGATCGCATAAGTTTCGAGGGATATTCGAGATTGACACTGAAATTTATTTGGGGAGATCTTAGCACAAGTCGCGGAACAAAGGAAGGAGATACTCAATACCAGAAATGGGGGGGAAACATGATAGAAATGCCAGATTTGGGATTTCTATCTCATTTCTCTCCTTTATAGGCTGAGTTTGGGTCGAATATCTCCTCCATAGGCCACGAAACTTATATTTGATTCTCCCTGAATAAGTTTTCACACAAGCTATTGATTTCTCTCCGAAACTTACGAGTTCCTGCACCCAGTGTCACCGATGATTGAAAGGCCCTTGATGAAGCGAATTGAATCGTGATTTTACTCTCATACAAGAGATACAATGAAGTAGGAACCGTTCATG
Organism: Marasmius tenuissimus; assembly: GCA_029532415.1. NCBI lineage: Eukaryota > Fungi > Basidiomycota > Agaricomycetes > Agaricales > Marasmiaceae > Marasmius > Marasmius tenuissimus. Next base: position 2,079,055 of record JAQOTA010000052.1, read on the forward strand.
TACACGATATTGGGTCAGCCCGATCCCAGTAATCACGCCTGGGAGTCGAATATCCACCCGTCAAAGAGATTCCATTAGCGGTAATCTGAATGGCTGGAGCCTGGTGGTGATGTTTGATTCCCATGGAACATGTCTGACAGGACGATAGGATCTGAACCGGTTCACTTGAGGTATCGCATGGTGGTTCCCGAGTCATGGAGCTTCAACAGCCTAACTCAGGAACTGGTGACAGATGCAGGGGGGAGGGAGAGGCATCAGATATGTAATTTATCGGACCGAGATGTTTGGGGAAACAAGTTGAACAACAGACACCGCCGACCCAGGTTTGCGGTAGCCAACGAGCGATAGACACGACGTAGGGCGTAGGGTTGCGTAGTACCGGGTAGAGGAGTAGCCGTTGTTGACCCTCGATCTGGAATGGAGGGTTGGTCGCCAAGGGAGGGGTCAGGTAATGAGCGAGCTCGACGGCCACGGCCACCCAGAAGAATGGTACCCAATGGTCGACAAGAGCCCATGATCGGTGAAGGGGGTCGCTCGGGAGGAACTTGACGACATGCCCGAACGTCGTGCACCGATTGTCCAATGAAGGAGATATTTTGTCATGTTCTGGACAAGAGTCAGTCAGCGTCGCGTAGGACATGGAACAAGGACGCACCAAGGCCTGGCCCTGCTCAACTGAGAGACGGCGACCATCCACGATCGGTCAAGTCTCTCGCCTACTAGCTCCTAGTTCCTGACGAGCTGGTCTATCCAAACCAGGGAAGGGAAACGAGAGGTGCGCTAATGCAAATCCAAGGTAAACTGGCTGTTGAGGTAGAGGAACTCGACAGAGAAAACCTGAGGATTAGACCGGTGAATGCAGGCAGACAAACAAAGGGGAGGATAGGACGAGGGAAGGATGGGGGGAGTGAAGCATGTAAATGGGGAGGGGGGGGGGGAAATCAACCGGCAAAAACGACTCATGCGTCCTTTTTATACGCGTCCCTCGTACGCTGTGACATCAATATGGCGACGAGCAGATTGTGCGTCACGCCATTTTGCGATTGGCTGGCGCACCTGCCTTTTTCGGAAGTCTTGCTGAATAACCGAGCCTAAACTTATCCGACTGCCCTCCGAAATTCCGCAGGACACTGATCGCCATTGGACGCGTTGTTCTGGGCGCCCACACAAGGATTCACACAAGTTGGCAGGTCATCTCCGCCACCCGAAGATATTGCTGAAACTTGAGCCGGCCTTGCGACCTGCGTGCGGCAGGTGGCAATGGGGATCAGATTTGTAGTGCACCGAAAGTCAGTGCAACGAATTGCAAGGTCCAGGGGAACACACTTATAGTAAGAGCTGGCTTGGTCGAAGAAGTCTCGGTGCGTGCCTCTTAAGCTTGTGGCACGAAGCGGTAGTTGTTTCGTCATTTCATTCCCAGTGCATGCTATAGACACAAATTCGTAATTATTATAACTGAGTTATTTTTACCAGCTAGATAGAACAAGGGGGAGTGTGATTAGCCATACGGAGAGCCGTGACAGAAACAACCCCATACCTATACATCTCAGTGTGTAAGAAAAGGTCCTTGCAGGAGCCATACCCGTCTGCGAGAACGAGTTGGGCCTCCGCCACGGCGTTGCGGACATCATACAAGAAGGACGAAGGCCCACAAGCTGGAGGAATGTGATTTAGACAGTTTGTACGTCGGCCAAAAGGGCCAGAACATACCAATAATCGCGACTCTTCCCCGTCGAGTCCGATGAGCCTCACCGATGAGGGAAGGAAGGTTGGGACGTCCGGCGACAATTTGCGTTTCGGAGCCTTCGTCGGAAACACCCTTCTCTGATAGACTGCTGTATTCACTTCCGTCGCTTCTAGTTAGCTTGGGTATTCCAGCATGTGCTGCGACGTCCGTGATATGAATTCTGCGTGTCAAGTTATTCGAATTCTTCAACACGAGCTGTTCTTCAATCCAACTAGCGGTTTCTAAGTAGGCGGTTTAGTTTTCTTGGAGGACCTCAAAAAGGGGACTCGAACACCCACCTCGCTTCTTGACAGCAACCACAAACTGGATACTCTTGTTCTTGTCCCCTTTTACGAGGTCGGCCAATAACGGAAGGGTCAGCGTCACGCCGGTGCCTCCCGCTAACAAGTAGACATGGTCGTAGCTTTCCAACGAGGGTACGCCTCCATACGGCCCATCGACCATCACTCGCATGTTAATCGAAGCCTTGCCCTCTGCCATCTTTGCCAATTTGCCCGTTACACCGCGATGGATGTTGAAGACGAACTCCATATGTCCGTCGGAAGTGAGCGACGACACGGTGAACGGGTGAGAGCTGAAGGCGTGGATTCCGGAGCCTAGGAATCTGATGAATGCGTGTTGACCGGGCGACCATTTGACTCTGGAAGGAGTCTCGATGGTCAATCTGAGGGAGCGACCGTCGGGAAGGACCTCGATAGAAGCTGGGAGACCGAGACCGTTGTAGAAGGTGCGGAAGAAACGGAAGAACCAGGGGATGAAGTAGATGGCAGCAGTCGCAGCGAAGAAATCCCTGAAGGTGGGAGACAAGCGTGAGTAGAGAAAAGAGAAGAGAATGAAAAGGTCGTACCAGGATGATAGACGGAAGCTGCAGTGGATGAAGAGGAAAGCCATGAAGACGGCAGCAGCGCTAGAGATGCGTCAGCCACAGTAACAAAGGAAGATATCGCCACTATGCTCACGCGAGGTGAAGTCTAAAAAAAGCCGAGTCAGTTTCCCTCGATCAAGAACTAAGTGTGGAGCACATACTTCTTGAACGTCTCGTAGTATTTGTTCCTAAAGAATCCCCACGACAAGAACACCAGATAGGTCTGAGGCACAAGCGCGGCTACCCCTGTCCAGTACCAGTTCGTCTTCCACTGGACGTCCATCTCGTTCAGTCGCAGAGCTTGCTCAACGAAGGGGAATGTGTGGACCAGAGACGTAATATCTACCGGTAGATTAGAAATCGACTGGCAGCGCGCACTACGTAGGTGAATGGACCTACACATGAGGAGCGCAGACCAACGGTGGAAGACTTGGAGCTTTTCGTGCGAAGTGCCCGTGAGCATCGTAATGAAGTTGACCTTCGTAGCGAAGGCACTGGCGTCAAAGGTCAGCTGTTATGTCCACATTGAGACACAAGTATGATGAGGACGTACATCATGAACGGCATGATAGCGATGGAGAGCCATCCACTTCTCGTAGCTATGGGAGGGCTGTGACCCATAGCCATGTTCGGCCAATAATATGGACGTGGTCCGAGCATGAGTGCTTTCATGAGAAGTTCAATAGATTTTCGTGGCGAGAACAAGTATTGAAAGCTCACCGAAGATGAATATGAACATTCCGGAGACAGCAATGATAGCAGAAAGTGGAGGCGAGTACCAATGGAACACGCGTGATCGGTACTGCCGAGCGACTGTGTATCGAATAGCGGCGGTGGTTCTATCAATTACCGAAGAGGGCTTCGCCACAGACGTCGAACTCGATTGGGAGAATGACCTGTCCAGATGTCATGAGCGATATACGAGAAGTAGACTCCAGGATCTGCCCACCTCTTTCTGAGCCAGAAGCCCAGGTTCAAAAGCATCGCACACGCCACGGCGACGCAAAAGAAAATAACTGTGGGGTGCCCGTAGTCCCAGTCCGACTCATACCACTACATTGGATCGAGTTGAGTCGGGCAACGCTTCAATCCGAGGAGACCGATACTTACGAATGTCCATTTCGCAACAACCATTTTCGCCTGGTCTGGGGTCATCGTAGAGAAATTGTACGATGCCTTACGAGACGAGTTCCATAGTATGGGCTTCTTAATCCAGATAAGTGCCATGTTGGAGAGAGGCCCAATGAGCAAGTTCGAGGAAAGAGCGGGAACGGGAAGAAGGTGCAAATCAAACAATGGTATTTGTACCGCAAGAGAACAGACCAAGTCACAGCGTGTAATTAGAGAATTATGATTAAAGGGGTATGTGAAGGGGGGCGTATGTATTGAAGGCACCAAAGATAGTCATCAGTTCGGTGTTTATCCGAAGCTTTGTGAATTCCTGGATCGGGACGGGTGAACCACTGCAAAAATCGCGGAGAGATCTCAGCACGAATTCATTACTGAGTTCCCACCGTGAGTCGCGTGGGCTTGCCAAGTTGCTGGCTAGTTGCGGTGGTAAAACGCCGGCAAGATGTACGAGAATCCGAGGGATTGGATTGCGGGTAGATGGCAGGGTCAATAGATGCAGACCTTGGTAGTGGGAGTAGTCCAGACTACAGGGAGCAATTTGTGGCTTGATTGGTGGCGACGAGTTCTCACAGCTGACAAAAAACTTTTTGTTCGTCGACAGGAGACGAGGATGAGGCGAGTTGCGGTGAGCTAAAGGTTTTTGCAGAATGTTCGAATGGGTGCCATAGCGAGTCGAACCAGTACTTACCAACAAGTTGGCCCCTCCTTGATGGTCCTGACAAGCACAAGTCCTCTCCTTCGCCAGGGCATAGGTGTATGAGCTCTCCGTGGACCAACAGGATGTGGTTTTTGCTTCGGAAAACCGAAGTTGTACTTGTAGAGTTATCGAGAGGGTTTGCAACGTGAATTACAGTCCTGTCGCGTTGAACTGGACCCAACGGAGACCTTCAGAAGAAGAAAATTCCGAGGATTCGAATGAGGAAGTGATGGAGAAATGGAGGACGACATGATGGGAGGGAATAAAAATGAGATTGACGAGCACGACGAGCTTATAACTGCTCTGAATTGCGCAGTGGTTCCGGATCAAGAGGCAAATTCGCGCGGCGCTATTCTGCGATTGGCTAGCTACTGAGCAAGATTACAAACACGTGACCTTTTCCCATGAGTTCAATCGAACCGGTTCGTTTTGGACCTTACCCCGCGGCGCGAACCTGCTCGCGAACTGGATCTCTACCACAAATTGCACTAAATGGATAAAAGGACTCGACAAGTTTCCTGGAGTTCAAAGTAGTCCTTCCCTCCCCACCTCCCCATTCATCATCCGCCAGTATCCTGAACAAGCGACAACGACAAGATGAGCCACGCTCATGATATGGGCGATATGGGCGACATGGGGGATTCAACCTCGATGGGAGACAGCTCCTCATCGCATATGGCCCATATGATGGTACCCTATCTCCACTTCACCATGGGAGTAGACACCATCCTTTTCGAATCTATCGTTCCAAACTCTGCTGGTGCGGTCTTTGGTGTTTCCCTGATATTCTTCCTGGTTTCAATCTTCAACCAATGGCTTCATGGCTATCGCCGTGGTGCGGAAAAGCGGTTCGCTCAACGGTTCGTACTGCTGTTCAATACGGTCTCGTTTCCATACTTACGCGTGGCTTGTACAGTGCGAGGGAGTTGCAGGTCAAGTTCTCTCGCGGCGCGGAAGAGGATAAGAAGGACGCATTGGAATTTGAGAGTTGTTGCGATCCTCCAGCACCCAGACATATCCTCACCCACGAAATATCTCGAGCCTTCTTGACTGGGGCTACTACAACACTGGGTTACCTTCTCATGTTGGTCGTTATGTGCGTATCGACACCGTATTCCATCGCCTCCCAGAATTGCACTAACCATTCCTGTTACCAGGACGTTCAATGCCGCCTACATTATCAGTGTCATACTTGGGGCCGTGGTTGGCGAGTTTGCATTCGGTCGTCTGCACCGTTGAACATTGTTTTCCGAGATGAACTCTATATGTGTACAGATCCAGATCCAAGAAATATATCTCTATGTACTAAGATTAATCTTTTCCTCCGAACATGATCTTGAGATTCTCGATACTTTCCTGATTAGCCTTCCCATTCCCAGAACCGCGGAACGCCTCCTTGACTATGGCCGTTTTTCGCTTCTGTATCTGTATGATACGTCCTTCAATGGTGTTGGAGACCTGCGCATGCGTGTTAGATTAGGCAACTATAAGAGGCGAGATATACTTGCGAGGAAATGCGTCACGTAAACACTCTTTTCCTGGCCTAGTCGATGAACACGATCGATAGCTGCCATGAGAGGCCCGTCAACCCGGAGCCCAAGTCGTTCTTCTGGAGAGCGCTTACCTTGGTTTTCAGTGGCCGCATTCCACCAGCAGTCCATCATGAAGACGTGGTTGGCAACCGTCAGCTAAAGCCCAGCAAGACATCAATCATGGTCAAAACGATGAAGGTTTCTGGCTGTAACTCACGTTCAACCCAACTCCACCCGCTTTCAAGCTTATCAACGCAACCTTTGGAGTCCTCGAAGGCTTCTTGAACGCGGCGATCGCCGCCGTCCGCTTCTTGATATCCATCGTACCGTCGTACCGGTAGTGGTCAAACTTCTCCCGTTTCATGGCCGTCTCGATGAGATCAAGGAAGCTGGTGAACTGAGAGAAGACCACGGCCCTGAAACAAGGATCTTGGTCTCGCAGGCGCCGAAGATGGGTAGTCAATGCTACGAGCTTCGTGGAGGACGTAAAATCATTCCGTCGAAGGACAACTTCGGGTTGGGAGTTTTGCGACGAGGGAGGAGGGCGGACAACTTCCATGAGTTCGTTTTGCTGGACAACAATGAGCGGTCTATTCCATCGAAGAAGTGTTGTCCAAGTGAAGTCACCTTGATAGGACCACGAGAACAGCTAGGGCATCTTGTCTCTTCGCCCTTCGTTTCGCAAGTCGCGATGTACATCGTTATACAGTCCTTGCAACTGCGTCGAGGACATATTAGATCCATGAACAACATCAGACAGAATGGGTCCTATGAGCTTACCACTGATGCATACACTCCGGAATGACCATTGGTGTATCCATGACGTCCAAACATATAGGACATTCCGCGGTTTCATCTTCATGCAGGTTGGCCAGAACCGTCTCTGCGAACGCGTTACTACTCTCTCCGTCCCCTCCCTCCGTGTCCTCGCTGAACTTCTTAATCAGCGCATTAACATCAACTGTTCCGTCTCCAGTCGGAGAAAGAGCACGTCCTCCTTCTTCCTCTAGAACAAGACTGGGGTGAAGGACCGCTCGACGAAGTCTATTGCGGGTATTTGGATTCAGAGCGCTCAGCACAAAGATAAACAAGACCCACTTCATGATCATGGCCAAGATATTTGTATAGTTCTTGCCCAACAGTCCCTTCGCATCGAGTGAATCAAAGTTACGCTTAACAGACGAGTATATGGAGTCATAGATCTTCTGCTCTGGGGGCGAGAAGTCCAGGTATTCCACCTTGATCTGTTCAAAATTTCAGTGTATCAGAGGTTTACGACGCCGAAGACGCGGGGACCAACCTCTTTGGAGGGCAGCTCGACAATCTTGTTCCCGTCGCTATCCCGCATGTTCTTCTCTCGTCGGAGCAAAATGGACTCCAGTATGACTTGAACGACCTCGATGGCCTTCGGATCGTGGGCCAAGAACGGTAGGGAGATGAATCTGGATTAGGGTCAGTGGCGGTCAATTCGAGCAAGATACGGGGACGAGCTACTCACGATCGGAAGAAGGAGAAATCTGACCACGGCTTGAAGTCCAGGTATTTCCTAGTCGGTTTGAGTTTGCATTCAGACCAAGGTCGTAGTTGAGAAACGCTTACAAAAGAGAGAACAGATCGTCGAGTTTATTCACGATCGGGGTGCCCGTAACTGCCCATCTGCGTCTCGCTTTGAGGGCATAAACCGCTTTGGCGGTCTTGCTCGTCCGTGATTTGCAGGCATGAGCCTCATCGAGAACAATCCTGAGCCATTCAACTGGTCGACGTCAGCGACCGTACACACGAACGAAGGCGAGCACTCACTCTCGAACACGGGACAGTGTGACTTCTCGGATTTGGCGTGCTCCGACGCGAGGGTACCATAGGAAGTGATAACAACCTTAATGGTCTTTGTAGGCTTCTTCTTCGTCGTGTTCTGGTCGTCACCATCATCATCGTCACTGATATCTATCTCTTCCGGCTCTTCGTCGTCAACGAAAGCTTCCAAGTCCTCCCTGTTCTGACCGTGCCACACTCGGACCTCTACGGTTCCCGGCTTACTGGACCTCTCGATTTCTTCTCCCCACTGGTTGATGAGGGATGTCGGAGCGACAATAAGTGTTGCTGAAGGTGATGCCATTCTCTTCTTTGTCCGCTTGGTGATGGGTCTGAAGGCGCTGTTGAGTTTCAGCTGCCTGTTTTGAGGAGGAGGCTTCGTCAATCGGTTCATCAGTCCCTCTAGTTGTTTGTATGAGAGCCGATATCATGATCGTCTTTCCCATACCCACTGAAACGGAGAATAGTCAGCCGTCGTGTTGATGAGAATCATAGGCAGAAACCCACTCTCTGCGGGGGGTGAGATGATGGAGCAACAATTAGCATACGACTGGTTCGGAGACAGGAGCGCAGTTACCGTCACTACCAAGAGATGTGTAAGCGCACACGAATGGGGGATACTTAGGTGTTCAACTTACGCTAGAATCCCACCCTTGCAGTTCCTTTCGGCTTTCGGGAATGTTGAACTCAGCTCGCCTGAGTAGGGATTGAAATAGAAGTATTGTTCATTGTCGTCCGTGAGGTCGATGATGCCCTCTGTGCTCGGTTGAACTGGGAACGCATATCTACGTCCAAGGAGGTTAGGAAACTATGGACAAAAGATGGAAAGACAGAAAGGTGTCTTACTGGCTCCAGAGGGGATGCATGGATGCTGCTTCCCGCGCATCGGTTTTTCCCGATTCCAGAGCGTCCATCCATCTGGAGGGAAGCACGTCAGTGTGAGTACTGAGAGGACCGCGGAGAATACAAACAATAGTGCCTGCTTCTGGTATCCCCGTAGTTGTAGCGTGAAAGATTCAGCCGGTTCCATTTCGCCCATTTGGCGATCATGATGTTGTGCCCTGAGTGTCCGTTCAACAAAATGTAAGAACGAGGCAATATTACGGACTCACTTTCTGTATATCATGTCGATGTCATTCCGAGAAAGCTCCTCTCCCTCTTCCACTTCAATCTCTTCACCATCGCCAACAGTCTCCGTGATTTTCTTCGCCGTCTTGGCTTGGCTTTGAACGTATATTGTCCGAGCCTCTTCTTGCATTTCTTCTTCTGTTTTTCGGCCGCTGATACTGGCGCCTGATCGCGGTCGCAGGCCGAGGACATCGAACATCTTGAGCATAGCACTTTTACGTTCCCGCAGCGACGTTTCTTCGGAAGTTTCAAGACCTTCGCCCCAGAACATCGATGGTTTGTCTGAACCCGTGAGCTCATTATAGACGAAAGCCCCTGGTAGCAGGAAGACATCGACAGAAACCATGAGTTCGCACCCTGTCGTCAATTTGTCTGGACATTCGGTCATTTTGGCGCGTAGTTCGATGACGCCTGTTCTCGGAGTTAGCATACAAACGTATAAGTACAGGTGGCGAATTACCCAAGTCCATGAGCTTGGAAGCCCACCAGGCAACCTCTTGTGGCAGACGACCAAACTCTGCGTGTAAAGTGTTGAGAGACGAAGTATGGGGATCGCGTGACGGACCACATACCAAAGCCCCGTTGGTTGACAAGACGAACGATTGTATCGGCTTTCTTCTTCTTCTTGAAGTTATTGTTGGGCTTCGCCTTGAGCATCGAAGTCAACGATACTTGTTTCTTGCCATCCGACTTCTTGCCATTCCCAGGCTTCTTATCCTTCGTGGACTTGGAAGACGAGGCTTTTGAGTCCTCCTCGTCATCCCTAGCTATCTTGACCAAGTCATTTCTCTTTACGTATCCTTTCCCTGAGACCGTACTCCACGCGTTTATGACCAGAAATTCCCCGACGTACGCCGGGAACTTGACATCATTGGTGGACGTTGGTACCACGACTGGCTCGGGGCGCGGTGAGATTCGACGTTTCTTCGCTGGAGGAGGCTTCACATCGACTTTCTCTCGTTCTGAATCGTCGGAAGATATTGAAATTCGCTCTGACATTGAGCTGGTGGGGCTAGAAGGGCGTGGCAGATCCTCAACTCCCAACATTTCTCCATCGCTCTGCAACTCCTCCGACTTTGGCCTCTTGTTCGACTTCGAGAGAATCTCTCTTTGCAATTCCAATCCTTCATCGTCACTGTCTGGCAAGAAAAGCTGATTTCCTGCGGTGGTTGAGCTGCCAACCAAAGCTTCTGCCGTAGGCTCGTTCATCTTCACGTCTTCATCATCGTCAGAGTCAGCAAAAAAGAGACCAGAGGGAGGAGCATCTTCAAGGGTAGCGTCCATGATGTTGTATCGTTGAGTCGGAGTCAGACGCGAAGAATGGACGCGTCCGGCAAATGATCACGAACGCGTTTTTGCAGTCATTGGTCAACAAAGCCAAACACTCTGCTCATTCTTTCCTCCCAAAATGCAGCGCGGACTCCCGATGGTAAATTCGAGCAGCTTCTTCGCTCGCAAAATGGAGATTGATATGATTTATACAGCAACCCACTGTCGTGCTTCTGAAAGAAGGCACTGACACCTCACAAGGGACACCGCAATTGCTCTCAAATATCTCAGCATGCCTTGCCATTGCAGAAACGCTCTCCAGCACACTCGGTCCAAGAGGAATGGACAAGCTCATTGTCAATGAACGTGGAGAAGCTCAAATCACAAACGATGGAGCAACCATTCTCAAGTTACTCGAGATCGTTCACCCAGCTGCACGGACTTTAGTTGATATCGCTCGGGCTCAGGATGCTGAAGTTGGAGACGGAACGACCAGTGTCGTTTTGCTCGCAGCCCAGTTATTGAAGGAGGTTAGAGGGTACATTGAAGAGGGCGTGAGCCCGCACATCATCATGAAGGGCTTCAGAAAAGCGGCTGATTTGGTGCGTTTTTACGACCTGTTATTCTACTCGAATCGCGTCTCTAAATCACGTTAATCAGGCGATCGAGCGAATCAAAGAGATACAGATAACTGTCGAGAAATCAGACCCTGAGTATGAAGATTCTTCAAGTCAAGTACGATCTCTGATGATCTTATAATTTGCAGACGTTTCCGTTCCCTTCTGCTCAAATGCGCTTCGACCTCAATGTCCTCCAAACTCATCCACTCCGAAAAACCTTTCTTTTCCAACATGGTTGTTGACGCTGTCCAGTGTCTCGATCAAGACGATCTGGACGAATCCCTCATCGGCGTGAAAAAAATTCCCGGAGGTGGTATGCAAGACTCGATGTTGGTTCGAGGCGTCGCGTTCAAGAAGACCTTCACGTACGCTGGAGCTGAACAGCAACCCAAATCATTCAAAAGCCCTCTCATTCTTTGCCTGAACGTCGAACTTGAGCTCAAGGCGGAGAAAGATAATGCAGAGGTTCGGGTAGAGGCCGTCTCTGATTACCAGGCCATCGTCGATGCGGAATGGGAAATCATCTATCGCAAACTGGAGGCCATCGAGAAGACAGGTGCAAAGGTCGTTCTGAGCAAATTGCCCATTGGTGATTTAGCCACGCAATACTTCGCCGATCGGGATATTTTCTGCGCTGGTCGCGTACCCGCGGGTGATTTGCGAAGAGTCGTACAGGCTGTTGGAGGTGCCGTCCAATCGACGTGTTCGGACATCACCCGGGAACATCTTGGTACCTGCGGTTCCTTTGAGGAGAAGCAGATTGGTGGGGAGCGTTACAACCTGTTTGAGGAATGTCCCAAAGCAAAAACTTGCACGCTCGTGCTGCGGGGTGGTGCAGAACAGTTCATCGAAGAGGTTGAAAGGAGTCTGCACGACGCCATCATGGTCGTAAAACGTGCGGTCAGAAATGGTGATGTCGTTGCCGGAGGTGGTGCTATTGAGGTACGATGCTTTTTCGCTCTCATACTTTCGCATTGCCAAACATGAAATTTCCTGTAGATGGACCTCTCTGCACATATCCGAAAGCATGCTTTGTCGATACCGGGCAAGCAACAGCTCATCATGGCCGCATTCGCGAAAGCACTCGAAATTATCCCCCGACAGATCTGCGACAACGCTGGTCTTGACTCGACTGACGTCCTCAACAAGCTGCGCAAGAAGCACGCTGATGGAGAGAAGTGGTATGGTGTCGATGTCGATGGCGCCGAGGGTGTTCGGGACAATATGGATGCTTTCGTTTGGGAACCTGCTCTCGTCAAGTTTAACGCGATCAGCAGTGCTACGGAGGCCGCATCCCTGATACTGAGCGTAGATGAGACCGTAAGGAATCCTCAGAGTGAACAAGTATGTCGCAATTTTGCCTCTTCATGATCCTCTACTTATGTAGCGCGTTTTCTTAGCCCAATCCCGGCCCTAAAGCACCACCTGGTGCGGCGCAACGAGCTTTACGAGGAAGGGGTAGAGGAATGGGCGTTCCACGTAGATGATGTACATGAGGACATAGATGAAATAGAAGATGTACGTTTCAATAGCGATACAGATGTAACACTGACCTGCAATGCATCCGTTCGTCGGCTACCAACACCTCCTCCAATGAGGCTGTAAACGCGCAGTCGAAGTGATTATCGTTAAGCTTTCCGAATGAGTCGGCAAACAAAACCTTATACGAGATCTGCAAGATGTTCTGGTCTCTTGTCCTGCGACATCGTCGCTCTACTCTGCCCTCCCATTTCCTTTAACAGGAATAACAACGATGAACATCAAACAACCTCCTTCACTCCTGAATGGACCGTGTTCCATCCCTGGCTTTCTATACGCGTAACTCCCCTTCCCCCATACCTCTCCCTTGTCTTCGTGCCCATCACCTGCGAGCTCCCCCGTTCCACTCTTTCTGCCCTTCAAGTCCCGCAAGTCTCCTTCGACGATGAAGATTTCTTCGATATAGTCATGAACGAAATTTTGAATCCGATTAGAAGTCTTTGGCTCCCATTTCTGAAGGTACGTCCCTCGGCCAGTCTCTGGGTTGAAGTTGAGAGTTGACTGGGTTATCCCTGGTTCAAGGGTCACCCATTCGCGAGCTCGAGAGGTGGAGGGCTCAGTCGAGAAGTTGTGGAATTCGTATTGGTTCATCGTCAAGAGAAAGACTTTGGCCGAGGCCCGATATGACGCTCTGATCCATCTCGTGACCAAGAGGGTGAGATGCGGCACCGTATCAGACTGGGCCTGAATATAATACATACGGTCGTAGAGAACAACTCATTCCATCAATGTGCTTACTAACAGACGGCTTGTTTTGATCAACAGGGCTGATATCAATGGGTGTTTGACTACCAACAGGCGAAAGGTTGAAACCCAAGCGCGAGGAGGGTCCTCGACGTTGGAAGATTACAGGTACTCGTGGCGCGGAAGGAAGCCACGGTCTCTCAGACCCAATTCACACATTCTCGTTCAATGAACTACTTAGCTCGCAGTCGCGACGCGTGTCGCTCTGAGTGAGGGCGGCTTCAGACCTGAGGGCCGAATGTTGCGGGCCCGATTAGACTTGGGAGGGACTGAATAGAGAGGTGAGGCGTCCAAATGTTCCACCGTGAGATTCCTTTACCTAAGCTCGCGCTATAATTCACGCTCACGGGGGGCTCACGCCATCCCTAGGTGAAGAACGCAATATTGGAGGTCAAGCGCACCACACCAGAAGCCAAATGCGCAATTGATTTCCCATCCTGTCTTTTAAATAGCAAGGAATGAGCGATAAGAAACGTCTACGACATACCCCCCATGTCCTCGACACGTCCACCGGCAGAGGCGACTCAGAACGCAGAGTCGGCGAATGAGAAGACCTCGTCCGATCTCTCCATCACCGACAAGGGAGATGACAGCATTCACAACGAGAAGCCGCCCCTTGGTGTACCCTTGGAGGGAGCTGGAGGAAATGTCTGGACGAGGTGGAGGCGAACCAACATCGACTTGGATAGTATAGCTACCCAACCTTCCGTTTTCGACGACCCGGCCAAACTGAATGTGTATCGGCCTCCTCCACAGTACGAGAACGCGCATCGTTTCGACCCGAATGCGAGGTGGACGTGGAGGGAAGAGAAGGTGAATTTCAGAGCTATTTTTACGCTGCGCGGTCACTTATCGGTGTCTTTTCAAGCGCGTTATCCGCAAGATCGACGTACGCATTATGATCTGGGCGGCAATAATGTTCTTCTCTTTGGATCTCGACCGCTCGAATATCTCACAGGCCAACACTGATAACTTCTTGGACGACTTGAATATGAACACGAATGACTTCAACCTCGGGAACTCGTTATTCCGGATTTGTTTTCTCATCGCGGGTGAGTAGTATACACGTCCCCGACTTCTTTAGTTCGTTAATCTGATACTATGGTCAGAACTGCCTTCTCAACTCATATCCAAGCGCGTTGGGCCGGATGTTTGGATACCCACACAGGTTCCTATCCAATTATAATTTCCGTCCGAACGCGGTTCGACTCAGGTTGTGCTTCCAGATGACTCTGTGGAGTATAGTCGCTCTCTGCCAGTTTTGGCTCAAGGGAAGAACATCATTTTTAGCCTTCCGGTGAGCACAAAGATCTCTAAAGGTCCCATGGAGCCCTGTGAGCTGATTCCCATCACCTACTAGTTGCCTCCTCGGTTTCCTTCAAGGTGGATTTATCCCAGATGTGGTGTTATATCTTTCCTACTTCTACACCAAGAACGAATGTACGCGAAATCATCGTTTTTCGCCTGAACATTCCACCACTGACCGTACCTATGCTTACAGTGCCGATCAGACTCGCTTTCTTTTGGCTATCGAACTATGCCGCGGACATCATCAGCGCGTTTTTGGCAACGGCGATATTGAAGATGCGAGGAATAGGAGGATTGTCGGGCTGGCGTTATCTCTTCCTACTCGAGGGCATCCTCACACTGCTTGTCGGCTTGATTTCGTTCGCTATGATGCCCGCGGGCCCCACTCAAACGAAAGCGTGGTACAGACCAAAGGGATGGTTCAACGAGAGGTAAGGGAATCACGATAACTTCTAGGTCTGCACTGACACCTGATTCTTTCAACAGGGAAGAGACAATCATGGTCAACAGGTGAGGTCCATCTTCATCTGTAACCTCAAGCGGGGAGTAACGATTTCCTCAGAGTCCTCCGTGATGATCCCTCCAAGTCGGATATGCATAATCGTCAGGGACTCTCCGTCAAGATGATCTGGAAAGCACTACAGGATTGGAGGCTCTGGCCCATCTACGCACTGGGACTGGTCCACATGAGTGCGTACTTTTGCCTTCCTTGCTTGCATCCTCGCTCACATTCAGACTTTCAGTGCCTGTCGGACCCCCTCAGACCTACCTTACCCTTTCCCTACGAAACCTCGGGTTCGACACAACCGAGTCAAATCTTCTTTCCATCCCATCAACTGTAATTGGGGCGATGACGATGATTGCCACCGCGTACTTGAGCGAAATCATCGACAGCCGGGTCCTTGCTACCATTGTACTCCAGCTGTGGGCTCTTCCTCTCCTCATTGCTCTGCATACCTTCAACAGGGAGACCTCGCAATGGGTGTATTTCGCAGTGGTGACTCTGATCACTGGGTTTCCGTATATCCACCCTATCCAGGTTGCGTGGGCTTCCCGCAATTCATGGAGTGTTTCGAACAGGTGTGTTGAATCATGTATGGGATGAGAACGCGTCTTGACCATACATCTCCAGGACGATATCTGCAAGGTAACTTTGTCCTACAAACGAACGTTTCCAATGAGACTCAACGAACTACACAGCGTGTATAACATGTTCGTCCAGCTTGGCGCGATAGTATATGTATGTTATTCGCTCCCCGCATCTTCCCAAGTTTTGTTCTCATTCAAACTCTCCATCAGGCGCAAATCTACCGGAACGAGGATAAGGTTAGCCCGCGCGTCCGTTGTCATCTTTGTTCCCGCTGACCGTATTTTCGCTCCACCTTCGCGATGATCAGCCTCTCTGTACGTGCATTTTCTTCCTCGTTAGATGCCATCGCCAATCCGGACTTGACAGACAAGAACGGCAACCGAGCACTCATAGGAATTTGTTCAATGAACATCGTCCTGTACATCAGCACCTACTTCTTCTACAAGTACTTGAACAAGAGAAGAGAAAAAGTTTGGAATTCATGGACTCAGGAGGTAAGTCATGGCCACAATGGTTCTCGGTGGAAGGTCCATGCTGACATGATCGCCTCAGGAACAACGAAATTATTTGGAGACTACAAAGGATCAAGGAAGTCAGAGGCTAGACTTCCGCTTTGCGTACTGAAAACTTGTCGTGGCGAG
The DNA here is from genome assembly GCA_029532415.1 of Marasmius tenuissimus. Lineage (NCBI taxonomy): Eukaryota > Fungi > Basidiomycota > Agaricomycetes > Agaricales > Marasmiaceae > Marasmius > Marasmius tenuissimus. The sequence goes on from JAQOTA010000052.1 coordinate 2,095,178, forward strand.
TCGTAGCATGGAGGGTAATAAAAAAATCCAATCCTTCTTTTAGTAGTGACCTCCGCAGTACTCGAAACTGCTACTATTTGGCGTCGTTCGGTAGTTGAAACCAAACGCGCTACCATTGCTCCAGGAAGCCAGCGATGGTGAGTAGCACCTAGCACTTGTCGATGTCGGGATTTCCTGGGGAATCGCCGCGGGCACTTTACGTTGAAAGTTTTCTGCCACGTGCCTTGACGTGTTTTCATTCAAACTCTCTGGCAGACCGCGCATAAATCGACCGACCGAGAAGGTTAGACTTCCCACTTTGCGTACTGGAAACTCGTCCGGGCAGGCTGCAGAATACGTAGGCCATGACAACAAAAAACACTAAACTTTATACTTCAGTGACCTCCGCAGTACTCGAAACTGCAACCTTTTGGTGTCGTCTGGTGATCGAAGCCAAACGCGCTACCATTGCGCCAGGAAGCCAGTAAATTTAATAGCTTTTGATAACTAGTACTCCTCGGTTCCGAAGAGATTGTCGTGGGCATTTTACGTCAATTGAGATTTATGGAGGAACTTGCTCAATACCTATCTGAGCCAGTCCACATACACTGTAAGATTGTCTGTTCCAAAACTACGAGCATGAAGGTTGTAGATACTATTACAGTAGATTCACGCTCAACTCTTGTAGGAACATCTGCAGCTCAACTCTTCGTTGGTCCACCCAAAACTTCAAAACGAAATCCTGGGGGGAAGAAAAGAACTGATTCAATCTTCCACGGACGTAACAGGCCATCGATGTTGAAGAATATCGACGGCCTTGACTTGTCTGTGGCACAGGAACTCGGAACTTGCTCCGACTCAGTGTTGTCTGAACATCGGTTGGAATGAATATGAAGAACGGTCAAGGAGGCAAGGAGGATTGCGAGCGTGCCAAAACAAGTTTATTCGCGATGTTTAGGGTAGGTCTACACATACTACAATAAGTAGCTTTAGGGTTAGGGTTAGGAGACCGGACCGGCATAAAAAAAGGAGCCCGCCTAGCCAGAGTGGCCGTGGCAGGACAGGGAAATATTGAGACGGTGCATGAGCCGAAGCCCATACAAACCGCAGACACCCTCTGTATGGACAAGGTCGCCGTGCTATGAAGGATTTCCACGGCCCACAAACCGCAGTACGTGAAGGGGCTTGTGCCATCAAGGTAAGTATGAGGTGCCAACATGTCCGACCCTTGCTTTTATACTTTTCCGTGTGCGCACGGACCATTTTGATCACGAGCGATGGGGGTGTTCTTCTCGGCTATTTACTGCGTACGTTGCAGAGCCCGACGTCCTTTCAGCTTCAAGCTCAAGAATGAAAGTGAACAGAAAGATAGGACTTGGGACAAGTATTCCTGTATTGCAAGTTCCAATATCCAAGAAAGCATTGATTCGGAATATCTACACAGCATGAACACTGCTGGTATGTGGTATGTGTGTACAGTATACAGCGATACAAATAAGTAGCGGATTAAGATATTCATACAATTCATAAATTACCAATGAATCATCCATCCGAAGAACGAATCAAGCTGTCGATTCTGTCGTCTGTTCTTCCGGTGCTATTGTCTTGATCCATGCTCCAATTGAACCGCTGGAACGGAAATGAAGAGGTCAGCCCGGTTGATACGGGGAATGCAGACGAAAAAGGGAACTCACAGGAATCCTTCATGTCGGAGGAATAGAGCTCGTTTCGTGCCTTTGCTCCAGAAGCGTATAGCATAAGACAGCGTTGTCAATGTGGTAGCATGACCTGAATAGAATATTTATGGATCAGTCAAACGACCCTACGACGATCAATTCGGGAGAACACACCTCGGATAAAGCAACCACCGAAATAGATGCGTTCTAAATTGTACTTTTCTGCGTTCATGTAGCTGGAGTAGACAACGATTAGCAATAGCCTAAACGTACATCCCGAAAATTCGGGTACTCACGCAATCTGCCCAATGTTATTCGATACTGCGTAGAGCAGACTCTTGCTGATATCCTCGGGGGAGAACGTCCTCTTCTCGCTACCCTTTTTGAACACCTTTCCGAAGGAACTGGCGATAATCGACGACTTGAGTCCCAACCGGCCGTAATCCTGCCCATAGATATCTCCGACAAGCATGTCGACGGCAGCGTTATCGCCTCCTTCTGATAATTTAAGCATCTCTGCACAGAGATAGTCCATCGATATCAGCACCCGAAAATACGTGATATGAACGGAAAAGCACGCACCGTCAAAAGAAGTTGCGGGTGTCAGGAGACTGAGAAGGCCCCAAAGTGTACCACCACCCAGACTCGTACCACTAACACGCTCGAAACGACCATCTTCATCAACCTTTATTATCGACACACCAGATCCGATGTTGACGAGGAGACAAGGTAACTGAGCCGTAGGATTCGATTCGAACGTCACGGCGAATTGCGGGGGGTTAGGACTTGGTCTTTCGAGGATCGCAGCTGGGGGAGCGGGATTGTTGGGGTTGGGTGACGATAGATGTTGGACGGATTGAATGAGTTCGTCGGAGAAATAGTAGACTTCGTCCGGTATGAGCGTTATAAACTTCAACCCCTCAATCAAACACTCCATCTCATCCTCCTTCCGCACCTCGACACACAGGGTCTCCTCAAACAGCTCATAAAACCTGTGCGCACCCCCACCCGTAGCCATGATCTTCACACCCTTCCTCATCTCCTCCAACGACACGTTGTTTATCTTTGCGGATCGTGCGATGAGGTTTTGGATGAACTCGACGCATTCGTGGATATTGTCGGTCTCGAACCTCTCGAAATTGAGTGAGCCGCCTGGGAAATGTTGCGAGGTCCTCCGCAGCATTGAGTCTCGTACGAGATCGTTACCGATGCTGTCAAATCCATTGAGGGGGTCTTGTTTGTCCAGAACGAGGGGGGTCAAAGCACCGTTGTGCTTGATACTCGAGCCCGAAGGTGAACCGGAGACCGGAGAGCTCGATCGTGGACTCGATATATCGCTGGGCGTGCTCGTTCCTCTCGTGGCGGCGACCGAGGGTGAATCTGGAGGGTCTGGAGAGCGTGTAAAGTAGACGACTTTGGCTAGTGATCCTCCAATCTGGTCCAGGGAGATGAACGTCGGAATTGTGAGGTGTCGTGGTTGTCACTTACATCGACAGCGATGTGAGAGACAGGCTCTATGTAATTAGGAAGGTAGATTCCCCTGCTGTCTCGTGTCTAAAGAAGAGAGAAAGCAAGGAAATGTCGAGTTGAGAATGGGCTGGTACTCTGACCGGAGGCATACGACCACGTACCTCGGGGGATTCCTCTGATAAAATGACTGCGCCTCGGGTGTCGACATGGATAGCTTTTGCAGAGGGCAGTGAAGGCCCTGACATCGCGGAAATTGTTCGAGGTTAACGTTCGTTGTATAGAAAGAGAACAAGATGGTGGAGAACAACAAACTGGCGACGGAGTATATGGAACGACCGTTGTTGTTCACCCCCACCGGATTTTTAAAGACATTTTCGGATAAGCGAGTTTCCCGGGCAAGTGGATAATCATGTCATGCCGGCACCAGCATTTTTATTCCTTTGGACAGCCAATGGTACAGCGCTATATATACACTGAAGTAATCGCTATATATGCAGGAGAATAGCATAAAGAGTCCTTTCTAGTTGGACATGGCCAGCTCGGAACTCCGTAAATGCTTTGGTTCAGTTGGGCTAACGTCCAAGCCCAATAGTACCCACCGGCTCAAAACGTAGCCGCGGCCGCCGCACAGTTAACGAGTGATTTTGGAGCTTTTTGGGGTCGGCAACGGTTCTCCAAAAATTCTGGGGAAAGCGTAGTCAGCACAAGTAAAGTAGCACATGTGCATTGAGGATCAGAGATGTGGGTAGCTGTCCATGACGATCAGTGCGTGAAACGTCAAAATGGAACAGCAGCTGTAACTGTGACTTGTTGGTCCCTAACAGTTCGGAAGGAGCGAAGACGCGGCGCCGGTAGGGAATCCTATTGGACAGCGGCCGTAAGCTCAGCTTTGTTGTATCACCGACCTTGCGGGCAGTGTCAGAAATGTAAATGACGCTCGTACGATGCACATGCGATTGCGGAACCCCGATATGTAGGTGTTAAGATGATCTTCCCGAGGAGAACATCCAGCTGGCAGCCAAGGCAAATCGGGTTGGGGGTTGAGGGCCACACAATGACGAGAATTTTCTCCATGTAAGCTAAAGCTCGGGTGAGACAGAGAAGGGGGACCCGGCAATTGAGCAGAGAAAAATGAGAACACGCCAGAAATCGCGTAAGACCCATGGAAGTAATCAAAGAAGGGATTGCTGTAAACGAGATCATGTATCCAACTTCCAAGCCTCCTGCCATCGGTGAACTGGCTCTTGTTTGGTGCCAGTGATCAAGATTTGAGGTTTCATTGACTATTCGAGGGACCCAAGGGAATGAGAAAGAGCTTTCGCCGCCGCTATCTGTTGCATAGAGAGGTCGTCAGCGCCAATAGCTCGAGAAAGTGGCAGGCCAACTCACTCCCTGCCTCGGGAGGGTTCGTCAGAGCTTTGTAAGCTTCAACCTCTTTCCATATAGTTGATAAGGCGATGCGGCCAATGCTGGCAACGATAGTGATGATGATGGTAAGAAAGCAAGACAGGGGTGGGCGGTGCCGAAAACGTGACGGCGTGATCGCGACGCGTCTTCCACAGGCGTCTTTCGAGTGGTACCGGCGCTTACACTGCTTTCCTCTCTACTTCCGCCATCCATGCCCGAGTCATTCGTCAAATCCTTCTCGCATCTGAAAAGTCTCAAACACTCTGACAATGCTCTCAACATGCTTCAAAGAATTGCTTCGTTGGTGAAGCCTATAATGAAGAAACACGGTTGGATCCTACCATGTCTAGCAGAATTCTTTCCAGACCAGCGTAATCTACTCGGTGAGTCGAGATCGACAGTTGTTGGTCAACGGCATAGCTATATATTGATGCTACAATAGGCCTTAGTGAGTTCTTTGCTCTTTTCGAAAGATTCGTCCACTCAAAGTCGAGAAAGATGTGAACGGTGGAGAGAAGATCTTACTCCGGCTACGGCCTCCCTACAACGCAGATGCCTTCTTGGAAGAGGAGGAAGTAGTTCAAACCATGCTGCATGAGGTGCGTCTACATGCTCCTACCCGTCCAACTGATGTCACTCAATCGCCACCCCCTCTAAGCTGACCCACAACGTACACGGCCCCCACGATGACAAGTTCTACAAGTTCCTATCGGGATTACAAGACGAATATGACGCTCTCGTTGGCTCTGGATACTCAGGAGAGGGATTCTTGTCCAAAGGTCAACGACTGGGCGTTAACGTGTCGCACGACCTACCGCCACACCTTGCGAGAGCGAAGGCCCTCGATGCTGCGGAGAAGCGGCGTCAAATAGGACAGGTGATGGGCGGAGGCGGTAAGCGTTTAGGTGGGAGCAGTAAGATGAATGAGCAACTCAGTCCGAGAGAATTGGCTGCCCGAGTGAGTGCCACAAAGATCAACGGCCACGATTCTGGATTACTCACGAGTCTCTTGACGTCTGTAGGCTGCCGAGCGTCGAGCTTGTGATGACAAAGCTTGCGGCCAAGGTGACCTTGCCCAACGAGAGGCTGAGAAGGCCTCCAAAGATAGCATCCAGAACGACGTTATCGACCTTACCCTAGATGACTCGGACGACGAAGAGGAAGATTTCGAGATTACCGTCGTCAACAAACCCCCGGTCGCGTCCAAGAAAGCCAGGCCACCTTCACCCTCACTAGACGTGTCGAGCACCAAGAAGAGCCGACCGAACTTACGAAGTCCTCAAACCTCAGCTAGCTGTAGTACCGGATGGTCCTGTCCCGTCTGCACTCTTGTGAACCAAGAAATGGCTTTACAGTGTGACGCTTGCTTGACGACGCGTCCCGTCAAGCAACTCTCGACCGGTTGGACGTGTTTGAGCTGTGCAGAGAGTGGAATATCTCACGACCTATGGTGCTGCACTTTTTGTGGCGCGATTAAGACCAGTAGTTGATCTTGCTTACATCGATCGTGTTTGTTTTTGCTGTCTGTAACATAGATTGTGGCGCTATCTTGTGTATAGAGGACGATCGGTACATGTGTCAAGGCATTCGTTGCTCCATCCTTCATACGTACTCTAGAATCTTCAGCTGTTTTCCCAACAAGTTCACGATTTATTCGGATGTGCTACTTAATGGCAATAAATCTGGAGAAAGGGGACGTTGAACCACGGGTGATCGAGGCATAGAACGGTGACGGTGGAGTAAGCTTTCCATATCCTTACGAAACACATCATACAGTTTGTACCACAGCTGCTGATATTTGATGTACGTTCTCCATGTCTAGCAAAAACAAGCGCCAGATATTAGGACATGTTGAGTGCAGAAGAACACCAGCCTTACCTTTCCCCAGTTTAACATGGCGAGATTGCGTGGCCAGTCCTCCGTTTTGTCCGAAGAAATGACGTGCGTGATTTGGGACTCAATCGCTGAACCATCGTCTTCAACGAGTAGTCGATCAAAGAGCTTCAAGAGAAGCTGCCCACGGACTGGCGAAACGTACTCCATATCCCACATGGGCGGTATCCCACGTTTAGTCTGGCCGAGAGGAAAGATTCGAAATGTTGTGCCAGAGTGGCTTTGAATCGGGTTAATGATATGTCGAGGGCGACCGATCGTGGCGCGCGTCTGAAGAAATTCAGGCCAGTAATGTGAGATGGCGAGTTGGCATGAAAGGAATAAGGACGGGGACCAATGGTCACGAGGGAAAGCCACATGAAATCCACGGAGGAACGACTTGCATCTCTTAACAAAATCATGAAGTTTGCGAGGACGTCTTTGCTGATGTTGCAAGTGTTCTTTAGTCCGCTCGTTCGCTACTGCGGCAGAGAGCAAAAAGTACCTTCAAGAGATGGAACACGACGTAAAGCATCTCTATCTGAGTTGTGACCCCCTCCATGTTATGGTTGGTTCCCCGATCTTGACAGCCGTATCGGTTCTCTGTGGACACCTCCCAGACAAACTCGTCCGAACGATGGCACTGGTAGTTCCTGCGTTTGTGATCTTAGCATCTGACTGATAGCTGCTGGTAATAGAAACATACCAATGCAGTATCATCTCGAGGTATAGATGTGGATCAAACCCGTTTAGAGCCTCTGCGATTTCGTCCGTTACAGCTATATCACCATTGCGCAGATAGCTGTGTAGGAATGGCCACAAGTTGAGTGAGCCTAGAACATGGTCGTACGCCCCTTCGAGAGACGGTGTGGATCTATGTCCAGCACTCAGTCGTGATAGCCATTTGGCTTGATAGACTACGACCATCTCCTTCCACGCCCTTGCTCTAATCCTTTTGCCGACATGATAATCACCTGAACGATTACAGTCCAGTAGGAAGTCGGTAAATGAAGCGTGCAAGACGGATATGCCTTCAGCACGGTCTTCGGGAATGTGAAGAATCGAGTGTAACCCCGAGAAAAGAGCCGTGACTTCTCCTTGTCCCAGACCCAGAAGTTGTTCGATTGCAACGGCAGAAGTAGGCTCCATCCGAGGCGATCCTTTCAGCCTGAAGAAGTCTGGGAATCCAAGGTCGATGGGGCTAACGATGAGCTGCAGGACCCGCTGGAGCTTCCTGCCATCATTTTGACAGAAATGGAGGATTTGGGAGTACAATTGGTCGAGGTCGGGATAAGGGGATGTAGAATTCGATACCGGCTCGGCACGACGAACAACCTCCAGACGTTGCTGAGGTGTGACTGGCACTTTTCCGGTGCTGAGGTACTTTATGACGGTGGTCACGTAGATGAACTGACCCGTTGAGCGATCAACAAGCACCATGATCACGTCTTCACCCGGCCAGGAGACAGGTACTGTCCCCTTATGCTCTTCCCGTAGGCGATCGAACTCCTTGCGTAGATACTTCTCAATGTCATCCCGAACGGCATAATCACCAAGGGACATGATGCGGGGGGCTGGGACGAAGGATCCGTCATGAAAGATGCGTTTGATAAGAGGTTCTGGCCGACTGAATATCAAGAAGTCGAAGGGAAGAGATGGAGTGGAAGCTTTGATCGTTTCGAGGAGCCTCTTCTGGGATGTCATGTCGACACACTCGTCAACACCGTCGATGATGACAAGTCGAGGGAGGGCCTCCCATTCCGATGGATGGACTCGAGCACATGGCTCTTGTATGATCACTTTGAACTGGTCCTCCCAGTTCCTTTCCCATATTCCGGGCGTCGAACGAATTGCATCGTCGACGAGGGGCATCAAAAGTGGCTTGAGGGTGGGCGATGTGATGAGCTGATGGGCTATGGTTGGAATGAAAGGTTCCAGCTTATCTCGCGAGGCATCGTTTCGTGAGAAGAAGAACGCAGCTGCCAATTGTTGAGTCTGAGTATACTTTTCTGACAGTGCCTGCGCGATGGCCGACTTTCCAACTCCAGCAGCAGCGTTTACCCAGTGCACTCTACTCTTGTCCGCCGAGCGATCTTCAACCCAATCGATGAGTTCTTGAATGATTTTCTCTCGAGTGCCCGGCAAAACGTTTGGCTGAGGATAGCGCGCCTCCGAATTGTGTAAAGCACTGAACGCGGCTCTGCTCGACAACGCCGTGGAACTTGACTCTGGGATACTCATCAACAAAGAGTCATAGCCAATATGGACTAACGCACCTTGGTCGGAAGTCTCGTAGTAATGATTGTTGTGGGTAGTATTATAATTTCCATGATTTGTCGTACAGCCGGTGTTGTAGCTCCCTGAGACAGAGCTCACGATGGTGCTGCCCTTTCGAGATTGGATTCCTGCTTCATGGTCTTCCATTCGAAAAGCGTTGTGCGGACGAGCGTAGCCGAAGTAGAGGAGGAAAGAAAGAGTGCCTCGAGAGCCCCTCGTGCAATGTACATGCCATGCAACATGCCATCCGCCAGCGTCATGTCCGCTCTGTCCCCATTTCAGGCGTCAGGTTCATTTGCTACTAATTGGGAAAAGATCAAGATTGAGATTGAGAAGCGACCTTGTCGAGTAGTTGTTGGGAGCTCACCTCGAGACCAGTCTCCCACATCGCTGTCCAAAAAAGAGTAGCGGGAATATTCATCATCTTTACACGTCGATATACCCATTACACTAGCACTGGCAGACCTGCACATTCCTGCGCTTACTCTGTGGCGCCAGCCAATCCTCGGGATTCCGCAGAACTCGGGTAAGGACCATCTCAGTGTTAAATTCGTCGCAGAGAGCGCTGCTAATTTTAAAGGTCAGGCTACCACTCATACAAAGCCTATTCACGTCAGAGTGAGAATTTTTACATTGACCCGAACCCTTTCCTCGACTGGAATACGATCGACATCAGTACCTCATGCGGGCTCGGTGTAATAAAAGGCCAACCTTTTATTGAGATAGTGGGGCGGCGAGGGAATCGATCGTAAAAGTAAGGGAGAGAGGAAGGTACTCGCGACGTCCACACTCAAGACGGCTTCGAGACTACGTTCCCGTGAAGGGGAGTGGTGAGCTAGTCTGAGGGAAAGTGAAGGAGCAATTAACCACCCCTGCTGCAAACTCGCGAGGAGATGGAAGTGACAAAACACCGATCTCTACATTGATTCATTCCACATCCATCACAGTACGCACAACCCACTCAAAACGAATTCTCCGTACTATCCTTCCCAACCGCAGACGTGCTCGACGACCCCGACGACACACTCTGCAATATCTTATCGATATAATTCGCTCCGCTCCTAACAGCTAGTTAGCTTTCATACGACGAGAGAACGCTTGACGCCGAAACGAACCATTTCTGATGCGTCAAAACATCACATCCAATCTCCTTCTCCTTCCTCTGTACCAGTTGAACGTAAGCTAGCATCCCGTCTTCTTTGTATCGTGCAGCGAGTTCGGCTAGGGGAGGTGGGTGAATAGGTTTTTTCAGGTTTCGTCGCGCCCTCGACACTCACCAGTCGCAGTAGCATTACTATGTAACCCAGCCAACGAAATCAACTGGAGGACGAAGCTATATCGAAGAGGGAGGGTATAAACGCTCAGCGATAGGACCAAATTTCCGAGACGCATACGTACCCTTCTTTACCCAACTCCCAACAAAAGTTCTTCAAGTCCGTTTCTACCCGAATACGGCGGATAGGTGAGCAAAAGCTGGATGGAACGAACAGAGGCTTTCCTTACCGCTGAACCCATGCGCAGACCAGTTAAAGCTGGGACTCAAATTGTACACGAACCGTCTAAAAAGCGAAGAGATACATGAGCGCGTTGCATTTGGTCTCGCAATATCGGGGAGACTTACGTTTCGGGATGCGTCTCACGGATCTTCCTTGCGAAATACCTCGCCTCTTCGATATCAGGTGTCTTGGTCTCCAACCACACCAAGTCAGCGTATGGAGCGAACGTCGTTGCTCTCTTGATCGCAGGCTACACAGGTAGGCATAAGTCAGATGAGGGATATATAGTACGACTCTCAAGAAAAACTCACACCAAGACCACCGGTTACGTGGTAATACCCCTCTCGAGTACGAGGCACTGAAAAGAGAGAGAAAGTGAACAACCAAGCCAGTTTCTAACAGAAGGCGAACGTACTTTCATAGTCCCAGAACACCGAAGCACCAAGTATATCCTTTGCAATCTCTCGCATATCCGAAATCGACTTTCCCACCGTCGCATCCTTGAACGTCTTGAACGCACCCTCCTTATCCTCAATCGTCGAGTCCTTAATCGCAGCTTCCACAGCTAGAGGAGGTCAATTCATTGTCTACACACCAAAAAAACGCTTTCCCTACCTTCACCAAACGTAACCAACCGATGCACCTCCCCCCACTCCCTCTCAATCCTATCAATCTCCTTCCCCTCTGCACCCCCTCCCCTCCGCCTCCGCAATAAGCTCTGCCAACGGTTTCCCCGGTACCGTCGTCCCCTTGACAAACTCGTGATCGGCGACGTCGACGGTCGAAGAGATGAGTTTGCCGGATTCGGCGTCGGTTCGGGCGATGATGAGCATGGTGGATTTGAGGAGGTCGAGTTGGAAGCGGGCGGAGATGAGGCGGGAGGTGTGGGTGGAGGTGGGGACGAGGACTTTGCCTGCTAGGTGGCCGCACTGTGGATGGGGGGGGAGGGAGGGGTCAGTGTGGTGTATTGGGAAGGGGAGAAGGGAGGGGAGGATGTTTACCTTCTTTCCACCGTGTAATTGGTCTTCAAAGTGGATACCAGACGCGCCCTGAAGTCGTGTGAGTGGACGGTTTCAGCCGTGTTTCGATAAAGCACCTCACCGACTCGGCGAAGAGTTTCGTCAACTTCATGACGGCTGATAATCCACCGTGTCTTTACCATCCGTCAATCGAGACTCTGCAGAGCGAGTGGTATTGTAGCGACGTACCCAGTATCAGCGTCAGCAATGATAGGTCTGAGATAATCCACATATTCCATCTTCTCCCTCTGTTCCGGAGTAGCCGAAACCCGTTCATCGTAATGTTTCTTATCATGCAATTGTTGGGCACGGAAGATCCGGTGAACTTGGTTCGGTACGGTAGTATACGGGTAGTCCCTACGAGCCCAAAACATAAGCAACACCACAAAGGAACGAAGACAAAGAAAACGTACCCAAAATCCGGGCCAACCTCATTATTCCCCGTCGTCAACACACTCGAACACGCCCACCCCGAAACATACACCACCTCCTGATGTCTCGCCATCTGCGTCATCTGAACAGGGTCAATAGCTCCCATCGTCAGCACAGGTTTCCCAGCCTCCGCCGCCTTTGACAATATCGCATGGAGCTTGTCAGCTGGCAAGTTGGACGTGGGCGGGAGAACGGGGAGAGATCCTTGTTTGGACGCGACGTCGGAAGCGGTGTACGTTCTTTTGGTTGATTTGAAACGGGGTTGGGAGAAGAAGTCGTTCATTTCTGAGATTCGGTTGGTGAAGTGGGCGGATTCTTCTTCGATGGAAGGGGGTTGGAGGGGAAGTGCGGGATGGAGGAGGAGGAGGACATTGGGCGAAGACGAAGGAGATGGAGCGGGGCTCGCTTCGAAGTGTCAGACGTGTAGACAGCATTTGTGATGAGGAAACCGAAGTCGAGAAGAAGCTTCGCTGTTGTGGTGGTTCGAGGTCGACCGGTTCCAATGAGTTCCGAGCACCGAGAAAGACAGGTGATTAGATCCGAGGATTATGGAAACTCTCGGAATGAGTTGTTAGAGCACTCGGAGTGAGAAAGAGAGCCGTTGAGAGCTCCTAGTCAACGCTCTTGTTGGTTTAGACGACGTGGTGGTCAAGTATTAAGCTGGAAACTGCAAATGGCATTGGTAAGGTGCTTCGGATTTGTCGGCCGAAACGCTTAGAACCTGATCTAGGGTTTGACTTTCACTCTCACTGGCTCCCACTCGTCTTGGTCAACATGAGGATGTGAATTCAGATGTACAATGACCATGTCTCCTCCAAATGGGAACTCGACAGCATTCCCAGCCTGGCCGAGCGATTGTCATCATCCGCTGGAGCCTAACAGGCATGTGAGTGGCCTTTGACCAACCTGTATGTCCAGTTTCCCAACCCAGAACTTCTTCCATTGACTCATTGGCTGACCTGTCTAATATCCTTTCTGCAGCGTCGCGGAACCTGGTTGGATTTGCATGGCGGAGTCACTATGTGGTGAGGATATATGTGCGGAAACCGTGCGGGAACTCTCCTTGACTCGTTCTACTCGGTTGCAGCTCCAGGCCGCGGTAAGGAGGTGCTGAAGCTCCAAGACGCGAGTTCCCCGTCGTTCTTCTCCCCGACGGGGTGTAACTCACCCTCGATCAACCAGAAGAAAGGAGCTTGCGAGAACTCGCGAGAACTACGTTCTTCAGATGACGTTTGTGATAGTCGGTTCGCTGCCTCTTCACGTACGTACTCGTTTCTTCTCTTCTCTCCGGACCTTCGCCTCCAGTCTATTCCTTATACCTGCAACGCCGATCCATTGCTCCAGCAGCAGGGTCTTGTCGGGGTCTGTGAGAGTTTCTGCCTTGCAGACCACAGAGCTCACCTAGCAAGGTCGACAACTTGCAAGCCAAAACCCCCAGAGTCAATATTGGAACTAGTCATGTCGAGTTGATATGGCGATAGGAACCTGACTCGTCGGGTGCGGGGACAACTTCTTGAGAGGTCCGCGGATGACTTGATCATGACTTGCTCAGTCCGATCAAGCACAAGCGCCTAAAATCCATCACTCGTTGCTTCCATTCCAGTTCTCGTGCTATAAACACCGCTACCACAGCTCTCCCTCTCTCCATGGACTCGAACAACCCAGCGATCACAACCTCCTCCTCCCGACTCATGCACGCCTCCCTCGCATACCTCTCCACCGAAACACGCACTCTCGACGCCATCATCGCCCATCGTCCCACCCACACACCCACCCTCCCCACCGAAATCCTCCTCCTCATCCGCTCCCACCTCCTCCTAACCGTCACCACCCACCTCATCCACCAATCCCACTCCGCACTCCGCCGCTACGAAAACACCCTTCGCCATCTCCTCTGCCCAGAATGCCGGTCTTACAACGAATACGTCTACGGCGACGACCCGTGGAAATGGGAACCATGCGGTTCATGTGGACTAAACCTCAAATTCATCGATAGACGGGAGTGGCTCGAAAACTATCTTTCTAGGAAATCACTGCGTTTCGTCTCCACGTCGCGAGAGGGTCCTCCTCGGTCGCACCATCCGATATGGAGGTTGGTTGGGGATGTGCTGCATGGGTTTCAATGCAAGTGGGAAGGGGATGGGAATGGGAACGTCTTGATCGTACCTGACCGGGACCCCCCTGGCGTTCTTCTAGACGACAAACTTAGACTCGGACGCGTCGAGCGAGAATTGGCTTTGACGGTGACGGTTCCATGCGTTGAGCGAGGTACCTCAGTGCGCCCTGTGTCTTCCCCAGACCCGATGGGATTCGGAAGATCTTCCGGCGTTTATAGGACCGTAACCGTGTTTCCCGTTTTGTGTAGCGTTATCTTCTCGATACCGCTCTCCCTAGTCACGTTGCTTCTGAAAGTGGTTTGTTGGTATTGCAAACCTGGTGCTTTCAAGTGTGTTTTACTTTGACATTAGAACTTTGGTTTCGACGTTGCTTCCTTCCTCTTTCTCTTACCTACTTATCGATGTCACTGTCAGTGGAGTCCGATATGAATACCAGTAACCAGATGCAGTTGTGAACGTAGAGCCGGAGGATTTGTCCCACCGTGCGTCCCTCCATAGCTTGCCTGCCGCCTGTGAAAAACGAGTCGGTCGCAGGCTTTACTCATCCCTCTTCATTCTCGAGTTCTCGCCCATCCACCAATTACATGTCCCTACAACGCCGCTAGGGGTTTAAAAGGGTTTAGACGAAAACATCATGATCTTATCGATGTCAAGTCGATTTTTTTTTTATTTCTCTTTGCTCGGCGTCGGGCCCGTTATGAATGAACCAGCTAGTGCCCTCGTCCACTTCGAATTATTCTTCACGCGCGCTTTTCATCTGTTCTGTCGACATTAGACCTCTATTTTTTGCTCGACGTCCATGAATACTGGTGCAATTGTTACTAAACATAGTATCTTTACCTACTCTGAGTAGTCAATCATACGCATCTTTTCGAATCCCTCTGCCAGTCCCCTTCTCATGACATTTCCAGAACCAGAAAAGATGCCTGCCGCCTAGCGTGGCGAGACGGACGCCATGGCATTGGCTGTCCTCCCACACAGTCCACTGACTCGCCCCTCTCCCTCAACTCTTCTCGCTGGCATGGGATAGATGAACCTCGTACAGCACCGTTGGGGTGTTCTCAGGTCTGATTTCGATTTCGATTTCTTTCCCAATGCTCCCCCAAGCCGTACCCCGATCATATTTCGTCCGCGCCTCATTCCTGTCCCAGTTCGAGTATTCTTACCTGAAAGACCCCCCTGGTTTCTGCATCTCCTCGAATACCCTCCAAAAGAAAACTTTAGTTTCATTCCCCGTTTCACTTTGCTCGGCGTTCATGCACATGATCCATAATAGTCCGATCATGAATACCAATGTAGTTGCGAACGTAGTGCCGGCGTGTTTATCCTACCGTGCATTCCCCTTATTGATCTGAGCGAGTAGGGGTGGGGGGGTCACAACGACACCCCCAGCGTCCAAGAGAATGAGCTGGCTAGCAATCGTTGTTCAATGTCGGCGTTGGCGTCGTGTGTGACACTCTCCACACCAGGGACCTCTGATGGAGCTCAAAGACGTCGTACCTCTGAGCTGGAGGTATAGAACAGACGACTTCGCTGTCTGTCACCGTTTTTTTTTTCGTCCTTGTCGACTGTGAGAATTTTGTCGATGATGGTGGTCCGAGTCGACCGTCGATCAATTTTTTTCCCCACCGCTCCTTCGACTGAAACACCTCATAAACATTCTAAATTTGATGCCAGAGTTCTACTTTTATCGACGTCCATGAAACCCTCTTGCCTCTTACTCCGACTCCTGGTTGCCGCATCTTCCTCGAAGCCCCCCTCTACAGAACTTTTCATCTCTCATGACATGAGAAGTTTTGCTTCATTCACCTTACGACTTTGTCAAGTGTTTTGCTCGGCGTTCATGAATACTAGACTAAACCTGGTGTCTTTGTCCTACTCTGAGTAGCCATACGCATCTGCTCAAACCCCCCTACTACATGCTTCTTATCCCTCATGACATTCCGAGACGAGATTGAGCCTGCCGCCTGGATGGTGAGGCGTCGGAGATCATGATGGACGCGATCATCTGCTATGACTTTCCTCCCACGGGAGTCCACCAATTCATCACTCTCTCGACATTCTTCGAGTTCTCGTCCACCCACCAAGTTCCTAAAACGCTAGGGTTCAGACCAACTAGCGAAACATCTCATTCCAGCTTGACATTAGACTCTTTTCCACTTCTATCGACGTCAAGTCAAGTATTCTTGCTTAGGGCCTGTTCGGATGAACGGCTTAGCTCGAGGCTTAGCCTGGGCTTAACAAAAACCCCCCCCCCCCGCCAAAACAAGCAGATTAGGATTAGCCAAGCCAAGCCTGGCTAGGGTTATCAAGTGCTGAACATTTGGCAGGGAATTTTGTTAAGCCCGGGCTAAACCTGACCTAAGCCGTTCACCCGAACAGGCCCCAAGTTAGCCTCGACAGTCAAGATATTCGAGTTCGGGTACTGTTTTTGAACGTGGAGACCAAACACCACCCTTCCCACATGAAGTCTTTTGCGGTCTACTTTGAGTGTCCTCGAGTCATTCCTCACGCTTTTCATCTCTCATGACACGACAGTATGCAGAACTTTTGTTTCACTCCCCGTTCCACTTTGTCAAGTGTTTTGCTCGGCGTGCATGCATAATGTTGGCCTAGGGCCTTTGTCCTACGCAACTCCTCGAAGGCCCTCTACAGACTTTTTATCTCTCACGACACACTTCGAGACAAGATCGGCTTCGAGTCCCCCCTGCACACTGTTCATCTCTCATATCATGACATTAGAATCTGTTTCTCGTTCTGATTCACGTACTTTGTCGAGTGTTTTGCTCGATGTCCATGAATACTAGTGCAATAGTGTCACTAAAGATAGTGCCTTGATCCTAGTAGTCAACTGTCAGCCTTAGGCATACCTCCGAATCCCCCCTCTCATGACATTTCCAGAAAAGATGCCTGCCGCCTAGATGGCGAGGTGAGGTGGACGCGGCAATCTGCTATGGCATTGGCTGTCCTCCCACGGAGTCCATTTACTCGCCTCTCTCCCTCGACACTTCTCTCTGGAGGGTTAGACAAATTCGGTACAGCATTGGGGCGTCGTCCTCGTTAAGGTCCTCAGGTCTGATTTGGATTTGGATCTCTTTCCCCAACGCTCCCTCACTAAGTGAAGCCGTACTTCGTCCGTCGACCGAAACACCTCATTCTAGTTTGGAGCTAGAGCCTTTTCCTGTCCAGTAGAGTATTGTTACCTGGCACCCGTGAAAGCCTCCTGGTTTCCGCATCCTCGAATGCCTTCTATAGAACTTGTCATCTCTCATAAATGAGAACTTTTACTTCATTGACCGTTCCATGATTTTGTCGAGTGTTTTGCTCGACGTCCATGATGCATAATGTAGAACCTAGCGTCTTTGTTCTATCCTACGCACCTCTTCAAACCCCCTCCCCTTCTACGAACTTTTCATCTCTCACGGCAAGCCTGATCCTGCCGCCTATTGGAAACGAGATGGACACGGGCCATCTGCTTTCGCTTTCCTCCCACCAAGTCCGCTTACTCGTCGCTCTCGAGCTCTTGCCTACCCACCAATCGCGAATCCCTACGATTCTAGGGTTGTATGCAGACGAGTTCAACGAAGCAGTTTGACATTAGCCTCTTTTCCACTTTTATCGATATCAAGTCGAGTATCCTTGCTCGGCGTCGCCTTCGATGATCACCAATGCATAGTGCCGTTTCTTCGATATCTCTGACAGTCAAGATCTTCGAGTTGGGGTACTGTTTTTTTTTTTTGGACGTGGACCAAACACCATCTTTCCCACATCAAGTCTTTTGCGGTCTTCTCGATTCTTCGAGTCACTCCTCACGCTTTTCATCTCTCATGACATGAGAACTTTTGCTTCACTCGCCGTTCCGCTTTGGCAAGTGTTTTGCTCGGCGTCCATGCACAGTGTCGACCTCTAGTGTCTTTGTCCTACGCATCTCGAGACAAGATTAAGCCTACCGCGAGGCGAGATCATAGACGCGGCCATCTACTATGGCTTTGCCGTCCTCCCACGGAGTCCGCTCACTCGTTCTCGAGTTCTCGCCCACCCACAAGGTCCCGCTTTTCATCTGTTTTGACATTAGAACTCACCCTTTTTCAAGTGTTTAGCCCGGCGTCCATGAATATTGAATGCCCAATGCAAAAAAAAACCTCTTACCTACTCCGATTAAAACTCGAACTCTTGGTTTCCATCGGACTTCCGTGCGTTTCACGTACGCCGTACGCGAGAGATTTCATTTCCGTTCAAAAGCTACACACACGAGGTATCAAGACTCAGGACTGTAGCCGGTATAGGACGGTATATTTTCGGATCCCAAGTGCTTTACTTGGAACGATTTTTTTACGTTGATTCGCCTTTAGCCTCCCCCCCCCCCTCCCGGTGTTTTTGACACATGTACTAATGCGTTCTCACACGGAAGTCTTTGGTTTGTTTGGCACGAACCCTGAGGGAATCCGGGGGCAATGTTCTGGCAACGGCAACTTTTGGGTGACCACTGTCCTGCACGAATGTTGGTCACGATTGGACCAGTCCTTGATTCAGACAGCTTGCTCAGAGCGATACTCGAGTTGGAATTCTCACCCTCTGTTATCTAGACGCGAATTTCAGCATAAAGGGGGGGCGGAGACACGTTACACGAGCTCCGTGATATGTCGTTTTCTGTCACCCACAGATCTCTGCCCGATGCCCTTGATCAGGGTTGTTCTGATGATTCAGCCGTTGTTTTCGAGCCAAACAAACAAAAAGTGACCTCTGAAGAATGTAAAAGGCAATAACAGGGCTAAGGGCAATCTAGGACAATCTGGGTCTCTTTCAGGCTCCGTTTCTGCATTTGGTAATATACCTACCATATATGGGTGGCCATCACTGGATCAGGTTCTAAGCGACGCTCTATTGCCGCCAAAGCGAGCGGAACGAACGTGGTATGTACTCGTGCACATGTCTCTTTCCTCCCATCTTCACCACAGATTGCGAGAGATTACGAGCTTCGCTATCCAGTTCTCCAAATGCGAACCACGGTTTGGTATCAACTCAGCTCCTCAACACCTTTTGCCATGGAGCTATAGAGCCACAGACATCTCCCGCGGAAATTACGACTAAAAAAAGCAACTTGAGACCATCCTTATGGCTCTGTTGTTGCGCCTCTCAGGAGCGCTCGCCTGAAACCTGCCGAACTCCTCCCCCAAGGCCCCAAATTGCGAGTCTGCTGACACCGGAAGGGTAAAGATGCCTTTAGCGGGGCCTGCCATGGCTTTTTGCTTGTTTGATTAGGTTTGTCCCCCCCTACACGGACGGATCCCGTTCAGGGTCGCGGAAGATTTTCAAGAGATTTGGGTGTTGACAACTAGCGAGACGAATACCACGGAGCCTCGAGGGAGGCTATAGAGCTCGGATAATACGCCTGAATTCAGGTGTGGCATCGCCCGGTTGAACATTTCTACGTTCTGGTCATCCGTGCCCTCCAAGAACGACCCTTTCGCAAACAAGTTTTCACGTGTGTCGACAAAACAAAACTGTACAAACACGACGGGGATTATCCATTACTATCCCTTTGTTTGGCGACGATTATCCCGGGACGCGAGTTGTCAAAAAGTCTCGAAAACCTTACTGATATTTCCGGGTGATTAGGGAAAGCATTCATCGCAGATAATCAAGAAGCTGGAGATTTCTTTGTATAATCAGGATTCAAATACGGGTGAGTACCATACATTTATTTACTTCATGCGGGAGCTTTAACCCCATCTGCGGAGCGAGTGCTAGTATCAAAGCTTAATTTTTCTCCACCTCGCGTGTAGAAGGAATCAGTGAGCCTCAAGGTCCAAGCCCTGAGCAAAGCCCTTCCCCATCTGTCCCCGAACGGTCCGATTATGATCGAGAAACATGAGGTTTAATTCAAACCCACGTTCTCCCCTAGATTATAAAAAATCGCACCTTGCCCCCCAATCCTCCCCATTCCCCTCCTCCCTTCCCTTTCCCCCCTCCACTATGTCGACCACAGTTATAACGACTCCCGCTGACTATGGCCAAAACTTGAATGGCACAGGTCTCCGTGGCCGTCGTTTTAGTGTGAACCCACCTCTCCCTCAAAATCTCTTCGCTTCCGGTCGCGCAGACTCCGACGAGTCTCCGCCGTCTCAAAATGAATCTGCAATCGAGGAAGAGGAAGACGCCCAAGTCCAACCGGCGCCTCTCTCGATTGAGCTTCCTCCAAACGACTTTGCTAGAGCTGTCCCGACCCTTCCTGCGCCCATGTCCAACGCGCATATCTCGAGTTACTCTACGAACGTTTACATTCCTCGACATCAAGATGGTAGTGGGATGTTGCAAGGTCCCATCTCTGGACCTCCGACGCCTTATGTCGCCACGCCGGCTAGCGAGTTTCCGCCGAGTACACCTGTCGACCGGAGTGGTTCGATTATCCATCTGATTGGAGGCGAACCTATTCCTAGTCCTCCACCGAATCAGGAACGAGTCAAGCGTCGTCTGGCTTGTGCTTACTTTTTGTTTTTCCTCTGTGGATGGGGAGATGGAGGTTAGTGCCGCACTAGTATGGGCGGAGGACGTAAAGACTGACACATCGTTCTTCATTCTTCAGTGACTGGAACGGTACTCCCCTGTTCGTGAGAGTCCTTGACGGTATTGGCACTTGTTCTCACTCCGCTTTCGTACCAGATCTGAAGGAGTACTTCAACCTGTCGGACATTCTAATTTCCACTCTATGGCTGGGCGGGACGATTGGGTATGGACCGGCTCCCTTCCTGCCTTAGGTCTCTCCCACTGACGTTCCTCTACTTTAGGTTCTTCACGGGGACCTTCGCTGTAGAACCGGTCATGCACTCCCTCGGACTGTACCGTGTCTCCGGAGCTGCAAACCGGTCTCTACGTCCCGCCTGGTCCCAAAAGGGCGACAAGTCTGTCGCAACAGTGGCCTTCTCGCCCTCTCAGTCCCGATATCTCACACTGCTTCTGGGATGTATTGTGCATTCCAGTTTCTTCGTGTTGATGGGTAGCCGAAGCGGCTTCGCCGCCATGTTTGTGGCGTACGCTACTGCTGCCTTGGCTAGAGCTTTTTGGACTGGTATGTGGCATTTTCGACTCGTGTTCCATACCAAGAGTGGAGTCGCTAACATATGTTTCTCTTCCTTCCTCGCTCTAGCATCCTTGTAATCTTTCCACTTGTGGCGAGGTATTAAGCGTGATTCTGATCCCATTTGTGAAACCAGAAACGAGTTCCTTGCGAGTGGTCCGAAGGAGGCAATGGGATATGCTTACGGTCTTTGGGGTAAGTCTGGCTCCGACTCCGAGACACATTGGCAACGTTCTGGTCGCTAAACATAACCTATTCGTCACCTAGGCATCGGCGGCGTTTTTGCACCACTCGTCTGTCAGACTATCATCGCTTCTGGCGCGCCGTGGCAGAATTTCTACTACGGCTCGTTAGTGGTGGCTGGCGTCAACATGCTGTTGGTTATGTATGCGTTCCAGCCTACCCAGCGGGAGCTTTTCACGGAACGCAAGGAGGCATTGTCTCATGCGTCGCCGCGATCGGCTCCTGGAACGCCAGCAGCAGATGAGACTCGGATGGTGGCGTTTTCCTCATCAGAGTCGTCGTCCAATGTCAACTCGTCGCCGTTGTTCCCTCAAACACCTGCAAAACCCGAAAATAGTAAGTAATTTCTCGGTTTTCCCTTGTTCCGTGTGTGAAAAACCGGCGTGCCAATAATACTACTTTTAGCGTTCCGACGGGCCCTTTGCCTGCCTTACACCTGGGCATTCTCGTTGTTCGGGCTTCTTTACTACGGGAGGTGAGTAAAGAACGATTATCTACTGTCCGACTTGGAAGGGATTGTGACCCGGATCTTCTTCAGTGACACCATTGTTCAAGGATACGTGAGTGTGCCAAAGTTGCCCCTGCGCGCGGCGCAAGTCTTCTAACCCGAGTCCGTCACTTAGACTGTGCTGTACCTGCTGGCGAAAAGGGTGAGAATAAACATGTGAAAGCGAGTCTTTGCTTAATTCTAATGGATGCGGTAGAGCGCGGACCCCAAGACGGTGGGGTATGTTACTTCCGGGTATGCTGGTGGTTTGTCCGTGGGACGATTGTTATGGGGATACTTCTCGCCCAAGTAAGTGTTTTACTTGGACTGCGCACGTCTGTGGGTGTACTTACTTCTTGGCTACCTCAAGAATGAGCTTCACGCAACAGAAGCATGCTCTGACTGCATTCTGGTGCGTCCCTTCCCGATCTGCATTGGGACCCTTGAGCTAACCGTGTCCCTCTTTCAGCTGTACGCTTCATGCTCATCTCTGACTAATTGGACTCCCGGCTCAAGCCTCAATTTACTCACAGGCATTGGGCTCGTGATGCATATCACAATCTGGCTAGTTGATTCCAGTCTTCAAAACTCGGTCGCGACTGCAATTATCGGACTCGTCTACGGTCCCATCTGGCCTGGCGCTCTCACGATCATCAGTGCCCTTCTTCCGAAGGATATGCGGATGATGGTCATGGCGATCTTGTTCGTACCAAACGTCTTCCCCGTTTGCCGTCCCGATTCTCATACATACATACTTCACGTCTTACAGCTCGGCTGCCGGCAACCTTGGTTCATGTAGGTTGCCAGAACTGTCTTTCTTAAGCGTCTCTCACTCTTTTTCCTATCAGCTATTTTCCCACTTGTTATCGGCGCAATGTCTGGTGCTAAAGGCATTGAATCGATGCCTTACCTTGCGGTCCCACTGGCTGTGTCGTTCCTCGCATTGTGGGCGATCTTCCCGTCGAAAGTACCCACGAGGTCCTCCCCAAATTAAAGTTTTGTTCATCATTCCTATGGTTTCTTGCGCTCGGTTCACGTTTTCTTGGGTTGCCGGAAGGGTTTTATGTATGCTGTCGTCGATTTGTTTTCTTTAGATATTCATTGTCCTCTTTTCTCTCCCCTCTGGTATCAGGGTAGTAACTGTACTTTGTGTCATGTTTCTCTCTCTGTTTGCTACTCGCTGTAGATCTGGACTTAATTAGTTCTCTTCCTCGTTTTTTTGTTATACGTTCTCTCTTTTCGCTGTACCCCATAGACAGTAGAAAACAACCCCTATGTTTTGCCGAGCCGGTATTTGTATCGCCTGCCACTTTCAATTATATGACGTCACCCTGCACGACACTGGTGACTGTTCCCTTGCCTGCAGCTCTAAATTTAAAACTCGTTGCTCTTTACCCTCATCCTCAAGTTTCGCGATGTGGAACCCAGTCTTACTCCTCTATCAAATAATCCAGTATATTCTGTCGAGAATTCTGTCTCCCGACCCACCGCCACCTCATGCCAAGCTCAGTCGTCCTCGAGTAGCCATCATCGGTGCAGGTATCACAGGCGTTTCAGCAGCTGCACACTGCGTCGGCCATGGCTTCGACGTCACCATCTTCGAAGCTGGAGGTCGTGAAGACCTCGGTGGCATCTGGGCACGCGTCAACAAGACTTCCGGACTCCAGATACACAGTCTCATGTTCCGTTTCCATCCCCGCGTTCAATGGCAGAGTGGATACCCTTCGCGACAGCAGATTTTGGACGCTGTTGAGGATTTATACAAGGCGTACCTTCTGGAAGACAAAACCAAGTTCCATACGAAGATCGAGAGGGTTTGGCAGGATAAGGAGGGAAAATGGTGTCTGAATAGCGAGGGATATGGCAAGTTTGATGGAATCATAGCTGCTGTTGGGTAAGCTATATGCTGCTACCTGAACGCGTTTTCGACTTATTGACATCGTGTTATAGAACCTGCGGAGAGCCCAAGATGGTCAAAGTGCCAAATCAGGACGTATTTCGTGGCGAAATCCACCACTCATCCAAACTGGACGGAAAGGACTGCAAAGGCAAGAACGTGGTCATCATCGGAGGCGGAGCATCCGCAGTGGAAGCTCTAGAGTTTGCTACAGCTATGCAGGCAGGGAAGACAACGATATTGGCTAGAGTAAGTTCATTTACTCCCGAGTGTGAAGCTTCCAAGCGTGACTGACGCGGTTTCAACTTTGAATCAGTCCGACAAGTGGATTATCCCGCGAAACGCCATTGTCGATACTCTACTGGCGATGAACATATTCGGCCAGGAAACCTATCTATCCTGGATCCCGGAGTTCCTCCTTCGTCGATTCTTCTACCGCGACCTCTCCGACCTCGCTCCGAGCCATCAAGGCATCTTCACAGAGACGCCCATGGTGAACTCTGAGGTACTCGATAAAATTCGGGACGGCAGCGCTGAATGGCTCCGCGGCGATATCGAAAACTTCACGGAGACCGGCATTCAATTCAATCAACGAGACAAGAACGTCCCAAAAGGCGGTCCAGGAAAATCCATTCATGTCGAAGCGGACATGGTCATTATGGCCACAGGCTATAAGCGACCCAAACTCGATTTCTTACCCTCCCCTTGCTTCGAAGAGCCCTACAACCCGCCCAACTGGTACCTGCAGACGTTCCCTCCTCCTTACCCCTCCGTTAGCTGCATCAATTCTACGTATGTTAACGGAGTCGGGACGGTTGGGAACTACCATATCGGGATCTATACCAGGATTCTGCTCATGTTCCTTGTTGATCCATTGACCCGCCCTCAGGAATGGTTGATGAAACGCTGGATTGATATGACGCGCCTCTTGAAGAGCAGGTCACCCACTCCCGCTTTTGACTTCTTCACGTACACAGAATTGCTGTGGTGGTATTGCTTCTGCGTTGCTATCAACCCTTTCCGTTGGAAATGGGCGCTGTTCGTATTCTTTGGGATTGGGTCTGGGTTGCCTTTGAGCATCGTGCAGAGGGAGCAGAGGATTCGGGAGTTTATGATGAGGGAGGAGAAAGCTTGGAGGACAGCTGACCGCAAATGAAAGGGAGTTTTGCGCGCGTTTTAGATTAACTTTTATGTGGTTCGAAGTTCAGTGAGTGTGTATTGGTATTGTAATTTCGGAATTCTAGTAACTTTCATCGTAAGTATAGACAGTGTACATCGGCGGCCGAGATCAGTAATATATAGGGATGAAACAAATAGCGTATAAAGAGGTGTTAAGTAGTAAGTACAACTTTTGGGATTCGAGAAGTAACGCGCGTTAATGGAATGGTATTCCGTGGCGGTCCACCCAGTGGCCAGTCGGGAAATGAGTATGGTTTATGATACAAAAGAACAAACAAGTGGAGGAAAAGCCCGATGACGGCTGGGTGGCGCATTTTTGGTAGTCAGTGGGGTGTTGGGAAGTTGCAGTGAACATTCTGAGTAACGCGAGGAAACGGACGAACAGTATTAGCAGGTATAAAGCAATTGAGCTGGGTACAATAGGTTTCGGGATCGGAATTTGATAAGGACGTCCAGCGCAGCGTGGTGCATGAAAGACGAAGGCGTGTGTAATTTTTAGTCCACGAATAGATAGAAACGAGTAGCGGGCTGTCAACTGCTGTAAGTCGATATATCAGATCGTGGTGGCTCAAACAAGTATCACGCGGAGCCCGTACCTATATACGAACGTCCTGTCGGTGGAAAGTGAGCAACAGCAGCGCGTCCTCGATTTTGATCCCACTCTTGGAAAGCACATTATCCGAGTCTACCAGGGTGGGCTCAATAGCTGCCAAGCTAAGAGTTTTGAGCGACACCCGCGGTAAGGAAGGCAGAGGACAGGCGTATGTGTTTTCTGCGGGAATAGACGGAGACTCGGACCTGGGTGTTACAGCCTCCTCGTCTTCATCTTCGCTCCCCGAGTAAGTTCCGGGAGCAGTGTCGTTCCCGTTCGCCGATGAAGAGCTTGAATGCATGGAAGGTGAACCTGAACGAGATACGGAAGCGTAGGTCTCGACGCCAACAGGGTAGTAGTCGTCCTCGTCCCCACTACCTGCCTTTTTCGCATGCCTCCGACGTGTTTGACGAAGATTTCGGAACCAATTGGTCACTTTACCGAGGTCCCTATATAATGATAATGAGATCAGCTATGATGTTCGCCTAATCCAGGTACAAGCCTGGGAAGGGAAAAAAGTGAGTGTCAACTCACATTCCAACCTCCTGGGCAAGTGCCGTCCGTTCCTCGACTGAAGGATGAGCATTTCGATGGTAAAGTTCATTGAGTGCAGCAAGCTGGTGAGGCTCAGGTCGTGTTCGTCTCGGTCGTGACGTCATGGCTTGTGACACAGAATAAGGCGTGGTGCTTCGGCGCGGGTTCGATCGACGTGAAAGATTTTCTTCCTGATAGGAATATGCTGGTGAGACACTGCGTCTAATCTGAGTCGCTAGAGGCGGGAGCGAAGGGTGACTCGTGGGCGGAGGAAGACCCAATGAAGGGTGATAGTGAGTCGATGGAGGGAATCCTGAGTATGCTCGGCCGTCATTCAGCACGGCATCTGGGTGGTAGAGCTCATCCTCTTTCTTCTTTTTGGCAATGCTGCGCTGATTTTGGAACCAATTTGTTACACTTTGATAACGCCTAGACATGAGAGGTGGGTTAGTATTGCGGCGGTATGTACGTAAACCCGACTATGAATGGAGAGCAACATACATTCCGATGCGGTCTGCCAGAGCCTGCCTTTGCTCCGTTGACGGGTGAGCGGCGACATGGAAGAGCTTCCTCAGTTCTTCGGTCTGCTCTGGGGTAGGGCGCACTCTCATTCTGCTGCGAGAACTTGCGTCGTCGGAAAGAATTTGAGTGTGATCGGGACTGGAACCGTAGAATTGAGGCCAGCCGAGTGCGGGGTTAAACGATTGAAGTGATGATGGGCGCTGAGGGTAGTCTATTGACGAATACTGATCGTCTTCGAAATACTCTTCGTGTTGGTTCGAGCCTGGAATAGCTGAAGATGGCACATGATTTATAGGCGGCGAATCTCGCTCTGGCGCAGACCGGTTGACTGTTCTCTTCTTTGAGCTGGCCCGCTTGTTCTGGAACCAAGCGTTAACAGTCTTTGTTTCCCTGAAAAATGTGGTAATTATTAGAAGCGACAAGACAAAGAGGCATTGAGAGGTGATACGCACATGCCGAGTCGTTCTGCCAAAGATATCCTCAACTCCAGAGCAGGATGCTCATCTCGTTCATACAGCTCGTTCAAAGCAGCCAGCTGAGCTGGTGAATGTCTGTGTCGGGGCTTCTTCTGCCTATCTCTAGAAATGTCTGAAGGACTGGAGTGAGCGACGGGAGGCATATTCACCACTGCTTTCGAGAACGACAAAAAGCAGCGGAACGAGGTGATGGAAAGAGGGAAAGAGTTGATTCAGCAGAAACCCATATAAGCGTGACAAAATAGTGATAATTATTGAAAATGAAAAAGGGCGTCTGTATCTCCTGTTGCTGTCGGTATTCCCACGCTAATTCCTTGTTCTGCTACTTCCACTGACCCTCAACAGTTCTTTCTGACCGTGTACTATTCCACCTTTCAAATCACTCTCCAGACTATATTTTCGACCCCTCTCAGCACTATAGCTTGCTTTCAATATCACGCATCAAAATGTTACGGCTCTCTTGTCAGTAGTTCCTATTGGCCCGATTTGGATATACTGCATCATTATCATTCGTTGCAAAATGACTCTGAGCATCATCTGTTTTGCATCGCCAATTGACCCAGGTGCGGTTATGCTAATTTATTTGGGGGGTCTAGGTGTATTGCAATCCGCCAACTCTATGGTACGTCCGTTTCCAATATTAAGCATTCATGAATCGCGGTAACTGATCCATTCGTAGGTTTTCTTGGGATGTTTAAAGCCTCTTTTGTGCATATTGGGGTGCTTCGTGGTTGGTCGGAATGTGGCCGTGGCCATGGGATCACAGTAAACCCCATCCGGGCCAACCGTCTTTGACTCGCTGCGTGGCAGAGTCGTGTCTCTTTAACACGTACCCTAAGATGGACGCTTTTGATAAGCACATTCTTTCTTTAACAAGCAGATGTTTGAGAATGTTCCAACACACGCGTCTGTCATGAGCCTGTTCAGTGCGCTCGCCGGTTGTTTGGACCGATCTTCTTCCCGAATTCAACATAAACAGCCTTGACTACTCCCGCCTGGGTCGGCCTCCCAGATATCCCCTCTCATCACAAGTGAGATACACGGTGAGATAGATTTCCAGCTTCTTGACGTCATTCAAATACTTTATGCATTGAATAGATCTTGAGCCTGAGGGCAAGCGAGCGCTCGGAGGCGCTCGGGCTCAACGACCCTAAATCCAAGGGGTCGTATGATGGTCACCGGCAAATTGACAGGATCGTCGGGTGAAGTGGTCGTGTTTCCCACTCACATCGAATTTATAACTGTTCCTGCCATTCCTTCTGATGCTACAGTTTCTCCCCATACTGCTCGTTGCGGAAGCCGTTTTGCGGCAGTCTGCGGCCCTCGTCCTATTAGGTGCAACTGCTTGTGACGACGACGTTGACATAGGCGTTGTCAAGCACCGGTACCTACGGACATAGGATAGTGACCTGTAGTGACACCGGCAGACTCCATAACATGCATCGTTGGATACACAAAACTCCGGCAAGTCGTCGACCATTCTGCCCAGCCCCATCTATTTTTCCGACTATTACTGATGATTCTCACAGGCTCATGGTCCCGCAAGTCTGTTCCTCGCTTCTGAAGCAACATGGCAAGCACCATACTTAGGAAAACGAGTGATCATGAGGATACTCGCAATGGGTATGCATAAGAGGATCGGCCCACTTTGCTAAGCAAGAAGCCTACGTACGGGTATTTAAGAATCAGGTCGTATCAAAAGGAACGAACGCACCAAAAATGCTGTCAAAGTTACTCCTTGTACTCGCGGGCTATCAAGCATTGGCCTCAGCCAGTGTCGTACCTCTCGACCCTCACCTCCACAGCCCCGACTCGTTCCAAATCTTGGAAGGAACCCCAGTCGGGGAAATCGTGAAGATCGGAGGGGTTGACACTTACGTCACATTGCCTAAAGGCCCTGTTGCGGATCGCGCTGTGGTTTATCTGACCGACATCTTTGGTCTGGCTCTCGTGAACAGCAAGCTTTTGGTACGTCTTCAACTCCTCTCTCAACGCTGGCTACAGCTAACCGAATGGCTGAAGGCAGACCAATTCGCTGAAGCTGGCTTCGCAGTTTACGCACCTGACTACCTCAACGGAGACCCTGTTCCAGTAGACGACCCCACGTTCAACATGACTGCGTGGAGTCTCAGACATGGGCCCGAACAAACCCTTCCTCCTCTTCGTGCAGTTCTCGCAGCTCTCAGAGAGTCAGGTGTGAAGAGAATCGGCGCCACCGGCTACTGCTTTGGTGGCAGGTATACGACTACGCTTTCCCAGACCAACGAAATCGAAGTGAGTTAAACATAGCGTACACTCCCACATTCATAAGGTACTGAGTTTTTAAACTCCTTTTTCAGGTTGGGGTAATGGCACACCCAAGTTCCTTGATCGTTCCGGACGACTTTAACATCATCGTTGCCAATAGCAGTGTTCCTATCGAGATTCACAATGCCGAGTTGGATAGTAAGTCGAGAAAAAGTCCCAAGTAACCCCTGGTTCTCTACTGACGCCGATACGTTCCTTACAGCTGGCTTCACACCTGCGTTGGCAAAAACGACGGATGGCGTTATGGAGGGATATGAACCTGGGTATGAACGATTCCAATATGCTGGCGTTGGGCATGGATTCGCTGTTCGACCGGCGAACGCCAGCGACCCAGTGCAGATTCAGGCTATGCAAACGGCTCGGAAGAGAACCGTCGATTTCTTCAACGAACATCTCTAGGGTTACCCCCCCTCGGGACCTAACCGTGAATGGAGTTTTTATGCTAGTATTGAAATGCTACGTCCTCTTGTTCCGTCATGTCGCCAAGGTTCCTCGCTGACCCTGAGAACTGAAACCCAACACAAGAAGTATATCGGTATGAACGTTCATCTTCCCCGCCAGAGGTGTTGATGTTTGACAGGTTTCGCTTCAGTTCAAATCTCAAGGCGTATCCGGCCACTGATTCGTTTCGGATCACTGATAAAGTTCTCCGCGCTCTCGCATTATCCTCTCTGAAACCCGTGTGACACCAAATCGTTGCTAAGCTTGCTGTGGTGACCGGGGGTCAACAGAATTCAAAGTCCATAAGTCCATGCGGTTGCATCAGACGGTTGACCTCCGTCTGAAAAGTCTGTTTTCATCTACCACGCTCACTCACTAACCGTCAACCCATCTCTGATGAAGACAGCCTTGTAACTCACATCTCAACACGGACAGTACCCGAAACCCCATGCGTCGGCGGTAGCTAGCTTTTCAAATTTCCCCTTCGGATTTTCGCTGGTAAGCCCGAATCCAATTGTCATCACACCGTGGACCAGAATTCGGAAACTAACCGATGTATTCTGATTGCGGTACAGTGTCAGAAGTGGATCTCTCATGACTGATATTTCCGGGAAGGAACGGTCATGAGGGTATAAGAGCGAGTCCTGCGAGATTCTGCGTTTCCTCAGTCACTCCAACCTACTCGCGTAACCACAGCTATATCAAGTCGGTATGTTCTCGAAACTGGTCACCTTGGCTTTTGTGGCCGCCACTTCAGTGCAAGCCACCTTCCTTCCCATCATCCCCCATGCGCATAGCCCCGATTCATTCCAGGTTCTCGGTGGCACGCCACAGGGAGAGATGACAAAGATTGCTGGTGTAGACACCTATGTTTCGCTCCCTCAGGGTGGACAGAAGTGTGAGACTGAGGCGATCGTTCTCCTCACCGACGTGTTTGGGCTTCCCTTGGTCAACAGCAAGCTTCTTGTGAGTTTGAGAGCCCCCATATATGCTACGAAGAGTACTGGTTTGACACCCTTGATCTACAGGCAGACGAATTTGCTTCTAAAGGATACGCAGTGTTTGCTCCGGACTATCTGAACGGAGATCCTGCGCCAGTGGACGACCCTAACTTCAACCTCACCGAATGGCTCACGCGTCATGGTCCTGAGCAGACCCTCCCTCCCACCCGGGCAGTCCTCGGGGCTCTCAGAGAAAAGGGCGTAAAGAAGATCGGTGTTACCGGATACTGTTTCGGCGGCCTATACACAACACTCCTTTCCCAGGCCAACGAGGTTGAGGTGAGTTTACGGGCTTCCGGCTGGCGGTTTCTCACTGCCATTTCCCACCTACATGCGGCTCTGACCAAGACTTTCCCTAGGTCGCAGTGATGTCACACCCTAGTCTTCTTACCCTGCCGGACGATATTGAGACCATCGTCGCGAATAGCACTGTGCCAATCGAGATACATTCGGCTGATTTGGACAGTAAGACCTTTCATTCCCATCCCGAGTTTCCTGAACGCTAACTTGTCAAAAGCCGTTTTGACCCCTGAGTTGGCTGAGGAAGTCGATAACATCTTCGCGCAAGGCTATGCACCTGGGTATCAAAGGTTCGCATATGAAGGTGTTGGCCATGGATTTGCCGTGCGCCCGGAAAATGCAAGTGACCCCGTGCAGGTTCAGGCTAAAGAACTGGCCTTCCAGAGAGCAGTAGCCTGGTTTGCGGACCACGGTCTCTGATTATCGGGCTGGAGACTGTATGTAAGTATGATTTACGGACTGCCTGAATGACAGGTAGCCATATACTACTCTGTGTTCTCATACATCGATATCGACGGCTACACTAGTATACATGTTATCACAGATTACTTATTTGCAGACAGCACTAGGCTTCACGCGCCAACACGATTTTTAGCACGGGAGGTCACATACCACCTGAGTTTGACAGTCTGATATGCCATTGGTGGATATGTTGTGGGGGATTTTGTCCTTCGGACATGGCGCCACCGACCGGACTGGTAGAGACGCATCTGATTACCTTCCCGATACGCAGAAGGACCCATCCACTGTCCCCTGACTGGGGCTCCCGAAGGCTGAAGAGCTTTATTATCGTGGAGGTCGAACTTGAGCTTTCCAACACTGTCCGCGATTGCGTACATCTATGATAAATAAGGATCATGAGCAACTGAATAGATGGAAGCAAAGTGAATGTCGATGTGCCTGATCCTTATCCCTGTCGATGGTTTCTAACTCGAGGACCAGCTCCTCTAACCCTTGGATGCCTTTTAGGTGAGCTGTCCACCCAGTCTTGAGCGCGAGCCTGTTGTTATTCTCCCAAAACCACCAGTCACTGTGTCGGATCGTAATGTGGAGCGAACGGGGTCGGAATTTCGAGTGTTGTGTGAGACTCTCGAAACCGTTCCCTTCGAGCCAGAACAGCTGAGTGAATAAGTGGACACGATTCACAGATTCCAACTGCGCGTTGGGTAGTGAATTGAAGAAGTCCATGGGGCTTTTCTCGGAGCGGGATGGGGGACCACGACTCGGACCACACCAGAAAACGTGGTCATTGAGAGCGATCGGAAGACGATAAGTCTCCAGATAAATCTGGCGGCAAGTTTGGAGGAGAGCTGTGTCTACTCCATCACGATAGAGGAAATCGGGACGGTAATGGAAGGCGTCATGCTCAAATGGACGAGATTTGTCGTAAGAAGCAAGTAAAACGTGACGGAAGATTATCGTTCGAAGTTCAGGAGGGATGTAAGAGAACAGAGGGCTCTGATGCTGGTCACAGACTTGCTGGTCAACCAGCCTCTGTGCCAGCACACTCATGGACATTGGTGTTGATCTGCTAGTTGTCTGAACTCGTGGGGCGGCCTTTTATACGTTCAGGCGTGATATGATTAGACCTGTAGTGACTGGCCATGGGACAACGTAAGGCGGCTCCGCGCAGGGACCGATCAAAAATGAGTACTGAACTTTAATCCAAGCGTCAGCAGGTACTTGAGCATATAGGATAGGTAGAGCGATTAAATATTATACGAGATTACTGTGGTATCATGCCAGCCTTCTTTTCCTTGAACCTGGCACGGGTGGCAGCTCTTGCCAAACGTTTATCCTCCGCGACGGGATCAACGAACTTCGCACCCACGTCGATAAAGTGAATATCAGGTCGGCCTTCCTTCTTGGAGACGACCGGCTCTTTGGGCCATTTGATAAACTCAGTGTCGGCGATGGCGGGTAAGTATCGAACATCCTTCTCCTTCCTCGCTCGCTCGGCCATGCGGACTGCCGTTCGTTTGGCATGTTCAAGGGACGCTGGGACGATGGGTTCCTATAAATGTATTAGCCTGGGTGAGAAGGATCGTGATATATAGCGGGAACGTACACCGCCGCTCTCAGGGGTGGTCTCCCAATATGAACGTTGGTATCTTTGGCGAGCGGCATCACGATTTTCAGCTTCTTCCAATGAGTCCGCTTGAGTGACGTCGTATCTTGCATGATTGGTTTGCTTAGGCATGTCCGAACGAGCGGCCAGAAGTCTCTCCATGCCTCGCACGAATCCAGTTTGTAAAGGTTTTCCCTGGTGATAACATATCAGTCAAGTGTGACAAGGAAAGAGCGATAATGAATGAGCGAAGTCAGATGGGGTTGTAATAGGTGTAATCACTACCTGGGCGTGTAAGGCACCCGGGTATTCTCTTCCATTTTGCGAATGAATGTATATTCTCATCCTATCCACAAACGGAGGGGAAGGACTCGTGCGCTTACCTCCTATGAACAGTAAAGACACGTCCGAGATCAGTATCGAGAGAAATGCCCAGCGAAAACCAAATACCTAAAGACGTAAAGCATGATTAGTATGTTGTTTCAAGTGAGATAGATGAAGATAGAGATCAGAATTGGATTTAAAAAAGTTGAAACCATGTAGGTGTCTTAAAGACTAATCGTTTGAAGCATCATGTAGACACGCCGCGAAAAAGGATTCGTACGAACCTTTATCCATGCTTTCTCCATTCCCTTCAGCCGTAAGATAGCGTCGACACGCTTCAAGCTGACGTGGTAACGCTGAGAGAGAGTCCGTATGTTGTTTTTGACAGGATCCTTCATGTAATCGTCGTACATCTTGTCCTTCAACGAATCACTTAACGGTGGTGGGGGTTTGAAGGACCGGTTCAAGGGAAACGGCTGCAAGAACGAACCGGGTCGTGTCAGTCAACATATTGCTCGTGAAAGTAATAGGACATCACTCAACTCCGTCTCTTCCGACCCACTGACGGGGTGCTGCAGTCTTGTATTGTTGTGCAAAGGTCGCCATGAAGATACGGTATGACTGTGCATTCTCGTCTGCTCCCTTCATAGGGTTCGAGTCCTCTGCCTCATCAGCTGCCATCTGCTCCTCAAAGGCAGCATCAATTTCCTCCGATTCTGCCAACTCTTCCAGAGATGCAGGCTCGGGTGCCTGCTCAGCGTAGCGTGGTAGACTGTAAGAAAGCGCTCTGCGCTGACAAGGAGGATGAGCGAGTCGCAGACATGACTGAGTGGATCTGAAGAAAACGCGAAGCTGGGAGGACATCAGGTCGGAAACCTGAAAAATTTCTTGTGGTCACTACAAGCGTCACGTGCACGTGTTTTCTCTGCACGTTCCGAGGTATTCCCACGCACGGTCCTTGGCCCTTAACCGCGTTCATCAGGGATAGGATGCAGGGCAAGATTCAGCCAAAACTATTCCGACTGCTGCGCGACTATTGCTCTCTCGCTCCTCCGAGACTGATATCTCCTCTGGACAATGTATCTTTCGCGGATCTCAATGAATTTCTAGTCGAGCAGATTCTCTTGAACTCGCATCTACAGAAGTTTCCTCCTGCGGGGCAGTACCAAAAATCCTTCTGGAAATCCCTGATCTCTCATCTGGAGCAACTTCAGCGTCATGCAAACGATGCAAGTACTGAGTACCTCGCTCAGAAAAACACACCTGTTCGTTCTAATCTTGCCAAAGGACAGTGAACTCGAAATCGATGATCGCATCCTCGAACATTACTTATCGTCACTGCCTCCCGGAGCACCGTATGTCGAGCTCCTGATTTTCCTATACTTCTGCTGACTGTCTATGGTCATTTTAGGCCTTCAGGTTCCTCTCAGGCCAGTGTGCGGGATCAGATATGTGGTTTGGGTCTCCCTATCCGCCAGTCACCGACCAAGTCTTTCATCACGCACCTTTGGAAGTCTGAATCTTCAGCGGAATGTAGTGACGGCGACATAGACCTAGCCTCATTTCAGACTACGACTTTGCACGAATCAAGGACCACCATTGAGAGTGGCACAACGGGCCTTCGTACGTGGGGTGCCAGCCTACGGCTTGCGGAGTACCTCATTGCCCACCCTGGTAGTTCTGCGTCCTTTGGTTGCTTTGTGCACCTTTTGATGATTTATGTAGATTTGATACGGAATAGACGCATTCTGGAGCTAGGGTCAGGAATCGGCTTCCTCGGGATTGTAGTTGCGAGTTTGCAGCAGCTGCTCCGGGGGGTGTCGTCGCTTTGGTTGACGGATGTAAACGAGGATGTGCTCTCCCAGTGCCGTCAAAATCTCTCCCTGGATTGCAGTGGGTGATCAAGATTTCTCGAATTTTGGCGCCGCTCCCTCACTTCCCCTCCAGACTTATCGTCGAAGCATCCCGATGTTCACTACAGGACACTGGACTGGTTTGATGCTCTCGAAGATGAGCAAGGAGGTCTCCACTCCTTTTTACGGGAATGTAGTGCCGAAATTATCTTGGGTGCAGACGTTGCGAGTACCTTCCTCTCTTCCCTACTTGTACTCGTATACTGATAAGGATATTTCCTAGGTGTTTGACCCGAGTCTCGTCGATCCTCTCGCTGCCACACTATCTCAAGCTCTTCGACAGACGAGCCCAACACCTACGGCCATCATAGCACTGACCGTACGCAACGAGGAGACGTATCAAAGTTTTCTATCTGCCGTGAAAGGTCACGTAGCCTTTATTGTACCGATCCTACTAGCGACACTGATTTTGTATCCCAGGCCGTGATATTCAAGTCGAGGAAATAATATTCGAGTGCGAAGCACCCTTGTTTGTCGAGACCGTCGAGGCTTCGGTAGCTCGGGATAACGTGAAAATCCTCAGCTTGACGAAAAAATGAATGAATCTCTTACAACTTGTTACCCACATCTGGCGAGAATATGGTTTCGATATCTCTCTATCTACTGTGAGATATATCTGCTCAAGGCCTCGGGGTGCCCTATAGCTTGATGAGACTTGAGACATCAGTTTGGGGTCTATTTCGATCGATACCGCATGTTGCCAGTACCAGGACGACATTCAGAGCTACATGAGACTCAAAAGAAGCCCAAGAAGGCCGAACGCGGCTGCCCCGTAGACGGGTTCGTTTGCATCCAGCTGCGTGATCCAACTCACTACCCATCCTCTATGCATACTCTGATTTCTCCGGTTTCCAAGTCCTCACGTTCCCGAGACACGATGCTCTCACGTCCAGACTCCTCCATTGAGATTGCAACCCCTGGAGACAGGTGAGAATTTACCAGCTCTCAGACAAACCAACAGTAACTTACGCGTGGTTTCCTCATTTTGGTAGACTAGGGCTGAGGTCAATCCTTGCTCGCCTCCCACGACACGACGAACCGGCCAGCGAGTGAGATACGATGGCGACGGGCCGTAGCGGTGGCGAAGGCTCTCCTTATCTCTACAGATTTGACGATAGAGCCCGTACCACGGCTGCCGACATTTGATATATGTTCCCAACGTCTGGTAAGAAATTCGGCACATTAGAAAGTGGTAAAGCACGGAAGGAAACCAGCCCTACCTTACTACGGTTCAACGCGACGAGAGAGCGTGGCCAGTGCCCCATTTCTTCCGTACGAATTATGTGCATGATGCGGGAGTTTATTACTGAACTTTCTTCCTTCTCAACAAGCGATCGGAGCAGTTCCCACAGAAGCTGCCCTTGCACCGGCGATATGTACTTCATATCCCATCCGAGCGGTATCTCGTGTTTGCTTTGACCGCGAGGGAAAATTCGGAACACTGCACTAGACCAGTCCTGAAGTGGGTCCAGATACTCGATGGAAGTGTAGAAAGAGTACGGAAAATTTGTGGAACCTGTCGCCGGATATTCAAGTGAAAGGCAGGAGGTGGATAGTTGGCATGAGAGGAGCGAGAAAGGTGCTTTCTGGGTAATAGGGAATGCCACATAGTATCCACGGAAGAATGACGTGCATTTTTCGATAAAGTGATGAAGCTTGCAAAAGCCTACCCGCTGAGGTTCAGGTAAGTGCAAGCCCAAATATGCGACGAGAAGCCAACTGTACCTTCAAGAAATGAAAAGCGCTATAAAGCATCCCTATTTGATAGCTGATTGCCCTGGTGTGGTATCTCCAATCTCGACGATGCCATTGACCGTTTCGATACGCATGGCAGTTGATCTCGAACAGAGCCCTAGCCTCAGGATCAGAAGGGGACTGATAATCCCTGTGCGTGTAATCTTAGTGCAAGGCTCCAAGTAGCTGTTGGCAATAACGACATACCAATGCAATATCATCGTAAGATATAAGTATGGATCGAATTCCTCTAGAGCGCCCGCCATTTCGTCGCTTACGACCATGACTTCGCCACCAATGTACATGTGGAAGTGCAGGTATTCCCAGACGTTGAGGGAGCCAAATTCGTGCTCATCCGCGCCATGAAAGGACGGTGTGCACCCATACCCAGTGCTCAGTCGTGATAGCCATTTAATTTGATAGGCTACAAGCATCTGTTTCCATGATATTGGATCAAGATGACCGCCAACATAGTATTCCCCTGAACGATGTCGGTCTAAAAGGAAGTCGGTGAATGAAGCGTGCAAGACGAACACACGTTCAGTCAGGTCCTCTGGAATGTGAAGAATCGAGTGTAGGCCCGAGAGTAGAACCGTGACTTCTCCACACCCCAGGTCCAGGAGCTGCTCCATCGCAATGGCAGAAGTAAGCGGCACAATCGGACGCGATCCGGACAGCCTGAAAGGGGTGTCCTGAATTTCGATGTCGGGGGGACTAACGACGAGCTGCAAAACTCGCTGAAGCTTCCTGTCATCGTTGAGACAGAAATGAAGAATTTGGGAGTAGAGCTGATCCAGGTCGGGATAGGGAGATGTGGAATTCGACACCGGCTCCGCACTAAGCACGACCTCTAGACGTTGCTTGGGTGTGATTGGGACTTTTCCGGTGGCGAGAAATTTCATGACAGTGGTTACATAGATGAACTGACCAGTGGACCGGTCGATCAGCACTGTGATCACGTCGTCGCCTGGCCAAGAACCAGGTAACGTTCCCTTGTGCTCTCTCCTAAGGCGATCGAATTCCTTGCGTAGAAAGCGCTCAATATCGTCCCGGACGGTGTAATCACCAAGAGACATGGTGTAAGGAGCTGGGACGAAGGATTCGTGGCGAAGTACGCGAGCGATGTGAGGTTCTGGCCGACTGAATATCAAGAAGTCGAGGGGGAGAGATGGAGTGGAAGCTCGTATCGTTTCGAGGAGCCTCTTCTGAGATGTCACGTCGATACACTCGTCAACACCATCGATGATGACCAGCCGAGAGAGGGTCTTCCAGCTCAACCCGGAATGCACTCGAGCACATGGCCCTTGTATCATCAATTTGAACTGGTCTTCCCAATTCTTTTCCCATATTCCGGGCGTTGAAAGGAGTGCATTGTCGACGAGGGGCATAAGAAAGGGCTTGAGGGTGCGCGATGTGACAAGCTGGTGGGTGATGGTCGGGATAAAAGGGTCCAGCTTATCTCGGGAAGCATCGTTTCGCGAGAAGAAGAATGCGGCTGCCAGTTGTTCAGTCTGGGAATACTTTTCTGACAGTGCCTGCGCAATCGCTGACTTTCCAACTCCAGCAGCACCGTATACCCAGTGCACCCTACTCTTATCCGCTGAATCGTCCTCAATCCAATCGGCTAATTCCTGAAGAATTGCCTCTCGAGTACCAGGCAAAACATTTGGCTGAGGATAGCGTGCCTCCGAATCATGCAAAGCATTGAGCGCAACCTTGCTGAACAATCTCGCAGAAGTCGTCTCTAAAACACAAATGGACATGATCAACGATAAACTATGGGCAAAACGGAGTAAAGCATACCTTTCTCGGGAATCGTGTGGTAATTATGGTTGTGCGTGGTATTGTAACTTCCTCGGTTTGTGGTATACTTGGTGTTGTAGCTCCCTTCGACTGTGTTAACGATAGTACCGGGCTCTCGAGAAGGGATCTCCACCTCACGAAAATCGCTCATTCGTAAAGTGTTGGCTGGGCAAGTGTAGCTGAAGGAGGGAAGCAAGAGAAACGGCCTTCGTGCTGTGCATTTCATCCAGATTCCATTCAACGGTGCGCCATAACCATGGACACGGACCGCTCTTCCCCCATTCTAGTTGTCAAACCCAATGGTCACTGTACGGGAGAGCCACATGATTGAGTTGGCTTGTCAAGGACTTTAGCTATAGTAGCGGGGAGCATACCATGGGCTCAGCAACCCACATCGCGTTCGAAAGAAAGTAGTGATCAAGGGCATGATTGAGACGCGTCTCAATCTCAATGTATATCCAAGCCCATACAACTTATCTTGAGGAAGACACGGTCGAAAGGTATGGGAAGAGAGGGACCCAGTGGTTCGAGGCAAGGAGAGAACAAACGACACGCCAAGACACGGTAAAGCTTCGTTATTCGCGCTTCAAGTTCCATCACCATCTGGCTCATTAGGCCCTGGCCGGGGCCCCTGACCCACTCTACGACTCCCTGCTCTCCATCTGCAATACCGACTGCTTTTCGGGACTGTAGTCATCTCTTCGACGATAACAAGAATCGGAGGCCGCAGAAGGTCGGTAGCTATTGGAAATAGGGGAACAGGCCGCTGGCAGAGAACTCGGCGCCACGATCGCCCTCAGCCTGTCTCTTACCACCACTCTCGCAGCAGCATCCACCTTGTGAATCGTACGTGAGGCTTCAAATTTCACGCTCGGAATGGAACGACACGCCGCTATCAATTTTCTCTTTTTGTCAACTTGAACGTCCCCACTTCTCCAAATGGTCGCTTCAGACGTCTGGGCCTGGCGAAATGATCAGACTCGAAAAACATTCACTCCACTATCCCTTGTACCACGGCGTTGGCCATAGTGAAGCACGAGCGCGACGGCCTAATACCTCCCATCTCATTTCTGCCCGATTCCAACTCGACCTAATGAGATCCACTATGCTTGTCATTGCCCGAACCGACGCCGAATCCGGGAAACTCATCTCTTCGACGGTGGACATGGCGGATCACGAGTTTGTTAAAGGGACGACTGTACCTGGGAAACCTTTGGCGGAGCAGATTGATAGGATTGAGAGGGAGGACGGAGGTGCATCGGTTGGTTACCTTTGGTGAAGGTGAGTTGGGTGAGGCGGGAGGTTGGGAGGCGTTGTTTTGACTCCCTTCTGTAGCCTATGGAAGCTGCGATAAAGTACCTGACTATTGCGGATAAGGAGGGTGCGTTCAAGGATGCGATGGTGGGAAAGTCGATTTCGGATATACGAGAGATTGCGAAGGATGTACTTGGTGCATCGGTGTTCTGGGACTACAAAAGTACGTTCCCCTTCTGTTAGAAACTAGCTCGATTGCTCACTTTCTTTCATTCAGTGTCTCGTACCCGAGAGGGCTACTACCACGTAACCAGTGGTCTTGGTGTGAGTTTATTCCAAGATTTGTTTTCATATCCTGAATCTAACTTCTTCTGCCTACCTAGCCTGCGATCAAGAGAGCGACGATTTTCGCTCCATACGCTGATCTGGTGTGGTTGGAGACCAAGACGCCCGATATCGAAGAGGAGAGATATTTCTCAAGGAAGATCCGTGAAACGTATCCCGAAAGGTAAGTCTCCCGATACGAAAAAATCCAACGCACTAACATACGTTTTAGACGATGTGTACACAACTTGAGTCCAGCTTTAATTGGCCTGCACATGGGTTTAGCGGTAAGAAAAACCCGTTTTTTTGCTCAAATTCGCGGATGGTTTATGCTTCGCTTAGAAACGGGCTTGAAGAACTTTGCTGGGAGTTGGGTAAAGAGGGGTATGTATGCGTATGCGTCTTGAAGAATTTGGTGGTCACCCAACCCCTTAGCTTTGTCCTCTAGTTGATTTCGTTGGCTGGGTTATAGTAATACCACTGCGACTGGTGAGTGTCGGAGGTCTCTTACAAGGTGCAACGAAAACCGAATACCATTTCCCCTCACCCCACCCCACCCCTCCCCCTTAGCTGAGCTCGCCGCACGGTACAAGGAAGATGGA
Organism: Marasmius tenuissimus; assembly: GCA_029532415.1. NCBI lineage: Eukaryota > Fungi > Basidiomycota > Agaricomycetes > Agaricales > Marasmiaceae > Marasmius > Marasmius tenuissimus. The sequence continues at coordinate 2,136,002 of JAQOTA010000052.1, forward strand.
ATGCTAGCTTACGTCCAGCTGGTACAGAGGAAGGAGAAGGAGATTGGATGTGATATTTTGACGCATCAGAAATGGTTCGTCTCGCATTCTCGTCGTGTGTGATGAAAACTGACTGAATATGGTTGCTGTTTAGGAGCGGAGCGAATTATATTGATAAGATTTTACAGAGCGTGTCGTCGGGGTCGTCGAGCACGTCTGCGGTTGGGAAGGATAGTACGGAGAATTCGTTTTGAGTATGTTGATGAATGTGGAATGGATGTAGAGATTGATGTTGTGAATCACTTGTCTCTTCCAGCTCCTCGCGAGGGGTGGTTAACGGATGTGAACGAGGGATGTGCTCTGACTCTCCCGGTGCTGTCGCATCGTAGTGGCCTGTTTCTCGAAGTTTGGTACCGTTCCTTTACTTTCCTTCAGACTAGGTCGCCATTCCTCTTTACGGGAATGTAGTCTCGAAGCCATATTTAGTGCAGACATCGCGAATACCTTTCTCTCTTACTTACTTTTATGATTGATCCCCTCGCCGCCCCACTATCTCAAAGACGAGCCCAACATCATAACGCTGACCGTACGCAACGAGGAGACGTACCAAGGTTTCTCATCCGCCGTGAAAGGTTGGCCTTTTGTTTAGTACCGAAGGTACGAATTTCGTATTCCAGGTCGTGATGTTTCAGTCGAAACATTTGAGTGCGATACACCTCGAGGTTTCGGTGGTTGGGGACAGTGTAAGAATTCTCAGTCTGACACTAACGTGAATAGTACACTGTAACCTGACCTTTACTATCAGCTCTTTGAGACGAATAAGTTGAAGACATATAGCTGGGGGGATGAATTGGATACAAGCGGCCCGAGGAGTGCGATGGATGAATTGGGTTGTCGATGGGATAGATCTGGCATCCACATATGAGATTACTGTCGAGCAAAATGTTCAATGACGACTTGACAAGTTCGTTGAGACTGCCGGCGCTAAACCTAGCACCACTCGAATTCCCTCCACTTCGTACCAAACCGTCATTCGAGCGTTCAGTGGTGACCTGCGGCTGTTCCCAAAGTCGCCTCGGGATCCATCAAGATGGGTAGAAAAGCAGAGGGAGTCAGTAGTTGGTCTTTTGCGAGAACGATGTGGGTGACTGGGTTGGAGGTTGAAGGTGAGCTCTCAGCTACTTCTCGACAAGTTCCCTTCAATCCGCTATAATTTTTTGATGTAGTGATATAATAACCTTGACAGTCATAGCGACGCTGCTTTCTCGAAAGCTTCATTTATACATTGATAGTGTCGACGTAGTGAGCAGGAACACCATAAACCCTTCTCTCACCTCACGCGCCTCTAGCCGGCATACTTTCACAGCTGTGGGCGCTCACTAGCTTGTCACTAGCACTGGTCGAAGCGCGTCTCGACATCAAGGACTGGCGTATATGGCCTAGTGTCTCTCTCCTGGAGTTCTGCGCAAGCCCTGCGGAATCCGGGATTCTTCGTACCAACTAGTGACCTCGAAGTCGCCTCGAGGCTGTGGATAGAGTCGAGACCATCCATGATCGCAAATAGCAGGATCAGATTAGGCGGGAATGTGAAAGTCTGCCAGGGTGACAAAAGTATCGACGGGAGAAATTGGATGAGTATTCCCATTACTCAACGATGTGGGCGACTGCTCGCAAATAAACTTGATGGCTGAAATGGGGGCAGAGCAGACATGATGCCGGCGGATGGAATGCGGCATGGCATACATATTGCATGAAGAAGCCTCGAGGCACTCTTGTTTTCCCCCTCTACTTCAACACCTACCACGTCCATCTGCGCAACACCTCGCGACGAGCGGCATCCGTAGAGCAGCGACTCATCCTCGAGACCACGACGCCATGTCAAACACTGTTGAACGAAGTTATAACGACCATAACACCACAAACATAGGGAATAACAATCGTACTTATCACGGTGATAATATCAAACATTACCATATGGCCCCTCAGCAAGGTATTTTGGTACATGTTGCGTACGAATTGTCGCTGATTATTCTTGGTACCCCAGAGCCAAGCTCTGCGACATTACTGAGGAAGGCGGCGCTCAGTGCTTTACACGATTCGGAGGCACGCTATCCTCAACCAAACGTGCTGGCGGGCACTCGAGAGAAAATCATCCAAGAATTAACCGGTTCGATTGAGGACAATTCCGCGGACAAGAGTAGGGTACACTGGGTATACGGTGCTGCTGGAGTTGGAAAGTCAGCGATCGCACAAGCACTGTCGGAAAAGTCCATCGAAACTGGACGGTTGGCAGCGACGTTCTTCTTCTCACGGAACGATGCTTCCCGAGATAAGTTGGACCCTTTTATCTCAACCATAGCCCATCAGCTTGCCACATCGTTTACCCTCGAGCCACTTTTGATGCCCCTCATTGACAATGCCATTCGTTCGACGCCCGGAATATGGGACAAGAACTGGGAAGACCAGTTCAAAGTGATCATACAAGAGCCATGTGCTCACGTCCATCCTTTGGAATGGGAGACCCTCCCTCGACTTGTCATCATCGATGGTGTTGACGAGTGTGTCGACGTGACATCCCAGAAGAGGCTCCTCGAAACAATACAAGCTTCTACTCCATCGCTTCCCCTCGACTTCTTGATATTTAGTCGGCCAGAACCTCATATCAAACACATCTTTCGTGACGGATCCATCATCCCAGCTCCCCGCATCATGTCTCTCGGTGATTATGCCGTCCGAGCCGACATTGAGGAGTATCTACGTAAGGAATTCGATCGCCTTCGGGAAGAGCACAAGGGGACGCTGCCTGTTTCCTGGCCAGGCGACGACATGATCATGATACTTGTTGATCGCTCAACGGGTCAGTTCATCTATGTCACTACTGTCGTAAAGTTCCTCAGCACCGGAAGCGTCCCAGTCACACCTCAGCAACGTCTGGAGGTTGTTCTTCGTGCTGAGCCGGTGTCGAATTCCGCATCCCCTTATCCAGACCTTGACCAACTCTACTCCCAAATCCTCCAGTTCTGTCGAAACGATGGCAGGAAGCTCCAGCGGGTCCTGCAGCTCATTGTGAGCCCCGTCGACCTCGAACTCCCGGACCTTTTCAGGCTGAAAGGATCGTCTCCGATGGAGCCTACTTCTGCCTTTACGATCGAGCAGCTTCTGGGCTTGGGACAAGGAGAAGTCACAGCTCTTCTCTCGGGTTTACATTCGATTCTTCACATTCCCGAAGACCGTGCTAAAGGCCTGTCCGTCTTGCACGCTTCATTCACTGACTTCCTACTTGACCGTAATCGTTCAGGTGATTATCATGTCGGCGAAAGGATTAGAACAAGAGCGTGGAAGGAGATGGTCGTGGCCTATCAAGTCAAATGGCTATCACGAGTGAGCGCTGGAGATAGATCTACACCGTCTCTCGAAGGGGTGTACGATTATGAACTAGGCTCACTCAACATGTGGGAGTACCTACACGACAACCTGTGTCGTGATTATATAGCTGTAACGGACGATATCGCAGAGGCTCTAAATGGGTTTGATCCACATCCATACCTCGAGATGATACTGCATTGGTATGTTTTTATCCCCAGCAACTATCGGCCAGATGCTAAGATTATAAACGCAGGAATTACCAGTACCTTCATCCGGATGCGATTATCTGGGAGGTGTCTCCAGATGATCGACACGTTTATGTTGAAGATCAGGACATCAGTTGTCACATTACGGGGGTCAAAACTCAGATAAAGATGCTTTACGACGTGTTCCATCTTTTGAAGGTACATTTCGCTCCGACCATCAGTAGTAAACAAGCAGACTGATTAACACTTGGAACATCAGCAACGACATCCTCGCAAACTTCATGATCTCGTAAAAAGATGCAAGTCGTTCTTCCGTGGATTCCATGTAGCATTCCCTTGCGACCATCGGTCCCCGTTCTTATTCCTTTCATGTCAACTCTCTATCTCATGTCTCTCGCTTCACTGTCCATACTATCTCTTTATGGACCCCCTGGACTATCGCGCTCATCATATCATTCACCCGGTTCAGAGTCACTCTAGTTCGACGTTTCGAATCTTTCCTCTCAGCCAAACCAAACACGAGAATCTACCCATGTGGGACATGGAGTACGTATCGCCAGTCCGTGGGCAGCTTCTCCGGAACCTCCTTCAACTGCTCGTCGAAGATGTTGAGGAAGGCTCAGTAATCAACTCCCGAATCACACACATCATTTCCTCGGAGAAAACGGAGGACTGGCCACGCGCTCTTGCTATATTGAACTGGGAAAAGGTAAGGCTAGTGTTCATCTATGTTTCTTGTGGCCTAATGTCTGGTGTCTGGTGCTTAATTCTGTCAGACCAGGAGAACGTACACCACATACCAGCAGCCGTGGTACAGACTGTATGATGAGCTTCGTAAGAATATGAAAAACTCGCTCCATCGCCACAGGTCCATCCAATTTGAGAAAACTTTCAACCCTCTCCCCAGAGTATCCTCCAAACATCTCGCATCAGGGTCAAACGCTCGCACATTGAATCGGACACAAGCGTAATGTTCTGCTGAACTTGAAGGGAAACAGGAGATTTCGGAGCATGTTGAAGAATGGAGCAACAGACGCCATGCCATATGTACCAATTACTGGACCCAAGGCCACGTCCTACATACACAAGAAGATAGTGCTACAATCTATATCACGGACAGCGAAGGCAAACACGATCGATGTGAGCAAGATCGGCTACTGATCTTATCGCGCCACACAAAGTGCGGGACCAGATGTCGTGGGATATCCCACTCTCTGCCAAGAGGCGGGCAAGCAAGCTGGCAGCCAAGTCAACCCCCCACTCCCAGTTCTCTGCTTCTCGTCGGGCAAGGTCTCTTTGACTACAGGCCTTGTCATCACGAGCGCGACGCTTAGCAGCCTACAAAAGCCAACAATTTCGTGAGTAATCGAGAGCCGTGAACTTGAGTCTGTGTAAGACCTACTCGGGCAGCCCATTCTCTCGGACTGAGCCGATGGTTCATCTTGCTACTGTGCTTGCCGCCTCAGCCCGTCACCTGTCCTTTTTGTCGCCGTTTCTCTGCAGCGCTGAGGGCCTTCGCTCTTGCGAGGTGTGCAAGCGGTAGGTTGTCTAACACAGTTACGCCCAGTTGTCGACCGTTTGAGATAGAATCCCTCTCTCCTGCGTATCCAGAGCCAACAAGAGCGCGTCATATTCATCTTGTGATCCCAATAGAAACTTGCAAAGTTGTCACATGAGGGTCGTGAGCGTTTTGAATAGCTTAAGGGGGATGATTGAGCAACACCGACGTGATGAGAAGAAGCGTGCATATGCACCTCATGCAACACAGTTCGCACTTAACCCTCTGTTCGACCCTCTTTCAAAGGGCATCTAAGTTGCAAGCAGGCCGCCCAGATAAACCTTCTCTCTCAGTCATTAATAGCTTACCTGGCTACGAGTGAACGGATATTCCGAGAGGAGTCTGGAAGAGGACTCACCGAGATATATGGCAACGTCGATACATAGTCTTGTCAGACATGGCAAGATGCAACCGTGACTCTTCACGATGGACTTCACCAATGAAGAGCAGGCAGAGCATTATCGGAGCGTTTGAGACTATCAATATTCGAGGAAGATTGATGGTGGAAGTGGAGAGGAAGGCCGGTGTAGCTTAGCGCGCGCGTGACTGTTTGGAAGAGCGCTGGTAGAGAACTCGGCGCCACGATCACCCTGTCTCTTACCACCACCACCAGTCTATCGCAGCAGCATCCACCTTGTGAATCGTACGTGAGGCTTCAAATTTCAAACTCGACACGTCGTTATCAATTTTCTCTTTTTGTTAACTTGAACGTCCTCGGTTCTCCAAATGGTCGCTTCGGACGCCTGGGCCTGAATGGCAAAAATGATCAGACTCGAAAAGCCATTCACTCCACCATCCCTCGTATCACGGCGTTGGCGATAGTGAAGCCCGAGCGCGGCAGCCCAATACCTCTCGTCTCATCTCCGCCCCATTACAACTCAATCTCCTCAAATCCACCATGCTCGTCATCGCCCGAACCGACGCCAAATCCGGGAAACTCATCTCATTGACGGTGGACATGGCGAATCACGAGTTTATCAAAGGGACGACTGCTGGGAAATCTTTAGCGGAGGTGAAGGGTGCTCAGGGGAAGGAGATTGATAGGATCGAGAGGGAGGACGGAGGTGCATCGGTTGGTCACTTTTGCTGAAAGTAGGAAAGCCTTTTGTTTTGACAAAGAGTCAATGATCTGACCCCTTTGGTAGCTGTTGAAGCTGCGATAACGGATTCGACTATTGCAGATAAGGAGGATGCGTTCAAGACTTTCAAGGATGTGACGGCGCGGTGGGGAAGTCAATTTCGGATATGCGAGAGATTGCAAAGGGTATACTTGGTGCATCGGTACTCTAGGACTGCGAAAGTATGTCCGTTTTTTGTTGGAAACTAGCTTGCTTGTTTACTTTCTCTCTTTTCAGTACTGTTGCCCATATCTGACGAGAATATTTACGGTGAGATACTGCTCAAGGCCCCAAGTGCCCTATAGTTCGATGGGACCCGAGTCGTCGATTTGTTTCGATCAATATCGCACGATACCAGTACAAGGACAATATTCAGAGCTGCACGAGACCATAAAGAAGCCCAAGAAAACTGGATGGAGCTGCCCCCTGAACGGTTTTGTGTGTGCCCAGCTGTGTAATCCAACTCACTACCCATACTCTATGCAGACTCTAAATTCTCCGCCATGTTTCCTCGAGCAACACTGGTGAAGCACCTTGGTGGTTAAGAGATGAAATCGGCCTATTGAGAACAGAGAAGTTCGCGTTGAATGGCGTTCAAAATAGTTGAATCAAAAAATGTGCGAGTTCAAGAGTGTGACGTGTGCCAGGCATGCTTCTGTATCGTGATAACCCGTAGACGGACTAGAGATAAAGATCCCCTTGATTACAACGAACCGTCACAGTGAGCGATGAGACATTCGAATTAAAGAAAGTCAGTACTCACTGGAGATGGGCAATGTTAGCTTTCCGGCGTTGGGTGACCGTTAGGCCTGGAAAAAAGAAGCCAGTATTCTCCACGTTCGCCTTGGACTCAGAGGTCGCGGGCATCGGGAAAATAATCAACAAGCGCCCACTGCAACGGAACTTTTGCTCAAACCTCCATCATGATCATGGCCATTCACACCCTTTCTTCTACATACATACTCGTTCGAACATTTCTGAACTTTTCGAAGGCTCAAGCTCAAGCTTCAATACTTTAGTAATTATGGAATGGACCCTGGGCCTTTTTCAACCGGAACTCCGTTCACCCCACCCCGCTCATGGCACCCCAGAAAAACCATCTGACCGCGAATGAGTCATTCCAAAATCCCATTTCAAGGGAGGATGGTAGGATTTGAATGGGGACGAACTCATACACGTCCTGTCCACACTCCTCCATGTCTAAAACCGACATCCCTCTCTCAGACGAGGCGATCCTGAAACTCGCCACACAGACACCTTTACCCTCGTCCACGGACTCTCTTGCTATCGAACTTGAGGCAGATACACCCGAAAACCCTCATGGTTCAAGCTCGCGGAGGATCTCTGAAACATTCTTGGTTGAGACTGAGGACGATGCCTATGGGAATGACATGCGGGCGAACGAATCTTCGCTACCCCCTGTTGATAGAGGAATCAAGGCCTGGACATTCGTACGTTGAACTGTGAAATGCCAGTTGTCGGTCTGAGCTGAGCTGTTTATTCACAGTTGATCGCGGCATTCTTCGCAGACGCCATCGTGTGGGGATTTCCAAATTCTTTTGGTGTGTTTTTGGATGGTGAGCAATCAGTTTTGAGGGCCTGTAACGATTGATTCTGAACGAAGAATCGCGGCCTCCGAATGAAGCATACCTCACCGATCCAAAATATGCAACGCAATCGAACGCATCGTCTCTCCTCCCGTTAATTGGCCCCCTTTCATCTGGGATCATGTACTGCTCGGGTACGACTTGATTGTCAAATTCGAGGGGGCTAGTATATTGACTGCATCTTCAAAGGTCCTTTGATTACTACTATCATCTCGCGCTGGCCTCATCGTCGAAGGCTTGTTATGTGGTTCGGGACGGTTCTGTGTTGGGCTTCTCTCTTTGGAGCGAGTTATACCATAGAGGTACCTGGTTTCATTGTTCTCACGTCTTGAGTATTGGTTGACAGAGACCTTTTCTTCTTCAGGTCAAGCTTCTCGTATTTCTGCAGGGCGCCCTGTACGCCGTCGGAGGGGGTGAGATTCAATGGTAATCAGATCTGCAGACCGGATGATTAATGGTTCCTTCTGCAGCGCTACTATACTATCCGTGCATGTCATACATGTCCGAATGGTTCGTGGAAAGACGCGGTCTCGCAAATGGCGTTATGTTTGCCGGTACGTTTCTCACTCACCTATGTTAAGTCTTACGTTTATGGGATCAATCTCCAGGTGCTTCCGCTGGTGGACTGATCTTGCCTCCAATTCTACCCTCTCTAATATCCTCTTACGGCTCTTCAAAGGCCCTCCGAATCCTGGGTATCGCAACCGGCGGGCTTCTCGTTCCCTTCCTCCCGTTTGTGAAAGGACGCCTTCCGGAACTTCGGTATCGTGTACGAGGTCCCGAACCTCGTGGGTTAGTAACTGGGAGCACTTCAATCAGGAAAAGGGACTGGTTGAAAAATACTACATTCTGGGTTTTGATTATTACGAACACCGTCCAAGGATTCGGCTACTTCGTACCGATTCTGTGGCTCCCAAGTGAGTAAAGTTTGTCTAGTGATACCATTTTCTGATAACCGATCTCATGTACCAGCTTTCGCCAATGCCTTGAGAATGAGCAGTACAAATGCTGCCATTGCCCTTGCTATGCTCAACGGTGAGAAAAAGCGTCACTGGTTGCAATATTGCCCTTCTAATCGGGTCCACTACAGGTGCATCGGTCGTTGGACGGTTGTCTATGGGCTACCTATCAGACAGGCTCAATCCATGGCTACTCGCTATCTCGACGCTTATTTGTACCTCACTGTCAATCTTCATCCTGTGGGGGGTTCTCTCCACCACTTTCGCCGGTCTCCTCAGCTTTGGCATAGCGTACGGTGCTTTGGCCGGTGGATGGACTACTCTGTGGACTGGGTTCCTACGGCCACTTACCAGTGAGTTGACGTCCTCGTTCTTCGTTTCCAGGCCTTCAAGATTAACTATTTCCTCGTATATAGGCGATGACCCAAGGCTGGCAACAACGCTCTTAGGATACTTGATGCTCTCTCGCGGGATTGGAAACATCTTTTCGACACCGATCTCCTCCGCGTTGTCTTCAGGTTTGGGATCAAACTCATCCATCCCCAACGGCTCTCCCCATCATAGTACTGGATTCGAAGTGGACAACGGGAAGTACGAGAAGATGATTTTGTATGTCGGTACATGTTTTGCAGGGGCAGCTGTGGTGAGCTTGACTGGCTGGCTTCGTGAGTTAGCGAGTGGGAGGCATGGTAGTTTTCGGCTCCAGAGATAGGTCTTGGATGTTTTAATGTTCCTGAATAGTGCAGTCTCTCGTTTACCCTTTGTGATTTTGTTGGGCTTACGCGTGCCGATCCCCGAGCGTTGCTGAAAATCAGAGAATCTCGAACGATGATACAGTCATCTACCGCTCAATGAGACAAGACTGGTCATTGACACAACCGACTTTTTCGTACCTTCCACTCTTCAGTGGCTCCCAAATAATTATTGCGGGCTGATATAGGTACTAGCTGCCTTCTATAGTCGTCGCTGTGATGGTACCGTTGTAGAATAAACTCGTTATTGTGTAGAGATTCAGCACCAAGCCTATATGTTCTGGCTTTAGACGGTCTGCCTTAGTCTACAACTTAGGCCCTAGTTCCCACTGTTCTGCTCACGGAATTTAGCGGCAAGCCATCTCTATTCGTGGTTAGCCAATTCATGTTCACTCCCGTCCGCCAGAGACGGACATGGAGAACTTCTGCTTGGAAATTGGGGCAAAGAAGGGTACCGTTCAATCCTCGTCAAATCTGACTCCCGATGTACGCCCCTTTTAGCTTCACTCTCATATTGGCTAGGCTACGCAACAAGTCAGTCAAAGTTTTCCATCTTCAACTTCAAGGCACATCCGGAAACACGACCCCTGGCCGAGGTTGCTGTACATTACAGAGCAGAAGGTGTGTTAGTTTATATTCGCGCAAAGAAAAGGAGATCGGATGCGATGTCCTGGCCCTGGTACGTATGGTCCAGACCCGAAGGTCTGAAAATATTCAGTATGATAAAAATGCTCATGCATTGCTGAATTGTATCGACAAGATCTTGCAAAGGGTCTCTTCGGGAACTTCAAGCACCTCTGCTATTGGGAAAGACTCTGAGAACTCACTCTAGTGTAACATAGTATTATTTGTTGTCGCAGTGGCACAAGCTACATGCAGAACAAACCTATAGATAGCGCTATAGATCAAGAACTTCTTTGACCAGTTACCGCGCGGCGCGAACCAAGGGGATTAAACGGGTGACCGGCCCGGTTGATCGATGACCTCACTGAAACCGAGCCTTTCTAGACTCAATTTCTTACGCCCACGTTTGCTTTTACTCTCCATTTGTCGACCCTTATCCCAGCTTTATAAACGTTCCAGTAGGCTTCTTGGTGCCTTCAGTATAGGTCCTCAAGGCTCGGGTGCTTCTACATCAACCTGAACCATCATGGACGGAGCACAGGGTAGTGCCAGCACCGAAACTCACCCATTGCTTTCCCTGGTGTCTGCTTGTTTCTGGGCAATTCGTGCGTTACTTTGAGCTCATTTTCTTTTTACAAACGCTGATTTGATTATTCTCACAATTCCAGTCTGGCTTTTGTCATGGGCTAAAGCATTGGTTGCTTTTGTTACAATTTCTATTCCTCGATTCATATATTCGGTGCTTTCTTACTCGATGACCTTGACGGTGCGCAAACAAATGTTACCTTATTTTCTTGGTTCTCACATCCACTTTATCTTTAGCTCAATTTCTGGTCATTCGCACTCATCTTCGTCCTCTCTGCTGTCGCCTTGAACTACTGGATAAGATTTCGATACCTGAACGACTACGCACACCTGAAGGAACCACCGCTCCTGAAACCGGATGCGAAAGAGCTTCATCCTGATGTCAATACAGGTGCGGGATGCATAGGAAAGTTGAGCGAACAGAGCTGAACCTCGATATAGATCCGCCTCCTCCGTTTCATAACTACCTGGACGACTTTCTGCAGGCGGTCCGGGTGTTTGGATTCGTGAGTTGTTTAAGTTCTCCATGTATCCCCGCACTAATACACCCGCCCTCCAGTTGGAAAAACCGGTACGAAATCATATCATGAACCTCTAGGAATGTGGCATTTATAATCAATTCGAAGGTCTTCCACGAACTCGCCCGGCACTTACAGACTCGTCGGCTAATCGCAGGCGACAGCATCTCGCTCGGCCAAGACAAAAGTTTCTACTGTGTCATCGACGGCACGGTGCAGGTTTACGCGCAAACTGGCCGGCCTACGGACGAGAAACATGGGATATGGGACAACGAGGATATGAACGGATTCCAACTGCTGAATGAAGTTGGGAGTGGGGGAACGCTATCTAGTCTTTTCACGATTCTCAGTCTTTTCACTGAGGATGTCAAGATGAGTTGGCAAGACGAGCACGTTGAGAATTCGGCGTTCAGTTCTGGGGTGGAGTCCCCCAGAGCGGCGGCTGCTCGTAGTCGAGCCAATTCTGATGTTTCTCAGTTGGAGTTGGAGCGTGAGCAGCTGCAGCAGCAACCGAAAAGGCAGAATGCGACCGGTAACCGGAGACGCCGATCGTCTACGTCTTCAACGACTTCTACGGTTCATGCGGCGACTCTGAAGAATTTCAATGTTCCGCCGAGTACTCGCAGTGGTATTTCTTCGCCTCTTCTTGAGGAGGAGTTCGTGATGCCGGACTCTCCACTGGCACGTTCTGAAATTGACCTGAACCCTCATGACTTGGTTGCTCGTGCGAGCGAAGATACAACTTTGGCCGTAATTCCAGCCGAGGCGTTTCGACGATTGACGAAGAAGTACCCAAAGGCTGCGGGTCATATCGTGCAAGGTAGGAAATTTATCACGTATTGTCAGTATGGTACACGACTGATCGCTCGTTTTTCTTCAGTCATTCTGACGAGATTCTCTCGCGTCACTTTCAATGCTGCTCATAAATATCTGGGTTTGACCTCGGAAGTTTTGCGAACTGAGAAGGCCATCAACGATATTGCCAACCATCCATTACCACCATCTTTCTATGCGGGAGGGGGGCTGCAGTACTTGAGGCAAAGATTTGACAGCACGGAGACGGATGGTAGATCGAGCGAAACGGATTATTTCTCGTCGTCTTCTTCGATCGCCCGGTCTCCAGGCAGAAGCACCAGTAGAGGCAGGGGCAAGACTCCGAGTACAGCACGCCCCACACACTCTGCCAACTCAGGCTCATCGGGCGTGCCATTTTCTGCGCCACTCAAGCTTCATATTCCTCGGCACACGGCGCATGCTGGTGATCTTCTGACTAGCACATACAATGCAGAAGAGGGCGGCCACAACAGGGGTCCGATCACTCGTTCGTTCAGTATTCTCAACACGCCTCTGGTCCCTCACCGTTCGCCGTTGACGGAACATCGCAGGGTTGCGAGTGGGAACCTCGATGATTTTGATCTCCGGGAGGAAGTCATGTCGTGCATCGCGAAATCGATCGGTCTTTTACAGCCTCCTCTTAGCGGTAGCGACTCGGTCGAAGCGTCTCCTGCCTTCCCCCCTACAGAGACACGTCAACGGACTTTGTCGGGCTCGGGGCCTCAACTTTTCAAATCTTCGTTCAGCTCGCTCTCGTTGTTAGATCTTCACGACGATGCTTCCAGTGTCACGGGGGGATCTTCAACTATTGCGACTGCCGATGGATACATGAGTGGGTTAGACAATGAGGTCGAGATGCTGTATTTCCCTGCTGGTTCAACACTCGCGAAAGCAGGCGAGTCCAATACAGGTGACAATGACTACTAGCTCGTAGGCCTTGTTGATGCTGATAAGATTGGGGAAACAGGTCTGTTCTACGTGATAGAAGGATTTTTAGATATTCTTCTCCCAGTCAATTCGGAGCAGCCTGCAAACGGGCCTTCCTTGAGCGCGAAAACTCCACTACATACCGATCCCTCGCCGAAAGACCCTCCGAAACATCTTTTTACCGTGAAGCCAGGGGGCATAGCAGGGTATCTCGGTACGTCGTTTGAGAGCTCGAGTGTAATAGAACCCCCCGTACTAACTGTAATAACTGTCAACAGCGTCGTTGTGTAACTCCCCGTCGTACGTTGATATCAAGGCCAAGACAGACGTTTACGTTGGATTTCTTCCTTCCCATGCTCTCGAAAGAATTTTGGAGAAGAGGCCTATTGTTTTGCTGACCCTTGCCAAGCGACTGATATCGCTCTTGTCACCTTTGGGTAAGTAGAAGCTCCGTTCCATGCCAGAAACGACCGTCTGACCCTCTTTTCCAGTTCTCCATATCGACGCATCTCTCGATTGGGTACAAGTCAACGCGGGTCAAGTTCTTTGGCGACCAAACGACGCCAGTGACAGTTTCTATATTGTCATCAATGGTCGTTTGCGTATTATCACCGACAATAAAGATGATGACGGTGTCAACATCGTGGGGGAATACGGACAGGGAGACACGGTCGGAGAACTGGACGTCATCACGAGTTCGCCGAGGCGGAATACTGCTCATGCGATTCGTGATACGGAATTGATCAGAATGCCTCAGACGTTGTTCAACGCCATTTCAGCTCGGTACGCTATCTCGTTACAGGTGTCAATCAGAGACTAACGTTCGACTTTCCTCGCAGGAATCCAGAGACAACTGCTCAGTGAGCTCGGATACGCGCGAGTCATCATGTCTTTTTATTGACCACTTTGTCAGGCTGCTCCGCATGATTGCGTCCAGAGTGAGAGATGAGGTCGACGCCGCCTCTCATGCCAAGTCCAGAAACAAGATGCTTTCGGAGCAAGGTTACAATAACAACCTGAAGACAATTGCAATTCTTCCCGTCAATCGAAATGTTCCCGTCGAAGCGTTCGCGAAGAAGTTGCAAGCCGCTTTGGAAGGCATCGGTGCAAGCACGGCATTCCTTACTCAAGGATCTATGTCCCGCCACCTTGGGCGACATGCCTTTACGAGGATGGGTAAATTGAAAGCCGCCGGTTGGTTGGCCGACCAGGAGCAGAGATATCGGACTGTTCTATATGTGGTTGATTCTGCTGTCAACAGTAATTGGACGCAAACTTGTATTCGCCAAGTACGTCCCCGGCTTTGTACCTCATTTGTCGCTGATGTTATTGCTCCAGGCTGACTGCGTGATGGTCGTTGGGATCGGTGACGAACCATCATTGGGCGAATATGAACGTCTATTATTGTCGATGAAGACGACTGCAAGAAAGGAACTCATTCTGCTTCACCCGGACCGCTCAGTTGTCCCAGGGTCTACCCGAGAGTGGTTGAAGGTTTGTTACGAACACCCCTTACGTTCTCTCGACTCACGCCGCATCCTGCAGAATCGACCATGGATCCATCAACACATTCACGTCGAGCTGCCGGTGAGAATTCCAGTTTCTTAGTTGGATACATACCTCATCATTTTCCGTGACACCCAGGGTTTGTCGGTGCCGATATCCAAATTTACCATGCCCAAGGACCCGGACCCCATGTCAAAGTTGAAAAACCTGAAAAATAAGGTTCAGCACGAGATTCAGAAATACCGCGGAGGCACACACGACCCTCGGCCTCAGCGACTACCACACGTCAACGATTTCTCGCGTCTTGCCCGAAGGATTTGCGGCAAATCTATCGGATTGGTGCTGGGTGGCGGAGGTGCTCGCGGCATAGCCCATCTTGTGAGTGGCTGTCGATCACGCAGAGCTCATTGGTTGATTGTTTCTTTCTCTCTCAGGGGCTGATCAGGGCTCTGGAAGAGAGCGGTATCCCGATCGACCATATTGGAGGTTAATAGTATTTCCCACCCCTCGTGTATGGGACTGGACTGAACTCAATCATAGGCACAAGTATTGGCTCGTTCATCGGTGGTCTTTATGCCCGCGAAGGCGACATCTTGTCGAGCTCGGGAAGGGCCAAACATTTCAGCGGAAGAATGGGAAATATATGGAGGATTCTTTCTGATGTGACTTATCCAATCGTCGCTTATACTACGGTGAGTTAAACGGATCTTGTGAGCTTGAACTGGGTTTTCATCATCGAAATACGTTTAGGGTCATGAGTTCAATAGGTCTATTTACAAGGTAACCACCGGCGTCACTTGGTTTGAACGACCTTTTAACGTATGAGCCCCAAATGCAGGCCTTCTACGACCTACACATTGAAGACATGTGGCTACCATTCTACTGCAACACGACCAATATCAACACGTCCCGAATGGAGATTCACGATACCGGATACGCGTGGCGGTTTATTCGTGAGTCCAGTCTCACAACAAGGGGACGTCTACTGACCGAAGAGTTAGGTGGGTCAATGACGCTTGTTGGCCTTCTCCCGCCCCTCTGTCATAACGGAAGCATGTTGGTCGATGGTGGATACGGTGAGTGGCAGATCGAGACTTTCATTCCTCGTGTGAACTAAACTGTCCTTTAGTTGACAATCTCCCTGTCTCGACGATGTTCTCAATGGGAGCCAGCGCAGTATTCGCATGCGACGTGGGATCAGTAGGTTGGACGAACTTCCGCGATCGCTCGATTGGCTGATCTAGTTGCTAGATTGATGACAACTCTCCGAGAAACTTTGGCGATTCCGTTTCTGGCTGGTGGTTGTTTATCAACCGTTGGAATCCATTCTCAAACGCACGGTTCGTGCCGGCGATTACCGAGATACAGAGTCGTCTTGCATAGTGGGTCACTTTCTCTGCCGAGGTTGATGTGCTCTGGCTGATACAAGATTCTCAAAAAAGTGTGTCAAGTGTGAAGACTCTTGAAGATGCCAAAGCGACCCCTGGCTGTCTCTACATACAAATGCCTGTTCAGGATGTGAGTACTTTACATTCCTCTTGTCCCGACGTACTCTTGGCTGAGGTTGTTTCAACAGTACGGCACCTTACAGTTCAACAAATTCGAGGAAATCCAGAAGCTTGGTTACGATGCGGCCATCAAGATATTAGACAAGTGGCGGGACGAGGATGTTTTGCCATCGGCGGTCATCAATGGTGCACCAAGTACCAGCACCAAAGGACGTTCTGCTCGTCGAAATTCGATCTAGAATGATACATAGAGTCGAATAGAAGGTTCATCTTGATTTTGATCCATCATTTACATACGACATGTATCTCTAGTGTACAATGCGAGCAATCCGACTGATTTTCATAAGTCACGATGAGCGGCAAGGGGAATAGGCGTGTCACGGTTGTTGGGAATAGATAGTACGCCCCGTGTTTTGGTTGCCTGAGCTAAGGGAGCTACCTCTGGGTTGAATGAATCCGCTGGCAGGGCCAGCTAGTTGTCCTGGCGGGGGCTGTGGGGAATCTTTTTCCTTCTCAGTACTTTCGGAAGAACGAGATCGTGAGGTGGTACTTGTATGACCATTTGTAGCGGCCGGTGTTGTACGATTGGTTTGGAACGATATGGGTTCAGACCAGTGGGTCCAGGGTCTGGCATCTAGAACCGAGGGTGTCCCATGGGCAGGTCCGTTGGGGGCGGAGGGTTGCACGGTTGTATGAACAAACCCATTGGTTTGTTCTTTTCCATTCGCACGGGGCTTCGTTTTAGAACTCGACGGGGGCTGTTCGTTATGGTCTTGGTTAGGATTATTACGATTTGGTTGAGCCTTTGGACGCGTCGGATTGGATATGGGTGCCTCGTCTTCGGCGAACATCAGACGGCTTCTTTCCTTGCGCAGCTCCAAGGCATCCGCGAGCGACATAGGCAACGGGATCATATCTAAGCCCATCAACTCCAGGTTTAACTTGGTGTGGCTGAGAACGACGTACCTGTGAGGAACATGAACTCTTGATACTGTCTTGCTGTATTCGCTAAAAGACATAGTCAATAAATGTTATAGACCAATCACATTGAGGTACTGATTATCCTCACCCATGTCGTGATAGGTAACATTGTTGCGAGACTCTGCACTAGCTTGCCGATGGCCACCTTGCATTAATCGTTTGACAAATTCTTCCTGAAGAGATACTTGAGCACTTCGTGAGGGTTGAGAGGGCAAAATAACTCACTGTAGATGCCTGCACTATGAACATGGCTTCTTTGGATAGTGGAAGATTCCCGATAACTCCTGCATGATGCTCAGTTCATTCCATGGGAAATACTAGCGCGACAGAGCTTCACCATCCGCGTTCAGTATGTTTTCTACCCGTACAGCGGGTAACAAAGGGTCCCCTGGTTTACGTTTTCCGTCTCCAGGACGGTATTCCTCCTCAGCAGACTCTGCTCCCTCCGATGCATCTGATTCGAGTTCGTCAACTTCCTGCTCGTCTTCGTCGCTGAAGCCTGCATCTTCCTCTGCTTCTTCAGATTTCGAATCGCCGTTGGAAGAAGGAGCGCAAGATTGAGTTTGAATAAGAGGTGGTGTAGGTCTGTTGGTGGCAGCCATGACGGTTCGGTGAGCTACTCTGCAAGCGCCCGCATGCGTGAAAACATCACGGCTCACGAGACAAATGAGCGCTTGCGACTCAGACAACGACCAGCATCTTCAGACGTCCTCTGTTCGTGGAGACACATTCCTCTCACTCACGTTTCGACAATAGACAATCGGGTACACCATCTTGCTCTTTTCTTCCGACTTGCAATGACGCGTCCAGTCGATTGTGCGCAAACGAGCACCATATATGTTCATGTATCTGAATAGGGTTCATCTTACGAACAACGGGTCCGAAGCCTGTCTTTTGTGGAGGGTATGTGTGAATGGGAGCGGCAACGGGCAAGAGAAAAGAGGCACGAGTGGCTCAAAGGTACGCATCCTGGTATTACTGTCATTTTTTCCGTGAGGCTGCTATAGGCCTTTTCAATACCCAAGTCATTCCAGACCTCAAGTTTTACGAGCCCCGTGGTGTTCATAACCGTGTAGCGGTCCTCTAATACATTGAAGTTCGTTTGTCGCAGTCCCAAAAGCCCTCAAATCCATACGCTCACGGCCGGTGGCGGTCTTCGGCTGCATTCACCCTCTCGAACATTTGCCAGCAATTTACAAGTTGGCATGGTACTACTGACTCCGAGACGGACTCTCGCACTTTCGATCTACGGGGTGTCAGCTGCCCACCAGCCCGGCCCCGGAAGCACTAGGATTTACTCCAGTCTTGACTTTCCCTTCACCAATGCAGGGATCATCAGATGCGAAGCCGTTCCAAGCACCAGGGCCCTTTCAATGTCTTGACCGTCACAATTTAATATCCCCGTTCAATCATATGGCCTATCATAGGAGCTTGAGCAAATACTTACATGGTTTGAAGTGTGCCTCACAACACCGAACAAGAATTCGGACAAAGCTGATATCAGGTGGTACCTGCCCTTCAATCCCACATGGCCAGTTGTTTATACCCCGCTTAGGAGGAAAGGAAGACGAAACGAGAACCATAATAATCCTTCATCGACATCTCCCAGTCGATCACGTCTGTCTGTCGCCGATGTGACGTTACCACAACCTCGAGAACATTGTGCCGGCGCCATGCATGTTTGAGAGCAAGATTGGCCATAACGGTGCGCTTTTGTTCAGCGTACAGGGACCTTCCCAGCAGTGTCAAATTACGTGTGAACCCGCGAGCCTTCAACGAACTCTAGCTCTATTTATGCCCACCTCCCGGACCAGGTGAGAAGCCTTACGGTCAACGCTTCGGTATCCCCAGCTGAATTGATTGAGAGCGAACCAGACTTCCGACCTTCTTCCAGGTACTGAGGCGGCCCTTCATGGCGGACCGGAGCCTAGAGTATCTCAGGATGGTTGCCCTAGATGAATAGCAAGGGTCTCTGAGAAGAATTTTGAACTGACGAGAGAGCCCACGGTATGTGTGCGCAATGCTCATTCATTCATTAGCGATTTTCGTCTCATGCATAGTCAGGTTCCAACTAGGGCAGATGCAGAGTTCAATACGACAGTGCGACTGCGAGTTCAATAGGTTTTCGGGTTGGATAGGCAACCCATACAAAGATAAGAGGGACTAAGTGGCGTTTGCCGACACGCGATGTCGTCTTGTAATGATGGGGCTACTCCAGACACCCCGGAGGAAGCATGCATGCACATGGCGCGGTTAAAGTTCCGTTCGTAGAATCTCTCGTCAACTACGAAAGGACATTCTTGTCCCCTCATTCGCCTTCTCGCCCCACCACAGCCTCTTCACCTGGCAGATACCGCCTGAACGGAGTGTGGGAACCCTTTTTTTAATAAACACGCGCCCATAAGTGGCAGGGGGCCCTTAGTCCTTGGAATCAGGATCACGAATTGAAAAGAAAAAAATCACAAACTACGAACGAAGGATGTGTCACGATGCGCACGCGTACCTGCTTAGGATATAAAGTTCCGGCCCACTGATACCTCTTTTCTTTCCGACACTTGACCTCCACCCCACTGCAACCCCCTCGCGCTCATCTCCTCCCCTCCCTTTTTCCAACACTCGTCGCTTCCTTGCGGCACTAGTCCGGTCACAAGTACGCGTTCTCTATAGAGCTGGTCATGGGTTACTGACTGAGGTGTCTATAGTCCCCTAGACGTCTAAGATCGCGTTTTCGACGTGTTTTTGTCTACACAATGGCCCCTCGTCCCTCCAAAGACTCAAAAGGTCCGGTCCGTGCCTCCGTAGAGCTTGCGGATTTCTCATGAGACCTTGCAGCGAGTGGATCTGGCCAAGGTGCCAAACCGAAGAGACCGCGCTCGACTGGCCGTACGGGCAAGAAGAAGCTGACACCATTCAACAAGTTCATCGTAATGCCTTTTCCCTCCGTGACGGTCTCCTCGCCGCCATCTGACCTTACTCTCGCACTCAGAAGGAAGAACTCCACCGTCTGAAGGAGTCGGAACCCGATATAAGTCACCAAGACAGGTATGTATTGGCTATCATGTTCTGGCCAAAGCGCAAATCTGACTTGATGATGCTTTCTTTACTTGCTCGAAGGTTCAAACTTGCGACCGCAAATTGGAAGAAGGCTCCAGAGAACCCAAACCGCGAGAAAGATTAAGATTGATGCGGACTTGTTTCGACACGCCGTATACCCATGTACTCGCTATTGCCATGCCCTTTGTCTTCTGTCACTCCCTTGCCATCGCCTCGTTTCTTGGCCCACATCTGTCGCTATCATGATCGTTTTCGCTTGCTACTTCTATTATTGTTGGGTCCACCAAATCTCTTATACCCATCTTAGTCTACAACCCTTCTATCTTGATACCTACCCGCTCGGCAGTTATACTGCAAGTTCCTACTTGGGTACACTAATGCTAGCCGCTGTGTTCATAGTTATCCTTCCTTCCATTCTCTTACCGAAATTGTAGTCATAGTCATTCCCGGGAGCCTAAATCTCTCATCTTGGTCTTAACGTCTTAACCTTTCCGTCCTGCGCGGTCTGACTCTGGGGAGCTGTTTCAACCGGGGAAGGAATGAACCTGGTCTCTATCTCTACGATCCTGGCTTGGCTCGATTAGCCTGCGTCTCCAAACGTCCTCCTCAGCAACTCTTCAGGGAACCCCCACTTGAAAGCCCATTGCCCACTCCCCTATCCTGGCCCAACATGCCCTGAATAGGAAATTTTTGCTTAGTAATCGAGGAGACGGTCGCCTGACGCCGCACGGGCCATCTCACCCGGCAGGCTCTACTGGGATCCCTCGGGTCGACCACCATGGTTTAATTCTCTTCTTTCTTATCGACCATTCCAATCTCTTCATTTCGCTCTCTGTAGTTCTTCTAGCAAGCTGTGTGCTCTTCTTCTATTTCACTCACAACCTGGTGCATGGTGAAAGCCTTTCCCCCAACATGAGCGGACCACATTCTATCGATAACGAGGATCCTCTCTTGTTCTTCGACCCTCTTGAATCTGCGACCGACTTTGGATCGACCTCTTCCTCGATGTCCGTACAAATGGACGAATCCAATCTCGAAATGGGGAAGGGAAAGGGCAAGGCGGTCTCTCAACCTGTTCCGATAATGTTACCCGGTGAACGAGGTTTCAGCGTTCTGGACGACTGCGGTATCTCGTTTTCATCCCCGTGGCCAGCATCCTCGAGCTACAGTGAACCTCCTGAGACTCCCGTGGTTGGAAGGTCGTCACCATCACCGTCGTCCCCCACTTTCACCTTGGGTTCATTCACGTCGGTCTGGCAACATTCGTCACCAGAGTCTGGTAACGCTTTGTTGGTAGGCACAAGCCCGGGGTGGAAAGGGAAGGCGAAGGCGAGCAGCGCGGAGGATGACTCGGATTCACCCCCAACGATCCCCCCCTTGACCTTCGCACCGATGAATACCGCATTTGATCAGGCTCCACTTCCTTCGGGGATTTCTTTATCCTCTCCTCTTTTAGCCCATGTACACGAATCTCAGTCAGGCCATTCGACGCCCGGTGCATCTCAACCGATTGCACTTCCTCCAGACGCGTCGACTGTGCAACACAAGTCTATCCGTCGACACTCGTTTCCACATTCACGCACGCGTTCTCTCAGCGCGGCGTCCTTGTCAAAGCTCAAGCACAAGTTGGGAGCATCTTCCACAAGTGCCTTCACCCGTAAGCTCTTGAGCAAGAAGGTTGCAGAATCTTCAGGCATCTCCGCGGACCATATCCCGGCGTCCATCTCTCAGCCACTGGATATCGGTTCGTCCAACCTCAACTATGACAAAGTTTTCATCACAGACCCCGCAGCATTTCATGCCTTACTGAAGGCCAAGGGACGATCACAATCATCTCCTTATCCACTTTCTATCCTAGATATCATTCCTCCCACTTCACAAGACGTGTTCTTGCCTATCGCAATCCCCATTCCTTCTATACCCCCACGAAACCACTTCGACGAGAAGCTCCCCCGCGAGCTCAAACTGAAGATTGTACGGTCATTCGTGGAACTGTATGAGTTCGAACATCAGAGTGCCATTGACAAGGGCCATTGGACGTCCCTTAAAGCTTCTTCGTCAAAGAATCGGTGGGTTGGCAAGGATAAAGCTATCGTTCATCTCGTGAGGATTAGTAGGGTAAGGAAATGTTTTCTTGTTCGTGGCATCTTCAATCATTGAAAGCTTTCATCAGGTATCAAGGGAATGGCAATCGCTCGTCTTCGATGGTCAGCTCTGGGCATCCCTGAATCTCCATTCCTTCCCCTCTCTGCCAAAGGGCCTCATATCCCGCCTTGCCAATGCCGGTGGCCAGTTCACCACTGCCTTAGATCTCTCCGGACACGCTCATCTCAATGCAAACACCCTCCTAGACATTGCCGACAAGCTTACGACCATTCCTCCCGATCGCGACTTGGCATCAAGCAGTAATGGTTCTACCAGATTAACGACCATAAACCTGAGGGGCTGTAGCTCTGTCAGCACACGCTCCCTGCATCACCTTCTCGTACGCTCCCCTCTTCTTGAACGACTCTGCGTCAAAGGATTACCCGTAGTGACGAACACAACATGCGACATCCTCGCGATGTACTGTCACAAACTCATTTCCCTTGACATTGGTCGCTGTCCTCACGTCGACGGGGAGGGGATACTGCGGATGCTCAGTGCACACGATTGGGTAGATATGAAGGAGTTGCACCTCAATGGGTTGAAGAACGTCTCCGACAAGATGATGACGACGCTGGCGAAGGCGGCGTCTTATCTTGAGGTCTTGGACCTGACCGACGCAAGGCAACTTCATAACACTGGCATCGAAGCCTTCGTGCAGGCTGTGGATGGACAACCTTCCATGGAGTACCTGGCTGATGGGTTGAAGACCATGAAACGGGTTACCAAGCTCCGTCGCCTATCATTGTCTGGGTGCCACCTCCTGACGGATGGTGCTTGTGCACATCTGGCTGGCGCAATCCCTGCGATGGAGATATATGAAATGGCGGGTATTGGAGAAGAACTGAAGGATGAGGGGCTGATCAAGATGCTTGAGATGATGCCATTGATCAGGAAGCTGGATCTGGAGGATGCTTGCGACGTCACAGATGGAGTGTTGGTCGCACTTACGCCCGTAGCCGAGGACCCTGTTCTCCTGGATGTTGAGGATGATAGCAACAGCTCAGGAACGCGGATTCGTGTTGCACCAGAGGAACCTGGCTATCGCTTAGAACATCTTATCCTCTCTTACGCTTCTCACATCACCGACAATTCGTTGATTGACCTCATTCGACACTGTCCGCGTCTAAAGGCCTTGGAACTCGACAACACGAGGATCGGTTCCAATGTCGTCAGGACGTTCGTCGAGGCCACACGTAAACGGAAGATTAGGAACGCTTTGATCGTCGCTGTTGATTGCCGGTTGGTTGGAGAAGCCGTAGTGAGAGAATTGAGCAGCGAAATTAGACCGAGGATGGGCTGGCGGTCATGGGATGCGAGGAAACTCAAGTTCTTCGATGTGAGGGACTTCGAGACCCGCTCGGCCCCCTTAGGGAATTCTGAACGCTCGGTGACAGAACGGGAGAAAGATAAGGAGAAGGAAGCTATTGTGAAAGTCGCCCTGGGTCAGGACGAGCTGGATGAGGATAGGGTGGCGCTGAAGACGTTCTATTCGTGGCAGAATGTCGACACCGTCTGGGCTGCCCGGGAGAAACGTAACCGGAAGAGGAAAGTCAATGCTAGCAACGACTCTGAGCTGACAGAGTCGGAGGCCGACGTTGGGAGAGCATCCTCGTCGAGACGCGGTGGAAGTGGGAGAGGTGGCATGAGGTGGTGGTCCCCTGGTGGGAGAAGGTCCCAGTCGGGAAGTGGTACGAATTCACCCAATCACCTCGAGATGAATGGAAACGATGGGTGTGTCATAATGTAAGATTATCTTCTTTTTCTTCTTTTTGAACTCGTCGTCTTGTTTTTTGTGTTGTTATTTCTTGCTTGCTTGTTGTATGTATGTAACCCTTGTGTCCCTTGTACATTTCTGTATCATGTATCGTCAACCTACTTACAATCTCCCCTCTCCCCTGCTCACGACCGCTTGTCTACAAAGACTATGATTTATATCTGTACACTTTTCCTCTGTATATCTACCACCTAATCTCTGTGGCCTTGTACATACGTTTTGTAGAATATGTAACAGCAAAGTCGCCTTCGACAAAAATCCACGTCTGGTTGGTACATGAGGTCCAGAAAGAAGTTTCCTCCGTCCTGTAGCTTGGGACTCGAATGTAGCTTGTAAAATCCCAGAAAAATATTTCGCTCCGAGACGGACTCACAGTATTAGCAGCAACTTGTTTCGGTCAAGTGACCTCAGGGTTCCACACATGGAAGTATGGGCCCTGCGCGCTACCACTGCGCCATGCTGCTAGGATGTAAGGCCAAACAAGAGGAATACCTGGGAAGTGGAATAATCAATAGTTTAGACTCTCACATGTCCCAGGCGGACGAGTGAGTAGTCCCGGAGCACACTGTGCTCGTGGAGTGCCACTGGGCCGATAGTGACCCAGGGGTGGCTGGAGTCACCGCCAGCTGTGCCTTGATTACTACTACTAGGCTCCCGGTGATTCCAGACATTCGTTCGACCTGTCCCGGACTTGACCGCGTGGTTCAGAGTCATCAAACGTTGTAGTCTATTCATTCTAGTTGGTGACGAACACCCGTCCAAGCGCTCCAAGTCTTTCGGGAGGTAGCAATTCAGAAACTCGAATGAGACGGCCCGACACTCGGCCCTCTTGTTGTTAGAATTTAGCACAGACGTATTGCGACCAGGGTGATAGAAGGTATGTATGCTGTAGAGTACGAGAGAGGAAGACATAGAAGACGCCAACGCAGTGTTTCGGTTCCACCATTGAGTATGCTCGAAGAACAATGAATGTATGTAGTGGTCCAAAGTCGGAAATTGGGCGTCTCCCAATAGGTGGAGGTCTTCGAGGTGAATAGGTCGTATCTTGAGTCGTAGAGTGTGTTAGGCGGTAACGGGGTTTGGTTGACGAAGAGCCGCTTATATACTATGACTGGGAGTCCCGAATACCTGTGCTTGATGCCTCTGTCCCCAGAAGGTTCTCGAGGATGTGGCTGAAAGCTTGAAGGGTCGCCCCCGGAAATTAAACGTCGCTGTCAGCGAACTGAGGTTTTCCGTTCTGACCGTCGTGTCGTTCTGAGCAATAGATATATCATTCTGCAGGGTGGCTAATGAGTACTCACACGGTACACCTTGTCCCGGTGCCACCGTGCGATACAGCACTGAGACGGGGCTAAGTCGTCCAGTTCGGGTCTTTGTCGGTTGCTCACGATTTCAAGCACCGTATAACCGCCCCCAACATCGGAAGATTAAGGATTGCTGACTTTGTCGACGTCTGTCCGCATAACCTGACAATAATAGTTGTGGGTTGATGTGGGCGATGCAGTGATGAGTAAGGCGCCACATTCTAAGCAAGTATGTATGACTGGTCCCCACTGCCGGAGCGGCCGCTCGCTGCTACTGTAGGAGACGCAGGTCAGATGCAGGTAGTCAGGACAGTCATCCGGTCCATAACATGTCCATGTCGGCATCCCGCATCCTATGTTCCCGACGCAGCGCGGGATACATTATGAATAACCGGATATGTCGCGTAACGGTATTCATGGACATTGAGATCAAGGGTTGGAATACCTCCACAAATCCAGGACTGGACCTAGCGAGACTCATGGGCTCAGGTTATTGCGCCAGTGAGGAGATGAAGGGACCGTGAACCAACTCCGCAATGACGGATGTCGGTGCGGACATTCGGTTTCTTGATTTTCATCACCATCACTGAGTTCCTGTCGCAAGAATGTGGGGTCTTGGAGCCATCCGGATATCTTTGGAGCCTGTTCGTCCCGGAAGAGAACAAGGGAGGTTCTGAGGGAAGAGAGGATAAACCGGGCGCGAAGACAGGCTAAGGAGAGTTGAATGAAGACCGTTCGTGGGGAAGATGGAGTCACTGTGAGAGTGTGCCTCGGAGACTCGGACTCGGGCTCGGATGAATGTTACCATTTCCGAGCCCGAGGGCCGAGGAATGTTCGGTTTTCGCCGAGTAACCCCGGCCCGACGTCAACCAGTGTTACGCGTTTTGAATCTGAACGTCCTTCATGGTGAGTTGTTTCGACCGTGTGGTAGACGAAATCCTCATTTGTCGTCCCGCTTTTTAGTCGTCAGAGTTGAGATACACTGCAAACACTCAGCTTGAGCATCGTGCGTCGATTTTTACAGCACTTTCCCAGGTGACATTAGTAATTGAAGCTGTTCTATAGTCCATGCCAGGTATACGGGAACAGGTCAGTGGTGCTCTCGCTGCTATGGTGGTCTAGAGACTCACAGCTCTCCTTGAATGGTAACTGTAGGACATGCTGATTTGACAAAATAGTGGGTGGCTCCCGCGGGTTGCTGTTGGAGTAGGATTGCCATACTGACGCTACTATTGTGGCTCTACAGCGACTGGCTCACTCATCAGCACCGTGATACCCTGTCGTCAATCGTGGGGCATTCTTCACTGCTTTCGTACCTGGCCATTGCGGACGGGGAATCTATCGGACGTGTCAAGTTTGAAATGACAGAGGTCAGTATGAACAATTGAACCTCAGGGGAAGTACTGACGATCCAATTTGCTTTTTTTCTTCTGCTGGAACTTTCATCCCCTGATGTTTGACTCCTGCCAGCGGATGTTGCAGCCGTGTGGACCACCGCCTCAGAAAGAGGATGATTGATGGAATGGCGTGGAACTGGAAATGGGTTGATTGTTATACTGTTACTATTACAGTAATCAATATAATTTCTATATGGACTTTCAAGTTCATAAACGGGCGGCATTGATCAATCGTACCCTTTGCACCTTTCTCACCTCATTACCATATTGTCCCGTCGAGCTCATTGTCCTCCAAGAATGGCCAGCATAATGGTCCAGGACAATGCCACTGTGGACGATGCCACATGCAACGGCTACAATCCTTATGACCATTACTCGGCGCCTTTATTACCCACTCCCCCAAATTCTGCAGACCCTTATTCCCTAATTTTCCTGCACTCCCCACCGCCCACGTCGACGGCAAACAAGAGAAAATCTCATTATCAGACGTTCTCGCAGTCACAACTTCTTACACCCCCAGACTCGGCAGGATTGCTTCCGGAGCACAGCCAGGACCACTCGCGGCCTGGGAAACTTCACCGCCGGCGTTCGTTCCTACCTCTACCCAAATCCCACTCATTATCCAGGCCCGTTTCGATGGGCTTCATTACATCGAAAAAAGACAAAGAAAAAGTGAAGGAGGAGAAGAAGGAGAAGAGCAGTAAAAGTAAAGAGAAAGGCAAGGAGCGGGAGAAGAAAGAGAAGAAGAAGTCCGAGGATGTCCTCCATGTCGACGAGCACGCAGACAGCACGATCTCAAGGTCAAAATTCTCGTGTCCCAAGTCGTCGTCATCGTCGGCAGTATCGACAATCAAGCTACCAAAGGACAAGTCGTTGAAGAAGAAGCGGTCTGTAGCTCGATTGCTCATGCTTGCGGCCACAGATCCGCCACCCACCGTTATCCTCCCTCCGTCACCCAACCATCGTTTACACATTTTCCCAGTCTCAACGACCGAGGCTGTCTCTTTACCGTACGAGGAGAAACCAGGGCCGTTGGTTGTCCCTGTGGTGCTCAATGACGAAGAGAGTGGAGAAGAGGAAGGGCGCTACACGTACGCGGTCGAGCACAGAGACTCAATGTTCTCCACCAAGTTCAGGATGAAGAACCGGTGGTCGCTACAGCACGGTATGAGAATGCACCCTCACGGCAACGATGCAGTCTATATGCAGTCTTACGAACATATGTCGATGGAGAAGTAAGTCCCGTTCTACCCGTCCTCGACAGAATCTGTTTGCCTGCCCTCGGTTGCTGACAACGAGTTCCACACAGCGATCGTCATTTCAATACATTGCTACGAAGACTCAACTCGAACGGTACTCCCAGCTTTCACGACTATGCGCGGCTTGGAGAGTCACCTCCGAGCTGTGTTCTCGATATGGCCTGCGGACAAGGTTTCTGGCTTCTTCAAGCCGCAACACAATGGCCTAATTCGAGAATTGTCGGACTTGATCTTATGGACGTCAGACTGCCTCAGGTAAAAGCGAGGGAAAACATAGAGTTCATTGGCGGCAACTTGTACGTGTTATTCGTGCCTATTCTCGCTCATCAATCCAAAATTGGTTACTCACATACACGTCCGTATTAGCTTGCATTACACCCTCCCGTTCCCATCAAACTCCTTCGACTATGTCCGCATTGCCAACGCTTCCCTCGCAATTCCCTTTGACAAGTGGAAATTTGTACTGAAAGAGGTTGAACGAGTTCTGACCCGAGGAGGGAGATTGGAAGTCATAGACGACCAGATCATCTACCCGTATGCGTCTCATGAGCAAGGTCGCCCTTCCTCGTTGCTACCCGCCGCCGGAAGCGCATTCGAACTCGACGACGACGACAATCTCGAGGCTGAAACAGTCTATCATCAAAGTACACCCGGGGATGCGGATGTTTCTGATCGCAACCACGAGAACCGAAAACGCGCCTCTTCATTAGTACATGGTCCACGACCGAGTATTCGGCCTATGACCATGTCCGCTGGCTCTTGGAAGAGGATGTTAGGTTACGATGGCAACTCTGGAACTCTGGTGACTCCCCCCCTGTCTGACGAAGATGAAGAGGCAGAGGTCGAACTGCAGCCTTCTTCCCCGGACGACTCGTCTTCGTCAGATGAGGAAGATTACGGCCAAGAGATCGAAGTCAAACTTCCGTTTGAGGGAGCGCTGGTCCCGAGTCCAAATGTTCTTGGTCCGCGCCCCAACGCTCGGCCGATGAGCATGGATGGGACAAAGTGGAAGCACAGATTGAGTTTCTCTCTTTGGAAAGGCGAAAATTCCTCGTCGTCCGAGGGGACCTCCTCTAGCGATGACTTGACAACCGCAATCAATGCCCACAATCGCATCTCCACCAGTTCGACAACCAGCTCGTCCGGCTCTTCCTGTTCAACCTTTTCGTCTGCGCACACCGCATCAACCTCGGCGTCGTCGGTCGAAGACGACGCCAAAGTGTCAACTAGACTACCAGTCCCAATCCGACCATTGCCTTTAACACCTCCTTCGTCTGAGGAGGAGACGGTATCTTCTAGTCCCCCCGCCGTCATCATAGACGACTGCGACTTCGTTTCCTCGCCGGAGAAAGATGGATCTGACGATGACCTCTTTCCTGCCCCATACGATAACAAACGCTCCTCCCACACCCATGACCGCCGGCACCATCAAACCCCCCTTTGAACGGGACCCTCTCGACGAAGCAGCCGACTGGCACGCGCACGAGCGACATTCTCAGGAGCTCGAATCCGTATTTACCGACATGCTCCGAAACAGGTATGGTGTGGACCCTGAGCCAGGCGTGTTTCTGGCTAGTGCGATGGAGAAAGTGTTTGGTGTGGGCAAGGCGGGGAGGGTGTCTTCTATGCATTTGATGGTCGCACCGGAGGAGTTTGGAGAGTACGTTGATGGTACCGATGGGGATATGAGCCCAAACTCCAAGAAGGAGAAGGAGAGGAAGAAGGGCAGTGTTCGATGGAGTGATGAGCAGCTCAAGGATGATGAGAAGCAGCAGAGGATGAGGGCACTCACGGAGTCTTCTATCTCGAGGAATAGCACTGATTCGACTGGTTCGCTGAATCTTCCACCTGGGATATCGGCCAAGGCTGCGTTGAAGTTGGGTATTACCTACAGTGCGTTGGCCGATGCGACCGCCGAGTCAGCTAGGTCGAGGAATTCTGTCATATCCATGGCATCGACGTCGTCTGGTGGAGAGAAGAAAACGAAGCAGTCTCCTGGCTTGTTATTGTGGCCTTCGACGTTGATCCCCATGTCCCCTGCAGAACTCGAGATGCATGCTTGCAAGAACATGCACGATCTTCTTGGGTGCAAACCTGCATTGGCAGAGTGGGTCAGTGGATACGTTGATGAGAACGGCGAGCGAGTGGTCAGTGACGAGGAGTTCGAAGAGACGATGTGGGAATATGAATGGTACGTGTTTGGAGCATGTGCGTTGCAACGTGTTGTATGCTCACCTTTCATTTCATCTCTTCTAGTTTCCGCCGAAAACGTCTTAACTGGCCTGAAAACCTTCCTGAGACCGATATGGATGCAAAGACCGCCTCCTCGCCGTTGTTTACTCCCACACGAAACATCGAGATCCCGACTTCCCCTCGAACCACACAATCGCCTTCACATTCGAAAACGATGTCACAAGGAAGTGTGGGGACACCCTTCCCATCTGCCTCTCAGGAGCTTGCAGGTGGGGTGTTTGCGAAGGAAGATTTGACGCATGTGAGGACGATTAGGGTTTATGAGGCGGTCAAGTCTTGGAGACCCCGACCCTTATCACAGAACTCTGAAGACAATAACAAGACCCCCACCTCGGCTTCGCCAGTCTAAATCGGCGCGGCGTCTGCCTCCACTTCCCTGTTTACCCCTCCCCGTCGTCCACCACGCCTTGACGCGCTCCAATGTCAAGTCTTGTCTCATGTATCGCATTCCTTCTGTCCTGCATCCAGCATCGACGCTATCATTATTCGACACTCCTCAGGTCCTCGATAACTTATCCACTACACCGCCTCACCGCCCAGCAAGTAAACAAATGTATTTCTAGGTCTTTTTTCTCGCCTTATGACTTCCACGACACCGCGACGATACATCTCAAATGACCCTTTCGTACCCCGATTCATAGACCATCATGGGGTTGACACGTTCCCTATTCCTTTTTCCCTGTCTCTCTTCGCAACAACACTCATTCAATCTCATGTCCCTTTTTTGGTTACATTCCACATTCCTTATCTCGCCTGTCCTCGACGCAATTTTGCGTCAACCACATTCATTTCTCAGCCATTTTCAAATTGTTTTCCTCGTTTTCATGGGTCATTTCATTATCGTCAGTTGTTTTCGTCACCGCCCTGTCTGTGTGTTGTACCTTTCTGTTGGGTCTGTTGTTGTATCCTTCCCCTCGGCACTCTTCCACTTGTCTAAGTACAATCGTCTTAATTGTTCTTGGTTGGTTGGCTTTCTCCTGTATATATGGGCTGTCGTTCTCTTAACTGCCTTGCTTGTTGTAGAGTAGTTATAGTACAGTAATACACCGCCAATAAATGTCTTCTACAAATTCCAATCCGTGTGAAGTCCTATGCTCTGACCGCGACCTTCTATCGTACACCAGTACGTACTTCCGCTCGTCATGTAGTCAGGAATCTTCCGGATTACCATCACTGTAGATGACGATTGGTATAACTGAACACCTAGTGAGATCGCGAGGCGATAGATTCATACCGAGCACATACCACTGGACAGGTGGCACGCTCACTAAGTCCCTTTCCCTCCCAAACTTCTGAAGAACTCCGAATACGCGTGTTCAACGTCAAACGACAGCTGTGCATTGACATCAAATCAAGCCTTGGGTCCAAGCTGGTAAAGGCGCTGCAATACTCACCTGCCTCGACTGCTCCTCCGTAATCATCTCAGATGCTGACATCCCGTTGAGAGTGATGAGCCATCCAACCAACCGACTTCTTGCCTCGTCTTGTGCCCCGCCGCTTCCCTTAAATCTGGCGTACCCTGTAACCACGTTCTGAAGTAATGGGTGCAGCTGATCTTTCGCTCGAAGGTTGAGTTTGAGTCCATCCATAAACGTTATGAAGCTCTGAGGTGGGGTCGTTAAGGAGGAGCGAGGCGCAAGTCGGACAAAGGACGTACTTCTGTGGTTTCAGCAACCCATTTGGCGGTCTCTGATCCCGATCCGCCTGTATCTCCTCCTGGATGTTCAACCGTTGCGGGTACCCCGACCTTCACCCGTTCTAGTGCGGCAGAATAGTCCATCTAGATAGGCTTGAGCACTCGAGATCGATATGATTACAGAAAAGAACGCACTCGATATTTCTTCATAAATTCCTCAACGCTAGAAACTTCATCTCGAACGACTTCTGCTTCATGATCGTGTTATATTGTGACAGCAGTCTTGTGCATGCTGGCGTATATCTCTCCAAGGGAGCCTCTCAGCCTCGCTCTGTCTATCGAATGAGTTGAATATGTATTACTCACTCAGCAGCAGTGATCGCGTCCCTGAGATATGCAGCTTCCAGATAGTGTATAGAAGTCAGAATCCCGAATAGTGTAGCCAAAGTTTCGTATTTCTCTCGTTCTGCCTTGAGAGTATAGAGCCGGACTTCTTCGTCAAGAGAAAAAGGCATATTTGTTGTGGGTCCGGTCGATGATGGTGGTTGAGATACAAACTGTCGCGTGCAGCTTGGACTGTGACCACCATGCTGAAAGCTCAATCCCAGTCCCCGTTACCGGTCCTTCTCCCTTCTTCATCCCATGCACCCTCGGCCTCTAGTACTCAACGACAATGGGTACCCAAGAAACACTTGAACCCCCGGAACCTCCGCCCTCTGACATTCCCGACCCAAATCCTGCTCAAATGCTCGACGGGAAGGCTATAAAGAAGACTCGACCCCGCAGAACTGTTGACTACAATGGAGGAATGGGAAGATGGATATTGTTAAAGAAAATGAGGCCAAGTCCAGGCTATGTTCCGTATATGAGACCGTGTCCGCCTGCAATCATCGACGTGAGTATGTCTCTCGAGGAGTTCGTTGCTTTGGAGGTCTATTCTAACTTGATGGGACCGAACTTGCGCGTTTTCGAATAGCTATTGCCACCAAAAGCCTACCCAGACAATCCATCTACCTCCTTATGCACCAAATTCGTCCATACCTCGACCAACAAAATCCGTTGTCCCGTCAACATCGTCACGGTATGACCTTGCCATGAAGTTACTCCGCTCTACTCATTGAAGTTTGTAGTGGACCCCCGAAGCTCGACGTATCCTCACTGGTTCAACGTCAGGCGAATTCACCCTCTGGAACGGCCTAACGTTCAACTTTGAGACTATTCTTCAAGCTCATGACACGGCTATTTGCACGTTCCAGTTCACCCACTCCGGTGCCTACCTTGCCTCGGCAGACAAGACCGGGATCATCAAGTACTTTGAACCTAACATGAATAATTTGACGGCCTGGCAAGGCTCAAGTTCGAGGGAAGCCATTCGTGGAATTAGCTTCAGTCCTGATGACAGGCGATTTGCGACGGCGAGTGATGATAGGACAGTGAGAATATGGGCGTTTGAGGAGAGCAGGGTTGAGAGCGTGTTAGACGGTATAAAATAAATATCTCTCCTTCTCGAAACGTCTTAACTTCTTTCCTGTAGGACACGGATGGGACGTCAAGTGTGTTCAATGGCATCCGAGTAAAGGGCTCATTGTCTCAGGAAGTAAAGATAACCAAATCAAGTTCTGGGACCCTCGCTCGGGCACTATTCTGTCGACTCTGTGCGTCAATATCTCTGTGGCCTAGGCCAGTTCTAACACGTCTCTTCGCGTCGCGTCGTAGTCACCAACATAAAAACACAATACAGGCTCTCGCCTGGTCTCCAAATGGCAACTTTGTAGCCAGCGCTTCGCGAGACCAGACAGTACGAGTGTTTGATATTCGTGCGATGAAGGAGTTTAGAGTTCTTAAAGGACATAAAAAGGAAGTCTGTTGTAAGTTATCAACGGCCTTAAATTCTTTTTCTTTTTCATCCATATTCCTTCAGCCGTGACCTGGCACCCTTTTCACCAAATCCTGGTTTCGGGCGGTTCCGAAGGCGCCATCATACATTGGGATCTATCCGCGGACGACTCAGCCCAACCTCTACCTCTCCCAGAAGACGCCCAACCGATGGATCCAAACAACCCATCGAACACAATGTCTAGCCTATCCCTTCTAGCCGCCCCAACCCCTGTATCCGCCCCGACCTCGACCCTCTCTCAAGCTCACGACTCGAACGTGTGGTCCCTCCAATATCATCCCCTGGGACACTTACTCGTATCCGCCTCAAACGATCATACGACTCGCTTTTGGTCAAGAGAAAGACCAGGAGAGGGCGGTGGCGGAGGTGTCGGAGCAGGTGGGGAGAAACCTGCCGACGGGGAGTGGGCCGGAGAAGACGAGGATGAGATGATGGTACCTGGTTTTGGAGGAGCTGGTGGATGGAAGGAAGAGGATGTACCTGCGGCGGGGGCGTTTGGTGGTCCGAATGATTCGTATAGCGTCCCGGGTGAGTATGGAAGATCAGCCGGTGGGGGAAGCGGGGCTCCGCAGTCTGATTTGGGATATCGAGGTGGGGGTGGTGGAGGATCGGGAGGCGATGATTTCTCGATACCTGGATTTGGCGACCCGGTAGGAGGGGCACCTTCTGGTAATGACGTTGGTCGAGGAGGATTTTCGGGTCGCGACGAGTCTGAAGAGTTCGGGCGAAGCGGTGGGGGTGGTTTCGGAGGTGATAGATATCGCGATTCAGGCCACCATAATAGGGACTCAGGATACAGCGACAGGGGACATGGCGACAGAGGCGGAGGGTACGGGGGTGGCGGAGGTGGTGGGGGCGGTGGTCGCTCAGGTCGATGGGGAGGTCGGAGAGGAAACCGTTACTAACTTGACGTGTCAGTATTGCAGATTTATTGATTCTCATTGTTGTATCCCACATCCTTCTGAACAAGTAACCAGGCAGTGGTTAGCTGTGTGCGGGTACAAAGCAAAGCAATTCGACGATAATTACAGCGATGATAATATATGATATCCGTCCGTTGCTCCATGTAGACCGTCAAAAAAATGGAAGCGTTTCTACGCCGCCTCTTCCCTCCATCAGAGTCTGGTATGGTCGACCAGCCATAGGAAGTCCCACACGAGTCAGTAGTCCTGCTCTGTCCCTGACATGCTCGCTCGCGTCGTCGAAGTTGAACGCCGTATCCTTTGCACTCCCCATGTCCAGAATGAAAAGCAACTCGAGATGCCCGTCCTCGAAGGTGACCATACGGGTGGTTATCCCGGCCCTTCTCAGCTCCGGGCTGACCATCCTCATCCACTGCGACGTAATAAACCAACCGAATCCCCCATACCACACATCGTCCAGGGTCTCCAGTCTCCCTTGGCTGAATTGCTCACGAATGGGACGTGACCGAAGGAATCGAAGTAGCTCGGACGATGTGAAGCTCCAGCCACCCATGCATGGATAAGGAAACTCTGGAGTTGCGACTACTACTCAAGCGCGCAAGATCAGATAGGAATCTGAGACTGAAGTAGTAACTCCTACTCACCAGACATGGGGGTCCCGTTCCAAGTAGACGCCTACTCCAGAGTGTCTGCAAAGCGTAGCAATCCGTCCTCGGAGTCGCCAGTGATACAATGAACCAGGGGGAAAAACGAGTACTAAGGGAAAAAACAGCTGGCGAAGTTACGTATGATTCAGACAGCGTGCTGAGAGTTATCTCACGCAAAATGAATTCAAGAACGAGTATATGAATTCGTAGCGAGACCCGAGAGGATCCACGCGTGAGGGGCGAAGTTATTGGGCGGCTGTTGCGGGAGAACGAAGATCCTGTTACTGGAAACGGATGGTCATTCAGTGTCATTCGAGGAACTAAGAAATCATTGATTGCTGCTTATGACAATGACAATTTCTCAGCGTCCAGGCACGTTCGAGAATGGCTTATCCGTACCAAAAGTCAATGCTGTTGAGGGCTCAGGCGCTCAAGGACCCTAACCGGGTGTGACGGAAAATCCAGATCTAGACACGAAAATTCTTCGGCAAGA
This sequence comes from Marasmius tenuissimus, assembly GCA_029532415.1. Classification (NCBI taxonomy): domain Eukaryota; kingdom Fungi; phylum Basidiomycota; class Agaricomycetes; order Agaricales; family Marasmiaceae; genus Marasmius; species Marasmius tenuissimus. The sequence continues at coordinate 2,171,815 of JAQOTA010000052.1, forward strand.
TTTCATTCTCCGTGCAGGGCCCAGAACAGATCATTGAGTGTAAGGGTCAGATGCCCATCTCGTCAAAAGTGGGCCGAAAATGAAGATGAGCTCGAGTGAAAGTTCGATGAAGGTTTAGCGCCAGTGCCACTGGGGTGTTCTCACGACTCTGCCTCTGAGGACTATCCACTGGCCAGGTGCTGCAAATCGGACATAGACGACGAGAATTGAGTCCAACGAGTCCTCCAACAAGTTGGTTCCACGGTCGGTCGCCACGCCTGTGACCATACCGCTGTGGAGAGGCTCTGAAGCCACGCTCTGAACGCGTGGTTGTTTCACCGATGACTGTCATATTGAAAGGGTGGATTAAGTTAGAAGACGAATGTGGATGGACCTCTCGGGAATGACCGTTGGTAGGCCTATTCATGCCTATTCCCTGGCTGGCATATGATCACTGGGGCCCAGGGTGAGAGCCTGCAGAACGCAATGAAGTTTGAAGTGTAAAGATAGGATGAATCCGTGGTGAACACTATCTATCTAACAATCCCATCCGAAAACGAAGTCCTTGGCGTTCTCAGGGATGGAGGTCCCAGGTCCGCAGATACTAGCGTTAAACCGCTCGGTTAGCAATTGGTCGACGACATTACGAGACGCGACCGTCTCGGTCTCCATGGTTGAGATAAATCTGCGAATTAGCAAAGATAAGATATGTAGCAGCACACACGGCAATGCACGGATACTCACGGTTCAAACGCATTGACATAGTAGAATCCGGAACCTAGTTTGAGCGGGGGAAAGGTTGTGGTTGGGAAGAGTCTAGGGTAAGCGTCCCACTAGCCGACATGGATGTTAAAATGACATCAAAGAAAACACAGCACGGAGCGCACCTCTTTGCGATATACCCATCCGACCTGCCCGCTGAACGTCTCGTTCAACCACTCGTCCGAGATCTCCTCTTCAGAGAAGATCTTGACGACCCATTCGCTATCACCGATCTTCCTTTGATAATCCAGAGAGTTAAATTCGGGCGCCTTTCCACCGTCCCGGGCGCCCTCATAGGTTGTCAGCAGCGTGGTTAGAGCACGGGAATTGGGAGGAAGGGAGACGTATTCAGGATTTATAGACGGAGAAGTAGTTGAGAAGAGTGTGACGTGAAGATGGACGTAGGGCTGTTGTGGAACTTGAGAAACGACAGAAGGAGGCAGGTCTATGCCTGTCTGATGAAGAGGGGCAGCGAGAACGACGCCTTTGTAGAGCTTAGACCCCTCGGCACTACGAACGATCCAGGAGCTTTCGTCTTCGGAGGTAATGGCGGTGACCTGTACGAGTCAGAACCTATCGACCTTCGACGATAGAATATGGGAAGAACCTTTGTGTTTAGGTATACCGTTGCTTCAGAGTAATTCAGAAAGTTCTCAAAAATTTGATAATTTCCTCCTGTTACTTGAGATGCGCCGTCAGCAGAGAGAGAGACTGCTCCCCCCATGGCATGGATCTTGTCCGCGTTCTGCATCCAGAGATAAACGTTCAATACATTTGGACCTCAAGTCATTCTCTGTGGGACTGACCTGTCCGTAATTGATCCTCAATGCACCTTCTACGATCTCATTGACGAATTCAGCAGAGACACCGTTGGATTGAAAATAGTTGGCTGTTGAGTTTCCTGTTAGATCTAAAAGACCGAGCGTGCCAACCAGACTGGCTATATTCTCCCATCTGAGCGTATCAGAAGAGTTATAAAGCCCGAGGAAGTGTTGATTCATGTACGTCACGCTGCATAAAGAGTCAGTTAGCAAAAGTGCTTGAACAACCACTTTGAACACTGACATTGCATCTGTGTTTTGTAGTGCATCTGCACCATATCGCATGAGTAGCTCTGTCCCATTTGAGTCACTACCGATCTGAACAACCACAATCGTGAGCAGCGTAATCGATATTCATGACAGTTAGAACTGACGGTCAGAAGGAGTTTCTCGCCGTCCCAATATCCAGTATCCCCGCCATCGTCTTCCTCAAAGGAATTCAGAGTCAAGTTGAATTCCTGGGTTGCTCTCCAGAGGTTCTTGTTTGACCTCACGAAGATTGAGGCTCCCGTCTCCACAGGCAGCAGGTCAGGATCGTCATTTGGATGGACAGGAATGCTCCCTTAACAGGAAAGTAAAAACGCGAATACCAAACATGCAATTTGAACGAGATGGACTCACTTCCCCCAACATATGAGTTTTGCTCATAAACGTCAATCTCCACATCCACCCCAAATCGCTCCTTCGCCTTGGCTATCCAGAAAGCCGCAGAACTCCCGCCAGCACCGGCACCGACTATCGCAATTCGGGGTGTGCTATCGTTCTCGCCGTGAGTGACATCGTCCGACCTTTGGAGGGTGAAACCTGCGCTTGCGAGTGTCGCAGACAAGAGCAGCGTACTAGGGCGCATTGTGGTGAGTGAAAAGAAAGAATCTGAATGCGACGGTCTTACCCAGTTGATCTCTCCCTCTATTTATACAGAAAGGACTATAGAAAGACAAGGCCAGGGGTAATGACAGACATCCGAGTTGCCTTTGAATAGGTGAGTGAACATGTCAAAGCCGTACTTATTACTGCACTGCCGTCGAGAACAATTAAACGCCCACCCTACCCCCACTGGGGTGGTTTCAATCTATGTATGTACCTAGACTACTGGCTCGACTCTTGACGCAATCAGTCGCAGCACGGACTAGTGAATGACAACCAATCCTTTGCAGGCTTGTCCTCGATACTGTGCTTCTGGTCGCGGAGTCGAATCGATTGCAGGGATGTTAAGACTTGAGAGGCATAGGGTATGATATATATCAGGACAACCTGGGGTTGTTCGATTGATTGCGCAAGGCGAAAGTGACGGAGGACGACGGTCTATACCACAGAGAATCAATCGCAGGGATGTCGAAACTTGAGAGGCGTAAGGGTACGGTAGACGCGGTAGACATCAGACACCATGCGGTTGATTGAATGTTTCCTCAAGGCCAATATGACGGTCTACAGCACTAAATACAAGCACGATCGCGAGTCCGAGTTAGCATCCCTAAATCAAAACATAATCTGGAGAGAAGCTGGTTAGAAATCGAAAGATTAGGCACAAAGTTGAGCGTACGAACTAGATAGTTTTAATGCAAGCACCCCCAGCAAAAGGCTTAGCAGTCCCATCCGTATACAAAGTCATCTTTGGCCTTCTTCTTATCATCACCTCCAGGAGCAGAGAGCCTGGGTCCACAAATACTGGACTTGAATAGCTCATTCAGCAACAAGTCAACGATATTGCGCGACGCGATCGTCTCGGTTTCCATAGTCGAAATGAACCTGCAAAGTTGCACAGTGAGAAATACCGTAGCACCCCAGAGAGTAAATAGTCAAACACTCACGGTTCAAACGCGTTGACATAGTAGAAAGCATTGTCTAGCTTTACGGGAGGGAAACTGGTGGTTGGAGGCAGTTGGGGGTAAGCGTCCCACTAGTAAATGCATTAAAATAGTGTCGAAACACGAGGGAGATCAGAACACACCTCCTTGCGATATACCCATCCAACCTGGTCATTGAAGGTCTTGTTCAACCATTGATCGGAGATTCTCTCTTCAGAGAATATCTTGACACTCCATTCATTGTCACTGAGCTTCCCGTGGTACGATAAAGAATTGAACTCGGGCACTTTTCCTCCCTCACGGGCGCCTTGATACGTTGTCAATAGTGTCGCTGGAACCTTGGTCCCGGGGGGTAGGGAGAGGTATTCAGGGTTCACAGTAGGAGAAGTGGTTGAGAGGAGGGTGACATGCAGATGAACGTAGGGTTGCTCTGGAACTTGTGAAACAATTGACGAGGGGAGCTCTATGCCCGTTTGGTGAAGGGGCGCGGCGAAAATGACACCTTTGTATTGCTTAGATCCCTTGTCGCTATCAACAACCCACGAAGAAGATTTGGGCACGATGCTGGTGACCTGAAGACAAAAATCAGTCAAGGCTATCACCTACATAGCTCTTGTCTTACGCACCGTAGTATCGAGATAAACTTTTGCATGCGAGTAGTTCAAAAACTTCTCGAAGATCTGGAAGTTGCCACCTTTGACTTGTGCTGCTCCATCCGGAGCCAGGGAAACGGCGCCTTCCAATCCGTGAATCTTGTCAACGTTCTGCAAAGGCGAGAAATCAACTCGACTTCAAGCTCGTACAACACGCGCCAGTCACCGACCTGACCATAGTTGACACGCGTCGCAGCCTCTATCACCTCGTTCACGAACTGAGCAGAGACCCCATTGGATTGGAAGTAGTCTGCTGCCGTGCTTCCGGTCATATCCAAGAAGCCAAGGGTCTTTGCCAAGCTTGCTATGTCGTCCCATTTCGGCGTGTCAGAGGAGTACAGGGAAAGGTAGTCGTTGATCATGGTCTTTACGCTGTAGGAACATTAGGCAAAGGGATTGAGGAGGGGGTCGTTTGCACACTGACAGTGCTTGCGTGCGCCTGGGTGCATTGACGCCGTATCTCCATAGCATTTTCAGTGTGTCCCACCAGCTACTTCCGACCTGTCGTTTCAACGCGTATGAGGTGAGAAAGCCTGGAACTTCGGGTTGAGACTGACCGTCAGATATAGCTTTTCACCGTCCCAGAAACCGGTCTCTCCGTCCTCATCCTTGAAGTTGTTCAGAGTCAAGTTGAATTCCTGAGCAGCTCTCCAGAGATTCTTGTTCGCTCTGACGAAGATTGAGGCACCTAATTCCACAGGGTCTGAATTGGGGTTATCGTATGGTTGAACGGTGATGCTTCCTTCACAGAAAGGAGTAAGAACTGATATAGAATGAGCATCAATATAGACCTACTGCCTCCAATATACGAGTTCTTGTCGTAAACGTCAACTTCAACGTCCAACCCAAACCTTTCTTTAGCTTTGGCAATCCAGAATGCGGCTGAACTTCCGCCAGCACCGGCACCTATGATCGCAATTCTTGGTGTGCTGACGTCCCCACTGCCTGTATCATCGTGCACAGCTTGCGAGCTGAAGAAAGGAACCTTGAAGGGCAGTTGAATGGCATAACTGGCCGGTGCCAGCGACGCTGACAGTGACAAGAAAAGCACGCTCGTGCGCATCGTCAAGGGAGAAGGTTTGGCTTACGTAAAGACATATCTCACTTTCACCTTGACCTCGATGAGCGCGCCTGCAACGGAAACGCGCAAAGCAAAATCCCGACTTGCCGTTCTTTCTTCCTCAATAGACGAATTGGAGGAGTACCTTCAGCCGCTTCTATCGCAAACTCTCCCAGAGACGCTACTTGGACTTGAACCCCTGCAGCAAGCAAAACTTTTGACCGATATCCCATATGTCGTCTACGATCTGGCCTTCAGTGTGTTATAGATCATCTGTCGTACTGGAAATGACACTCTGATAAGTGTTATATAGTCTATCTCAAATCAAGGGGGGTAGACCCCAAAACTCACCCAGTCATATCGGAATTGGTGGGCCAACGTTTTCACTAGTGTCCATAGTCTAATATCGAAACACAGGAAAGAGTGAAAACATATTTTGATAAAATAAAGAATGCAGAGAATCCTCCGCAACGTAAGAAAACCTTTTTACCCGAGCCTCTCAAACTAGCTTAACACAATTCGTCCTCTAGGCACAACCCAGGTGGATAAAGCAGCTGCAAGTCGATTTATCCAACATGCTATATCGCAGGCGACGTCAAATCTTAACGCGCCTTCGACGAGCACTCCAGGAGCATCGACGTCATCCTCGTCTGCACCAGTGCCAATCAAAGTCACGTCCAAGATGCGTGAACGAGCTGAATACGAACGTCAGTTAAAGGAAGGAAAGGATGAGGAGGAGGAAGAAGACGATCTTCAGGTGTTTGAGGATACGGCTGTGCCGAAGCGTAAAAGACCCGCCGTTGATCACTTTGCTGGTACGTCGTGTTTACCTATTCGATGATCTCTGGTGTCTCAATTTCCTTTGCGCAGGTGTCGGAGAAGAGGAACCAGAAGCCCCTTCGCCTGCCACAGAGGTCATCAAAAAGCAAAAACTGAATCCCAGTGCTTCCAGTACTCCAGTGGTTTCCTCACCTGCACCTTCGGATGGCCCATCAAAGCCTGAGAAAAAGAAAAAGAAGACGAAGCCCAAGAAGAAAAAGAAGGGAGCAGAAGACGGGGAAGACAATTGATGCAAGGTCTCCTGGTGGACCATTCTTCCCCCTCATCTTGGTACGCCCGATTGCAAGAGCCTCTGCCTGTACGTTTCGATATCATGGTCCCTTGAAAGTAGAGGACCTTTCGCCGCTCTAGTTGAATCCCGATATTAGATTTCTGCGAAGATGGAGCAGGCGCGAGCGTCCAGTACTCGGCAAGGCATCAGAGAGGCGGGGGCGTAGGAGGAACGACATGAGATCATCCGGAATCTTGCTGCGGGTTCATATACGTTCATATAGGATACTTGGGTTGGTTGAGTTGGTTAGTTCCAGCGGCAATTTATCTCTGCGTTCGGGGAGTGCCATACGCACGACAATCTCGTTTAGTTGGAGGGAAATTATACCTATGAGAGTCCCTTCCTGCGAACCGTTTTCGTTTGTGGAATTTCAGAAATATGACCAAGTCTCAATTGTTGTATCGCGCTGCTAAGGATGATTCATCGTCAATTCTGCTGGTCATAGGATTATGTAGTACTTGATATTGCGACTTTTCAGGAACTCGCTTTATGGTGGTTAGCTTCGTCCTTCATCGCATGAGGGAAAATAGGCGCTCACAGTGATGCATGCCCACCACGCTCTGTTAGTGACGACGACACCGTTCAAGCGAGATTCTTCAGTCACTGTGATCAGGCCAGAGTTTCGGCGGAATCCCACATTTCTCTAGAGTTAGCTGAGGTCGCCTTGCGTATAGCTCATGGAATGAGCACGGGAACACTTTTGACGGGGTATTCATGTTTTCTGAACGGAGCATCGTGCTTGGTAGGGCGTCATTATTATCGGCAGGTGCGTCTGGCAGATGTTTTACCGCTATTGACCAATTGCACTAAGTAACTACAGATCTCACCAACAACGCTTTCAGCTTTGGGTGAAAAAAAAATCTGAGAAACAAGGATCTCTTGGACTTATTTAGTCAATGGCACGGGCGGCTCCTCTTGCATTCTCAACGAGATATAGAGCCCGTCACTCAACTGCTTCCCAAGTACTGTAATCACAAGGCGACCTCCTCCGATTCCCGCCTCAAACCCGCGGGTTTCTGTATTACCACACTCCGACCACGCTTCCAGCAATCACAGGCGGGCTTCGTTTTTGTTTGGCGGAGGACCTTACGGATGTTCAAGCCTACGAAGAGACACGCGATCTCCTCCTCCCAAACGGCCTGCCATGGCAGATACCCCTTCTATCGATCATACGCGAGGAACAGCTCCTACAAATCCTTCACCAACTGCAAGTCGATGGGCTGGTGTCTCCAGAACTGATAGCCCGATGTCGAAGGGCCCAGGGGGCGTACCAGTACAAATGGATGTCACCGGCTCTCTTCGTGTTTGGGCAACCGTTTAGTATTCGATGCGATTCTTCCCAGCAGTTCAAGCAGCTTTATGACCCAGTCACGGAAGCCTTTGTACGATGGGAGATTCCAGCAGCTGGCTTGGTGGGACCACATATGGTAACGCGGAAGGATTGTGTGGATGCGAAACTCCGTGAGCGTTAGATGCGTATCTCTACAGGAGGCCTGTACTGAAAATCACATTCTGTTCTATTCGCAAGCTGGTTTCCTCCAGGCTAGGCTTCTTTGGGACGAGGGGTGTCATATCCAGGTCAACAAGATGCTGCTAGAATTCGGTGGGCCAGCTGTTCCAGTCCGTACCCCGCCGCATCTACTGCATAGGCTACCCAAGCTTGTTGAGACGGTCCTTGTGCGTTGGCGCGACGCTTATCAACGCACAAGGCTTGAAAGTGGATTCCGAAATGGCCAGTCATCCTGATCGTATGTACCTCCGATGGCAGAGATTTAGCAGAGGCTGTTCCTGTCACTCTCACGAGGATTTGGATTCGATCCGCCCATGGTTAGTGGCGGCGAAAAAGGACTGACTGTGTGAGTGGATTTATTTTTTCTTTTACAGCCTTTGTAGTATTCAAGTCTCACGCGCCTAGATACCTGTAGAGAGACACCTGTATCGCGAGCGGGTGCAAACATTGCTTTCGAATCATCTGTTACCCCACCCACAACACCTGACGTTACGACCTCTGCACATATGCATATATATTTGTGCAGGGAAGATTTGGGTATTACTGCTGGTAGGGTGGAAACTCATGATGCACTGGGCACGGTCTCTGAGTTGGAGTTCTTGGCCGTCTTGACCGGTAGGAATTAGCATCGATCCCACGACGAGTGGCCACACCGTACACCGGCGTTGTGTAATAGTGGGGGTCAAACCTCGCGATTCAGCTGACGATTCAAGATTCGATTCATGAGGTGAATCAGAACAACGTGAATCGACGATTCAGCCTGAATCGAGGTGAATCGGTGAAACGGCTCCAGAGTCGATTCACCCAGCTGAATCGACGATTCACGACATCGATTCACACCACACGGGATCAAAACAAATTGAAAAAAGCTGATTCACGTATTGCAAATCAAGTTTTTGCACAAGAGGGGGTCAAAGTTCACTCGCGATTCACCCTCGATTCACTATCCCGAATCGACCGTCAATCAGACCTTGAATCGACAGATGAATCGCGAGGTTTGACCCCCACTATTGCCTGCGCGTGTCGTCTTATCCGTGGAAAGAGGCCCAAATGAAGCCTATAAACTGCTGCCGTCGCAGGCAGGCCCCACTGCTTCAGGTCTAGGGGACTATGTCACGCGTCTTGCCTCTACTTCCCCGAACAACTTCAGTCTAGTCTATCTATTACACCCTCATAATGTCCAGAAGACCGTGAACACACCCAGCAGGCCTTCGGCTCGTGCTAAGCACGTTCGAAAGTCCTCCGGTTGAAAAGGACTAGGACGTAATCCTTCTATCATCAGACTGCAGTATTCTGGCATTCCCTTCAACAGCCTCCAAGTATACATTTATTCCGAGCTGTTGAGCTTGCTGAAACTGTGTGGCATGTCCAGCGCTGCGATGACCAAGGTACGAGTTCAATATTACAGGGGATCCGGAAAACCTTGTCATGTCCGTTTTTTCGTTGTGAACTTTCAGTTAGACATAACTGAGGTACGCGAGGATTAGCGAGCATACCCGACGTAGAGGAATACAAAAATTCCAAACTACCAAGAGTTTTTCACCATCGGATGAGGTTGAACCTGGTTGAACGGGCTGGGCGGAGTCCTACCTGGCTCTTTACGCCCTTGGCAACCTACAGTTCTGAATTATCCTGTGTCGGGGATACACGCGTACCTTGATCTTTGTCCAGCGAAAAGTTCACAACAAAAAATGGGACATGACAAGGTTTCCCGGATCGACTGTAAACTCGCGCGGGGCAAGCCGTGGTTAGCCGTCGGCTGACACTGCTTCTCACGCTTTTCCCACGTTGCCGTGATTTGATAAAATGAACTCATACCGGCTTGGAGGAGCACTTCCATCATCGACCAAACTCCACGAATTTGGTTCTTTCTCGTTTCTCTCTGCACGACTTTCTCTCTCTTGACGATATACTGATACGTGACACGCAAGTTTGCACGAACACGACTCGACGATATGTATTTCCCCTTCATCACCTCAAGGTCAACAAAATCGAAGAGACAAGCGCTTGAACCGCGAGCAGGAGGAGGAGGTGGTGGCAGAGGAGGAGGAGGCGGCGGTGGCCGAAGTAGTGGCGGAAGCTCTGGAGGTAGCTCTGGAGGGGGAAGATCTTCACCAATCACTTCTGGGGGAACTTCGAGGCCTGCAACTTCGCGTGGTGGTGGTGGAGGACCGGTCTCTACCATACCTTCTGGACAACCATTCGCTGGCCGCTCTGAGGGTGGTGGGACGCGAGGACAAGTCTATGGAACCAGGTGAGTCTCTTGCGTCAGCCTTGGCCATCACTAATAAACTCGATGACCGAATTAATCAGCACATACGGGAGCGGATATCCTGGGATCAGCGGGCGTGGCGTTACCGGTAGACCGTTCCCATTTTACTTCTGGCCACTTGCATGGGGTGGTGCTGCTGGTGTCGGAGGAGGTGCTTATTTGCACAACAGAGAGGTATGAATTTGTTCAATTCCTTACAATGTTCGATACTGACACTCCGTAGTATGGCAATCCGGACAATTCCAGTCGGCCGGGAGGTGCCATGATGACTGCTGTCTTTAAGTCTACGTCCAACACCACATTCCATCTGGTTGCGGACAATTCTACTGTCGTAGAGCTCATCCAGGATGTCAGGGACAACTGCGCATCTCAAAATCTGGACACGAATGCTTCCTCTTCATCTCCGTCTCCGTTCAACGATACTGATCCGACCTCTCCCAAGCCCGAGAGTACGATTCAGTACTACAGAGCGAGCAGTGTAGCTCTCACTCTGGACGGGTATAACAACACGGCTGCTTTGTCGGAGAATGAAGGAGAACCAGATACCCCGCTACCAAGTAACATCGATACGACGCTCAAAGACTGCTTGAACAGCACCATTGGAGACGCTGTACCGTTGATTGGCGCCGCCGAGTCAATGCGTTGGGCTGCACCGAATGTTGGAATGATTGCACTAATATGGGTATTTCTCCATCTTGCTTCCAGCGTTTGATTTTTCCCCCCCGTCCGAATGATGTTGCTTCTGTAATTCCAACCATCGTGCGCCCTTTCCCCTCCATTCCTTTTCGCCGTCTATTCATTGTATTTGTTCTTACGAACCACCATGAAAGGATCATTCGTATTCTATGTTCTTATACACACGCCGTTAATGTTCTTATGAATTGACTTATCTTGTTGTTGTACACCCTATCCCCTTCGTTCCTTTTCGCTGTCTGTTCGGTATATCTGTTTTACGAATCGATGGAAGGATCATTTTGCTCTTGAAGCTGCCTTACGTTTTCCACACACAGCGTTAATGGGCTACTGTCTCCAGTTCTCAGCGCTGTATTCATTCGATCGCCGTTCTCTTACATGTACTCTATGTTCTGCAGTCGGTGTCAGTAGTTCAATTGCAGTCGTTCTGTGACTTCTGGCCAGTGCGTAGGAAAGTCCGCCGAAGCCAAGCTAGCGCCTCTAAGCGCCCATGTGCTTGTCAGGAACAAATATTGACTTGCGACTTTGAAACCAAACAACGCTTCCACGTCCACCATCATCACGACCAGCTCAGCAGGATCGCTGTAAATCATGGCGTCTTTCGCGCTCTCATTCAACAAAAGGGACGAAGACAGTGGGCTGAGCTCATACTACAACAACAAAACCACCGTAATTCAGGAAGCTCGCGTCTTCAACGAATCACCTATCAGTCCACGGAAATGCAGAGCCCTACTCACGCGAATAGTCTACTTGCTCTACGTTGGAGAGACATTTGGAACGCAGGAGGCGACTACCTTGTTCTTTGGAACAACAAAATTATTCCAACATAAAGATGTATGTGGTCGAATCGTGAATCCAACGTTGACGGATTTCATTAATGAAGAAATAACAGCCTGCATTGCGACAAGCAGTCTATCTCGCGATCAAGGAGTTAGCGACGACAGCAGAGGATGTTATTATGGTCACTGCAAGTATAATGAAGGATATCCAACCCAATTCTGAGGTTATTTATCGGCCAAACGCTATACGAGCACTCTGCCGTATCATCGACGTGCGTCCGGAAACTCAATCTTACTTGTCTCGCGTTCTAACGATCGGACTTGCTTGACAGCCGTCGATGGCCCAAGGTGTCGAAAGATTCTTCAAGTCAGCCATAGTCGACCGAACGCCCTCCATATCATCAGCTGCTCTCCTGTCATCATATCACCTTTTCCCTTTTGCGAAGGATATCGTTAAACGATGGGTCAATGAAGCTCAGACGGCTGTTGACTCCAAAACATCATCGAGCTTCTTCGGATCGTCAGGTGGAAGCGGTGGATTCTTTGGTGGAGGCAACGCATCTAATGCCAGCGGTCCCCAGACTATCCCTTCCTCGAGTCACATACCGCAATATCACGCTCTGGGCTTGCTCTATCTCATCCGCCAGCAAGATAGAATGGCTGTTACGAAGATGATTCAACAGTTGGGTGGAGGGAAGTCTGGCTCGGGTACCTCATTGAAAAATCCGATGGCCCTATGCATGTTGATTCGGTATGCCGCGAAAGTCATGGAGGAGGACCCAAAGTATGTCAACTGCACCTGCCTTGAGGTTCTATACTCTAACACCAATTCTGCTTCTGTAGTGTTCAGCGGCAAATGCTTGATCTCCTTGAAGGCTGGTTACGACACAAGAGTGACATGGTCAACTTTGAGGCTGCTCGTGCAATTTGTGAAATGAAGTATGTCACCGCTGCTCAGCTCACGAAGCCGATTGCTGGTAAATACAATTCCGCACTTGATGAGCGTCTTGAAGCTTACATGTTTGCAGTTCTACAGCTGTTCCTGTCCTCTCCTAAACCTGTCCTCAAGTTTGCTGCTACCCGAACCCTTGCCGCCCTTGCTATTCAGCACCCTGCTAGCGTGGCGACATGCAATGTTGATCTTGAGAGCCTCATCGCCGATCCCAATAGAAGTGTTGCTACCTATGCCATTACCACTCTTCTCAAAGTGAGTCCATCAAATAACGCCCACCTTCCTATCCAAATAATATTTGCTGTAGACTGGTAACGAAGCATCGGTAGATCGTCTCATCAAACAAATCACTGGCTTCATGGCCGAAATTAGCGATGAATTCAAAGTTATCATCGTTGATGCCGTCCGCTCGCTATGCCTCAAGTTCCCCTCGAAACACGCGTCTATGCTTACCTTCCTTTCTGGTGTCCTTCGTGATGAAGGTGGCTATGACTTCAAGCGTGCTGTTGTCGAGGCCATCTTCGATATGATCAAGTTCATCACGGAGTGCAAGGAGCAGGCTCTCTCACACCTGTGCGAATTCATTGAAGATTGCGAGTTTACGAAGCTTTCTGTTCGGATCCTGCATCTGCTCGGTATGGAAGGTCCCAAGTCGCCCCAACCGACGAAGTACATCCGGTTCATATACAATCGGGTGGTGCTGGAGAATGCGACGGTTAGGGCAGCGGCAGTTGCCAGTCTGGCCAAGTTTGGTGTGAACACCACGGATCTTGCATTCCAGAAGAGCATTGCTGTGCTGTTGAACAGGTCAGCTCTTGAAGGATTTCCCCCCGTCATTCTCCTGACAACAGATGTTCGAAATCTAGATGTCTCGATGATGTGGACGATGAAGTCCGTGATCGTGCTGCCCTCTATCTTCGAACTTTCAACGAACAATCCCTCGCTCAAGCCTACGTCAAAGAAGGTGCGCGACCACTTGGTGTCTCTCCTATCCGAGCTAATCTCCTCGTAGAGTCTGTCTTCTCCCTCGCCGCGCTGGAGTCCAAGCTTGTGTCGTACATCAAAGATCCTGCTGCAGCGAGCCAACCTCTCGATCTCTCGAGTGTACCCAAAATCAGCCGACTTCAAGCCGCTCAGGAAGCCGCACGTATGTATCCTCCATCTAGTTGCTATCTACTACGGCTGATCATTCCTCCAGGACCCAGCACCTTGGAGACTATCGGCGTGCCAGCATCAACCAAGAAGGCCTCCGACTCACCGCCACCGCCAACAGCAGCTGAGAGGCAATCGCAATACGCTCAACAGCTTGCTGATGTCCCCGAGTTCGCGGCTTATGGTTCTGTCCTAAACAGCAGTGCGACACCCGCGCAACTCACGGAGATCGAGACGGAGTACCAGGTTACATGTGTCAAGCATATATTCAAGGAACACATTGTCTTCCAGGTACGAGAACAGTCATGTCTCGTTTAAACTGACCGATAATCTCTGATACCTTTCATTTTTAGTACAATGTGTCGAATACCCTGCCAGATACTGTATTGGAACGCGTGGAAGTATTCATGCAGCCACAGTCAGAGGACTCTGGTTTGACAGAAGAGTTCATCATACCCTTACCTTCCCTTTCTGCGCAAACACCTGGCATCGTCTATGTCTCGTTCTCACGAGAAGACCCAGAGCAATTTGCGATTGGATCCTTCTCGTGTTCGCTCAAGTTCATCAGCAAGGAAGTCGATCCTTCCACCGGCGAGCCAGAGGAGGAAGGCTACGAAGACGAGTACCAATTGGAGGAGGTCGAAGTCAGCGCTGGTGGAGATTACATTGTCCCTTCATATGCCACCTTTGGCTCTGAATGGGATAGAATGCATTCAGGACCGAGCGTCACTGAGACTTTCTCTCTATCGGCGATGGAGAGCCTTAGAGGTACGCAATCTCCCCGTCGGGATTCAATTAGTGGGGCCAGAGAACTTATCAATTCCTTGTTTTTTTAACCCTAGCTGCGTGCGATTCGCTCATCGAAGTTCTCAAGATGGAGCCCCTGGGAGGTTCGGAAATCCCGCAGTCGACGTCAGTGCATACATTGCAGATGTCTGGGCTGGTCGTCGGTGGAGGCGGTAAGGTGCTTGCACGTTGCCGTATGACGTTCGCCAAGGGCCAAGGTGTGACGCTGGAGCTGGCCGTTCGGGCAGAGAGCCAGGAAGTCTGCGATCTCGTTTTGGCCGCCGTTAGTGGTTGATTGGGGCCTAGAGATGAGGATAGATTAGACCACCGGTGCCTTTGCCTTGCCTTACCTGTTTCATAGCGCTTATAATTATTACAATGGGATCTCATTCGACTGGAACTCTGTGTTGTGTATCATGCAGACCGAGATGTTACTCTCAAATGGCGCGCGGAACATTCGTAAAAACCACTTCAAGTTTTGAACACAATCATCAGTCTAAGTATATGTTATGTGGTACCGCCATTCAACTACCAACGTGTCTTCGCTACATTGCGGAGAACCCCCCTAAAAACCCCCAAAATCATCAGAATCTGTTATCGCGGTTAGTTCTGCTAATCCCTCCCAGCCACCCAAAATAAGCAGAACGAAGAATAGACCGACTTGACAACCAGATCACCATCTCCCAACTCCGCGAAGCCCTCTCCCACCCACGCGCCCTCTTCTCAAAGAGGTGGTGAATGAAAGGACTCGACAGGCGTAACCAGAGAATATTTAAAGTGGAAGGGGAAGGGGGAGGCGAGACGATAATACGGAGATATATCCAGAGCCCAGCAGACGAAGAAAGTAGGGGGAAAGCGTAAATAACGAGCGTATGCAGCGGACGTGGTGTTCAACTATAAGCTAGTTGAGGGGGGAAATGGTGGAATGTTCGTGGAATGTGTTGTATGTAAAAAAATATAGCACAATTTGATTCACGAGTCGTTGAAAGGGGAAGGAAGAACGCGGAAAAGCGACGTTGTACAGAGGGTCAGATACGGGCGCAAAGAAAACAACCAGATGGGATGATGGATGGACATGAGTGATGTATAGATAGTGGGAATCGAGGCGGCCGGAAAGGTTCCCTCCCTCTCCGAAGATCAGGAAGTATACCTCATAGTTTCCAGCGTGAACAGAAAAGGCGTCCGTAGTGAGAAAAAAGAAAGGGGAAAGAAACTTCATTTGCGTGCTGAGAAAGGAATGAGGGGAACGTTAAAATGTATGCAGCTGTAAGGTATGGCGCATAAACGTGTGCGTGGCGTGGTCGACGTATAATGAAAGCGTTGCGGACCAGCAAAAGGAAGATGAGGGTTTGACAGAAACGGGCCGGCTCCTTGGTTTGCGCGTGCGAGAACAACCTTGGCGTACCCATCCCTTCGAGACGATGAAGCATCATCTAAACCTCCTCTATGCCGGCGCTCTCTAGCCGTGAACCTGAACAGCAACAAAGTCCCAACTCCGAAACCCGAACAAGCTCTACACTGGGCGATAACCTTCCTCTACCCTCCACCCCCCACATCGCCCCAGTAAATACACCCCGGACGTGCAAAAAAAGAAACCGAAACCGAAGCAGCCTATTTTTCATTTACCAAAGTTCGGCATCACGTCCACGCCCACCCCTCTGCTGGCCGACAGCACCGGGAGCAGCCTGTTGCGCCTGACGAGTGTGCGAGCGCAACCTGTTGAAACACGTATCAGCCACTGGGAAAAACGTAATAGTGAAATGGATGTGTACTAAACTTACATCCTGTCACTCTGGCGGTGCTCGTCCTCCTCCTGAACAACCTTGCGCCTGGTAGCGGTCTTGCTACCGCCTTGGTCTTCCTGAGTGCGCTGAACACTCCAGTCGAAGACGTAGTCGTATTGATAGCCCTCACGCACAAAGAGGTCGCGGAAGAGCTTGCGGAGGTACGAGTAGTCTGGCTTGTCGTCGAAGCGAAGAGCACGCGTGTAGTTGAGGAAGATGCCGAACTCGTTGGGGAATCCTCGGCACAACAAGTCCGTGGGGGTTGTCATCTTCTTCTCCATGATCCGGTCGTACTTCTGCTTCTTGGTTGCCGCCTTGAGGCCTTGCCATGGGAGAGCACCGCGCAGGAAGTACATGAGGACGTACGCCAGCGACTCAAGGTCATCACGACGAGCCTGCTCAACACCCAAGTGAGTGTTGATTGAGGTGTACCGAGCGGTACCAGTGAGGTTCTTATTCTCCCTGTAGGGAATATGGAGGTGTGTCTTCGGGTCTCTAAATTTCTTCGCGAGACCGAAATCGATGACATTGACCTGGTTGCCACGCTTTCCAATACCCATTAAGAAGTTGTCGGGTTTGATATCACGATGGATGAAGTTTCGTGAGTGAATGTATTCGATGCGGGAAATCTGATGACCAGGAAAAAATAAATGAGCATGAGCGCCAATCTCGGAAAAAGGCTGTGGCCAGTGGACAGCATGGACAGCAACTCACGAGTTGGTCTGCGAGGAGAAGGACAGTCTTCAGACTAAACTTGCGGTTGCAGAAGTTGAATAGGTCCTCCAAAGAGGGGCCAAGGAGGTCGAGGACCATGGCATTGTAGTCACACTCGGTTCCGAACCAACGAACGAACGGAACACCAACACCGCCAGCGAGAGTCTTGTAGACTTTGGATTCATATTCGAGCTGGGGGTGTTTGGCTTTGACTGATTCGAGCTTGATGGCAACTTCCTCTCCTGAGATGATGTTGACACCCAGGTAGATGTCACCTGTATAGGGAAAGAGTCGCGATGAGACTTTAACGATGAACTAGGCGAATGCTGGCGCACCGAAAGAGCCTGAACCAATCTTCTTTCCTAACCTGTACTTGCCACCAACACGAAGGTCTAGTCTGTGAGATGAGGTGTCGGCCATTTAAGGTGTTAAGGTGACTGCGGGAAAAAGGAATGAGCTCAAAGGCGAAAGGGTAAGGGCGAAGGGCAAGAATGATAAAAGCGAAGCGAGGCGAGGAGGTTTTTGTAGGGTGGTGCCATGCCGAAACACGTAATATTCGCCGCCACCACCGGGCAACGAACAGAGCCAGTCATCAACCGTCCCCTCGTAGCAGGTCCCCTGCAGTTAATCCGGGTTGCTCGACTGAATGATGACGATTCAACATGCCCAAGCGATTTGCCAGATGCCCCGTGAAGGTAATGAGGCGTAATGAGGCTGCTGCGAGGACCCTGAGAGAAAGGGGGGGATTTCAACAAAGCAGAACCTAGAAGTGAACTCACAGAGTAGGATTAAGAGACTTGAGAGAGACAAAATGGAGAAGAAAGAGGAGAAAAAACGTAGGAAGAGATATTACAGATGAGGTGAGAGAGGAGGAGAGAGAGGAGCTGCGTGCGAAAGGCTGTTGAATCGACAGTCCTGTCGGAGTTTGAAATCTGCCTTGAATTTGCCCATCACCGCTTTCCCTTGTAATTCCCTTTTATTCTTTTACTCTTCAATTGGCTCTCTCCTCAACTTATTCGCTTTTCTCTACTTCTAAGGTCAAGGCAGAGCCTACTGATCCGAGCTACTCGCTTGAAATTTCGCTCTGGTGGCCTTGCAGTAGCTTTTTTACCTCTTGAATTTTGCCATGCGTGCCACTGATTCCATATTAGGTCTCATTCGTTTCCCAGCCCTGCATGTCCAAAAGTGTTTCCAGTCAACGGGCTGTAGCACATTGTTCGATCGAATGGGTGCTTCACACCAGTCCGACTGGAACCTGTTTACCTATTATCTGCATTTTCTCGTCTCTGAGGTTCTGCTGTGGCTGAGGGCGATGCTTCGCGTCCGAGTACTGGGCTTGCGATGCCTACCCCGGCTTTTACTGAGCGCTCTATTCCAGCCTATTCCGACAGCCGGACGGACTGGGGTCTCGGGCTAGACTCTTTCCTGGCACTGCTTCAAGACTTCTCGTGGTGCTTTCACCCGCATCTCAATCACTGAATCAATACAATCATTTATATCTGCCATGGCATTGCTCCACAGTGTTCGTTCCTCGACATCATGCACAGTCCCCACTGTTCCCTCGAAAGCCACTGCGCCCCGCAACCCACAGTATCAATATCAAATCGGAGACTGCCGTAACCGACCAATCGTCTCTTTCGCCCTTGCACGTTTCCTGCGTATCTCGTCGATGTCAGTGTGTTAGTGGCTTCTCTCGGAGTTTTTGTTCTAACCGCATTCTGAGAAATAGCTTCGTGATCGCCTTGTTCTGCCCCACGATCTGTTGCGGAGTCAATATGATTATAACAGAATCAAAGGTCATATCGGGTACACCGGCGGGGGACCGGTGCACGCTAGATTCTGTATCAAACGAGCGCGCAATATGATACACCCTGATACACCCTAACTCACCGGTAATTCGGGGTTTCCGGCTGGGAAATAATGCCCTACAGTAACCTCCGCCACCTCCTGGTCCTCCGTGCATCCGCGAAGCGACTGTGACGCTTCCTACGTTTCGGAAGATCCCAAAAAAGGGTGAGATGGATCGTTGAACACATCACTTTCTCGGACTGATATATTTTTTGCGCCGGGAGCGTCCCCCTTGCTCGGACGTTCCAGCAGGCAGCCCGCACGGTATCGACGCTTTCTGGCAGATGGCCTTCTGAAATTTCGCTTCCCTGCGAGACATGATAAATAGAATTAGCTCTCTGCCATCTGGACCCCCTCTGCCAATCGCAGGGCAGGCGGATTGCTCGCAGGAAGCAAAGTCTGCGGGCGAGTGTCTCGATGAAGAAGATCCGCCGTACAGGAGCCTTACGGAGACAACTTAGATCGCAACTTCGCTGCCGGCATCCGCAGCTTGGCTGACCCCTTCACGCACCTTCAGTAGAACGCCAATGGTGATTCCTATTATAAGCCAGCTCCGATCGGGGTGGTATCCACCACCTTCCTCTCCATGCCTGTAGGACGCTGTGGGTCTAGCACTGCGCTTCGCTCCAGCCGACCATTTAGATCGCGGCTCGTGCTATAAAACGAGCATTGAAGGAAACTCGCCGCGGCAACTATTTATATATCTCAAAAGCAACTTCAACCGAGGTCTTCTGTGGCCTTCGCGAAGACTCGCACTCGAGGACTCCACCCATTGTGTGCTTTGCTCCCTGTCGGTTCCCATCGCCAGAGTTCTCATCAATCTGTTCAATGGCATGGGAGTTCAACACGGCGGCCGCTCCTGTGGCCAAGGCGGCACGGAGGAAACACTCTCGGCTAGCCGGCTACCTGTTTGTCGGCGTAACCCCTGGAATCTGGATGTCTGTGAAGCACTCACATCAGCTACTAAGTTCAACCTGAGAACTTTCGGTTGGGTTCAGGTTTTCGAATACATCGGTCAGGGGCTTTGTGCGTTTATATCGAGAACGACATTTCTCTTTGCTACATATATTCAAGCTCCCTGAGTGCGCCATTCAGTACGTCTCCAACCCTGTTGGAATATTCAATTCCGAATTCTGCACGCGCAAGCGACTCGGTTGGACGAGGTGCCTTGACAATTGAGGTTTCACCTCAGAATCGTTGTAGAGAGAACTGGCATAATCATCTACATTGTCATTAGCACTGAAATATTGAGTATAGGCCTGCAAAGCTGTTCTCCTATACTTATTAGTCTCAACAAATGTTGAAACGTTGAATCGTGATGGGAAAAGTGATTTGAACGGCAGCCCACGTGGGTCTGACAGACACCCGAGACTCAACGGGAGTTCCCAAGGGGTCGCTGCTCTCCTCTTGCTTCCATCTTCAATCATTTTTTTCAGGTCGTCTCAGGCCGTCCATTCACTCTAACTCAACTCATCAGAGCTTGGTCTCTGAAAATAGGAAGCATTCTCATTCAATCTTTACCGACTCAAACTCCCCAGTTCCCTCCCAACCATGGCTTATCGTCAGCCAGCTCACGATCCTTACAACCAATATTCCAATAACACCCAATATAACTATGGAAACTCTGGTGTCACACCAGACTATCCTCCGACACAACAACAGGGAAATTACAACAATGGTTATAACGACTACGACGCTCATTCCAACTGGGATTCAAAATCAACCAAGTCCTACACCAGCACACACGCAGGCTCCCAAGCTCATCTAAACCCTTATGAAATGAGCGAGGTCCCAGCAGTTCCTTCCATGCCATATAACGCCAACTACCCGCCGCAACAACAGCAGGGATTCCAACGGCCTGCAATGTATCACTCCGGAAGCAGCGCTGGATACTCGGTCGCTCGCGACAAAATGCTCAAGCGTCGTTCGGTCCGACAGGTGGAGCTCTTTCAGGGTAATCTGGTCATCGACGTCCCCGTACCCTCGCATATCGTCCCTGGTGGAAAGCAAGGTTCGGAGGAGATGACCAAGTTGCGTTATACAGCGGCTACCTGTGACCCTGACGACTTCATGGCGTCGAGGTACTCGCTGAGGCAATACCTTTGGGGAAGGCAGACAGAGCTGTTTATTGTGATGACCATGTACAACGAGGACGAGATCCTATTCGTCAAGACTATGAATGCGTGAGTTCACAACTCCTTTTCTCATCCCGAACCTCTATCAATATTTTTTTTGTTGATCACGGATCTGACTATTTTTGCTATCGTCCAATAATAGAGTTATCAAGAATGTCGCGCACCTGTGCTCGAGGTCAAGGTCGAAGATGTGGGGACCTGAAGGATGGCAGAAGGTCGTCGTCTGTGTGGTGTCCGATGGTCGAACCAAAGTCAACAAGCGGACATTGCAGGTTCTCAGTTTGGTAAGTATCACCTAACTACCTCCGCACTAATCAAACTCAATGGTCACGGGAACCCAGATGGGCTGTTTCCAAGAAGGAATCATGAAAGACGAGGTTGCCGGAAAGGACGTTACTGCCCATATCTTCGAGTGCGTTATTTGTTCTCATTTAGGCAGTACACATTCATCAATTCTTCCTGCTCAGATACACATCAAGTGTAGTCGTCACGGACACAGGAGAAGTTTCCCAAGGATCATGTCCTGTTCAGATCCTTTTCTGTCTCAAGGAGCAGAACAAGAAGAAATTGAACAGTCATCGATGGTTCTTCAACGCGTTCGGACCTCTCATCAAACCTAATGGTCGGTCAACCATATTCGTATCGAGATCCCCGCTCCGTTCGACTTACACTTTGCACAGTCTGTGTCCTCCTCGACGTGGGAACGAAACCTACCGGCACGTCAATCTATGAGCTTTGGAAATGCTTTGACAAACACTCAAATGTCGGTGGTGCTTGTGGAGAGTAAGTGCCGACATAGTTACTATCGTTACACATTCCGGCCCTGACATTCCCCACCTTTTCGTTGTCAAGGATCTGTGTCGATACCGGACGAGGGTGTTCGTTACTCCTGACCAGTCCGCTGGCCGCTTCACAGAACTTCGAAGTATGGCAGATTTCCATTCGGAATCTCTCGTAAATTGTGAATTAATCTTCCTGTCCAGTACAAAATCTCCAACATTCTCGACAAGCCCCTGGAGAGTGTCTTCGGGTACATCTCCGTTTTACCAGGAGCTTTCAGTGCCTACCGTTACAAGGCCCTCTTGAATGGCCCTGATGGTAGAGGACCCCTCGCGTCCTACTTCAAGGGAGAGGCGATGCACGGAGGTGGAGCTCACGGGGCTGGCCTTTTCGAGAGGAATATGTACCTCGCTGAAGATCGTATTCTCTGCTTCGAAATCGTTACAAAAAGACGGGAAGCATGGGTGCTCAAGTATGTCAAGAGCGCGAAAGCGTCGACTGATGTGCCTACGACCGTGGCCGAGTTCATCTCGCAGAGAAGAAGATGGCTTAACGGATCAATGTTTGCATCGGTCCACGCAACTGTGTTCTTCTTCCGAATCTTCACTTCCGGGCACAATATCATTCGGATGTTCATCCTTTTCGTGAGTTTCTCGTCCTTTTGACATTTCGCGATGACTAACCTCGTCTACACCAGCTCGAGTTCATCTACAACGCTATTCAGCTCCTCTTCTCGTGGACATCCCTGGCTAACTTCTACCTGGCTTTCTTCTTCGTACGTGTACTTGCTTAGAGCGGATGCGACTGCAACTCAACTACTCTTTCAGCTCGTTTCCTCGGCAACTCAAGACCCCAAGACTGATGCCTTCAACTTCATGTCTGTCGGGGCCGGCAAAGCTGTCTTCGAAGTCATCCTCAAACTCTACATTGCTGTCATTTTCGTCGTCCTTGTCTGTTCACTCGGCAACCGTCCCCAAGGTTCCAAATGGTCCTACTCCATAGCCATTCTCCTATTCGGTCTGTGCAACATCATCACAATCTGGTGTGCCGGCTGGACCGTCTACCTCGCTGTTCCGCACACGCTTGACGAGTGGAGTAACTTCCCTCAATTGGTGAAAGACACGCCGGCGTTGCAGGATATCTGTATCAGTCTGGCGGCGACGTATGGGCTTTACTTCATCAGCAGCTTCATGCACTTTGAGCCCTGGCACATGTTCACGAGCTTCATACAGTACATGTTCTTCTTACCGAGTTGTGAGTCGTTTTGCGCTTCTTTTGCTCCCCCTGGTTGGTTGTGGACTGACGAGGCTCGTCCTACTGCGCAGACGTAAATATTCTCATGATGTACGCGATGTGCAACCTTCACGATGTTACATGGGGAACCAAGGGAGATAACGGCGCTGCTAAGGACCTTGGAGGAGCGAAGAAAGTCAAGGGAGATGGGGGGAAAGAAATGATGGAAGTTGAACTGCCGACAGCAAGGGAAGACGTCGACAAGGTCTGGATGGCTGCCAAGACCTCTCTGAGAGTCAAGCCCGTGGAAGAGAAGGAGCACAGAGATGCTGCGACGAAACAGGCCGATCATGATAGGAACAGTCGAACGAACGTCGTGTTGGCTTGGGTTGGAACGAATATGTGAGTTTTGGTGGGATATCTTGTGGTACTTGACATGCTGACTTTGTGTAGGGCGATGATTTTGGTGTTCACATCATCAGCGTTCACAGAATGGGTAGCTAAACATGTGGACACTGACAAGGACACGGTGTTCAACCCGTACCTGTCGTTCTTGTTCATCGCACTGTGCGTATCTCATTTATATAATCGTTTTTAACCTGTTTACTGATGGGTTTCTACCTTCGCAGTGCTGGACTTTCCGCCGTGCGATTTACAGGTTCGTTATTATACCTTATCTTCCGACTTTTCGGTTGGTAAACAGTGTCGTTCAATGTATTGGAATCCGCCCGGTCGGACTTTTGGAAGGTGGAAGGAAGGTGAAAGAATTGAAGGAAACGAAGAAAGAAATCTGGAATATTTCGTGTGCCAATATTACGCCTCTTTGGTTATATGTACATTTTACTCACTCACATTTCGCTTTCGCGACGGACACCTGCCTCCCTCTGATTCGCATTCAATGTCCGCTTTTCCTGATTTGTTTGTTCCGTTTCGTGTAGTTGCTACTGATTGCTAGTTCACTCTCATTCCTTGGAATCGGGTGTCGCTACTATTCTTATTTCTTATTTCTCTTCGATCTTTTGGGTCATGACCCTTTTCTCTGTATTTTCGATTCTGATATGCCACTGGAATGATTTTTTGTTTACTGCTCATGCATGTTTTTGAGGTCCGGCTCCGCTGGCTATCCTTCTTTCGTGCGGGCGACCCAAGTGGACTCCGTTGTACCACCAGATTTATATTTCTGGCAGGTCCCGAAGCTGTCCCGCTGTCGTACCCCAGCCTAAGGCTTAATCATTGATGATACAATGGTAAGAATCATCCCACCAAGACTGACCCCGCCTTTGGAACACCGTTAGACTAATAAAAATATAGTACCCCGACCACGATCCGAGATTGGCTTCTGTAAGCTGGCAACGGAGTGTTTGGATTTGAGGATACTACGAGGATGTTCAGCCACGGAAGAGGGTTCGAAGTATGGGCTCCCCTCCCTCAGGCCTCAAGTGTATCCACCCATATCAACCTATTGGGCTATGTAAAAGCGGAGAATTGAGTATGGTATAGATGTGATAAGAAGGACCTTCAACTCGACGCGTCATGGTGGTAAGTTGATGGTGGCAAATCATGGGTAGACGTACATTGAGCCACGGTATCGTCGACTACGAGAGAGGATGCACGGATCAAATGCCACTGTCAGACAGTGCAAGTGAACATCCGCAAAAACATTCGTGGGCTCCATCAAGGGGGTAAAACTTGGGTAGTACCTGGATTCGAGGCATTGATATCAGCGCCATGGACGCAGTGCAAGCTCTTAATTTGCAGGTACGATAGTAGCCCATAGGATTCTGAGCGAGTTCTACAAGTTCGTAAGGAGCTCCGTGTGTCTTCGTTGCAGAACAGGGTACACGTTCTAGGGTGGACCTGGTGCGTGCGAAAGTCAGACACAACCAAACGGCAACCCCCGAATAACCCTTTCAATTTCCATCACGGTTTCGGGCGAAGACTATCGTACAGTCAAGCTGTGTGTTGCGCTCAATAACCAGCTCCCGGCGGAGGGTAAGGCGATCTCAAAATTGCTGTGATCTGATTGGACGATACCACTATGGTCAATTGTGCTCCCTATCTTCATCACTGCTTGGGCTAACCTCGCCGCAGGAGGCTGGTTCTAGGACCATACGTGCCGCCGCTTTCTCTGCCAGGCAACCTTTGCGTCAATTTTTTCGTGATATCGCTACGGAATACAATCATCGCAAACTCAAATCATGGTAGGTTCTACCCATCGTTATGCGGAGGGGTTGCTTTAGTGCGTGTGGCAAAGGGGGGAGAGCAAACTCCAGTATTCCAACGAATCTGGAAACTGCGACCCCCGTGGGACAACCTCAACTCTCAACGCCACCATACTCTGTAGATACCGTACTCCACCTCGGACTGCGTCTACACACTGTCTCCAGACGAGCCGGAAGCTATTCTTAGAATATCTTCTCATAAAAGGCGTGCCTTGAGTCTGCTCTGGTACTCACAAATCGAATCCTGCTAACGAGGAAAGATGGTACCATCACTCACGACCTCGGACTATGCGGTGGGATTTGCAGTAATATTTGTCGGAGCATGTCTATGGCTATCTTCAAGGACCCCTTCAAAGACGTATTTTCCAGGTCCCAAGGGCTTCCCTTTGATTGGGAACGTTGGCCAGATTCCCACTCAGCACACATGGCGCTACTGGGAGAAGCTCTCCAAAACATATGGTGAGTACAACGACTTCGCAAATTGTCGAGCAATACCTGACATTCATAACAGGTCCAATCGTGAGATTGACCCTCAACCGCGACGAAATCCTGGTTCTGAATGACCCCAGAGATGCTGAGGAGCTGGTGAGATCAGATTAACTTCTTGTGATATCCTCAGGAAACCAACCGTCCCTCAGCTCGGACGACGATCTCACAACTACTCATCGCGCCCTCCCCTTGTCTACGCTGGCAAATACCAGTCAGCCAACAAACGTATGGTTCTTACCTCGTACGGGAAGGCCTTGAAGAGGCAAAGGGCGTTCTTCAATCAGATGATTCAACCCCGAAGTAAGTTCCACTCGGTCGGCGTCTTCTATCAATAAATCTGATTAGCTTACAATGTCAGCTGTTGGTGGATATGAAAGTATCCAAGAAACTGAGGCCACTAAATTGCTTTATGGTATGATGCTCGATCCAACTAACCCTACATACCACAGCCGTCGATTCGCTGCATCATTGGTATTCCACTTGAGCTACGGAGGACGGCTCAAAGACGACGACAAGGACCTCGAGTCAGTCACAAAAATCTTACAAGGGTTCGTGCAAGAGACGTACCCTGGATCGCACCTGGTGGACGCTTTCCCTTGGCTCGATGATATCCTCCCCAACTTCCTTGCGCCCTGGAGGAAAGAAGCAACTGCAAAGCACCACTACGAGATGTCTGTCAGTACACACAAGTGCCATCCCGGCTGTCTTCGTCTTTTAATATGTTTTGGGTGCGTAGGTCTATCAGCGGCTTGCGCTTGAAGTCAAGGCTCAGATGGATAAGGACGAGATCGATGTTGAATCCTTCGCCGCACGTCTGTGGGACGAGGTCGAAGCCCAGGGAAAGACTGAGAAAGATGTCGATCTCGAAGAGTTGGCCTATCGTAGGAGCCGCCATTATCTCGACATTCCCGGTACGCGTCCTCACTATTACCTTCGCAGTTCCCGGAACCGCATTTGAAGCCGGAACGGACACTTCTACTGGTATCATGCAATGGTTTGTCATGGCAATGCTTCTATACCCCGGAACGCTGCGCAAGGCCCAAGCGGAGTTGGACAGCGTCGTTGGTGCTGACGGGGACATGATTCCTGGATTCGCTCACTTCTCTCGTCTCCCTTACTGTTGCGCTCTCGTCAAAGAAGTACTCAGGTTCGTTGTTTATCTTCATTGCTACTCGCCCAAAATTGACAGGGAGGTCCTTCATTCAGATGGGCACCTCCTGCCCCCGGTGGCTTCCCTCACTCCTCAGACCAGGATGACGAATACAAAGGATGTTTCGTACGTCTGTAACCAACCTTAATCATTGAACGGTCCTGCTTACGATTCGTTCATGTAGATTCCGGCTAAGACCATGGTTGTCCCTTGTATTTGGTCTATGGCACGTTCCCTCCTTCCTGTTCGCCAGGCTTAGATACTAAATCTAGTATCGCACACAGCACCGGAACGAGGAATTCTTCCCCGGCTCGTGCACCTTCAAGCCTGAGCGCTTTGTTGACCCCAACAAGCTAGAGGTCGACCCTAATGATCTCCTCGAGGGCCACTTCGCTTTTGGATTTGGAAGGTTACTTCAATTCTCCCTTCGATCGAATCCTTCGCACTCAATCATTGCGTTCAGGCGTAAATGCCCTGGCATGTATTTGGGTGGCAAATCTATGTGGATTGGTATCGTCCGCATGCTTTGGGCATTTGATATCGAATACGCCCGTGACGCCGGAGGTAAACCCATCCTCGTCAGCCCCGATAACTGCACCTCTGGAATGTCTTCGTATGTCTCTCCCCCTCGCAGCTCGTAAGATCTTTCTCACCCGTTTCTTTTCCAGACGACCTCATGATTTCCCCCACGTAATCTCTCCTCGATCCGAGAACCACAAGCAAACCGTCTTGAAAGCGTTTGCCGTTACAAAGTAGGATGTGGGGCCTATGGTGCCCAGCGAACAGTCGGTCCTAGTAGATTGATACTACTTGGAACCTTTGGATAGAGCTCTTCTTTTTCCCCCTAGTAACCAGAAAACATAATAGAGACTGTTCCGGAAAGGCCCGTCTTCCTGCTTCCGAGTAAACCGAAGTCCATTGCAGTAGTATGTATATGCGGTCGAGGTGTGTTTACCGGCATCAAGTCGGGGGAGCTGGTAGAGGAGAAAGTTGCTGTACTGGGCGTGCTGGTTGGGAAATCATGCAATGCCAACAGCAGATAAATTGTAATTTACAAGGTGATAGCACCTTGCGAGTCCATACATTATACACAAATTTACTTTCTACTTCAACTTACAAATTGTTTGTCGTCCGATTGCCTTCGAATGTCCTTTGACTTTACTTCCTTCATCCGATCCTTCTGTCTGTCGTCTAAGTCACACTGTAAACGTCGCCCGTGCTCAGTATCCACTGTCGTACTCATTCCTCCTGCGTCCGTAACCAGATCCATACGATTCTCCTTCGCCTTTATCTCCAATGTTGAGTCTCTCGGCGCCGAAGGTTTCACTATCTCCTCCTGAGTAGCTGGGATTGTAGCCACTTTGGCGGTTATCGTCATCACCGCCATAACCTCCTCCATCAGTATATCCTCCTGATCCTCCATATCCACCTCCGGAAGAATGAGTACTGTCATCTCGACCTCCGTAAGAAGGTTGGTAGCCTTCTCCATGGTGGCGGCGCTCAGAACTTCCGTACGAATCGTTACCGCCCCCATAGGAATCTTCTCCGTGGCGCCTGCCAGAACCGTAAGAGTCCTCGCTGCGACCGTATGAATCTTCATCTCGACGAGAACCATAAGAGTCTTCGTTACGGCTTGAACCGTAAGAGTCTTCATCGCGACGCGAACCGTACGAATCTCCGCCGAAGGAGGACTCTTCGTTGTGACGTCTACCTGACCCATCGGTATCCTCATCGTTTCGCCCATACGATGACTCTTCGTGACGCCTGCCCGAGCCGTATGAGTCGTCGTTGCTGCCGTATGTATTTCCATAGGAGTCCTCGTCACGACGAGTAGATGAGCCATACGAGTCTTCGTCATGGCGCCTGTCTGATCCATACGAATCCTCGCTCTGGCCATATCCTTCCTGACGCCTGGAGCCGTAGGAGTCGTCTTCCGTGGGCCTATAGCCACCCGAAGATTCGTATCGGTTGGATTCCGAGCTACCGTATTCTTGGCGGCCGCTATTGTAGGTGCCTTTGGGGATGGTCGGTCAGCTTTTTGCCTCCAAGCTAAAATACGGGATCCACGGGCCACTTACTCTGCTGGTTGTAGCCCCCGCTCTCACCTCCATAGCCCCCTCCACTCCCACCATATCCTCCACTACTCCCACCGTATCCTCCACCGCTGCCACGATCTTCACTCTCGGCACCATATCCACCACCATCAGAGAATCCGCCACTTTGTCCACCATAGCCTCCGCCGGAACCACCGCTGTGACTACTATACCCTCCCCCACCTGAGCTCTGAGTCTGTCCACCGTGAGAGTTTCCCCCATATCCAGGCTCAACCATACCCTCACTCTCATCTGAGAATCTCTTGTTCTTGCCCTCTCTTACGCTATCCTTCGTCAATGCCTGGATAGTCTGTTCGCCCGCGTCGGGCCCAAGGGCACCAAACCATTTCTGCAATTCCTCGAACATCTCGTGTTGGATACGCGAGTTGCCATCGGCGTAGTAAGGGTGATGGAAAGCTTCGAGGATCTGGTTCGGATCGCTACGTTAGCAAAATCGTTCTCTAAATCGTGGGCGACGACTTACATTGTTGATGACTTGGTTAGGATCGCTGTCGTTACCCCAAGCCTAAAAGCGCGCTCAGCACATTGAAGGGATATGTAGGAAGTATAGAACTCACTTGAACAATCAGCCCAACGCTATGGGTAACAACGACCTTTGCGATCTTTCCGGCTGGTTCGTTCAGAATAAGGTTGAAGTGGTCCTGCAAGGCAGTCAGTCACAAGGAACAAAGCGATATCAAGCCAACAATTGATCATTCACCTTAGACAGAATCGAGTGCGACGGGTCGGAGGCACGAGGGTTGTTGAAGACCTAAGTTGATGGTAAGTGATCCGAAAGTCGAGCACAGCAGGGGGGTTCGACGAACCTCATACTGATCATCCGAGTCAATGACAGCCTTGCTTCCCTCGCCGAGGGCCGACGTCGCTTGGGTCAAGATAGGCTACAAAGAAATATTGAGCCGTGAAAAGTCCGTAACGCAGTGCAACATACTGTCAGGTACGGCGCAAGGACCGTGTACACGTCTTTCGGAATGCATGAGATCCCGAACAAACTAGAACGATCTTCGAAAACTCACAAGCATTGAGGGCATTTGTCAGCTCATCCAGTAAATCGGCCAATCCGGGAATCATATCAATCTTTTTCGAGATGTCCCTGAACACACTGTCTCTCCACTTGAGCAGGTCCAAAAGCTGCTTTTGGACTTCAGGCGGTGCAACATCGTTCGGATCAAAGTTGTACCCCTGCGATTGTTGCTGTAGCTGCTCTCCTTGGTCGAGCTTCTCATTCGTGTCTCCGCCGATATTGAATTTGCCGAGGATGTCCTTGATTTTCGAGATTTTGGATCCCGCGTCGGCGCCTTGGGCCTCAGCCATCTTGTCATTGAGGGCGGTCACGCTAGCCTGACTGATATGGCTATAGAAGGGGGGAGGTATGAGCGATGGAGGCGAGCGTGGCTGGCTTGTTTGTTTCTTACTCGGTAGCTTCTCCCAGCATGGAGTGCATGAAGTCGGCACCTCCGAAAGTTCCTGTGACGAGAGGAGGTGCACGTCCATTGGGAGTATCGATATCAGTTTCTTCTCCAACATGGCAAAAGACCTCGGAATGGCCCATCTTCCTGAGGCCAATCTCACACCAGTTACTGTGTGCAAGGAGATCCTCGACTGAAGGACATTCAACGTCAGATTAAACGACTAAGGTGACTGTCAGAACGTACGCGTGTGAAGTCCAGTGCCCAAAAGACGATAGGCCTCGTACAGATCGGCACCCTCTTCACCGCCAGAACGACGACCATGGTCAATACAAGCTTGGAAGATGCGTCGGATATGAGCAGTCGAGGTGTCAAATCCTTCATTTTCCGTAGCCATGTATTTCTTCATGCCGGTCCTTTCGTCGATCTCCAACTCACGGGGATCGACAGGAGGCCGAAGTTTCGGGTGATATTTGCGGGCATCTTCCTCGCCACCGTATCCCCTGGAAGATTCGGCATGAGAATCAGTATCACCAGAGGGCAGAAAGACGTTACTTGGGATTGTCGATGTGTTCCTGCATGCTCGACTATCAGAAACCAATTGTTCATGAACAGAAGGGCTGGATACTGACCACGGGGAGATAGACGCCGACTCGATCAGCGGTCACTTCGAATTCCTCCGTCGCGTAACCAAAGGTCTGTTCTCTCGTTAACTTCCATTCAGAGACGGCATGGATCGATTGAACAAACCATGAAGCCCAGAACGGACAGAATGAGAACCAACGTATCAGCAGACAGCTTCGTCAGTCCTGCGATATCCATGGCCTGGTTGGAATGACGTCATGATCTAATGTCGTCACCGGTCGAGATTCATGGGAGGAAGTACTTGCCTGCGAGTAGTCCCTCAACCAGTTGCCCTGGTTTTTCCCTGTGAGTATCAGGCATCGAGATAAATATGCAGAACTCACGAAGTAAACGCGTTTGATATCGCCTCTGTCAAATTTGGAACCGCCAGAGGACTTGTCCAAAACCTTCTTTGCGAAACCTAGAAGACCTCCCCCAGTGGCGGCACCTCCTGCAGACTTGACAAGCTCTGCTAGAACGTTTTCAATATCTCCATGACGGTAGGCTTTGTCCTAGACGAGAGGTTAGAGCGTCTTAGTGACCATCGATGGGCTCAACTCACGTTCAAGTACGCGAAGTCGGGTATATCGCCAGCGCCAAACGCATATGTTTCAGTCGGTAGAACGACAAGAACTACCGCCAAGATGAGCAATGTGGTGGTTATATTAGGCGTGAAAGCCATATTCTGAGATCAAAACTGGCTTGAAAGTGGGAGAAAAGTGTGAGATGGTAGTGGTTGACGATTGAGATGCTTTTTGGTGATTATCGTCAAGGCGCCGTAATCAACCCTTCACAACCGCACTATCTTATCAGTTAAAGTTCACCGGCATTTGCCGAGAAAGAGCCACTTCAGGGTCCACATCTGAGTATATGTAGTCGACTTGTGCGCAACTAACAAATCTATGAAGCTGTTTTTTCAGTTCAGCATAGATTCCAGAAGCAGATAAGTAAACAGGTTTATCCTCCTCCTGAGCAAACGGAGGAGACTGATTCCTCGAATTTTATCTTCCATCTCCGCAATCGCTGAAAAACATAAAGTTCAAGCGGTCACTACCTTTCAGGTGATTCCCCTCGATGACGACGCTATCATACCTCCAGGTACTCAACCAGGGATACTAAATTCAAGCCCCCCCGCAAACAATCCGTACTTGGTACTGTTCATTCATGTAATGGCCATGGGTGGCTTATTAAAAAAGCGAGAGGTTTGACAGGAGTGTTTGACTTGAAACCAAGGGATTCCCAAAAGGGGTACAACGTCGAGCCCGAATGTCGCTGCAGTCGACGTAATCGTCTGAGGTCGTTGCGCATGGCAGTTCAAACAACCAGAAATCATGATTTTTTGATACACGGATGGTATGTAGGACCTTTCGACGTGGCAGGCAGCCGCATCACAGAGAATTGTTGGGAGTTGGTTGGGAGCTTGTGGCAACTTGGCAAGCATTGACGGATTTTCGGAGTATTGAGTATTCAGATTTGGTATATAATTCCCACGGATGTTGAAGCATGAGAGTTTTTGGCAAGGGTTCATTCCGTTCAACATCCCAGCCAGGGTGCAGTTCGACTTCGGTTCGACCTTCTATGCCATTTCCCTTCTCTCTATAACTTGTTCACGACTCTCAAGGTTATATACGAGCTCCGCTGGTTGGTTTGAAGGAGCTGAACAGTCTACTTGGTGCGTTTCAGCGTTCTCTGTAGACTTTGATAGTGACCGACAGAATTTTCGAAGCCTTTTCTGGTTGAACTACTTCTGAAATAGCCCGGGATATATCAGAGCTCACTCTCTAAACGCTTTGACGACTTATTATACGTTTGGAGGAGGCACAGTCCGACACTGCCCTTAATTCATCAACGCGTTGACGCTCTAACCACCAATCATCATGTCCAACCCCCAATCTGTCGCTACTGGTACCCCTCGTTCATCAGAATCAGCTCCCAAAACGCCAGCATGGGCACCGCCAAAGTCACCTTTACCTCCTCATCGACTGGCAAAGCTGGCCAACGCCCTCGGAGTATCAACGCCAGTACATCATTATCCCACTTTCCCAAGCTCATCACCATCCAGTGCACTTTCTCCAGCCACTCTCTTCCCTCCAGAGCCATTCAGACGATCTCCCAGTCCTTCTCCGTCGAACATGAGCTTCAGCACGCACGCACCGACGACCTCCAAATTCATGATTCATGTCATACCCCCTTTAACCATTCCTCACGACTCCGAGTTTACGCAACGTTCTAACTTCACCCCACCGCCCCCGACAGCATCTGGATATCACATGCAGTTCCGCAGAGGTACCCTCGTACCAGTTCACTCTACGTTGCACGCCCAACTGTGGGCGATTGCGAGGGAGTACGCATTGCCCAGTATTAATGGCCTTGTTCTATATCTCGTGTCGAATCCGCGGTCGCCCACGCTTGGAGGAGATGGGGATGACGATGATGAGCCAGGCCCACGCCTTTCAGAGGATATATGGAAACATTTATGGACACGGGTTTGGAAGGCCGAACAGCGGGACGAGACGTTCGCCTCCCCAATCTCTCCTGGATTGATGGGCCTGGGACTCGGCATTGGAGCACGCTCGACACCTCATCTCCCCCAGGACGGAAGTAGCCCCCAGCCCCCCAGCACACCATTGAAACAGTTGCTAACGAATACCACGAGCGTTAATTCCGATTCCGCACCTTTTGGGGCTCCTTATCCATCTCCCTCGACCTCTTCTTCGTCAACTTCGGAGGGTCCAATGAAGTCTCCGAACCGATCAGATTCCTTGCCCTCCAGAACCGAAACCCCCGATACTTCCCTCCCCTCTGATGCTGACTCAGCCCGCGCTAATTCATTGAACCTCCCTGGTTTGAACTCTCCAGGGATCATCCCCATTCTCGCAAAAGTAGAGTTTGACATTGATCGGAAGAAAGCAACATGGTACGATCCCTGGCTGAGGAGTCGCAAGATGAACCACAACAAACGGAAGAAGGCTATTCGGACCAACAGCGAGAATGGTGCCACTGAGTCTCCCGAGACACGTTTACCACCGATTGCGTTAAGGTTGAAGGGAAGGGCGATGACGGCTAGTCCGATTTCCATGTTTGAGTCGAACGGGGATGAGAACGGATACGAACCACTTGAAGACGAGGAATCGGATGACGAGTCTAATTACGACGACGACGCGACAGCTCGGATCGCATCGACAGGCAAGGATCCCCTTGCTGATGTATTTGGAGATGATGCTGATACTTGGGCAGATATGCGAGATCATCACCGACCTAGACGAAGCATTAACGACCCTAACGTGGTTGATTTGGCATTGACTGGAGGAGAGCTGAGTGCTTTACCGGATCAGGATGAGGAGAATGGAGATGGTAGATCAGACGTTGATGAGGTGCAGGAGATTATGTCGACGTCTTTGCATCGCAAGAACGTACCCCCACCGCTCAACCTACGTGTCAGCGTATCTGCCACAGAGCTTGCCATCCCCAGTCCACAGAAGTCGGGTAACAGTAGTGCCAGCACCGCACTTCCATACCTGCAAGGGGAATCTCCTCTCAATGAAGTGGCGATTCCCGAGACCGCACAGGAGCTTGAGGAGGACTATAAATCACTCAAGAGCGCGACTGACTCCGAGAAGCGAGTGGGTGGTGTGTTTGAAGACCTGGACCTTGGTTTGGATCCTAGTGAAGACGTGAGTGCCTTCCTGTCTCCATAGTATCTTTTCACGTGCTGAAACACATCTCGAAGTTTGACGACCGTCGTAACAGTCAGTATCTGTTCTCAGAGCAACTGGATGAGATCGAGAGGGTAAGGGCGAAATTTGCGTCAGCCATTTCGCAAACTCATACTGTTATTCAGAATCTTGTGCAACTCTCGCCAAGGGCTCTGAAGATTGAATTAGAGGGGCATCAGAGCCTCAGCTTTACGGACCAACAGCACCTCGATCTGCCACCTGGAGCTGCAAGGAACGGCGATGTGATTCCCCCTAGTCCTCGCAAAGATCAGTTCGATAGGTGAGCGCGATGGTTGCGAATGTACCAGGCCAGCAGAGTCCTAACATCCTTGTTTCCAGTCACCCAGAAACAGAGTCTATTTCTACGCGGACGTCGGAAGAAGTACCTACAGCTCCCCGTTTGGCCGTCAATGGAGTAACCGCCAACTCTAGCCCGCCACGCAAGCCCTCTGTGAGTGCGGACCTCATCCTGCCCAAAAGACCCAACGCCAGCGAGGAGTCCCCGATCATACCACTGTCACCAGATCCATTTGGCCGGTATCCTTCATCACCGCCTGAACACTCTCGCCCAACTCACATGAAAAGGAATTCCAGTTCTTACTGGGACGCCGTTCCTGTGGGTGTGCCCACCGAGAACCTCAAGAAACACAGGGAGTCACTAGGAATGTCTATAAGTGGATACCCGGATCGTCCTTCCACCAGGTCAAGTAGGTTCTCTACGGATTCGACAAAAGATGACGCAGAGGAGGTTGTGCAGGTGCAGGTGAAGGGGAAAGGTGGCGTTGTGTCGATGAAGAGCCTCAAACGGTTATGGAGAAAGAGCAACAAAAACTCTGTCGGCAATCTACCTCCACCTCCCCCGACCCCTTCCATAGCTTCGGCACCCACGGGGTCACCAACGTTGGCTACACAACAGCAAGCTGCTTCCAAATCGACTCCAGAACTACCATTGAGTTCTCCCATGAACTCTACGTTCACGTATCCGTCACGACCCCCTTCACAGCAACGACTCACACCGCCCATACGTCCTCCTCGACCTTCGCAAGAGGAACTAGAGTTCCCGGATATCCCTGATCAACTGACGATACCCCTCCAACCAGCATCTGGACGACCGGCACCTATGCCGATAATTGCTGCGCAGATGTATCATGGTAGGAAGTCTCAGGACAGCGGCATAGACCGACTACAGTTTGATCAGGAGTCCCCTTATCCCGTCACGAGAAGGAACAACTCAAAGTCCTCGAGGCCGGTTTCGCCGGCTCCAATGTCGGGAAAAGTCACCCCTCCCCCTCCTAATCCGACCCCACCCCCACAGGATATGGCGAACGCTAACCAGAAAACCAGTATCAGGAAGTCGATACTGAAATGGAAATCCGCAGCTCAAGCCAGTGCAGCTTCGAATAACGATCAGAACGGCAACAGACAACGGAAGCTCAGTGTTGTGAGCCTGGGAGGATCCAATAAATCTCCAGGATCGTACCCGGATGCTATACCCCCTAGTCCCAGCATCCCAGAACACTTTCTGAACTCACGGCCTTCGCAAGCTAGCTCTCACTCACATTCCCATTCATCCATTGACTCCAAACCGGACTCATTGCAGTCTTCGCCACCGAGGACGTCCAAATCTTCGGCGACAGCGTCGCCCCCGCCAAGGACGTCCAAGGATTCTATTCCGGCGAGCTTGGACGAGTCGCAGTTCGAGATAGTGTCGCCGAAGGTCGGAACTTTAACTTACCCTTATCATAGTTTAGACGCTCAATAGTATTTGTAGGAGATACCGGGGTTTGGTCGGTCGTAATTCGTTTCTCGTAAGTATGGCATTTATTTATATGCCCTCCGTATTTTGCTTTAGTTTATCTTGCTTCCTGCATACTTTTTCGCGATTTCATCACTGTATCTTATTTCACGTCGTTCTGCTCTCATCACATCTTTCGCCTTTCGACTGTAGTTCGTAGCCAACTAGTTACACGATCTATTGCACATTGCCTGCGACGCTCAAGCTCGTCGTTTACACACGATGGAACAGCCTCTGCGGCATGATTGAGTATGTACTTGCAGGGACCAGGCCCAGTTGTATTGAGTCGGCTGTGAGAGCGCAGTTCCGCAGTATCAAATTCGGGATTCTGGCGTTTACAAAAGCAGTTGAGACAACGATAACATTGATACCCCAACCACACTATTCTCCCCGCCATGTTGATCAGAAACTCGAAATCAGAGGAAGCCGCAGACGAGCAGAAAAACAATAAAGTTACCCAGTCGTCGGCACCACCGAGTTATGAGGATGCCCCGGTAGGTTCGTTGAGTTCGAGGGGAGTGCGAGTGACTGACCACCAGCACGTATTGGATAGAAGGATGTCCGGGTCCCATTAGAGGAGGGTTTTTCAGCAGGTGGATCCACCCCCGGACTGCCACCGCGACCCGCGACAGCGCCTGTAGAACAGCCCCTTCATGACGCTGCTCAGCGGCTTCAGGCAGCAATCGAGGAATACAAGGCCGCTCGAAAGGAGTTGGATGGTCGAGAAGACACCAACAACACCACAAGAGAGATGGTGAAACGACAGGAAGATGTCATCTTTCAGAATATGAGAGAGATGGGAGACAACTCGTCCGACCAACGAGTTAGGGACTATTACCACTGGTCTGCAGACCGGTTTAGAAAAGGAGAATCGAAAGAGAAGAACGGAGTTTTGAATGACATGGGTAGAGGGCTGACAATGATTATTGCTGCGCCAATCATTAACCTCGGCGCTGCAAGCGTTAGGACGGTGGCTGATATTTTGTTGGGATTGGGGTTACTGATGAAGGGTACTGTGAAGACATGCGCGAGTGCTATCAGTGTTGTTGGGGATAGGAAACAGAGAAGAAAGAAGACAAGTACATAGCATGTAGGTTGTAAACTATTATGTGGCACGATAGGACCAGACACTTCGTCGAATGTATTATGAATATTCTTTGTCGCTGAGCCTGTGGCTAAGCTTGCAGTCATTTGTGGCCATACATGGCGGGATCGCCCATACGCGGCAGAGTTAAGGGGGCTCAAGCACTCATGAGCTGTAAAGTTACAGTACAGGTCTGCATTAGGGTAGTACATGATCTATGTCTATACAAGACTGCTCCGAATCTGTGTCGCCGCTTTGAGAATCGTCCAATCCAGGTCCCAGTCCACCTCAGAGTGGTTTTGTGTCGTGAAATTAGAGAGTACAGTACGATATTGTCCGTGCTAGGCGTATTCAGTGTTCATGTGCTGTTACGCCTTCAGCGAGCTCTTGTTCTTGGTCTGGTTCCGGCTCCGCCGGTCGGAGAGCTTCCCCGAACCACGATCTTGCATGATCTATAGACGGTAAGGAGTCGTCGAAAAGACTATCGTCTGATTCTGTGGGAGGCTGTCCAGGTTGGCGAGGGGCAAATTGCAACCGTGTCGAATGTATATTGGGTGGTCCATGTTGAGTGCGCTGCGTGGAGTTATTTGCGATGGCATCCCGCTTGAGATGCAGCATCATCCTCGAAGTCAATACGGAATGTATCACAGGCTGGAATCTGCTGACGCCGTGAGCGCTGGAGGCTATTGCGACTAATGAAATGAACGAACGAAGTGAGGAGATTGATGTACTGGGTTCCCTGTAGAGCCCTTTAGTGAAGCTTTGGACGATATTTGAGACGAGATGAACGTACAGCCGTTTGATATCTAACAATGATGTTGGCAGTCGAGAATGCTATAATTGCGACGTTCAGACCGGGATAATCAGCCGGGAAGGGATTAACAAACCTAATATCATCCCGTTATATGACAACCCTACGAGAAACATTCATTAGCACTATGCGCATATGGTGGAGAATCTCATGCCTACCATCTGTGAAAAAGATGTTGACGAAAGTCGAGGTGCCGCCGGTACGATGTCCTAAGTATATTCCACAGGTATGAGTCTGCAGTTCCGAGGACGTGCCAATTCTATCACTTACGGTATAGGTCTATCGCCTTAGCCAGTGTCAAGGTCAGTAACACTGCGAATCCTTGTCAATCAGTGACTGGGATGAGACATGTTCGCATCTTACCAGACTCGTATGACACGAGAACCATGTAGCATGTAGTGATGGCATTCGAACCAGAAAAATACGGAGGGCAGACGCCATAGGCCGCGTTTAAGCTTTCGCCGAATGCTAACGTAAAGTATCAGATGAAGAGTTCACAGAAACGGCGTCGAGGATGGCTCACTATCTTGTCCAACAGGGACTTTGGCGATGGTAACGATACAAACAGAAATCAGTCCGAGAGCGGTCATGAGCAACACATAGCAGATGTATTTGCTCCTGGCCCAGATCGCCCATACCCTCATAGTCAGTATTACTGCTTAGAGACCTAGTGTTAGCGGCGATCATTACTGTCGTTTATTTGAGCGCCCACTTTCAGCGATTATGATATCGGCAACGGTAGAATCTGCACGCCAAGAACACGTTTCGTGAAAATCGTTTAACAAAGGCTAACAGGACTGGGACGTACAGACAGCTGCCTGTGTCAGGGCTTTACAAGTCGAGAGCGGAGCGTTCCGTATCATATCCACTGCACATAGATTCAGCAGACCCCTCGCCAGAGTAAGATGGAGTATTACTCACCGAAAAGAGTCAAGAAAGCTCCTCCGAAAGGCAGATACCGCGTAAGAAAGAAGAGAAGTCTTCCAACGTTCCATGGCGAGTTGAACCAGACATATTGAACCTCCTGCGCTGCATTGACCGGCGTAAGTGCTGGGTCCTGTACCGACAACGATGGATCTGCTTGCCAAATGTCAATGTATAATCGAAAATCTGCTCAAACATCAGTCAACCCAAGCGTTGCAGGGTGTTCAAGGAAGGACGCACCAGAATCGCTATATTAGAGTCTAAATCGCAAGAGCGTCAGCCCATCAATTCTCAATTCTCTCATAGAAAAATCGCACATTCGATGAACTATTGGAAAGCTGGTGTCAAAACATGCATCAGAACGGGTGGCAAAACAAGGAAACTCACCACGACTGTCTGGAGCTTGAACATATAGTCCAGCAGAGCGACTGGATCTGAGGGCATGTTGACATCGGGGGGTCATTATCGCCTTGTGTGCACTTATAAGCACCAGGGGTGGGTAGCAGGTGGAAGGAGATTGACAAGTTGAATTTTACCCACGATGAAGACGCTGGGCGCGGCACAGATAATAGATTCAACAGATTCTATCATTACGGTCAATTCCAGAATACGCGGGCCTCATCTTGTTCCGAGTGGTCAAAGTTAGTCGAATTGGCGAGACTAGATTGGTCAAGAAATAAGGGTCCTGAGACGCTTTCATATATCCGAATCCAGCCATGATTTGACAAAGTTAAAGTAGGTACTATCGCCACAGGGCAGCGCAGGGGTAAACTGGTAACTGGAACGTATAATCTTCACGCCGACTCCGAGCCTACCTACTTCCGAAACCTTCCAACCAGTCCCGTAAATTGTCGGTGGAGCGCTGTTTCAAGGCAAGGTTCATCAACAAAGAAAAAGGGCCGACGAGGAGCTATTGCAGGGCTGACCTTGATGTATGCAATTCTTCCCCGGACAGTGTCAAAACTTTGAGCCAAGGCAAGCGAACACTTTGACGTCTCCTTGCCCTGAAACCGGCGTTCAAAAGATCAACTCGGGACAGAGATTAGGTGCGGCGCCTCTCACCTCAAAAAATGTGATAGTCTCTTGGAGGTCTTTCTCAGTCGTCAGGACCGCAACCGAACTCTTGAGATGGACAGAGCATCAGGCGCATTCATCCGGAGCCAAGTGCCCGACATTACCTCGACGAGGGACTGGAAAGTGTACGAGTCGGCGAAGCGCCTATAGAACTATATCATTGCATTCAGCGAGGGAACGCGGCAAGAATGGAAGGCAGACATGCCTCGTCGTAATGCTCCTTGAAGAAGGCAATTGCTGGGAGTCTAGCTTCAAAATTCTGACGCCAACCACGAAAGAAGAGAAAAACATCCTGATCTCTGGTTCCAGTCCGTGCAAACTCCATAACTTCTGCAAGCAACGTTTCGTTTCGAACTAAAGCCAAGGCAGCGCTAAGGAGTAGTTCAGATGCTCGTCGCATACACCAAATAGTCAAAGATATACATCGCTGCCGACTTGGAAGTCGGAGACTTAGACGTCTCGTAAATCTTCTTCGTGAAGTTAAATCTGTGCGCAGAATGAGAATGAGGACGGTCTTCTGGAGAGGAGGCAAAGCTTGCTTGACTCACTCAACAGTCCCGCCATGCTTGATGGCCTGGACCACGGAATTAGCCAGCGCAAGAGAACGAACTGTTCACTTACCGCCGAGTATGTTGCCTTATGGAGTTCGGGAGGTATCCCAGAGTCGTTCCCTGTATCCATGTAGGATTGGAATCGGCTCTTTAGCTCCTCAATCACACTGGGCACAAATAGGTTAGTGCAACTCCGACGTTCGCTTCTGGCTCTGACCTGGTCTCTCCAGCGGAAGCAGCATTCTCGATGGCACAAGTGCGCAGCTGTTTGGTGTCGACCGACTCTGATTCCGAGTAGTCAAATCCAAGCTTTTTGACCAGCGGATTGAACAACGACTGTACGCAGGAGGCCACAGGAAGAGTTGCGAGTAGCTCGGCCCATTAACACCACAGGCAATAACGAGAGACGTATCGACCTACACGGCGGAAAGTATTCAGGGGATTGAGGATCTCGAGATGCTCTGCCCAAACAGACGCAATTTCTTGAAGACCCGCTGAAATCCCGGACCAAGCAAGGTCTATCCCGCAGTATCATCTGAGTGTTGGCCACTATACACCGGTATTTGTTCGATACTCACATTCCGTCTCGCCCCGCAGTGCGTCAACGAGAGTAAGTGCATCACTCAGGTCAATCAGAGCGGCCTTCGACAGGGCCAGTGAGTCACTGATTAGCCCTAAGCGATCCCCCAGAGTAAAAGGTGAGTTCGGCATCGAAAGTTCGTTGGCAATCCTCTTGTATCGGTCTGTGCTGTAAAGGACACGGTCTGCACAGGGTTATCGTTCAGCGCTCCGTTCCGATCTCTGATACGCCCCAAACGACTCACAAACTCCATTAGTTCCAGCATTGAGTTTGAATGGTTTTGAAGTATCTATGGAGTATATCTTCTCCCGAGCATCCAAAACGGCGGAGTTGTCGACGACAGGCATCCCATTCGTTCCAATGGTCAATGTGAACAGCGGCACATTCCTGATGATCACACCCCTCAGGTAAGCCTGCATCGCGGAGTACCATACGTTTTGGTATACGTACCATATAGTCTGGTTATCCTTCGTCTCGGCAATCCCCGTTTCGAGTAGACGATCCTGACGGATTTTGATACCCAACTCCGTCTCCGTCACTGTCAGAACTGGGAACCCAATCTTGAAAATCTCGTAAGAATGTCACCCGTCATAATGCATTCCATGTATAAAAACCCACTTTGTTGATCCAGTCATTCATCAATATGACGATGTCCCGGCCAGTGGATTCAGAAATTGCATCCCACAAGTCACGAGTCGTGCTGTTGCCATATAGGTGGTTCTTGAGATAGATCGAGACGCCTTTCAGAAACCTGTCCGCTCCAATGTGCGCCGCCAGCATTCGGAGGACTTGGCCATTTCCTCATCATTGATTAGAAGAAAATGGAGATCTTCTCAGGCCATACCTGATCCCGCTTTTGAGTACGAAAGAGCATCGAACATCTGATGGCAACGGATTTAACGCTAAATGTGCGATATGAGAGCGCGTACTTAGCAGCATCCATACCTGGACTGACAAGATGCGAGTCACCGACTGACAGGCTGCACAGATAGAGCGAAAACCTACATATGTAGTCTGGGTTCGGAATCTCGACTTCGATCGGATGCGACGATGGCTTCGCGTCAAGCGCTAACGCAGGACCAACATGGTCGTTGATGAACGAAGGATTGGGTTTGAATTCGGGGTATGTTCTGCCCAGTCCGTCAAGATGAGATTGCACGGATATAATTCAGCCCACCGATCTAGCTCAGACATGATTAGTACGGCCGAGAGAGAGGGAGAGAGAATGGCTTCCCACCTAGAATGAAAGTGTCGCCCATCTAAACTCGCGATCGATAGGTAAATATGACTTCGGAGACATTACATATCCACA
This sequence comes from Marasmius tenuissimus, assembly GCA_029532415.1. Classification (NCBI taxonomy): domain Eukaryota; kingdom Fungi; phylum Basidiomycota; class Agaricomycetes; order Agaricales; family Marasmiaceae; genus Marasmius; species Marasmius tenuissimus. The sequence continues at coordinate 2,214,502 of JAQOTA010000052.1, forward strand.
AGTCTCACCAGAGTGGCGAATCCTGTGAGCGGAACTTTGATTAGTGCTTCTGGATGGAAATCGCGACAAGAGTCTGACCTTCGTTTAGATAAAGATAATCCCACCACTCCATAGTGGTGATATTCCCGAACCACATATGCCCAACCTCATGGCTCATGATCTTGATAACGATTCTTTTGGCCTGGACATCTGCGTTGTTAGGATCAATTAAAAATGCTCTGGTAGCTCCAGCTATGAGTCCCCAATTTTCCATCGCACCCCCGTCGGAGTCACTGGCCTACGAATAGTAGGTAGAATGAGCGATCCAGAACATTCTCAAATATCGATAAACTCACGACCAGTGTGTCAAGCTTTGGGAGAGGATATGCTACCTGAAAGATTTCCTCGTATAGGGGAAGAACTTTAGCTTTAACCTCGAGAGCGAAGTGAGCCTGATGTATTATATCCTGTGTTGCTGGGGAATAATGAATATATGAAAGGCGTCATATTCGCGTATCTCGTACTGTATATGCGAAGAGGGATCGTTCGACCGCTCAAGGGCATTGCAACGGAAGTCTCCAAATGAGCGAACTCTCCATTCGCAAAAGCGACCAGGTAAGTAGACATAGGAGGAGTCGTTTCATATCGGGTGACCTTCCAGTCGGAGTCAAGGGGTAGAGAGTCTTCCGAGAGGTAAGGGTAATCTTGGGCAGAGGCAGCCTTCTCCTCGGCCACCGACATGTTGCTGATGTTCGTCGTGTTGGCCCTGGATATCTGGGTGATTGCAAATGTTGCCTTGAGCGCAGGCTCGTCCCAGCACGGGAAGGCTCGTCGGGCGTCAATGGGCTAGTATTTGTCAAGAGCTTGCTTTAAGCCCTTTTCGTCAAAGCAAGGCCATCTCCGATCACTAACCGCGAATTGGGTTAAAGCATAGTACTTTGTCTTTCCATCGAGCTCCCAAGTCGACCTGTGGTAACCAAACATCCCGTCTCCAATATGTGCGGAGAACCCAACTTGCAACTTGACCTTCCATCCAGCTCTGAACTCGTTCGGGAATTGGAACGCGACCTGTTTGTTGTGATCGCAGACTATCTGTTTAGTCTCGGCGATACAAGAACCTTTGGGTTCATATGGAGTAACGGAGGCCTTTCCGAGATTCAAACCGAAGGAGTTGAGGACGATAGTATCCGTGTTTTGCCTGATATCAAGACTATACCACAGAAACGTCGTTCCCAGTTGGGTTCAGCACTTCGTAACCCGATCCATGAAGACTGACAGACTCACCTGATTATCACGAAACCATCGAAGACCAGCTTGTCAAGATCGGTTCGGACGGTGAGATCGTAATGAGTGGGCTTGACATCAGTAGGTAGACGGTATTCACTGGTAGCGTTAATAGGAGACATCGCCGCAGTGAACTGGTAGACAGTGGTAGTAAGCAAACAGTTCGCCCAGGACCACCTGATGTGCCCTGAATGTACAGGCCATACATACTTGCGCATTGAAACACGGAGGTTTAACCGATGCGCACCAATCGCCAGCTAGCGTTGGAACTTGCCAATGATTCCGAGCAAGAAGGGTGGGAATCGTCATACCCCGGCCCGGGTTACCTGATCAAGCATGTTCGCTGGGCTACTTACGTCAGCTCGAATTGGAACCTATTTTGGCCAAGTTTAGGCATTGGGCACTACATATACCGCCAATTTTGTCGGAATTGTCGTCAGAAATACAGAGTATCTTAGATCTGGCCAGCTCCCAGACCTACTTCCTCTCCTTCAACCATTTCTGCAAGTCATCGGTTGAGTGCTAAAAATGTTTTCATCAGCAAACCACATCAAAGCTTAAAGAACAGGAAGTTCCTGACCTTGATGAACGCGATCCTCGCACGAATACTGTCAAGACTCTGTGCAAGCGCAAGGGAGTACTTGGACGTTTCCTTGCCCTGGAGATACAAATTCAGCTTTCAAGCACACTGAGTGTGCAGGGCCTCTGACCTCAAAGAACGCTTCGGTTTCCTTCAAGTCCTTCTCCGTCGACAGTACTGCGAAGGATTCCTGGAGAGCGGAAGATCAGATGATAGTTGTCGCATAACAAGTGAGTGTGTCCTTACCTGTACCAGGTATTTAAGAGTGAAGGTCTCCGAGAAACGCTTATAAAACTACATTCTCGTGTCAAATACAAGCGACTTGAAGCAGGCGAAAGTGTACGCGGACGTACCTCGTCATAGTACTTCCTGAAGAAGGCACTTCCGGGGCGTCTGGCCTTGGGGTTTTGACTCCATCCACGGAAGAAGTTCGTGACGTCTTGGTCCCTGGCACCAGTCCTTGCGATTTCCATAACCTCAGCCAATAACTTCTCGTCTTCCGTAGAAGTCAAGGCAGCACTGGCGATGCGAGTAAGTCCAAGGGGTTCTTCAAGTCAGTGTGAACGTACATGGCGGCGGCCCGGGCAGATGGAGTTTTGGGCTTCTCAAAGATCTTCTTCGTAAAGTCGAATCTAGATAGAACAAGGGTGAGCCCGAAATAGAGGGGACAAACAGGTCGGAAACCCACTCTGCACGTCCCCCATACTTGATGCCCTGTACATGGGAATCAGAAGCATGCCGTCGACGGAGGGAAGGCACATACCGCAGTGAATATCGCCTTCTGGAGGTCAGGCGGTATTCTCGAATCATCTCCAGTGTCTACGTAGTGCTTGAATCGGCCTTTAAGTTCCTCGATCACACTGAAGAAGGGTGGGTGTGAGATAATCTGACATAAAATCGTATCATCGCTTACCCAGTATCTCCAGCAGAGAGAGCGTGCTCAATGGCACATGTGCGCAGTTGTGTGGTCTCGACAGAGTCCGAGTCCGAGTACTCATAACCAAGATTCTTCACCAAAGGAGCGAATAATGACTGGATGCGAAATTAGCGAAGGGCAAATTCGCGGCACCGAGCGATGATTCTGATAACTCACACGACGGAAAGCATCCAACGAATCAATGATTTCGGGGTGTTCCCACCAGACAGACGAAATGCCGCGGAGACCTCCTGAGATACCAGACCAGGGAAGATCTGTGTCGTAGGTTCTTAGCATCAAATCGGCTCGGGATCAGTATAACGCCTATACTTACATTCCTTTTCATCCCTCAAAGCGTCGATGAGCGTGAGTGCGTCGCTTAGTTTGAGTAGAGCAGCCTTGGACAAGGCAAGGGAATCACTGATCAATCCGAGTCGATCTTCTAGACTGAAAGGAGAGTCCGGTTTAGCAAGTTCACTGGCAATCTTTTTGTATCGTTCTTCGCTATAAACGACGCGGACTAAAAGCCATCGTCAAGTCAGTCTGGAAGGCCCATTTGCGTCAGATTCCGAGCAACTCACAAACACCGTTCGTGCCAGCGTTCAGCTTGAACGGTTTGGAGGTATCCAAAGAGTAAGTTTTCTCGCGTGCACCCAAGACAGCAGAGTTGTCAATGGTCGGTTTTCCGTCGCTTCCAACAGACAGGATGCTGAGAGGAACGTTCCTGCAGACGTATATCGTTAGCGAGAGGAAAATCGAACGAAGCATGGGAGCGAAGTTACCAGATAGTCTCGTTATCCTTTGACTCGGCGATGCCTGTCTCGAGGAAACGATCCTGGCGAACCTTGATGCCGGAATCCGTCTCGGTCACGGTTAGGACAGGGAACCCAACCTGTAGAAGTGGTGTAAGAAAGAAATCCTTTAGAGTGCATACAGCGCATACAACACACCTTAGTGATCCAATTGTCCATCAACTTGACGATATCCTGACCGGTAGATTCGGAGATCCCATCCCAAAGGTCGCGAGTCGTGCTGTTGCCGTAAAGGTGTTTCTTGAGATAGATTGAGACACCCTTCAAGAAGTTCTCCACTCCAACATGGGCCGCCAACATACGCAACACTAACAAACCAACCGTCAACAGGGAAACAGAAGGGAAATCTCTTCATGTCATACCTGATCCGGCTTTGGAGTACGAGAGAGCATCGAAAATCTGAAAAAAATGGCGGGGTGAGAGGTGACTTGGGAAAAGAGGCTGAGGTGGGGCCAATACCTGTCCTGGAGAGAGCATGAACGACCAGTAATATACAGCGATGGGATCGTAAGAAACTTACCAATATAGTCGGCGTTCGGGCAATGGACTTCAATGGGGTGCGATGACAATTTAGCATCGAGAGCCAACGCGGAAGCAAGATGGCTGTTGATGAACTCAGAATTGGCCTTAAATTCGGGGTACGCCCTGTCCTGTCGTCAGAAACGGGCACGAAATCTAGATCATGGAGTATTTACTTGTCTGGGGAAGGTCAATGAAGTCCAAGAAGTAAAGAAAAGCGACTTTGCTCACCTGGTATGATGACTTCGCCCATCTGAAATACGCGTTGGGATATGGGCCACGTTCTTCACGAAGAGAACGACATATGACTCACCAAAGTAGCAAAACCTGTAGTTTGTAATTAGCATTACCACGCAGGAGTGAAAGCTGAATATTTCACCTTCGTTCAAGTAGAGGTAGTCCCACCACTTCATGGTTGTGATATTTCCGAACCACATATGCGCGACCTCATGACTCATAACATCCACCACGTACTTCTTTGCTTGAATGTCCGGACTGTTCGGGTCAAGCAAGAAGGCCCTGGCGCGTCCAGTGATGAGACCCCAGTTTTCCATGGCGCCAGCATCGAAGTCGCTGGCCTGGTTAGAACGTGTGAACAACGGAACACGTCGAACGCAGGCCAAACTTACCACGAGTGTATCCAGCTTCGGCAGCGGGTACTCCACGTCGAAGACCTTCTCATAGATGGGCAGAACTTTGGCTTTGACGTCGAGGGCGAATTGAGCCTGGTGGATCACGTCGGCAGTGGCTACACAGGAGTCAGGCTATGAACAAAACGCGCATGTATCATCTTACCGTAGATGCGAAGGGGAATCGTTTTGCCGCTCAAAGGCATTTTGACCGATGTCTCTAAATGGGAGAATTCTCCGTTGGCGAACGCGACGATGTATGTGGACATGGGAGGGGTCGTTTCGAATCGGGTAACCTTCCACTGGGAATCAAGAGACTCGAAATGCTCGGTAAGGTAAGAGTGTTCTTGTGCAGAGAACGTTTTCTCTTCGATTGCAGACATGTTGCTGATGTTCGTCGTGTTGACCTTCGAGATCTGAGTGATAGCAAAGGTAGCTTTAAGCTCAGGTTCGTCCCAGCATGGGAACGCTCGTCTGGCGTCAACAGGCTGTTCATCGATAAGAGATTTGCTTCATAGAAATGACCGCGAACTACATACCTCGAACTGCGTCAAAGCATAGTACTTCTTTTGTCCGTCTTGCTCCCAGGAAGATCTGTAATATCCAACCATACTGTCACCGAGTTCACCAGAGAATCCAACTTGGATTTGAGCCTTTGTACCAGCCTTAAATTCTGTTGGGAACTGGAACGTAACACGTTTCTCTTGGTCGTCAAAGGTCTGCTTCGTCTCGACGACCAAGGAACCTTTAGACGCATCGGACGTCGCGGATGCCTTGCCGAGCTTGAGACCGTTGGAATTGAGAACAATTGTATCCGTATTTTCCTTGATATCGAGGCTGTAGAAATCAGGTTCATCAATGCATCCAATGGTTCACTTCATTGCAGCTCACCTAATTTTCACGAAACCGTCGAACGTGAGCTTGTCAAGGTCGGTACGGATAGAGATATCGTAGTGAGTGGGCTTGACATTGGTTGGAAGACGGTGTTCACTGGCAGTGGTAGTAGAGGCCATGATATCAGGAGAATAAGGTCCGAAATCTGACATCGTGTGGTGCCGTCTGTTTTCTGACGAAGTCCTTTTGGCCAGCTGACGCGGCATGGTTAGGGTCTGAAAAGCCCTTGTGGCCAATAACGGCCTCGAAATAGACCTATATTGCCCATATTGCCGGGAGAACTGCGAGATATTTGCAGAGACTCGAAGTGAGGAATTAGACCAACATGGACGTAATGGAAAAAACATGAGATGTCGCTTAGAGTGCAGTCCCAGTCGCGGGTAACGGACTCTTTCCACAACATTCATCATGTCGTCTCAAGCACCTCAAACACCACACAAGACACCTCTTCGACGCGTCTCTCAGGGCTCTTTGTTTGCTCTTTCACGTTCGGGGGCATATCCGGATGCTCCTCATGGCCTAGGATTTCTCGAGCCGGCAATGTCAGAGTTCTGCGATGAAATCGACACACTGCAGTCCAACGTTGAAAGCATGAAGCGACTGAGCGACTCATTAGGTTCTTTCAACGAATCATTCGCGAGCTGGCTGTACATTATGAATATGAACGCCCTGACTGTCGACTGGCCACAGGTGTGTTTCTGGTTTTGATTCCTGTATTGGATCGTCTAACAATGACCGTGTAGGCCCCAAACGACGCGTCATTTTACTTGATGAAACGGAGAGCAGGTGAGCTCTGCTATCTTTGTCTGGGACTATGGATGATGGAGGTGTTTTCGCGATTTGGACAGAACGAGATGCTCTCGCAGCAATAGAAGCTATGAAACGGAAGGCCGCTCCTCCACAACCGCCTCCCGTTGAAGCCGACAAGACAATCGATCCCAATACAACAGTTCTCGGAGGTAATACGACTGCGAACACAACGAAACAGGGGGCCGAGAAGCCTGGAGCAAAGAAAGTCCCAGTCAAAGGGGGAAAGAAGCCTAAGATGACCGCAAAGGAAAGAAAGGAACGAAATGTAGGTCGCGAACTCGAACTGACCTGTTTTTCTTCCATGCTGAGCGTTCATTCTCCGAACTATAGCTGGAACTTGAGAAAATCGTTTCCTATCTTCCATTGGAGTTCCGGGGTAGCGATCCTGTTCGTTTCCGCCTTTCTCTCATATACCCCGTTCACTTAACGGAAGTTTGCAGGGCCTTCGTCGTAACTTGGACGCCGTCGTTGAAGGGCTTATGGATGCTCCTGGGCAAACGGCGCGAAGTTCGTCCCCATTCCGCCTTTTTACGTGGAAATCAGCTCACCTTCGCCGCAGTCACAGATCTCGTCAAACCCCCAGAGCTTCCGCAGGCTCGGGTCAATAAGTGTCTTATCGCGCTCATCAACAGGAAGATTGTAACGAAAGATAGTAGCACAGGTCAGGTCCTTTACCAGTGGCAAGGGGTGTCATAGGTAACTCACAGTCATGTAAGTGTATAAGTGTATTATATCTGTATCAACGTCTATGTATATTCTGTAGTACCCGATTCCTTGGATCGCGGCTTGAATATCTCGTAGCCTGATCCGTTGGAACTTCCGGGCATGAGTCAAGCCCAGTCGAACCCCGATGTATACACAACCCTACGGCCTGCCTCGACCACTGCGCGGGTAAGATCCCACTTTCTGGGATACACACGCCGCAGGGCTTTTCAACGGCCACTCAGAAGCGTGGTGAGATCTGTTAATGTTTTTGGGAGGAGGCGATTGAGCGACGAGCCGGAATGGGGGAACCTGCGCGTTCCGGCGGACACGACTGATTTGCTTTCCCTTCCAGTTCAGTTTCCTTGCAAGTACAGGAGTGAGCCCCGCGTGCGATAAAGCAAGTCGAGAACGGATAGCAGAGAAGGGACTCACATCAACACTGCCATCCGAAGGCAATCAAATTTTGTGGGTGGTTGTGGGTGCAGCTTCGCTAGCGCTGGAAGGAGGGTTTTGAGGAGTGGCCACTGGCAGTGTCATACGACGCTTCGGGACCAAATACAGTGCGAGTCGCGTATTGGTTGTTATATGCTAAAAAAAACCTTCAGGTCTTACTCCTATTCAACAGATCTCCGTCTTCGGGACATAAGAAAAAAGCTGCACTTAATCCGAACGTAGGGGAGTCAAGAAACATTTCAGCGCCTCAGCTATCATATGATCCATTGTCACTGGAGCCTGGAGTCAAACCGGGCCCAAATGCAGAGTCAGAATTGCTGATTGCAGTCACGAGCGGTTATCGTTTTTATCTCGTACAAGGGTGGGACTTGGAGCTTGACCCGTGAACACGGAGTCCGTTTACGGACTCGTACCGATAGCAAGGAAGAAGCAGGACGAGTATTTGACGAATGATACTACCCTTCAGCCTCTTGAAGACCTTCGTTATCGCGAGTCGAAGTACAAGTGCTCAGAAAAGACAATCACTCTTCGATCTGCGGTCGTCTCCTCGTACCATACCGCAGAGTAATAGGTACCGGAAGACGCGATGTTGAACCCGTGTCACTTGAACTCTCGAAAGATCGCGCGCACCGTTGAAGGCATCTGGAGGCATTCACATCAAAGCAGTGATGTACTCGCACTGTGCGCATACTACGCTGTATCCGGTCCTTTCCATCCTCCGCAAGGGTGAAGGTTACGCATCATACACTGGCTTCTTCCAGGACCGATTCAGCGTTCAGCAGGTCAGTATCCTCGGCGAGGGAGGGTTCTTTCTTAGCCGCGACCTAGAGGCGGTACGACATCAGCGAACAAACAGAGAATCGTACGAGGAGCCACATACGACGAGTTCTCTCAGATCAGCGACATTCGAACCTAATCGCTCGGAAGTATCCTGGATCATCTTGTTTGACTCTTCACACAGTCTTCTCTGATCGCAGGTAGGTGAATGGAGACATTCAAGTACCAGGTGGAAAAGGCAGGGTAACCCACAGCGTTCTTCACTTCCCATTCATCCTCCGGTACACCATCGGCAATAAGTTTGTCGAGTTTGCGTTTCAGGTCTTCAGATTCGTTGCGATATAGTCCATTTTCCTTGAAGAGTCTGATCGGGGGTCAGACCTGAACCAGAACGAGGATACCTCGTACCGTTTGGTGGCACCGGACTTGATTTTGAGTTGACGCTTTATATTGTTGATTTCTGCCATGATGGGTAGTGCTGGTAGAGTATGGCTTCCGGCGCTTATCGTGAAATCATGGGTGGAAACAACCTTGGAGAGCTGCCTGGCCTCTTGTCGGAAGATTTGCTGCGATTTCTTGATTCTTCTTGATGCCTGGAAGTTCCCTCATGTATCGATGCCCCTGCATCGATTCCTGTCGAAAATAACGTCCGGAATGATACGGGTCTATGGACACCAACCATTTTTTCCCCCTGTTCTAATCGGCCCACCGACAATAACGGGCCCGGAAGCCTTGTCTGTAGACGAGAAAGGTTAACACAATGAAATTTGAGTGCCTGTGTACTAGACAATAATGACGAGAATAACGAAAATTTGAGTGAGGGTTGTGTACAAAGTCAGATGTGCAAACAGGCTCAAAACAAAGCTGGACTCTTGGTTTCTACCTCCGAGTCTGGTTCTCATTGTTCCCAATTTCTTTCTTATTCACGATTATCTTTTCTCTTTAACGACCCGTAAAACGAACGACACGATCCTATTCTTACCCAAAACCGTCCAAGTTCTTTCATTTCAGCACCACGACCACGATGGAGATCGGACACCAGCAATCACAATCCCAGCTGCAGCACTCTCCAGCTATCGTATCGCAGGAGGATCCATCCCAACTCTCGTCAGGGTACTTTTATGGCTCGGACCACGAGCAGCATCCTCCATTCTACAATGTTGGCTCGCCTATGGGGTCGCCTATGCAGCCTTATCAGGTCGTCTCGCACGACAATCCTTCGCGTGGGTCCTTCAATACGTTTATTATTCTTTCCAAAACATGTGTTGATCAGATAATGTTCTGTTTAGGCCATTTGTCTGAGATGCAGCAGTCAGGGATGCATTTCCAGAGCATGCCCAACAACATGATGTATCAAGGCCCCGTGTATCCCACATCGCCACCTCATGTTTCTTTACCTATTTCGCATTCACCACCACCTCCATCTCCCGAACTCTACGATCCTGTGTCACCTCCCATTTCTGGCTCAGATACTTCAGCCGACGGCATTTACAACAGCAGCGGTGCCAACTCTCCTTCCTCATCTCGTGCCAACAGTCTCGTTCACAGAAACGTTCGCCACTTCAATCCAACACCCTCTCCTACTAGCTCTTCAGGTAGAAGAAGCCGTGGTCGATCTCACAACGACTCAGACGAAGACGAAATGGGTGCCGCCTACGCTGCCGACTTGGCTCACAACAGGAAAGAGGCTACGCGTCGACAAAGGATCGAAGCTGAACAGCGAAGGCGGGATGAACTTCGTGATGGCTATGCTAAACTGAAGGATGTGTTACCCGTTTCCAACCAGAAGAGCAGCAAGGTTTCGCTACTAGAACGAGGTGCGGCCAGTCCCTCCTACTTTGTTGACGTGATCACCGACACCCATTCTCTTCCCCTGTAGCTACTAATTACATAACGCAGCTCGAAGCTGAGAAGAGGGACTTGGAGAGCCGTCTTAACTTCTTGGATCAAGAGATGCAGCGACTTCGTTCTCTCAACGAAAAGATTTCCTTACCGTCGCGCGACTCTCCCCCGCCGGGGAAGTTTGACCCCGACGCACGGCCGCTTTCACCACCTCCCGACATTCCGATGACCAACCATGGTCATGCTAATCTTCCCAATCGGACTCACCCAATTTCGGAAGGATCTAGTCCAGCCAACTCGGAGGGTTACTGAGGTGGCGCGGCCACCGCGTCTTCTCCGAAAACTTTCTGCCTCTTCCCCGCATCATGTTGTTGTATTTCCGGCATTCATTTTCTTTCCATTTATTTCTCTTACTTCTCTGCCTCCACACTCTCTACCAGTCTCTGTGGCGCTTGGTTTTTGGTTGAATCAAAAAATCAATGTAGTTCAGTTCCCGGAGGAAGACGACCAACTTTCTTGGATGGTCGAGACGGTACATGCATCGATACTGGAGATCATAGCAGAACGCCGCGCGTTATGGCTACGTGGTCTACTCCTGTCGTTCATTGTCTTTGTCGAATACCCCCCGTCCCTTGTGAGAGAAATGTCACTCTGACGTTGCCGGGGCTATTCTGGTCTGCAGCGTGTTTGATGATATCGGCACCATCGTTGATCGATGTGGTGTTGTAGATCTCTGGAGTCTGGGGCGTGGGCGATAGACCCGGAAGAGGGAACATTACGAGCTCCGAAGGACGATAGAAAATTCCTAGAGAATTTTCAACCTCCCTACACCACTACAGCCATGGATTCATGCGGAGTTTCGGAGATGAGACGTCACTCAAGGGAGAGAGTTCTGGCGACTACGAATTCTCCCTTCCGACTCGACATCTCATTACCATCCTCTTATTTCCTTTCTCCTTCCTGCCCTCGTCGTGACGAGGGTAGGTTTGTCGTCCTCCCGGCCCATAAATCTACCTCCCTTGCCGCCATCTATTCCCTTTGAATGTTCGATCTCGAAGATTCACTATCGCATGCTCCATCTATCTGTCCGGGCCTGGACTGATTTTAAAAAACCTCACCTTCCGAATCGCCTGCTAGCGTTTGGCTTTTTACACCTCTTCTCTCGATGCGGAAGAGACGACCTATCATGATTCTTGACGAATGTACTTTCACGCGTGTGGCTTGCCCAGTGAGGGTTCTTTCTTGGCTTTGGATGCGTGGACGAAGGAAATAGGCAACGAGGGCGTATCCGACACCGGGATGTCTTTCTTGGATCCGATTTCTTGCACCACCCTGGATGGTGGTGAGTCGAAGTCGCGATGCGGCTGGCCGGACTCCACCCCGATGAGCACGGTTCTTGGTCCCCTGTTGTTTTCCATCTTCGTCTTTTGTATCGCAGTTTTCTCCGTCTGCCTTTCCTCCTCCCCCAGTCCCCTTTTACATATTCTTACGAACAATGATTCTTGGAATGATCTCTACGATATGGACCTTCACTATCCCTATCTATCGATGTAAGTAAGTAGAGGGCCAATGTACATATTTAGGTTGATGCTTAGCTGAAGCTCAGAAGCAGTTTCCGAAGCGGAACGACTGTATGAGTCACTGTGAACTTCATCAGCCACGCATTCCACCCCATCACCCCACTCCTCGCCGGGTGGTTAGCCTGGTCGTGACTCGTGCTCTGAATCATCTGTTGTGTATTCAGGCTAGAAACTTTTGAGCCTGAGCAACTAGAAAGGATTAGAATCAGAGACTCAACTGCCACTCCTTATCGTCTGCCGCATTGTAAACACGTTTCTCCGTAAAACAGCATGAATAATGTGAAGATGGTGGCGCTGTAGACCGGCATATGAATATGCTCTACTTCAGTGATCAGTCCGCTAACATTGAGCTAATTGAGAGCCGCAAGGCTGCGATACACGTTTTGTAGAAGTCTTAACTGAATGCTACTAAGTGGGATGTGACCACCCAGTAATCGGGGACGTCACCCCCGAATTGTTACAGGGCGTGCACCCGTCTGCAACAGCACACCAACATGAAACGGTCCTGGGGATTAGAGAGCGATTTTCGAAGGGCAGTGCACCCCGACGAGAGAGGGACGGAAGGGACCAACGTGTTACGCGGTTTGAGGGTAGTCGGGGCTAGTACCGAGTCAGAGTCCTCCTCGGTCTAGTCGCCATTATATTCATCGGACTGTATAGGGAATGCTTCTCCGAATGCGTCAGTTATGACTGGACTAAGAGGGAGTCGGAGATGCAACTGGCGGGGGAGCCCCTGGAAAGAGTCGGTGGTCCAGAAATAGGCTGGGCGGAGTAGGATCAACCCCAGATTTACTGTTCGTAGAGCAGGAGCTCATGGGAGCTACAGGAGCCCGCAGGAAACAGGTAAAACCATTTCTCCTCTTACCTCTAGGCTGGTTCGCCCAGACTAACTCGAAAGCCGAACGACGTGGGAGTTCCGATAGGTTCAAGCGCTTATTTGATCGAGGCCGGAGCATCCTCGAAAATGAAACTTCCATTCTTTAGCACTTCTGTGAAGGATTTGTAGAACTTGGAAGGGTAGGAGTATCCAGGCCAATGGCAGTTGTCCCAGAGACGGTTCCGACCATGTGCAAGTGAACAGTGAACAGTGAAATCCTGGTTTCACCACGAGACGATGTCTTCTGATGTTCTTCATTCCGTATACAATGAGTTACATCCCCGTGATAACCGAATCGTTCCCTGATGATCAGACAAGCGTAAAATTGGGGGGGCTAGAGCCGTGCAAGTGTGAAAGGTACAGCTGCTCAGAAACCTTCATGATTCATTTGAGGAAGACGGCTCACCAAAGTCCGAGTCGTAGCACAGGTAGACTCTGAGTTGTTGGGGCTCCATTGCGCAAGTTAACACGCCTCGCAGGGTTCGCGTTGCGTCCCGCTGTCCTGTCAAGGCTCTACCGACTAGGCGGCGACGAGACTTCGAAACAACCCCGTTCATCCCGACGGATATTGACCTCGGCGGACTTAGACCCAGTTTTGTGCTAGTCCAGGCCCCCCATAAATCATCCGCTGTGATGATGACCGTCTCTCATCCCGCGAAATCGAATCGCCGAGTCGGATTGACTTCACAGATTCACTAACGCAGCAAGAGAGCCTCACGGCGCCAAAGAACATGGCTCGTACTAGCGGCGAGATCCGCAACGATATGAACGCCAGACACGAAGAACATTCACGCGGTATTTTATTGTCATCGTGAAGCACCTGGGCGTATGGTGAAGATCTTGTGGACGGCCGAAATTAATGGATTGAATCGATGGCTATCTTTTGTATTTTCAAGAACAGATCGTCGTAAGTACATGGCTCACAGCTCGAGAGAAGCAGAGAGAAAAGGGCAAGTAGGCGTGGCGATGCTGTCCTAACCCCCTATATCTATGAGCGGATTGAACCCAATCTTGTATCATTGTGTGGACGTCGTATATGGACCCGAAGGTTAGCGTGGAAGATCCACCAAGAGGTCGAGATCATGCTGTCTTGTGCGGGCCGTCAATGAAGGAAGGGACTCATCATTCTTCCCTTCAAATTCCTTCGACGGTAGATCGTTAGAACTTCGAGAAAAACAAATATCACAAAGTCCACAGGCTCGCTATACGAAACAGTTTCGTTTCTGCCGCCTCGGTACCGTTTTGAAGCAGAAGTTACAGGTTCGATCGCTTGGTGTCCCTTGCTGGAGAGAGCAAAGCCCAATTCACCGTGCAGGGATGTGAAAGGGTTGTCAATTCTGGGCAAGAGTCGGTATTCAAGGGGAATCACTTGACTTCCTGGGGGCCTGCCTGCAACGGCGAGGCAAACTCGGAATGCCATATGGAAATTCCAAGATCGAAAGACGGTAGTTTTAAAGTTGTCGACGGGGGGCAGATCATGATGAGTCAATGACTAAGTATTTGCCGCCGTGAGTATTGTACGCTATTGTACGCTGATGAAGGTGCAACGCTGGGTAGATAGAACGCAGGGACAGTCCAAGTTTCCGTCATGAGAATACTGGGGGTTTCCCTCGGCGCGAAGATTACATTCAGAGGAGAAAACATGATACCGTTGGGACTCATGTGAGCTTCCGAGTTGGGTCATGCTGAACAGAGCGCGGTAGGAATTCCGAAGTAAGTGAACAGGAACTTGAGAACGAAATGAATTGTCAAGATGAAACGAAAGCGGTTTGAAGATTGAAGAACATTTTACCGAGCGGTTGTAGAAGAGCCCTGCCACTGGCCTTGCGCCAGTCTGAATGAGTCCAGAACCCAGATCAGGCTATGCCCGGAGATTGGCACGGTCCTACTTCAATGATTCATTCGTTCCAAGATCACAAAGGTGCCATTTGAGGATCGCAGCCTCAGGATTCCCTTGCGACTTGAAATCCGTCATCGTTACCGACGCGACTTGCAAATCGTGCTCGTCGTTCAGAGCAACGCCTGAGCTCGACAAAGGTGTCGTGGCTGTGCCATGTGCGGTGACAAAGGAGTCACGCTGTATGGTCACGGTTTTCGACGTCAGTCAACGCTGTTTGTCGTCCTCCTTTCCCAGCCGCCAGTACCTCGACCCCCCTCACGACCCCATTTCCCTTGTATCTATCGACCCCAGCGATATCTCAAGTATATCTCTAACGACCCAATAACCTAATTTATAGTCGATAACGATATTATGTGGTGAGTCTGGTTTCCCGTTTTGTATTCATCGCCGAATAATCGTCTGATGGTCTTTGGCGGTGTAGGTGTGATAACTGCCTTCTCGTGTTTCCTCTGGTACATTCATTTACCTCGACAATATCTTTTGCACCCAACATGGCTGATTGTCTCTATCGGTGTTGCTACAGAGGGGCGGGGCGATTGCTTGGGGTGTAATCATGGCTGTGCGTTTCCCGGTGCTGATCTTCGACAATGATTCGAAGGCTGACTGTTCTATTCGCTTTTTTTTAGCTTTACAGCTTGGCGGGGTCACTGTTCCTCTTGATCAAAGGCCAATTTCTGTTCTTTTTTTACCCTGAATGGCAAGTTTCCTCAAAGCCACCCCACCGCTCCATCGCTAACGCAACCACATTGACCCTATCCTATCTTTCCGCAGGTTCATCTATGGTGGTATCGGAATGGCCGTCACAGCTATCGCAGCTATCAACGTCCTGGCACTCTCCAACGTACGTTTCGGTTGGAACCTACTAATACTATTATGCTCAACCTGCTCGCGTCTGCTCCACAAAAAACTCAAATGTATCTCCTGCATCAACTTCTGGCTCCTCTAGCGATCGTACATCTGGACACGAGTGTGCAAATTCCTATGGCCGTTCATAATAGTCATCTGCGCCATTCGAGCAATTCTCATGATCGTGCAGCTTAACCGCGGGTATGTGTCCGTCTACGTTATTCTCCACCGATGGTTTCGCTCGACGCCCATCACCGCGGGGGCGAGCCCATAGCCTACACAAGAGCCCAAACATCCGACGCTTACTGACCATATTCCGTTGATAGGAAGGACAAGATCATCTGGGAATGTACTCACGGAGGACAACTTTGGTCCGATGAATCCACCGCACAGGCAGACAACCCGGGTTCCATGCCGGTCGGATTCTGCGGTTCGGGATTCTCAAGTATCTACCTTGCGTTCATCGTCGGTCTTCTCATCGACCTAGGATTCCAAGTAAGACTATTTTCTATCATTCTTCTTATTCCCCAGTCCAAACATCGGCGCTGATTCGCTCTCGTTAGCTGTACATGTTTTTCTTGAATTGGCGGTTCTCGAAGCGCTTGGAACACTATTCAGGCATGAAAGGGCCGTTCTACGGGGGTGAGTTAATCCCCAAAGCCTTTGAAGCCGTACTGGTTCCTGATTGTATCTTTAGGGTATTACAATGCGACCTAGACCAAACTATCACTCCCTCGAGATTCATCGGACATTTCCTCCTCCCTGCGGACTCTCCCTCCCATTTCCTTCGTTTTATTTATCTTGTGCTACATTTATCTCTACTCACGAACGTTACGACACACTAATGCTCTTACGATGACGACGGCTTTGCCGTTTGACGAATTGATGACTGTTTTCTATTCTTTTTGTGCTGCTAGTCCTAAAGAGTGTGGTTCATGTGATAGCCCTCTTTCTGCATTTATCCTTTGACAGTGAGTACAGTTCTGTAGAAAGGGGTTCATGGTGAGTCTCTAGTGTCAGTACACCTCGCTCTTTTCTCAGGAACGTCGAATTCGTAAAGTCTCTTCCCGGAAGTTGAGAATAAGGTTATATTCCGTCTGACGTTCCATTCTGAGGTAAAGCTTGGTTTATGGGCTCGCTTATGATCTGACAGAGGTGTAAAAAGCTGGACAAGGCAAGCGTCGAAACGTCCTCCGTCAATAACGTTACGCGTCTTGTACTTTACCTTGGGCTTTAGCTGGGCTTTGTGATCGGGGAATAATCGAGAGCTTACAGCGGTAGCGGACACCCTTGTGGCTCGCTTAGCTACTATGGAACTAAGAACTTGGGGAGGCCGGATAACATTGAATACCCCTAGAAACCACAGCACAAGAGCTCCTTTCCTATTGAGAAGGCAAGATGATGGACCGAGCATTAGCCCCATAAAAGGTCAATAACTGAAAGTTCACTGGCCCGACGCACAGGAAATTAAAAAAACGTGCCGGGAAGCTGCCGCATGCCGCCCGCCAAAATCTGGGAAAAAGGCCAGAGCATGTGCAGAAACTCCAAGATTTTATGGCTCAGGCAGGCTAATGCTATCCTCATTCAGTCGAAACGGGGTCTTTTGAACAGAAGTGATGGGATTAGCAGGGAGCCCCATTTTTTTGGTAGGATTTTCGAAACAGTGTCCATCTGGGAGTAAGTACAGCGAGCACACATATGTATATGTTTCTTCTGGATTTACTGATTCGCGAATGTGATATTAACGAAGGAGGCGATTGAACGTTCTACGTCAGCGAACGCCGCGGGGAGGATCCCTTGAATGGTGGTGGATTCGTAATGACTGTACATAGCCCTCGCCTGCCTTCGCGTAGGGCTGGAGAAATTCCGCATTAACTCGGGATCGGAAGAATGGGAAAGATAATAAGCTCTAGGAAAGCGGTGAACGTGAGCAAGACTAGCGAGGACGAATTCACCACCCTGCCCTCGTACCTAAAACGGGGGAGTGAGATCTAAGGTTCCGGGATGCTTACCACCCTCACCCGATTTCCCCATCCTTTCGAAGGATTTCGGCGAACTGAGCACCGGGTGATATGGACAGATCTTGATGTTGTTTGATGTCGGGACGTGTGATATGAGAAAAAAAAATAAGGGAAAATGAACACCTTGAATGAGCGGACTGTGTGAATATGGTAATCTTGAATAATCGATAGGAACCTTGACAAGGTTGACCAGGGTCGAACGGATCATCGGAGCGACAAGGTAGAGAAATACAACAGCAAGCCGAGTGCGACTTGTTCGGTGAATGAACAGGTTAATTCTGATACGAACCTTGTCCCGAACGGTGTACGTTGACTGTACGTTTCAATAACGGAGGAGGGCCTTCAAGGTCCCCGTGGGAAATCTAGCCAAGGTCGCCGGTCTCTGGTCGGTCATGGTTCGGCCGTCCGGCCGGAGCACCGGAGCACGGATAAGCTTCTGTGAGAAAGTAGAACATGAGGCATTCGTATAAGAATTGCTACCCGGTGCGCCCATCTTCCTTATTCACCCCCCCTTCTCTCCTCCGACTCTTACGCCCTCTGACCGTATCATTCTTCAAAGCGGTTTCTTCCAGCACCAACCTCACCTCATAGTTGCTGGAGTTCACCTGTATGTCGTTTCTTCAGTTCTACCGCGATTTCCTGTGGTTCGGGAACCGTCGATGTTCGATCCTTCTTCGTTGCTGACTGCGCCACAATACTCGTTCACAGATTTTAATTCCCTTCAGTTATTTCTCGACGCCGTTTTATTTTTTTTAGATCCTCTCATCCTCAATCGCCCTCGACATGTCCATGGAATTCGAGACCGTTAGCCACTCCCCCTTCGTCATCGACCAGATGGACAACTCGAACAGCTTCCTTATGGAAAGTAACATGGACAGCTTCCTCCAGTATCCTCCTTCCTCACCCGCATCCTACAACACCGCGTTGCGTAAGTGATTTCTGGTGCCAGCTGCGAGATGCGTTCTGATCTTTTCTCTTTGTAGTTCCCGGTACATCGTCCCCGATGGCCTTGAGCCTCCCCCTTGGTGGTGGAGAATACTCATACTCTCCTGAGTCCTACGAACATCGCCCATTGAGCCCCGTCTTTGAGGGCACAACCGTATCGCCGCCCATGATTGGATACACTCTGAGCAACCCAGGCGACCACTCTTCCGATGAACAGCCCTCGGGCAGGCATAGCCGTGGCTCCAACCACACCCCTCCCCCCGCTATTCCTTATGCCGCGACTATTCCCCGCTCGCAGCGCTACAACCCCATCGCTGTTCCCACACATATCGTTGCCGCCCCATCTACCACCCGGGCCAACGTCAGAAGAGCTAGATCCACCAGGAGTAACACTTTGAGAAGTAACGACGATTCTGATAACGAGGAAGACGATATCCCATCTTCTGGAGGCGTCGACTCGTAAGTCTAGCTGCTTTTGTTATTGCGACCTTGTCTAACTCTGACTTCCTAGGAGGCGCGAAGCTGTGCGAAGGCAGCGAATTGAATCTGAGCAGAAGCGACGTGATGAGCTCAGGGATGGTTACACCAAGCTCCGTGAAGCTTTGCCGTCCATGAGCCAGAAGTGCAGCAAAGTCGTCTTGCTCGATCGTGGTATGTTAATTATCTCTCCTTTGTTGCTATCATCATTGATCTGACAACGCACGCAGCCTCTTCGCACATCAAATCGCTTTCCGCGATGAAGTCTAATCTTGAGCTCAGGCTCAAGGCTTCTGAGGATGAAGTCAACCGACTCCGCAGCGTCAACGAGGCTTTAATGCTTGGTACTGCCACCCAACGACATGCCGCACGCCATGGCATTCCCCCCAGCGGCAATATCCACCCCCAACAGTTCTGAAGCCCTCGTCTTCGAAGTCGGGAACTCTAAAAAAAACCAAATCCTGTCACTCCAACAGTTCCCCCGCCAACTCCTTTTATCGCTTTCGACAGGTGAACTATCGCTTTGACTTATGATCGGACTCTTGCATTGCATTCGTAACATTATTCTGCATGTCTCAATCTCACGAAACTGTGGTCCCCCCCCATCAATGAGAACACCTTCACCACTTCCGTTCTACTCCCCCGCAGATTACGACCCCCTTTCTGTGCTGCTCGGCCAGCGCGGGATCCCCCACACTCTCTACTCCCGACTTGGGATTCTCCGACGACTATACCATCGACGATGGACGACACGGCAATTGGTTGATGATATTCTGGGGCAGCGACACGACACAAGACACGAGGATTGCTGGCTTGAGGCGCTTGTTCGTCTCGCCCTCCTTGTGGACTTTCTTGTACACTCTTTTTTTGACCCGTCGCTTTTGCCTTCCCGAACATCCCAATTCCCATACAATCTCCATACACACGCCTCACACTTGTAGGTGACCACTTAATTGTTGGTTCGGGCCTCGTGTGAGGTGTCCGATACACTGGCGTCGATACGTCGCTCGGATGCTTCCTCTTTGGGCGTTCTGAGGAAATCTGCTGGGTCACCCGATGTAGACTGTCAACAAGCGGTCCCTGCGATTGCTTTGCTCTAGCAATCGACTTTTTCGTTGACGTCGGGCCCACAACCTCCTCACAGCAATCATCTAATTATCTGTAATTTCTATTTCCCCATTGTTGTTGTACATTTCTTTGTTCACGCTAGTGCTCGCTTTTTTAACAGTCCCCCATCCCCCCCTCCCCCTTTCATCTTCTTGCCAGGTCGAAGGACCTTACGCGAGCGACTTCGAGTCGATTGATCACCGCCTCGCTTTTTTCCTCGAGTCTGTCCTCTCGCATCTATTTACTTTTAATCACTATCCATCACCCCGTCTCCGACGCCCGTTTCCCCTTGACTTCCTCATGCGCATCTCGCACAGCGCCGTCGCACCTTTGCTTTGCAAGCGGAGGTGTTCTCGCCAGTGGCCCAAGCTCCTTACCAACGCGGGTCCATCGACGGATAACGGGCGGAGGACCGGATTCATGTGTTGTTCCTTTGGATTACGGCCTTCCCCTCGTGCGCCGGTGCGCATGATGACTTGTTTTGGTATGGGCCTTCGTGCGGTCAGGTAGCTGGTCCCGCCCTCCCTTGATTGGCATCGTCCCTCGCGAGCTCTCGCCTCTTCCTCCGCGAGGAAAACATCAGCACCAACGATGCACGCGTGCGCTACCCTTTTCCACATATCATCCTCGTTTGGGTCGATAACGTGAATCAGATTAGCCTTTTCCTCCTCTTCAGTCTCCCACTAGCTGGTCGATGACGATCTGGGGTTCTTGGTTGATTTGGTCCGTTGTTCACTTGGGCTTGTGTTGAACTTGTGGGATCGGGAAGTGCTTTGCTGTTTGCTTGTTTGTTGCCGTTGTTTTTCTTACCGCGTGCAGTTGAAGATTTTTTTAGGACGAAGGACTTTAGCCTCTCAGCGACCCCTACTACCTGCTTTGTGCTCATTACGATTATCCACTGGAACGGAACGACACTCACCACCACCCTAGCTACGCTATGTATGACTTACCCATGATCCCTATGCGATCGATGCGCATTTCCTACCACTTCAATAGTATTGAGGTGTATCCGCCACTCCCCTTCTATTACCCATTACTACCTACTACCTCACGCCCGTACCCCCCTACGTATGTCCCTCTACGCCGTATGTGTCTAAATGGAATTCTGATGATCCAGAGAGATCTATTAATCCACGAGCTATTACTTCGATGACGCCCAGTTGCTATTTTTTCAGTTAGATAGCGCATTATCGACGTAGTTTACGATGCATTAATGAAACATGTGGAATGATCTATCACATATCTTCTTTCTTGGTCGTGAGCGCCTGCTGTGGTCGCCGAATGAACACAAGGGAGCAATGAACGCTGTTGCTACTGATGAGACGGGTGCTGTTCCCTCATCAAAAGCGGTCATTATCCCCAAAATTGGGTATGAAATTCGGCGAACTATGTACTCTTTTGTTTCGGTCCGAGGCGCGTGAGAGATGAGTAGTAAGTACGAATAGACTACAGCCAAGAATGTCGTACTATGAACCAGTATTGCTGTAGTCAATCCCGTATAAGAACACTAGTACGCCAGTTTCATCAACTCACGCTCATGAAACTTGACAATAGATGGACGTCAAGCTATTAGCCGCAAAGGAACGGGAAACGAGAAAGATTGACTGAGATCTGTATAGTAATATCGGTCGTGCGACCGACAAACATATCCCGGAAATCCTAGGAATCCCACAGGAACAAACTCATCCAAGGGCCCCAATTCATACGGTTGACAAGACGCCGGCAGGTACGGTTTACTTATGATAGAAGTGGCGGTAGTGCAGCCACACGCCTGCTCATATAGTTCAGGAGAATAACATTCTTGATATGATGGAAAGGGTAAACGAACACATGTATCGTGGATTCCCAAAAGCGTGTCCCAGGTGTAGACGATGCACCGCCAGAGCGCAGGAGTGCTGCATGAACCCTACTCCTCGATGCTTAGCCCCGAGAACTCAGAATTGAGCCAACGGGGATCAGTGTGGACGTAATTTGCCAACCGGGTGGATATTATTATCGGGAACGGAGCTGCAAAGTTGAATAACCAATCGACGGAGCTTGACTAGTGCAAGGAGAACGGTACAGGACCGAAATCGGTCTTTTCGTAGAACAAGCTGATGGAATGTCATGATTTCTATAACTCTGTGGCGTCGTCCCGCATTTTACGGGTCTACAGTGTACACGTTAGTGAGCCTTGAAGGACGGAGAATGAGGAAGCGCTCACTTGTTTTTCCTGAACTCGTGTACAGAACCCTTGGAAACATACATAGAAAAAGTTCATTCCGCGTTCGCCTCGCTGCCTGAGTAATTCAAAAGTCCATATCCATAGGTGCCTCGTTGCGGTTTTGGCTTTGACCCTGGCTTTGACTCTGGGTTTGGGTGGAGCCTTCCTGGTCCTCTGCATCCATGGCCGCCTTCATTCGAGTCAGAGCATCTAATATCCCTTTCCAAGCATCTCTTTCGGCCCTGCTCTCCTGAAGACCTCGATTATTATTCATTGTATCCTCATCCGTATCGTCGGAGGGAAGCCGGACCCCAAGCGATGGGGGAAGAAACCCTGGAGGTGGTGCATTGATGGCAGAGGGTGCAATGCGAGAGTGTCGGATATGGGCCAATGATGAACGTATTGCAAACTGGATTGCCTACGTACGTGGCAGAAAAAGACATCAGAAGAACAGAACAGAAAGAAAAACCGGGCCAAGGAGGACGCGACTCACATCCAGCCGCTCAAAGTATTCGTTCACTTCCAAGACAAACTGTTCGGACCTCTCCTCTCCTTGCGGCAGATTGTCATCAGGACCGTCCGTTTGTGGTAAAGTAAGTAGCGAGATTGACGAGGCTGCTAGTGAGAGCAAACGACTGATATCCTGTTTGCATTCGCTCACCGTTTTTAGCGCGAATCGTCTTTATGAAGAGCTATCTGACCTTCTCGACTTCTCCAAGAGAAAAAATTTGACGAGCAGTACGACTTGATGTCCATATGGGATCGATTTCACTGAGAGGTCGTGGTTCAACTTTTGGTTGTTGTGGTGCAGAGTCAAGGGTGGGCTCCATGTCGAGACCTATCGGCAACCGAGACTGTTGTAGTGTGTAGAGCTCTTAGCTTCTCATTTTTGTCACAATCACCTCTAGTCTCAGGTCGCACTAGATCATTACATAGCTGTAGCAGATTTTCACGAGGACCATGTACGATATAATACAGCTAAGTTCACAACTTCCGCACACCCTTCGTGTTCTGGTTCGATGCTCTCACTTTCGCAGCCTTCAGTTCGCTCCCATAGGCGGCTTTGTTCGACTTCTTCTCAGACCTGCGTGCAGCTTGTTGAGCCTTGACAGCGGCTTTCCTCGCCTTCTTTTCCTCTGGTGTTTCGTTCCGCAGACGGGTGATTGTTTGCGGGGCGGGAACTATACGGTAAGTTAGCGGATCTTTCGGAAAGAGACGACGCGCCGCAACGACTTACGGTCCGTTTCAGACAAGTCGGAATCGTCGGAGGAGTTGCTCAATGTATGAGGCTTCGACTTTTCGGCAGGGACAGGTTTGGACGTGAGGTCTTCGGATATGGACGGTAAGCCTGTTTTAGGATCGAGCTTGATCTTGGGAGTGGGTTTAAAATCTCGTGCTCGGATGATGCGGGGGTGATTTTCGAGATTAGAGTAAGTGGCTAGACGGAGAAGCGTAAGATACCGGGGTCAAGCTAAGCGAGTTTGGTATAACTCACTGAGTATCGTTTCACAATCCCACTTGTCCTCTTTCTCTTCTTCCTCTACCCAAATATCGTTCTCGATGACATCGTCACTCTCTATGCTTTCACGGACGCGTTGATCTTGACCCATGGCTCGCCGCAGGGTGTCCAGCTTCTCCGCGCCCGTTTCTCCTTCGAGTTTAGGCTTCATTTTCCTGCCCAAGATCTCATAGTCATTGAGGAACTGATCGATCATGGACGTGAAGTCCTCTCTGGAGGTAATGAGCTGAGGCGCCTCGTCATCTTCGTCGTCGTCAGACGGTGTATCTCCATCTTCATCCTCATACTCTTTGAGCACCATCTGTTGGCTATGAGTTTACTGCTCGGAAAATTGTGACTCGAATTTACCTGGTCAAAGCGTTCGTCCAGCGTCTGTAGCGCGTCATTTCGGCACATGCTGGAACTGCTCATACTGTACCCTGAAGCATCACTGGTCCCTTTCCTTCGCCGTTTCTTACCACCGATGACGGACATCGCAGGTAAGCCTGAGATTGTGTCTCCACCTTCCGAGGCAAAGTCATCTTCATCGTCACTCGCAGGTGCTCTCGCCGCTGGCTGAGTCCTTTTGAATTGCGAAAAGCGTTCCTCCCATGTTGTAGGTTCTGCTTCGTTTGGGCCTTCCTCCTCGGCCTCCTCATCCGCTATACCCTCCTCCCGAAACTCAAATTCCAGTTCCTCATCGCTGTCCCTCTCGCCTTCCTCTACAAGGCCTTGAAAGAAATCATCCTCCAAACCATCGTCCACAAAAGCCTCATCCTCTAGTGCCTCCAGAACCTGCCGCAGATGTGGATCCATGTCTGGCTGGAATCCAGATATGCTTTCGGGAATAGCTTGCTGGGTTTCATAGGTACGAGGAATTTCGGATGTGGATGGGAGTACTTCTTCAGGTAAGTCTCGTAGAGCGATTCCACCAGTTTTGATTTGCGTATCACGATTCTTCTTCGCCGTCTGAGGTGCTTCGATCAGGATACTCTCCACCCCTTCCTCCTCCACTCCAACCGGTCGAAGATGTTGCATGTAGTCGTAGTCAGTGTCATCGTAGTAGACACCATAAAGCGCAGCTTCCCCGACCCTAGCTTCCTTATCGTGCTCGATGACCGCCTCAGAGAGTAGGTTCTCGAGATCGGCTCGACTTTTTCCCTACAGAGATCGTGAGACCAGACGAAAGAATGATCTGGAAAAAAATTGCCGCGACCTTTTTGTCATTCTCCCGCGTAATTTCTTTGAATACGTGCTTGCTGGCCTCTGGATCGTGGTACAAAGGATCTCTTTGAGATCTATGAACGAGTTGAAAATGCTTTGCACCTGGCTGGCGGAATATCGATTTCGGTTTGGGTGGCATGGTGGCCGAAAGAAAAGTCACAAATGGGCGTCAAAGCAGTGGGACCGCGGGTTGCGATCAGGCCTCGGCTTACCTAAGCCACTTCGTTTACTCTCTCGTCTCGACTACAGTCATACTCGCCTGTCCACAAGTTTGCGCTCTCTCCCTCTCGAAACACAGATTATTGCACACAAATACGACATAGAATCACCAAAACTGGCATTCCTCCAACAAAACTCATAACAATACGGCCCATTGGGCACGAAATCATGGACAATCGCAATCCGCAACGCGAACCAATTCGTAGAGGGTTCTCCATATACGTCCCTTTTCTCTCTCTAAACCCGGTGTTTCTGTACTGACATACCTTTGGTATCTACTAGTCACCAAAAGGTGGTCTTGGAGATCGATTTTGCAGGGAGTTTATGGGTATGGGCGATTGTCTCTGGCGATGACGACCACAGCTCATTCTGACTCCCAATCATCGCAGGGATACACCGAGATTACAATTAACCCAACGAGTAGTGATTTGAGGACGATTCATCTGCATTGTCGGCAGTCTAGTGCGTTTCTTGACCTGTATTTGCCTCAGTCATAGCTGACAGCTTTCTCTTCATCCTCACACCTCCTGCCACCCAGCCATCCATTCTGTCCACGTCGCATCGCATGAAGCCGAATTTATTCACCACGACCCCCTCACCAGCATTACTGTTGGTGCCCCAAACGACTCACCCGACATCCACCGCCACCCGGAGCTCAAGCGCAAGATCTACTCTGCACTACAGGAGGGCGACGAAGGAGAGCTCTCTATTGCGATTCCGAAGGAGGTGTCGCTGAAAGCGACAGGAACAGTTGGGACTACGCAGAATGATTGTGAGCCCCTTGACGCTATCACAGGGAGTAGGGCTAACACGTAACAAGATGCCACTCCTGAGCCTCAAACGCCTGGCCCGCAGGCACAGACAAGCCAGGTTATAACGGAGTTCTCGCCAATAGTTGTCAAAATTGTTTACAGCATTCGAAATCCTGTTGACGGCCTCGAGTTTGTATCTGCTACAGAAAATCAACCATACGTGAGTTTATTGCGTTTCCTCATTCGTATTCTGCCTAACTCTGTGGTTTTGCGTTAAGCGCGTTCCCCACGCATATACCACGCCTTCTTGTCCTGATGCGGCTCGTTGCTGGGTTCCGTGTGTGGACAACCTTTGGGAGAAATGCACTTGGGAGTTCGAATTCGTCGTACCGCGATATCTAGAGGAACGCGACACGGACGAAGACGATACAAGTGAGCTCAGTCCAACAATAGTTGTGTGTAGTGGGGAATTGGTAGAGCAGGTGCGTCTGTTGAACGCGCGTGTTGTTCCTGAGCGCTAACCACATAATACGTATATTTTTTTAGGTGGCCCATCCATACAACTCGAACAAAACCATCTTCCTGTTCTCTCAAGCCGCTCAGACCTCAGTACAGCATATCGCTTTCGCTGCGGGTCCGTTTCACCTCTACCAGATCCCAGCCGACGTGAATGCCGACGAAGCGCTCGCGGGGTCAACCCAACCTCTCATATATGCATTCTGCTTACCGGGGCAGGAGTCCATGCTGCCGGCGTCAACGAGTGCACTCCGACCTGCCATGAGCTTTTACACTTCAGAGTTTGGGTCTTACCCTTATAGCTCGTATAAGCTTGTGTTCGTGGAGGAAATGCCCACTCAACGTTTCGATAGTGCGACATTGGCGCTCGTATCTGTGGACCTGCTGCACGGCGACGACGCTATTGAGCTCGCCATTGAAACGCGGCAAGTTCTCAGCCATGCACTTGCGTGCCAGTGGTCTGGAATCAACATTCAACCAAGGACTTGGTCGGATTTGTGGCTTGTAAACGGACTATCGGGCTACATTTCGGGTCTCTTTTTGCGCAAGCTGTTCGGAAACAACGAATACCGCTTCCGGTTGAAGAGGGACATGCAACGCGTATTGGAATGGGATAATGGTGGGATGCCCCCGATTTGCCAAGCTCATCATCTCGACCCGCCAGATTCCAGCGTCCTCCCGTTCATCAATGTCAAAGCTCCACTGGTCTTGCACATACTCGACCGTCGACTAGCGAAATCGGGGACCTCGCTCGGCCTTAGTCGAGTACTTCCGAAGCTCTTCCTGTCGGCGATTAGTGGAGAGATGCAAAACAATCTGCTATCGACACACTATTTTCTCAGGATATGTAGGAAGGTCAGTGGAGTAGACCCTAGGAGTTTCGCGGAGCAGTGGATATACGGTAGCGGTTGTCCTTCGTTTGGTGTGTCTGCCACCTTCAACCGTAAGAAGATGGCGGTGGAGATCACTATGCGACAGGAATCTCCGGCTTACACGTGTCACGAGCAAAATGAGATGTCGAAACAATTGATGAAGCCAGTGCAGTTCTTCGAGGTGAGCGATCTGAATTACACTTCCGTCTCCCTGATTGACTAACGACGACACTAGGGGACGATGACAATTCGAATACACGAAGCCGATGGAACACCCTACGAGCACGTTTTGGACATTCGAACGCCCTTCAAGAGATATGATGTCCCGTTCAACACAAAGTACAAGCGTGTTCGTCGAAATACCAAGCGGTATCTCGCTCGTCAAGCAGCAGCACAAGCAGCAGCTGAGGGTGATGCTGAAGCGGCCGAGGCAATGGGCATGGTAGACATGGGTTTCGGTTTGGAGATTTGGGAGAAGGAGCAAGAGCGCGAGAATTGGAGGGTTTCGGATTGGACTGAGGAGGAGGAGGCTGCGATGAGCAGTGCGACGTACGAATGGATACGGATGGATGCCGATTTCGAGTGGATAGCAAACTTGAAGTTCGATCAACCAGACTTCATGTGGGTATCTCAACTGCAGAGGGATCGGGACGTTGTTGCTCAGCTTGAGGTACGTCATCCTTCAACCACGATCCTGACCTAAATGCTGATTATGATCCAGGCGGTCCACGCTCTTGCCAGACAACCCACAGCAATTGTGTCAAGTACATTAACGAAGTCCGTTCTTGTTTCAAATTATCACTATCGAATACGAGTTGAAGCGGCGCTGGCACTGGTCAATGTTTGTATATGCCGCTTATATGTCCTTGGTCCATACTTAATAGCCTCTAGTGTGCCATCCGGAAGCTGGATTTTCTCGGCCTGTTTCACCTTTTCAAGCTTTTCCTGCGATACTGCTACGAACCCGAGGACCTTAATCAGGATTTGTTTACACATACCTACATCCCTAAACCGAATGACTTCTCAGACCTGTCGGAATACTTCGTGCGGAAGGTAGGGGTAGACTCTTCTTGGCTATTCAGATCCCTGACAACATCTCGCAGAGTCTCATAACGGCAATCTCAAGTATACGGTTTGAGAATGGGAAATCACCTTCTGTTGTTAGGCGATTCCTCATAGACCAGTTAAGATACAATGACAACACGGCCAATCCAGTAAGACAACCACCGATCCTCGTTAGGTCATACTCATTGATCACACAAACAGTATTCGGACGCGTTCTACATCTGCACGACCATCTCTGCCGCAGCGTCAGCGTCGCTGTCCACAGCCGCTCCCGAACGTGGGGAATTACTGCCCACGGAAGTTCGCACTGAGCACAATGCTGAAGACGAACAATTATTGAAGATGACGCTAGCTGAAGTTGATCGGTACCGGAGTATGGATCGTTTGATTCCTTCGACACACAACATCGTCACTGTTTCCGCATTGGAGGCACGTATATCCTCTATACTTGCGCTCGCCCTGAGCTGATTCTTTGCCTGCAGTTCTATACGCTTCTTGGCTCGGCGAACCTCGTACCCAGCAGCTCCCGCATATTCTTCCCACTTACTAGGTTTGTTGATTGTACTCGCAGTAACAAATTACTCAACTTGGCTACTGCAGGGAGGGAAATTACGTTCCTGTACGACTGGCTGCCTTTGATGGTCTCTTCCTTACGAAGTGGTATGCTCCGGCTATCATGCGATATGTTCTATCTGTCATGGCCAACGACCCCTCCCGGATCGTAAGACGACACGTCGCTCGTAATGCCTGCCAAAGTCTGGCCGTTCTCGTACAAATGGGAGAGATGAAGGCGTCCTCGAAGGATACGGAGTCGTTGCTTATCGAGGAAGATGGATCACATCCCGAGAGAATGAAGGAGTCCAAGAAGACAGAACTCGACGCGTTGATCAAAGTGCTGCGAAAAGACCGAGAGGTCGGAAAGAACGAAGTGTTGAGAGAATTTATCATGCCAATCGCTTTGTGAGTAACGCCATCTCTATTTGTTAGGACGATGTTTATGATGTTATTCTTAGGGCACCGGATGTGGACTATGAAGTACGATGGTGTATCCTCAAGCTTGCTGATATTCTCGTTCGACCTGTTGAGGAGACCCCACCAACAATTCGACTTCACATTCCTCCAACGCCGGTCTCAGAAGTTCCCCCCTCGCTCCCCTCAGCCAAGATCGCCGTTAAGCCGCCCAAGCCTCCGGTAAAGACCGCCGTACCTCCAATCAAGACTTCCACCCCCATCAACCTGAAGCTTCCTTCCAACGAGAGTCGGAATGTCTCATTGTCCTTAACCAACACCCCGCCACCCAACACTGTACCCTTACCGAAAGTCAATCGGACCTCTCATCCCCCTCGGCCAATACTGGTTTCAGGTCCCAAGGGGAAGCCCAAAGGTCGTCCCCCGAAGGTGGCAGCCCCCAATGCACTCAACGTCCAGAAGGACAGGGACAGGGAAAAGGGCAAAGTCCAGGACAAGGTTATTTGTCGGAATGCTTTGAAAAAGCTGAAGGCGAACAAGCACGCGCGTTGGTTCCTTAAGCCAGTCGATCCCATACGCGACCAAGCACCCAGGTGAGCTGTCCGTCAACTTCATTGCCTTAGCAAGGTCCTCAATCCTCGCTAGCTATTTCGACGTTATCAAGAACCCGATGGATTTGTCCACAATCGAAGCGAAGCTCGAGAACAACAAATACAAGGATCGCTCTGGTTTCCAAGAGGATTTCAAACTCATGATCAACAATGCGAAAACTTATAACATGGTCGGTAGCCATGTGCACAATGAGGCTATCAATTTCGAGACATTCTTCGAGAAACGTAGGTTTTCTGTTGTTATCTTGCATGTATAACTTCTGATGGTTGAACGATAGAATGGACTTACATCCTCAAGACACTCGCATCAGCAAACGCCGCCCCTGTTGAGCGCGAAGAACCCCCTCAGCCACCTCCCAAAGCTCCCAAGGCTCCCAAATTATTACCGCCCGTCCCAAAGAGTAGATTCTCTCCCGCACCTGCTGCGACCACCCCAGTGCCTGCAGCGAAACCGGTCATCAGACTCAAGGTTGGCGGTGCCAGATCATCTGCTGCCTCCCCGGCTCCTACTGCTTCCCCGACTCCTGCTCCCACCCCTACCGCTGCTCCTGCTCCTGCGCCCGCACCTACGAAGCCACCGAAACCCCGCGCTAAGAAGCCGAAGGATCGAGTGTCTTCTCCTCTTCCAGATGTTGACCCCCCTCCTCCTCCTTATGTCGACGATGGATCACACGATCTACTTCAGGAAGTCTTGGCTATAGAGGAGGAGAAGAGCCGACAGAGCCGGCACCAGAAGGTTGTGGTGAACGGTAGCTCCAGCAAGCGCAAACGAGTAGACATGCCCGTTGAGGAGGAGGACGATATTCTGGCTCTTGCTACGCCCCAAAAGAAAGACAAGTCACATCACCCTACCGCCTCTTCTTCCAACCGAATCATTGTACCCGCAACAAAGAACTCGCCTGTCCCCACTTCCAAGCCCAGAAAGGAGTCGACGCCACATCGGAACACACCACCAGTCGAGGCGTCTCGTTCCTCAGTCAAAGGCAAGGAGAAGGAAGTTGCGTCGACACCGCCCGCTGCGGTTAACAACAAGTCCAAGGCCGCACCGTATGATAGAGATCTGCCGATCAATGAGAAGAAGTGCAAGGAGCTACTAAAAGCCCTAGTAAAGGCGGAGGGAGGTATGATATTTGCGCAACCTGTCAACCCGGAGGTAGATGGATGCCCAACGTACGTCTCTCCCTTTCAACCGCTCTTTCGGTTGCCAATGCTGACTTTCCCCGTAGCTACCTTCAAGAGATCAAGCACCCAATGGATTTCGGTACAATGGGTCAGAAACTCTCCAGCGGCAAATATCGCACAATGGAGGAATTCCGGAAGGACATCGAACTTGTGTTCAGCAATTGCCGGCAGTTTAATCCTCCCACGACGTTCCCTTGTCAGTGTGCCGACAATGTCGAAAAGGTGTTCAAGAAGGAATGGCCAAGGATTGCAGAGCGCAAAATTCCGTATACGGATAAGCGTGCAATCCAGGGGATCATGACCACTCTCGCCAAGGAGCAGATGTAAGTGCCTCAGCCGCACTATTGAACGAGAGACTAACGGCGGATTGATCATGTAGCTCATTTGTTTTCCGTACTCCTGTGAATCCTGAGGCGCTGGGCATCCCTACCTACTTCCAGGTCATCCCTCGAAAGAATGCCCGGGACCTTTCAACCATCAGACAGAAATTGGATAGCGATGGTTACGAGACGGTGGAAGCTTTCGAAGCGGACTTCGACCTCATGATCCAAAACGCGATTACTTTCAATACTCTTGATTCGGAGGTTGGACAAATGGCGGTTGGTTTAGCTGATCGGTTCAGGACTTTGATGTCGAACTGGAGATCAGGCAATACGAAGAAGAGAAAGGATGGCGACAAGTCTGGTGGCCAGCCTTCGAAGAAGTTGAAATTAGGTTGATTTTTGTAACATAGTTGTCTTTTCTTGGCGGACAGGTTCTCTATACCTTACGTGTGTTTTAATGATGTTGTCGCTGAGTGTTACTTCACGTCGATGCCAACTTGTAAGCACTCGAGATTCACGAGTGTCCACCCGAAATTCTGTATCTTGTCAGCTCATAAAGAGGTACTACGATGAAGACTGTTAGCGGGGCCAGCCAACCGCCACCTTCTCGAGTGCTCCTCGATGCCTCTTTGGGAATGTTGAGCTGATCTCAGAACCACATACTGGCGGCTCTTCCATGCGCTACCAACACTCAAAATAGGCGGCTGCGAACCGAGAACAGACTTGTAGAGCCGCAATTTCTGGACGGCGAAGACATACTAGATAGCCGCAATCACGAAGAGTCGGTTCACGAAGAATCGTATCGAGAGTCATGTACGTCGATTTCTTATTTTTCGCTCATATAAGCGAGCCAAGAGGATTTATACTTTCTTATCGGCGTCAGGTCCTCCAAGCCTTGTCGTTTCGCTACTCCAAACCTCTGCTGTATCTCGATCCGCGAGTGGCTCCGTCGGGGCAACCTCTTTAGTGTGGGTGGCATTCGTGTTGTCAAGCGGTGCTTCGTCGTCACCCGTAGACTCTAGGGATGGCCCGCCAGTGGTCATTCGACCAGTCGTCTCGTGGCCATCTTCTGTTTCCCTTGCGCCGTCCCCAGGACCACTGGAAGTCTTACTGCCGGTTCGGGGCTCACTATCCCTTTGCTGCAGCTGGTATGCGGAAGGAGGGGGATCGATACCTTCATGAAAGATGGGCGTGAAAAAATCTGGTGGCAGCTCCGGACGAGCGTCTCTGACGCACTCGAGAACCTCACTCCACGCTGTTTGACCACGATCTCCAAGCCAATCATAAATTTCCCGCTCCTCCGACAGACGAGTGTTAATAAAGGCTATAAGCTCTAGCCCTGCTGGAGACCTCAAAAGCGGGGATATGGTTGAGCGGTTAGGAGATTGAGTACCTGATTCCGGGTAGTTGGCGATATGAATCGTAAGGATTCCAACCAGCTCCATCCGGTACGGCTCCTCTGCACTATCCCAACGGTCCATGTACAACTTGAGGTATCCAAAGTCGACTCCGGAGTCTGTGGAAGATATACTAGCTAGAGTCCTCCTTAGTATTGGAAGTGAATGGGGGATTGAGCCAGGAATAGGCGGAAAGTTTTCTTCGGGTAATTGGTGCACGCGTCGCACAATATCCATTGCTTCCACCCAGTACACACTCCCGTCGGCAGACTCCAAAAGCTTTATGTCGCGACCAAGCGCGATATTATGCATCTGGCTCAGAAACTCGAGGCCTTCTTTGGACTCTACAAAGGGCGAAGTGGTCGTTGCACTCTTTCCATGAAGATTGTAATCTGGGGAAGAAGCGACGATGTACTGAGCCAAATCCTGCATCAATGCTCCCCAGCATGCCTCTTCATCATCATGTG
Organism: Marasmius tenuissimus; assembly: GCA_029532415.1. Classification (NCBI taxonomy): domain Eukaryota; kingdom Fungi; phylum Basidiomycota; class Agaricomycetes; order Agaricales; family Marasmiaceae; genus Marasmius; species Marasmius tenuissimus. The sequence goes on from JAQOTA010000052.1 coordinate 2,247,753, forward strand.
AAGCACTCTGGACAATCTCCGTGAAAATGCTCCAAAGACGGGAGCCGATGGCTCGAGGACCGTTTGGAGAGTTGTCCGACTTTTTTAATAGGTTGTCAATCCTACTGAAAGGGAGATGTTTCCCAAGTGGTGGATCTGTAACGTGCTCCGTGTTCTGGGTCAATTCTCCACTATTCATGCATACATGAGTCCAATGGAGGAGCTGTCTGTGCAGCGATGCTCCTTCCGCCCTGGTTAGGAACTTCTCTTTGGCGTATGTTACATGGCCGTCGATATTCACGAATCTGTGTCTGGATACGCGTTGCAGCGCCGTCCCGATGTCATCAATGGTCCACTGCCTGTCCGGAAGGTAGAACCATTGATTGAAGACGACCGGCATGACGAGATTTAAAGGCATGCTCTCCAAAATGGTCGGTAGATATGGCATTATTGAGGGGCTGTCGTGGTACACGCTTACAAGCCAGCACGCGGTCTCAAGCTCCCTTAGTGGAGGGGAAAACCCCATGTCTGAACGTCGGAGGTTATCAAACAAATCAGGCCATTCATCAGCATCGCAGATCGTGCTGTGGAAGTGCCTCCTCCACCTCCTGAACCTGTTCTGTGGATCCTTGTCGTCTCTTGAAGGATAAAAGACAAGACAGAGGGAGTATAGAGCGCGAACGATACCCGGAACTTGGTGAATTATCCACCTGAAGCTCCTGAAAACGGCCCACGCTTGCGGGGATTTATAAGGACATGTATCTTCTGTGACGGGTAGCGTCATGATATTGTCGACGACGGGGAGACGGCAATCGACGTTGGGCGCGAGGCGAAAAGTGTTTCTGATGAAATCAACTGTGGGAATGAGGGTGGTTACGAGGTAGAAGAGACCAGCGAATATAACGACGCCCATCACAGTCGCAAACGGTGCTGGATGTCGGGTGTGCAGGAAATCCAAAAGCCCGGCGAAGAATAGGAAGAGAGCGAGTTCAAGAAGCATCGGAAGAGAAGTGAAGATAAAATAGATATGCCACTTATGGCCACTCCAACTCCTGAGAAGTGTAGTCGCCACAGTGTCACTTGGTGAGCGGGTGTGAGTCGGTCGGCGAAACTCTTGTATCCACTGTTTACATAGCAAACCGATCAAAGCGACGACAAGTCCAATGGTAAGGCTGAGAAACCAGAGGACATTGATCCTGACAGCAGATGGTGACGGTTTGAACGGTGGGAGAGGAGGTGGCACTGTGCGACTATCCATCTGCTGGGAGATTTGTCTGAGAAGGGCCACGGTGGTGTTCTCTGGCGCTTCTTCTAGCCATTTGTATGATTCGACGAGGAATGCGGTCACAACCGTCGAGAACAGACCAGCCTAATAGGAAGGGTTTAGATCTCGTATTGTCAGTAAATCAGGAATCGTACAAAGACCAGGAGGGTGTCGATGTCGTCTTTCCGCCCTCCCATCCAGCCCTCCTCCAGTAAGCACATCTCTGTTTCAATTGCCTCCCATGATGCTTCCAGAGTAGGTTTCTTGGGAGCCTGAATTATTGATTAGTCTTCAAAAGAAGCTATAGGTCGAATACTGACCGGGGTCTCAGTCAGTTCTTCGGATCTAATGATGGTCTCCTCGATCACTGGGATCTTTCTCTGGGCTCCTGCAGCCTGAGGATACTCAGTCGACTCCGTTTTCGAACAAAGAGATGGCTTACCAATTTGGGTTCATTTTGCTCCACTGGTTGTTGCCAATCTTTATTGAATGTCGTGTCCTCGAGCTGGTCGGTTTCCTGTCAGATAAGACTCAGGAAGAGCGTCCGTGGTTCATTCTCATAACCACTCACTGCCCTAGGCGTACCCGGCTCGCCCTCCCCTGATTTTCCGGAGATAGTCTTATGTGTAAAAATTGACGAAACAAATACAGACTTTAACGGTGCGCAGGACACGATTCTCAGGACCTTACCATTTCGGTTGCCCGGGAGCCAAGGAGATCCGGTGTTGACGCGGACAGAAACTATAAAGAGAGGTAGGGGGCGCAACGTTAGGTGATTGAGTAGATATGGACGCTGAGACTGCTCACTGGTACCCTCGGCGATACTGAGTTCCCTGAAGTACGAGTTCTGCTGACAGGGAGCTTGTCATTGAAATTATCTGAAGACATGGCTTGCGAGTTCTCGCTGAGACGACAAGCAAAAGACAGATTACGAAGTTTGCGACGGAGATGATGGAAGAGATCGGAGAGCCTGGGTCAGAAGAATGATACACAATAAACACCACACTTCCTCCCACTTTCCCAGTCCCAGGCTTTCTGCTTGACAGCGTGACCGGTTGCGACTATCACCCCGATTCTCCAATGCTTCAAACATAGGATCAACGGCGAGTATTGATGAAGTAGAAAAAGTTTGATGCCAGTCGCGCCGAAAGGATTCAAGATCAAAAGGAGAACTTGAAGCGTTGATCACATATACATCAGAAGTTCCCACGGATTAACTGGCACTCCCACGGCCACCAAACTCTCCCTCGACCATTTTCTCTCAACCACAAAGCTTCTACCTTTCTGCGGGCTCGTAACAAAACCTCCAAAGACCGGTATCATCAGTCCGAATCCGTTCACATCCCAGGGCTTGGTCCGTGACCGTGATGTGACAGGCCACAGCCTCCGGCGCCTTTTCGCTGATACCCGACCTTAGCGCCCCTTCATGTCTTTGCAACGCAATCAGAATCGTTAGAAAGAGTAGGAGACTCGCACAGAGTACTAATGTCTCCTTCGGGATGACATATTACAAATTGGAACAATACAGAGAAGATTAGCATGGCCCCTGCACAAGGATGACACGCTTTTCCGGAGTGGTAGACCTACGGGTCTCAATATTTATTTTATTGCCAGCTCAGCATTGCAAAAGAGTACAAGGGAAGCTTCCTGAATGCTTTTTTGGCGATCGCAGAAGTTATGCAGTATGCTTGATCGGACACGCCATGGCGGAATCAAATTACCTCCCGGGCCGGCGCGTGTCCGACTGGCACACCTATTCGCCCTCTGGGTGCACAGCGTAAAACGGCGAGAATTGATTGACGGCGAATTGTGAGAAAATCCAGATTTTCCTGGAATTTGCTGGGAATTTGCCGACTGTCATTCTTGAAGCTCGCGCATTCTCGTCTCTTTCTCATTTCTGACAATTTCTCAGCATGTACCAGAATATACCGAGAATATACAGCACTTATTTTTCGTACACTCGTACTCGCGGACTTAGACTTCTTCAACACTTTGCTTCCTGACTCCGACCACTCCCGCGCTCGAGATACGTGTCAAATTCTTGCTCTCATTGCGCCTCTATCCTCTCTCTGCGCCTACGGCTGACATCTTCATAGCTTCTACAATTTCTCAACGGGTTGACAAAGCCTGAAAAGCCACGAAGTATCAACAAAGCAATGTCAAGAAAGTGCATGGAGCTATCTAAATCAAGCCCACGTATCTCGAGTGGCAAGAATAGTACGCTGCAGGGACAAGACGAGGTTTGGGAGGCTGTAGATCATGGAGATAATGGAGGAGAAGATGAGTTCAGGATTATTGAGGAGGATTGGATAGAAGTATGAGATGATGTGCTTGGAGCCTTGGACTGGGGGGTTTGACAATGAGGATGGATGAACATACCGATAGAAGACATCCGGCAGCCTCTCGACATGCAGCGTGCCTGTTCCCAGCCAGGTAATGTCTATTCAGTCCCTTCAATCCACTACCTTCAGTGACCTTTGAAGGAGTATCTTCGGCACTGGACAGAGGGTGCGGTTGGCTTTCCGTGAGTAAGATTCCATCTTTGATATCACGGATCAGTACTGATCGCTTGCCAACCTGTATAGCCCGGCCTTCTACAGCCTTCTATGGACTTTTCAGACCACCCTTTCGTATGTTTTGTGTTACATCCGTTGCCACAAGTTCCTGAACAATCACTGCCCTCAGTTGAACTTCTGAATAACCTTCGGTCGCGAATACAAGCTCGAATGTACTGTGAAAGGCAGCGGGTTAATCAACGGCTCGAGGTGAGTTTCCTGCCCAGGTGAATGGCCTAAACAATGCTGATCTCTCGAGTGATTGTATAGGGCGCAGGTCCGGAGCTGTGAAGGCGACAAGGTAAGCATAAACTACAGAATTTCAGGCTTAACACTCACTGGATGGGTCTCCTACAGTAGTGTACACTCTGGCATGAGTCATCGCCCGGATATGTATCCAATCGTCCGGTTGAGGGTCGTAGAGTGGTGCTCTCGAGCTGGGTCGCTGCGTTGTATGAGGATATTGGGAGGGAGATATCAACTAAAGCTCTATACTTAATATCTCCATCATCAATGTTTTCTTCTATGTGGTAGACCGTAGCGTACTGCAATCAATGTCAATTCAATGACCTGGATGCGGGGGAGGAGGGGCAGGGAATAGTGATCCGCAGATTGTTTGTAAATTGTCAGATATTTCTGCATGGCGAATTCTTGCCTTTTCTCGAGAAATTGCCTTGATAATTCTCGGTGGATTGTTCGTGAATTGCGTGAAATATCCCAGAATTCGCCAATCGTACAATTCTCAGCAGATTCTCAGCGGATTGTAAGAAATTCTCATATTCTTCACACAATTTACCAATCGGCGAATTCTGCCATTTCACCCTGTGGTGGCAGGTTCACTATAGAACCCTTCAGAATGATTGCTTCAGGATACCCGAGGGGCCTCAAAGCTCGCTGATCAGAGTAGGCTACCACCACCTATGCAATTGGAGTAGACTTCTTGGTGGCCGACTTGAAATAGTGCGTATAGGTGGCGGAGGGAGGGTATACACCTAGGCTTCAAACCGAATGCTTCAGGTATCCCAACCTAAGGCTTAGCAGCCTCGTAGCTTTCGCGAGCCCAGCAAATAAGCCTGAATACTATCGTATACATGTAAGTAAGTTGATACAGGGTATGATAATGCTATGAGTAATAAAGAATATGCATCCAAATATCGTACAGTTAATGAAAGTTGAGTACAAATCACCAGTCTGGCCACAGCTCAGACAAACTATTAGGGTCCTCTTCCGGAGTATCCTTCTGCTTCATCCAACGATCCGGTACCTGATGGTAGAAAGTGAACAAAAATAGGCCCAGGCTGCACGAAGGAACCTCACCAATGGGAAATACCGCTCCATTGCACTGATAAACCTCTGCCTATATTGCTTAGGACTCACGATCGTAGGCTCCCCTCTTCCCCCACCCATGAAAGCGGATTCTTTGACCCAGCTTTCCAACTTTTTATCCCAAGTGTAGGTTCGGATATAATCTGGCACCGACGTCAGTTGACCATGACGCAACGTGTGAGGGGATTCACTCACCAACAATGCCGACAACTAGTTCGTTATTCTGGCTATCCACCTGCAACGGGGTGTCATTGGCTGTTGCTGAATCGCACCACAAATAAAAAACGTACCCCACAAACCAACGAGTAGTCCATCACGTTGATGTCGGCAAGAAACTTGCTATCGTTGTACAACGCTCCGCGAAGAATTCGTTTAGAATGTTCTCGCAGGTAGAAAGGCACTCGGTGGGCAGCTGGATTTGCGAGGTTAGCTCAGGAACGATGAACAGCAGCAAAGTATCGTACTCTGCACCAGATTTTCGTCCAGAAGAACCTCGTTCTCTCTTCCAGTCGACTGAACATGACGATTGCGGGTGGAACCTTTCAGGTCGTAAATCTATCACAAAAATTAGAGTCGAACGATGTCAAAGCAAGTAAGAAATAGATGCCTTGGAGAATCGTCGATCGTAGAAAAGGTTCTCCATGACCAGCAAGTTCATTTGTGTAGACTTCACCTTCGCGTGGCCACGTTCATTCTCCTCAGTCTTTTTGAAAGTCAATTTATAACAACCGAAGACTTTGGCGAGTAATGTCGGACGCTGGAGTGACCATAAGTGTCCAGAACGTGAACATAAGGGTATAACATACGTTGGATGAGACGGACGATGACATATAATCGAAGTAGGCCGGCGCAAATGTTTCCATGGTCTGGAGCTCGGGCCGTGAAAGTTCCTTGGCAATAAAACGATCATCTGAAGTTGATGAGACGGTAGGCAGATGGCGTGTAATCAGAATATACTCACCTCCTGTCTTGAGGAACGCGGAACCTGACTTGCCACCGGTAGCGTTCCACTTGACACACCTTGAAAGCGACTCAATCATGCTCCGTTCACAGTCATATGTGCGGCGTAGAGCATCGAACTGTTCCGGATACAAAACAGTGCAACTGATGATCAGTCCACCGCTTTCGAAAGCTGGGATAGTTGTCAGTAACAACGAAGTCGAAGTCGACCGCGACAAAACTCACTGATCGCCCAAGGTAGTTTCGACGAAGGCACCCTCAGATCTTCCGTTGGGTCAGCGTTCTCAGAAGTCTCAACATTCACGACCCCCCAAGTGGACGTGGAGTCCGCCACTGATCGGTCATCGGGCATGAACGCTTCACCCTCTGTCAGTCGTGCCTCTCGATTCGTTCGCTTATCGGCGCGAGATTTGGCGAGCATTTCACGGTATTGGGGTGAGCTTTAATTATACAAAATCAGCATGAAGGCGCACTATGAAGTCGACAAAACGACAGAGACGTACTTTAGGGCCAATGCTATGATCGAGGTGGGCTCGTCGGTACGAACAACCATAGATGAGTCCCGGAATATGTGTTCTGGGTCCATCATGAGCTCGTCATTCTCCAGAGAGTTTCTCGAGCTGGGTGGGGGTTGCGTCCAGAGTCCTGACAAGGCTTTTAATATCGAGTGACGCTCAGTGCCAGTGGGGATCTCTGCATCTGACTGCTCCGCTTTGGATGGACCTAAGAAGGGCGATGGAGGTAGAGGATTAGGCAACGGTGGTAGAGGTGAAGTTGGGACGTCGATAGACTCTGAGGGCACAGCCTGCGCCTCGGTCTCTTTGTTAGAGTCGGGTACAGGTGTTGGCGCCTCCACTACAACTTCAGGGGCTACTGGGGGGGCAGCGGTCGCCTCCTGCGGGGATTCTGTTTCTTTGATCAACTCGGGGACCGTCTTCCTTTCGTCGTCACCACCACCTTCATCGTCGGCTTCACTAGATGAATCTGAACATTCGCTCTCGTCCTTGATAGCATCATGGACACTGTCAAGAACCTCCACTTTTGCTTTAGCTGATGCTACAGGTCGAGCACGGCGTCCCCGTATAATGTTGTAACGGCTTTTGGAGCGCTCCGTATCACGTCCAAGGCGTTCAAAGTGCTTGGCAATGTTGGAAACCTTGCCTCCGGTGGTAGTGGGAGGTCTACGGAAAGCAGATCGAGAGCTCGAAGCAGCGGGTGGACGGGCTGGCGTTTTTTCGGTGGTTCGTGACGGTATCCGAGGCTTCGGCCCCTTGGCTATGACAGTAGAAGGCTTTCCCCCGGGGTTGGGAGATGAAGGTCGACTGGGCCGTCGCTCTTTCCCCTTACCTCCCGACGATTTCTTCTCCGGAGAAGGTCGTCGTGAGGATTCGTCGGAGTCCGCAACGACGGTGCGCAGCGAAGGACCCGCCAAACGATTGTTGTTGGTCGCCTGTGCATGTGCGAGGGATCGCCGCGAGTGAGTCAAGTATCGTGGAGCGACGTTCGCCGCGTAGCCCTGCTCAAAGTCAGATGCGGAACCTTTCCGAACAATTTGACGATGTTTCATCTTGTGCCGAGGAGCATTACGATGCTGGATAGGAGAAGAATACTCCTGTTCGCTTTCGGATACGATCAAGTGCGGCGGGAACGCTGTTTTTGCGAGCTCTTGTACACCTTGCGCTGGGAGGAAGTCTTGATACTTCCTCACGAGATCAGCTACACTTGGCTGATTAGCAGTCCTTCGCGGCAATCTGGACATTTTTGGAAGAAGAGGTCCAGTCTAACCAAAGATCATATCGGTGAATTGCATCTCATGGCCATGAGTGGTGATCTATTTACCTTGTCGTTATTGGACGGCTCTTCTTGAGTCCCAGGTTCCCGACCTGCTCCAATCGTTGAGTCTGAGTCGCCGTCCGATTCTGACTTTCCCTCCTTCTCGGGTTTTGCCTCTGCATTATCTTCACGTTTGGTTCGTCTAGCATCCCTATACTCCTCCGGGCTATCGGTTGGAGGTTTGTCCGTGATTGGCTCCTCCTCCGGCTTCGGTCGCTTAGGTTCCGTGTCGGGCTCCGGCTCCGAAGCATCCGACGCTGAAGAGGTGAACGAGTCCCCCGTAACTCTTCGCGACGCGAGTGGCCCTTCTTCAGCCTCAGAGACACTGGTTGATGGAAGGTGATAATGGTCAAAAGCACCCGACAAGTCGTATCTCCTCGGCCACATCGCACGGACAGATCCAAATGCGGACGCACGCTTGCTGTTTCGATCAAGGTTGTTTACTGGCTTGGGTTTCGGGAGTCGGTCAAAGTCCTGTTGCCACGCTACGATCTTGTCCTGGACAGTCGCCCTGACCTGGTTCAAGGCCAGCGTATCCGTGGGTGCTGAGTCTTTGTAGACCTGGTTGATGAGCTTGTCGACATCCTGTCGTTCCATCTCTGCTCGGGCTATGAGAATGTTGATCGAGGCCAGTAAGGCAGCATCGTGCTTCTCGTCGCCAATGGCAGCTTCGATGCTGATGAGCTTCAGATCATCGACCAAGCCAGAGTACCACTGTAGATTACGGAGACGGAGACGTTGATAGTCATTGTTCTTCATCTCCAGTTGCACCTCGGGGCGTATGCGAATGCGAAACGGAGGATAGATAACTTCGTGCAGGATGATGGGATCCGTCTGGAAACGTACTGTCATACCCCTCGATGCGAAGTACCTGATATGATGCTGATAGATATTGTGCTGACACCCAGCCCCCTGAACGAGCTTCACGTCGGCAGGATAGAAATGAAGCTCCAGAAACTTGGCGAACGAGTACCTCTGCATCTCCTCTGACACGGGGATGAAAGGCGTAGCTGACCCGCAGACGCGGCAAGCGCTCCAAGTAGTGATGAGGTCTGGAGCTGGGAATGGAAGCGTACGCCCAATGAACTGGCCATCCCACCCCTCAACAGCGACAAAGAGTCTCGTCTCGTTATGAACAAAGACTCTGCAGTGGCGTGCAAGGGACTGATCACAACCTTTCCCGGTACAGATGGCTTTGGGATCCAGGAAGTTGCTCAGAGTGTCCGCGATAGTCTTCTCAATGTACTGTCCCAAGGTGCAGTCGTTTTCTCCGTAGAAAGTGATATACGTCAAACGGGGAGGGAAGCAAGCACGATGTTCTCCGAAATCGGCAATGGGGACGGTATATTCCACCAAGCTGATGCATTGGTATTTCTCCACCACAAAGTCGTCATGGTTCTTCCGAAGATACCACTCCCATATACGTCGAAACTCTTCGTGCTTCCATTTCACTAGACTGTAATTGCTCTCCGCGGAGATGTCCTCCACCACTTTGAGAGGTATCTGTTCTATGACCAGACTCCCCATAGCAGAGACGGGATACATTGGGCCCGGAGTCGTAACCATATTGCCAGAATTTGGATTGGGTTGGAACGAGAAATAACCGCTAGACTCCTCCAGTTTGTAAGGCGAAGGGGGAAGAGAAGGAGTGTTCGGAAAGTTGACTTGGGGAAGGGCCTCTATCTGTGCTTTGATGTCGCCCTCGTCCACGACAAGATGAGTAGGCGTATTCAGGGTTTCGGTGCGGTCCGCCGCCGTGGATTCCGTGACCGTCAGCTGAGAAGCTGAGGTGATGGTCTCGTCGCGGGTATGCTTGGAAGACCTTTCCTCCCGTTGGATTATCTCATCCTCCCAGGCTCGTTTCGCAGCGCTCAGCTCTCCATCCAACTCTTTCATCCGCATAATGGGGTAGGGGGGTGGGAATCGTAGCGTGGCTGATACGGATAAGAAGGTATGAAGGTACGGTTCCAGCGACTGATCAATGCGTTTGGAAAGCTTCAAGGATTGAACCTCTTCATCAGGTAAATCATCCTCACCAACATCATCAGTCATCGCCGATGAAGTACGAAGTTCGACCACTGCTGGAGTCGGGACCCTAGCTGCCGAGTACGCGGTCATGAGGGACGGTGTTGAAAGGCTGGAGGGATAAGTGGGGACACCATTGAGTGCCGTGGTAGCGATGGTAAGGCGGCCAGGAGTTACCGGGACAGCGTCAGCGTTGAAAGAGGGCAAGGTGATGACGGAATCCTTCCAAAGGTGTGTCTCGAGCTTCAAGTTCCTGACTATGAAGGTCAAGAAACGCGTGACCTTCTTGATCCTCTTCAACGTGTCAATGTTCTCGCCCCGAAGAATGATGGTACACCCCATATCACGACTACAGCCCTCAAACCTCATGAACGTCTTCCGCCGACCTGGTATGAGCGGATGGTCAAAGGTCTGTACACGAAATCGTTGACAGTGTCCGAGACGGGGCTCCAAAGCCAATTTGTCCATAGACGAGAACACGTCCGCCTGTGTCATCCTGGCGATGAGCTGAATGGCCGAAGGCCGCACCGTCCGAGCTACAGCGATGTTGTAGTTTAACAGAGACTCCAGCGCTATCCTCGATACCGACTTCTCCACCAAGATGACATGGGGCCTCAGTGCGGCTATCCGTGCAGACAGGTTTCCTAGGTACTCCTTCTCCTGCCGAACGATTTGCCCGAAATGCATGTACTGCCCTTCAACTCGAGAGAATTCCAGCGGGAATGTGACGAGCATCACGCGAGGATTCTTCTGAGAGCGGGACATCTGCTTATGAGCAACGTTCTTGGTAATTACGGCGCCATCGACATATTCAGAATCTTGAGGTGTGCCCCCGGGGACCTTCTTGATCTTCACGTAACGGCGGACATCCATATCTTCACCTTGGCGATGAGACGCAGTGAATGTGAGTTCACGTGCGATGCGAAGAGCGAGCTTGAGCAGCGTGTCTTCCCACTCCTTCATATTCGGGATGTTTTCGCTACTCAACATCTGCCGCAGCATGATCTTGAGATGGAGCATGGACGTAAGGTTCAATTCCTGGGCATAGCTAGACACAGTCATTAGACACGAGTAGGACGCGACTTCTGATGAACTTACGCTGTACTCTCTCGACGTGTCCTCCATCCCGGCTCTCCAGAGATTAAGTTGTCGAGCCTACTCTGGACACGGCTCCTTATGAAGGGCGTCGCGGCGTCGAAATCGAAATGTGGGCCAAGCTCACTCGGCCAGGCACTGTCTGGCCCACGTTCAGGTGATCCCGTCGGAAATTGGATAGAACTTGTTGCGTCCCCGTTTGAGGGCTGCATGCTCGGAAATTCGATAGGAGTTTTGGAGCCGGGAGCAGTGGGGGATTCATCTGCAAATGTGGTCGGGAGATTGTTGATGTCCTTTTCGTCGTCGGAGAGTGCCCTGCGGAAAGGTGCGGGATTATCGCCCACTTCGTGTTCCCAAACGGGATCATTCCTATCTTGGTAAAAGTTGAACGGAGTATGGGGTCTGGAACCGAACCCGCTATCGTCAGAACCTGATATCGGTCTTTTCGTCTCTGCGATAGAGTACAGATTGAAAGGTTCGTCTCGACCGAAGAGCTGGGAGGCGGCGAACGGAGATTGTGGGTGATGTGCCAAGTTCATAGAATCCGAGCTGAACTGGTGCGCGGGGAACGTAACGGAAGAGATGACCGACCGGCGGTCGTCGTCGTCATCGTCATCGACTTTCGCGAGCTTCTCGACACAAAGGTTGCACACCCGGACCATCCCTTCGTGTCCAAAACGCGAGCCTTTGATGATATTCGAAGCACATCGTGAACAGAATATTTGTCCTGAGAATAATTGTGAGTTACAATGGCAGCTTGCACGCAAACAATTTCTGTACCACAGATTCGACAATGATGCTTTCGTCTCCAAGTCGTGAAAACACTCTTGCAATCGTAACATTCTTTGGCGTTTTCGTCATCCATCCAGTAATCTCGAGAGAGACCTTTGTAAATGCATGTGTTAGAGACAACGCGCACTCGAGTGACAGGCAACGCACCTTCGCCACGAATCCTTCTTATTACCTTCGACACAGATCCCGACCTATGCAAGCTTCCTGTACTCGTCTTGATACTCCTTGCGTCATCCTGGATGGGGAAGCCTGGTATGGTATTTCCAAAGATACCACCGTCCGGAGAGGACTCTGAATATAGCATTCCGGTCCGAGATGGTGATCTATCGTATTCGACATTGTATGTCGGTACTTCAGGCTGAGCCGGTGTTAGTGAAACCAAAGGCGGCGCCGGATTCGGGTTGTTGACAGTTGCTAGAGAGTTGGGTCGTTCCCCAGTTGAGTTTCTAGATGAACTGGAGGGTGTCTGAGTCGTATATGGTGGTCTTCTCGGTTCGTTCGTTGCTGCCGCATTGGTGTTATTGTTCCCGTTAACAGCATTAGAGGTCGTATTGTTGGAAGCCGCTGCAACTGCAGACGACAATGGCGCAGAGAATGTGTTCTTCACCCTCGAGAAAAGAGATGTAACAAGCGTATATGAAGATTGGTCGTTCTCATCTTCCTCTGAGAACGGATTGAAGGATGTTAATGAGGTGATGTCGTCGGCCAACTTTGTGCTGCTCCTCGATCTAGATGCTGGCCCCGAGAACGATGAAAGAACTGGTGAAGAGACTTGAGGAGAGTTCATCACTGATGCTGGGAGTTATCGAACCGTCATGCAAGGAGATGGAGGAGCCAAAGGGAGGCCCAAGGGGGGTATAATCTCGACATGCGAGTGTCAATTGGAAGGTCCCACGTGGGAATATCTCGCAAGCGGCTAACCTCCTCAGGGCAAGTCAAAAAAAGGCAGGCATCTTTGGGCATTCTTCCTGGCATCAACCTGGCAAAGTTCATGTCCGCGAACAACCCGATTTCTACGCACAAGGGTCTCATAGGCCTGCTGCTCACACGTTTCTTTCAATCGAAACCAGCACAAAATATCACACAATCCTTGCACTCTGCAGGAGCTCACCGGCCAGGAAAAACATGCCCTCCGATCCGTCAAATCACAAGATCCTGTGGGGTCGAAGCACTTCGAATTCTTCGGAACCATTATGCGAGTTATGCAGCCTATACTCCTCTTCACTCCACTACGGACTTTGATCTCGATACCAATAAAAGTGCGGTAATCGTACAATTGAATTGAAGGGATAAGCATTTACACGAGGATGAACATTCAAAAACAACATCAAGAAACCGAATCACCACCTGTCGTCTCGCATCGCGAAAGCATCAGCGGCCATTCCCGTTGGGTCACCACCTCTCGAGTTGCTGCTCTTGCCGATGACGGCACTATGAACACTATCGAGAGCGTCCGTCCATTTCTGCAAGGCAGCATACCGCTTCTTCTCCAGGCTTTGTCTGTGACGAGGGAGGTCATTAGAATTGTACGAGAAAGCGACAGGGAAGCGTAAAAAGAAATCCACGTACGTTCGGTCGAGCTCCAACCTCATTCCGACCTGATCGATTCTACCCTCAACTTTCCCTTCAAGGATCAACCCTATGAGTAAATCCTCGACCTCCTGTACCTGGACATTCAGTTGCTGTTCGATAGAATACATCATTAGTTGACAACTGCTTGCCATGAACAAAGGTATTAAATACCTTGGCAAGGAATGATAACTCGAGTCTCGTGTACGGTTTGATCAAGTCGATCAGGTATTGGGTGCGCAGACTGCGAAGTAGTTCACCGATGTAGGAGCGGATGAAAGCATCGCTCATAATCGTTGACTGATTATCTGAAAAATTACCCTTATGAGGATCATGTTCAGTAAATGCAAGTGCTGGGCGTCCATACCTCGCAGGATTCTCTCTGCAGAGTGAACCTCTCGTCGCTGATAGGCATCGACCAGGTCTGTCATTGCTTTGATTTGAGGGTCATTCTTGTACCTAATCGATCGTGGTGAATGGACAGGGAACAGGGGGAAACACGATCTAACTACTCACGGTTTCGTTTCTTGACTGTCGAACGGATTGACCTCACTTCCGGTGAGCATGTTCGCCAGCACGAGATACTTCAGCACTTGAATCCTCTGCGGCGACCCAGCCTCATCGTAGTTGCGGAACGATTCGAAGAAGTCCTCACTCGCCCGATTCCATTGTCCTGCAACGGGTCCTTTAGGTTGGAAAAAAGGATGTGGGACACAAGACTCACGTTCTCCCATCCACATCTTTCCACCGCATTCCTTGATAACACCCATGATTCGGGGATGGGGAATCGCAGACCGCACATTGTTTGTGGCGTTGTAGATTTCCTTCACCAACGATGAGATCAAAGCTGCACATTCTTGAAGGAATATGCCAACCTTGAGCTTTTTGAAGTTTCTTGTTTCATTATACATTTGGATCTCCAGAGCGTATATTTCAAGAAGTTGAGTACCACGTTGGGACTGGTCATCTCCGTCTCCTGCAGGTCCAGTGGCCGCATGAAGGTCCCGAATAAGCTGGAAGCAAAGTCAGAAAAAGAGACTATGGAGCCGCGAGTGACGCACTCTCGACAAACGGTTGTATTCTTTTCGGTCTAGCCATAGCTTTGCTAGCTTGAGGTTGGTCTTGGCAGATAAACGCTACATCAGAGGCACTGATGTGAGTAGACTCTCTGGGAAATCGTCAGGATGAGTACCTCGTTCTTCGCATCTACCAAAGCCTGCTTCGTGACCTGATAAAACTTCTCCAGGGTATCGACTTCTACGGGGCCACCCTTCCCACCTCCAACGTAATCAAGAATGCCATTGATGGTCTTCTCAGAGTAATTCCTCGTAACAGCAGATTTTGTGTAAGTCAGAAGCTGTGTGTACGTCTCTAGCGCGTCGTTGGGTCGATGTAGTGTGAGGAAAAGCAGTTTCGTTGATTGTTTTAGTGCCTTGAATCCCCTACGAGCAAGTTAGGTTTAGTGACACTGGAATAGAGTTTTTCCAGACGCACCAGTCACCCTTATCAGCTTCCTTCTCCACTATTGCCCGGAATTCTTTGAGTGCATCCTCTGGATTGTCCTCCTTCTTTGCTGTGGAGGTACTACGCGTCAGCCATAGGTCCATCGTCGATATCATGTTCCCGTCTCACATTTGGCCTTGTAATACATGTTCTCCATATCTACACTTCCCTCCTCGCCATCGTCTCCATCAGAATAGTCGAAGCCGTAGTCCTGGTTGAATTTTGAAGCGATTGTTGAACGAGCTGCCTCTGGAGATACATGACACACGACACACGAACCTCATCGTCGCTTCCTTGCATATAATCGGCATCATCGTCATCCATGGTGAGCTTTCAGTTACTTTCCTGTGTCAAAAGGTGCAAGATTCCAGCCCAGTTGAGGCAACTGGTAGTGGTGGTTATGGACAAGTGTGGACTCGCGTTCGATCACATGCACTGGTCTAACGCGAGCCCCTCATCCGACGTCCGGTGCCGACGCCGTCTCGACTCCCGAATTCACTGACGGTGTCGCTATTGTTGCTCTGCTACAAACTCAATGACAGTGATGAGATATTGGACACATGAAAAGCCCAAGCTGGCCTATTGAAAATTGCAGTGAAGACTTCAGAAGACGCGAGTAGCCTACGTGGTGGACCAGTAACATCCTATTATTTCTAAGTCAAGACTTCTCTACGATACTTTGTGGAATCGCTCTTTAGGAGAACGAGTGAATGAGGGTGTAGTCGGTAACGGAACATGCAATTTGAGGTGTCTATGAGCATTCCAACGCTACAAACCAATGTCAGTGCCTCTATACGACCGTGCACGGGCTGATACTCACTTTAGATGGGCCTCTTGACCGGGTTGTAGTCATAATTCCACCCGTTACGCGACGGAGTATCCGTAGGTATCCTCATCTCTCTCGGGAATAAGCCACGAACTCTAGCATCATACGCCCTCGCTTCAGGTGCCTTCATACGCTTCATCACCTCCTGGTCCTCCGGAGTTCTCACCCTAGGATCTGAAGGCTTGTTGGCCTCATAGTAGAGATGACTGTCAATCTTCGCCAATTCATCCATCGCCTGCTTCATGCAGTCGAACTTCCTCTCCAACTCCTCTTCTCTCCTTTTCCGAACATGTCGACGGTGAAGCAACCATGCTCGTTCTATCGTTTCATGCGCCTGCACGGAAGGTATCGCGCGCTGTACCGTTTCTCCGACGTTGGGTCGCCAGGTTCCAGTGGGTGTAGGACGGTTTCGCATGTTTCCGGGATACAGAGCTCGGTGAAGGTTTGTCCTTCTGGGGTCCATTCCAGCTTCGACTTTACGTGCGTAGCATCGTACAGAGGTGTTTTGAACCCTCAGAATGGTCTGGCGCGAGGCATTGACAGAGAAGAGAGACGCAGACATGGAGGACGCGGTCCGAGGGTTGCGGAAGGAAGAAAACTGGTGAGATTTACGTAATTACAAAAAGTTGGACTCGTAGCACGCTAGCGGCTAGAGGATTGCCGCTTGCCTAGTAATTATATAACTCAATGTCTACTTCGTAACATTCTTGCTTCAAAGCTTCAGAACACCGTCGTCGAAGGCAGAAGAAAATACATATTAGATTTACAACACAAAACACCCTGACCTCCCTTCAATCTGAATAATCATGGCTTCCCACAGTTATCAACGACAAACTGTTTCGCCCTTCGCTGCTCGATACCGCCGACTCCTTCAACATCTTCAGGCGCCTCGCCATCTTGATTAAGCTGGCAGAGCCAATGATCAGTCGGAGAGAGGTGCGTAAGGAAAGCAACGAGACTACACACCCGTTCCCGATCAGCTCCAGCCTCAATGAGAACTACCGCGGCCTCTGCATGAGCAGACTCCATGGCCAGGTGAAGAGGCGTATTTCCTATTCGTAATTCGCAATCACAATTCAGAACTGAAACAGGCGTACGCACCGATTCGATCTTGAGTATTGAGTCTCGTCTTGACTGGAGGTTGCCCTGAGGGATTCCCTTCTAAAAGCAACTTGATAAATCCGACTGATCCGGTGGTCGCCGCCCTATGAAGAGGATTCTGGTTCGCTTTGTCCTTCGAATTGATCTACAAGACTAGGTGAGCGCCCGGGATGGGTCTAAGCGGGAAATGGGGAACATACGTCGGCACCTCGAGATATCAGAAGTTTGCCTATCTGTCATGGAGAATAAATCGGGAGGGAATTCAGAGCGTCGGAGACAGAGAACGCACAGATATCCGCGATTTCGAAGCAGCGTAATGCCTTCATGGAGGTCAGGTCAAGACTCGACGACTCGAGTATTCAGAAATTGGCACTTGCAGAGGTGTTAATCCTTTATCGTTCCGTCTGAGATCATAAATGACCGAGTTCAATCTTGAGAGTCGCTACGGGGGCGATAAACTCACTTGTTAACGTCAGCCCCAGAACCAATGAGCTCCTGGACTACAGACTCGTGCCCTGCGCTGACTGGATTGCATTGTGAGCACCAAGTACAAAGGAAATACTCCCCTTCCGAGGGAAACGGTAACCACATACCGGCGATATGTAGAGGGCTCCACCCACTTCCATCTATCTTGTCGATTTCTGCCTTATGTTCCAGCAGTATCCTAACAATATCAAGCGACCCAGACGACGCGGCCCAGTGTAAAGGTGTTCTTCCATCCTGTAGGCGTTCATATATCGTCAGACCTCTCGACACCTAGAGCATGACGATCGGCGATGGTACCTCATCAACTGCATTGGCAAGTTTCGAGTCTTCAGCTATTAGTGTTCGTAGAAGACCCACTTGATCTAGAGACGGAGAAGAGCCATTAAATATGCATCATAAATCCAGAAAACCATTACTGACGGGTTTGAGCTGCTGAATGAACGGAAAGAGCAGGCATGGTCAATGTGGGAGGACAAGATCGACGGACCTGGTAGATACGCGTCCAGCTCAATGACGCGTCGCCAAATTCCCACGGATCATGCTTTGTCGCAAACCACCACCGTCCACAGACCCCAAGGCTACTCCCCTTCCTTCACGAACTGTTCATTTCTCCCGTGCTAGTGTCGTTAGAAGCCGCATGGTTTACTCCAGGCCACAAGGATTGTTGCAAACCCTTGATCAGGGTTGAGTGTCTCATCAATGCGGTCGATGCGGGAATACGATGCGGGAATACCTGAATCAGCAACTGGCCATACGATATATAAGAAAACGGCTGACAATCGTTACAGAGTCTCTTCACGAGCTCCCCTTAGGTACTTTCCAGCATGAAACTCTCGGGTTCCTTCGTCACTGTCCTTGCTTTGACTTTGACCGCCTATGCTGTCCCCGTTGACACTTCTCCCGAGCAGTGTGAGGCATACGAAGCTCGCAAGAGCTCTTACATGGGGACCTTCAGCGAAGCCTGCAACGTCTTGGTGCGTCCTCATATTCCTCTATCTATTGTGTTTATTTCTCACCTATGTTCCCAGGCTGATGCTTGTCTCGACCGCGTCAACAACGCAGGTGTGACTGACCTTTGGAACGACCGTGCATGTCTCGCAGCCGCAACCTGCCAAGGTGTAAGTACCCAACTATCGACGAAACTGCTCACCAAATTTCTGACGTTGACTCTTGTGATTATTCAGACCGAAACCACTGTAGGACTAGCTGGTTGCGCCAACCGTTCAATCGCAGACTTGGGCCACGAAGGCCTCCCGTCCGTGTCCCCAAACAACTGGGTTCAATGGCTTGCCACAACCTGCTCAACCGCTCCTCCTCGTTGCGAGTTTGACCAGCAGCAATTCGTCGACTTTTTCTATGGCACACTAAGTGAAGTTGGTTCGACCACCTGGCCTGGAGAGTGAGTGCTCCTTCTTGAAACCAGTCGCGAGGTGTTAACTAAATCATCTTCTCTGAAAGCGCGAACGAGGTGGTAGAACGGTACTTCAATCCCATTGTCGCTACCGCTCCGTTCCCTGATTCCGGGAGAGTGCCGTCCAGCACTTTCTCGAGCTGGTTGCGCAATTCCCACTCCCAGTAAAGCGTTGCAATGGACATCGGTTTGTTGTTTCGTTACATTCTCCAGGGCCTTGGAGTATCGAATCAACTCGTAACATGGTTTACCAGGCGAATAGCGTTACTAGTGACTACCACCTAGTTATGTAGCACCGAACAAAGCTCCCTTAGAAGTGCCGAACAGCGGTGGAACGATGGGCCGTGATCTTGGTCGATGAATTGACCTGGTCCATTAGGTCTGTCCTTCAACCTGTCCCTCAAAAGTCAATACGACGTTTAAACTGTGTCTGGAGTCGCGGAGGCAATACTCACTTGTCAGTATCCTCGACCCTTCTCCTTGAGCATTTCTATATAGATGATGGAGGCCACCCTTGCTCCTCCCGCGAGTCTCGACTCATCCGTCCTTTTCCCTCGGTTTCGGACTTCTCATGGTTTTGACAGATCGGAGAACGGTCTCCATAACGACTGAGTCAGACTGCTTTAGTACCTCCGTTCCGTCGTTCATTTCGGTGCGGGTGAACCCGCCTGGCCGCATCCTGACAGATCCTGACACAGGAACTAAGGAAGTAATTCCAGTAAATTTCAGATAGTTAGGGGACACTGTTTTGACCCCGGACTTTGTAGCTTTCCGATAGCTGAGTCTCAGAATGCGAAGAACACAAGAGAATGCAAGGGGCCATTGCTGCTATACCAAATGACGGCCACCGGGGAACCGGCGCTGTGGTTATCCACCGGGAAGGGCGGCAAAAGGTTGCTAATAAGCATGAATTGGCGAATTCAAAAATGACAAAACAGGATGCATGGAACCTGGATTGGTCAACGTTAGCCGATCCTCCTCCTCTGTCCTTTACCCTTCCAGTTCCCAGTTACTTGTCCTTTCGTTCTTCTTTATTCTAGTCTATATTCCCACTCTGGCGTATTAATTGTTTTCTATATGGCGGACGTGCTCCGTGCATACTCCTTGCTATCGCCATCGTCCACGAGATCCCAGGTTTCTGATGTTCTGCGGGCGATCGTAGATGGTGCGTTCTTTGGTTTGACTTTTTTTAGTTTGTCTTCGACAACTTTCTTTTCCCATGTTCTCTAGCGCCACCATTCACAATCGAGCAGTCAAATCGTGCAGAACTTATTCAGCTGATTCTGAAGGATTTGAAGACAGCGGGTTCCAAAACGAGTAGATTGACGCAGAAAGGTATGTCCTAATCAGGTGGATATCATTCGGGGGTTGAGAGGACCAGTCATTACTTTTGGCGTTAGTCGCTTTACTGACTATGCCATATTACAGATGCAAGTCAGGCTCTACTGGCCGTGAAAACACTAGGAAAGTCTCCACGAGGCTCAGATTACCTCGCAACACCTTCTGGGCTGTCCGCGGTGTTGTCTATCGCGACGAACCTCAAAGATGATCATGAAGCTTGCTCTGAAGCACTCAGATGTATTGCTAATACGATGCTTCTGCACGACGAAGCAAGGTACAAGTTCGTGTCGAAAGAAGTGGGAGGAGGTGACATTTGCGTAGGACTACTCTACGTACGTTGATTCACAAGCCTCCGAGTCCAGTAGCCTGACCTCCCTTATAGAAAGCAATTGAACCAGAACTTGTATTCGTTCTGGCGCGCATCCTTTTCCTATCGACGGCTTCCCCCTCCACTTTCCTACTATCGCTCGTTGAAGACAAACGCCAGGGTCATACTATCACAGAAATAATATCGACCAAGCTTGAAGTAATCATGGTCAGACTGTTAACGGGAGCCAAATCGGCGAGGGAAGCCATGTCGGACCTTCTCAAGTTCTCTTTCAACCTGCTCCTACATTATCCAAAGGTCGCTTTCTATATGTCATATTTCTTGTTTCGTTTTTTGACGTTTACGGTTTTATAGCTGGTCTCTGTCGATCAGTCTTCTAATACGACCGGCTCAGGCCGGCGAAGGACTCGAACAGGCCCCGCCAAACACGACGATGAATGTTGGTCCTCAAAACTTAATGGACTTTTGCCCCCTCTGCTCCATGTATATCATTCCCTACCCCCCACTTTCCCTTCGCCACTAGCCGCCCCATTGACCCACGTCCTACACTGTCTCATCGCCATCCCGGTATCCGAAAAATCCCTCCTACCACTCTGGTTAGGCTCTTCCCAACAACAGTCAATATCACCTCCCACGAATTTGTCGTCTTACTCACGACCGTTGTCGATGGCAATCTCAACTAACTCTGGCAGGCCAGCAACTTCGTATGGAAGATTGCCACCGCAACATCCCCCGACCTCACGACACAGTATCGATGCTCCGCCGTCCCCGGTGACCACGACGTTCAACGGTCCCTCAATAATCACCCCGCCAACGAGTAGTGGTAAACCCGGGAACACGACGCCGCCCAAGCAAACCACGTTGGACCGAGCACTCTCGGTGTTATCAGCTGCAACCGGCAAACATCGGCGCTCGCCTTCGCCATTACCCGCCGCCATACTAAAAGGTACGGACGTGGTACAGAGGACACAAGATTTATTAGAAGTCTCCTTCGCGCATTATATGCCTGGATGTGTTGAACCCGACTCACCGGGAGTTAGAGAACGAATTCGGGGAGAATTCTCGCCGGCTTCGTTCTCTACGACTACTACCTCCGACGCAACGTCGAGTAACGGATCATGGAAAACCACGACTATGAGTTCGACCACGAGCAACCCTGCGTCCCACTCATCTCCGTACACCGCGTCGTCACGGGCGTCCATACCCGTGTCACGCGTCAACGCGACAGCGACGGCGACCACAACCAGTCCAACCCCCGATTTATCCGACATCCTCTCCCCATTAGTGACGCTACTCACCCGGCTTTGTAAAGCCGACTCAAGAACGAGGATTCGCGTCGCAAACTGGGTCATCCCTCCTTCCCTATCCCTCCATCACAATGCACCCTCTTCAAACTCACGCGATACAGATCGGTTTTACTCAGGAACTCCACTATACAAGCTCCCGAATTTCTTGGGACGATGTCTCCGCCTGCTCACGAGTACGCATCAGACGACTGCGAAACTCCGGGAGAGCGTTGGGGAGCTCTTGTGGGTCGCTAGCGGGGAAGATCCTTGGGTTCTGTCGAGCAGAATCGGGTATGGGTGTGTGAGGGATCTTTTAGCGAGTAAAGGTGTGACGAGCGAGCCGATGACTCCAGCACCGACTCCTCCTCCGAAGGAATCGGGAAGGATAGCATGGGATGGGGTGGGTGTTATGGAGATCAAGCCGTTGAACGGGACCGACCGAGATCCGTCGTATGAGATGTCGGAGGACGAGAAGGAAAAGGAGATGGATAGGATGTTTGGGTTGTTGGATCGACTGGAGAGGGTTGGTGGACGACCTCGTGGACCCAAAACGAGCTGAGACGATGGTCAAAAAAAGTGCCGAACTACCACACGAAACGAGATTCTTGGACTAAACGAAGAACTCCTACGAACTGAAGAACGCGTCGTCATGAAAACATAACGAACCGAATCAAAGGCCGAAGTCGAATCCAAAAAGGTTGTGAATCCAAATTTCTTGTTGCTGTATCTACCATAATCGTCGTCGTCCCTTCTTGTTTTCTTGTTTTTTCTTTTCCTGTTGTTGCAGTTCCTCAAAGACGCTCATTCCCTTTTTTTATCTCTGCAATCCTCCTTCGTCACTCTTTAGTAGTATTATTACCCCCGGTACCTCACGTTACCCATAAATCTAATTCCATACCATTCACATTACATACCGCACGTTTAGCCACGTACATGCAATACCTAGTCGCACATAACAAGCATGTTTCTTTGCAAATATCATTGGACTCAGTCCGCTATTTCAAGTCAAGCAATACTGGAATGTGATGGACAAACGCTCTCCTTCTCCTTGACAAACCCTTTTCTCACAAAAGCTCGTTGTTAGATTAACCGCGATCTAGGACCCACAGGCCTCGCTCTTTTGCGATTCTGGGTTGGCGATAAAACAGATACTGAGGTGTGCAGCTTACTCCGATGGAGAAGGGTGTCATCTTTGCTTGTAAGCCATGATGATTTCAGCGCGTGTAACACCTCGCCTTCACCTCCTTCACCCCAGATGGTTTCCCTTTCCTGCAGTGGCCTCCCATGTTGCTAGCCCACGCAAAGCTTCCAACCGTCTGCAGATCCTAGAACCAAAAACAAAATCGTTATCGAGACCCGTAGGTCTATCACTCCGAAAAAGCACATCATCCTTGTGCAGGAGTCTGTCGCAACCTTTGTAACCGCAGTCTATCACAGCTGGGCGTGAACATCATTTCTGCACGGAAATATGCCAGAACAATATGACGCCTCACAGTTCACCACATATTTGGGCTGGAAATAGTCGGAACTGAATTGGACTCCGCATATTTGGCATAAAAATACTCACCACAAAGGTAAGGCGTCATATTTCTGCTTCAATTCCGCAACGAAATAGGTTTTTGCTCCAGCTGTGTATGGCTTGCTCTCTCGAGCACTCGCAGAATGGAAGTTACACGCTCGTAATCTTATCTTACTTATCTGCTACATACTCGCTGTGCCGGGCCGGCTCACATCACTCCCACAGAGCGACTTGGTGCAAACCTCTTTGTCTGTCTTGACCAAGTACCAGCGCTCATGATCATGCATCATGTATACGCCATAGAACGGGATGCACCCCCGCTCTTGGAAAGACAAATTCGATGCCTCCAAAGGATTCGAAAACACAAACTCACGACGGACTTGTCCTTTTGGTCAGGTTCTGGCCAACTTCGCCAATTGTACGAGTACGTTAGTCTGGGTTCCTTCATTGAAATTCTAACCAATGTGACTTGCTCGAGCTAATATATTTCCCAAGGTTGATTTTGGTACTTATATGAAGACAGGGAATGGCATCTGAAAGTCTTCCTCACTCCCATGCTATCACTCGCAAGATTCGCCCCTCGTTCTACCTCTAGGCCTGCCCTACAATTCAATGCCTGCAGACGATTATCGAGCTCTGCCCCTGTGAGGAGGAGTGCTCTCATTACAGGGGCTGCGCGAGGAATGTATGTCAAATAAGGTGTCGTTATTCGTGTTATACTGAGCCCTCGTTGACAGCGGGCGCGCCGTTGCGCTACGTCTTGCGTCTGATGGTTTCGACATCTGCGTGAGTGACCTCCCTTCGAACGCCGAGTCGATCGATTCGGTAGGTGAAACGATAGCACTATTAGAATACAAAAGCAGACCATCTCAACAGGTAGTTAACGAAGTCCGTAATCTTGGGAGAGAGGCGTTCGGGGCGTTATGCGACGTTACCAAGATGTCGCAAGTCGAGGAGGCTGTTCAAAAGTCGGCTGAAGCACTGGGTCCCTTGGATGTTATGGTTGCCAATGCTGGGATTGTACAAATCCAACCGCTACTGGACATTACCCCAGAAGAGTTGCAGAAAATTTACGAGGTGAATGTCTTCGGTGTGGTATATTCCAATGTTGCCGCGGGGAAACAATTCATTAAGCAAGGGGCTGGAGGGAAGATTATCAACGCTGCTAGGTGAGGAACCAGCTCTGTGCTGTAAATCTATCATGATTGCTGATCTCTTGAAACAGTATCGCTGCTTATCGAGGTGACCCACCCGGCGGTCTATACTGCTCGACCAAGGCCGCTGTACGAAGCCTCACTCAGGGCTTTGCACAGGAATATGGGTCGCACAAGATCACCGTGAATGCTTACGCTCCTGGGGTTATCGAAACCAAGATGTTGGAGGAGATCGATGTCGCTATTGCGAGAATGACAGGGTCGCAAGTTGGAGATGCTTCAAAATCCATGGAGAAGACGACTGTGCTGAGGAGAAATGGGAATGTGGACGACGTATCGCGGCTTGTATCGTTCCTTGCTGGACCTGACTCGGACTTTATCACTGGACAGACAATGATTGTGGACGGAGGGAGAGTATTTTCTTGATTCACCTTCCTCCTTGTAAAGTACGATTGTTGTACAGTAAGTAGTTATAACTGACCATCGCACGGATCATTCTCTATCACAGTGGCTCCCAACGGTCCACAGAAATCGTAGGAGCTGACACATCCTGACTCTCGGCGATCAAAATGTTTCTTCATCGTCGAAAGTGCACCCCTACCTTCCCTCTCGCTCAGAAGGTCTAAAAAGCAACTCCCCTCGAATGTATGAACATCCAAGTAAGAAATAAAATAAATATTGAGACCCGTAGGTCTACCACTCCGGAAAAGCGTGTCATCCTTGTGCAGGGGCCATGCTAATCTTCTCTGTATTGTTCCAATTTGTAATATGTCATCCCGAAGGAGACATTAGTATCCTGCGCGATTTCCGTACTGGTTCTAACGGTTCTGATTGCGTTGCGAGGACATGAAGGGGCGCTAAGGTCGGGTATCAGCGAAAAGGCGCCGGAGGCTGTGGCCTGTCACATCACGGTCACGGACCAAGCCCTGGGATGTGAACGGATTCGGACTGATGATACCGGTCTTTGGAGGTTTTGTTACGAGCCCGCAGAAAGGTAGAAGCTTTGTGGTTGGGAGATAATGGTCGAGGGAGAGTTTGGTGGCCGTGGGAGTGCCAGTTAATCCGTGGGAACTTCTGATCAGTGTACGTGATCAACGGCGAACGCTTCAAGCTTTCCTCTTGACCTTGAATCCTTTCGGCGCTCAAACCGATTTCTACTCCATCACATAGAACTTCTCCTGACATAAGATCAAGGTGTAAACTCCGAATTCTGTCATCCAATGTTCCAGGCATTCATCAGTCGGTCGTATGCTAGATTCCCTTCTACCTTTACAGTCGACACGAATGAAACTTCAAAAATAGTGCGGTGATAGTGGTGTAATTGCTTGCGAAAAGCCCGGGCACAAAGTGCGAGGAAGTGTGATAATCACCGCGCCCCGTCCTTCCCGATAACTCATTGTTGACGTCGACGTCTCCTTCTACAGCACCTCGAACTTGTTCCTCTTCTCGGCCTACCGATCATGTCTTCAGACGATGTCAAGGATAGGTCTCCCAGAAAAGGAACTTGTAGCTCAGGAAACTCAGATTTGTTAAGGGCACAGGTAGGAGGTCTCAGTACTCAGTGTCCGCGTCCCAGCGCAGTAAACTGATTGCACTCTCTGCCTCTCCCCAAATCCACCGTCTGTGTTGATACCGGATGTACCTGGCTCCCAGACAGACTCTCCTGATGAAATGGTGAGGTTTCTGGGGATTGTGCTCGATGCGTTATGTTGATTTCTGTATCTCGCTAAGTCTATTCCAACACCTCAGTTCCCCACACAGCCGGAGACAGAGGACGGGGGTGCAGCTGAAGCGGTGAGTGACCCGGATGATTGACTGTGAACACCCTTTGCTGACTTCTATCCAATGGGGTCGACCAGGTCGAGGCTACATCGTCGAATGAAGATGAGCAACAGGCGGAAGGAGATAGATCCAAATCAGTGAGCCACCTCTCCGTTTCCAATCGGAGTCAACTTAGTTTTCTTAGACTTCAGGAACGGAGACGAAGATTTCAGTAGACGGGGAAAACACTAGGGGAAATGGAGAGCCGAACGAGACACCGGTACGGATTAGACCAACAACATCGTTTGTAGACTGATGCTCTGAGCTACAAATCAGGCTCCCGAGAAACCTACTCTGGAAGCATCATGGGAGGCAATCGAAAAGGAAATGAAGTCATTGGAGGAGAGTTGGATGGGAGGGTGGAAAGACGACATCGACACCCTCCTGGTCTTTGTACGATTCCTGATTTACTGACCTACTACGAAATCTAAACCCTTCCTATTAGGCTGGTCTGTTCTCGGCAGTTGTCACCGGATTCCTCGTCGAATCGTATCGGTGGCTGGAGGAAGCGCCAGAGGACACCACTGTGGCCCTTCTCAGACAGATCTCTCAGCAGATCGCCGGCACTAGTGCAGCGCTACCTCGTACACCATTCAAGCCATCACCATCCGCTGTCAGAATCAATGTCCTCTGGTTCTTGAGTCTTAGCATTGGACTCATCGTTGCCTTGGTTGGTCTACTGTGTAAACAGTGGATCCGAGAGCTTCGCCGACCTACTCACACGCACTCACCGAACGACACCGTGGCACTTATACTACTCCGGACTGGGGGTGTTCTCAAGTGGCATGTCAATACCATCGTCCTTTCTCTTCCAATGCTTCTTGAACTTGCTCTCTTCCTCTTCTTCGCGGGGCTCTTAGATTTTCTGCACGCCCGACATCCAGCACCATTCGCCGCTGTGATGCTTGTGGTCATATTCGCCGGGCTCTTCTACCTTGCCACCGCTCTCATTCCCACGGTTGATTTCATCGGGAAAGTCTTCCGCCAAGTCGCACCAAATCTCGAATGTCGTTTCCCAGTCGTCGACAATATCATGACGCTGCCCGTCATGGAAGATACATGCCCTTATAAATCCCCGCAGGCGTGGGCCGTATTCACAAGCTTTAGGTGGATGGCTTCTCACATCCCGGGCATCATGCGTGCTCTATACTCCCTCTGTGACATACAGTTCCCCTCCCAGCACAATGAGGCACCACAGCATTTCAAGAGATGGAAGGAAGCCTTCCACGAGATCATATGGTATATCGAGGAATGGCCCGATCTGCTTCGTATCCTCCAACACTCAGACATGGGGTTTACTCCTTCACGTCAGGAGCTAAAGTTCCTTCGCTGGTTCGCCGGCGTGTACCATGACAGCCCCACGATAATGCCATACCTATGGACCATTCTGGACAGTATGCCACTGAATCTTGTCATGCCGGCTGTTCTCGACCAATGGTTCTACCTTCCGGATAGGCAGTGGACTAACAGTGACATTGGGGTGGTGCTGCGACGCTTTCGACTTCGATCTTCAACGTTGGATGTTGACGATCATATGACATACGCCAAGTCCAATTTCGTCGCCAGGAAATTTGTTGAGAAAAGGGCTTTACAGTTATATGACCAGCTCCTTCACTGGAATCACGTATGCATGAATATTGGGGAGCTAACCCAGCGCACGGTGCATGGTTCAGACACACCACTTCTCGGTCACTTCCCCTTTAGTAGGATCGACGACCTTTTGAAGGAACCAGACAGCTTTCCAGACGGTCCTCGAGCCATCGGCACCCGTCTTTGGAGCATTTTCACGGAGATTGTCAAGAATGCTTCACATGAAGAGGCATGCTGGGGAGCTCTGATGCAGGATTTGGCTCAGTATATCGTCGCTTCTTCCCCGGATGACACTTTTCGTGGAACCATCGCAACGACTACTTCATCATTCGTAGAGTCTAAGGAAGGACTCGAATTTTTGACCCAGATGCATAACATTGCGCTTCATCGCAACGTGGAGCTTTTGAATCACAACGGGTTCATCCATTGGGCAGGAGCAATGGACATCGTACGACGCGTTCATCAATTGCCTGAGGGCCACTTTCCGCCTATTTCCAGTCTATTCCCCTTTTCACTTCGCACATTGCAGAGGACTTTGACCAGTCTATCTTCTACAGACCGTGATCTCGACTTTGGATACCTCAACACCTGTATGGGTCATTGGCATAATGCAGGGGCACCCGCCCGGACGCAGCTAGTTTCGATTCTTTCAGAGCACATCAACGACTATCCAGAATCGGGTACTCGACCTCCTTCAGACCCCTCGACCATTTCTCCACTTGTGATGTCTTCGGTAGGGTTGAAGTTGGTAGCTTTTGTGAACACTCGCCTGGTGGAGGAGTGGGAAACTTACTATTGGCTTGGAGATGATGGTCGAGCAGCATGGAACAAGACTGTAGAGCGCGTTAGAGCAGCTCGTCCGGAGCTGCCACCGGATTTTTTCCTGCCTATTTCTCATGAAGGAATCGATCCACCTCTTTCCGAGCACCAGCCACCGCAAGGGGCGGTCACTGAAGCTCCAACCGCCGATCCCATTCCTCCTGGCCAAGAGAGTGATGAAGGGGGAAGTAAAGACGGTAACGAGACGCCTGGCCGACCAGTTACTCTCGGGCTATCTCTGGAATCCAGGCGGGACGACGGATCTGTGCTCAACACTAAGGATGCCGCCATCGATATAGAAGAAGCCATTCCGATGGAGCAACTCATGATTCGCAACCCAGCTGAAAAACAGAGAAACGAAAAGACTGAGCTCGGAGGTCTTGACGCAGATAAGAACGTATAGACATTCTTGACTTGCTATAACCGGTCGTATTTATTGGTTCGGTTGAGTGTGCGTCAATCTTCGCTTGCGAATATGAATTTTTCTATACCTCCCCACGATGACTATCAGCTTCGCGGCCCTCCAAAAATCGTAGTTCTATTTTATTTCTAAGTCTGACCTCCAATCAAATTCACCTGTTCAAATGTCGATAGGGCATCAGTTCTCAGCATGTAACCTTGGAGTCAAATACACCATTTTGGAGAGGTGCAGATCGTGCAGAGTGCAGAAGGTGGTTGGCTGGAGACTCGCCAAAACACCAAGCAAGCGCGAGTCTTGGAAGATACCATTTCCCCAGCTCCTCCACGATACTCAGGATGAAACGTCAAAACATGCGAGCAACGTTCATGAAGACCGACTTCATCGCATTGGCGTTCTCACAGACATACACAGTTGGGTACATAGAGTCAGAGACGCTACTGGCATATCGAATACAAAAGTGAGCTTAGCAGGTTTTCCCTACAGCGAATACGTAAGTGCCCAGAACACAAATCCTCGCGGAAACTCACCTCCAATGTCAGCAACGCGTATTCCGGGAGTTGAAGATGTCTCGCCTTTGCTGTCTTGAACGGACAGGACGACAGAGGACCCTGGAAGATGGATTAGACATACTAAACATCAAGGGAGCTTGCCTTTATAGGCCTTACCGGCGGGAGCGCGTACGGTCCAGCTGTAGCTGTTAGTGTTGAGGTCGGCAGCCGTTTCGAGACGGCCTCCACCAGATTCGGTAGCGCTGCATTGCGAGTGGAGCGTTAGGTTAGTCCCCATCGAAGAAAATGGACAAACGAGATACATACGTCTAATGAATAAAAGACAACACATGAGCCCGTTTATCCTCTATTCTGCATCAAGTTTATGGATATAGTAGACTTACGAATGTGTAAGGGGCTGAGTAGTAGGTTTAACATGGCATGTTCATAATTCGAGGTGCATGGGACGACTTACGTTCTCCTCCTGACCAGAAAATCGAGTTTTCTTCGCATCGGGAAAGGACAAATCTATCAAAGAGAACCGTGGTTTTCTCCATCACTGCCAAGCAAAAAGTGAACGCTGAGAGCGGCGTACGGTGTAGCGATGGAGAGTTGTGCCTGTGCAACGGCAGCAAGAGAAGCAGCAATTCCAAGAGCGAGTAGTTTCATGGTGGCGGATGTGAAGGGAACACTCAGCGTCTGGTCATAGTGTATTTATATATTTTGTGCCCAAGCCTCGAAGTAACTAGGTTTTTGTCATCGGCGCTGATTTGAGCATGTACTTCGGGGTTCGAGGTCGAGTTGAAACTTGGAGTGGTGCTATCAGGAGCACGGAGTTTGAGAGCACATTGGAAGATTCGGGCTTCTAGGTCTTGTGGAGGAGCTCTTGTTACGGGCCAACATGGGTATGATGAACAGGAATTGCAAGAGAGGGTGTTTTGGGCGCATCAGCAACGGCACTGGCAAGATTCTGCGGTTTTAAAGGCTCCAAACCTCATTTATCGATTCAGACTGCCCGATTACGGCGAGAGAGAGCCTGGAGAGAATATTGAGTCTTGAGGATTGATGAAACACCCGTGTATCATCACACTGCACTGCAGTCGCCCTTGAGGTGATTCCACCTATTCTAATGCGAGCGGATCAAGAGCCTCTCTATGTGTATCTCGGGGCCAAATCGAAGCCGCCTCAGAAAGGTATAGAGAGGTATAAGGGTGAGAGAAGATGGTGTTTGGCTGGAGCCTTGAGGTTCGTGATAACATATTTACACCCTCAGGCAACATTTCCCACGCGTCGGGACGCTTTGACCAACACCCTGGCGTAGATAAGAACGACGAACGCATAGACATTCTAAATCTTGAACGACGCGCTATAGCCCGTCGTAGTTGTTGGTTTGGCTTACATGCCTACACTCCACGATTGTGGCCGTCCGGAATTCGTAGCTATTCATCGATTTCCGTTCAATCAAGCACGCCCACTCTGTGTCAAAACGTCGCTGTAGTTAACTACTCAGGATGGAATCATTATTATTGAGTAGTGGTGCACACGAGATCCACCCCGTCTAGCCCTCAATCTACAAAAGCACAGAATAAGTTACAACGATTAACCTACCCTACCCTCCTCGTAAGATTATGGACCAGCACTTCCAGACCAGCCCTACCCTCCGTGTTCTCTGGTAAATAGTCTAGCGCTTGCCGTGCTTGGTCTGCGTACGAACGAATGAGGTCTCTCGTACGGTCCAGAGCGTCTGATGTGCGAATGAGGTCGTGTATCTGCGGCGAGACATTGAGACGTTGAGAAGGGAAAAGAGAGGAAGTAAAGGAACAGACTCACCTCTTCTACATCTCCGTCACCAGAGAAACCTCTTGAAATCATGTGTCCTACCACATCAGGATGAGTTTCCCAGGTGAAGAAGACCGGGGCAGTTAGAGGCGGCGGAGAGGAGAGGGCAATGGATTCATAGTCGGATAAATGTTTCAAGAGCTAAAAGACCGAAGCGTTACTCACAATGGCAACCAAAATCTCATAAACAATGCAGAACTCACCTCACTAGCTGTTCCGAAGCTGCGGCCAAACAGGTATGCTGCCTCTCTCCAGAGTCCGTCCTGAGCTTCCTCTTTGCACCCAGCCAGCACCACAGACCCTCGTGCGCCCTTTGCGAATAGACACGCTGCCGAAAGATAAATCTTGCGCATATACAAACTCCAAGCCGTTTCGGGGGAAGAAAACGTCGCGGGCGAGCTTGCCAGGTCTTCCATACCCCACATCTCTCCTTCCACGCGGTTGGAAATGACACTAGCAATGAGCTCGATAACTTCCGGTTCCCCTAGCCGAGAAAGAGCATGGGAAGCGCGTCCCAAAAGGAAGTCACCACCAAGAATCGAGAGTTTGTTGTACAACGACGCGTCGGAATCGGTTGACGGAGTCGTTGTGGATGAGACCATGTCGTGTAGGCCTCCAGCGGTGTGTATCATCTCGATGATTTGCGCGAGACGAAGTTGTGTAGGTAGAATTCCTCCGCTCTCCTCGACCTCCACGTATGCACCTGTAGTACCGAAGTCGGAGGCTTCTTTGTAAGGTTTTCGTAGCGCGAAGACGCCTTCAAAGCTCTCCCTATGATCTGGCGTGTTCGGATTCGTGTCGTTCAACACGCCTGCACACGTCAACGCTTCCCCTCCATTCAACTCGCTCTCTCGAAGCTTCGCGTCCCATCCTGCACTTCTCCCATTCACTGCCTTTGCCCACAACAATACCACCAGAACCCGCAACATCTTTTTCTGGTTTGTGAGCGAGAAATAGTTGGACGTGTGAAGGAGGTCATTGAGTGATGGATGTGCCGTCCCGAGCAACGTGAAAAGGTTGGAGCGTATCTGCTGAAGCTGAGGTTGAAGCGTATCAATCGGATTCCGCGCTTCTGCCGTCCTATGGGTCGTTTTTGGTGGTGGTTTAGGGGGCAAAGGTGATGACTGTAACTGCTGAAGTTTGGGTCGAGCTGTAGGTGAATGGTGACGGGGTATTCGGGGAGATTCATGGGTTTGAATTTGGGCTGCAGCTACGCTGTATGCTCTATTCTGAGACGTGAAATTGCTCGATTCGGGAATTCTCGAGCTGGATGGAGAATGTGAGGAGCACGGTCCGCAGCGATACTGAGTTTGACTTCGACACTGTCGAATATTGTTGGTACAGAGACGTGGCCATGCTGGAATCGAGGGCCAACGTCGCATTTGTCTTCAACGGGGCTGTCCCAGTGGTGACCGTCGCGGTTGAAACGGTGAAGAGTTCGACTTCGCGAATAAAAAAATTACTTTTTCCCGGACCGTGGGTGACGTCGCTGTATGCCGAGGCTGACGTCCTCTAATCAGAGTTCGATGTGATGCTCAACACGCTGGGAATCGCCCTAGATACCAGTACCGGCAACCCACGCACGATGAGAACTTTGAGAGGGGATGAAGGTGAGGGAGAGAAATGTCCAGGGAATATCGGTAAGCGACAGCAGTCGCGTGTAAAATTGGACGCCGGTATCGAAATTACCCGAGCGCGGAAACAAGTCAACGAAAGAACAGAAATTTATGGACTAGGTACTTTTATAGACATTCGAATGGGAACTCTCATCGTCTGTTGTAGAGAAAAATTACCCATACGCGGAAGAAAATAACAGGGATCTATACGCAATCTGATTATCCGCAGCTCGCAAAATCAAGAACGACTCATAGGAAAAGTTCCGAGGTCAAGTATACTGGCGCGTTTCCTTAACGTGCCGCAAGTGGGTTGATCCCAGAGTTATTCGACGTAATTGGAGGTGTCTTTGCAGGCGACGATGGTGTTGACGGCGGCTGCAGGTGTTCCCGATATCTGCTGAGAGGCTTTGCAAGATGTGAAGCGAGAGCCTTGCCCTGAGAGCAATCGAATTATTGGAAGGAGAGCATATACAAGGTCGTTCACACAGACACACCTTCATTTGCAGTTCTTCCCATTCAACCTCTTCTGACGCGTTCAATGTGAGTAACATCAACGGACTGTAATCCTGAGCCGTGTCTTTGGTATCTGCAGGTCTACTGCGCCCGATAGTTGTCGTTGAGGACGTCGACGATACCTGCTTCGTAGGCGTGGTTGGTTGTGACCGAGGGAACGTCGGCGATAATTGTGGCTCATCGCTGTCAACTGGCACGACGAGAATGCGACCCAGCTATACGCTAAGATTCGTCAGGTTGAACTAGAGGGCCCTCTCTACTGTGTAAACTCACCTCACTACTGACCATCCCCATCCTCTCTTTCTCGTTCTCTGATGGACCCACACTCAAAGTTTCTTGCCATACCTCACCACTGAGGCCTACTATTACTCGAATCTGCAAAAAAGATGTCCACTTCAGTCGTGATTCAAAAAGATGTTAGCATCATATGGCTCACTTCGTCCTTTGATCTTTCCGATGCATAGCAAACGAGATGGCCTGAACGAACGTCAGCAAACCAGCCATTTTACTAGGTGAATTTGACAACCTGAAGGCGTAGAGAGAATGGCAGTATGCAGCCCATTTGACGGCGTGATGATCTGGGAGAGAAGAGTGTGCAACGTTGATAGCACGAGCATGTTGTGCGGGTCAAGAATCGTGGAGGAGAAGCGTGAGAAATGGTACCTTTGGGCGCTTAAGGGGCATTCTCGCGACCCACGAGTCTCGACTCTGGGCTGGCAGCCAACCACCACTTTCCCGTATCCTACACAAGTCAGTTCGCCTCGACTTTTCTATACTGAGACCTTCTCGCTGTGCTATTAGCGTTCTTGAAACTCAGAGGTAAGGCTCTATACAGAGCTACGATTTCTGGACGGCCGTGAAGACATTATCAATCCTGAAGGCTGAGAGTACTAAATTAGGTATGTTGGCTTTTGCTTACAGTCATTCGAACCGATGGATATTACAGGTCAAAGCGAGTCAAATATACCTATACTTTCTTATCTGCGTCAGGACCTCCGAGCCTCGCCTCTCCGCCATCGGTTAGAACCCCTGCTGTATCTCGAACCGTGAGCGTCAGTGTTGAGATACCCCCTCCGGCGGGACCCCCGTCGTTGAGCAGCACTTCGTTATCATATCGAGATTCCATGGTTGATCCGGAAGCGGTGGGCCCACCAATCATCTCATTACCACCTTTACTCTCTCCTGCGTGGTCCTCTGGGCCAGTAGAAATCGCAATGTCGTCTTGGGTTTCGACTTTTCCTTGCGGCGGCTGCGGCGTGGAAGGGGGAATATCAATTCCTTCGTGAGAGATGGGCGTGAAGAAATCTGGTGGCAGCTGCGGACGAGCCGCTCGAACGCGCTCGAGAGCCTCACGCCACGCTGTTCGATCATGATCTCCAAGCTGATCATAAGTTTCCCGCTCCTCTGCCAGTCGGGTGTTTACGAAGGCTATCAACTCCAGCCCAGTTGAAGACGCTACGAGCGGGGAGATGGCCGAGGGTCCCGCGTCAGCAAACATAGGAGGTTGAGTGCCCGATTCCGAATAGTTGTTGATGTGTTGTGAGAGAAATATGACCAGCCCCTCCCGAAATATTACCCGTGTAGAATCCCAATGGTGGATATAGGACTTGAGGTACTCGAAGTCGAGCCCAGAGTCTGCGGAGGATAGACTGGTCAAAGTCTTCTGTAATAATCGAGCTGAAAGGGGGAATAGGCCGGGAATAGGCGGAAAGTGGTCTACAGGCAACTGGTGCACAGCTCGTACCACATTCATTGCCTCCACCCACTGGATAATGCCGTTGCGGGTCCTCAAAAGCTCTATATCGCGATCAAGCGCGACACTGTGCATTTGATTCAGAAATTCGAGGCCTTCCTTGGACTCCACAAATGGCGAAGTAGTTGTTGCGGTCACTTCGTGAAAAGTGTAGTCCGGGGAGGAAGTAACGATATATTGAGCCAAATCTTGCATCAAAGCTCCCCAGCATGTTTCTGAAGCATTCCTGGCAATCTGCGTGAAAATGCTCCAAAGACGGGAGCCAATGGCTCGGGGACCTTCCTGAGAGTCATTGGGGTCCTTTAGAAGGTTATCGATCCTACTAAAAGGGAGGTGAGCGCCAAGTGGTGGATCTGGAACCCGCACCGTGCCCTGGACCAGGTCCCCAACGTCCATGCATGTATGGGTCCAATGAAGGAACTGGCTATACGACGACGACGACGACCTGTTTCCATACCTCCCGTTAAGGAAGTGGGTCTTGGGGTATGACAGATGATTATCGATAGTCAGGCTCGTCCCCACCATTCGCAACGCCGCGTCAATGTCACAGATACCCCATTGCCTATCTGGAAGGTAGAACCATTGACCGAAGATAGCCGGCATGACGAGATTCAAAGGTATACTCTCGAGGATAGTTCGCAGATACGGCACCATGGCGGGGCTGTCGTGGTATATGTATACGATCCAGCGAAGGGCCGCAAGCTCCTGTAGTGAAGGGGAGATACCTGTGTCTGACCGTTGGAGGATACCAAGCAAATCAGGCCATTCGTCGATATACCATATCATGTAGCTGAAGGACTCTCTCCATTCGAATTCTTTAGGCCCGTGCCATGGTCCTTTGCCATGTTTAGGGGGGTAACATATGACACATAAGGAGTATAAAGCGTGCATGATGCCCGGGATATGAGAAGCCATCCACCTAAAGCTCTTGAATACGGCCCACGCCTGCGGGGATTTATAAGGGCATGTATCCTCCGTAATAGGTGGTGTCATGATATTGTCGACGACGGGGAAACGACGATCATCATCGAGGTTTGGTGCGACTTGGCGGAAGGCTTTTCCGATAAAATCGACCGTGGGAATGAGGGTGGTGGCAAGATAGAAGAGCCCGGTGAAGATGACGACAACCATCACGGCGACAAATGGTGCTGGATGTCGGGTGTGCAGAAGATCTAAAAGCCCGGCAAAGAAGAGGAATAGAGCAAGTTCAAGAAGCATTGGAAGAGAAATGACGATAGTCTCGACATGCCACTTGTCGATACTCCAAGTTCGGAGGAGAATAAGTGCCACATCAGCGTTGGGTGAGCGCGTGTGGGTAGGTCGGCGAAGCTCTTGAGTCCACTGTTTACATAGCAGACCAACCAAGGCAACAACTAGTCCAATGGTAAGGCTAAGAAACCAGAGGACATTGATCCTGACAGCAGATGGTGACGGTTTGAACGGTGGGAGAGGAGGTGGCACTACGCGACTATTCATCTGCTGGGAGATTTGTCTGAGAAGGACTACAGTGGTGTCCTCTGGCGCTTCCTCCAGCCACTGATATGATTCAACGAGAAATCCGGTGACAACCGCTGAGAACAAACCAGCCTAGCAAGAAGAGTTCAGTATTCATGGGAAGTTAGTAGATTAGGACTCCTACAAAGACCAGTAGGGTGTCAATGTCATCTTTCCACCCTCCCGTCCAACCCTCCTCCAGTGACCGCATTTCCCTTTCGATTGCCTTCCATGATGCCTCCAGAGTAGGCTTCTTGGGAACCTATATTTGTTAATCAGTCTATCGCCGTTCTTGGTTGACTTCGCGCCTTACTTACCTGGGTTTCGTGTGATTCTTTATTTTCTGTGGTGTTTTTGTCTACTGGGATTTCCATATCCGCCCCTGAGGTCTGAGAGAATTCAGGCGACCCCATTTGTGAATGACAGGATGACCCTCACCGATTGGAATTCATTGCCCTGCGCTGACTGTTCCCCCTTTTCATCGAACGACATTGCTTCGAGCTGGTCAATCCGCCGTCGGATGGAGGTCAGGAAAAGTGCTCGTGACGATACTAGGATCGCTCACCGTTGTAGTCGTACCTTTTCCCTCGTTCTCGGGTTCTCCGGTCTTAGGTACTGGAGGAGTCGTCTGACCGAGGTGCGAAGTTAACATAGTGCGTGGAGCACGATCATGATAATCTCACTGTTTGAGCAGCAGAACCCATCTGAGAGCCAATTATTTCCGTCGTTGAAGCAGACGGGGACTGAGAGGGAGGCATAACGTGCCATGTCAGCGTATGAAGTGAGATAAGGACGCCGATACCGTTCACCTGTGTGCCCAACGAAGTCCGTTTTCCTGAGCTGCGGGTCCTCTTTCGAACAGGGAACTTGTCCTTGGGGTTGTCTGAAGACATGATTCACGGATCCCGGTGTGACGAAGAGAAGAATAAGCCTGGGGCGTATGAGAGAGATGATGGGAGGGGTAGGAGGTTAAGAAGCAGAGTAGGACGCACAAACAGCACATTTTATCGTGTGCGACTAGACACCGCCATATCCGATGTATGGCCGACAAAGTCACCTGGAATATCGAATGACAGGAGAAATCCACACCTCTGCATTCTGGCCCACGGTGTTCACTTTTACGCCTGTTTGCGTATTGAAAAGAGGGAAAGAAGGAGCAGTATGTACGATAAATATACGTGTCATTCCGTGAGTTTGGTGTGGGAAGGTTATGTCCGATAAAAGATCCTGGAGGCTTTGACCTTCCCTCGTTCTGCAGCACAACATAGGGATCAGGATCTCAGTCATATCAACTTGTGTAAGCTGCAACTCACATGAGCCATGGTCCTCTTGCCAGTCTCCGTGATTCACCACTGGCGGTGATTCGTCCTCCAGCGCTATGAGAGCAACAGTAGCAATAGAGGTCGGGATGTCATCTATCCAGCATCAGCGCCCTTCCTGGACTTCCCGCCTGTCCGAATATAACCTCCTTAGATCTCCTAGTTGAGCCCGCGCATATAGAGCGACAATGAGTCCACTACTTCTCGCAATCTCTCTCGTATGTCACGGAACATCGGTGAAAAAGCCTCGAACGTAAATCTCTTTCTCCTTGCTCCTCGTCAAGACTCCACATCTCCTGGAGATAACAAAAAGCATCAGCGTACGTCGGACATGCAAAGACGGATTCGTCGAATTTTGCAGCCAAGGCTATCACCATGAATTGGTTGATGACGAAAATATTCTGGAACAAGCTCACTGAAGTCACGAGCGCAATGAGTCTGATGATGGATATCTCCCCTCTGGAGCGCCATATGCCGTCTTTTTCGACGTTGAGAGTTGGGGGTCTCAGGCGCGGAATGGGGACAGGATAAGGGGAAGGTTGAGCGCGGGTTGTCATAAATTTTGAATTCGTGAATGCAAACGATGTCTCGAAGAGAGGCCGGCCCATCCGGACGAGTTGAGTGTTCGCCGATAACGACTGCTCGGCTTGAATGTATACTACCTCGACCCAGAAAAGGGGTTCAACGTTCTACCCTCACTGTCCTCACTTCAGAATCTAACGGGCCTTCATGAGTCATTTGTCAAATGAAATTGAGTTGGAAGATTGCGGACAAACTCTAACGCGAACGCGCAATATCATAGATGAGTACGGGTAGAAGTAGGAAATTGATTTGATTCCCGTCGCGCTGAAAGGATTGCGAAGACCAGAAGATGTGTCGAACATAAACAGCGACAGTGGTGGTTCACCAACGTTGATTGAAACGACCGTGTGCATGCAGCCCAACTATAAACTGAACTCCGTAAGGTTGAATGAGAGGACCACTGTACTGGGAGCTCACCGCACTACTGACCATTCCCATCCCCTCCTTTTTCGGTCTCCAACAGTGGACCCAAGTTCAGAGTTTTTGCCATACCGCGAACGTCAGCGAGCTGGTAAATTCGCTGGCCGAGTTCAAGAATCTGGAGCTGCAGAGGAAAAGGCAGCGTGTAGTCCATCGGAAGGCATGATCATCTGTGGGAGAAGGGTGTGCAATATGGATAGCGCCAACTTATTGGCGCCTCAATGCAACATGTTGTGTCACTGGGTCGCCAAAAATCGTCGAGGAGAAGCGTGGGAATTGTGGCCGTCAGGCGCTTGATCATGATGATTGCTCTCGCTTGGTTCTCGCGAGTTTCCAGTCGACCATCACCTTCTCTCACCCGTACCTTTCCTCGATGGTTCAATTAGGCCTCCAGATATACAGACGGAGTCGGAGACCTCCTTTCCGGGTCTTTGATATTCGAATAAGTGGATACCCAGAAGGGCAGTCTCATGGAGCGTTACTGTCTCCTCACAAGACAGCCACTGGTGGTAGGCTTCAAGCTTCAAGACTCAATGTTTTCGAGCTTTAGAATCTCTCTCGCCGTGATAGGGTGGTATGGCTCGATAGACTACGAATGAATATGGGCCCTCGAAACCGCAGGTTTTCGCCGACGTCATCGATGTGCCCAAACCTCACCTTTTCTATCCCATTCATCGCATCGATACTCACCCGCAACAAGACCTCTTTCCCAAGGCCTAGAAACCCAAGTCCTCTAACATTCTCTTG
Organism: Marasmius tenuissimus; assembly: GCA_029532415.1. Classification (NCBI taxonomy): domain Eukaryota; kingdom Fungi; phylum Basidiomycota; class Agaricomycetes; order Agaricales; family Marasmiaceae; genus Marasmius; species Marasmius tenuissimus. The sequence goes on from JAQOTA010000052.1 coordinate 2,287,528, forward strand.
TCCTAAATGCCACGTGTCTTTGAGTTACCATGTGTTCAAAGGTTTCATGCTCTTTAGTTCAGTGCCATTATTGAGTTGCAACTCGACTCACACTCCGAAGTACGTGCGTAAATCAACTACAGATCTTCTATGATATCACAATTCGACAGAAATTTGGATCGAGCCCGGGATATATAACTGCGCTGCGGAGGCGGAGGGTGTCTCGTCTCGTCACTTTCATCGTCATGAAATCGCTCGTTCTTGGACTCGCTGCTTCCCTTGCTGCCGTTGCACGGGCACAGATCTCTATTGCCAGACCGTACGCCGCTGCCCTCAGTGATTACCTTTGCCTGCTAGTGGTGACGTCTTACCATGAATTTAGCCTCATCCAATGTGAATCAAGCTTGATGTTCTGGTTTGAAGGATAGGGTACATCATTTCATGCACCTGCGCATCTATTTGATAGCCCTACCACCACTCAGTCCCTTACACATTCGTAAGTCCACTTTTGCCCGACGCGTAATGGAAGCTGAACGGGCTTTTAGGTTTCTCCCTCAATCGTTAGAGGTATGTATCTTTTTCACCCTCTTCCATTGGAAAATTTTGCCAACGTTGAAGTTCTCCTCTGAACATAGCGCTACCGCCAACTCAGATGGAAGTTCTCTCATGACGATCACCGACTTCAACACGAATATCTACAACGCGCTCGCGTCGGTGAGTCATGGAATCAAGTTGGGCTCCTCGAATCTTTAGTATGCCTAATCGACCTCGTACTGATAGGGATCTCGGTCACCGTGTCGGTTCGCGATAGCAAAGGTGAGACCGGCTCATCTCCCAGTCTACGCGTCAACCCAGGAGGTACGTTTACGCGAAGCTTCGCGACCTGGGCACTTACACGTTTTGCTACAGGGAAAACCTGCTAATCCCATGGTCAATTGTGGATGGGCTACTCTATCAGTTCATAAGCCGTGTTACACGAAAGCGCCGCTACGAATATCTCGATCTCGTGAACGTTACTCGCGTGTACTAGTAAGTTGTAGATGGGGATTGTCTCTATGGGCATCCCAATGATCTCGAGTCCACTCCTCACGCCGACTTTGAGATCCTTCAACAGCCAGGAACCGGAGTCACAGAGTCGGGCACTGCCAGCCTGCTGCCTGAGCAACGATACCAGGAGAGTGCGTATGGGCGCGCTGCACTAGGCCTTAGTTTCTTTGTGATGGAGCGAATTTGAACGCTCGAAGGATCATCAAAAGTACAATCCCGGTGTGTTCCGTATGGCTAGAGTGCACTAGGCGCACGTTGAAGGAGTTAGACAAGGAGATTGCGGGTTTCACCTGAGCGGGAGGAGACCTATGGGGAATAACACTGGCACCATCTGGTCTATCTTCGGGCACTTCGCGTTTTATATGCAAGATGTAAGTTTCATCAGGTGGGCTCGAATTCAGTGCATCATCAATCTGCAATGCGGCAATCAGCATTTAACGCTGATATGCACGATGATACACTACCAATCCTGTGTTCTCGGATGTATAAAGAGTTGGCGACATTTGGGTTCCGAGACAGGCTGTCTTGTTCTTCTGCACTTTCGGCGACCATGAAATTTGTTACCTTCACTGCTTTTGCCGCTACTCTCACAGCTGTGGTCCGTGCAGGGCCCTCTATCGCCACCCCGTACGTCTCTTTCTCGTGTTTATGCAGAATAAAAGCTGAACTGAACCCCTCCGCAGGTTCGGGGTTGATCGATGCCACCCCAACAACATCTGGTGGGTGGGCGGAACGCGTGAGTTTCTCTCTTTCTCTGGCGCCGAAGCGGTTGCTAATACAAGATACAGCTCCTTACACCTTGGTAAGTAACTTGTAGGGCCAGCTTTAGTACCAGTACTCACCTTCGGATCGTCTTCCGTCATATCACGACTAGACGTGCGTCCAGTGTTATTCCATAACCCACGATAGTGTACTGACCGTTTACCAGCATGCACCTCAATTCCGACTTCCCGGACGGGTTTCCTATTGGGATCTGGCCGGACATCACGAACACGCAAATCGATGTGGACGTCAACCTCCCTGAAGGCGAGTCATTAGACAGCAATTCAGACCAGCGCTCTTGGGGTCAAGTACTGAACTTTACTCCGCTCCCAGAATCCAAGGTTGTATTTACCGTTAAGGACAAGACAGGCGCGAGTTCTCACACTGCGGCGGTTTCTGTTCTCCATAGTAAGTGTTCGGACAATTCGAACTCGCCAACAGCCTATTGACGCCTTTGACCTTGCAGACCCTGCCGGGTGCTAAACTGTGAAATGAACTGGGGTCCAAGAGTGATTAGTGGTGGCAGCACTGACAAATAATGAGCAGTCTTTTGTGGTTTCCCGTAGTAATTCTGTACTCGCTGAATTGCCGCGAGTTATTTCATATGACAACGTCCGGATCTCAGTGAGAATTCAAAAGCAAGCAATAGGGCTACTGTGCAGTACGATCGGGGTTAGAAAAACCCCATCGAACTGAGTCACCACATCTACATACCTAGAACTTGGAGAGTATGACACCATAGAGTCGACCTCAGGTGAGGTTCCTGTACGAGCAACGCGACCCGCTCCTGCTGGTAGCTTCAATACGAGCGAAAAGTCCGAATCAGTATGTGATACACTACTATATTCCCGCATGTTCAACGGGGTTGATCAAGGCCTCTTCTCTCCCTCAATGCCATCCAACGGGACCCTATTGCATAGTAATGAGATTTCGGTTGCTCGCTTCTTTGCCCATCATTGTAGGAAGCAGAAGACTATACCATTTTCGACTTGCGCATCGAAGCTGGAAGTGAGTGCTCAGTAGTCTTATACATCTAAGGTAGGGAACGAGGGTGCGAGGCTGGCCTGATTACTGACAGACAAAACCTGCGAGTTGTGGTCTAAAACGACTTGAAATCGACCAGCGTGGCCATCCCAATGCCTCTGTATACTAAACCTAGAGGGGATACGCTGTAACCAATACTGATGCGGTATTTCAATCGATGCAGAACCATGAGATAATCGCGATAAGACGTCCGAGTTGCTAAGCCCGCCCCACTTCGACTCAGCCTAGCCTCCGATTGAGTGCTGATGCTTGATTAATCGAATGAGAGGTGCACTAGCCCCCGATTTGACGTCCGTTTTGCCGCGTCGGTATCCTAGAAGAATCGACATGGCAGTAGCTTTACAAGTGATAGTTCAACCCAAGGAACCCAGGCTTCCGTGGGAAGGAAACGTCATTATCCGTGCGTAAATATAGGGATCTACACTACTGACCTTCCCAATTTGCGCACCGACCATCACCACCGTCATTACCACCATGACCGTGAAGGTCCACCAAATCAGACCTTGATTCCAGTCATCGCTTGTCGCTCCTCGAAGACTTTTAGGATCGCGGACGCCGTTTCATCCGCCTACTATTCGCCTCACAACTGTATGCTCCACGACTCAGGATGGATATCATCTCGTATGCTAGCCACGACACCCGAGCCTAGCAATATGATTATCACGTACCCGTTTACCCAGAACTGGCGTTGCAGTCATCAAAGAGTTTGCCGTTCATGGATGACAGCGCCTCGAGACGGGAAACTCCACGTTTCGAGGTGCTTTTGTTATTCCGCGAATCACGATTGAGCACCTCAAGTGGACGCCTTCGAATACTCTGCACACAGATCAGATGTAAGTGTTCCTCTACGTATTCAGCATGTTTGATCTGATTACTGCGCTGTTCAGTCTTCCCGGTTTCGTTGGGCACGAGCACTCAATCAGAGCTCCAATTATTTAGGTCATTCTACAGTCGATACACAAGTCGTTCTCCACAATGCAGACATGATTCTAGGCGGCCAAAGCGGGACACAACCGGTTTACGGAAACGCTTCCTCAGAACGTATATAATCGATGGATATGCCCAACCTCTCCAATCACACATTTACCTTCCTCACTAGTGCTACTGCAACTACCACGATGAAGTTCCTCGCCCTCATCTCGATTGCTGCCCTCGTCGCCGCTGTTCAGGCCCAGGTCACAATGAACACCCCGTACAGATCCCGTCCCTCCATAGGTTAACCCGCGAACTGACCTTTGTTCTCCATAGGTCCAACCTCGTTCATTGCCAACCTGTTCAACTTTCATGGTCGGGTGGCGCCGGTGAGTCAAACTTGCTCAACTCATGCATATCGATAGTAGTTCTCACCGACATAATCTTCCTTAGCACCCTACTTTTTGGTGAGTGACCGTGTTTGACGCGGATGATTAGGCTGCAATGCTGATTTCGATGGATGATCCTATTATGTCGTAGTCGTACGTGGTTTTTCATGATCGTTTACTCTTGCTCACTCCTGCCCATACACAGTGTCCAGGATGGCAACAATCCAAGTGGACCTGCCCTGGAGCAACTAGGAGAACAGACAGGAAACTCATTCACCTGGAAGGTGGACATTGAAGCCGGTGAGCTAAAGCTAAAAGATTTAATACCAACGGAGAACCTTGCTGAGCTTGATCCATTTCGTAGGAAAATCGGTTGGTTTCCTACTCAGGGACTCTAACGGCGCGACGTCGCAGACCGCCTCGGTGACCATTCAAGAAGGATGTGAGTCTATTTTACGGTGTGTAAAGTCATGAGCGGGAGCTTAACCAAACCATTACAGCTGGAAGTTGCTGAACGCTAAGACTTCGCCCGCATTTTTTCGTTATATGATATGTTTAAGTGCATGGAATATGCTTGAATGGACCTAAATCGATATTGATCTCCTCGCTCTCTCCCCCTTTGATCATGTGGAATCTTCTGAGGGAGTTTAGTTGTTACACACAGCGACTCTTTTGACCCCGTCCCAACTTCGTCGAGATGCAGATTGATCCATCGCTCAACCGGGAAATTCTCTCTGAGTTCTTTCAATTGGGATGAGCCCCAGTGAAAACGAACATAAATTCAGGGACTTTCAGGGCCATTGTCTGATATTGCCGGGTATTAGAATGTGACGTGACGCTATTTTGAGTATTCCCAGCTATTTTCCCATATTCTAGGACACAATTGTCCCCCGACAACGGCATCTTTGAGTATTCCTAGCTATCCTCTCGTATTCCAGGACAGAATTGTTTCAAGGCAACGGCATCCTCTGCACAAACAATACAAACAAGGCTCAAGGTGACCCTGGGTGGGTCTGAGGTGAGCTCGCCATTGTATTGAGCCCAAGGTACATTCACAAGATATTGTCTGATATCCTCCAGAGACTATCCCAACTTAGCTAGTTTGCAATATCACAGTGCCAACACGATGTACTCGTCTTTACATTATCCTGGTAACGGTACATTTGGTCTACCATTATAGAGTATTGAGAGTAGGTTTGGTGAGTTTGATAAGAGAATACTGAGACCAGTAACAGTGGTGATTGTCGTCGTTGTTGAAACTCTGGTCGTCGCCGGCGCTTGTATTCACCTATGCGTGAATATAGGCGCCGGTGAGCAGCTTTGCCGCGCGAGTCCAAAATTGTCAGATTGGACACAGCCACCTGCCAGCTCACTCTCTCTTATACCACTATGTCGCCTACTGATTTGTACTGGTCAAGTAGGTTCTTTCAATTCTCTATTCTCACTATCTTCAACACACTAACCTTGTCCCGGATACACACATAGACGCCACATTCACCCTCCAAACATAAACTCGAGCAGGTCGGGTCTGAGGTCACGCGACGGCGTGAATTTTTCTGTATATATGGTGCGTATCTCCAGTCTCGAGTCTGGCGCAGGCTTCTTCTAATTCTCAATTTATTTTATAGCTGGTGTGCATCGCTGTTGAACATGTGATTACCATGTGATACACTTTATTGACTTGTTGTTTACGCGTCTATTATTTATAGACTCTTTCACTATGACACTTGCACTCGTATGAAAGATCCTGTACTTACTCAGACAGACTCTGTAGTTAGTCAGTACTCACACCTTATCTCTATGGTTTATAACAAGGTTCAGCTTTGCACCCAATAGCGTTCAAAGCTGACTGAGCTTTCTCTCTAGATTACTTAGATAGAAAGCTAGTATGACTATGCCTACTTACTCACTCTGCTCTTCGAGCACTTATGCTTACTGATATGCAATATGTACCATATGCTATATTCTCACTTACCTATGTTCTATGACTTGTAGATAGACAAGGACTCTTGTATAAAAGCTGGAGACTTTGTGTCTCAAAGCTTTAGGACAATCTACTCGATTATCACCTCTAGCAAGCATCTACAAGAACACAAGAATTCTCTTATAGTCAATATGTGAGGTTTTAGTTTCATCTCACTGTGCATTTAACTATGCTGGCTCAATAGGTTATGGGCCCCGCAACAGGCGGGCAGGTCGACGTTATGATCGGAGTAGTTGAAACACTTTCCGTGTGTCACCACCGTCCTAGCGGATGTCTATACCCATATTGGCTATAGAGTCTCTAGCGATGAGTTGGGCTATCTGGTGTAGGATTAGGCAGTCCACCTTTTCTGGTTCCACTTAATGTCCCTGTACATGCATGTTGCACGCACGATTGTACATACTGATTTGGTCTTCATTTTCTCTCAGGACCAGACCTGCTTCCGACTTGTCGGACCTGTCTTGGTCTTGAATAACCCAGGTTGATGCTCTGGCCATAAATTGCCACGGCACAATGCTGAAGAAATCTAACTGTTGGGGGTGGTCCACGGCTGTACAGCTTCGGCTGGAGTGGCACCTTTTGAGCTGTCATACAACTATGCTTCTAAACTAGTCTGTATGATGGCGTAGGCCATTGTGCCGAACAACTGGGGTTTTTACGATACATCTTATAGATTATCGCATGGCCATTTTCAGTATGTACCGGGACATCCCAAAACCTGTATGCCCTGAACTCGTTTCCAAGTTATTAGTAGATCTTTGTACCAGGCACCAGCGTTACTAAAGGTAGCTGCCTATGGTCCCATGGTCTGGTCTATTAATAACCTTCTTTGGCATATGGATGACTTTAACGCTAGTCTGGGATTGAGACCAGATAGCGAGAAGGAAACACACCAGACACACACTGGAAAGGTTACTCTACGTAACCAGATTAACAATCCCTGCACCTGTTGGGACCTGTGACCTATTAGCGGCATCTGTTGAAATCCCAATTTCTCTCCTTTTATTTTTTCATCATGCTCATGGGATTTTCGCAGATTTCTGTTCAATTAGGAAATATGTCTCAGAACTCCTCTCAACACAATTCTCGTACCGGTAGCCCTCAAGCTACTTCTTCTCCAAGGACTGAGCCGGCACCTCCGGGCTTTACTGATTCCGACACTTTCTGGTCTTTCCAACCTCCTGGCCATACCTACAACATCACTAACGCCCAAGGAGGTGCTGCCGTACCTGTCTTTGGAAACCCGGATCACCCTATTTATGCGAACGTTGCTGCCGATTCGTTCCCGGCGGGATCTGGTGCAATCATGACAATCCCGGAGTTAAAGGACAGCGCCATTTGGAATGCCTTTTTCTATAAGTATACGGCATATCTGCAGCAGCAGGGAATCTTTCAGGTTCTTACTGAAACCAAGCCAGCTGCTTCTGCATCTGGGTATGCAGAATGGTATACACGCAACAATAAGGCTCTTGGCGTTTTTAAATCTCGGGTTAATCAGGCCTTCGAGTCCTTGATGACTGATGACATCAAGGAAACAATCGAGAACTTCCAGAAAGCCTTCGGGCAGGAAGATACGGCCCGGCTACTTAATATTTATGAGGAATTTCACCACGCCACCTTCTTCTCCAATCAGAATCCTCTCCCGGTCATCACCAAGATGGACCAAAAGAGGAAGGAGCTTAAGGTACTGGGTGTTGACATTCCCGAGTCCCTCTTCGTCCTCATTGTCATTGCTAAGCTTCCTACTGGACCATGGGAAATGCTAAAGCAGAAGATAATTCAGGAAAAGAAGGAGGATCTCAAGGTAGTCAAGTTGATTGCACTAATCACAAACGAGTGGAACAGACGTCGTGGTGCTCATGAATCTGCTCTTGCCGCCAGAATTTCTGGCATTCATCGTTTCATTCCTTCTACTGCTCCACCCTGGTCCCGCCAGAACCGTCAACCTGGTGGGAATTCTTCCCGCAGCAACAACCGGAAGAATAACAATCGTTCTGGTAATGGTAATAATAACCAAAAGCAGAATAATAATAACCAGGGTAACCATAATCAACAATCGCAGAAAGGAAAAGGCAAGGGAAAAGGAAAGGCTGGCAAGAAAAAGCAGAATAATCAAGGAAAGCAGAACGGTCGGCACCTTTCTGCTAACCTTGCTTGTGCCACCTTTGACCAGGAACTCATGGCTCCATTACGGGTTTATATGGCAAACATCTCAACAAACCCTCTCGACGCTATTGATACTGATACCGATAGCGAGCACTCCTCCATGCCCTCTTTAGTCACTCTCTCTGAAACTGACGAGATCGACATGGAGATCTCTTCTGACTCATCTTCTGAGTTCGAAGAAGGAGAAGTTGTTGAACAGCCACCTATTCCCACGACGAGTCAATGGCCACCTCATGATGTAAACGATCCCTATGCCCCATGGGCACCTCCACTTCCCGAATCTGTTCCTGATATCTACTTCCCGACCTTCGCTCCCAGTGACTTCCCATACACACCGGCAAATCAGCAATCTATCTCCCAGTTTCTCATTCTATACACACAAGAGAATGTACGAAACATGGGAAGATCCGAGCTACGCAGGAGTCAGTATCCCACTACTATTTGCGATATCAGACTCCCACTGCCAATTGATGTACCTTTCAGAGGTGCAACTAGTAACTGGGAAGACGAAACGCGGTACCGGGAAATCATGGATATTGTGAAGCGTAGGAACATCAGTCCGGAGTTTATATTCATCATGATCCGGACCACTACTCGCGTAGTCGTCTATCCAATTCTGCACCGTGCCTGCCATAACCTCACGCCGAGGCATGCACTATACCTGCAGAATATATGCGAACCTATTCTCACAGTCCGCGCTTTTTCTCAGACCCGCTTCTGGACTTGGGATGTTCAACATCTATCGGAGGCTATTTTGGAAATCAACACCACCAACTGGGTCAAGATCGTCGAAGCACACCCTGAGTGTGTTTCGGTTCTTGAAGTTTTCAGAATACGCAACACCCGAACTCCAATCCCAGTCCAAGTATACAACCCGGTCTTCTGGGGAGCGCACATCAAACTAGGAACAGAAGGAGATTGGCTTTTTGGAACAGCTTCTAACCAGTCAGTTCGAGGTCAAAGGGGGGGTTACAAGCAGAACAACAAACGCAATGTTCGCTTTGTCCCTCGATTAAATCTTCGTGATCAATTTGACCGACGAACCACTCTATCTGGCTGGATGCACCCCGTGCCCTGCATTGACCTTTCAGCATCACAGGCACAAACTGCTGAAGTTCCCAACCGTTCCAACTCGCCACCACTTCCTCCTCCTTCGGATATTGATCCGGGGGTATTCATTTCCCACGCTATCGCCACCGCACATGCTATCGCTCAGGCAATCATGCGACCTGTTTCTGCACCCCCTATTCCATGCTCTCCCACTCGGTCCTTTCGTGGTGCTTCTCCTCTCGGCAACAATGATCATGCCGAGGTTGATCCCTGGGTTGTTGCTCAGAATGATCCGAGGAATACCACTACAGATAACGAGGGAGCAGAACCAGTTCAATTTCCAGCTACCTTACATCGCCCTCTCAATCCGGTTCCGCGTACAATTGCCACCAATACCTATATTGGCAACATCAGTATCATATCTCACGACCCTGATGCAGATACTGGACTACGCCCCTCAACCGTGATTGATCTCCGATCTCCTAGCCCTCTCGACCTTACCCGAGACAACTTCACTGTCATAGGCGCATCTGATGACTTTGATCATGATGCTGATGACGAAAGTGATGGAGACTCTGGATACTCTTACGGCGGAGAAGACTGGTACGGAGATAACGGCATTGATGATCCTGAAGCATGGGAGGAGAGTAACGACCGTGGAGACTGGCAAGTATCTTTAGTTCCTGATAATGAGTCACTCGCTGATAAGCATGAGATACAGAACGCTAACTATCGACACCACCGGCACCACCATCACATTCTAGGATTAAGTAGATCCGAATGTTGTATTAATAGTTCTGTATTTGTTGAGACAAATGTCATGTCTTTCAGCAACCTAATTGCGAGTGATTCATACATTGAGAATACGAAGGAAGCCTGGCTACTTGATAGCGGTGCTTCTATGCACATGACTCCATTCATGAGCGACTTCTCAGATTATCAGGAATTTGCCTACCCTTTAGTTGTTACAACCTCAGCAGGCGATGCAGCCAACATCCATATCCAAGGCTCCGGTACTGTTCTCATCCAACACACTACCAGTCAGGGAGTGACTAAGGTCACAAAATTGTTTCCAGTGTTGTACCAACCCAATAGCCCACATCGCATTATTTCAGATGGTAAATTCCAAAGAGATGGATATTATACCATCGGGAACCATCCAGAGACTCAGATCCGGTACAGAAAAGACAACTCCTTACTCATGAGCTTTTATCCGAGCCATGACCAGGATAACTTACGATGGATGAACGCGAAGATACTTATGGGAGTAACTTCCTTCGCATCTGTCATGTCTTTTGCTGTCATAGATTTTTCTGTATGGCATAGACGTCTTGGTCACGCCAACAAAGACGTTATTAAGAAGTTAGCAGATAACGTTAAGGGTTTTCCAAAGGGAAAGGCTCTCCCTTTGAAGGAAGGGATTTGTCGTGGTTGCGCCAAAGGCAAAATGAACAACAAACCCTATCCTGCTTCTGACAAACGTGCTACGGAGATTCTGGAGCTTGTCCATTGTGATTTGTTAGAATTCCCTACTTTGTCATACCATCGGAAGAAGTTTGCCCTTACCATAATCGACGACAAGTCGTCTCATGGCTGGGTATATCCGTTGTATGCCAAGGATGATACCGATCAAAACCTTAAAGCCTGGAAAAAGGAAGTCGAGACCCAAACAGGCAAAATGGTTAAGAAGCTACGCTTTGATCGAGGGGGGGAGTTTCTATCGAACGCCCAAAAACAATGGTACATTGATAACGGAGTGGTATTTCACACTTCTGCTCCGCATATTCACCAACAAAATGGACGCGCTGAAAGGTTTAATCGCACTCTGCGAGAAAACTCTGAAGCAATGCGCTTTCATGCTTGTGCCCCTGAAAGCTGGTGGGAGTTCGCAATTCTCACCACTGTCCATACATATAACAGAACTCCGATCCGCGCAAGGAAGTTTAAAACCCCAATTGAGTTGTACGAAGGCAAAAAGCCCGACGTCTCCTATTTTAGAACGTTTGGCTGTGGTGCCTACGCACAAATACCTAAACGGAAAAACAAGCTGGCTCCAAAATCCGAGGCCATGATCTTTATCGGTTACGAGAAGGGATCAAAAGCTTATCGTTTTTTCCGAACAACCAACAACTCAATTTATGTTGCTGCACATGCCATCTTTGACGAAAATTGGTTTCCAAAATGTCAAAAAGAAAAACCCGGATCTATAGAATTCGACAATACCAACGAACCAGTCCGTTCTGTACCCTTCAATTCATACCCATTCGACGGCCATGATCACAATGGTGAAGACGACGGTCACCCACCATTTGATCTGGATCTTCCTCCGCCTGATGACGACGGTCATATGCCAGGGGGAGATCCTCCTCCCAATACGGATCACGGTCCGATGGATGATTTGCACAATCATCCGCCACCTGCTGATGGTCCTGGATCACCGAAAGGTCCCAGTAATGTACCTAATCAGTATGGCCCTGATCCAAGTACTGCCGGTCCTTCTAATTTGAATCGCAATACAACTCAAGGAAACACACAAACTGATGACAATCCATTCAGTTTCCGCCGCGATCATCAAAGAGAGTGGGAGAATTTATATCCTCCACCTCCACCACGAAGGAACCCTCCACGTACTAGACTCCTTCCAGAAAGACTTAGAACTAATAATGTCTACGGAAACCGACATCCTGTACAAGTAGAAAGAGATATTGAGTCCGACGCTCACTGGCAAAGTCAGATTAATCCGACGAATGAGCCTGAAACAATACCAAATAATCAGGTTCCTGTGCCAGAAAGCGAGAATCCTCCGGCTCCTCATGATGAGGAGATGGATCCTCCACCCAACGAAAATGAGGGTGAGGATATGGACACAGGGGAAGAAGGACACGTCTCTATTCTTGCTCAGGAAGGGGGAGTTAATTACATGGATTATTTGCTTTCTCAAGCGCATGCCCTGCATGGGATGCAGTCAAGCGCTTATGATACAGTTAGGGAATGGTCTTATAAAGACATCCTCAAACGTCCCAAAGAGGAGATCCCTAAATGGCAGAAAGCATGCAGACTTGAACTTCAATCACTCAAGGAAAGAGATGTCTTTGAGGAAGTTCCTAGACCCAAAAGCCGTAAACCAATTCGATCTCGTTGGGTATTCGATGTCAAGTCAGATGGCAGATTTAAAGCCAGACTTGTAGCGAAAGGATTTTCGCAGAAGGAAGGGATAGACTTTAACGAATTGTTCTCTCCTGTAGTACGGTTTGAAACTGTACGACTTCTATTGGCATTAGCAGCGCTTGAAGACTGGGAAATCACAGCGCTAGACGTTAAAACCGCATTCTTATACGGTGCCTTAGAAGAGGAGATATATATGGAACAACCTGAAGGATTCGTTACGGACTCCAGCAAGGTTTGGAGGTTGCGCAAAGCATTATACGGACTGAAACAAGCTTCAAGAGCTTGGTGGCATCAGTGTACTGAATCTATGAAACGTCTAGGATTCAAGAGATGCTTGTCCGATGCTGGCGTATATGTCTTCAGGAAACAAGGCAAACTTGTTATTGCCGTTGTTTATGTTGACGATGCTTTATTCATGGGCAACGATAAAGCCTTAATGATACACCTAAAGGAAGAGTTCAAAAAGATATGGGAATGCAGAGACTTAGGCGAGCCTACCGAATTCCTGAGGATGCGAATTTCTCGCGATCGAAAGAACCGCACAATCGTCTTAGACCAGCGGGACTACCTCGATAAAATTATTCGCAGATTCGGAATGATAAATGCCAAGTCCGCAGCCACACCTTTACCTAGTGGTTACAGCCCGGTGAAGAATACTGAACCGGTTGATCCCATTATTCGCCAAAGATATCAATCTGTGATTGGCTCATTACTCTATCTGGCGTTGGGAACACGTCCAGACATATCTTTTGCCGTAATCAAGATGTCTCAGTTCAGTGTGAATCCAAGTCGCGAGCACCTGAACAAGGCATTGCATATAGTACGATACCTAGTAGGCACTCGTTTATACGATCTCGTCTACAATGGTAAATCAGATGGAGGACTCGTGGCCTTCGCTGATTCAGACTGGGCAACTGATATTGATGACCGTAAATCACAGACTGGTTATCTTATAAAGCTTGCAAGTGCACCTGTTTGCTGGGTATCCCAGAAACAAAAGACCGTCGCACTATCATCCACAGAAGCTGAATACATGGCTCTCTCTGATTGTACACGTCAGATTAAGTGGATGAAATCTCTACTCGAAGAAATTGGCTATCCAATGCAATCAATACCTTGTGTTAGCGACAATCAAGGCGCTATCTTTCTCAGTAGTAACGAAGTCTCTGAGAAGCGCACGAAACACATTGATATTAGATTTCATTTTATTCGGAATGCAGTTGCTGAGAAGGACGTTCTCATCTACTATGCACCCACTGCAGACCAACCTGCAGATCTTTTAACAAAGAACCTAGCCAAGGTCAAATTCGAGAAGTTTAGACAAGCTTTAGGCCTTCATTTTCAGTAGACGCTCAAAGGACATTTTTGCGGGTTGAACAGTTGACTCATCACGTGACTGAACCTTTTGACCCGCACCCACTACTGTGACGTAGTTAAATTTTATTTTTACCTTTGGCACTCCTGGGAATTGAACTCTGGACCTCACGCTCACAATGCACCAAAATGGTGTTACCCAATATTACCATTAGACTAAATGATCTTTGGTAGTATCACTAACTCAAATCTTTATAAGAGTTTAGTGAGGGGGAGTGTTGAACATGTGATTACCATGTGATACACTTTATTGACTTGTTGTTTACGTGTCTATTATTTATAGACTCTTTCACTATGACACTTGCACTCGTATGAAAGATCCTGTACTTACTCAGACAGACTCTGTAGTTAGTCAGTACTCACACCTTATCTCTATGGTTTATAACAAGGTTCAGCTTTGCACCCAATAGCGTTCAAAGCTGACTGAGCTTTCTCTCTAGATTACTTAGATAGAAAGCTAGTATGACTATGCCTACTTACTCACTCTGCTCTTCGAGCACTTATGCTTACTGATATGCAATATGTACCATATGCTATATTCTCACTTACCTATGTTCTATGACTTGTAGATAGACAAGGACTCTTGTATAAAAGCTGGAGACTTTGTGTCTCAAAGCTTTAGGACAATCTACTCGATTATCACCTCTAGCAAGCATCTACAAGAACACAAGAATTCTCTTATAGTCAATATGTGAGGTTTTAGTTTCATCTCACTGTGCATTTAACTATGCTGGCTCAATAATCGCGACGACTTCCCTTTGAAGGATAGGATTGGTGTTAGAAGGTTCCCTATTCCTGGCTTGCCACCCACTTCACGTCCAATGCAGCAACTAAATACAACAATATCACACCAAGATACCGAGCAGTCCCCGGAATTGTTGAAAGGTATGTACATCTGTGCTGCTGCTACTGGTTCCAGCATACTAACTGATGTCTGAATATTGCATAGTTCTTCGGTGTTGGGCGCAGGAAGTGCATGCAGCAATGACACGGTCGTTTTCAGGCTCAGGTATGATGCTCTCCTTCACTTGCTTTACATTTAGATAACTCACGACGTCCCAAATAGGCTGGATCAAGACCATGACCGTTCGTAATGATATGGTGGCAACTGCAGTAGCTACTCCCCCTCTCCATTGATATTTTGTTGCTCTACTAGTATATTCTGCCTGTTCATACATGTCGCTACAGTCTACCATTCACTTAGTCTAGTACCACTGTTGTATTGTATGGTAGATAGTAATGATATTCAATTTCTGACAATATCTCAATGCGTGCAGTGGAATTTCAAGTAATATGTAGCAATACATGAGAAAAGCCCTGTTGCGGTCACCCGCTCATTCAGGATGTCCATAATAGCTGTGAATGGCTGGCAATGTGCAAAAAGGGTTCGATTTTTTACATTGCCAGCTATTGCCAGACAAATGCCAGATATTGGAGTGCGACCCCGCGCTTAATACCTGGGAATATCTGACAAATGCTGAGAATATGTGCTCATTTTCACTGGGGATGAGCTCTTGCTGTGCTACCTGGCTAATATCACGTCCAATTCAGATAGTATCAATACTTGGAAGGACGAATAGGACCGTGAGAAAACTCAGCCACAATGTATAGAGCTTCGAATCCGAAGTTCTGTCGTCACATTCCCTCAAATTCAAGTCGTATTAAACGCCGTTGAGTCACTGAGCTGAAGGTCTGACAGGGACCCCATGAGTCCTTCGAAAGATTTTATTGGATCCTTCCGGCGTCACGCCCGCTCGCCTCGTTCTTGAATCTCGAAGCCCGGGAGGCGAGGCATTAATATGAATGCGTAATCCTTGACAGTGAGTATACTGTACTATATGATTACAAGGCTTCCCTGGTCATCCTGCAACCCCGAGAAGTGTCGCAAGAGCTCAGCTGCCTGATCTGATTCTCACTGTGCGAATCAAACTGTACTCTTTATGATAATGATCTAACGAGCCAAACGGTACAAGGCTCGTAACTCGAAATGTCCATTTCGATCTCTGACTGAATATAGAGCCTCCCGGACTCCAAGACAACGGCGTATAGCGCTAAACTTACGCGGTAATATGAACAAGAGCAATTTTGCGACTAGGCGTAGTCCTCAAACTCAGATGTGCAATCATTATAGGCTATCATAAGGTCCTCATCATACGACCACTCCGCAGTTCATTGATTCAACAGCATCATCCCAAGAATAGGTGTGGATTGTACTCGAAGAAACGATCGTTACCTTGTTATTAAGTGATTTCTCCGCAACTTCCACGGAACGAGTGTTCTCATGAAAACGTGATTCCAGATGTAGTCACGTATAAAGGAGGATGGCTCTGAGCAGTCTCATTAAGCCCTCACTCTTTCCGCCTCTAGTCATCTACTGTTGGGACGCTGCGAAATCATGAAGTCTCTTGCCCTCGCTACTGTCGCTGCACTCTTCGCCGTTGCGGAGGCTGTGGTTACCATCAACACGCCGTACGATCATCTAGTCTCCTTTGTGGGGTTGTCAACCGTCTGACTCCCGTCCGTGTATCATAGTAATAACCTCGTCCAATGCCAGCCAACGCTCATTACATGGAGCGGTGGACCAGGTAAGTGGGAACAGCCCCGCGCCGCACCCTTCGACGCATTGACCCGAATCTTCACTCCTTTAGGTCCCTTTACTTTGGTACGCTTTTTGTTCCTTGTCCGAGTCTGATGCGTCGCTAACCTGGTCACGTCTAGTCGTACGTCACGTCCCTTTCGCCCCGCCATCGATGGCTGACTCCAAAAATTCTGATACAGCATTCAGGATGGCAACAATCCCACTGGACCTGCTCTTGAGACGTTCCCTGGACTCCAAGGTACCTCTTTCACCTGGGATGTCGACATTCCTGCCGGTGAGTCCTGTTAAAGCTTATGTAGTTTTCAATCATTCTGACGCTCTTGCTACTATCAGGTCGTTCGGTCGGCTTTCTCCTTAGGGACAGCACTGGCGCAACTTCTCAGACCGCTGCAGTGACAATTCAAAAAGGAAGTGAGTTCCGGTGTTCGTTGTCCCCTCGGCTTGACGATACCATTCGATGATTATGTGCTCATCAAGTTTTCAGCTCAAACTTGCTAATCTCTTGTGTATGTAATACACAACTGGGAAGTGAAAGTCGATAGTAACATCAGTCTCGATACGAAAAGCCAGTAAATGGAGGGCTTCAAATTGCAATATATTCCTGTGAATCTTTGGTAGAACATAATCCCTGGTAGTATATCGGTTAGTACACGCGCCTGTCATTAGCTTTGGACGCGCGAAAGCTGGGTTCGACTCCCAGCCAGGGAGTTTTAATCAGATTTTTGGTCTTCGCGGCTCGCTAGGGAGTCATTTCAAATGGGACGGGCGGAAATTCGTAGTACGAGATAGTATTTCAATGTGATATGGACTTCAGAGCTCCCATTGTATCTCATTATCCTTCGTGAGACTAAGTTATGTCCTCAGCACCAAGTATTTACCCTGTACTTGGGTATGATACAGGACCCGAACAGGGTCGTGATCCATCCTGATCCATCATCCTGCGCCCGGGATTCTTGAACAGCAATGACTCTTTAGACACATACTAGCACCGCAGCTCTCCTGATGAGCATTTGAGATGATGATTCTGCTACAAGGAGCCTTGAGAGCGCTCGAAATCCGGCAGGAGACTACAGCAGTGCATGGCACCTTTGAGCTCCCGTGAGAAAATGGGAAAGGCACCGAGCCCCGACGCGGACGCGCTTTTAGGCGCGTTACCACGTGGCCGTGAAAAATTCCAGGGTCTGACGTCGGTCTCGGTTGGCTGTCCACAGCCACGGCTAGCCACGGGCATTGTCAACGGTCCCAGCTCTTTCCTCAACCACCACCATCTCAGGTTTGCTCTTCAATTGCCACTGAAGTTATCCGATATGCTCATGAGGTCTATCTGTTAATCCTCCTATTCAAACCATCATTTCCTTTTCTAGACCGCTCGGTGACCGGTCTGGCTTTCTCAGTTTCGTGTCGTCTGCTGCCACTTGGAGCTGCGCACAACGACGAACCCGGCAGAAACGACCAAGGAAAAGGCTCTTCGACAATGTTCGACCAACTTATGCATATCTCTCAACCATCCTCCTCGAAATTACCGCTTGGCGAGACCGCTCAATCACTCCCCGCATACGACTCCATACCGGAATCCGACATTGCTGACCATTACTACGACAACCTGTTGGCACACGAACAAGAAACGCTATCATTTGATCTTCCCGATGCACCCCCTCCGCGTCCTGATAGTCGGTTAGATTTCAATCCCGCTGAGAAGCGAGAGGAGGAAGTTGAGGAACCGCATATGTCTATACTCGGCCCCAGGCCACTTCGTTTCGAGTGGACAAAAAGTCTGTTCCAAAAAATTGGGATACGTCGCTCCTCTCATGAGAAAAGCGCGAATACGAACCTTCCGTCTCCAGAAACTGAACCCTCGCCGTCATCATCTCGGACGGCCCATCTTCACACTTCCCGCTCGCCCCCACACTCATCCTTACAACCGCCACCTGAACACGACATTCTGTTCGACGACGTGACCTTCGCTTTTTGCTTCTCCGACGAAGACGATGAAACGGACGACGAGACAAGTGACGAAGAGTCCGAACTTGATCTTGACAATCTGTCGCTGTCGGATTTTGACTTGCAGGAGTCTGATGGACAAGTGCCCTCGTCTGTAGTTGGAATGGCTGTCGAACGGTCCTTATCTACACCCACATCGCCGGACACCTCTCTTCCAACTGAAGCCTTGGACGACTCCTCTATGGTTCCTTCACTATCCGACGAGCCTCACCCTGTCAAACCAAGATTCTCCTACCAGCCTTCTCCACTCTCGCCCAAGTCGTTTTCTGGATCTCGCTCACAGACCACCTCGCCACAACCTCAACGACACAACTACCAACACAGGGGCCACTCTCGGCACGCTCTGAGACACCTCAAATGGTTCTGGGCGACACGCGAGGAGGAGTGGGCTCAGTACGAGAATGCTACCCGTGCCTACGGCGGCATCTCCACATCACCAGAGCTTCCATCCTCATCCTATGTTTCACAATTTTCAGGGCTGTTCGCGAGCGCCCGCACCACAAAACCCAATCATCGGAGAAGTGCAAGTGCTCCGTGTTCGCCGGTACCTTCAATGCCTCCGATGACAGTGCATCCAAGATGGGGTGATCTGTCGGGGTTGAGGGACCCGTGGTGTGTCCATATGGATAGGTACTTTGTTGAGGTACCTATGTGGAGGATTAGGAAGTCGCTCTGGACAGCTGATCTGCACGTCTTGAGTATGGTGCATCAGCGACTGCGAGAGGACGCAGAGGACTCCGCGTCCTCCACAGACGATGAAGATGAAGATACCGAGTCGCTGATGCAGATGTCGATGCTGACGGGGCTGAGCGACGACTCCGACTTGACTCTCGTGGACAGTGATTGCGAGGGCGACGTCGTAACTGCTTCTCCTAACTCCAACGAGAGTGGGTCGGCGTCAGGGAAGCAGAAAGAGAAGTCGTTGGATCAAGATGATAATGAAGCAGAGCAGGAGTACTATGAAGATATAGACCTCGATGAACCGTCCACGTCGTCTCACGGTGGTCCGTCAGCGTCGTCCTCTTCGTCATCCTGTCGCTATACGCTCTCTTCGAGCAAGTCGTCGCTTACTTCTTGCTTTGACACCCCTTCTGTTCTCCCTTCTCAACCGGCTCTCAGCTTTCATCCTCCTTACGCACCTCGGTCGCCAAGTACTCCCTTCTCGGGGAAACTCGAACATTCTTGGGCCACCAATTGGTATCAGAGATCGCAGCTTCTTCTACAGTTGTTGACCCGCGAACAAGAGAGTCGGGACAACTCTTTGTCTGGGCTCACCTTCGAAGCTGCCAGTGAAATTAAAGGGCAACGATCCACTTCAACGGTTGAAGACGTGACAAACGCCTCTGGTTCACTTGAATCACGGATGCAGTCAGGTTTACGGTCCGTCTCGGTTTAAGGTTCTTTCTACCATAATATCAATGCGCGCATCCGAATCCATTTCTCATATATCCCCCATCCCCACAAGTCAAATTTTAGATTTGTATGATCATCTTGCAACTTTTCGCCAAACCTCCGCACGTACACAACACATGTCTGCTCTAGACACGCATGCTTCCATACATCCCGTCCATATCCCACAGCAACATTCCCTATCTTCCATTCCCGACCGCGGCTACGATTTAGAGCTTCGCTACAAACTCTCTTTTGGTGCATCTCCATTTCTCTACCCTTTACGCCCCTCCATCAACACCCCTTCCTCCTTTCCAACTTGACGCTTACCTCTCTTACCGCAAATTCGTTTGGGCTTTTTCGGTTTTGAGATTTGCTTTGTCGCCCCGCTGTCCATTGTCATACAAATTGCATACTACCCACTACTCATCTAGCATTTAGCTGTCTGTTTTGCATTATAACCATCGTACTATGTTTACACTACTGGCCTTTAGGCTGTATTAGGGTACATTCTCCGGCTCATGAATTTAACGAACTGTTACGACCGTCTTTTGTCTGCCTTAATCAAATTGCTCGACCTTAATGAACGTTGTAAGCGGTTTCCGATGTCAAGTTCAAGAAAGGCTTGAAGACGTTATCCCCGATGACCACGAGGACAACTTGGATTCGCTGACGCCCAACTAACGCCCAACTAGCTTTTCGCGTCCACTACCACCACGGTCCACCCACTTACCAATGGAATCAGCAGAATCCAGCACTCCGCCCTGGCAAGAGACGCCTCTCGCTCAAGCTCTAACATTTCTTCCTGTCCTCGGTGCATTCTTGTGGAAAAGCACCCTCTACATTCTCCAAACGCTCGTTTACTACCCACTGAGCATCCTCCGAATACCAGTCTTAGCACCCTTCGCAATCCTCTTGTATGTCTTCGCGCCCGCGATAGTCTTCGTGCAGGTCATCTTGGACGTCGTCGTTTTCATACCATACCGTGCATGCGTATACTTTGTGGACGCATTATACCCGTTATACGTGTTCTGCGGGGTCGCGTGCATCACTGGCGTGCTTATTGGAGGACTGGGGAGAGTGTTAGCTTCATGGACGACGATGATAGTCATGGATATCACCAATCCACGACAGGAGAAAGGCGATGTGCATGAAATTGAAGGAGGATTGGAAAAACCACAGTTGGAATTCACGGAATGAGTGAGAACGTACGTGGGATTTGTTCTTCGCCCTTTCATTTCCTCATTTTGTTTAGCTCTTTAGGTTCGATGAATCTTCGGGACGTTCCTTGTACGCCATTGTACGATAGGTAGTAGTCTGCCTTGTTCCTTATAGGTGTACCAACATTCAACGTATTCAACATCCACGGACTAAGCACTGACACCACAGCTCCGCGCCAGGGATGACATTCGCCGCTGTCACATCGACCAGCCAACGTGCTATCTGGTTAAATATAATCCGTGTTCCAAAGGCTTAGGACTATGAATTTATCAATACGCTGTAATATGTACGAGAAAGAGAGAAACCAGAAGCAAGAGTGAGAAAAAGTATGAACGTGGGGGAGAAAGATAAATGCAAAAGAAAAAGGGCGGGGACAGGACGGACGAGGAATTTTGGGAAAGAGAGTGCGAATAAGAACAGCGGTAAAGACAGACTCGGGGCGTCCGATTCCTTCATAGTTGGCCAAGGAGGTTCGCAGGTGAGTAGATAGACAATCGATCATATAATTCGACAGATACCAGAGACAACAGAAAGAAAGGAAATATTAACCGAAAAGCGTAGTGAGCGGAGTGAATCAACAGATGGAGTGTGAGGGGTGTCCGGGAAATCACTGGGAAACAAGATACAAAAGCGGCTCAAGCCCATACCTAAACAGGGATAAGTGTATTAGCAACAATCAAATCAATGATGTTTCATTGAGGATACGAACCCTAAGTGTGCTGTCCCAACTGCCTGTGCACAACGCCATTCCGTCGACAGAGACGCCTAAACAGCTCACACGGTTTTCATGACCGGTCAAAACACCCACACGCTCTCCCTTGAGGGTGTCCCAGACATTACATGTCCAGTCATCGTATCCGCCAAACAAGATTCGCCCCGAGATGGAGAAAGCTACGGATGTTATACCACAAAGGATGTTGTCGTGTGTGAATGAGTTGAGCTCCCGATCAGCCCGAATGTCGAAGAGACGGCAAGACGCATCATCAGAGCCCGTGGCAAATGCATCACCATTGGGGAAGAACCTTAAAAACGTCAAGTGTCAGCGTAAGGGAGAAATGATGGTATGGGGTCAGGGTGCTCACTGGACAGCGTTGATATCCGATTCATGGCCAGTGAATGTCTGTGTCGCACGGCCGCTACGAATATCCCATAACTTGGCAGTGGCATCGCAGGCGCCGGAAACAAAAACGTTTTGATTAGGACCGAGAGACAAGCTATTCAAGGAGTAAAGTCAGAACCCAAGAGAGGGCATCAAATGATCTGCCACGAACCTCATGACATCCCCGGTATGGTCACTGAACTCGACAACACGAACGCCGGCCTCGATATCCCAGAGCATGCAGGTCATATCACCAGAGGAAGTGACAATTTGTCGATCGTTGAGGAAACGACAGCAACTAAGGTAACCTGAGTGTGCGCTCAACTCGCGAGCGCCCCGCATGTTACCTCCCTCTTTCTGGTTGAGGTTGTAAATCGAGCAAATATTGTCCAAGCCACCGCAAGCGACAAAGTTGCCGGAGGGTGAGTAAGCGCAGGTCATGACCCAGCTGGAACGAAGCGGAATGGCATGGACTTTGTTGGTTGTGTATGCGTCCCAGACGATGAGTTTTCCATCTTGCGAAGCAGAGACTAAATGTCTCCTGTCGGCTGCCCAATGCATAGCATAAATCTTCGCGAGATGTCCCCTCAGCGCCCGGCGAGGACGCATGACGATCCGAGGAAGTGCATCAACTTCTGCAGCCATAGCTCGCACTAATACAAGACTGAATCAGGAGCTGCAAAACTATGATAGGATGGCTGAACTCACGACTGGTATCTGCTGAAGACTCTTTCTTTGCACGTAACTTCTCCTTCAAGCTCTCTGCTTCTCTGCGAGCGGCAGCAATACGCTCCTGGATATCACCCTGATTTTGCGACATGGCTGTATGCTTCTAAAGGTGGGTAGTGGTGGCGAAAAATGTCCCGTTGAGCAAGACACTGCGATACGAAGACCAGTATCAGCATTTGTAGAGGCAGACAGTCATGAAAAGCTGAGCTCACAAGGAGAAAACAAGGAGAAAACAAGAACCAACTGGGCGGGGTAGTTAAGGGGAAAGGGGCGGTGGTGGAACGACGGGGGTAATGAGTAATCCTTCGTCGATGCTGACAGCGACAAAGAGGCCTTGGTCACCAGGTACGACGACGGTGACGACAAGAACGAAGAAGAGGGAAGTGGGGAAGAACTGGAGTGCGGAATGTCCTCTAACGCGAGTGGTTTGATGTAAATGATTGGACAGACCGTCACAATTGTGACCTCTTTTCAATCTCCGACAGAAATAATTCGTAGCCAGACATGACCAACCACCATCATCTCTCAGGCGCTTCGCCCCTGATTCACAGTATTCTGCGTACCCCTCGATAGTGCAAGCTTCAACTCCTTTCTTTGGGCCCCTTATACTCTCCCAGCACCTGATCCGCTCATATAACTAACATTCTATCCCAACCCAAGCAAGAAAATGAACAACCCAGCCAAGTCACAGCCTGTGGATTGAATAGAGATGCACACTTAAGTTCGTTTGTATTGATTTGCAGGACAATCATCACAACTCTTCCTCGTGAAATGTAAGTTTGCGGTAATGTCTCGCGGAAATATGTGCAGGCTGAACTTGCTCCCGGGACGTTCTTTCAAGCTTCAAGACTCGGACTTTGACCTAGATTCCGAACTTCGAAGCCATCCCCCATGGTGGTCCCGATGGCCGTTCAAAAGACCCCCGACTTTAGGCGGTAGAAATCGGAGAGACTCTAGATCGCCGACTTCATGTTCCTGATGACAAGGATGCGAGTATTGTCATTTGACACAAGCGAAGGCGCGATAAATTCACCCTCATTCCGCAGATTGTGAAGATGGTACTTGTTCAACATGAGCGTCCTGCCGCGATCCATCCGCTCTGTCCATTTTCATCAATCAATTGTTAGTCAGTGAGTTTTCTTCTCGCAGCTTTCCAGAGGGAGCCATGCATAGGATAGGGCTGAGGAAGACCATAGCCCAATCGGTGCGGTCGGTACTGTTGGGTTCCACAAGAGCCCGTGCATGGAACCCCGCAGTGATACAGGGTTTGCACTTGATACTTCGCTTGTCCTCCGACAGGCGCTTCCATTATCAGGAAGACGGTCTTCATCTAACGAGAGAAAGAGGCACAGTCCTGAGCCCAATATGCAGGCGGTCGATCAATAATATCGTCTGGGGATCTAACTGTCCTTCCGTTGACTTCCAGGGGTCAATCGCTGAAAACGACGTCCGGATATTCACATATTCCTGCGTGCCCACTGCCTAGAGTCCTGTTCGTCATCGCGATCAGCGAGTCTAATTGCCCTTATTCATGGACAGTTGACGTTCACTATCAGGAAAACACTGCTGTAAGACGACGCCATCTCAATTCTCTTTGCTCTATCACTGATAATTTCCTAAGTTTGTGTCTGAAACCGCCATCCACCGTGCATCGCTATCAATCAAGGCCCTGTTTGACTCCTGCGATTCTATCGGTCGGGTATCGAATGTCAAGGTCTTTTTGACGACCAGGTCGTCTCAGATATCTCCCGGAGCTCCTCTGTGTCTACAGCAATCCGAGTAAATCTACGAAGCATCATGTGCAAGTAGGCGGACCCTTATGTCAAAGGAACGGACCGCTGAACCCTTTCTTGTGGCTCTGACGATCGGAGCGCGAACTCAGTTGATATTGAGACAGGGATTCCAGACGGAAAGTGAAGCAATACTCTGCTGTTGCTCCTTGATTTGATGTTAATCAAATGCAGTTGTCCCTCCGTACATGGCGGCCCCTGCGTCGGAATGCTTCGCAAGGTTGCTTTATGCTTGCCTCGGATGGGCTTGTATTTGGTGCAGCTGAGAAACAAACCTAATACCGATATGTGTTCCGCGCGCGTACAGGAAAAGAATCATTCCTCAGCGGTGGTGACACGGAATAACCACCTCCGGTGAGTTTCCGCGCGTTTCGTAAATTTTGGTAGCTTTCTGAAATCCTGCTCCTCTGGTTGGCTCAGGATCATTGCAAGGAAAGGGTCTCGGACGAGACTCGAGGAGTGACTCGTTTCAATAACTTTTCTCATCAAATAGGAGTCATTTTCTTGAACGGACCTTGGACTCGGAGGACTGGAGTTGCGAGGACAAGCGCCGACGACGCGCGAATTGACTCTACTCAGAAGGATTAGGGCCTTGAACCCCAAACCAGGGACGAGACTTTACATAAAGTAATCCCTTCTCCTCACAATTCACTCGCCTGCGTATGGGGCCAACCTGCGGAGGCACCCTCCATTTAAGCGCCGATGAGTTTTTTCTTTCTCCTTTTTGACCCAGTCCCAAGCTAAAGCACCTCGAGCGCTTGGACAGGAGTGGGGCTCTGTATACAGGCATCATTCTGGCGTACGCCCCACGGCATTGCTCTTGCAGTCCGGTCCTCTGTCCTTTTCCTTTTCCTTCATCTCACTTAGTGGCAGAGCATTGACTTATGCGTCGATGGAGACGAACAGTGATACGCGCACGAGTTTGTCCCGCGACATCGAAAAGGATCGTCACTCATAACCCTGAAACAAGCGCCAACGGTGAGTCTTTTGCTCGTAGATTCTACTCAATGATGCATCACAAGGAACGGTCCGGAAAAACGACAGTCAGGAATGGTAAGGCGATTGATCTCGTATTCAAATCATCGGTACTGAGATTTTCTCCAAGGTATGACCACGATTTGTGCTCGAGGGCAGCGCCGTAATTTGCGGTGTCCTGCCGTTTGCTCGCAAGGTTCTCCCTGGTGTACTGATTGACGCTACCAGCAATGAGTCAATATTTTTGGCCTCGATGTGTTATCGATCCGCTGGAATGGAACAGAGCTTTGGTTCTAGTAGGACAAGGAGTGCATTTCAATGGGGATTGAAGTCGCATATATAATCTGGGTACTGACTCGAACAGAAGGTCATCCTCTCATCCAGAGCTCTCTTTTCTCACTGTAATCCGACGCAGCTATCTCTTCTTTTTCACGATGTCTCAAGCGAATAGTAACGCCAATAGCACCCGTAAGTGTTCCTTCCGTCTACTTCTCCAGACCTCTATCTCACAACATTGAGGCAGATAACAGAAACGCCTTGAACAACTACGCCCAGAAGGCTGGGTACACGCTTAAGTACGACGATGCCTGTGCAGGTCCCCAGCAAGCCCCTACTTGGACGTCAACTGTCACCCGTAAGTTCGTGCGCCGCCTCTCTCAACTATCCTCAGTGACTCTCGTTGCAGTGAATGGCACTCTATACGGGACAGGACAAGGGATTACGAAAGCTGCAGCGCAAGAAGTTGCTGCAGGTGCGGCTCTGGCATACCTCAGCCAGCGAGGCTAACCTAAATCTTCGAGCATGGGTGAAACCACCGATGGAACGATTTTGAAGAATCTCCGACACGTACCACGAATGGCAAAAGCCAGTTCGATAAAGATTTTGGTTTCCATTAGACAATACTCGTAATCTACTTCCTCATTCAACCAACTATAATCACTATGCTTAACTTCCTAACCCCGATACTAAGTGTCTAGCCTATAGTCCTGGTCCTATCATATTCCCGACGCTATTTACCGTCTCTCGGATGATATGTTGCTGGAAATGCTCAAATCTCGTCAAGGATATACCTGCGATAAATTCCTAAGTTCGATAAATTGGTGAGGGCACGAGTCGGATTCGGCTACCAAGTTTGCCGGGGATGAATTACGTACGTAGACTGCAGCGTACTGCGCTAGGCTGTCACGGTAGTCTGTCATAATTTCAACTTGCGCCGTCACATCCGAGTCTCTAGTCCGAGTCTTTCATTCACCTTCCCAATCCGACACCACATTCGAAAAACACAACATCTTGTATTGTTCCAGTAACTCCAAGGGATAATCTGTCGTCGGATCTCAAAATTGTTAGCAGCATGAGTTTTCTGCCACTCAGGTTCCAGGTTCCAGGTGTTGGCAGCCACCGCACCCTCGTTGACATATGCACGCTTCTAGCTTGCTCAAAGGGTATGCGAGTAGGGTAGCTCTATCCACTTCTCGATCGACTGGATCTTCATAGGATCATGAGATGGCTATGGGGCTCTTCAAATGCACCCGATTCACCCGACTCGCTTCCTTGCGCTTCCTTGCGCGTATCGATCGGTGGCTCACATTCATGAACACATACAGTCAGGATATGGATCGAAAACGCGTGAAAGAACCGGTTCTTTGAAGTCTCGGGATGCATATAGCGAATGCGATGGGTCGTTGTACGACCCATTGTTCGCGCTTCACCTCTATTGACACCGCCGTTGTCAGAAGCACCCTTTATAAAGGTATTTGGCAGCCAAACACGGCGTCCTCATGTTGGAATCGGGCTCCATTTTTAAGGAATCCGATGGAGCACCGCTCTTTACTTCAAAACTCCCGAGTTAAATGGCCCCCGGTGAGCGAGATTCACATCGAGAAACCTTTCCTCCCACTGACATATCCCTTTCAAGCAAAAGGAACCGTTGCGCTCAATAACTGTACGCTCGCAATCACTGTCGGTCTATTCCTGGCACTAATACCCAAACTAGTCCTTCAAGGAATTGGGAGGTTAGAATCTCTCTCCTGGATTCATTCGACAAGCGGGCCCGCAAATGTGCCGACCTGGACGTCTGTCTGTAAAAGTGGGTCGTTCCGTGATGACACCGAAGCTCTACTGATCCCGCGGCAAAGTTGATGGAGTGCCTCTCGGCACGGGTTCAGGTCCAAGAAAGTACATGGCCATGGATATGGCAGCTGAAGAAGCCCTCGGAAAATTAACTGTGGAAAGTCAAAGCTAAAGTTCAGCAGTTCGACGGCTCTGTTTCTGTATTGCTAGGACTGTGGTGTGCTCATCAGCGCCCAGCTGACAATCTTAACTTATCATTTCCTCTTTTCATTTACACCCGTGGTCCGAAGATCGCGTCCCCTGTTACTTCAGGCTCTTGCTAGAAAGCCGCTGGGATCCTAAACTGACCAAGGACTATGACGGTGGGATTCCAAGCTTTTGTATTGTATCGACCACGATAGCATGGACCACTGTCAATGGTGATGGCGACCAGATTTGATTCTCAAATCCATATCTATCTCGACATCTGAGATCATGCATCACGTCGCTCTATGGATGGGCGCCTTTGCTACACGGAATACCGGGTCCTCACTTCCTTCTCGATACCTTCTTCATATGATGGGGTCCGAGTACTTCGGTGAATGTTACCTGAAATCGGTAAGCTTCCCTTCGATGAAGATAATCTTCATCAGGAGATTAGTCCTCTCCGAGTCCCCCAACACTGGCAACATTGTGGTCTTGTGTCAACTCGGCCACCTGGCACAGGTCATTGCTCTATACACCGGGAACGTCCGTGTCCAGGACACAATATTGGGTTCCCCGCAAGGTCGTTCTCCTACTTCCTCAGGTCCCCGGTTTCCCATGCTTTTTTAGGGCGGCCATGGCTTGCCCTGTCGCAGGGTTCTCTTGCTCCCGCTATGTCTTGTTACGCACTAGCGGGATAGGTCAATTGAAAGTTGCCCAACTAACGCCAACTCCTACAGATACAATGGCATTTGGTTTACTCCCCGTAGAGTGCACCTGTTTGGACAGAGGACGGTACAAAAGCCGCCTACGACTCGTTCATCTTCTAACACATCTTCATCTTGAATAACTTTCGACTACTCTAGTTTCACCATGTCTGGTACGCCTCTGGTTCTTCCTGCTCGATGGTCCTACTCATCGCGGTAATCTCGTTTTTGTAGCCCCATCAAACGTTACACTCTTGAACAATCGTAGCGTCCCCTGCCTACCTCTCCGTTGCCACCGATGCTGATGCTCTGAGCTCTTAGACTTCCAGACTAAAGGCTGGGACACCGCCGCTATTAGTTACGAGGAGGGCTTCCAGGGCTCAACGGACAGAGCGATATGGACCGTTCGGTGCAACAGTATGTGTTCTCTGCGTCGCTCGCATGCATGAGAACAATATCTAACGTATCCCCATAGTCAACGGTCAGCTCAGAGGAACAGGGGTCGACCGCACCAAAGCTGGAGCAAAAGATGCGGCAGCGAAGGAAGCCTTAGACGTGAGTCCCCCGTCCCCCAGCCCGAGTGTGCGTTGAGGGGCTCGGTGTAAATTCGTAGTTATGTACCGATACTCAATGCTCCTACACATCCTCTAGTCCTTTGGCGGGTAAACCCTGGATCTTGAGTCGGAAATTCCGCTGGACCGCTATAGCCACTATCGCACTAAGTTGATCCTTCTCCGGCGGACTTTCAAATTCACATGTAGTTTTTTCTCAACATTACGTACTGGAATGTTCAAGCGTTGCTTCCTTCCCTCCTCGAATATACGAATATACTATAAGGTTACAAATGTTTCGACGCATTTCGCCATACATCGTGGCATCAGTAGCCGGTAATCATTTCACTGGACAAATCTGATGTTCTTGAATTAAACCAATATATCCTACAGGAATAGCGTCGGGCTTCTATGTCTTCAAGCCCTTGTTTGCGGGTCATACCATGACCAACACGGATGACCGGTCGCCGTAAGTTTATATTGTGCTTAAGTGTTTTCAATGACAACCAATCATCTTTCATACATCCAGGCTGGGTAAAAAGACACAGGCAGTGGAATCTCCAGATCTCTCCTCGAACGCTGAGAACAAGAAGGGGAAGGAGGAACCAGCGCACTAGAATCAGACCAGTAGAGCGTTATGTAGCGTAGGTAGCAGGTTCCGAAATGGGGACAAATCAGGTCAACCGTCGAGCATCCTGGGATTACTATTTACAAGGCACTCAAGCTCGAGTTCCAACCTGGGCTACGTCTGGCTGCGTGAAACGTAACTGTACCTGAGTCATCACGCTCTATCTGAAGGACTGCGGCCTTCCTGAAATTGTGTCATGCAAAGATACGGCTCATGAATGCATAATCCCCGGGTCTCCATCATCGCCTGTCGCGGCACATGCCGGTTGGGTGCGATGACAGTGGACGGTTGAGGATCTCACGTACATGCCCAAGGAAATCCCAGAAGACCATTGCGTACCGGTAACCATCGGGACCAGCGAGGATATAACGAGAAAGCATCGCGAGGGTGAAATCCGAGCATCGGACAGTTTTATTATGCGAACTCGAGCGATTGGGTCAGTACTTCATGGACAACTAGTAGAGAAGAGTAAAGTGATGTATGACGACCGAAATCGATCGATAGCACCCAAGTTTTGCGCAGCAGGACATGTTAGTGCTTATCCACCACCATCTCCTGGCTGTCTGAACTCTCCCGTCTTTCCCAGATCTGTATCGGATGTCAGTCAAGCCTTGAGAAAAGTATGGGGAGACCGTACCTGTAAAACACTTTCGCCCAAAAATATCATTTCCTTCCTCGTCTCCTCCACAATGAGATCCTGAATCATAAACCATTTCTCATCTTCGCCCACACCGGCACGAAGAAACACCTTCCACGCAGTATTCTCCTTATCGCGTGTCGTGCCCGCCACTGACTCGTGCGTTACATTCGCGATGAGATCGTAGATGGGCGATTCACCAGGCCGGGAGGCGTCGACGTCTAGATACGTACGCCCCACATGAGATCCGAGTTCAGAAGAGAATGTCAATTCACATACAGTCCTTAAAATCCAACCCTCGAAGGGGAAAGGTAACAATAGTGGGGTTTTTCTCCTCGACAAAGACGTTTTTGGTGAAGCGCTTGAAATGTAAAATGATGTAGGGCGGGAGCTTTTGACACTTGTACCGACGTAACTGCCCAGCTGATTCCTGTAGGAACCCATAGCAGAACCTTAAGTACAGCAGCGGGAAGATGGGTGCTGGCCACTTACTTGGGTCGATCTTCCGTCGAATTTGGCAAGTACAGAGTTTATGCTGACCTGAGGAATGATGTTTTTCTCGACGGCGTCTTGGAAAAGAGGTGGAGGGGGAAGGTCAACGGCCAGAAATAAGAACGGGGACACGGTTGTTTTGATGTCTGTGATTCTCCCGGTAAGTCCGATGTGCTCGACCGTGGTTGAGGGAACGTACCTCTATCTATGTCGAAAAGCGGCTTTTCGTTCTCAGCCGCGTCGGGTCTCACAACGACTTGTTGCGTTTCGGCTCTGATTTCCCCCTGAAATGTGGAGAACATTATACCTTGGAATGAGTTAGATTAGCACGGGAAGAACAATTATAGTACATACTCGAATTCTTTTTCTTCGTCCCACCCATGTCCTTGTGAAGGCGGTTCAGTAACCAGCCTAGGAATTCCACCGGATCTCCTTGTTGCTCCAATCTATATTTACCTGCGCTCGCTCGATTGACTTCTTGGAGGAATTCGTGCGGACTGACTTGGCTCTTGAATAATCTGGGATTCCAGACTTTTTTGGCCAATCCCGCAAAACGTTTCACGAGTTCAGACTCTTTGTTATTGAATTGAGATAGAAGAAGGTAATTTCTGAGAGGTTTGACGTGAAGGAGGGAGTGAATAACGACGTTCATGTGGTCGTTTCTCTTAATGTTGTTCAAACCGACATATCCAGGTAGGTACGCCTTCTGTCTGAGATCATAAGAAATCCTTGAGGGGTACGAAGGCGAAGACAGGGTCTGGGCTGCGGCACGGCTGAATTTGGGTGCAAGAACGAAGGCAATGTCCTCGAGGGAAGGGTCCGATACCGGGTATCCGTCAGGCAAAACGTAGACCTATCCGACAGTTTAATATCCACCTAGATGTAGCGAAGATGAATGTACCTGGGTAGTTTCGAGATTGATAAAGACATGATGGTCTTCATGGATAGAATGGGCGTACGCATACGACTTTCGACCTCGGCCTTGGAAATACTTGCCGCAGACAAGACACCCGTATATGTTGATGTTCGACAATGATACTGAGCAAACTTTTTCAAAATCGAAGTCGAGGGCGGCCCTATTAATCTAGAAATCCTCTTCAATCCCTTTTTACGCGAAAAACACGACATAGAGCGCACCGTGTCAAGGTAGAGGTCGGATGCCTTCACTTCATCGGTCACCACTTGTGGCTCCTCCTCATCTCCTGGCTCGTCATCCAGTCCTTCGTCGTCAGCACTGACACCTTCCGTCCTAACTCTCTTCAGTGGTCGATCGGATTCTTCATGTTCTTGTTCTTCGCCGAGGTGAGTTTTGGCCTGGGCTGCAGGCATGGAGTGCGAGTCGAGCAAGTTTACGTAAATCCTGTGATTTGTTTCCCGAACTACGTGACTCCCGCGCTCTTATTATTAATTTCCTTCGCCCATCTCATGCGCTTTCCCGCCAGGAATGTTTGCAATGCTTTCCTGAGCAGAAAACTTCGTCACTTTCGCCCGTTTTCAACCTGTCTGACCGCCAGGAGACAACCCAATCCACCATTACACTTGGATCCGACCTTGCAAGCACTCTTGAAGGATGTCGACATCTCACTCTCCCAGCACAGGATATCCGAGTCACCAGAACCTCGGGAACTAGATGTTCTACCGCCAACAAAAGCACAATTAGAATCTGCTCTAGACCTGAATCCAGCCGAGGAAGACGCAGATTGGTCTGAAAGCTCGGACCGGAAATCTCCAGCTGCACTGTTTGGTAGTCAACGAATTGGGGCCGTACTTCTACCAGTCGAGCTACAGAACTCCATCAACATCATAATTAATGGTGCGTATGGCTTTGAAACATAAGGACCAATCTGACATCAGAACTATAGAGTCGGATAAATCACTTCTCCATACCGACGCGAGGCGTTTGTTTGCTAGTACCGACGCGGAATCCGAAGAGGATGGGTGGAATACCAGCTACGACACGCGTTATAAGTCTTACAAGCAAGCGGCACGACATTCTGAACGAGATGGAACTGCGTTCGCGTCGGTAGCTTTGCCAGCTCATTACTCTGCCATAAGGTCTGTTCTGGAGCACTTGAAACACCGGATGGAACCGAATTGGACGGTAGGGCGGGTGATAGATTGGGGATCGGGAACAGGAAGTGGACTTTGGTACGCCCTCGATACATTTGTGTTCGGCTACCTGAGAATAACTCGAAACAGGGCAGCTTTACACACGTTCCAGCAAAGCAATACCAGCGCAGATATGGAAGGTCTGAAGGCTTCCAAATCGACTCTTACATCTTACATAGGGATTGACAAACGGGACGGACTTGTCAGCATAGGCAAACGGCTCTTTCGAAGTGAGTCTTGCGAGAACGAAACTCACGTATATGTTCTGATTGCAGGACAGATATAACGTTGGAGAATACCGTCGTTTCTTGGCAGCGATCGTTCCGCGAGGACAACAAAACTTCACGGCTCACGGGGCACGACACCCTGGCCTTATCTGCGTTTAATCTCTCCTCTTTGCCGACGCACTTAGCACGTAAAGCGCTCGTGAAGGAAATGTGGGAGAGCGGCGCACATACTTTGGTATGACATCCAAGGCACTCCATGGTAGCACTCCTAATCTATCGATATCAGGTTCTGATCGACCATAACACAAAGTCCGGTTTCGAGAATATTGCCGAGGCACGACAACATCTTCTGAACATGGGAAGCAAGGAGGTCCAGGACTCGGACACGGCTGATGGGTCCGTTTGTGGCTCGCATGTTGTAGCCCCCGTAAGTCTTTTCTTGTCTCGCCTGTTTCCTCCAGATCCTGATCTGGCCGATAGTGCCCTCATGATGGGGAGTGCCCATTGCATCGTGCAGGGTCTACGCGGATTGTTTGCGGCTTTTCTCAGCGGTTACAGACGCCGTCATTTGTCCGACATACCAAACACTCCAAAGCAGGTCATGAAGATGTAGGCTTTTCCTATGTCGTCGTGCAACGCGGCGAAAGACCACCCAGAACAAGCACCCGTCCGGGAAGGATGGGCGCGGTCGGTATGCGTCAGTTGGTAAAGGAGATTCAAGCCAGCGTCCCTATCAAGGAACTTACCCTGCATGACGAGCGCAATGAGCCGCCTGTGGAGACCGAACATGAGTTGGCTGACGCTCTGGTGGCTTCAGAGACCCAAACAAAGAAAGAACTCGACGACACCTTCCGGCAGGAAGCGTTCTATTGGCCTCGGCTGGTCTTCCCCCCATTAAAGAAGAGTGGTCATATTATTCTGGATAGCTGCACGGCTGAAGGTATGTGCGGTTGCCCCCCTGCCTCATGATATCATGTCAATTGAATGTTTCAAGGTAAAATCATGCGCTTGACAGTCCCAAAGTCGCAAGGAAAACAGCCGTTTTATGACGCGAGGAAGTCCAATTGGGGTGACATCTTCCCCCACGAACCCAAAAACAAGCCTCAAGAGCGTTTCCCTCCGAAATCTGGAGGCGGCCCTACTCCTAGGAAGGGCTCGGGCATTGGCAAACGCCGCGACCCTGGTCGCGACAACGGCGGAATAAGTTACGAAGCTCTTTCCGAAAGCCTGAAGGAGAAGAGGAAAAGGTCGAGCCGCGACCAAGATCAGAGTCAGAGTCGTTGGGTATAGTATTACGTTTCCACATTGCTTTCGTTGTATCGTACGTTCAAACTACCTGCTCATTCACTGGCTATTGTATCATAGAATACCGTAGAATTTCACACTAATTTCGCCCTCCGACCCTGCGTGCATACCAAGTGTCTTAGTCTGACCTTGGTCAGGCTGGCTGTTGGTGAAGCATCGAAATTTTTCCTGTGGCGTCCTTGATCAGAGGTACGGGACCCGGCGAGGGGTGCAGGCGGTGGGACTCGAAGGGGTCGTGGAAATCAGAGAACTGGATCATAGCACTTCCCCAGGGCCGTTCGTCTCTTTTCACCTCCGAAACTTTTCCTTCGATGCTATGAATTGAGAGCACGGTGAAAGTTGGGTGAAAGTTCAATGTGAAGATGCTTTAAGGTTCATTCATTTCCGAAAGTTGTGTCTCAGAAGTCGTAAGAATTTTAAAGTAACGTTGGGAGAGCGGGGATGAGAAGACCAGAGAGCCGAGGGTGAATTTGCTGGGTGGCACGGCGCACGCTCATTCTTTACTCAGGTCACTGAAAGCCTGAAAAGGCGCTTCCTTCCCACGATCGACTCACACTACACCGCCAGGCACGTGCATTCTGAGGGTTGGGATTCGCCTTGAAATGCCTACAAGCAAACCGCCTGAACGATCGAATCTCATAGATGTGTAAGTGACAGTTGTCATTCAATTCGTACTAACTAACAAATTTCTCTACAGGACATACTCTCAGCTTCATTTGACGTTGTCTGGGCACGTTGAAGGACTCGGTGCAGAGCAAATTCAAGGCTTCATCACCCCTCGAACCCCGCAGCTCAAGTCGCCCTTTGATCCTTTTGGAAAACCATCAGAAGTGTCGAAGAAAAAAGTTGAGAGTGGGAGTGTTACTCTGGAGGATGGGGTCGTTCTGAGCGTCGAGGAACCCGACAAAGAATTCATCTTCGCCATAAGCAAGGCATTCCAAATCGATGAAATCCAGGCACTCATCATCTTCAGGTCGTTTTTGTATAATCAAGGCCTTCCTCAGAGGCCCGGGAACCAGGAAAACGCGTCATTTGTTGAAGAACTCGTGGAGGAAATCACGCCCTTCTATTACTCCGAACGGCTCGCCATCCTGCGCGTTTTCATACCACTGTTCAGGGCAAAGGAGTCCCCTTCCGACCCTATACATGAGCTCTGTTTCTCGGTATTGCCACAAATAGTTTCGGATGGGCACACGTTCACGGACACCTTACTGAAGGAATACGATCAGAAGTCGAAGCAGAAACCCCCGGCATCCGTGGCAAACGATCCGCGAACAGCTGCTCGTTGGGCTAAGCAGAACGCGAGGGAGCAGCTTGTGATGCTCGAAGTGCTGTTCTGGACATTATGGGGCTCTGTGGCGTGCGATGGTGCCACGGTCGAGAAGGTTTTCGAGACCGCGTACACTTCGAATTTGGGGTCGGAACAGGAGAATGCAACCCTTCTTCTTGACGATGAGGGCGTCCGACTCAATGAGGATCGAGGGTCTCTTTGGATCATCATCACCATCGAAGCTCTTGAACTGGAGACTGTAGCCGAAACGAAGCTCGAGATATCGGAGAGCCCAGCGAAGAGAGACTTTTACCTATCCTCTCCGACATCACTGCAACGAATCCACGAACTCGTCACTTCTCGTGAACAACCCCAGTTCGCGTGCACGTATCTCGCGTGGACTTTCGTCGTATCGCGGATATCTGCAGCCGCCCTGGAACTCAAAGACATCCCAAGCTCTTACCGACCCCTCATGGAATCCTTCCTTCCCCACTTAAGCCGCACATACTCCAAAGATCGGGAGCCCATACATACCTCAATGTCACAGAATGTTTTGGATCCGAAGGCTGGATTATTCCAGCTGATGTTGACACTCCTCACGGCATCCCCTCTGTTCGTCACCTCAGTTGCATGGAGGACGGGCACAACTGTGACCGACCCCAACGCGATTGCGTTCCGGTCGGTATTCAAGGGTAAGTGCTTTGACTCCTACCACTTTTGTAACACTTAATGAGGCCTCGTTCTTTGATAGGTCTCGTCATTGCACTCGTAGAACTCGTACCCATAGAACTCATCCCTGAACTTGACGTCTTTGTTGACGTCTGGATTGCGCTCTTTGGAAGGAGTGAGAGCCCTTCCGTTGCTGGCATATGTAGTCAATACTGGCAGGCAGACTGGCCGTCAAGTATGGCACGACGCGCGATATTCGACGTCGCCCGCTCTCGCTTCCCCGTCCAGTGCCGGCCGTTAATGTGCCTTTTGCGAGCTATGTCAGCGTCAGGTTTTTCAGACACCGACCCACTGGCAGTGCCAGATCAGTCGCAGGTTACCTCGTCGCTGACGTCCGAGCGGGAACTATGTGCCCGCCACGTCTTTTACTTCCTCGACAATCTTCGCAGTTACTCGCAGGTGATCCCTGCGAGCGCCTGCACCGGAGCAAACGCCCTCTTCGAGAAACAAATCGAACAATATAGCTCCAGTTCATCATCAGCACTCGTGTACTTGAACGTGTATCCAATCGTTCTCCCGGGTGGCAGCATTTTGGCAGCACGCTCCAAGGGTCGACTACTTAGTGGGGACGGTGGCGATAGTCTTGTGGTTTCCTGGACGCATAATCACTCAGGGTGGAAGATTCTACTGGAGGTTCTGACCGGGTATATTTCCCAACACCGATCGGGCACTACCAGGGGCCTTCACAAGGGTTCATATCATCGTCCTCGTGACGGGACGGACTTGCGCTTATCCATGAAGGACATCGGGCTCGAGATGGAAGGGGTGATAACCGAGCCTCTTGTCACAGACATCCTGGACCTTATTCGTAGCCTCACCCAGGATAATCCTACAATGGGTGAGCAGCTCATGAAGGCGTTCGAACGCGATCCCGCTATTTCCGATGCACCCGACCTGGTGCAACTCACGACGATGATTCTGGAGGAAGCTCTCTCTCGACTGAACTCCCATCCCAAGGCTACCCCTCCCCATCAGCTCATTACTTCCGCACTCAGTGTGCTATCTGCCGTGTTGGAGATCCCCGGCTACTCACCTCGTGTGTGGATATACATTCGGTCTGCGGCCAGTTTATTCGGCTCCGACAAGACTCCAGGGTTCACCTCCGCCACCCTTTCGACCGAGAGAGTAACCGGCACATATACGATGACTTTGGCGCTGCTCGATCTTGTCCAGAAGCTCTGTGACGAAGCTTCGATTCACCTTGTCCCGGACGATCCTCAGTTGCGGAAGCTAAAGGACGAGGTGTTATTGCGCGCAGTCAAGTTCGTCCATACGGAGATCTGGGTTGAACACCTCGGGTGGAAGTTTAGTCGGATTAGTGACCGATTTGAATTGGGCCGGCGTATATCGTCGCTGTATCTGAAAATCTTGCAGTTTACTCCTCAAGTGGTCGAAGAAAGTCTATTCCCCCGTTTGAGCCAAGCCGTCCTAAATCTCCTCCTACACAAGCCGTCGACCTCTGCCATCGGACCTCTTGTCTCCGGTATTTCGTCTGGTACCCAGATGTTGGAGATGCTGTACGCCTCGAGACGTTTCGGCGATGCCCGGCGACTCGTGTTCTTAGTGGAATCGCACCTCGCACTTACTCATTTCATTCTCCGCCGAAAATGTAATTCAGAAGTCGCCTCGAATCCTTCCCTTTTGGAGCAAGCCCTCTGCGGTCAAGTCACCGGTGGTGGCGTTTCTCATGATCCTTATCGGACCAAGTTGAACCCCACGGATGCCTTATGCTCATACGTGAAGCAACGGGACGCTGGGAACTCCGTACCTCTTGAGGCAGCCAAGGTCTTGTCAGCATTGTGCATGTCACTCTCCATGTCGCGGTCCTTCCCATCAAGCATCGCCGGGCACATGTCTGATGCTGAGTCGAACATCAACTCTTTCGTCAGGATCGTACAGCATCCATACGACGAACCTGAGCTGCGATACACCATTTGGAATTTCATGTCCGTGGCGATGGATAAGGAACCTGCGTTGGGTGGGTTGCTCGTTGCCGGCCAATTCCACTCGTTACCTGATGTGAAGGGAAAGGGTAAGGCGGTAGAGCAATCAGGTGCGAATTCCGCACCGATGAAAGCGATCGACGTGGCGCATGAGACACTTGCCAACTGGGATCACTTGTGGGAGGCGAATCCACAGCTTCTGGCTGCTGTATTGAAATTCCTTTTCGTCGTGTGGCAACATGGCCTCGAACACAAGTCCACACTGGAGAAGCTTCGCAACGATGTGGATTTCTGGAATCAGATTTCCTCTGTCGCCTGCTCTGAGTTGGGCCCCATACCTGAATTCGAGACGGAGACGTATGATCAAGTCGATGGTGGAAGGAGATCGAACGCTCACGGCGCGGTATCCGAACACTGCTACCGCACAAGCGCGAAAGGATATGCGTTGCGTATCATCGGCTTGGATATCGGGATACATCTACAGTCAGCTGCCAAGGATAGCCCACCAACGAAACCACCAAGCTTCCAAAAACTCGAGACCCGTCTCCGGTCACAAGACGAACTGACAGATCTGCTGTCAGAGGCTACCCCAAGCTCATACGTCCCAGACCTTTACGACGGGCTATCCGAGCTATTGACCTCGAAGTTCCCCGGTCTTGATATAGCACAACTCGAATACCACACTCCGAAAGACGAGCGCGATTACGGAGATGACTTTTCGTATTCAACGTCGCTGCTACGAAGTCGACTGCAGTCATACCGGAGCGACAGGGACATGGTGGGGTACGTCGAATCGGCAGAGAGGCAGCTCTCCACTATTAATCTCAATCTATCTCTCACCTACACCCAAACGAATTTGGCGGAAGCCTGGCAATACCTCCTTCATCAGGTCATCCCGTACCTTGGAGGGGATGCTACTCAAAGACCCATTC
The DNA here is from genome assembly GCA_029532415.1 of Marasmius tenuissimus. Classification (NCBI taxonomy): domain Eukaryota; kingdom Fungi; phylum Basidiomycota; class Agaricomycetes; order Agaricales; family Marasmiaceae; genus Marasmius; species Marasmius tenuissimus. The sequence goes on from JAQOTA010000052.1 coordinate 2,326,989, forward strand.
TCATGTCCATCGCTTCTTCTATTTCCTTTGACCTCGCGAGGGAAAATAGGTTCGGTGATATGGCTGCCTCAATCCACCAGACTCGGCTCTCCCTTCTCCTCTCCGTACTCGAATTGGCATGGTTCTTCAGCTCGGAGCAAGCTGCGGAAGTTCGAACGTTTGTAGAGCTCATCGATAATGTGCGAAACATCGTACTGAACGAGTATCAACCTCCCTCGAAACCCATCCAGGGAGTCTGCCCAATTCCTTTCCATCGTCCGTTGCTACAGATCCTTTTCTTTTGCACCAAGGGTGCGAGGAAGTTGATCCGGCGCTCGAAGACGTTGGACCCTGATCAGCGGCAGAAGGTCTCTCTACTCGTCGAAGCCACTCTTAACCTCGTCATTGACGGTTTACGCGTGACCTTTATATCTGCCGCCAGTCGGGCGGACGACGACCTCGATCGCGATATGGAGCTCCTTGTCACCGTCTTTGAACAATGTTCAAGACCTGACATCTCCCCCTCGTCTAATCTCTGGCTTTTACGATGCCAGGAGACCGACGTAATCAAAGCCAGCTTGGAGCTATATACACGTCTCGACCTTGTGGGGTTACACAACCTTCAGTCCCTCACCCTTCATAAAAGACCGCTCTATAGCTGTCATATCCTATCGTTCCATATGGCTTTGGCTAGCGTACCCTTAGCTGCGGAACGTTTTGCAAGCGAGGGGCTTCTGTCAGCATACAGCAACAACTTCTTGACAGCCGCTATCAGCGCGGGGATGATAGATGTCGTTCTACCCGAACTTCCTGGGCAAAGGAGCCCAGCTCACCAAGCCTATTGCTCGATGTTGGCGGTAGTTTCTGGCGTTTCTCTTTCCATGGGGAGACACAATCATTACTTCGATCAGGAGTCCTGCAGTCTTGTCCAGCTATTTGGTGACCAAATCGAGCGAGCGCTGAAATGGAACACTGGTGAAGCAGTCACCTTCCCGTTGCTAGAGGAGGTTGAGCAGACAGTCTTACTCTTCCATGCGATTGCACTCAATACTCCCAGCGTGAACACCCATCCGGAGGTGGAAAATGTCATGAAGGTCTTCAGCCCCCTTGCCCTTCGCCTAGTCCAACAAATCAACTACGCAATCTCGCACCCGAATCACCTCGCCAGCTTGTTCGAACCTATCTCAGCGGAAGATCGTGTGTTGCAGGAGCAGCCTGCACCATCAGGGGACTCGCTGAAGCGGCCATTGATTGTTCAGCTCATGCACCGCTTATTCAAATTGTCCAACAACATCGTCTCTACCCTCGTGTGCGTAAGCAAAGCGGACACCGTCCTCATTGGCGATCAAAACGATTGGCCGCTGAAGGAGGCTTTGGTGGTTCCTGTGAGTCATCGAGCTTCGTTGAACCTCGAGCACTAACTCACCACGTATATACAGCATTCGAAAGTGGTTCTGGGTGAAATCGCATCGATAGGAACTCTCCTCGAGCTTGGGAATGCATCGTTAGACATGTTACGAAACCTGTCGAGCTTACCCCCAGGCCAGAGCATCTTACCGGCGAATATCAAGACTAGTACACAACTCGATGTCAAGCAAGGCGTAACGGTGACCAGAAGGAACCTGGAGGGGGTTTTGACTTACGCTGTCACACAGCTGGTAATGTGGTTATCCAAGCCCGACCTCGACGCAGGCTCTGCGGATATGGACACTGACGAGGCGGATGCTCAAAAATCAGAGGCTTCAAAAGAGCGGCGCGCAGCACGCCCTTCGTTGACATTGGGCGACAGGATGAGAAGGGGGATGACTGGCGAGATGGCGGCGGACGTTCAAAGTTTGATCAACAAGGCGAAACCTGTCGTCACCAAAAGTGATACAATCCTGGGGGCTGGGTGGATTGACATTACACCGATATTGTCAACGTTTTTACAGGAACGTGTCATTGCTCCGACTTCGTGATTTCTTGGTGAGTCAAACTGCTTCGGATATACCCATGTGTGTGCTTATCACGTCGTTAGGTGCTTTCCGTTTGCCTGATATGATGTAGCTATAAACTATTTCGAGTATATCCATAATTTCAATGCTAGTATGCAAGTTGTGACAGACATTCAACCTAATGGTGCGGCGAGTTGTCTATTCTCCTCGGGTTGGCGGCGAGTTCCTTTCAACCCGTCGCACTTTAACGCGCCTTCTACGTTTTCTGAGAGGTCATGGAACAACCCCCTATGAAGCCTTGCATTTTAAACACACGATATATTTGCTGTGCGCTCGGAAGCGCACGGCGTGGTATACATTGTACTATGATCGGTTTTTTACCGACTTACTGGGAATGCGAGGTGTGAAGCCATCGGTTGAAGTCCGACGAGGTCACTCTATTGGAAGTACCATTGACCTGCTCCAAGGTTGGTCACCAGCACAGGTCAATCACTTCACTGACACTGAAGTTTCGTGGTGAGCATCGATCGTGTGGCAAGAAAAATATCCCTTGCTCACTCGTTCGGCCAAACGGTAGAAAAAGTCAACGAAGAATTGTTGGTCCAAACTGCAGCGGGATGGAATAGTGTTACAGCTGGGGCCAATCATGAATTGCCAGGTGGTTCCCTACACAGAAAAAATAGCGACACTGAGATCGATGTCTGTGTACAGCGAATGGGCTTCAGTGAGATATGGACGCGTAAGTTGGATAGGGAAACCTTCAAATTCGTGCCCGAGCTCTGCAATCGCAGGATTGATACAGCCGGCTAATCCAACGGTATTTCTAGTCACTGTTACGACGTAGGTTGGTCGAGGGTCAATAATTCTAAGGTGAAGAATTCGGAGTACTCACCCCTGGCAAACGGCAGCAGCGGTGCATCCGAGGTCATTCTAGAGGTCCGTCGTGTTCCTTTCTCTGACCTTGTCGAGGTACTCGTCAGCCTGGAAGAGGTATTATCAGCCGATGTTCGTGCAGCAATCATAGGAACTGGGAGGTACCAAAAAGTTGCAAGCCTCGCTGTAGTGGCCCTGGATAGAGCCCTTGAGTGCTTCGCATTGTTTGCACTCCTCCTGTCGTTTGGTTGCAGTCGCAGGAGACGCGGTGGCAACGGCTGCTAAAACTAAAGCAGGAAGGAAATAGATATTTCATGACGTTAGGGAGAGGAAGAGAGACGACTGATGAGGTACTGAACTTGTCCAATGCAGGTAAACTACGATATTTAAACTTGTCCAATTTCCCAAATAGGGCCACGACGTGGTGAGCGCGAAACACTTTGGACTGACGGCGGATAATGTGGATGATTAATCGAATCAGTCGTCGAAAGGCGGAGTCGATAAGGAGTCGACGGCGAATCATGCGCTTCATTTAGTCTATGTAATCCACTTTTCAATAATTCTTGAAGGGATATGGGAATCATAGGTCTCCTCAGACCGCCGGCCAAGCACACTGGGCTGCGCTCGGGCCTCCGAAGCTGAGTGAACTGTAGCGATTACTATGCGTAACCAATGGGCAACACGTTGAGTATAGAAGGGGACCATGATACGAAGACTCTGAATTACATTTACGCTCCGATGTTCTAGGGAGGGCCAAACGTACTACTGTGTATACTCCGAGTCGGACTACTCAATGCAATGCCCGTACTTCAAGAACTCCTGATCTCCCTTCAGTCTTTCCATATCTTCCTCTCTCAGACAGATCGCGAGCGATATTTCCCCGTCTAGTTTCTTCGGCATGAGATAACCCAGGCCTTCAACAGGAGTAAACTGTGGCCTCCGGACTGACTCGGGTTTACCCAAACCCAGACCAAAATCGAAGTGGTAGCAATCGATCTTGGCCCACGAACTGAGCATGAAGTCCTTCGACGGATCGATCGAGGCCGCGAATGAGACTATAGTCTTGTCAGCAGACCGGTTGAAGAAGGTTGTGAGAGAACGAGTGGAGTATGCTAGGGTATCCGCGTCTAGGGCAGATCGGAACTGTGACGCAAGAACTCCGAGCGGTATTTCGACCAACTCTTGGAGGTTGGAGGTGTGATAAACCATATTTTGCATGAGTCCTAAGTATGTCTTAGGGATACCAAGCGCCTGGCGTACATCAACAGCACGGCCAAATGTCGCAGTATCCGTAGACTTGAGGCGAGGAGCGCGAGCGCGAGCGATGGATTGCCATACGAACGCGCTCAAGACGTCGTCTGTAGAAACGAAGCCCGACGGGAGTGTTTCCATCGCCTTCGCCTTCAAGGTGGCGAGGGAGCCAGGAGGGAAGGAGAAGTAGAGCCAAACGGATTTTGGAGGGAGAATCTGTGTGTCTGTGGAAATAGGAAGGTCCTTGATAATCTGACGGTCGAGTTCTGGGCCTGGTTTATACGACTCGTCGAGTAAGGGGATGAGACTAGGACGCTCCAGGTTACCAACAGAAAGCTCTTCTTTCGTGAAATCCTCCCCCCGGCAGGCTTTCGAAAGATTGTGCATGACATAACCTTGGCCAGTCATATCCATCGTCTGATGTTGGACAAGGACGGTAAGCACGAGCCCTCCAGCAATGAAATTAGCCTGTAAAGCTAGCACTGGCGAAGGGGATGACATTTCCACCGGGGTGGGAAGAGTATTTCGGGATGCGATGATCGACTCATCAAGCAATCGGAAAGGGAATCTGGCTTGTCGAAGAACGTCCATGGATGACATCGTTGAGTCATCCCTCCAATCTTTGACGATTAAAGTAGGAAGGCGTTCGAATGGTTTGATCTTGGAAACTGATCCTTCTCTGACCACCTGTCCTGCTAGCCAGGGAAAACTGGTTGCTAGTCGTTCGAGGCCGGCCTTTAGGATCTCGACGATCTGCGGATGAGAAGATTCATCCTTGACCGTATAGCAGAGGGAGATCTGGGTGTATATCCCTAGTAACGGTTGTTGTCCGAGAATGTCAAGGTGGGTTTCCCAGTCTGCGGACATGACAAAAGTGGTGAGAGGACTGAAGGAGGTCTATGAACGAAGAGGATTTGGAGATAACGGTCGACCCAGGTTCCCTATGATGTTTTTTATACGATTTCTCGGGCGCTGGGATGTTGAGCAAGAGTTTTCTCGGCGTTTCCCCTCGACTCGAAACTGAATGGAATCGAGTCGACGGTTCCGCTGTCCTCGGTTCCGTTTCAAGTATCATCAATGAGCACTGCAGGGCGCTGCTTAGATATAGGTCCATGAGGCCGGAAGCTGTCGATGTAACCGTGATTTCTCGTCGAAGAGCGTAAAACTCAGAGAACAAGAGGCAGGAGGCGGTGGAAATTTTTTCAATGCCTGCCTAAAGTGACATTCCGGGCTACCGGCAATAAGTAGGCATTTCAGCCGTGGGCGAATGTAGGTCCAAACTTTACTGAATTGAATGCAGTGAAATAAGTCCGTTGTTGATCCAGAGTCCAGTAGTAAGTAAAGATAAAAGATTAAGTATCGTTACAGTCAAGCACCGATCAGAGGATAACTAGATCTCCCCGACATGAACTACACCAGAACACATGTGAATCATCCAAAAACTGTGGGCGTGTGTGCTGATGCAAAGCGTGGGCTTTAGGACCCATTGCACTAGAGGGCCTAGACCTCTGCGAGCCATCATTCGAGCCTTGAATGGACGGAACGGGTGACAGCGACCGTGATGTAGCGGCGATCTCTCTGTCGATCCGAGCTTTGAGCATGCTGAGACTGACTTTCCGTTTATGTCTCGTCTCGGGTGACAGTGATTGATCATACGCCGGAGGAGCCAGTCTCGCAGGATTGAGCCGTGATGACGAGGTGACTGCTGCTCGATGTAGATCGTTACTATGACGGCTGGAAGGACGTGATGGCACACCTGGGGACCCACGATGTTGGACATGAGAAGCGAGCTGATCTTCGAGGGCCGCGACTTGCTTCATGAACGTGTGGGAACGGGCTTCCGCATCGAAGAGGGCAGTCTCAAGCGAACGAATCTGTGATTGGGCTGCGGACAACTCGAGGTCGTGCTGCTGTTTGTAAGAACCAAGCATTTCATCGTCAAGGGATCGAGGTCCTTTAGAGTCTTGCTTGGGCGTCGAGGCGGTAGATTCTTTGAGGCGTTGAATCTCCTCGTCCTTAGCACTCAACTCTTGCCGAAGCGCCTCGATTTCGTTCTGAGCACGTTCGATGAAACCCTCTCCTTCTGCCTGTAGAGAAACGTTAGCATATCCGCTCAGGATCGCCCAAAAAAACGTCACTCGAACCTGCTCGCTACTTCGCTGGTCTAGCTCTTGCCTCAAAGCACCAAGTTCTTCACTCTGTGACGTCGCAAGAGCTGATAAACGTTCGACCTCCCTCAGCCTCTGGCTCGCCTCCTGGTGGTTCTTCGTACGATCTGACTCGAGGGATCGTACACTAGCCAAAGCAGAATCCAGCTCCTCCTGCAGTTTATCATATCCTTTCTGCAGTTCGTTGGAGTCGTCTTCGGCGTTTGTTCGCTCCCTCTCCCGTTCTGACTGTGCATCCTGCCACTGTTTGTCCAGCATTTCCTTCTCCTGTCTAGTCTCCTCCAGGGAGCCCTCTAGTTGAGCAATAACCTGGTCGCGACTGGATACCGCCCGCTCCAGTCCCTCCACCTTTTCGGTCAGCTCCAGCTTGACACCCGTTAGCTCAACGATCTTGGGCCGCATCTCATCCAGTGAACGCATGAGGGTCGTGCCTTCAGTCTGGAGATCCCGTTGTGTGCGCTCCGCTTCATCCGCCCGTCGTACAGCATTCTTCGCCTCCGCTTGAGCAGCCTTGAGATGCCTGGTACCAGTGGCTAGTTCTTCTGCAGCCTGCTTCAGCTTGCCTTGCAACGAGACGACAGCTTCTTGCGCCTGTTTGAACTCGGACTGGAGGCTGATTCTCTCGGAAAGTAAGGACTCCTTCTGCGACATGACGGTGGCGAGTTGCTGTTGTATCGATTGGTGCTGTTGTTCTAAACTCGTATGTTTCGACTTCCACTCTCCTTCTCCTTCGCGATGAGTCGTCAAACGAGATTCAAGGTCATCTCGTTCCACTTTGACATCGGAGTGAGCCTGTCTGGGTGTGAGCAATCATAGACATAACATTCGCCGTTGGAACTCACCTGTTTGAGCTTGGATAACTGGAATTCTAGTTCGTCTGCCCGGTCTTGCGTATTCTTCAGCGAAGCTTCTAGCTTTTCCGCGCGATCGTCGCTTTCAATCTGTTCCTCTAGCTCCTTCACCCTCCGTTGGTGGGATTCAGCTTCTTTGCGCAATGACGATATAGATCCGTTCGCCAATTGCAATTGTCTTTCCTAGGTTGACAAGTCAGTTAAAACTCGGTGTTCTGGCGAGTTTGAGCGACGGTGATCCTACCTGTTCCCTGGTTTTCTCTGACATCTCTTTCTCTCTCGCCTGGAGAGCTTGGTTTCGCGTCGAAGTGTCGCGAACCTCAATTCTGAGCTCCTCGAGTTGCCTTTCTAGATTTTGGACCTTCTCCTGCTCCGAAGCAAGTTGGGACTCAACCTCTTGCGCCTCTACATGGGTGTTAGATGAACAAGTTCAAGCAACCTTCCGTCGGATTGTTACTCACGGGCATCTACATCACCCAGACGTTCCAGCTCCGCCGTCAGTGTTGCTTTTTCGGAGACCAAGAGATTTATGGTTTGTTGCTCATTCCGTATCGCGTTGTCCTTCTCCGTCCGGATTTGTTCGACGCGCTCCCTCAATTCCTGAGATTTTTTCTGTTCTTCTGTAAGTGAACTTTGTGTCTCTAGCAAGTCTGAAGACAACAAATGAGCACGAGATGGCGTTAATGGAGGTAAATGCACGGACCAGCCTTGATTCCATCCAAATCTGCCTCCAGTCTCGATGCAGATGCCTCGCTTTGCTTACTGGCCGTTTCCAATTCATTGACTCGTTTCGACAATCCTTCTACCTTCTCCCGAGCAGTATCACGTTCTTTCTCCAGCGAGCTATTCCGCGACTTCAACTCATTCAACTCTCCTAATCTAGCTTTCAGTGCTTCATTCTGTAGCCGGAGCTCTTCTAATTTCCCATCATCAATATGTCCATTCGCCGATGGAGGTGGTGAAGCAACAGCCGGAGCCGGAGCGGGTGGTTGCGATTGCGGTGGTGATACAGGACTTCTTGCAGGCGGTGGTGATAAAGCCCTCGACAACGTTGACAACCACGACGTGTCGCCCGGTGCTGTCTCATCTTTCCCAAACCTAATGACCAAAACTCAGCGTACAGCAGAGTATCGAAGCCCAGGATTCCCGATATCACGTACACGTCACTTATATCCCTAGGCTTTTCCTCCTCCAGCTCCTCCTGCAGTTGTTGAGGTGCTGCTGGAGCCGGTGGTTCTGGTGGTGCAGGGGAAAACGATCGTTCACTGGCGGGCGATGCTATCCCAGACGTAACTGCTCCGGTTACAGTTTTCTTCGCAGCTTGCCGTTTCTTGAGCTGTGAGATATATATGTGTTAGAAAGTCGGTTTGACATGAAGTATTGTTTCAATACACACCATAGCCTTTGCTCGCGCTGCTTTTGCTGCTCGATCATCTTCTGACATTCTCGAGTCTAGAGGGTGAGAGAAGGAGATAAACGGATGGTATGAGGAGAGATGAGATTGAGCTATTCGTCGATCCCGAATGTCGTGTCGTGAGAGCACGTCGCGCCTACGCGCGGCTAGGCAACGTGTACTCTTGATCGGGGACGAATTCGGAAATCCAGCAAGGACTACCATTTCAGGCTTTCAGCTCACGGTGATACGAAACTTCTCTCATTGTGCATAATTGCGATGGAGACGTATGTGGCCGTGCAAGATGATACGGCGAGAGACAAAAATCAGGCTGTTGTACAAGCGAAAAGAGTATTAGGTGAGTGGGCGGGTCAAAAGCCCTGATAAATTAGGGGAACGAGAAAGGAAAGATAGAAGGAATGAATGCGACTAGAATCACTGTCGAGGTCCATGCAAAACGATGTGCGAATGATGCGAAAATGAGATTGAACGGAGGAATGCATGAGAAAGAAAAAGAAGAACGAAAAAAATGAGGAAGAATAGATAGAGCTGTAGTCCGTTTTCATCAAACTCATAATCTTTCTTAGATATCATATCACTTCGTGATTGATGCTCAGATCGTAAGTGAAATAGAAATAGGAAAGAAACGACAGAAGACGGTGTTGTCGGGGGGTGGCGCAATTCCCAACTACTTGCGACCATCAGTTGAACAATCCACTCCGCTTTGTCTTGATCGTACGCAAACGTTGCAGCAATTCCTATTACAAACATTCCCCAGTCAGGATAGATGAAAAATGCAAGAATAGACAGATTCCTTACCTCGGCCTCCTCTTTGCTGACCGTCCCCTTCTTCGTCTCCATTTCCAGACCGCTCTCTATACTATCCAAAACGTCTCTAATCAAATCGCGATAGTTGACACCAAAGAATTGAGTGAGCTTGGCCGCTTTTTTGCGCCTCATCTGGAAATCCAAGTCTTGGTCGTCCACGTTTCGGATGGTGGCATCGTCCCGACTCAGGATAGACTCAGCCCGGTCCCTAATACGCGGGCAGTAGTGGTAGTCTAGGGTTGAGTCCATGGACATGAACGATGCTCCTGAACCCGTCACAGGTGTAGGCAGTGAACGTCGACGCTCGGACCTGAGAGAGGAAGTTAAGGACGCCCGTTTGTTGTCGGCGGGTTGTTTTCCCTTATCTGTCGAGGCATGGAAACGTTCCAACTCTTTGACGTACTCATTTTCGGCATCGTGATGAGGTTCTTGATCCAGACCGAGGTCAATGAGGTCTGCGGTATCAGGACTGTTCAGGAACTGGTGAAGTTCTGCCAGTGACGCCTTGTCGTCCTTTGGGGTCGGAATGGGCCAAAAGAAGGTAAGAGGACGGCAAGGAGCGGGAGAAGTCGATGGAGGTCGTAGTAACGAGGAATGGACGGAAGCGTGTCGAACACAGCCGGTGGCGAGAGAGCGACGTGGTTTGTGATTGTATGAAATGTGGGTGGTCGAGGACCATTCGGTTTGCAACGCAAGGAGGTGAGTGAATGGACAGGGGCATTAGGAGAGAAAAATTGGGTACCAAGCTGCCTTTAGTAATGGGTCTTCATTGCAGGAAAGAAAATTACTCACGCGATCGAGTATGTCGTTTAGCGAGTTCAACGAGTGTTGGTAATGAGTGTACACCAGGCTAGCTCCTCGAGCCCTCCTGGTCTGAGAAGGCCCGCTCGCGCTCGGGAACGTGTTGTAACCCTTCTTGTCATCCTTAACCTCGCCCTTAGGCAATAATTTCTCTTCGCTGTCTGCAGTCCCTGGTCTCTTCTTTGATCTGAAGCTCGTAAACGACGAATTCTTGACTGGCAAAGGTGGCAAATAGGTCTCCCCAGATAGAGAATGGAGCGGAGCCCCTGTGGCAGCTCCCGTACTAACGGTGTTGGCTGCAGAAGATAGACTCGACGGAGGAACAGATGGGGAAGTCGAATGACGAGTATGGAATAGCGTCTGAGGTGGTGCTACACCGAACACCTGGTGGAATGACGGGAATGAGTTGAATGATGTACAATGGAACAACGCCCAGACGCACCTTCTCCATTTTCTGTGCCCTTTTGACGTTGATGGCTTTCTCCTCATGGCTAAGACCGTCCCTCAACCTGTCAAGGTCATCCGACCATGATGGAAACGCTGCTGCTGAGCTACTCCTTCGACGTTTCAGCCAGGAGCTTTCGTGCTGATGATGGCGACCTTCTAACGACATTTGGGCGTCTGCAGGGGCGAGAGGTGGCAACTCAGGATCTACTAGGCCCCCAACCACAAGGTCCGGTGGTACGCGAGAGCCCAAAAAGCGGTGCAATTTAGCGAGCTTTTCCCTTCGCCGACGTCTTTCATCTTCCGCCTGTTCCTCTGGCGACATATTGAGTCTAAGGTTCTCGAATATCGACATGTCGTCTGTGCTGATGGAGCTCGAGCGTTGATGAGATGGAGAAGAGGTGAGGTCTTCTGAGAAGGTTGTGTCGGGTGACGATGTTTCAGGGTTCGCTCGGCTTTTACCCCGTGCTGTGGACCCGTCTGGCTCTCCTGTCAGCAGTTCTGAATGATGATAGCTAGATGAAGAAATCGAGTTTGCCTTCGGTCGGGTGCGGTGATTGAGGGAATGAACATCTTCAGAAGCATCATCATCAACGGCAGTTGTGGTGATTATGACTTGATTCCTCCTGGATTCATCGTCTGACAGGTCAATGAACGAAGCGGCAGCGTCATCCTCATACATGCTTCCCTCGTGAGTGCTGCCAATCTCAATATTGAGCTCTGATGAGCGATGGGAGTAGAAAGAGCGGCCGTCGTCGTATTCGTCCGTGGGATTGTCGCTGAGAAAGGAGAACTGGTCGGGTGTAAGAGGGGTCGAATGTCTCCTGCCACTGGCAGAAACATATTGAGTTCCTTGCGGCGGAGGCCACACTGGAGAAGGCTTATTAGTTCTTGAGCCTGAGCGACGTCTACCGGCGCCCCCTGATGATATATTGATGTCGCTCGAAACTGAATGGGCTGCACGGTGATGCCTATGTTTGGCAAGGCTCGAACTAGGCAGATCGAGAAAACTCCTCCCTTGCGCCGCTAATGATCCTGCTGTTGGCGTTTGCCCAAATACTTGGGCGAGTTTCCTCGATTTTCTAACCAAGTCTGACCGCTGATTGGAGTTGAGGTGGTTCGTAGTAGGACCCAACGAGTCTAATGATGGCGACGACAGAGCAGAATAAGGATGTGATGCATGCCGAGAACGGGATTGAGTGCGTAATGTCGAAAAATCTGGTTTTGGGGAGGTTGGAATAGGCGGTTTGGTCATCGTGGTGGTCGTCGCTGGCGTCGTGCTCGTCGTCGTCGTGATCGTTACGGGCAATGGAGAAGTATCGTGGGAATAATATCGAGTCGGTCCTGAATCTGAATGTTTCAAATTTCGTTGCAGGGACCCTGGCGTCGAACGATCGTCTCCGTGCAACTCCTTGATCTGTTCAATTGTCGGTGCTGGATTGATATATGGATTCGCAGCTGCCAGGTCAAGGCTTGGAGACCTTGCCGAGCGTGAACGTGTACTTCCCAGGCTGTCGATTGAATCGCCAGAGGTCCTCGGTCTTCTTCGTCTTGGAGGAGGCGCTAGCGGCTTAATCTGGGGCATACCGGAGTCGAAGGAATAGATACTGGACTGGGGAGAACTACCTGCGCTGGCTGGACTGGAGGGAGACCATGGGCTCATGTTGCCTCGTACACGTTCTTCGTGCTCAAGCAAAGCGTCGAGATTCGGTGAGATTATCAGGGATTTCAGACGAGTTTCATGTCCAACTGATCCAGCTGTCCCTCTCCCAACTATCGTTCTTGCTGTTGGCGTGTGTGCTGTCATTGTCACTTCCTGTTCGACTGCTCTATATCGACCGACAATCAATCTATTCAGTACTCTCATGGTCGCAGAAACTAGTCATGATACGCACCTGAACCCGCTGGAGAAATCAACAATCCTCCCCAACTGTCCCTCCGGGTCGAAAGGAATCAAGTCCGTCTTTTTTTGACACCTTCGTTGATATGTACCCGACAGCTAGCCGCCCGAGGAGTCGCGTCAACTGGCAGCACGCCACACCTGCTTATAGCGCCCTGTAACAAAAATGAATCCCGCAAATTACTCCCGTCCTTGACGACAGAACCTACATACACCTGATCAACCGCCCCAATCACAGTTGTAACACCGCCTCTCACGTTGTTGTGAACGAAATAACTTCCGGGCCGATGGCCACTCAGATTCTTAGAGTTTGGGCGGTGGCGAGTTCGCGAGATGCTCGGACAACCGTATCTGGCATGATTTTCTGGTGAGCTCGAGCTGCTGTTCCTACACCTCTCGACAGCTCACAGCTCGCAACCACCTCGGCTGTGCTCTATTTAGATGGCTTATCTGATGTTATATCTTTCTGATCTAGGTCAAATTTTCTCGCGGAATGAATACATATGCACCTGCCAGGTGCGTGATGCGATTCCAGTGTTAGCCAATTTTCTGGTTCACCCTTCTGGCCGACACGGAACTTGAAGGTCCCAAGTCGGACTGGAACAACCCAAGGACGATTAGGACCGGGACCCGTGGCAGGACCTTCCGTCCCTACCCAAAGATTGACAACTAGTCTACCATCGTACACTCCAGAGTTACACAGCCAACCGGCCGCTCGAGAGGAGTCTCCTTGTCGTTTCAAAGTCGGGTCGACCCACGTATCCCGCCGTGCATCTTGTCATCGACGTCCTCCTGGAAGTCGAGCTGAGACCTCCTGCTTTGTCCCCCTGTTACGTCTCGGTTGCCAGGGCTAACGTCACGGGAATGGCCAAACTTCCTGTCGTCGTTCACCCTGTGAGTAGTACGAGTAGATACAGGTAGATACGCATGGAATCGACTTGCCTCGTGGATCAAGGACTCACATTTGCACACGGATACAACCTGGAAGTTTACGCTTCCCTGCAGGCCGTCATCGCCAAGGCGGGATGGAGACTGTAGTATGAACCTCATGGATGTATCTTTATGTGTGAGAGTAACAAGACATAGGTTCAACCACTCTCAACGTGTACCCGCATTTCAATTTTCCGATGCGCCGTCAAGGTTGGAACGACTGTTTACTTGGGTCTCTAACTGCGGAGATTAATCTTTACTCCACCTAGCAATGGTCTGAGTTCTTAATGAAAAGTTGATGAAAAGGCCAGAAAGCCGCGTTAAAAGAAAATGAAAGACCATACGGATTGATCGGGCTGGCAAGGTGCCTTCGTCGTGGATAGCTTATAGGGAACTAGGAGTCCAGACAACTTGTTGGAAATGCAGGTGCGGGAACCTCATCAATCCCTCTCATTCACGTCTGAACCTACCATGCCTAGCACCCTTCAAGCAAGATGACAACTCGCTTTTGAGTTGATCGCGTTGTTCATTGGAAATTGGGCGGCGGAAGGTCGACGGGTCGTCGGTGGGAACTCGGGGATTGCGTGTTATTCGGTGGGGTCCTAGCTGGGAAATGGCGCCGAGGGACTTGACGTGAACTGATAGAAACATCAGAGTAGGCCTTTTAGCCAAGATCGTGATAAGTGTCACTGCCCACATCAGCGCTCAGGATCTCATACAGGGGCGGAACTACACGTGACCTACCAAGCGAATCAGGACCTACAACCACCCACCACCCTGCCGACCCGTCACGAAACCGATCATTCCGATCGCGATACGTATATTTACATGGCCGTAGATTACAGCGTAAAGGTACAATGATAATGTATCAAGATACGAAGACGAATGAACATCCAATGACTGAGAAGTGTTGCCAGAAGGTATAATATGTAATACGTGAGTAGTGGGTGCGATAATCATATATGATCACAAAATTATGCTGTAACTCCAACGCTTTCAGAAGTTGACGACGACAGAGCTCCTTCCCTATCCTTGTCCTTATCCTTGTCCTTCGGCCCGGTCAATGACGCTCTCTTCGCAATCGATTTCAGCTTCTCCGACGCGGCAGACGGTTGCTCATCCGAGGTCGACGTCGGTGATGGTATCGTCACGCCACTCGTGTTGCTTGATTCAGGAGAGACCGATACAGTCGGCGCAGACATCTCAGAAGACTTGCGGTTAGCCAATGGCGCCCGAGGGGGTAATGCAGGTGCCGGTGAACGGCTAACGGGGGAGATCGATGGCGGTACCGTGCCCACTATTGGCTTCGGGTGACGAGGAGGAATCGGTGGAGGTGTCCTCTTGCGTGGTGGGGTCGAAGGAGATGCATTTGTGTCGTCCAGAGCCAGAGCCGCAGCCGAGGAGGGTATCGAGTTTTCCAGGTCGCATTGGGTATCCTGTTCTTGCCCCCTTGGTTGCGCATTTAGGGCGCCTGCTGGCATCGGGCGGTCATGAATTTCCGCCCCTTCTTCTCCCCTCTGTGAGCCTTGACCTTGTTGAGGTTTACTGAACAGTCGGTAAACACTTTGTATCCCCGCCGACCCGCCCAACGAACTCAAAACCTTGCTCTTCGCTTCTGGTGACGACGTGGGCTCATCAGACGAACGCTGTGGCTGCTGTGATGGTGGTGGTGATGGTGCCACATTCCCCATAGACATCACCTCTCCTCGATGACTGGCATGGATGCCTGGGATTGACATCGTCTTGGATTGAGGCTGTACGGAATATATCGGTGGCGAGCCCTTTCCCATGCCACCATATTGACTGTTCTGTGTGGGTGCTCTTGACATAGGCACCGCCTGTGCATTAGGCTGATCTCGGTCTAGATCCGAGGTATCCATGTACCCGTGGGCCGATGACGCCGAGGCCGACGATGTCTTTCGCGCGGGAGGGGTGGCAAGTAAGTTGGGAGAGGACTCTAACTCCCCGTGGTTGCGATTTGAAGGACCAGGTGATGGAGAATGCGAGGACGTGCGGCCTGAGCCTGCCGACAAGTGACCTTCGTCGTCCGGACTGCCATTCGAAGGTAGCTGCCTTCCCCTCCTTTCAGCGACAGCGGCTCTGACTTCCGCATAGCTCGCTCGTGCTTTCTGAGCGATTGTCGAATTCGCGCTTCCGCTGCTGCTGGCAGTCCGAGTTCTGGATAGCCCGCCGCTGATTGAATCATGATCGGCCAGGTCGTCGTTACTAGAGGATGCTGTATCTTTCCGTAGATTGCCCCAATTCACGTTGACTCCCCACTTCTTCATCGCCTCTTTGGCTGAATTGCTCAACGCTTGCTTATCGGCAGTCTTGCTCTTCAAAGCCGAAAGGAACGATGAGGGGCTAGTGGGGGTATTGGGAAGTGGGCTAGCGCTCAACGTTCGCTCTCGCAGGGGATTGGGGGAGGTCGAGGGTTCATTGGGCGTCGGTGTCGAGATATCAAAGCCCTCAACGCGGGTTGATGCACGGCGCGACGAGGGTTCCGCGGGTAAACCTTCTCCACTATCTATCTCGTCTCGGGGCTCCTTGCCGGGCACCTCTCCGGGCATCAACTCTGCCTTCTGAGGCGCCGAGTGCGGCCTGGGTGGTACTGTCGATTCGTCAGTCTCCGTTGTCGTTCCGCGTTCTTGTTCCTCCCCGGTGCTTTCCTGCAGATCCTTGAGGCTGTTCGAATCGAGGCCCCTCATGCTGCCAAACCAGGTTTTTCTTCTGTTGTTGTAATTCGACGCAGAAGAATCTTCTGGTGAGGATGAGAGGGAGGGCGTGGAGAGAGGGACGGGTTCTGAAGCAGTGGATGCGACGGTAGGTGTCTTCGAAATAGTCGGCGGAACAAAGTCTTCACTGGTTTCCACCGTGTCACCCGTAGAGGATGGAACCACGGGAGGTTCTGACTGTGGGTCAGCTTGAACTGTCGTCTCTGTCCTTCTGGCCGCGTCTGCCCATATTCCACCACGGTGAGAGTACTCTCCACTTTCAAAGAAAGATATATCGTCCATGTTGGGAAGAACGACAGATTCTTGTATCTGTACAGGAGGGAATTTATGTGAGTATGTATGGACAGGGAGGCCCCGAGCGTGTACTTACAATCTCTTTGATTTTGGACTCGATCGTGGACAGAATCATACCCCAAGTAATCTGTCTGTCGCTCACGATAGGCTCTACCTCCAACACAATTTTCGGCATCTGCGTGAAGGCGTACCAAATCCTATTGCTCGGCGGACGCTTGATCTTGATCAACATATTGCCCTCTATCTCCTTCAGAATAGCTGCGAGTGCGATTTTGACGATGTATGGTCCTTTGGTGAGAGGGGTGGTGATGTTAACGGTGGCTTCGATTGTGATTCGGATTTCCCCCTTGTACTGCAGGTGCACCTCCATCGACGCATCGCCCTCCTTCGTCAATTCCTTCAGCATAGGTTTGCTGAACAGAGGCGTCCGATTGCCCACAGAAACTTCCGTGACCACGACCGACGGCAGAAAAGCGGGCCGTTTGACCTTCGAAATCTTCTTCATGAGGCGACCAATAATGAAAGATTCGAGGTGCTGTGTGCGATAGAAGCTGAAGATTATCCGCCCGAGCAGAGCGTTGAACCAACGCATAGGAATAACATCAGGCTGTTCGTCCAACTTGGACACGAGAATGTTCATATCCGAGGGAAGGAAAACCGATTGCAGGGGCTTCAAAAGGGGGGTTTGTGGCGAGTTATCCGAGGCGTGAATCATGGCTAGGTACCAGTCCTCCATCTCGTATGGCGATCGAACGAATATATACCAAGGTGTGCTTGGTTCCAATGCCTCTTCCCTCGCCGCCGTGATTCTACCCTTCTCAGCCTCTATCCTTCTCTCTTTCTCCTGCTCTCTTTTCCTGGAGTTGAGAGTGGGATCCAGAGGAGCTGTCTTCTCCACATTGGCTGTTGCCTCTGCCTCGGTATCCCCAAGCTTCATCTCCTTCGAGAGACTGGGCATAGCTGTCTCCTCCTTCTGTGACTTCTTCTTCGGCTTCAAGCAGATAGCATTCCTCCTCGTATACAGTTCTCCATCCAATAGATTCTCCGGATATATGACCACATCATGACTCCCCAGCTGAATGACCGCCTCACACTCTGTCATACCCTCGTCCTCATAGAGGTAGAGTATCTTGCCCTTGAGCACCACAAACCACGTATCCTTGGGTCGTGACCGTTTGGGATCTTTCGAACGTGCATCCAGAAACGACCGCATGAGATTGACATATCCCCCCTCTAATGTCGACTCCTCAAAGGTTCGCCGTACAATAAGCCATCCTTTCCGTGTCTTCGGAGGGTCGTTAACATCCAAAGGAATAGGAGGCTGCTTCGGTGAGTCGTCGGTACTCTCGGAGAGCGTCTCTAGTGCTTTCTTCTCTTGTAGTTCCTCAACAGGGATCGCTGTTGTCCAGGTATACCAGAAGAGGAGCCCTATGATGGCAGCAGTAGCTGAGATTCCACCAAACACAAAGGCATAGAAGATAGCCCTCAAGGACATGAGAGAGAGAGAGGAAGTTGTGGTTGTGGGGGGCGTAACGGTGGAGGGCGGACCACCGTACCACGGCGTAATGGCTCTTTCCAAAAACGAAACCGATGATGAAAAGCCACGCGAGCGGCGCTTATTGAGCGCTTAACAACTCTCTCTTGAACGTTTGCGACCAGATTCACGATGGATCCGTGATCACTACTTGCTGCATTATATTACCCATCCTCGCTGAATTTCCGATTTGCTAGTGATCTGCACAACTGGTCTCACACAATATCGTCACTCGACTTTGGATGCTGCCTGTAAACGTGCGCCCAAACTTGCGAGCGCACGCCGCGAACAGTGCCTCAAGAACTCATTTGCTGCGACAAAGACATCAATCATGAACGTCCTCAACGCTCCGAAAACTCCTCGGCTATAACTACTTTTGATCGACAATACTTACACGGGCCCACCCACCCTCACAATAACACCGATGGACAACGCAGCCGCGAAGATTCAAGCTCACTCTCCTACCCTGGACCCATCCCGCCCGGGAAAGCTCGTCTTCCAGAATTATGGACCTTTCTGAAATCGGGAATCGACCTCATCACAACGGGTGGTGGACTCTGCCTCAGATTATACTGCTCTCTATACCGCGGTGTACAACTACTGCACGACCGAACGTCTAGAGGACGACCAGACACAAGCAATAGGAGTCAGAAGCAGCTAAGTACGTGTTGATAAAGATTTTCGTGAATGTACCTCGTCAGTGCTCAAGATCTCCATTGCAGAGGACAGAATGACCTGGGCGAGAGACTTCATGTGAAGGTGAGAGAACATTTTGGCCCGACCTACTTCGCAAGCCTGTACAAGGTAAGAGACGCCCACAACCACTTCACAGTCACTCTTCAGCACGCCAAAAGTTGTTGCTTGCTTGCCTCCAGAAAGCTCATTCTCTACGAGACGAAGACTTGCTACGCTACTACTCTTTTGGAGTGGCACCGGTATAGGAAAAGCGCGAAGACGATTAGCGACATTCTTCATCTCCTCAATGATCTTTGGATTCAAGGCGAGCGAAATTTGGGCCACAGCGATGTATATCCCATCTATCATGTAAGACAATGTCGAATGTCTGCAATCTACTGACATGATGACCGGTACTTCAATGAACTAGCTTCTCCTCGGATGCTGGAAAGACGATTGTCTCGCCCCGCTTCAACCCGAGCACAAGCTCACCACCACCGCTCTTGTTGATTCGATAGAACAGCACCGCCGAGGCAAAGTAACTGACCTAATTCCCGCGAAGGATGCGCTTTCATCCCTCATTTCACTCGGAATCGACTCGCATAACCTCCAGAAAGAGTGCCTTGATCTATAAAGAGCACTTCAAAACGCCATATGTCGGGCAATATGAAGCGTACTATAAGCAAATCTCAGACAAGTTGAGTGCCGAATGCGACAACCACGAAGAATACGATTGGAGAGTTGGAGAGCGGGTGGAAGAATATTGCTGCCAGTGACTATGTAAGAGCTCAGCAGGAGATGTGGGACCGCGGCATTGGGTCGCTGAGCTTAGGCTACGGATTCGGGACGTATACCAGTTGTTTTGTAGGCTTATGTAGTAGTATTGTATGTGTGCACCCATATCCCTGCGTAGTCTGCGGTGAAAGCAATGTCTTTTACTACGCCTGAGAAATACGCTTGAACAATTGAAGCAGACTTGAGTTGCACTTGCTTCTCACTGCTGTCGATGTAGCCCGAGCCTGTGAGTCGGAGGGTGCTAGCCAAGGCGAACACACCCATCATCCGTGATCAAAATGGTCCGTGCGCACTCGGGAAGTATAAAATCAAGGGCCGGACAACTTGGCACCTCATACTTACCTTGATGGCATAAGCCCCTTCACGTACTGCGGTTTGTGGGCCGTGGAAATCCTTCATAGCACGGCGACCTTGTCCATGCAGAGGGTGTCTGCGGTTTGTATGGGCTTCGGCTCATGCACCGTCTCAATATTTCCCTGTCCTGCCACGGCCACTCTGGCTAGGCGGGCTCCTTTTTTTTATGCCGGTCCGGCCTTCTAACCCTAACCCTAGAGCTACCTATTATAGTATATGTAGACCTACCCTAAACACTGCGAATAAATTTGCTTTGGCTCACACATCTGTTTGATCTTCTTTGCGTTCACTCCAATCGATATTCAGACAACATTGAGCAAGTTCCGAGCTTCAGTACCACAGACAAGTCAAGGCCGTCGATATTCACCAACATCAACGGCCTGTTACGTTCGTGGAAGATTGAACCAGTTTTTTTCTTCGCCACTGGATATCGTTCTGAAGTTTTGGTGGATCAACGGAGGATTGGGCTGTAGACGTTCCTATCAGAGTTGAGTGTGAATCTGCTGTATGGTATTTGTTACTTTCATGCTCGTAGTTTTGGAACAGACACTTGCTCAATAAACACTTTAATTTTGTTCAAATAAATGTTGATTCACACTGCACGCGGCACACTCTCAAGATCCCATCGAAGCTGGATTATGTCTCGATTCCTTAGAACCAGGGTTCCTCGATGTAACCGAAGGCTAAGGAAGAATACTGCCTTCTAAAGCATGTCTGCTCACTCTTGTGCCGCATATTAGCATATTGACGACGCACCGGTCATATTCAAAGGACCTTCCGAAGCGAGATAGAGGTTCGAGTTTCTAGTTCCGTGAATGGATGACAACGACTCGAGTACTCACGCGCATGTCTCAATCTGCTGCGAGATCTGTTTCAACTTTCGTTGACGCTCAAGAAACAGCCGACTTCGCGGTAGAATGCGATAGGCCTCGATTCTTCGCTGAGCATATCGAGACAAGGCACCTGGATGGCACGAGGCCGATGGCTACATGTCTTCCACATTCATACTGGACGCTTTATGCGTTGTGCACGGCATCCGCGTGCTAATGTGGCGACTCTCCCTTTCAGATACGGTGTAATACTTGCCCGAAATTGAAAAGTACTGGCCTTCAGCGGTGAGATCGTTCCACTTGTGTCGCGTTTCAAGGTACACTCATAAGGCTGTTCATAGGTAACTAACGACCAGCCAGTTATTCTTCACATTCCTTTCCTGTTCGTGGAACATTCTCTGGGCAGCCTATCTATTCGGGATCTTGCCCAGGCATGGGTGCCTGTAGGTCCAATATCGATGTCATGTGAGCAGCTGTTCTCTTCCCACCTCTTGAGGTTGAAGTCGAACGAACTACTTTTCCCACTCCGATTAGCTGTCTTACGTGCAAGTGGGAGAGCCGGCCACAGTCGTCGCCAAGTGTATGACCAAGTTGTGCTTGGGCTATCGGAATTGCCGGTATAGCGCTCGCGAAGTTAACGCCAGCGTCTCGGTAAGTCCATTCATCTCTCGAGTGCACCGAACCCACGCATCGGACTCACGGGCTTGCTCTCATTGCTGCGCCCACCAGTTGCCCCCAACGCGATCACATCGAAGTTGGACGACTGTAACTGGGACTGCTCTTCGTTCTCATCAGAATGTCCACGGCCCTAGCAACGAGGCCGTCAGTACCGCTTCGGTCCTATCCATCGAAAGCCCACGGGCCTACATACATTTGCGGCAACCTCTTGGTGCCCCAAACCATCAGCTCGTTCTTGGACGAATTCACAATTACGAGACTATGGAAGGTAGACCAATGCTTGAATAATTGAACCGGTAAGTATCAAGCATCCTTCAATCCTTTCGTGCTCTTCCCGTCCCGTAAAAAGTGATACATCACTGAACCATACCTCAGACCTTTTTGTCGTGCCGTGATCATCCGTCATGGCGCGCCAGAGTCGACATATACCCTCAAATCGTTTCCGCTTCGTACGTTATTGTGGCTCTTTTGACCCCTTGAATTCGTTCATACTTAAGTTGCCACAGGGTCTTGGGGTATTACCCTAGTGACATGTAGGCTGCGCACTTTGCCACTCCAGCGAGGTGGCGGCTGGTCGGCTGATCGAGCTCAAGGCGTACTTCATCATGATGTGGGATGTAAAATGAATGTCAGGGGAGCCCGAGTAACTTGGAGCAGGACGTATTTTTACATGTATTTACATACGGGGTACCCACCCGTTGCTCGAACAGAGGGCCTCCCAGCACTCGAATCACTGTAGCTTTTAAGCACGATTTGACGTTCTGTAGTCCCCCGATATTGGAATAGAGACCCCAGATCCGTTTCATTGTTTTTTGTGCTTCTTATTGTTCGGAGTGTCGGCTGGTATGTGCGTGGGAAATGACCGTGATGACTGGACGGGAGAGCTGGAGCGACTGTTTCAAGCTTCCTCCAAACTTACACCCTTACCTTGACCTTCTGTTCTGTATTATCACTCTTGACAAAAATCCACTCGCTTTCTGCTCGGTCGTCACTCACAGAAATCCTCCGATTTTGTTACTGTAATTCCCTCCAATTCCCTCCTAACCTTTCCCCAACCGCAACTGCACCGTTCTCCATCCCAGGACTCCTTCGACCACCGGATTCCACAAAACTCCTCGTTTGGATTCCATTCTTTCCATAACAGCTTCGCCGTAAATCAAAATGGCATCCACCACTACGCTCTCAGGTCTATCAGCCTCCGTCACGCGTATCCTCTACTTGACTGGATTTTCAAAGGAACTCAAGACCAAAGATATCCAGTCAGCTTTCTCAGAATGGGATAATACGAATGGAGGATTCAAGATAAAGTGGAGAGACGACACTAGCTTGCTCATTGTCTTTCAGGACGCATCAGTCGGTGAGTAGGCCGCAGAAATTCCATCCCAAAAGCCGCCAGCAGAAATTCCTGATCACCTGTTCATCCAGCCAAACGTGCTTATCTTCATACGCTCGCCTACCCACCACAAGTCCTTATAAACAGCTCCACCGGTGTTCCTGCCATAATCAAACCCTACGACGGCGCAGACGCTCAGAGCGTCATCCAAACTGTCAATTCTCGTGGGCAGCACAACCCAAATAACCCATCTCGTCGGTCCAACTCCATCTCTGGATTCCAATCCACCCACAGGGGATCCATATCTGGTAGAAATGGAAACGGGAACAACGGTGGCACCGGACCTGCCGCTTCTGCTGCGAACAGCATGTCCCAACACATCACGATCCCTGAATACCCCACCCCTAACGGGAACCCCAACAGTGGGCGTGAGGGATCACCTACGTTGCCTAGCTTGCCTTCTCATCCAACCTTGAACGCTTTAATCAATTCGTCCTTGGGAGAGGCAGTGGCTAACCCGAGCCCACCGTCTGACCCGGCAATATTGGCGACGAGCCTGAACCCCGAAATGGCCACTGGCGGACCTAGGATTGGAGATTCAGGAAGGAGGATGCTGGGCGCTGCGCTGGGAGTCAGGCATCCAGGGCTTGGGCCGAGAGTTCTCAATGGATCAGCAGGTCATCACGGAATGGACGGCGTCGAGAGGGCTATGGGCGGAATGGTTATTGCCGAGTAAAAGAGAAATACTCTGCTGAGGAGGCGTATGCTCTATTGTTTTCGCCTTCTGAATCTTCCCCCTTTCCTTCCATGCTTTCTTCTCTTCTGTTTTTCTGCTTTCCTCTTTCTCTCTCTTCTCGTTGTAAGTAAGTATATTGTGGGACTGGGAGGGACCAAAACGTGTTGTGCGCGGAGAAACAGAGTTAGGTTGTTACGAGGTTTTCATCAGTCAAGGGTGCTTTTCCCCTCCGTTTCTACTTCCCCTTCTATCTTTCGCAGTCTTATTATACGGATGGCGGGGCGTTTTACTCGTTTCCTTGAACTGATTTTTAGGATTTATTTCAGGAAACGACCAGCCCCCCTCCTACGAGTACACCTTCGCTTCTTCGTCTCCTTTATCGACCAACAACATAACATTCGTTTGCAACCGCTCTTCTCCTTTATTAACAACCAAATGCATAATAATGTATTCTCCTTCAAAACGCCGTTATAATCGTCCGTAACTCATTTTTTTCCGATTCCGGACATACGTCTATCTGCCATCATGATCAAGCGTCGCATCCCGTCGAGCTGTCTTGAACAGACTTTGAAGAACAGATTGCTGTTGCTATACAATGTCCGATGTGACCGTCTTGGAAGATGCGGGCGTGCTGTAGTGGCATCAAAAGTTATGTTCAGCGTGCGACATGCCTACTGACTGCTGCTGTGGTGTCCCCCACACGTCCCTCATTGCTGTTCTCATTGTTCTTTCCCTGATCGTCATCCTGTATGCCTTCCTAGATTATTCTGGGGTCTCTTTGTTACGACGCGCAGACTCACGCATTCCCAGAACAGAGTAACTTCCAACGACCTCGAGGCCTTGATTCTCGAAGCTCTTGCAGGGGATAAGTAAGGATAAGTACCGTGTGTACGGCGTGAATGGTTGCTTACATTCATGTAAGTAATTCTTTTGGCTGGAATGTTAGTATTACGGGGTCTCCACGCGTTCGGAGGGGAGTCTCGGCTAACAGTGTGGATGGGTGAATGCATCACCAATCCCGTCATGATACTCATTCCGAAAGCCGTGAGGGTTTCTTTGTTTTGAATCCGTGAGGAAGGGGTGCTCGTCGGCTGTTACAACGCCCGCAGAGCATGCATTCCAGGACCGTAACAGGAGGAATGATTGAGGACACTTTCCGAAAGCTTTGGCTCGGTACGGTGAATGCTAGCCATGTCAGTGCCGGCGAAGCGCTCGCGACGGCACTCCGACTCGCGGTCAGCACGGTAGCGAACTTTCACTCTTCCGCTGACTAGGGTGCTAGACAGCTTGTTCAATCGTTGTTCAATCACCTTGCGAGCGAAGCCTCGAGGGTTCTTTACGGTAACAGCATGGTTGTCATGCCTTTTGGAGCTCTTGGAAATTGAAAAAGAGAACAGGAAAAAAAAAACATATGTCTCCGTCTCCGTCTGGGAACAAGGCACCACCGAAGGTGAGGTAAATATCACTCATACTTATTCCATGCTGATAAGTTCTCCTCTCTTGCCTTCTATCGGCCCTGAAACGCTCGCATGTTTTAATGCATTGGCAACGCTGGGAACGATTGACAAGCTATGTGAGCTCCCGAACCAAGCCCGAACTACCCAAGGGCTACCCACTAATAACGCTTTGCTTTTCTGGGTTTGAACTGCTTTGAACCTGCTGATCAGCCAGATATGGCTTTTCCTGGGATCGGAAGAACAGCACGCTATGCGAGCGGTATAGTCATCACGCCATGCCAGGGTACCCGTCATCAATTTGCCCTGTGTGCATCCGCTGCTGTTCACTTGTTTCGCGGCGCCTGTTCTAATAAAAAAGAGAAGAATTGGGAATATGGGGCTGCCATGAGACGTGATCGCTGTTTATCATTCTTCTTTTACCGAAGTCGTGCAGGGCCCCCCCTCCAAAGGATCATATATAACATCGTTGATCAACGTGCCATTTCTGGCTTTCCATTGTTCCTCCCTTCGCCACATTCCCTGATTCTTTCATTTAAAGGTGGACCTACGCGGACAGGTCATGGTCTCTTTTTGACCTCCCTCTACCAACCAACCACCCACACAATTAGAATCCGAGAAATAGATCGTTCCAGGCTCAAATCAAATCAAGTTTCTTTCACGGACGATGGCGTATCATAAATCCTTTCAAGGTAAGATGTCGTTCTTTCTTTGTTCACCATTCGATTATCCGGCACTTACATCTTTCATTCATATCTTCTAGGATACCACAATTCCAATGAACCGCTTTCAGGAAGCGGGTTCAGCAGTGGTGCTGACTCTTTCAAACATGGCACTCAGGGTATTGGGCTGGCCGGCCAGGATCGATCCAGTGGCAACTGCGACGCTCCCGCTTCCATCTACAGTGATGTCCCATCGGGCACCGTTCCTCGCAATGACAATTCGAATCACGTAACTGGTCTTCATAACGCCACCCAGCATTCAAACTTGGCAAATCATTTTGGAAACCTTAGCGTGGCACCAGACGTTCCCGGGGATGATAAAACCCATCTACCCATCGCTCCCCTTCAACTTCATTTCCCACCCACACTTCCACTTCCCTCCCAGACGCGTTCATCATTCCCTCCCGACGCGATGCAGCAGCCATCGTATCAACACCACAACCACCACCATCACTATCTCAATGCTCCCGTTCCTGACACCAGATCGTACCAACAATACCCTATGTCTTTCTCGTACGGGACGGCAGCTAGTCTCCCAATGATGCCCGAAGCGTCGACCTCTCAGCACAAACTCCCAGGAAACTACGGAGCTAATCCCTTCTGTGATATCGCCCCGGGTTACAGTGATACACGGTATGTCAGTGGAGCCATGCCGCAGGAAACCTCGGATTTTCTATTTCAAGGTGGCGAAGACGATGATGTTGAATATGAATCAGACGGGTACGGCTTGGAACGGGAAATTTACGAGTCTTCTGACATGGAGCTCGATTCGGACGCTTATCGCCATCCTCCTCAGCCACAGCAACCACAACACCACGCGTGGAATCAATTTCAGGCTCCTCATCCTCCACAGACGCAGAGTTGCTTCAAATTGACGCCTTCCGAATGCGATCCAGAGTGGTATTCTGGTGAAATTAGCCCCGAAGGGAATGGTGTACCATACCCCTGGAGGACCGCAGGGAAGGATCAGTGGCAGCAACCGGACTCGCTTGGGCCGCCCTGGGGCCAAGTCGAAGCGTTCCACTCGGACGATATACTCACGTATCATCAAAACCACGGTCCGGGTCAGTCATTTACCTTGCCTTCTTATCCTTGTACAGTATGGGACTCACGGTTATATTGAAAACTCTAGAATCTTCCTCACACCGCTGTGATTATGATTATGACGCCCGAAACACAACTCCTTCCGACATCTCGTCATCTGCTTCACCGCTATCGCCCATAGATGGTCTAACATACCCCGTGTCACATATCCACGTCCCCGAGTCGTCGCATTTGTCTTCGATAGCCACACAAGCTCCGTACCCGCATTCAATGTCAGGGATAGCTTACGGTGGATACGATCCAACGTTACCCGTCAAATCAGACGATAACTCGGAAGTGGCTTCCAGTGCTCCCTTCATCGCAGCTTTCTTGAACGGAAATGGTTTCGCCAATTCGACTGCCACTGCCGTTACTACTCCCGTTCTTCATGCACCGCGGCCAGTACGACCGATTCCAACAGTTTCGTTCGAGGATCTCGCTGCGTCCATTTCGGATGTCCAAAAATGAGCGACGGGGCTCAACTTTCCGACCTTCTCTCACCTCACTTCCCCATCCCGGCCAGGCTTCACCTTCGATGAAGTGATTCATCGATCATCTCTTGTTCTCTTGGCGAATAACTCTCATGTTATTTCAACTTTTTTTCTTGTTACTCCATCCCGGTCAGGAATAGCTTCAGCCACTTCCGTTCCATCCGAGGACTCCAATCAACAACTCCGATTCCCGAACTTCTTTTCTTTAGAATCGGAACCGACTACCACCGCGTGCGGGGGCCTTACTAAGTTCGACCCTTCACGATGACTAGCGACCCTTTGTTTTTGAAGCTTCCCTCCCAATGTCCATCGACAATCGACATCAATTCACCTTGCGAATCCCCCCTTCCTCTTCCCGATTGATTTCCTCCCTAGTCCCTTGGCACGAGGTCGCATCGAAGCGAAGACTTTTTTCCCTTCATGCCGCTCATCAGCCCGTCTGTCCTCACCCATCTATCCCGTCTATCCATACATCTATCTGTCCATCTCCCTACCTTCTTGATCCTTCCCATACGACGGCCCTCAACAGCTCTCAGGACCTTCCGAAATGTCCTCTCTCGTTCCCATACGCCCAGGCGTCCGCAAAAAACAACCTTCACGAGAGGCTTCTTTTTTCCACGGTCTAGATGAACCACACCAGTGAAATCTAAATCGGACTCACTCTCAGTTTTATCTTGCTCTTCGCATAGACTATCATTATTCACGCTTATATTCTTTCCCTCTACTGTACAACGTAAAAGCTCTTCACTGCACACCTCTTCTTTTTGTTCTTCGCTCGTACATGCTTCTCCGAACTTCCGATTGCTTCACATGTATCATATCACAACAGTTTCGCCACATCATCACGTTTCGCAACTCGCTAGTAAGTATCACTCCAGGTCATTGTCCGCGTCATCATTGTTCACTCGATTTGATTCCAATACATGTAGTTTATAGAAGTAGTTCGCAAAGATGATACATCACGATATAATCATAATCATGATACTTATCAATCGAATGGGCGGATATCGCTTGAGTATGTCATGAAACAACTCATGTATGTATGCTGTGGTGAACAAAGACGGTGACTAAAACTCGATCAAGATGAGTATGGAGGGTAAGTAACGGAGCGAGGGTTTGGGCAAATCAAGGTATCAAGGTAAGAAGGTATCAAGGTATCCATTCAGACGGGTCCAGTAACCGAAGTAGAGTATGTGTCCAAAGTAGGGATAAAGATTGATGGCGGCAGGCGTTGGTGTCCAGCACTTGGCATCTCCAGCCACCCATAACTAAAAGAGGAGACTATCATTCGATGGATGTAGGCGCAGTGAGGGGAGTTGAGGAAGGAGCCATACAAACATCAAGATGAACGTTCAGATGCCGCCGCCCGCTGAAGTCGTTCGGAGTCGGCTGGGCGGGGGTACATACCCTCTTCGTAGATGAGAAGGCTCTTGCATCGGAGTCTGAACGAAAAACCTGTTGCTACGATAGACATGGGCGTCATACAGATAATTGTACGAACACCGATCGACCTAGGTACAGGCAGTGGCGTCAGTAGCGTCGTGGCGGCATAGAGATGTATTCATATCACCATCTGTGGATTGGTTGATCCTTGATTATAGTTGGAAAGGGAAGTGTTCGAGTTCGTCAGAGAGTTAGAGGGACGGATGTAGGCGGCAGAGACGGGACTGTATTCTCGAGTGGTTTCACCCCGTCGTGCATGTAAAGGAGACTGCGCTGGGCTGGCACCAAGAAACCCGGTTGCAGCTTGAGCACCGCTAAGGGTTTCCTGTGAGGAGGACGATACGTGTGGACATTTGCTCGAAATTGCGGGAGCATTAACCTCAAGGGGCTTGAGTGCATCATTGACCAGATCGTAGAACTGTTGCCTCCCCGGGACGGACATCATCTGGTCCTCCATGCTGACCATGGTTGCCCTGTCGGTGTTGACCAGTGCGTTATCGATGCGAGAGACAGCCAAGGGATCGTCGTCGAAGGTAAGATAATCTTCGTAGTTGAAGTTTAGGGTTTCGAGTGTCTCCTTGATGAAGTCACAGGGAGAGAATGCTTCAGCCTCCTCTTCAACCAGGGTCGCCTCCGGCGAGTAGCTCGCAGTGCTCGAGTCCTCCACAGTTCTTTCAGCAAGCCAGTCCCCAATATTGAGAGGGTCAAGCGAATCGGGCAAGGAAGCAGAAAGCGAGATCTCGACGACTGGGAGCTCGTCCGCGTGTGATGAGCTCATCTGTGAAGCTAAAAGATGAGGGCCATCCGACGGGTAAGGAAGCCTCTCGTTGGGAGTCTGAAGCTGAACAAAGACGGGCTGAGGTAGGTGAGGGCTTAGATCCCGTTTTTCGTGCGCATATATAGAGGTCCTGGGGGGGTAGTGGCCTTCAAATGGGTCATCGCAGTGATCCTCTGATCTTGGAGGCGAGCTAGGTTGAGCGTTGGTGCAGGTTTGTGCCAATGGGGCTCTGGTAGCCTTTGGTTTCGGTTTCTTCTGTTCCGACTTTTTCGATGAAGCCATATGACCAGCGTCCTTCTAACGGATTAGAAGGTCTTCGATGATAGTAGGGACTGTGTTCACATACCTTCCGTGAAGTAGATCCTGATTGCTCGACGGCTGCTGCTTTCGCTTGTCGGCTTCGAGTGAGATTGCTATGTCGGTCTTCCTTCGCAACGCGTAGACCTGCAGAATGGCCATTAATCGCGAGGATCGCGGTCGCCGAGTAGCGAGACCAACAATACCTCTGGAGTGGAAGTAGTCGTACAAATGCCTTCTGTCAACTTGATACTTCTCCTGGAGTCGTTTTCGAATGGCGAAATTGGGCATCATAGCGCCAGGCTTGATGTAGACCTCCATCTCTCTCACAAGATCGGAGCCGAGGCGTTCACCAAGCTCTAAGAGAAGACGAGTTAGTTCAACAACTTGAGATGCGTGCGGCAAGTAACCCACTGTAAGGGTTAACTCTTCGAGTCTTGCCATTACTGTCGTAGATCTCGGGATCATCGCAGCGCTTTCGTTTCTTGGGTGGTTCGGTTGAGGGTATCGCATAGATTTCTAAAGGAGTCGCAGACATAGTTCAAGATATTCAAGAAAGAGATGCAGCCTTGGTGTTTAAAGCGCTCTAGGTATGGTGGTGGTTGAGAACAGAGAGTCAACGTCCTGACTTGTCTCAAGTCAGCGCGTCCATACTGATAGAAAATCCCACGCCACATTTCACGTGGACCCATAGGCACCCTCAAGGTTCAAGATGGCGAGGCTCGCGATTGCGACATTTACAATTCCTTCTCTTGTGAGATGGTTTTTATGGTACAATGATGCTAAGAATACATACTGGTCGCTTAAAAATACAAGCTGGCAGCGAATACAACTACAGTAACAGGATGATGAGCCGCAAATACGTGGACGTGTGACAAATGGCAACTTACTGTCTCGTTTAATTTTGATCTGTGTTTCTTCCATCTTCTTGAACAGGTCCGCGTCACCTATCACTCGAGCAGCATCTCTGACCTCTCGGCAGGTTTCGTCCAAGCGTGTGATTACTCGCACAATCGTGCCCTCCGGTACGTCAGTGAGAGCAGTAATCTGTTCGAAAGGCTGGTATCGACCTCCGGTCAGTAAGGGTTATTGGTGACAGATGGTCGTAAGTTTACTCACCATACCCTTGGCCCATTCATATACGACTTCAGCGAGTCCGAATTTCAGCTTAGATCGTGACTCTTCTGCCGCGACTTTATACCGGTCTTGCAGACGACCGATTTTTTCACTTATTGCGATGATAGCGTCTCGACCTTGTTCGAGCTTCGGTGGAATAACTGGCTCTACGTCCGTCTTCTCCTGGAACACGAAGCATGACAACAGAGCAACAACTTCCTCAGGTTCGTAGCTCGCAAGGGTGTTCTCCAATATTAATTCCGTGAGTATGAGTTCATTTGCGGAGTTGATCTGAGCGTAGATTAACACCGTCATTACCGGCAACCCCAGGGTAGGACATTACCTCGCAAGCCACACGGCCCTTTAGTAGCACGGTGGAGTTTTCATCGATAAACTTGAGCTCCTTCAGGACTTCGATGCGTTGCTCGTAATCTGGAATAAGTTCCAAGTTCTGATCGGAGATTGCCAGCTTGAGTTGCGCGATATTGGCCCGAAGCACCTTCTCTGCGTGAATCGCAGAATACTGGAGGGGAGAGATGCCCGTCAAGTAATTCGGATTACAATCCCCAATACCACTCACATGCTCGTCGAAATGCTCGCAAAGAACACATCCCTTCCCATCTAGTTGACTCACCAATGAGTTTCTCATGTTCAGGTTCTCCTGGAACTCCAACATTCGCATTTTCCCCCAAGCGACCTCTGGAATTGCCTTCGCGGTCTTCCAATCCGATAAAACCTCCCGTAACTGCGTCACCACCTCGTTCATCGAGGAGATACGCCGCCTCTCTACGATAGAACTCACGTCTACCTGAGTGAGTAGATTAAGTTTACATCGTGATACATGAAGGGATGGAATTACTTTGACTGTCCGATCAGTGACCATTGCAATGCTGCTCAGTGGAACTGTCCGCAATTCATACGTAGGGTCTGTGACGACGAGCGATTCGGGAAGTGGAGGCCATCTCGGCTCAATAGCTCGAGGATCCTTGTCTGTTCAAACGTGTCAGACCTATACATCCAATAAGCGTGTGCGATGAGGCTCACCTCTGGCCACCCGTCGCTTCTCATCTTCATTCACGAGCGCGAGAGCTAAGTACGTCTTAGTCTTGTTCGTCGATCCTGGCTCCGGGGGACCGAGTTTTAAAAGTGCCGCCATGCGACTTTTGTCGAAGTGCTGAATAGGGAATGTTAGGTCACTGCCCGCGGGACTGTGATAAAACGCACCCCGTCGCGTAGGACAACGACTCTGCCGGCTTGGAACGATTTGATACCCTGAGGGTGGCCCGAGCACATCTCCAATAACTTGTGATTTAGATCCACGATCTCTGCATTTAAATCGTAGAACTGTTCAATATCAGGATTGCAGACATCACACTCCAGCTTTTTCAGCGACAATAAATCCCTCTCGCTCTGCGTGCGATCAGCCGGAGAGCTTCTATAACGCACGTCACAGATTCATACCTGGATAACCTTCTTCTGCTGTTCAGGTAACAGCTGTTGAGAGGCGTTCTCCGAAAAGCTGCGCTTGATCATCTCCTCAACTTTCAGCGCCTCAACTCGGAGTAGATTGAGGATCATGTTGTATGTCAACCTAAATTGCGAAGAAAGCCTCCCCGGTGTCCCGAGGATCATGGTGTTCAGTGTCGTTTGCTGGAGGGTAAAAGATCAGGCAGTGGCCATTTAATGACCAGAATAACACACTTCAGGTAGCGAGTCAGTTGTCACGATGATAACTGTCCCTGTAGGATCTAGGCCTCGTCGACCCGCGCGGCCAGCCATTTGGGTATACTCCCCAGGCAAAATATCTCGGAAGCTACGACCGTCGTGCTTGCGGATTCCCGAAAAGACTACACATTTCGCTGGCATGTTGACTCCCTATAATTACAAGCAGTTCAAGTAAGCGTGTGAGAGTCGAGAGTGTATGTACGTACCATTGCGAAAGTCTCGGTAGCAAACAAAATCTTGACGAGTCCCCGAGCAAAGAGAATTTCCACGAGCTGGAAGAGCCGTCAGCAATGGGCCCATTGAGCTCGACTTCAGGCTTGCCTCTTTCACAATGGGTAAGAGACCACCATGGTGTACACCTATGCCGCGACTCAACAGGTCTCGCATGCGGGCAATTTGAGGGAGTTTTCTATCAGATCCTGCGAAACATCAGAATCAAATCCACTCCCTCCCGCCCTATACGCACCTTTCAACCGCGATAGCGCCTTTTCGATAGCAACGTGTACCTCGCTCTTTTCAACAGCGGTACACAGATCTTGATTCGTGAGGGTCGATGCATTTTCTTCACACCGTTTCTTCGACAGTGTGAACACGACGACGGGAAGCAGATTTTTCTTCTTGAGCAACACAACTAGATGGACATAAAGGTTTTTGTCGGCCCCGGTATGTATCGTCCGTGAAGAAGGCCCAGTGCCGCCACCACGACCACGTGCGGGAGCGCCTGCTCGACCGCCGCGTGCCGCTGCACCTCTTGCTCCGCCACGCTGGACAGGCGGTAGGCCTGCTGCTTCCCTTTCTTTGTCCTGTTTGCGTCGCAAGCCTTCACTCGCGTCTTTGTACCTACACAGAGCATGACTTCAGGTCGATGCAGAAGGATTAAAGGACACAACCTCACCCCTGGCTTAGGAATCTCCTATTGGCATCAACGATCTTGAATAGATCCCGCCCAGCGTAAAGGTAATGCTCTAGAGGGACGGGTCGTTGTGCAGTTGATATAACGTATATATCTTTCTTCTTTGTCCTTCTATGCAATCGAGTCAATCAGCCTTGTGAAGCTCAATACAGTCCGTAGGACGGAGTAAACATCACTTACCCGACCCATTCTGCAAACTCTTTGGAGTTGGGAACTGTAGCCGACAAAAGGATTATGTTGACATGGTCGGGAAGCATGATAATGACCTCTTCCCATACCACGCCTCTCTTTTCCGACGTCAGATGTCAGACTAGGACATACAAAAGGAACTTAGGAGGATAGGAACATACCTCAGCGTCGTTCACGTAGTGTACCTCATCGAATATCACGAACTCCACATCCCGAATCAGATCGGCGCCTTTGTACAGCATGCTACGAAGAATTTCGGTAGTCATGATAAGGCAACTGGCTTCGGGATTGATTTGTACATCTCCCGTTAAGATACCAACCGATGCGGATGAGAAAGTCTGCTTGAAATCGCGGAACTTTTGATTCGAGAGTGCTTTGATTGGAGATGTATATATGGCACTGTGTGGGTACTCAATGAGCTCGGTCTCTCGGACGCAGAGAATGCGGAGAAACATTCATACCGTGTCATATGCTGTTCTGCTAGGGCAATGGCGTATTCCGCGACAACGGTCTTACCGGCGGAGGTATGAGCAGCCACGAAAACCGATTCACCCTTTTCTAGGTGATAGACAGCATGTTTCTGGAAGGTGTCCAGTTCAAATGGGTACTATCGATAACCACCGTTTGTGTTCAGATCGAGTCTTCATTTCTCAAGATGAGCCACGTTGCTCACCTTGCGCGCCATACTGGGCACCAATTCGTGGAAATTCGTCAATGGAGTTTTCACATCAATGACATGAGCCCAATCGCGTTTTTGAAGCTTCGTGCGCCCTCGTCTGCTTGCCTTGATTGGATTCAGATGTGATCTCTAATCAGATGTCAGCACAATTGCGGGAAGCTCAAAGTTTCACAAGGAGCTTACCGTGGTCGGAAGTAAGTCGTCTATTTCCGCTTCGTTTCCTGGTGGCAAACCAGAAGGCTCCTCCTTCTCAAGATCGTCTGGACCATGTTCCTGCGAAATCCTGTGGTGAGAGAAGGAGCGAGATTTTGTAGGGAGAGAAAGAACGCACCCCTTCGTCAAGAGCCGTGCCGTCGCCTGACTCCTGTACCTCATCAAGCTCATGGATAAGCTCCTCATCCTGAACATCGTCGCCAGGTAAGCGAAGTCCCCGGGAAAAGCCAGGGGGTACAGTGCGCAGTCCTTTCCTTCCATTGATCGCAGAGTCCAAGGAAAAAGCCGGATCACTAGCTACATCATCCAACCCACCTGGCCAGAAGGGCACGTATCCGGACTTTCCTCGCACAAAGTTGGTGGTTGGGCCTGGGGCTCGTTCCATGGATGTTGAGGTCAAGCCGCTCGACGTTGACGGTGTCGGCATCTGATGGTAGAAATGTCAGCACGCGTCGATGCTATCGGGTTCGTGTTGAGCTCACCTCGTTGTATCCCACGACGCGTCCTTCGAGCCCTGCCCGAACAAAAGACAAACTTGTTGGTGGTGCTGACGGTGCCGTTGGCAAAAGCGATGGGAGGTCAACATCTCTTTGCCAGTGACTGCAGTAGAAAGATAGAGGTCAGGGTCCGAGGTCATTTTCTAGTCACTCAGAGTCGATTATCCTACACCTGATATTTTGGCAACCAATGCGAGGGAAGTTCGTCTTGAGGCAAAAGTAATTTGCTTTCGATTTCGCGATGGACCTTTTCCCTGGAAGGTAGATCCGCAAGCTCCAGTCTCTCCAACACTTCCGACGCGCTCTTTGGTTTTGAGTGTAAGATTTGGTCGATTAGCCCAACTCGTTCATCGACGTCCATTGAAAAAAGTAGCTGTCACGTGTGACGTACGTCTCACGGTAGGGCCTGGCAGCGCGCCTGAGCCCCTGTGAGTTTGATGAGTGTCAGCCACCGTCCTGCATTGAATATGGAAGCATAACTTAGACACAACTCTCAAATCTGGGAGCTGGTACTGCTTGGCGAGTACATACGTATTCCTTGAGGCTGCCTTGTGGCTTCAGCCTGTACTAATCGAAATCATGCACCGAGGTTCTGAATTCATAAACCTGAATGCTCAACCTCGGATTCTTGTTGGGGAAATAACACCACGAACCGATGTCAAGGACGGTAAGTACGGCAAAACCGGAACCTGAACAGCGTGGGAGGGGGACCTCCGCCGACCAGGGCTTCGTGGAAGAGTGGTTGACCATTTGGGGACTTGTTCCAAAGGACCCACTGAAAAGCCCCGCGACGAATACGTAGAAGCAAATGTTGCGGGAATTAAAGAGATGGTAGGATGGTCAATAGTTACACGTGTACGGTAGGCATAGTGATTGCTACAATAAAATATCTAAGCACCAGGATGGTCTAAAATCCCAAATCAAATAGAGGTCCGGCTCTCTGAGTCGCTGGCCACTGGTCATGTACGTTTCTTCCGAGCAAATATGCATTGCAAACGAATGTAATACCGTCCTTGTCCGGTGGTCAGCTCCAATTCGACATTGCGCTGGAGCTCGTTTAGGATGTCCTCAGGAACCCCACTTCCAAGCAGTAGAGCACGTCCCGACTGCACAAAGGCCTGATTGACAGACAAAGCGTCAGCAAATGGTATGGGTAAGAGGGGTCCGACTTACAAGAATATCATCCCGCATCCCGCGTCCCGACCTGAGAGCAAACTCTGAGTCCCTTCTCCATGGCGACGCGGGAACCCAGAAATCTCTGTAAACGACGTCTTCAAAGGCGTTGTGGTTTGTAGTCCACCTGTGAAGGTGAGTCGCAGCATCCGGCTCCCCTCCTTTGTTCCTTATAGCAAGTTCCAAGAACGCGAGCCAGCGTGGCCACCAGGGTCCTGCAATACGCGACGTGCCAACTTCAATTCGTTGATGACTTTCGTCATATGCATGGAAGTCAAATTCCATAACGTCCATCAAGCCACCGGGTCTCAGGACTAAGCTGATGTGATGTATCAAACCTGCGTAGTCCTTTATCTGGAAAGATTAACCGATAGGTCGTTTATGAGCGGGCTTTACGAGAGAGACGGGAAGGAGATGCACACCCCGGACGATATCAACCTGGCATGGACCACATTAAAATCACCATAAAAGTGCTCGAGTCCGAGGTTAATATCATCGACTTCGCTCCTGAGTTAGTCGTCAGAACAACGAACGGAACAAAAGTTGGAGGCTAGACACCTTAGGTTGGGGGGAAGGTGCCTTGGCGGTTGTCAGTCACGAATGGATATGAGGCGAGGAAGAACCTTACTGCGATTGCATGGGTACAAGATCGACAGCCACAGCGCTGCAGTTCGGATAGTCGCGAGCAGCTTCCATAATCCTGTAGGTGAATCAAGGGTCAGCCGGGGGGGCAGATGGGGCAAAGCCGGAAATCCATACCAACTGCCACTTCCACAACCCAGATCCAAGATGGTCTTCGCTTCGCCGGGAATATCGTCCACCATGATTTCGTTCATACAAGGAGCGTACATTCCCATTATCTCCTTGAACATGATGTGCTGAGCATCTGTTGAACATATGGTAAATTGAGGTGTGGACATCGAGAACTTAGATTGCGTACCAAGACGGTCCAATTCTTCTCTGTCTGCCGGCAGCTGATACACCTCCGAATAGTTGTTAAATCCGCGCCCGTATTCGTGCCTGTACACCCTCTCTAATAGTGAGCCGGTGATGGACCTCACTGAGGGGTCGGGTGAAGGTGAACGCATCGAAGCATCGTGAGACGTCCTGGAAGTTGAGATGCTCGGTGGTGGACTGAATATCGGTAAAGATGCTGTTGAACAAATATCACTATCTTCCGTATCGAAGTCGTGGTACGTGTCGGGCATCCTATAGTTGCTGTGTGAGAAGGGGATGAGATACGAGGCAGAGGACATGGGGGGACTGGAACAAATGAATCAGCGGCGATGCATAAGAGAGAACAAGCAACCTTTATAATTACTTCATGGTCAAGATGCATGACACTGGAGGGAAGCCGGTGGAACCGTGCGAGGGGGGAAGACCGAACTGAGTCGCGGCGGATGTCGCCAAATTCCCGAGAAAACGTGGCAATCCTCCCATTTTTGGCCTATATGTAAAGTTCCCACACTTTTGGGCCAGATCTCACTCGTCTCGACTGCCACCGCGATCATTATAGTTTTCCGACGCGGCGACGCCCGGAAATTCCTTCACCCTTCTTTCTGTTTTTTCCTTGCATATCCGGAATGGGCGTGCACAGGGAAGAAAGTTTAGATCGCTCGAAATCTGCCCGACCCCACAACCCCAGAGCATTACCCATGTGTCCGACTTCAGCCCTTCAACTTTGTCTGCCTCCAGATGTCCGAATTCACTTCGCGCAGGGGCATTTTTGATTGTGACAGATACCAGTAACAACTGCAGGCCGCTTGCCGCTTGTTACGGTTACGGTCTCGGTTTCCAAGCCTGCGAGCGGCGGAGCACGGTGCGTTACTGAACTATCCACCTTTGGTATGTAGCATCAGCGATTCGTGGGCCTAGTTCGACGTAAACTTGGGGTCCCGTTCAGGGGGTCAAGCCTGAATGCATATTTGTTGGGGTTGGTTCTGTGGTTGCCAGGTGGTGGGCACTCCGTCTATTTTTCTTCCTCTCAGCCCAAGCTTCTAAGATTCCCTGTTTTGACCGATAGTATCTCCTTGGATTGACTGCTTCCGTTCCTGTGGCGTTCTGACCTATTCAGAATGTGTGAACGCTTTGTTCTTACGTCCGCCGATATCAGCGTTTCTATCCGTTGGTCGCCCTCGTTCTTGGGTCAGTCTCAACCCGAATGGCCGCACGCTCGTGGCCGCTTGCTATAGGGGACCTATGTCGAGCGTATCGCCGCTAGTCTGTCGGATAAGATGCCCTATGTGCAATATTTCGTGAGCTTGTGTAATCTAGTCCCCCGTCCCTCTTGTAGCCGTACGCTTTTGCTCAACGGAATACTGATCTCTCGCCTCGTCGAGCTTGCCTGATAGCATGGTATCCTAGTCTAAAATGGGGGACAAAGCTCCCGTCAAGATAGGGAATAGACCCCCATTCAAATAGCGCAAACTACAGTAGAATCTCACCCCACTTCTACATGCGACGACCTGCATTCCGTGAGTAAAAGATAAATTACCACCCATTTGCTGGCCCTCCTGTCGTTTCAATAGCTCGCCGATGACATACCAACGCTATGTTCACTCTCAAACGCCGAGCAACTGGGAGTTTCCTACTACTACCCCTCCTTAATACCTACTGTCGGTCATACCCGTTGATCAACGGACGGCGCGGCATCAATGCTGGAGCACAGTCCGCTCATGAGACCTTCCCCTCAATTGCACCTACAACGTACACATGTCGTGCGGGTTCCCGATATGTATACGGTGGCAACTCTCCCCTCACAGTCCTACCGGTGTCATCAACGCATGATCCCTTTGCGTAGCTCAAGCACACCTCGTTGAATGGGACGTAAAAGGCGATGGAGATGAAGAATTTCGACTGTCATTGTTGGCATTGGCAGGAATCTCAAGCGAAGCACTGACAGAAAATATCAGAACAAAAGGAGAGCCATACTCATCAGAAGGTTCAAAAACAATCATGCGTAGGAACCTGCCTCATTTTACGCAGATATTCTCCCGGGTCTTCCCTGCCCATCTGGGACGACTGGTGGTTGGGGCTTTTGAAATGATTCTGCACTTATTACCACCGTCGAAGTTTCTCTGCGCGTCCCGCTAAATGAACTTTACAATCTCGGCATCATCGCACTTAGTCGAGACTCGAGGCCATACTTGTTCATTATGCGAAGCCTAAGAGGTATCTCTTTCTAGAACTAGACATTGCCGAACAAATTTTCACAACCGATTCTTGCTTACTAGCTGATCCAAGGATGACCGGTGGCCATTCACGCAGATTGCTGATTCATTTTTGAATTCACTTCCTCCTTCTGAATACCTGCTTACATGCTGTTGAAGAGGCACACGAGCTTCATTATGGCGACCTAAGCGAGTGATAGCCGTCGGATGATCACAGAAGAATTGAAGTCGACCCTCGTCAGCGTCAATTCGTCCCCCGAGTCAGAGAGAGTACTCAATATGAGGGTCCAGGCTCGTGAGGAGGCACTGATGGAGTGGCCTGGTGGTAGGATCCTCCAACCAGAATGTGGCAATTTTCCATCGGTGGGATGTGAACACGCGCCAATTGAGATGTCGGTATATGCTCGCTGTGAAGCCGTAGATCATCCGTCAAGCCTGGTGAAATTCGAATAAATTCAACGGGTCCTCTCAAGTTTCCGTCGCACATGTATACGGTCAAAGACACAGACTTGTGAAAAATTGATGAGGAAATCATAATTCCCAGAATCTGGACCGATTCATGACTACATCTCGCCGCTGATGCCATGGTGTTCGGGACATGAACGCATTGATACTTTCGACGGTGTTCGCAAACTTAAAGGGACCTAGATAGATGTTTACCACCGATTTCAACAAAATAGAACCTGCAATTTGGCATTACGACCGGCGTCTTTAGTCTACAGTCCCTTGCCTATCAATCGCGATGAGATATATTATACGTAGCTACATAGTGGTTTCCGTGCACCCTGACCATCCGACGAAATATTTCAATTCTTGCTGGGTTTGATTTCTTCGTCCAGTAAATGAATTCCATTGAGTGGCTCTGTAAGTACTTAAAAGCGGAACGAAAGTGGAGGTATAGTTAAATACCTCGTAAAATATTAGGGTTTTGGGGGACCAACTACCGGTACGCCCTGTATTCCGTATGTCATATGAAACAATCACGCTAGGAATACAATCCCGATGTCCCCAAGCATATTCCATATGAGGGATTTGCTGTGAAAGAACTTGTGGTGCGATTCACAGAGGCAATGACCCGTGAATGCTCGAGTGACTCGAGGACGGGGGGAACAGTAAGTAGCCGGGCCGGGCCTTGTCAGGGTTGGTTCTCACAAGGCGACTGGCAGTGTCGACAGTGTTTTGAAACCATCCCGTCTCGGAGATGGTTATTTGGGCCGCCTCACATAACCTTTTACGCAGCGGCGAGGGAGGCAGGCTGTGACCCACGAACGGTGCCACAGTTTTCCGTCTCCGCATGTGGCAAAGAAGTCGACTGACTTGAATCCCGGCTCCCAGGATTCAAGGAGGATACCTATCTGGCTCCAACGCATGGTCTGAGGTTCTGGGAGGTAGACGGCACCGAGGCAGAACTTGCAGGAAACGAGGGTGACTAAACAAACGTACCCATTCAATGCCTCCCAGACCACTCGTCACTCGTGTCCTCTTCTCTACCGGTACCGCAGCCGCCAGCGATGCCTTGTAAGGCTAGACTTGAGGTAAAGTACTAGTCACCCGCGGGGTCGACTCTGGAGCATCTCAGTAATGTATTTCAAGAGAGGATCTTGGGATGCAGTACCAGGACCAGTGGCACTGAATGGTGGTAAGTTATGTCCGCCTGCCGCTCTGAGACGACGAATTCTCCCACCATTCCCATTAGTCCGTTTCAACAAACAAATACGGTGAGATTGGGTGTCCGTTGCTCGGGGTAAATGAAGCATCCACCTTCTATTCCAGAAGCCATCCAACCAAGCTTGGAGAGGGATCGGGCAGCGAAAGGGGTAGACGAGACGGGCGTCACACGCAGGTCGAAGTCGAGATCCCCAAACGGTGACGCAGTCGGCAAGATCTATATTTTCGGATTGCTCGAAGAGGAAAGTGCAGGTCATTCGAGCTGGGGGCTTTCGTTGGCCTTGGTCGCATGAGAAACGAAGTCGCAGGAGTGAGGGGACAGAATGAAGTGGCGCAACTCACCGAACAACTGCTCGCTCGACTGCTGCTCGTTCGGCTTCTGGCCTGTCCTGTTGCCTTCGCGCAACCCCTCTACAGCTCGCGGCGAACAAAATCGCCTTCTCTATCGCCAAATCAAGGTCCGTCGATATTTGCACCTGTCCACTATAGCCTCGCTGTCCCCAAGTAGCCTGGGGGCAATGCAATGTTTTTTCGTTGAGGATGTGAATGAGGGGTAAGCCGTGGTCAGTGATAGAGAAGATCAAAGGAATGGTGATGCCTTTGGTAGGAACCGCCAGGTATTGCAGAGAACCGCGGGAACAGAACGCCCTGTTCGAGGAAAGAAATACAGTCATGAGTTCGCCGTGCACATATTACCCCCCCACCAGCCTATTAATGAGGAAGTTCATTTCAGTATGT
This sequence comes from Marasmius tenuissimus, assembly GCA_029532415.1. Lineage (NCBI taxonomy): Eukaryota > Fungi > Basidiomycota > Agaricomycetes > Agaricales > Marasmiaceae > Marasmius > Marasmius tenuissimus. Next base: position 2,368,654 of record JAQOTA010000052.1, read on the forward strand.
TCTCAACCGATGTATTCCTTAGAATTCACCGCGATGGCCTCACGTACTTTTACGGTCGTACGTTTGCATGAGCCGACCTCGTCCCGCTGGGATCGCATAGGACCTCTGAGAGAAGTGGCTTTAATGTCAGATATATGTACACGTTTCATTCCATACCGAAGGGCTCGTCAAACTCCTCTTGTCATAGGCCATGTCATTACCAACACCCACCCATCGACCACAGCGATACACCCCCAAATTATCGTTTCTTCAGAGCGGCGAATCGCTTCGCTAGAGCGTCCAGATCGTCCTCATATGACGGAGGCGGGCCAGGCGTAGGCGGCTTCGCCCCTGGCTTGGACTTATTCTTATCATCGTCGTCCTCGGTTGGGGGGATATCCGGCAGCTTCGGAGTCGATGGCTTGGTTTCCGGAAGCTTGATATCCCCTTCATCCTCCCCAGCCTTGTCTGGAGACTCCTATGTGGAGAGACATTTAATTGCTCGGAAAAGTATTTCACGCCACAAACAACACACGCACCTTCACATCACCGTCCCCGCTTCCTCCTGACTCCGTCTGACTGTTCGAGGTGGAGGGAGTCGATGGATTGTAGCTGATTCCATAAGCCTTGGAAATTTCAGTCATGTAGGCATCTACAAGCTCCGAAGAGGGTGTGAGGACTTCTAGTTTCCGAGCTACCTAGGTCCCAGATCAGCAAGGGGTCAAATAAGGAACACCATGAAGCTTCGAGCTCACGCGTTCACTGACACCCTCCTTGTTATCCATCACTTTCAAGGAGAATTCTCGACCATATTTGTGCATAAGGATGTCACGCAGTACGTGAAGTTCTAGTGATAGATGCATCAGAGAGAAGGAAAGAGAAGGTATGTAAGTCCAAGGTCGGAAATTTCCACATTTGTTGTGCCGGCGAGAACGGGAAGGATGAGGGGAAAGTCGAAAAAGGTAGGCTCAGTGTACAGAATACGTACGTACCTTTAAGTTCTGTCCGTGGGGCAGCAAAGATAATCCTGTTGAGCGGCGTGAGTTACGTTTTGAAAGCTCTTGGAAAGAGAACCTTACGAGCAAACACCCTCTGCAACACCTGGATCAGGTTCTCGGGCGCTGATTTCTGGGCCTTTAATTTAGACCGGCCAAGCTCCGTCTGCACAGACTCACTTCTGGTCCAAGACGCCAAATCGAGCCAGCAACAGTTCGCAGTAGAGTTCGAGGAGTTCCAGAAGTTCGACATGGATGTCTTCATTGATTACTGGAGGTGGAGATCCGTGATATATCAGTCAATATTCATGTCTGTAGCGTGAAACCTGGACGTACTGCCCTCCACCTTGATCTTTGCTGTTTCGATCTTTCCTCTCTCGACCAAAGAAGCGATGTCCCGCCTGGCTGCCTTCGCTTGGGCTTCCTTCTTCTGTTGAAGGGTCCGCAAACGTTGCACTGAGAGCCTGAAAAGAATTAACGGTTGGTTTTGTTGAACTTGATTGATCATTATCTATACTAGATACCGAAGCTGAACCTGCAAAGGCATTAGATACACTAAGTTACGAGACGCATGAGAGAAGTACCTTCGCCTTTGCGGAATTCCAGGGAGGCATTGCGAATACAGAAGAGTTGCTGTAAACTGCGGTCACCGGTGTGATGTGATGAGGTCGTTGTCGCTGGAGCGCTGAGCGCTGGCCAATGCTACAGAATCAGTACTAGCCGGCCCGGATATCCGATAAACAATCCCACGCAAGCGACGCGACGCTACACTTCAAGGTTGACTTCAACATCGACCTCGATAGTTCGTCATTTTCTCTTTGCGTCTCTCTTCCTCCGTCTGTCTGCCTCCATCTATGCGCAGCTGATTTCTGACGCTTCCTGCCTTGATATAACGTCGATTGCCCCTCAGTTGTCATCGCAACTGGCTTTGGTACCGGTTGGTGGCACTGGGGACCATGTAACATACGGAATCAGGCGGGGCCCCGAAACTTCTGATCTGCACGGGGAATTGAAACGTGGATATTCAAGATGGTCAATCATCAGAATCTATCCTGACGATGCGCTACGCAATTTCAACCCCGTACGATATCTGATTGCTGACAACAATACACAGAAACTGCTTCGGGCCTCAGGAACGGCGTTTATAGCCCTCCCAGGACTATACTTGGTGTCCCTATATTTGAAAGGAACGATTCTATCTATAAGTAGCCGAAGGCTTTGTCCACGTCCCCGAAAACTGGCTGACAAGCTAGAATGTTTACCGAAGGGTGGAGCTCGTCAATCGTTCCGCATCTCATCCAATCATTCATCAAGTAAGCGACGTACTGGTGGAAAATCTTCTAGTCAGTATTCAATGGTCATTGATATGTTGACGGCCTTTCATTAGGAGATACCGCATTTGAGGCGAACGGTTGTTTCCGACCGCACAAACTACAATAAGCACCATTACCTACTCGTCTTGCAAGATGTTCTGATTCGAATCCAGTATTTCTGGCCTTTCTGCAGGTATCAGCTCTCGGGGAAACCTCGAATCACAAGTGAGATTCCAATATGTTCCAAGACTCCAACTCCTGGTGGAAGAGCTGTCAACCCCGATTTCTACGCGTCAACAGGTACCTCAGGTCGCCCCGGTCCAGTCGACTGTCTCTGCGATCGACGGTGATATTGAGGGTCTACCTGCGACCTTTCAATACCAGATTAGGAACATGTTCAACAAAATGACCCCCCGCTTCATTCCACGGGTCAATTGATCTATTGACAGTTGGTTACAGGCTTCCCAGTCCCGGAGTCCCTCCGGACCCGTCATACATTCCTGATCCACCAAGTTAGTCACTCTGCCAACGTCCGCCATCTGGTCCATTCCTATAACGACAGTGGCTTCCGGCCGCTCCCTCCTGGCGTCTATCCCGAGAATAGATTGAATCCCAGGCGCTTATAGAGCTAAATGGACCGCAGCAATATGGATTGGCAGGGTCACTGTCAGGGTGATTCACGATGACCCCGTATAGGGAGCATGGTACCTTGTCAGAGATCTACTCAGGCATCTTCATTCTCTCGTCCTGAAGTCTGGGTCCTTTTTTGTGCCTCGTACGTACGGGTTTGTGGTTGGTTCCACCAGATACATGCGTAGAATTGGCTGTCCATTCCCAGGCTCTGCAGCGCTAACCATTCATTCAAATTCCATACATATGAATACAAGGCTGCGTTTGATGTCGGTCGTGATGATCAGCCAAGGAGTCACCGAAAAGAGCAAGGAAGGACTGATTGCACGGACAGCCCCGTGAAAATGACGCGCTTCTCCGGCCTGTGCATACCGCTTGACCCACAATCCGGGGCAAGATCTCCCCAGCAAAGGTCGCTCTATGAGTCCTTTTGACGGTTTTTCTTCGCAGAGTAGACATTCTACGTAGGGCAGGACGCCACTATGTATAGAAATATTAATTTCTGTTCCATTGAGAATGACGGTTGTAGCTATGAGGATGCTGTAAAGCGCTCCCAAGTAGCTTTGGCACTCGGAGCAGATTTGATTACGACGTGTGCCGTTGATGGATTTCTGGATCTGACTGTGACTGTTTATTCTGCTTCTCTTCCTCGTACTTCTTCCTTCTCCCTCTTCATCTCTCTCTTACCGTTTCTCAGATGCGCCAGGCGTTACATCTGGATATAAACTCATCACCGTATTCGGCATCAGCCTTCCAGTATTCACATTCACCAGAATCAGGCTCTCCCTCCTCATCATCGCGACCCAGCACGGATACCAGCCCCACCAGCAGCTATTCCGACATCATCTATTCCGTACTATGCATGCATGACTTCCACTCGGATGACCCCATTCATCTCCCCTTCCGACGGAATGAAATTCTCGACATTCTCAGGATGGAGCCGACGGGCTGGTGGGCGGCAATGAGAAGGGGGTCGGACTCTGAGATCGTTGGATGGATACCAGCAGCATTTGTAAAGCCACTCTCAGAAGAAATGACTGACCTTCTCATGAACGTCCGTGCTGAGCTTCGTATCTACGAGTACGAAGCTGAGCAGCTGTACAATACGGCCCCGACCTCTCGAATACCTCTCTACGGTCCTGAGGCAGCAACTCAGACAACTTACAAGGATCGCAAGCAGGGGTACCAAGGGGGATATGACACAGATCCTCAGACACAGCGAGGAACTTGGTCTCCGCGGCGCCGAGCACCCTCACCTTCACTGCCCACACCGTTGCCCACACCTCCACCACGATTGTTACCGAAGAGAAATTCTTCGTATCAGCTCAACAAGCCTACTCCTCCGACTCCGAGAGAGGCCGAGATACCCATAGCAGCGATTGTCGACCCTGACTCATTTCGGAGGCCACCTCCGCGGCTCCTTCCTCTGCAAGAGTCTCAGTATACCTCGGATTCTTCCAAGTCTCCTGACTCTGCCTCGAAAAGGTCCGATGGGAAGATTAAACAGCTCACGGGAAGCGACGAGGCTCTTGTCCACTACAACAGCGTACTCATGCAGGCCAACATGCCCCGGTACCTCAAGCCAAGGTACATCAACGAACTGGACACGGATGTTGACGGAAAGGTGCTGAAGGGTTCACGGAGAGCCTTGGTGGAGAAGTTGATCTGGGAACCTCCCATCAGGGACACAGTTCGTAAGTGTCGCCGTAGCTTTTCATCGACTGTCCCCAAACGTTAACCTTTCTGTTCTACAAGGGGCCGCACAAGATACAGCCTACCGAAGAACGTTCCTAACAACTTTCCGGACGTTTATGTCTGCCAGTGACCTATTCAAAATGCTTGTCGACCACTTCAGTACAGAGCGTCCCCAAGACTTGAATGAGGAGGAGTCGGCGGAATGGAGTAGCAAGTACCGAAACACCATCCAACGAACAATCCTTAACGTCTTTTTGATGTGGCTAGAGGAACACAGGCTACTGGAAGAAGAACCCCACATTGCGACACCCTTAACCCAGTTTCTCAAAACTATTAAACAACCCCATCCGCTGGCTTCACAAAGTGAAAGCATCGTTGAAGCTATAAAGCGGCTTGTGAGCATTCGTCTTCCGCGTCGTTCATGTCCAGCGTTACTGACCACCGTTCGATAGACTTTCACGACACCCTCCAATCACTCCCTGCCTTTCTTCAAGTCCAGCAAGAAAAACCAGAAAGATCCAAAGGGCGAACTACTCCGTCTGGATCCCGCAGACGTTGCCGAACAGCTCTGTTTACTAGAGTTCAAACTCTACAGACAGATCACACCGCAGGAGTGCATTCGCTATGCGAAGACCCAAAGCGGCAAACCTGTCGAACATCTAAGTGCATTCTGCTCGACGCACGATAAGATAGCGGCTTGGGTCACAAATAGCGTGTTGGACAATAGCTTTCTAGCAAGACGTGCGGATACGGTAGACTTTTGGATCAAGGTCGCAGAGGTGAGTCATTATTCCTCCTATCCAAAAAAAGGGGGGAGCGCTCGTATCTCCTGGTCCCTGGCCTTGTTCTATGTTTGCTCAACTACATTCTTTCCTTGTTCTAGAAATGTCGCGCTCTCAATAATATTGCCTCCATGAGTGCTATCATTAACGCACTTTCGAGCACAGTCGTTATGCGACTCCACCTCACCTGGGCCCATGTCGGAAGGAAACATACGTTGGAGAGTCTCCTCAAGTACAATGAACCGACAGGCGGGTTCGCTGGTTACCGTAATCTACAGCAAACCGCCGACGGATCTTGCGTTCCTTTCGTGGGGATGTACTTGACCGACATCCTCCATATCAAGGATCAATACGCGGACGACAAAGATCCCGACGACCCGAGCCAGCGGAAACTCTCATTTACTCAGCGACAGCGGTGGTATGAAGTCACCAGAACTATGCTGCGGTCGCAGAGCAAACCATACAATTTCAATGAGAACCGGGCGACAATGGAGTTTATCACTCGGGCGACAGCTACTTTCCCAAAGGACTGGCAGGCAAAGTTCTGGGCCAAGAGCCAGGTCGTACAGCACTCCGAAATCGCCAATGCGGATATAAGGAGGGGTTTGGAGGCCGCTGGATTCTAGGACTTGGGGACATTGGTCCAGGGTTTTGTTTCCGTTCGTTCGTTCTGTCTATCTGTTTGATGTTATCTTTCTCGCTTCGTCTATTGCTTTCGCTCTTTATTCCCCGTTTCTCCGCCTACTTTTTCGATCTCTATTTCGGAGGACAATTCTATTTTTAACGAGGCACTTAATGACCATCTACCTATCTGCTGTATTTCTTCTGGGGATCTCTACATACATACCTCTGCATACGCTCACTCATCTACTTCAAGCGCATTCTGTATTTCCTAAATGTACCCGTTCCTTTAGTCTAGTTGGTCTGTCAAATTGAAACTCATTTGAACACCCCTCTGTCACTGCGCAACCTTTGATGAAGGCAATACACGGTGGCACCACTTTTGTAGTCCTGAACTGTGATGCTGGTGACACCGTCTCAACAGATCTTCCGGGTGCCACGTCGTACCTGATGCGAGTAGGTGAAGAACATATCCAAAGTCCAATGGATTATACTACATGTAATGGGCGTGAAGACGAAGTAGACCAAATGTATGGTAGATACATGAAACAGGAAACCGTAGCGTATGTGTAAAAAGGTGTAGTGATGTCGGGTGTCCAAATCAACAGTTGCAGGCATCGCCTTGGCCTTGCGTTGAGGTGTTCTTGTTCAGGTCGACACCGCCTGACCTCGCAGGAACGCCTCGTGCAGCGCCTGCCCTTGGCGGCGGTGCACTCAAAGGTAGCTTCTTCGCTAGAGGTGCGGGGAAATATGTAGATGAGCAACCTCTCCGACATGGCATAGGACGTGAGACGGACCTATAGCATGGAATATATCGTTCACCCCTTCACCCGTCTTGGCACTCGTCTCTCCCCACATAAGGCCCTCCTCCTCTGCGTACTTCTTGGCCTCCTCTTCTGTGACCTGTCTTCTGGCAGCCAAATCGGATTTGTTGCCGCAGAGAGCGATAACTATAGATGGATCGGCTTGTCGTTGCAGTTCACGGATCCAGTTTCGTGCCTTCTCGAGCGAAGCTGATTGAGTTATGTCGTATACGACCACGGCACAGTTGGCGTTCCGGTAGTACATTGGAGCCTACGTAAAAGAGCGGGATAGTCGCGATAAGGAAAGCTTTCAAGTGCAGAATATGATCAGAACATACTAGCGACTAGAAACCGGTGGAAGTCGTCAGTTGATATGACCGTAAAAGGATTGCGAGTAACTTCACCTTATACCGTTCTTGACCTGCTGTATCCCTATAAATTACTCGCATAAGCCCTAGGTTTTCGGGTATCAGCCCAGTTATAAACGTACCATATCTCAAATTTGACGGTGGTGTTATCTTCTAATGTAACTGTTTGAGTCAGAAAGGCAGCTGTTGAAGGCGACTCGTTAAGCTCTCATATGCCCTGATAGAGATAGTGAAACACCGACCGCCAATTGTACTCTCCCGGTAGTCGTCAAATTGATCCTTCACAAACCGAAGAACAAGACTATGAAAGGCGAACAGAACCCATTACGAATGAGAAATGGTTCGACTTGAAGGCTTGAATGTCTTGCCCACCTGGATTTGCCCACAGCGGATTCTCCTACGAAGAAAAATAGAAAATGAGCTAAATTAATTGGCCAAAGAGAAGGATATACTTGCCCAAAAGAACAAGCTTGAACTGAAATTGCTTTGACTGGGACATTGTGGTGGTCGTCAGAGGAGGAGACGTTACAGATGTCGTCAGCCAAATTAGCAAGTGGGGTCCCTGTGCCAAGCTCGGCAACTCCCGGATCTCATTTTCTCTATCAACTGCTTCCTTATGGCTTTGCTTCCGAACCACCATCTCTCATCCATCCTTTTTTTTCTTGCTGAAAAAAGTCCTCGTTTGAGTTGAGCTCGTCCAATTCAGGTCGCAAATCGATATCTTCAGCTCTTTTTCTATATTCTTGTCCCTCACGCGATATCATCCGCTGCCAACGCACTTCCGGAAAAATTTTCCTTGTCAACCACGAATTGTTGACTTGGGATCCGATACCGACACGTCACTGAGTCTCGTGCAAGTTTCTGCATTTACTGGAAGGAACGAAAGAACACAATGAATCGTCATCATCCGTACGGTGGTGGAGGCTACGACAATCATAGAGGTGGTTCGTCTTCTGGACCAGGCCCTGACAGACACCATAGAGGTGGCGGTGGTGGTCATCGTGGGAGAGGAGGCTTCGGTCGAGGTCGTGGAGGAGGAGGAGGCGGTGGTGGTGGCGGCTACAACACGGGGGGTGCCTACGACGGGAACATGAGCTACGGTGCCTATGATCAAGGGCCGCAAGACGACATGAATGGCTACTCTAACTATGATTCCACCAACGCTTACTATCAAAATTACGGTGCCGGTTCGCCTTCACAATATGGTTACAACAGCCAGGGCTACGGAAAACCTGAAGGTGCGCTTGAATATCTGAGATTTTGTGCCAGCCATACCGTGCAGGCTCTTCTTTCTTTCCCCAATAACGCTACGGACCACGACCGGTAGTTTTCCATGAGGATCATGGCTTTCAGATGCACAGCCGCAGTTCTTCCGCTGAGCTTTTCCCCGTGAGCCAGACCGAGAGCAATGTGTCCAGGAGGTCAGGCCTCGTGCTGGTGCCGCTGCCGTTGAGGTGGAAGTGAGATGATAGTTCGGTCAGGTATCATCGATCTTGAGGTTGCGCCCCAGCGCTAAGCCTAAGGATGGGATGAGAGCGCCGGATCTACGGGGATATGATACGTTCTTTACTTTGATCTCTTTCTGTGCTATTTTGATCGCCCTTCTCACTTGTTGTCGTTCTGTTTAGACGGTGGTTATGAAGAGGATGGTCTGGGACGTATGCGCCGGCCTGGTCGTAAGGATCGAGATGACAAAGTCCATGACTCCATTATCGAGCAGCGCATTCAGCGGGAGCGCCCATGTAGGACTCTCTTCATTCGTAACATCAAGGCAAGTCAAGCCCTTCGAACGGAGATATACTTCTCGGCGTCAGAGTGCTGGCTTCTATGATCAATATACTAATGCAAGGCTTTCATAGTATGAGACCAATAGCGCTGAAGTGCGGCGTCAATTTGAGGAGCATGGGGATATCAAAACATTCTTCGACCTCATATCAACACGAGGCATGGTTTTTGTCACCTACGTGAGTGTCCATGAATTCCGAGAAGCATTCCTAGTGGTGATACAGATCTATCCATCATTCAGTTTGACTTGCGCGCGGCAGAGCGCGCTCGGGAACGTCTGCAAGGGACCGAACTAAGTGGTCGCCCCGTGAGTACTCAGACTTTCGTTGACGACTCATCTCGCTGAGTTTTTCCACCGCATAGATCGACGTACATTACTCGTTACCTCGCGATGACAAAGGAGACGACAAAAACAACGTAGGATCGCGCCCCCCTATCGTCTCTAATATCTCACTCATCTTGTTCCATAGCAACTGCAAGGTTGTATACAGGTCACCCTCCGAAACTCTCCCTCCGGGTCAATGATCGACGACAACGAAGTCCGTCGAAGATTCCAACAATGTGGTGACGTGAAGTCCATCCAACCAGTTGGAGATCGTGTCGAGTATGCCTATCTCTTGTGGTATACAACATCTGGGAGCTGACAACTCGATGTATCTTCTTTTCTAGTTCGCGCTATGTCGAATACTACGATACACGAGTGAGCCCTTTCTCGCTCTATCTCGTCCCGCTGTCAGTCTAACCAAGTACTTTCAGGCATGCGATGAAGCGTTCGACCGTTTACGGCACCAGAGCCTCCAGGACGGTATGATGGATGTGTCCTATGCATGGGATCCCAACGACGGAGGCGCTCAGGGCTCACATCGGTAAGTGGGCGAGCTTTGTTGACAACATAGGGCTAACTGATGTCGTTTAGCCCTCAAAATAATTGGGGTGGTGGTGGCCGCGGAGGGAACCGTGGTCGTGGAGGTGGCCGTGGCGGACGTGGAGGTGGGGGCGGAGGCGGAGGCGGAGGCGGAGGCGGACGCAATGGATATGATGACGACCACGATCGACGCGATAACTTTGGACGTGACCGTGGTGGTCGAGGTGGCCGTGGCGGCGGTGGTGGAGGCGGTGGAGGCGGACGATATGACGATGACTGGAGTGGCCGACGAGACGGCGGGTCGAACGACCGCTACGACGGGCCTCGATTTGGACCCAACGCAACAAACACCTATGGAGGTGCTCCTCCCCCTCCTCCTCCTCCAATGTACAACCAGTCTCCGCCATCGGCAGCACAACCTCAGGTATATCTTTTGTAGGGAGTATGATTCACACATCTGACCGAACACTTTCAGGTTTCTGATGACAGGCTGGAACAAGCCAAGAAAGTACAGCAGGTAAGCCTTCGTTTCCGTAACGGCAGTGCCCCGAATTCACAATACCCTTTGCAGCTACTGGCCGCCTTGAAACAACCTGGACCCAGTGGACCACCAGCACCTGCCCCCGGCTCGGGCCCCATGCCACCGATGCCTGGAATGCCTCCCACGATGTCGCAACCGCCCGGTGTTCCTCCTGCTAACCCATATTATCCTCCTCCACCCGGAGCATTACAGCAGCCTCCATTCCCAGGTCAAGTCCCTCCAAATCTATATGGTGGAATTCCTCCACCAGTTGCGCCGCCAGCGCAGTCGTCAACACCACAACCTGGTCCCCCCGTTCCACCGGCCGTATCTCCTCCACCAGCTGCGGCGTTGAGCGGACTTCCTCCCAATGTGCTTGCGCTTTTGCAATCTGCACAACAGGCACAACAGCAGGCCGGCGCGGTACCACCTGCTGGCATGCCTCCTTACCCCATGCCTCCGCCCATGATGGGAACGCCGCCGCCCAGTACGGCCGGAAATGGCCAACCTTCGTACCAGCAACTTATGTCCATGATGGTAAGCAAACTTCAATCTTCCCCTTCTTGGCTCTTTGACTGATCATCCCAAAGCAGGGCAAACGTCCCTAAAGCAGGGGGTCCTATGTTGGGAAAAGGTTTTCTGGGAAGTCTAGTTGAAGCCGTTTGGGCCGCAAGAATCTGATATACGTATAATGCTTGATCCGTCTGAACAGAACAATGGTTTTACCTTTCCCCCCTCATTTCACTGCTCGTTACTGGAGATAATCAATTTGCTTTCTCTTTTTCAATCTCTCTCTTTCACGTTTTCGTATCCTTATTGCTTTTATTTTTAGTTCTCGTACGACACTCTGTAAACTATACCGTAGTCACCGCGTGTGGTCCGTATGGATGAACGACGTTCGGGGCTACGCTGGCGTTGCATTCCTCATCTCTGTTCTAATCGAGCCGGGCCACAGAGATCAAGACATCAACAGCGTTACTTTAGATACTACTACAGTTCTACTACGTTATGACTCTATAACTTGGAGGAAATGTCCCTCGCATCCCGCATCATGTACACTTTCCCGTCTCTCTCGGGCCTTCTGGAAACGCTCTGGTATCCGTCCTCGAAGCTCTCGCTAATGATGCCTTCCACGCCTGCCAGCGACATTCGACTTTGGACCGGCCACTCTTGTTCCTTCAATGTTGCCTCGTTCACGGCGCCGGACATTATCCCTTTCGCCAAGAACTCTCCCATCCTTCCCGCAACTTCATCTCCGATCATTGTCTGCGCCTCCTCCGTAGAGCCACCTATGTGGGGTGTCAAAATCACGTTCCTCATCTTCCTCAGTCTCTGTACTACCGGGTCTTCTATAATCTGCCCGTTTTTACTTGGCTCGTTCGGGAAGACGTCAAGCGCTGCGCCAGCCAGATGCCCTTCGTCGAGCACAGCAGCCAGTGCTGGAAGGTCAACAACGCAGCCTCTAGAGTCATTAATTAGACAGGCTCCCTTCTTCATCTTCTTCAACTCGGGATACGAAATCAAGTTTGGAGTCGATGGGACGTGGAGAGTGACGAAGTCGGATTGGCTGAGGACCTCATCAAGGGTGTCTAATTGGACGGCTGACCCAAATGTCATGATGGGGTTGATCACATCGTAGAATAGCACTCGCATCCCCAACGCATGTGCGAGCACCGACACCTGCGAGCCGATGTGCCCGTATCCGATGATTCCCAGTGTCTTCCCGAGTACCTGGTAAGAGCCGTCCGATTGTTTGTTCCAAACCGGGATTTGGGACGAACGCTCAAACAGGTTTCGAGCGAGAGCGATGATCTGGCCGACAACGAGCTCGGCGACCGAGCGCGAGTTGGAGAAGGGGGAGTTGAAGACGGGGATATTGAGGCGGGTACAGGCTGCAATGTCAACCTGGTCGGTTCCTATACAGAAGCAAGCCACGACTTGTAGCTTAAATTCACTGTTAGCATTTTAGGTGTGCTTTGGACCTATTCAAATACGTACCAGAGGGGCGTGCTCCAAGACTCTGGGGGTTATCCGGGTCTTACTTCGTATACCGACACCATGATAAGTACCAATACGTTTGATCAACTCGTCCTCCGAGATCGACTTTGTAAGATGGTCGACATGGAATCCTCGTTCCCTGAATGCACGAACGGCCCTTTGGCTGACATTCTCAAGGAGTAGAAGACGAAGAGGCGCGGATGATCTCGTCTGAAATGTAGAAGCCATCTGTTGTGGGGACGTAGACCAGGACGTTGTCTTGGAAGTTGACCTCCCGCCCATTTAAAAGCCGAGCCAAAGTGAATAACCCAGTGCACTCAAACAAGAAATTCTGATAGGCTGATGACGAATTCGTCTTGCGGAACGGGAAGAATATATTACTCTGACGGACCATACAGATGAGAATAGATCTCAGAGCGTGTAACGAAGTCTGAGGAGTAGCAAAACCGATAGGGTTAATCATGTATCAAGCCTCAGCTTCAAGATGAGCACCGAACTGAGGCGACGAAGACTGCGAGGGTAGAGAGTAGACAGCTCGAAGGTTTACCACGTCAGGGCCAGAGAAAGAGTACCCTCCACGTCGTGAGCTTCTGGATGTGCCAGATCTCCAACAGAATGCGGCCGTAACATGAGTTTCGTTCTGATTACTTTCAGGTCGCGACATCACCTGTCGACTCTTGTCCACCTGGAATTCTAAACTAAGCCTTTGCCGTACGACACTCTACCCACGTTTGTCAGAGCATGGGGATGCTGAGAAAATCGTGTGGGATTGAGACGTCTGATGGTGTCCGACATCCAAGGCCTAGAGGTCTCTTTCAATGAGTGCCCTTTTCGCTCGATTCTCGGCCTGTTCTCGCGGCGAGGAAGGTCCGTTATCGATTGAGGTTAAGGGCGATTGTCGCCATACCATCGCGTTAATTAAGAGACCAGCCAAAGGTGAGATATTGAAGGGCGACGCTGAGCTAGGAGGAGGAAGTCGGGTGCCGAGAAATGAACGTTGGAAGTCCTCGGAGGTCGTATTGTTCTATAGATGAGTCCGGCCGAGTACTCTGCAGAGTAGAGATGCTCGAGTTGAGCGGGATTGAAGGATTTAGAAGGAGGGGAGGAGGGTAGCAGAACGTCAGAGGGAGGAGGAAGAAAGCCAGGGGCCCACGCGAAAATAGACGCCACAGTTTTTATACCGCATCAATTGAACATTCGTGACTTTGAAATTGATGAGCCAAAATAGCGTGGCGCAAAAATGCGATTGGTCCGAGGGGTTCCCACGTCCCAAGCCCTGCTCAGGAGGCTGACTTGCATCGATTGTTCGAGTTTCGGGAACTTGTTTGAGTTCTTTTTCGTATTGCGTTCAATGAAATATTGCCGGTCTGACGCGTCGGAATTAGAGAATCTACCTCGTACGAGCTGATTTGGACCCCCCAAGCGGGATCTTCGTTGCCTGTTTGGGCCTTTATCTCATTTGGAGGGTATGGGGGACCGTACATGCCACGTACAATGTCTGTCCCCGCGGTGAAAGCGAGTTGTGCCTAACGGCGATAATGCGAGGGTGATGGATCTATCCGGGTCCCAGTCCCTTCATCATATGGCTCGGAGTTTCTGGATATGGCCAACAGCCAGGGCGTAGCGCTTGGCTGGCCAAACGACAATGCAAACTTTGTAGGTCAGCTTCTATAGAATCAGGATCGACCCTGGAGTGTACTAGCCCAGTGTGTTCCCCTACCTAGCCGACCCGGGTGTCGAGTTTTGGGCCCCAACGTTCGTTCGATTCGCTATAGTGAGTATATTACAATTTCATACACTTTGAATTTGCGTCAACAGTCGTTCAAATGACATGGAAGGACGTATATCACCCTACGTATAACTCCTCTGACTCTCAGCACATTTACTCACTCACAAGTGAGATCACTAAGAAAGTCATTCATTAGGTTTGAGATCAGTTGGAATGACGCCTAGACAGACGGAACAAGTGACGTCAAAGAAAAATGAGTGGAGATGGTAGGAAAATATGGAACGGGAACTGGCCAGAGCCAACGTGAACAACCCAACATTGTTCGCCACTTCTTTCATCTTTGAAGACTACGTCCCGTTCGCTGGATGGGAGAAGAGTCTGAAGACTCACCGGACGAGCCCTTCTCCCCGAGTATTCTCCCTACTACTTCGACGTCCCACACAAAAGTACGGGATGTCCTCCTTAAAGTAGAACCCTGATCCCAATGTAGTGAGCAGTACCTCGCGATATGGTCCAGAACTCCCAGGCTCACATTGAGGCAAGAGCTGCTTCGACGCACATAACTCTGCCGGATTAGACCTTTGACCGCCGGGTATGTATTTCGAACTCATATCCCGAGCGATTTCCGAGAAGTCTAATAACAGGAATTCTGTTAGGAGCTCTCGATCTTTCTGATAAACGTATGATACTGGCCCTGCCTTCTATTTGGCGGCATCTGATTTCCCACTTACGCCGTATAGTACATAGGAAATTGGGGGCCAAGCGCGAATCCAGCCAGATAAAAGCCCCCTCGTTGTGATATTCACAATCACCCCATAAATCAGCCAGCTTCAGGCCCACGTACGTCCTTTACACGCCAAGCGAGTTCTCTATGATAAACAGGCTTAACTCTTCCGACTAGACCATCATCGAGTGCTGGGGTGTGATGTTGAAACCGTGCTAGGGATATCATACCCTAACACCGGTGTAGTAGGGTAGCTGGAGCTGGTAGTGGTGGGACGTCGGTGATGTTGAAAGAGTCCTGAGTAGAGGATGGCGGTCTATGGCTCGGGTGAGGGTCTGGATATAGGTCAACAGTGGTGGAATTGGAGACATGGTCACTCACCTTTGGCACGGTTTCCGACTTGGAGAAGGGGATCTCCTATCAAATTTCCGTCTCCAAGTCTTCCCCGCTGGCGGGGTAAGAAGAGGCCGTTTCAGAATGCGATGGTGAGCACTGAGGGTAGCGGTTAGTGGACCGTGGGGATCTGGTGCGAAGGACACGAAGCATCACCTCTGGCAGAGGATTTTGAAGGCCTGGGTGATTAAGCTTTTTCTCGTACATGCTGGTACGATGTTCAGGTGCATTTCACATCTCAGATGAAGAGTTCATCGCTGATGATGACCTATGTATAGAACCGTACCTCAAGAGTTGTGAGAAGGAAAGATGACCTCAGGTAACGGTCAAATATCCATTTGTACACAAGGTTGAACCGCTGCGAAGACTTCGAGGCATCAGATTCGATTCTGTTCATCATGAAATTTAGCACAGAATGCAAGAGTGCACAACACAGACTCACCTTCGAAGCCACGTAAAGTGAGATCCAATAGGTTTGAGTTACTCTGCACTTTCGCCACAGGGTTAAGGTGAGGTAGACATCGTTGCTTGTGAAGCTTCCTTCAGTCTACTATCCATATAATCTAGCTTGTTCGTTGTGAGTTTTGTTAGCAGTATAGACGTACCAAACAGAGGGTAGATCATGGAAATGCATGATGAGGGGGAGAGGCAGAGTCGTTCTGCCGGACCGGAAACTCGAGCGCTCATTCCGAGCTCATTCGCTCCGAATTTTGGCTTGCAAGCTGAACGTTACTTGCACTCGAACGACAATGAACTTGTCTATGTAGTCTGGCGCTGAATAGAATCAATACTGCTCTCTTAGACCGTGCACTCCCCCGTTGGATGAGTGGATTTTCTAAGCTCATATTAATTATTATTATCCCTCAAGGCAAGTGGTGTGGGCATTGCCAACCTGTTCTCGGTTATTTGGGGTCGATCGAATTGAGCTCCCTGATCCCTTCATGCACTGGCGGTACGCGACCTCCACCCTACCTTGTTCTTTTTTACGACCAGTGACAAGTCTAGACGAGGATTGAAGATAGTGATGGGCAAGGTGTGCCGCAGTCATCCAAATAAGCTTCGAACTGACTTCCTCATTGACGAATAATTAGGAAATGAACACGAACTAGGCTAAAGAGCTACCGAGAATTCCTCTATGCGATTCATTCCAGCACCAATTCATTCCCCAGAATTCCCCTCCACGAATTCCCCACGACATGCTTCGACCTGATTACCGTCTTACACAGGCGGATATTACCCATGCACACGACTACATTGACATCGAGAAACGCGAACTCGAACGGTACCAACGAGAGCTTGCTCGTCTTGTACAAGCCACGGAGGAATTAGAGAAAGGGAAATTCGCTCTTGAAACCGACTTCTAGAGCGCAGGTCCATTGCCACTGCTAGGAGGAAGTTGCCATACGAGATTTGGGACGAAATATTCACTTCGTTGACTCGGAATATGCTCTCACAATGAGGCCTAAAGAGGTCGTGTCGCCGGCACTCTTGTTGGGCCACGTCTGTTCGACATGGAAACAAAGAGCTATCGTCAATCCACGCTTCTGGTCGTCAATTCGTATCGATCTGAATGATATATCGATCAGTCTCGAAGCGGTTTTAGAGGCGTATCTCAGGAACTCTGCGGATAGACCTCTGAAGATGCACATATACGATACGGGAATGCACGTCTTCTCGCCTCTGGAGGAGGGCGAAAGTGCCAGTTTCAAGCTTCTCATGAACGCGATGGATCGATGCACGGATTTACGCATCGATGTTTCCTTGGAACGACTCAAATACGAAGAGGGTTCTGACGCTTTCTCATTTCCGGCACTTGTTTCACTCACTTGTATGAAGGACGACATACACGGGCGTGATCAGGAGCACTGGTTCTGGAGGGCTTTGCAAGCTGCTCCAAAACTCACGAATATGTGCTTGCCCAGAATTTACCCAGACGAAGAGGCGTTTCCTTTCGCGCAGGTCGGGTTTCTGACGATCAAATTCCTCGATGATCTTCCCTCTACTTTTGGTGGCTTGACGGACTTCCCAAACATCGAGCAGTTGAAAATAGCAGACTTCACTCCTCCAGTGATGCCCGAAGACAGCCACATACCTATGCAACATTTAGCCTTCTTGAAGGGCCTTTCGATCGACGGTAGAGGGAGCGTTTCCGATTATGATGACTTCTTCACTCGCGTTACGCTACCTTCCCTTACGTCGCTCGAAATTTCCTCAACTGGCGTGGCACCCAGTTCCGCCAGAGACTGGCTGTGTCCCGGGCTTCTGGACATGCTCGTGCGGTCTAGTTGCTCGCTCCAGAAGATGACCCTCGAATTCTGCTACTTGGGTCTTTGTACAACAGCGTTGAGGCCTCTGTATGAAGTCATTCCCACCTTGACGCATCTTGAGGTCCATTGGAATCGAGGACTCGCGAGCGGGTTGGGTCCATTATCCACCATCGAACTCCTCCATGACGTCTCTCCTATGAAGGTTCTCTTACCAAGGTTGACACATCTTTCATTCACCTCCCAGTTTCCCCGTCCCTACTTTAAGGAGTTGCTAGATCTTATGGACGTCAGGAGTAGCTGTCGTCTGCGGGAGCTTGGGAGAGACGGTTGCGTCTCTGCTTTGGCAGAAGTCGCCATACCTCTGGAAAACGAACTTGATGATGCTCCAAAGAACATCCTAGGGAATGTAGCTGAGATGAGGATGACGATAAGCGAACAATCGTAAGGGGGAGGTATGGGGAGGCTGAGTAGTACGGTTATAATCATAGGATTTTATCTAATCGTATATCACTGTAATCTAATCTTCGCCTTGAATGACGCGGGTATATGATCAGCGTCTCCAACACGAAGCCTATTATTATTTCTCTTACTCTTACCACCATGTCTACTGCTTCACCAGCAGCACCTGTCACTACATTTGAGAACGCCAATGGAACGACAGAGAACAAGCCAACGCCGTCTCTTCAGAAAGCCAAGCTCTCAGCTCTCCATCGGTTCAAGGCCCTCACCGGCAGCGCGTTTGGATCTTCATCGTCCTCAGACGCATCGCCAAATTTCCCTCCTTCCTCCTGGTCCCTCTCTCAATCACCCGACACTGGCTCAGGTGCCAGTACTTGGTCCGATGATGTAGAGAAGTGGAGGCAGGAACTCGAACGTTGGAAGACAGGTTTGAACAAATCGTCCACACCAACAACCCCAGAAGCTACTACTTCAAACCATCCCGATGTCATGGAGGAAGAAGCTACGAGTGGATCGAAAGGAAAGAATAAAGCTGATGATGCTGGCGACAGTGACGGAAAAGATGCTGCCGAGCCCTCGACATTGGCCATGAGGATCAAAGCCATCATCGATGAGAACCTTCCCTTCACATCGACTCCGAAGACGCCTGCTAAGGCTGAGAGTCACAGCGAACCCAGCACACCAGGACCTAGCTCGTCAGCTTCCCAATCGAACACACCCATGGGTTCGTTGACGCCTAAAACCGAGACTAATGCGACTACTCCTGGTACCAGTAATGGATCTATGTTCAATTTCGCCGTCGATTCGAAGCTTGCAAAGCTCTTGTCATCAGAGACGATCATGAATGGAGGTGCCGAGAAGGGAAAGGAGAGTGTCTGGGCTATTTTGGATCGGTTAGGGTACGGTCAGAAGGACGCGAAGGGCAAAGAGAAGGATCCAGGCCCCCACAGCGAGATTGAAGAGGACGGGATTATGTTCTATTCACCCCTTCAGCCAACGACCGAATTGTCTCCCGAGATCGCAGAATCCATTATATCGTAAGTGATTTCCCTCCTACACCTGCTACACAAGCTAATCGACAAAGCAGGGAGGACGACAGCACCACCTCGCTGCCTCTCCCCAAGTCTCCCCTCGGGCAGCCTCCCATTTCAGCACTACCAGAGGATGAACCTTCTACCCCGAAACCCAAACAGAAACGCGTTTTCCAGCCCTCTGCAACGCAACTCTCCTTCCAATGCACTTGGTGGGGATATCGCCTCTTCCTCCCTCCACCTGTTATGGCTCAGTTATCCAACGCACATGTCGCTGCTGCCAAAAGAGGAGCTATGATAACAGCTGCCCTCAAATGGATCATCGACAAAGCCCCAGTTATGATGGTTCCTCCGACCTTGCGGCCCGCAATGCTACTGCTAAGGAGCTTCTCGCCTTACCTCGGTTATGTAGGAGCGTTCGTAGCGTGGTCTTGGACGAGGGTCGAGTCGAAGGACGTTGGGAATGGCGTGGTTCTGACTGCGACGTGGTTGCTTCCCATTGCTATACTACCAGCTTCGTGGGATTTTGAGGCTCATGGGACACCGGTAGACCCTGCCATAAGTGCGGGTGAAGCCTCCTCACGAGTTGCCGCCGCTGGCACGAGCTCGGGTGCAAAGGCCGCCACAGACACCAAAGGGAAGAAGGACGTCCCTGATGCCACTTCGACCGGGGTCTCCACCGGAAAGGGAAAAGAATCAGCCCGAGACGACTCTACGAATTTCACTTCACGACGAGAACCTCGTTTGAACAGGACGACTTCCGCTCCCGGTTCCAGTGGTGCAGGTGCAAAGGCGAGATCCCAACCTTCGCACGCGCCATCTCTTACTAGGTCTAAGAGCGGCCGGGCCAATCCCTCAGAGGAAACAGACACTCTTAGGCCTCCTGGAATCCAAGCGACGACTTCCACAGATTCAGCAACCTCTGGGAAGTCTAACACTGGCCGCACGCTGCGTACTCCCTGGGGTCGCGTCAAGGTGAAGGATCAGAGCCAGCGCACGCCGAAATCAACCAAGTCCACTCTACGGAATCTCCCCTGAGCGAACAATGTCAGTCCGGACCGCTCGATCCATGGGGCTCTATCTTCGCAAGAGGTTCAACACACAATCACACTATTACCCACTTCTGTATCTCTCATGACATTTATGGACCGAGATCATGATATATCATATATGGATAGGACTGGAATAACCATACTTACTTACGGCGGAACAAGGACGTACAGTTAACATATCACTCGAAAGTTAATTTCTTATGCAGTAATCGATCTAGTCGTTTCTCCAGTTGAAAATGGTATAATTGGCGAGAAATCCGTGCATACAGAAGAAATGAGAGCGAAATAAGTTAGGATGACGACGGAGAAGTGGTTAAGCACTTAGGAATGACTTAAGTACCACCCTGTGAGGGCCACGGTCTATCGCTGACTGGCGGTGTTGGAGATGACTGGGAGGGCCATAAACTCAATCCGGATCCCGAGGGTGGGTTAACACCAGTAACAGCAGTGACACCCCCTCGCGTCGGCGGTGCGCCAATCCAGCTGCCTCTTTGCGGGGAACTTGTCCCTAATCGCCTGCCCTGCACCCCAGCCCCAATCCGCATCCCTGGAAGGTCAATGGCTCTTTGCAGTGGTGCTCCTCCTGAGACGGCAGGGGGCTGTTGCCCTCCACCCCCCATGAGCGCGGAGCTGTAGCTCTGCGGTTGCTGCAAAGTGCCACCCTTGTTTCCATCCCAATACGACCCCGCACCTCCACCTCCCGACATCTGTCCTGCAAAGCCCCGTTCACCCCACTGGTCGGGACTCCCGTGACTTTGTTCGCTTCCTCTCCTCCGGTGTTTGTCGAGAGACAATATCGGATGTCGATGACACTCCATACGCCGGATTTCGGATTGCATGTCGATACCTGCTGACGATATCGTGTCCCGGTCAATACCCAACATCTTCCTCAGCTCGTCATTTTCCCTCTCCAGCCTAGCTATCTCACACTCTCGCTCGACTGGCCAGTCAGACGAGGAACCTATCTCCGGGTACCCGTTGTCATCTTCGCCTGAGATCCTACTTTCGACCGCTTCGAGAAGAGACGCGAGTTCTGCGGGATCGACATACCCAGAATCGTCTGTGTCTGGCGGGTCAGGGTTCTCTTCGCCTGACATCGAGGCAAGGAGATTCCGGAGGGTCAGGAGCAGTCTGTGTATAGATTTTGACATGTTCATGGCAATTATAGGATCTGAGGATTGGTCTTGTGTCGCGCGAGCCATTAGGAGGGTTTCGTAGTGTCGTGACAGCGTAAGCTCATGTTGTTGGGCTGCAAGCTGCGAGTTCGTTTGTTTTTGGATGAAGTAGAGATCAGTGAAGAAGAAAGTAGAGCTGAGCTGCAAACGCACTGTATGATTGCGAAACTTCGTCATGATAGTGTCCAGAGTGTCCTCATATTCCTTCAGTAACAGACTGAGTTGTTTATTCTCGTGTAATAGTGTCTGGTTCTCTATGAGAATTTGTGCGTTCGTCCGTTCGAGGTCCGAATCAAATGTCTCTGCACCAGAGGTCAGTCAAGTAGGAACCACTAGAATAACCTTTCCACATGCCTTTCGAAATGTCGGTATTAAAACGTCGTAAATTGAATCCCGTATTACTGACTTGGGCAGACTCATTCTTCAATGAAGAGGGCGCCAAGACTGGTAAGCATGACTGCACAGAGATGAATGTAGAGAATACCAATCTTACCTGCAGCACATGCGCTTGTGTTTGGAGTGTTTTCGTTATTTTGTAGTTGTGGGCAAGTTGTTCGGTGAGGTCGTTGATGAGTTGCCACACCCGAACCAGATCATGTTCCATGTTGAAGGTGAAAAGATTCCGGTGGAGGGTAGACGCGTTACCGAGCGTGTCTCGATTGGGCCGTCGGAGAAGGAGGGAAAGGGTGACACAAAATGTGACGCAAGGCGTGACATGCGTGATACTGCCTTTCTTGGATCTTCCCACCACGTCCCTCGATATGTTGGACATACTCTGGCTCTGACGTGCTGCTTCGTGTCACCAGAAAGTTCACGAACTTGACATTATGCTTCCTATATATGTACTGTATCAAAGGAATTTTCCTTCTTTCCTCATCTAGAGCACCCTTCTGGACCTTCGCTAGTACCAAAGCAAAGTCATTCCACGACGCCGTCGGAACCCTTCATAGATTCTTCTTCGTTTGTGTGTCTCATACCCGACTCTGAGTCACTCATAGCTATTGGGCTCATTCAAAAGCCTAATGTTGATTTCATCTGCCAACGACACAACGTCCTCGTCGTTCTTTGACCTCTACTAGTATTATTACCCTCATGGGGGCGATGCCATACGCATAACGCAGAACCTACAGCGCAAGATATACACGACAATGTATCGAGACCAAACATGAAGCGACATACATTTGATACAAGCCGGAATGGGAGCTGTAGGGCTGGCCAGATCCGCGAGACCCGGGTCCTAAATTGTATTCTTGAACTATAGAGGGACCCACACATTTCTATGTGAGTCCCAACCTATTTTGACCGTACTCCCTGGGCCTGTAGAATGGGTGATCGAGTCCTTTTGCGAGAATGACACTCGTCAACTCGTTATTCCATGCAATAGGTCAGAAATGCTTACCCTTCTTGAGAACTCTGCGGGGCTGAGTTCCATTATCAGGTTGTGATCGCTCCGCACTACGAGAGGTGAATCAACATTGTCGATGCCGAAGTATTAGGAACACGTCTGCAAAGAGCTACCAATAATACCTTCATCAGGAAACCCAAAAAGAACCCCAAAAGAGACCTGATACATAGCGACACAAAAACCTAGTAAGAAATCTTCGAATGCTTGGGGGACCCGTATTTATAAGTCCTTGCCCATGGGTCATCCCGGAACGACCCTCTATAGTATGACCACCACTGGACATCCATTCCATTCCTCCGAAGCAGATCCAAACGCTTTGTTATCTGCCTGGGTTCGGAAAGACCCCAACTGAACTCAACGCAGTACTTCTGCAGCCGAGTGATACCCTCACCTGAAGCCTCTCCGACGCTACCCCTCGCACATCCCAGCTCGCACAGAACCTCACTGAGTTTCGGATGACACTCACGGAACTCGAGAGTCGTAAGCATCGGACACAAAGTCCTGTTTGCATCAGTACCCCTTTTTGACGGCTTAGCAGGGACCAGGGCTCCCAGCAACACCGAATCTTTCAATGACACTCTATCCAAGTCCAGCTTGAGAACAAAGAGAGAGGACACCGATGCAACGCAGTTGCGTAACGAAGTCTCTTTGATCGGAACCGTGGTCAAGTCCAGCGACGTTATGGTGTTGCTACCTCCCCTGGATGGACGGAAGAGTTTTAAGAAGGGCGGCCATTCGTACACCAGTTCAGAACGCAGGCGATCCGATGTTGGTGTCTGCATACGAAGAGCGAAAGCCTCCAGCGACGGCGTCTCGATGATGTCGAACACCTGGGCCAATCCGTCTGTTGCCAGAGGATGTTCGGCCGCTGGAAGAAAGGAGAGCTCGAACTCGAGCATGAGTGTGTGGAGACGAGAGAATACTAGAGGTCGTTGTACGTTTTGCAGACGTGCAGCATCATCTTCTCGGTCGGGGAGAACGATAATGAAGAGTTTGCAGACCTCCAAGGTTTGAAAGCAACGGGACAGTAGCTCCATAGCGTATCCAGGAGTCATGGAAAATCGAGATCCTCCTGAATTGAAGTTTCGATGTGTGATCACAAGAGTCGTCAACGTTCTCCAAGAAATCGGGAATTCCAGAGGATTCCGGAGGTCATTGTGAACAGAGAGCTCTCGAAGTGAAGGAAGTCGGAAGAGGTTAATAGATAGGTGTTGGTGGCCAACCACGGCGGGAGTGTTCACAGCCTCGAACACAGAACGGAATATGCGTAATGATCGAAGAATAGGGAGTTCCTGATGATCGAGGTTATCCAATAGTTGCAAGACCCTGTTCTGAACGCAGAACTGAACGTTCATCCACCTGGACGAGTGTTGCAGCAGAACGTTCAACAATCGATTGACTGCCTGAAATGTCGTCTCGACGTAAGAGCTGTTCCATAGTCCACCGATAGCCCTGAAATTTTCGCCCTCGTCGTCGTTCAGGCTGAAAGTGATGGGCAACGATCCCGACCTCCCAAGCCAGGTTTCAATCCCGTCACTTCGCCGGTCAACGATAGTAACCCAGTCCTCATGCCTCATCGGCTCCACGTCTTGGCGTGTCAGCCAGTTAGCGCCGGGATGCTCTGGCAGTTGTATGAGAATCGAATTCCAGAGCCGCGGGTGACCGAGCGCAACGTCGCGCCATCCCCGACAGATAATGGTCAAGAGCAGTGGTGCTTCTGTGATGCTTCGCACCGGCAGGCGACCTGTTGGCAGGCAATGAAAGAAGATCTCGGATAATAGGTCCGGTGGAAGTCGTCGTATGGGATGAACGAGAGCTTTGTGCCTGTCGACGAAGACACTGAGCTCATCACTCTCAGCCTGTAAGAGTGCGATCTCATCTTCTAGCTGCTTCAGCCTCTTTCGGGAGTTTGCAAGGAGGGTTCGTATGGACTCTAAATCCTGTGGAGGTGGTGGAAAGTTGGTATCCAGCAATGCATCGTACGGCGAAGAGAGTCGCATTGTTGGAACACCGATGGGATGAAGGAGGCACAAGAAATGAAGGTCGACGAGAATTTGCCGACCACTGACAGTGTCTAATAGATCGATATTCCGCACAAGTGCCGGGGCTAGATTCGATCCTATTTGCTGCACGCGATCAGGCCTTACTGCCGTCGAAGAGGCAAAGAGAATAATTTTTAGGTCTATTCCAGGAATCTCTTTCTCAAACCAAGAAGTTCTTCTAGATCAGGGTTCCTTAATACATTCGGAATCAGAAGAATCCATTGGTACTTACCTGTATATTCCGAAATCATGAGTATGAAGGTAAACGGCTATACGATAGTTCACTCACTCAACTCTTGTAGAAACATCTACAGCCCAATCCCCCATTGATCTAACCTGATCTAACCAAAACTTCAGGGCGAAGATCTGCTTTTGCGAACATAACAG
This sequence comes from Marasmius tenuissimus, assembly GCA_029532415.1. Taxonomy (NCBI): domain Eukaryota; kingdom Fungi; phylum Basidiomycota; class Agaricomycetes; order Agaricales; family Marasmiaceae; genus Marasmius; species Marasmius tenuissimus. Next base: position 2,393,672 of record JAQOTA010000052.1, read on the forward strand.
ACCGTGAGTATCAATGTCCTTGATCTGCCTGTGGTGCTGAGACTCGAGACTTGCACACATTATTGATCGGAATGTGGCATGTAATCAATTGAAGTGAACGCAAAGAAGATCGAACGTAGTGAGCCAAAGCAAGTTTATTCGCAGCATTTAGGTCAAGTCTACACATACTATAATAGGTAGTTCTAGGGTTAGGGTTAGAGCACCAGACCGGCATAAAAAAAGGAGCCCGCCTAGCCAGAGTGGCCGTGGCAGGACAGGGAAATATTGAGACGGTGCATGAGCCGAAGCCCATACAAACCGCAGACACCCTCTGTATGGACAAGGTCGCCGTGCTATGAAGGATTTCCACGGCCCACAAACCGCAGTACGTGAAGGGGCTTGTGCCATCAAGGTAAGTATGAGGTGCTAAAATGTCCGACCCTTGGTTTTATACTTTTCCGAGCGCGCACGGACCATCTCAATCACGTGGAAGAAAGGTGCACGGCTGTGGCTAAAATCTTCGAAGTCGGAAAGAGACTTTCTTTTGACTATTCGACAAGACGTACGGGTACAAAACTCGCTGATTTCACGTACGAGCTCCCATGGGTGTTCTACACCCGACTTGGTTCCAGCAACGCAACCTCAATTTCACCGACGTTGGGGATATGCATGCCTAACTAGTGACGGCTACGATGGTGTTCACAGAGTCGCAACTTTTCAAGATCATGATTGACCTGATCGAGCGGTATGATCGTGGTTCGTTGCTTGATTCCCTGCAGCGCCCCGAGCTTCCGTCTTCTCTGTCAGGCGCTTCAGCTCCCTGTCTACGTATAGTCGCAACGCCACCGGAACTTTGCTTTCGGATATTATTGTCCAATCTACTCGTATGCCAGCCCTTTTACACTTCCAAATAATAATGATATCAACTGACTGAAAACAACGCATCCCATACTACACAAGGAGCTCTCAATCCCGGCGCAGGTAGGTACGTATGTAGTCATACACAGTGAAGAACTCGACAACATAAAGGAAAGAGGACAGTAGGTAAGTTTGAGAAAGCAACGCATGGACAGCCTTTAAACCCTAATCCCTTCAGTCAATCCGGAGATTCCCCCATCTCCTCTACGTTTTGATTGGGAATTTACTTCCCAGCACGCTTCTTGACGTTGGTATCCTCCTTCTTGTCACCACCAGCGGGAGCAACTGGAGCAGCCTCAGTCTTTTTCTTGTCGTCGGGAGTGGGTGCATCGGTCTTCTTCGAGGACTGTTCATTCATAGTCAGCGACTGTCGAACGAGCGGAGAATCAGAGGTAGATACCTTGGTGACGGGCTTCTGTTGTCCACCAATCAAGCCAGTAATGGCCCCGAGCATACCGAAGATGGTGAGCAGAGCAGTGGCCAAAGCAACACCGGTCTCAGGGTGAGTCTTGAAGGCCAAAACAGGGTCGAGCTTAGCGAGGTCGACGAAGGAGAAGACCTTTTCGCGGATGAAGGTGATGGGGTCATCCTTGAACGATGGTTCCTCGTCGTCTTCATCGTCGGGGGTGTCGGTCTTGGCGGCAGCGCTCTCGAGGGGCTTCTTGACGTTGAACGTCTCAGCAGCGAGTGCCTTAGCGTCCTCTGGAGAGTGGCCGACATAGATGTTGTCGAAGAGGATATCCTCAGTCATGGTCCAGAGCTCAATACCAACACCTCCCTGTGGTAGATGAATCGTATCGTGAGCAGCTATGCAGAAAGAGAGATAAGTCGGAACGTACAATCTTGGAAAGAGACTTGACGGGAGCGAGATCCTCGAAGAAGTCGGGGTTGGCGATCTTGGCAGGAGCCCACTCGCCCTTGTATTCGGGGTTGTCAATCATGGGAGCATACCACTTGCCCTTGTATGCGGGGTTGGCCTTGTGAGGACTGCAAAACGTTCTTCAGTTGATGCAAGACGGAAGCGTGAGGTTCGACCTACCGTGTCCATTCACCACAACCAGGCGCCTCAGCACACTTGGGGTTCGCGATAGTGGGGCCAATCCAGTCACCATCTTCCTCGTCATCCCACTCCTCGGGCTTGGTAGCATCTATAATCTTGTAAGAGTCTGCACAGCCAGAGAGCACAAGCCGGCTCACCAGGATCGGGAATGGTCAAGGGCTCGTCATCCAACCAGCCCTCAGGCTTCTCAGCCTCCTCGTCGAGGATTTCGTAAGGTGCATCCTCATCCCAATCTTCGGGCTAACGGAGGGTGTAAGTAGGCGACTCGGGGGTGAAAAGCAAACCAAGCACACCTTCTTGGCTTCGGGGTCAGCGATCTTCTGAGTGTCGACCCAGGTTTCGGGCTTCTTGTCCTCGGGGTCGTCAATCTCCTTGGCAGGGTTGACAGGAGGGTCGAAGTCTTCGAGGAGGGAGCCAGACTTCTCGCTTTCACCGTTGAAAAGAACTTCGTAGGTGTTGTCGGGGCTGGACGACATGGAAAGGTAAGCACGTGAGAGGATCACGTAAAAACAACGCTACGCACTTGATAATGAGAGTGTAGAGGTTGGTCAACTTCTCGATGGTGGGTCTGGGAGGGAGCTTGAGGTGTTTCTCCTCGAACTCGCCGGTCTTGGGGTTCTTGTGGCGGAAGATGAAGTGAACCTGTGGAGCACGATTACTTCGAGCTACATGCAGACGACGCGACTTCGCGTACCTTGGTTCCCGGACAAGTGAGATCAGGCCCGAACATGACCACCCAAGGTGTAGTGTCGGAGAACTCCTTTCCGCTGGTCTGGAAGCCATCCTCAAGAAGTTTGAGGTAGCCGCCACCACAGTTGCCGCCCTTCTGGTATTTGACCTCGTATTGAACAACGAGAGGCTGGGTCTTGAAGTCGATGGGTTTCTTGAAGGGAGCAGAGATAGCGTGATGAGCAGCCTTGCTCTTAGCAACGAGACCGTGGTCGTTTTCGATGACAGAGATTGAGGGCTCCTCAACCTTCCATTCACCGACGTAGCTGAAAGTCTCGCCTCCGACGGGGGTCTTCTTGGTGGCCTCCGAGGGTGTCCAACGTTCAGACCAGTCGTCAGTGAACTGTTCAATGAACGGAGCCTTGACACCAGAAGCCTTTACATTTCGTTGAGAAGAGTGATAATGCTTTCGAAATATGTATACCACATACCTTGAATTCAGGTTTAGCTGAATCAGATTGAGCCAATGCGCCAGAGGCAGCGATAGCGAAGACCGAGAGCGTTACACTTCGCATTTTAATACGAAGGACCAAAGAAAGCAGAAAAGAAGGATGGAAAGGGAACCGGGGAGAGCTGTAATGTGTGCACACAGCGTGAGCGTGTCCCTAAATATCGGCGACGGGAAATGCCACGTATGCTAAACCGCGACTCTCCCACGGTCAGTTTCCCCGCACAACTGCATGGGACACGTATGTTCCTACTCTCACTGTCAGGTTACTAAAGGTTACTCTGTACGCGTTCCAAATGTAAACCCGGTCTCGGCCAAGTTTCGGGTGAAATTACTATTCTGCATTCCTAGTCTACACTGGGTACATAATACAGGAGAAAAATGCCAATCAACCCAATAAATCTGCATGGCCCGAGGCCGACAATGCGAGCTAAGTAGAACGGTATTGTCAGTTACAGGCCCAGCAACGCCAGGGTCAACTCGTGCTTACCACAAACTCATCATCCAGGTATTTTGAGACAGCGATCTGGTCACCCAGGCCTTTCCTCCGACGTGTTTTCAATACCAAGTCTCGTGCCAGGGCCTGTCCTGATGCAGGTTCTAATGGTCGAAGCTTGATACTAGTGTCGGTGGGATCACCTGTTGAAAATCCATCAGAACAAATTCAAGAGACTACACACGCCCGCGTGAACGAATAAATACCTGGTACGACCGACCAATGGTCGAAAACTTGCAGGCAGAATGCCTGTCCTTGCGTTGCCGTCCTCAAATCCGTCTCGAACCCATTGGCATCGATGACCGGAATGAGCGCCTTCACTGTATACAACGGGGACCCGGCTTTCGGGATATCTTGTGTTACATGCCCACGCCGGCGAGCAAGGACAGTGTACACGGCGGATATACAATCCGCGGGAGCCTGAACTTCCACGTAGTATATCGGTTCCATTAACCGAGGAGTGGCCTGGAAAGAGTACGTGAGCCCTCGAGACCTCTTGGACAACTATCTGCACATACCATCAGGAAGGATGAATAGCAAACTCGACGAGCAGTGGGAACAATTTGCCCTCCACCTCGGAAAATGGGTTGATCGGCGAGACTGGCATCCAGCAGGCGGAATTTAACGTTGCGCATGGCTGCGAGGACAACTGAGTATTACAGCCTAACGAGAAATACACAAGACTTACGTTCGTCACATAATGGCCCCTCCCGAGCACCCCACTGGAATCCTTGCTTGATGTGATCCTTCACTGTTCCAAGCAGCTTCTTGTCGATCTGGGAAGGCAGGGTATCGTCGAGCAAGATATTGGGTCCATTTTCGTCGGGGCCGAATGCCCATATCGAACGGGAAGCGAGGAGGTCCCACTCGTACTTTTCCTTGAAGAAGTTCCCTCTGTCCTTCACAGACATCTTCATGTTAACCCGACCACGCTCAATATCCTCTGCGATGCCCCGTTCTAGAGGTTCGGCAATCATCGTGATCTTGTTCCTGGAAAAAGAACGGGATGAGTATCATACTCAGACCGATAGGACGACACGCACTTTTTGTTCGGCGTATCTGCATAGCACTTCAATGCACTAGTTTCGAGCACCGTTTCGCTGAACTTGGTGACGGGATCCGAAACTTTGATTTCGATCTCAGAAAAGAGCCTCCTTAAATCGTGCATAACACAGTCGAGGTAGAGCTCTCCAGTGCCCACAAGGACGTGCTCTCCACTTTCTTCGACCTTGGTCGAGACAAGGGGGTACGATTTATTGATCGAACGGAGCCCAGCAAGCATTTTGGGCAACTCCGAAGGCGCTATAGGTTCAATCGCAATCTTGAGAACCGACTGGGTCATATGTTTGATGGGCCGGAAGATGTAGAGGTCGTCTTGGATGTCCACAGATGCCAGGGTCGCGGATTTTGAGATGGAAGCGTCGACACCACCAATGAGTACGAGGTTCCCAGCCGGAATTTCTTCAGCCGGTATGACATACCTAGACCGCAAAAATGAGACCGGTATCGTAGAGTGACCGCAAGCGAGAACTCACCGCGCTTCGTTTATCCATAGATCTTCCACGACCGCTTTCATCATATCTTCCTCGTCCTCGGGAGAGTAGCCTTCTCCGAGGACTTTGATCTCCATTCCCTTTTTCAGTGTACCGCTCAAAACTCTTCCAAACGCCCTGAAGGACTGAGCGTCGGTTGTGTGGTACAGCTTCGCAACCTGAACCATCACGGGCCCCGAAGCATCACACATCTGCATCGTAGCGGCCAGTTCCGAGGTTTGTGGACCATTCCAAGTACCTTGAACCTACACTACATGAGCTCGAATACACATGGCAGCCTGAGTAACTACACACCTTGTTGATAGCATTTTCGACAGGGCTCGGGACATGGTCAACTATCACGTCCACCAAACCAGTAGCGGGTCCAAAGAATTGATCCAAGACTGCTTTCAGCAGTGGCCGAACGTCCATCTTGTACATGACTGGCTTGAGCTTGATTCCGAGACTGTCAAGAGTGTCCTTCAAGGTCTCGGTTTCCTCCGACAGTACCTGAGAGTACAGTTTGTAGAGAGGTTCGAGAATGAAATGCACGAAAGAGCGATTGTGTTCTGGATCCGAGGGTTTGCGCGAGAACTTGCGTGTCGAGTCGTCGAAGTAGATATCGCCCCAGAGGCGCGCTGCAAACGATGGCACGTCGACCTTCGTTCCAAAGGAGTCGGCATACATCTGTGCAAAGGACTTGAGAGTGAAGCACCAGTTCATATCGGTACTCGCGAACGCCACGTTCCCGTTTTCGGGGCTCAGACGGAGTTCGGGATCAGGATCAATACCACTATTTCTTCGAGTCAGAGACAAAAATTCAAATGAAGCAGCGAAAAGGTGAACCTGATGAAGGTATTAATTTCTTCTATTGTGTGCTTGATCTTGTAGTAGGCGTCGGCAGGCTTGATTCTCAATTCCAGAATGAGACGATCGATTTTATTCACCACAAGGGTGATTTTCACGTTCTCTTGAAGGGCATGTCGAATGATATGCTCAGTCCCCACCATCATCTGAGAAGAATTTAGCAGGGGTCCGGGTTCCAGGAATAGGACACGCACCCCTTCAATCACATCCACCACCAAAACAATACCATCCACAAGCCTTATGGCAGACGCGACTTCGTCAACGAAATTTATATGGCCAGGAGTATCAATCAGATGTATGAGGTGGGATTTCCCTTTCGTCGTGGACAGGACGAGCGACATTGGTGAGGACTTAATAGATATTTCTCGTTCTCTAGACAGAATATGGGTATCTGTATACCTTGTCTAAGGACAATGAAGACGCATCAAACGACATTCTTGAGTCAAGTGGTATAAGCACGTACCGGCTTGTCCGAATCCCATACGAGCTTATGTGTTTCGAAAACCAACATATCCATCAATGCGGTCTTCCCATGGTGCAGGTGTCCAACAACAGCAACGTTCCGTACCATCTCGGGGAATGCTGTCATGTTCAGAAGGAACCTATTTTTTAAATCAACTTAGCTCGAAGTCCTCTCTTTCACGAATAAATGTGACTCACCCCTTGTCGAATCGTGTCTCCGGCATATCCTTTTCCTCTACTGTCCATTTTCTCACTTTGACTGGTGCAATAATGGGTTCGGAGAGAGGTTGCGCATCTTCCTCTTGCACCATCGTCTCCACGTCTGCACCGTACACATCCTGCGCTGAGGGATAGTACTGCTTGTCTTCGTGTAAAACAACCGCTCTATGGGATGGTTCTGTAAACAGTTCGAGAAGAAAGCCGCCGGGGGGAGACCTTTTTGTTGAACGGGTAAGCAGAAACTGCTAGAAAAAGAGCCACGAACCACTGTCAATTTCCATGAGAGCTCCCTCCTGCACTTCCTGCATTGGCTCGTCGTCAAATCCCTCTAGTGGTGCTGGCGCCCCTCCCACGGGCTGTTGGGGTATGAAAGTGTTGGTGGGCAGTTCATCCTCGTCGTCTGAGTCAAGGTCAGCACCAATGTAGTTACCGAACTCGTCGTAATCATCCAGAGAGGCCATATTTGATAGTGGTTTGAATCGACAGCTTTGGAATAGAGAAGAGAGGAGGAACTGGGCCAGCCAACAGCGAGAACGGTGTTCCGGTCAATGTGGTTGAAAACAGGCAGCGAGCGCGTCAAAATTTGCCGGCGGTAAACAAGCCCACCAGCAAACCTCCACCATGGCCTCACTCCCTGACGATACCCTTCGCAAAGTAATCTTCACAATGATCTTTGCGTGCGAAAAGCTGCTGAAATGTCTTCAGATTCTACTTCAAATCCAACAGACTTCTATACAGTCTCAGAAAGCACACAGTGTTTCCTTGCAACAGATCGCGATGAAGGAACGCGAGAAGCGTATTCTCCAGCTGACCATTGAAGAAATAAGCGGGATAAAAGAGGACGTGAACATGTACAAGGGCGTTGGCAAAATGTGAGTGCTACTTGTCCTGGCTGTCGCGAAAACGATTCCTGACTACGTTTATCCTACGTGCTAGGTTCATGATGATCCCCCGTAAAGAGATGGAACAAGATCTCAAAAACCAAGAGAAGGAGATAACAGAGGACATAAGTAGTCTCAACAAGAAGGTCAAAGACTCCCGTTAAACATATTTGCTTTGTGCTCACTCGATTCCAGTCAAAATACTTGGAGAAACAGTTCAACGAAGCGCAAGCACAGTTGCGGGACATTGTAAGTGCTGATCTTCGTCTAAGAACTGAGCTGATACACGTCCATTCAGTTCCATCACGCACCGAAGCAATGATATCTCAGATGTATTCCCTGTACCACCGCTGTATCTTTAGCAATGCCATACAATCCATCGGAATTCAACTTTCCCAAACGGACGGCCGTGCTTGGGAGTGTCGCCATTCTCTCGAGAGTGACTTTCTATTTCAATCATCAACACTGTTCACGAGGACTGATTGTTAAAGTTCCAGAATCCATTGCCGATGGGAATGTCCTGTCGTATATGTCTCTTTCCTCCTTCGCCAGGTTCTCGGAGCTCTATCGAATATTCTTCACGTTCTTCGGTCCCTGCCTCTATTATAGTCAGTGCTCGACCAATGATTGGACTTGTCCTCTTTAGCCTTGTCCGCAGTTCTGAAATCGAAGTCTTGAGATCAGGGAATGCAACGAAGCTACCTTGTCTGTGGGTCCCAACTTAGATCGATGGGATGACTTGCTGTTGAGGGTCTCGGATATGGCCACAACCAGGACTCCTCTTATCGGCCTTCTTTTGGGTGGTCTTCCTGACGGTCCTACCTTTTGCCTTGTATTAAGAAAGGGTTCCACCCGATAACGAAATTTGGGCCCTTGGTTAGCCGCGTGAATGAAACGTTTATGCGATTATGGTGAGTGATATGTCAATGGGATATCGGTGTTGATATTGTTTTCGTCACAGTCGATACCGTTCAACGCCGCTGTTCTGTCCCTCTTTTCGACACAAGGGAGCATGGTGACGGATGGAGCTCCTGCCTCGCAAGGTGAATATTGAAGGGCCAGCACCAACCCCGTACGATGTGCACGGAGGAATTCACACTTGTGCGGCAAGTCCTTCGTCTCCTCCGAACATCCTGATCTTCCTACCCCCCGGCCCGCAGCCAGTTGCAACGAGATGTGTGCGTCTCAAGATCCGGACTGATATCGCACTCCGAGTCTCCATCCACACGAGGAGAGAAGATGCGACCTCCACAAAAATCCGAGCCTGTGATTAGCACGGTGAAAAAGATTGCAACGAGGACCACCACCTCAAGGTCATGGGAATATTGAGGGCTCCAATGTCTTGAACGGAAGTCTCCGCTCTCACCTATGTCAACCTCTCATTCTCAGCCGTTCTCTCAGACCTGGTCCTCGAAGTAACTGCGCCCCCGTAGGCCGCAGCAAAAGGCTTCACCTATTGAAGTAGAAAATAGACGCCTAACGGGACCTTCACCACTCCGATCCACAGTCATCTGTTTACACTTCAATCACCTGTGGTACTCTGCCAAGCCGTAGTACACACAGATGACGATGTAAGAAGTGTTGCAGTCTACCAGGGTCTACCCCGATCTCTAGATGGGAAGCGATCAAGCCTCGAGGCATGGTACTTGACCCCAGCATGATCTTCAAGGAAACCTTCACTCACGCTTGTCTCGCAGACGCCGACGTTCGGGTCCAATAACTTGAATAGGTCCCATAATTGAAGTTCAGACTCACGTTCCACCAAGGGTCAATGATCTAAGCGCCATATCATAGGCACAGCGATATGGGTCCACGTTTTCCGGGATGATGCCTCGAGGCAGGATAGGCCACTCGAGCTGAAATGATAATCTATGGCATCTTCAGTAAGTAGTACCGGTAACCAGACGGTACGCCCTCTCCGATCGATTGTCCCTGCCCTGACTTTTCCTTGTTCTTGTTGGTATCAATCATGTTGGGACGACACGCTGTCTGCAGCGTGCACGCTAAGGGAACCTCTTTGTACACAAACAAAGATCTCGGATTTCGTGTGCATGCTGTTTCGTGTTTCGATACGTCAGCCTTTTCATCGCTAAATAGCGTTTAGAATCGTATGCACCGGATTCCGGGAACTGGAATAGGAGCAATAGAAGACACTAACTTACAGCTTGAACCACGGAGGAACGCCGGAAGGTATGTGTTGAATAATGGTTGTACATCTATGCTGTCGAGTCATCGAGATTGGGAAGGAAGTGACTACGCCGCGTTCATCAAGAGTAATGACCCACGCCCTCTCCGATTCGATTTTACCTTCACTTTACCTTCGATTAATGAGACGCGCGTACTCTGCTATCACTGGTAAGTACGCGTCAGCCCGCGTACCCCTGGGTACCCACTGTGGTTCCGACTTCAAATGAATGCCAGCGCACAAAGGAAAGCTTTTTTATTCATCCGAACAGCCTGCGCCCCCGAGATTAAATCACTGAGACCGAGAGACGTGTGGTAAGCGGTCTTATCAGACTTGCTGCCCCAGGCTGAGACTCGGTGTCCTATTCAGGATATCATCATATACGGGTTTCCGGGTGGTTGGGCAAAGGTGGACAGATGCTTTGACGTTGAGTAGATAGATACTAGTAAGTCAGAGTGGTAGATAATACAGACTGAATACGAATATCAGGGGAAAACACGCCACTATCAGTTCGAGGCAACGCCGAACAGCAAATTGACTATCGTTGCACTCCCGTGGGTGATACCAAGTATAGAGCCATAGATACTCGATAATCCAGAGGAAGAGACGCCGATACGGACACACACTCGGATTGTGCATGTATAATGAAAAGTCTGGAACATAAGGCTGTTAAAACAGTATTGACAAGGAAGCAGGCTACCCTTCGAACCTTTACATGTCTCGGCCACTTCGAGTCCCACGGAAGTCGACGCTTCAGGAAGGATGCTGCCGAGTCAATGGAGTCACAGACCAGAAATATTTAAAGCGCCAATCCCTAGATATAAATATACTCGAGCCAAGATATACCCAGTTGTTCTAGTCCTGCTCTGGCTTCGGAGATTAGCGAACCCGAGCGCTGTCGGGCGCCAGCCACAGGGGGATAGGAGGATCTAAGCAGCCTGAGAGAGAACATAAGGGTCTGGAGGTTTGGGGTCCCTAGCCAAGCGTGCATGACCACTGTAACGAGAATTGAGGTCAGTGGGTCGAAGGTTTAGAAGGCGCCTTCGAAGCCAAAACGTACCATTGAATAGCTCATGTCTTATCAGCTGCGAGTGGACGAGGTAACGTACAGGTACCCGTTAAAACGGGATGAATAAATGAGCAATTTTGGGATAGATGGATCGTCACAAACGTTCATATGAGAAAGGTAGCATATCCAGCCAGCTTCGACAAAAGTCTGGAGAATGGCATTGTGCAAGCCATGTTGCAGTTTCACCCGTGAGTCGATTTGCGGCGAGAAGAAGCTACCCCAATATCGGTTAGCTTGTGGGCATCGGAGAGTCGAGGATGTAGGAGTTTTTGACGCAATAAATATGTCACGGAACGGGAAGCAAATGCCTCAACTTGTCGTGGGAGCTAGAGATAAGACAGATCACAGATGGGTACCCGACGCCCGGGGTTGTTCCAGATCGAGAAACCAACGAGAATGGGTGCGGATGAAAGACACTTTGAACTTTGAAGGTCTCGCTCAAAGCAAGATGAGAATGACGGGCCGGATGAGATGGGTCAAGGAACAGAACGTGTCAGAGATGGGACTGCAACCTAGTATCGTGGTTCTGCGAGAGAATATCGGTGAAAGTGGTGTTGTTTGTGGCGAATTGGGGCCTTCTGTGCGGTCGCAGTTGGGGTCTCGGTGTTGTGACCAATCCGAGGGAAAAACCCACATTGACAGCAGCTGTTATGGCAAGGTCCGAGCATGGAGCGGGAGTCAAAGAGCATCAACTCAAGCTGAACTGAACAAGCTGTGTGCCATGATCGGTCCCGGCCACAGCAAGGTCTGCTACAAGGAAACATGAGTCAAGACATCAATGGGTCGTCTCGACGAGCCTCGATGTTGCCAGCAAATCGACTGAAGAGCACTATCAAAGGATAAACAAAGGTGGGGCGATACGGGTGGGAAGGTGATGCACAGTGTTGCTAGACCGAGTATAGAAAGAGCGACCCAGAGATACGACGCTGTTGGAAACAAGAGGACCCACAAAGACAACATTCTTCCCGGCTATCGGGTCGTCGTAGATGTGTATAACAGCAAGAAAGACGGGCTTGAGATTGCGAGGACTCCTGAAAGCGACTGTCGGGGACTCTAAGGAGGAATGATCTGGAGAGACCGAGGGTTCCCGGTAACTGCCTGGAGCGTCACCTGGAACTGTGATTAACTACATTGAACCAAGTTGGGACGCAGTTTGGATCCAGATCTGATACGGCCTCGAGGCGATATACGTAGACCTGTATATTTGTCAGGTTCATCAGTCATTCAAACAATCTTTTCCCATTCCTCCCTTCTCGTCATACTTATACCTGTCATATAGGGACTGTTGGTCCATTATAGACCTCGTCCCGAACTTGTTCCCGGACTACCGTGTAGCGAGGATTTATGCAGCGCGGTCGTTCGCGGTCAATATCAACCGTGGCACTGGCCAGGCAGGCATCCGAGGAGCGCCGCTGGTCATTGTTGGTCACAGCCACAAGCACTTCTTCATCACCTTCCACCACGACGCACACGACCGGCACGAGTTCCTCGAAGCCCCTTTCATCCTCACTGGTCGAAATTATAGGTTAGTCATTGTAATGGCCTCAAGATGCTCTGTGGTCTTCAGTCTAATCATTGTTCCCTTCTATCAGATATAACAACCAATATTACCGAAGAATATCCTGCATCTCCTACAGACTCGTCCGACTCATTAGTGTCGAGTTTGATGACGTTGGAGGGGGCTTCGGCATCTATTCCTCCTCCATTAACGCTACAGGATCAATTGCACGTTGCTTACGCATCGGATGATATTCATCTGGCGAAGATTCTCCTGCTCAAACTCAAGGGGATCGAAGTGACATCCGACTCGGACCCACGAATTGACGCCGTTCAGCCAGAAGATTTCGACGAGTGCTTCATACCAGCTGGGGGATTTATGAGCCAAGAAGACGAGGAGGTTATTGAAGAGATGCAGAGGGCAGAACTTGAGAGGTTACGAGTGGAGCATGAGCTGAGGGAGCGAAGAGAGCGGGAAGAGTCTGAAAAGAGACGGCGGCGCGAATGGGAATCACACTGCGAGAAGATATGGGAGGGAGAGAAGAAGAGAATGCGAGAAGAGAAGCAATTCCTGGAGAAGAAACGAGAGGAGGAACGCAAGAGATGGGAGGAGACGGACAGGAGGAAGAGGGAGGCTGCTGAGCGCAGAGCCACAACAACGTCGAGGTATCCCACAAGGTCGTCGCTGTCGATGTCAAAGTCCAAACCCAAGCTTTCCTACGCCAATCTCTCGACAGAGCGCTCTGCTGGGTCGTCGTCGTGCTCGATTACTGCGGACGATGACCAGTATCTTTATTCTCTACCAGTCCCCAAGGTACCTCCGCCACCGTCTCGACGTCGGAGGGGGAGCGCGTCTCCGCCATCTCAATTGACTTCGTTTCCCTCATCTCACTCCGGTCCTGCATCGAACTCGTCAACACACAAACTCGGTCAGCTCAGTGATGGTCATACTGGAGACGACGAACGCCCCTCTAGCTCACATCAGGGTTCAATCACATCAGAGGGCAGGACAAGGACTGCTTTGGAACCTTTGGACTCCGAGTCTGACCCGCACACTCACCTCTCGTCGTCGTCCTCGACAACGATTACGGTCTCCTTCCGTGATGTCTTGACATCCATGCGAGGACCTTTATTCCCCATTGTCCCAGAGTCCGATTCGAGACCGCGGCACGTACGTGCAGACGAATCTCGAGACGGTAGTCAGAGCCAGAGTCCTATCAGACACCGAACCCAGAGCAGGGGGCGGTGCCAGGAACAGCCACTCCAGCCCCTCAGTCAGAAGAGCGGTGGTTCGACAAGGCGCCGGAAACGTGATGAGGAGCTTCTGTCGTTGCTGTTGACGGAAATCAAATGGGTGGAGGGCGAAAGGCTTTTGAGAGGTCGACCAAGGCAACGGGCATCAGGGGAGCGGAGCAGGAGTCATCGAAGTACGGAGAAGGAAGGCGAAGCAGGCTCGAAAGAGAAAGCAAGACAATTACGTCCCTCACAGCCCGTCAGGCAGAACTCTTCGAGCTCAATCAAGAGCTGTAGCAGCACGAGTAGCTGTGCTGCGTGTTCTGCTGCTTCACAAACCCCAACCTCACCAACTTCCTCTACCAGTAGCGCCGTTTCTCGTGCCGGCTCATGGCTGTCTTCGTTCTCCTCTTCATCAACGAGCACCGACATTACGACTCCCTCTACCTCCTTTTCCACTTCACCGCTGAAAGGGAATATAACTCCCGTCCATAAACATCTGTCTTCCTCTGTACCTCCAAGCAACGTTCGGTCGACCGTCGCTGGCTGGCTGCGAAAGTCAGCTATTGCCGCCGCCGCCACCCAGCAGCACCAAGTCAAAGAGTCACATCGAAACGACACGCAACTTATGCACTCCTGTCACCGTCTTCACCCCTCGCGTTTGACTCGTATTCTGCCGTTCGATGGTCCTCTTCCCCTTGATCACGACGGAGATGGCACGAGCTCATTTCTGAAACATGAGGGTGTTGACGAGCTTGCGTTCAATGGTGACGCGAAGCCTCGTGCTACGGACCAAAACGCAGGACACCGGATTAGTGTTCACGGTGCCGCTGGCCTTGCAAAGCGAATGACTCGGTTTGTTGAATTGGCGAAGGGCTTCCAAACTGCGTACATCAATATGGCTGCGTTTAGTGCGCTTCACACGACCACTTCTTACGATGGAAGGTCTTGGGACTTTGCCGATGATGCCGAAGAAGAAGAGGTTCGGCGCAGAAGGGTGAGGGGTGCGAGTACGAAGACGGCGGTCAGGAGACTGCGACCTGCTGGGTACAGAGCCACGAATGCGGAGGTGCAGTTGTTCGCGTTAAGACCGACCGTGGTTGGAGTGCGAAAGGAGAAGGAGGGAAGCTTTGGGGCAATGAACGAGGGGAGTGCGGGGGTTTTGCTAGATGACGAGACAGGTCGCGGATCTGGCGCGCGAGAGCTGAGATCGCCATGGAACCAGGAGGACGACGACGAAGGAGTGGAGTACATCCCTCTGCTCTCTCCTTTTCCACCTTCGCATTCGCCCAAGACGGTGCTGCCCAGCCCTCTCCCTTATCCCTTGTTCTTCAAGCCCTCGAACCCTCTCGTACCCTCCCCTCATCGACGTGTTAGCTTGCAACACCACCAACAACTTGAGGATGGAATGGAGTTTGGATCGTTATCCGTGTCTCCCCCTTCATACCCTTCTCTGGCCCGGGGCACAGGCCGTTTCTCTTCCCGCCTATCTTCCTCCCCGCCTCCACGCTCTAGTCCACGGTCGCGGGGGACCTCCAGGTCAAATTCCTTGTCGCCTACTCGACGTTCGTCATTGGCCCGGCTACAAAACCCGCAGAAGTTGCCAGCACCAGTACCTCGTCCTAGGCTGGTGGCCAATCCCGTCTACCTGCGGTTGAAAGCAGCCAAGAACGTCGGACATGAGCTCGGAGTGAACTGGGAGGTAGACCTTGGGAAGAGATGCGGTTCATTGTGCACAGGGAAGGAGAAGGTGCTTGCGCTGGCCTACGATGAGATTGGGAAGAGTGTTTTGGGTCGCGAGGAGGAATTCAAGCGAGAGGGGGAGCGTGAACGTCTTTACATTTTATCAAATTATCGAGGTGGGGCTGGAGTCGAAGTTGAGCGTGATCGACGTGGGCGCCACGATCGACAACGGATTCCTGTGGCCCAGGTAGAAGGCTTTTCCGGTGTGAGGAGGGGGAGATGTGTTGTCCGTGGGTGAAGGGACGACGATGGACTCTACTCTCTTTCTTGTTTCAAATTTTGGGTAGGGTTGTTTTTGCAGTTTTTATGCCACCATACACTAACGCTTTTGCTATGATATGACCCGTAATGTAGTTAATCCCTCTGGGGACTTGCATCTTTATAGATTGCCTCCACATTACTGTACATTATACTCTAGTCGCACGTTTGCGCCTGCCTTTCCATTGTATATAAGTACATTTTACACTTTGGCACGAATCAACTATTAAATCCATATGAACTAACACGTAACGAGGTCAAAAAGACAGATTCTGCTTGTGCAGGTACCTGGCAGATCCGTAGCTCAGGCCCACTGGCCTTGGCCTGCTCAAGTGCAGCTTTCGCATTCACTAGCCGAGGTGAACGTCCCCAGTTTCCGTGATCAAAATGGTCCGTGCGCACTCGGAAAAGTATAAAAGCAAGGGTCGAACAATTTGCCACCTCATACTTACCTTGATGGCACAAGCCCCTTCACGTACTGCGGTTTGTGGGCCGTGGAAATCCTTCATAGCACGGCGACCTTGTCCATACAGAGGGTGTCTGCGGTTTGTATGGGCTTCGGCTCATGCACCGTCTCAATATTTCCCTGTCCTGCCATGGCCACTCTGGCTAGGCGGGCTCCTTTTTTTTTTATGCCGGTTCGCCGTCCTAACCCTAACCCCAGAACAGCCTGTTACAGTTTCTGTAGACCTACCCTAAACACTGGGAGTAAATTTGTTTTGGCATGCTAGCGATCCTCTGCTTGACCCTCTTCATGTTCATTCGATTTGATAATTTAGTCAACATTGAGCAAGCTTTTGACCTTCAAGACACCACAGACAAGTCAAGGCCGTCGATAATCACCAACATCAACGGCCTGTTACGTCCGTGGAAGATTGAACCAGTTCTTTCCTCCGCCGCCAGATTTCGTTTTGGAGTTTTGGTGGACCAACGGAGGATTGGGCTGCAGACGTTCCTACAAGAGTTGAGCGTGAATTTACTGTAATAGTATCTACAACCTTCATGCTCGTAGTTTTGGAACAAACACTTGACTAGTTTCGAATACCTATTTAATTCTCATCCACTTAAATGAAACCAAGGGCCAGTTGCACCTTGCAATCTTGAAAACGACCATCCTCGCTCACTCTGGTACTCATTTGATGGAGCCAAGTTCTCCTGTATTCACGCACGGTAAGGGACTATAAATATTGAAATGGCATATCAAGAGCTCGAATGATCAGCAAGTAAGAATACGGTCCTCAGCGTCGTTTGGAACTTCGGTCGTCCAAACTCGGGGAACTGCGACGTTTGCTGAACAATCGGACGGTAGATCAGCCAAATAGGGCGTGGAAAGGAAGTACAGATATTCTTACCGGCTAGACGAAGATCTTTCCTCAGGTTCGCGACTAGGCGTTCGTGTCTTTTCTCCTCGGTCTCTGTCCCTATGTTCTCTGTCCCTGCTATCCCTATCACGGTCGCGATCGCCCCCGTAGTCCAGCCCGTCGACTGCAGGAGCATTCCCATCGCGGTCCTTGTATTTGTTTTGATTACGAGGCCCCGTTGGTACATTCGGGGGAAGTGGCGAAGCTGGTCGTGCGGGTGCAGAAGGAGCTTATCCAAGGATAACAACTCAATCATCTTGTCATTGAAAACTAAACGGAAACAAAGTGTACGTACCACCTTCTCCGGGACCATAGATTCCTCTTCCCCTTCCTCTTGCAGGGAATACGGTACCCCGCCCTCGTACCGCTCCAGGAACAGGAGTGGCCCCGCGACCCCTTGCAGCAATCGCTTGTGGTGTCGCGCCGCCTGGTCGTGCACCAGCAGCTGGCATCTGAGCACCACTACCTCCCGCTGGGCCGCCTACAGGCTGCCCTTGATCCATTCCAGGATACATTTGGTTGTCCTAATACAGCGCGTCAACAGCCACACTGCCTAAAAACCTCGCCCACTAACCTGCATACCAAACTCCATACCCATACCCATCGCACCAGGGAAACCACCCTCTTGCATCATACCCATGCCTCCCTGATCAGGCGTATTGTTCCCTGGCATCCCGCCACCCATGCCACCTCCGGGGACTACACCCTGTGGCTGACCATCCATGGGCATGCCCATTTGACCCATACCCATATTGCTCATATCCCCGTTCATACCCATACCCATCGGATTCATCATGCCCATGTCCATCATGACGCCAGGAGCCATCATCCCCGGGTTCATTCCCATATCTACAGAGCGAGGTGAGTACGAGACAATTTCAAAACGAGACATCCCGAACGCACCTCCACCCATGTTCCCACCTGCACCTGCAACAGCTTGGTTGATCTGGTTCATTTGATTCATCATCGCCGATGTACCCGTCATTACCATTTGTCGAACTTCGGGCGGCAGCGCCGTTAGCTGGTCTTCTTGCATTCCGGCGAAATTCTTATGGCGAAGGTTAGTTTAATCCCAACTCTGAATCGTTGCACAAAAAAAAACTCACCAGGACGTTGACCTTCATGACACCAGCGACATCTCCCATCTCCCTTCGCCTGTAACAGTACGCCTCCCAACTAATCTCATCGAACCCGTAGTTGAACCAATCGCTGATATCCGCTCCAGGACGACGCCATGGCTTGTCAGCCATGTTCCCTATGTCTACTTCGTATATCGAGCGGCCATCTAACATGCCCGTCTCATCGGGTTCGATTTTGGGGTGAGACGGAGGTGCCCTTGCGGGTGGAAGTGTCGAAGTATCGACGGAAGGACCTTCCTCGACCGAGTCCGGAACTACACTCCCAGACGCCGAGGGTTGCATTGACGCCACAGACTGTGAGCCGACGAGGGTCGATGTTGAGCCTCCCGCTGCTGGTTTGGAGGGTGTCGCACCAGCACCCCTCTGAATAGGCGTGTATTCAGTTGTAAGTGACGGTTGTGAAGTTGCTGTAGTCCGGATAAGACAATGGTCAATAGAACCTTGGAGCTCCGAGGCGTACCTCTTAACGGTGTGGCCTGAGCAGTAGTGCTTGAAGTTCGGTTTTGTTGAGGACGTTGAGCATTCGGACTGATACAAAACCAAGTCAATCGTTGGATGAGTGGAATGAACTTTCGTGGCGCACCGGAAGTCTATAGACCGTGGACCTCGGTCGGTATCAATGATGATTTCAACCTACTCAGCTGCTGTTCAGCGGAGCCACGGTTCAACGAAAAGAGCACTGACATCTTCATCCTCTTCTTCGCTCTCTTCTCCACCGTCTCCTCCAACTTCAGAGCCGTCCTCCTGCGGTGCATCCTCGTATGGGTCTCCGTTGGTGGAATCTTGTTGGCCTTGTTGATCTTCCTCTTGAAGTCTCTCTTGTTCTTCAATTTCACTTTCTGCAGCTGCCTCCAATTGTGAGACGATTCCATTTGTCGCGAGCGTATTCTCTACGGGTTTTCTATGCCAGAACGTTCACCGGTGTGACTTTACGCGTAAGACAAACGCATTCGTATTGATCAAAACTCACGGGTGGGAGTATGAGGCTATCGCAGGCAAAAATAAACTTTTGTCAAAAATTTTGCATGTTCATTGCCGAAGGGAGTTACAGAGAGGGAGCGGTAGAGGTAAAAACGACCGAATGGCACCCCAACCAGAAAGAAAGCCTCCAGCATAAAGTAATGACCCTCACCAGCGCTACCTGTGCTTGTTGTTGGTTCACTTTGACCCTGTGGTTGATCTGGCTGTTTAGTAGAGGTACCATAGAGGTATTCTTCGTCGTCGTCGTCCCTGTTCACCAAGTAAGCAGCGCCCAATCCTGAGAGTAATGCTGAGTTTCGTACATCATCATGGTTGTTTCTGGCAGGCGAGGAGAAATGTGACAGTCACGTTCTCGTGACACGCTCTCTATGTTTTCACGACCACTACGGTCAACGCCGGTTACGGCGAACAGGCTGCTCTCCTCGTCGTTGGCGTCGACAACGACCAGAAACTACGCCATACTGGTCAAAGAGCCCAATCAGCTGCCAGGAAAGAAATATCCACGCGTCTTTTCGGGCAAAAAACTCTTCCAGTATAACTGGTACACCCGTATTCTCGACTCGACACACGACGGCTCTCCCCTCATATTCCTTCACTACGACAGTTTCTCAGCAAACCGTCTCAAAAAGTTACGAAACGACCTCTCCTCCGCTGCTCGAAAGCATCATGCGACCCAGCAGAAAGCTTCATTAGACGGCCCACAACCCATAACAGAGGCTGATTTACCCTCGGTCACCGTCGTTCGAACGGGTGTCTTCGGTGCTGCGTTGCGTGCACAGGCAAAGACCGGTGTCAACATGAACGACGTCGAACACATGTTGAACGACACACCCGGGAACTATGCCGTTCTTAAACTCCCCGTCCTCGATCCCCCGTACCTTTCCGCCGTTCTTCGTGCTATGGGTCGTAGCGTCCCGCCGCGACCTCCAAAGACTCCGGAACAGCTAAAGAAGGAGCAGGACGCC
This sequence comes from Marasmius tenuissimus, assembly GCA_029532415.1. Lineage (NCBI taxonomy): Eukaryota > Fungi > Basidiomycota > Agaricomycetes > Agaricales > Marasmiaceae > Marasmius > Marasmius tenuissimus. Next base: position 2,413,694 of record JAQOTA010000052.1, read on the forward strand.
AAAAACGCTGATCCCGACACGCCAGGAAGGAGGATGAAACGGCAACGTGCAGAGTTGATTCCAGACTTGAAGGTTATGGGTGCTCTTATAGAAGGCAAAGTTTTCTTGCCCAAAGGCGTGAAGGATGTTGCGGGACTACCGAAGATGGAGACGTTGAGGGCGCAGATTATTGGACTGCTGTCCGCCCCTGGTGCTCAGTTGGCGGGTGTCCTGAGCCAGGCTGCTGGTGGCCAGTTAGCAAGGACTTTGGAAGGATTGAAGAAGTCATTAGAGGAAGAACAGAACGGTTCTGCTGGGGATTCATAGCGCGGGTGATGTGGTACCCTATGAGCGTGTTACCATACTGATATTACTAGTGGATGCCATTACACTTCCTAATAGACCAATCCTGTCGATATTCTAGCTTCCCGAATCCTTCAGACAGAATTCCCAAGTCCTATCTTCACCGCCTTCGCCTGTCTTCCCTGCTCCTTGAGCTCGTTCTCCTTTCGTCATTCGATGCTCGTATCCTTTCCATAACGCGCGATAAAACGCGAATGAGCGCAATAGCGTGTATTTTGGATTGGGAGGGGTGCTTCCTTGCTTTGGAGGTGGTGGATTCTTTGCAAGTTTAGGAACATCCCTGGACTGCAATTAGGACATCGTCAGGTCGGAGCAAGTTCAGATACCACGCACCATAATGTGTAGGGAGCAACATTACGGAGAGTAACGAGAACGGTCCCTCTTGAGCCTGCAGACGACAATTCGCGAATGTCCTCTTCCTCAGACTCCTCTTCATCCTCATCTTCATCGTCCTTTCGTTTGCGCTTTTTCCCTGTAGATGGTGTCACGTCGGGTATGGGCCCATCCTTCAGGACTTTTGCTGCTGACCGCAGAAAACTGAGAATGAGTAGTTGATTTGAAAGGATATTTCTGTCCTGATCTGTTATTCCTTTGCCTGGACGTACAACAAAACATATCGGTAAAAGAAAAGTAGCGAGCAAACAAGAGAACGTACCTGCGTGAGGGAAATTCCAAACCACCTTATCCCACTTTCTCAGCTCCTTGCCCTTTCCTTTTCCCTTGCTTTTCGCGAGAGCCTCCAACTTTCCAGCATCCACTCCAAACACGACCTCTACGCCCTTTAAGCGGAGTTCTGAGACGATTTCTCGTGCATCGGGATACTTATCATAACAATCCTTTTCAGAATCATAAGCAGTGGCCGTGATATTATTGGGGGGTAACTGGGCCAAAACCGCAAGAGATAGGTGTTGCTCGAGCTCATCGACTGCCTTGGACGTCGATGGAGATGACGGTGTAGTAGATGAAGTTGCTTGACACGAGATCAAAGCGCGAGCGAACGAGAAATTTCCCTCGCCGATGAGGAGAATGGTGTCTGTGGACCGAAAAGGAATTATTGGACGACGAGGGATCGCATCCCCTGCCTTTGTTTTTCCCTTTACTTTTGCAGTAGCTGGATCTGTTCTTCCTTTCGTTGCTGCCGAGATGGAGTGAGGATCAAGTTTTGGTTTCTTGCCTCGAGCCCTGTCTTCTTTAGCTTGAGCGACCTCTGCAACATGAGCAGCACGCTCTTTGGCTTTGAAACGCGACTGTTGAGATACTAAAGCCGACTTGAGAGATTTTCCTGGTTTTCCGCGTCCTTTTGCCATGGTGGATCAAAATGAAGGTGGTGGAGAGAAGTCAAAGTCAAGTTTTAAACAGTCCTCGATCAAATCACCAGACGCCTACCGAAAAGACGCCCATGTTCAACTTGACGAACAAGATCTCTTCTGACTATAAAGTGCACTAAGATTGTCCAAAGTCCTCTGCGCATCTACCCTACTGATTTCTAGAGAGTGGGTATCTAAGCGGTGATAGTAACACCTGTGCTGGTTCCGCCACTGAGGGTGAATCCGTCCTGAGGGTAGGTAATATCGGCCCAAACCAACCAACTGTTGGTCTCTCCGAGAGTGTCAATGGGGGGGACCTGACAATCAAGAATAGTGAGCGGCCACGAACGAACGTTTCGATACAACCTAGGAAGGGACTTACGGTGACGCTCACGTCGAGAGTCTTCTTGTCGGCGGCGAGATCGTTGCGGGAGAGAATCAAGTTAGGGGTGGGGTTTCCGTTGGCGAACTTTCCTTGCATGTGGAAGTCGACGGTCTCAGGTTGCCAGCGAGCCTTGGAGGCATCATAGTGGATGTTCAAGGTCTACAAAAGGTTTGGAAGTAAGTAAATCTGTGCCACAGGTGTATGTCGATTGATGGGGAAACTTACTTCACCGGGAGCCACAGAAGTAGGATTAACACTGACGGTACCGAAGCGAAGGGCTTCCTGGGCAGCAGCGAATCCGGCAGCGGCGAGAGCGGTGAAGGCAACAGTGAAGCGCATATCTGTAAGTATCTGGTGGAGAAGTCAGACAGAGATTTGAGTGGGAACAGAAGAGAATGAGACTCACCGAGGGGTTGATGCTTTTCATGGTCGATTGGACACCTCTTTTATACCAGACTTCGACGGCGAACCCAGACCGACTTGTGACTTAGGCAGTTCTCCACAATTCATAGCTACCCATCGGCAGACATCATTTACTGACCAAATAAACACGGACAATGCGGAATTGGTGAGGCGCAGAATAAGTGTTTGAGATTTACATGGAGGCAGGACAACTTAGTCAATTAAAATGTCAAGTAATAGAAAGGCCTCACGGCCACAAACTCCCGGTCAGTCTCGAGGCTAAGTTTGGCCTTCGCTAACGCGGGTATTTCTCTCATCAATCCCTCAAATCTCTCTCCAAATCGTCGCCATTGGCCCAAACCTCTGCGTAAGCAAGCATGTCGTGTTGCTACAATTGTACGTCAAGCATAGGGAGACAATTAAGAAGGGGAAAACACACCTGTATTGTGGTCTGGTTCCCCCGAACATCAACTTGTACCTCACGATAGGCAGCTGTTTGCGACTTCCATCTATTCATAGTCTTTCCCGCCGCTTGCCGTTTCGCCCTCAAGCGAGTAGTGATTTCGTCACCTAGCCTCTGTGTGGCTTGTGTGGGCGTGGTGTCGAGCTGCCTATTAGGACTCGAGGGGGTGGATCCAGAAAATGCAGAGGCATCGCTCCTGTATCGCTGCGAAGGTCCGACAGGCCTGAGGATAACTTGTTCATCCTGCGAAGGCGTCGGACCATCCTCCGGGGCTGGGTGTTCCGATTCGTCGCCACTGACTGCAGGGCCCTCGGCTGCACCCGTTGAAAGGACAATCGCACCGGCCCTCTTCCTCTCAATTCGAAAGCCTCCACGCTCTGCTTCCTCTTGCGAGGTACTGATGATGTCGATCCTCATGCTCCCATAGATACGAAGGTAGGCGTCGTCTCTGGCGCGCTCTGCAGCCTCTTTGTATTTCTGCTCTTTCAAACCCCAATCGCGGGCCCGTCTTGACTTCAGCTTAGAGCCCAAATTAGCTAGCTTGTCCGCCTCCTCATTGCCCTCTATCCCGCGATGGCCACGTACATGGACCAGCTCAACCTTCTGACCCAGCATCTCTCGACAACTCAAGAGAGTCGCTGCGTACGAGATTAGGTCGGAGTTCTTTACGAGTTGGCCCTTTCTAGTGCGGTAATCGGTCCCCGTCTTCGTCCAGTTGTTGAATATCCAATCCGTGAGACCTAAAAGAAACGGCGTAAATGACACCGAGTCGGAGGTATGGCACCATAAGGGCTCGACACTTACAGTTGATCGCGTATTGGGAGTCCGTCTTGATAATGAGCTTCCGCTTCACGTCAATTGAAGTTTTCTCAAGGCAGCGGACAATCGCCTATGGTAACAATTAGACATGTCACGATGTTCTTTGAATAATATCGCGTACCACCAGCTCCGCGCAGTTGTTCGTTTGCAGACCGGGACATCTTTCAGACAAATTTCTGTAAGGACGAAACACCATTCAAAGGGATTTCTCAAGAGCAGAAACGTCGTTCTGACCTTTTATCGTCGTGTGCCCACCAGACGCCTATGCCCGCCACAGACCCATCCTGGCCGTTGCCTTTGCATGCACCATCGCAGTAGACAACAAGATCCTCGTGGCGCTTTGGAGAGCGTCGAGGTTCCCGAGCAGCCAGTTGCTCCCTCTGTTTGCCCTTGTCAGGTTTAGAGGCCAGAGTACGCGGTGCGAGTGGATAAGACTGTTGCGCGTTGTCTTCGACCTCTGTTAACGCGTCCTGGTCCTCGACTTCAGTCGCAACAGGACTCTCGTCGAGACGGACGTTGCTCCCGGACGGCCGAGAAGACTCGGCAGCGCTCTCCGTATGCCCATTGACTGGCCTTGCTGTGGATGTCGACGTCGATTGTGTCCCATCTGCAACTGTCACTACAGCTAACTCCAAAACATAATCCTCCGCCTCTTTGCGGATACGAAACTTCTTATAGCGTGCGCCAACGTATCCATTGACTTGCTCCTTACAGTCTTCCCTGTTTTGCGAAATTAGTCTCTATATCACAAATCTATAAGAATGTGACTCACCAACAATGAAATACGCCCGTTCTTCTTCCGAGCTTTACTGCGTAGTAGTATTTGATCGGCATCTTATTGCAATCTCTCGAGAAAAATATTCGCCTTTCAGCTATGATTCGATGTTCGCAGCAGGGAACAGTAAATACAGTTGGATGGTGGTGGTCTCGGACTGAGAGGCTCAGGCTGACGCTGATGACAGGTGAGGCGATGCAGACGCGTCGATAAGATAAGATTATGCTCTCCGATCTTCGGACCTTCGTCCTCCAACTAGTTTTACGCCGCTACACTAATTTGGACGGTTCAAACGCGCACCTCAGCTCAACAAGTCATGGTAACATAAAAAAGATTGGTATATTTTGAATAGGGAGCTCAAACACACCACCGTACAGCCTAGCGCTCGCCCTTGAGCCCGAGCTTGATCCAGCACTCAGGGATTCCAACATTTCGACGTTGTGGGGCCTTCCCGGATGCCAACCCATTGATTCAAAAGTGGAACGGCCTTCCTTTGCCTTGTAGGCACGACAGTGTGTTAAATTTGGCAACACCGATCTGAAGTTGACCTTGATAAGTAACCAACACGCAAAAAAGGGGAACTCGGGACTCACGATAGCCACAACAATTCAAGCAGCCAAGGAGTTCGATCCCTCTCATGTCAGAGTCATTGTGTCCTCTTACTGCTTGCCCCTGCGGACCCACTACCCACTACCCACCCCAGCCTCGACCAAACCCCAGCTGAGCCCCTCAGCCCCGCCAGGGGGTGAAAGTCTCGGAAAGGGTCTTATCTAGCACGATATTCCTTCTCGACTTTGAGAACGCATCCCGGACCGTACCCTATGTCCCAGATCCCACCACCGCAAGGGTGGTCGATATCCAGACCCTCATCCGAGCCATCGACCACCTCTCTCCACCCGGCCTTTAACCAACGTCTCACGGCTACCAGACTCCTTTACCCATGCCCGTGCTGAGCGCTGGGTATGACATCCCTAGCACGGTTATAACGCCATACCACACGGTGGGGTCAGTAGGAGCTGTGGGTAGAGGGGATCAGCTTGCTTTCTTCCTATGATAGTCGGGGACGCACAAGGTTATGTCCAGCAGAGCGAGTGAGCGTTCAAAATCCAGGGAAACGCAACCTTTATAATCCTGAGGTCTCGTTGATTATCGATAGTCCATCGTTCCGAGTCCGCCATTTACCCGCGAAATCTGACCATTTCAAACCTTTTAGAAGACTTTTCACAGCTATCTTTCCCAAGAGGAAGAATGTCTGGCACCCGGAAGGCAGATTCTGATGGTGGTCGGTCGGCCGCACTGTCCCGTACGCCGTCCGTCGTTCCTTGAATTCAGAGGCGTATGGTGTGAAGTGCACAGGCACGCTTGAGTATGTCCGCGTCTACTGGATGAGTGTACCATACTACCAGTCGGAACTTTACTCACGAGTCGCGGTCTCACATTCATTCATGCGAAAAGACCCTTGTGTAATCGGGCTCCATCATACGCTGCTCGTTCGTGTCCCTTTGCTACTATCCAGGAATGTTATCTCAGTTCATCGATAGAATTACAACAAAGTACAACTTGCGAACGACGCGAAACGATCATAATTTGAGACCGCCCAGATTGTGAAGTCGCGGGAATAGAATGGAATAAATTACGGGTACTGTTAACTTTCCACATCAGATGCCAACACGTACGTGAGTGGAAGAATCGCCTCACTTCAGTAATCAATCTTCGGCAGGATTATTCTCAGCGAAGTATTCATGGCTATCAGCATTCGCAATCGCCGCAGAGGGGTCGCTTTGCCCCAAGGATCGAGCACCACTCTGTCCATACACGTGATCCTGAGTGCCAGCGATCTGGCTGAAATGCGAAGATTCGTGAATGAGAGTTCCAGCCTTGATAAGATGCGCCGTCAGATGAGCGAAGATTTGCCGCAATGCTAAAGGTTCACTCACCCGAGAGTCTGTCCCGGTGTTAGGAGCATTCCAGAAAGCACCACAGAGGTTGATGACGCCAAAGTCCCCGGTGACATACGCGTAGACTCCTGCGTCGGTACAGAAGCAAGTATAAGTGGAGTCACCCGTGAAGGGGTACCCTTTGATGGCGTTGAAGTGATCGACGACTGTGCTGTGTCGGCCATCATCATACTCGCCAAACCATGAAACATAGCGAGTTGTCGAGGATGTATGGGAGGTCAGGTAGCTGGAGTTCGAAGAGTTTGGTCAGGAAGAAGGGACGACATTATTGGATTCGACGTACGCATGAGCATCGTTAGCGTAAGTGACAGCAGATTCCGCGGCGGCGATGAGCTGGGCTTGCTGGTCGTCGTTACAAGTATCGAATCCGACCCTCTTGACATGGCGGGGAACGTAGGAAAGAGAACCAGTGAACGAGGCCTTGAGTGGCTCTTCGTGAGAAGCTTGTAACTCAGCGATTTCGTTGGTGGCAGGGTCGATATAGAGAAATAGGCTGTTGGCACGGATGTCGTAGGATCCCTCTCCGGGACGAGTAAAGTTGTAAGCGGTTGATACTGGATATAGTTGTCAGGGTCATCTTGCCGGACTGCATGTGGCGACTCACAATCGTGATCGACCTGGAACGATTGACCGGGTTCAAGCACAACAAAGGCGGTTTCTATGTTGTTCTTGACAACGTATTCCGGTACAAACTTGGCATAAGCACCGGTGAAGACCGGGGAAGCACCATCAACACCGGTAATAGCAAAAGCATTCGTGGGAAGGGAAGAGAGAGCCGTGCGAGGATCCTTTAGCAATCTCAAGGGCTCATCGCCAGTGTTTACCAGGGAGGTCGTAAGTTTGAAGTTCTCCACTCCAGCGAAGTTGTTGGTGCCTGTAGTGATACATAATCAGGATCGGAAACGTGGCTCACAGGTGAGAAGAAAGAAGTCTACCTGAGACAGAGAGAGAAAGACCCGGTGCCCCTGCCACACGTAGTGCCGATAGACACAGACCGACTAGAGCAGAGCGAACGGAGGAACTGAAACGCATGGCAACTTCGGAGAGAGGGAAGGTAAGGCGAGGGTTGAACTCTGTCGAGGCCTGGTCTTGAGTCTTCATTTTTATAGAGCCTGCCAGAAAATGCCGTACTCCTACTTCATACTGAGAGCGTATGATGTGAACAAAAGCCGAAACGACTATTTGGGGAGCCCAGACGGTACCAATCTTACCGGTAACCACATGCGTATATTCCTTATGAAGCGCTATGATGTTGTGCCCTACATTGCCTTTACGATTTGGGGACCCTCGTATGCTGAAATCTTCGTTCGAGGCGGCCTCAAGCACACGGACTCAAAGAGTGAAAATGTATGTTCAGCATCTGAGGAGAGACGAGCCCCACAACATACCATCAAACATGCTGTTCCATCGTCGACGACTCAAGTAGGCATGTGGAATGAATTCACTTTGCCACTCCCGAGATGCTCCACTCCCAAATGTCTCTTGGAAATTACGCGTGAGAGACAGAAAGAAGAAGGTGCAAGGGCGCCCAAAGGCGCGAATCGTATGGCCAAAAGAACTTTGTGCGAGTATGGTATGGTGGAGTAACCATAGGTATCGTCGAGGTGCTGACTCATGCGGGTGTCGAGCAACATAGCCAACTCGTTTTCGTCAGAAATAGTTGATGGTGATCGGCATCGGTCGTGTGTGCTGCTAAGAATTGGTTGTAACGTACAAGTTTCGTGTTGTGTGGTCATGAACAGGTTTGATGTACGAAAATGTGAAAGCTCATTGATTTGATTGATTAGTCGCTATTGCAGTTGTTAGATTGGATGAAGAGTGAATGGCGAATACTGGCACCTTGGATGTAGAAATCCTACTTAGGTATGCATCTTGTCATCCAGCCCCGCTCTATCCTCCTTTTCCAGCTCATGCCCATCATATCTACGTCTCATCCTCCTTCGAAGACGATGCTAATCGTCCAGTATGCCCGCATGATCAGCGTTCGAAAATGATGCCAATGACCAGGTGTGACGATGCACACCTACACTTGAATGATTGTGGTACGGCTTGCTTCATTCCGCGCGAGATGAACGAGGTTTTCAGGGCCCCTTAATCTGGAAATCGAAGCAGAAGGTCAACGCAGTTGTGACAGACTCGCTGTTCGTAAACTAACATTCGTCAGATCATGGTAGATCGTGGCAAGGAGGAGAATAGAACAACCTCCGAGCGGTATTCATGTATTTCGCCTGGGCATAAAACACTTTAGAGATGTTCGATAGGACACGAACTCAGGACTGTTGAGAAACGCACCATGTTCTATTGCGGGGCCAGACAAGGAAGCAAGTGATGACACAAAATCATTGGAGGGGCCATCCCGCGGCGAAGCTGCAGTTTAGTTGGGCCTCGTCAGCTCGAAAGTGACGTGGACGAAGGTGGTTGAATGTGAGCCGGCCATTGACAACGACATTGACGAAAAGAGAGAAGACCAGCCAGCTTCCTGGGTCACCAGTGGGTTGCCGGCGTTACGATTATTCCTGCCATCACTTCGGGCACCAATCTCAATGCCACATTCGACTATGTTCCGCTCTGCGTTGTCAGCGTTCGAATTGACGACAACGCTGGAGAAAGCAGTGACATAGACTGGTGTGTTCCATGACATTGAGGAGAACGTAGGTCTCAATGTTTCTCTTCGTTCTGGTTCAAAAAGCAATGATTTCGGGTTCACAGACGGGCAGGACAATGAACAATACCCTTAGCTATGACTAGCCAGAAATTGGAATCGTAGCTGATTCCTGAACTTCATCTGTTCTCAAACTGAACGGGATCGACACTTCGTGCACACCTGAATTGGAGAGTCGTATAACGTCAGTTCAAACCAATCTTGGGAGCATATCACAGAGCTATCGTACTCGAGAGAGTTGCTGCGGGGAGGCCGGAGGCCGGAGCACGAATTCCCAATCTTAAACATGGCTCGAGCTTCGGAGAGGCAGAACGGGTTCAGTGGTCAAATGGTTTTTAAGAACGTCGAGGGTCACTTTCCAAGAGGGTGTATGGGAGGGTGCAGTGGGTTTGGCAGGCCTTGGGCCTCGGTTTTCCTCGAAGCTCGAACATAGTCCTCAGCACACGGAACACAAGTTCATACTGGATAGGCCCAAACTGTTCGAATACAGGGGGTCAATGAAGCCAGAGAGAAGGGGCGTCGTATATCTGTGCGTTACTCTCCCTCCAGAATTCCAGGCATCGAATGACGATTGAGTACAGTTTGATCCAGATGCTACGGTGGATTTGTAAATGCAGATACTCCCAGTGCACGAACCTCCCAGTGGTGTACCTTTAGGGAACTACGTGCCTATGAGCTTGCCGACCACTCCCTCGATATGTCTTCTTTAACCGTCGAACATGCTCTGCGATGGCCAGGTGCACTGACACCTGAACAACCAATGCGGTTGTAACTCGGTCGTCTCTCCCGTTTGTCAAAGGGGGGCTTGAGGCCGATAAGGTGAGTTCCTTGGGAGCCGCTTGGAAAGTGTGAATGCTTACCAGTGTTCCTCAGACTCGTCACCTTGTAGGAACTTTCTCCAGCAGCAGCTTTGGTAGAGTGCTTCCCACCCACACTTTGACGGGTTGGGAGGACTCGTATGCTGTTCTCCCTCCAACTGTGCCTATGTCCTTGATACGTGTATTCAAACCCCGGTTGAGTATTGACGGTTTATCGACCGCGGTTTAGTTGCACCTGGAGGCGGCCTACCCTCGCTCCTCATCGACGCAGGGTTGTGTCTTGCTTGATCGCATAGGACTCGGCCGAATCGACCTTAGTGTTATAGGCTGAGTGAATCGTGAATCGAGATGAAGAAAGTGCAGAGCAGCAACAGTTTCTCGAGCTCTAGGTCTCTATATGGTTGAGAGGTGAATATCGGACAATTCGCTGCACTTTGAGACGTTGAGAAGCAAAACCAAATTCCCGAGGAGAGAGGCGTACTTGAAAGCGAGAGGTCCGTCCATATTGTGAGTGCGTCGATTGATAGGATTGCCTTTCTAGTTGATGATAAATGCCCTCAGCGAGGAGATCCAAATCAAGGGATTCAGCACGTACCTGAGCATTGTGCCAGTGAGTACAGCATAGAGCTGCTCCGTCTTCGAGAATCTCTTACAAGTTATAAAAGTTGATCTTTTCCTCTTTGTGTCGCTTGTGTCCTTCCTGCTGGGTGCACACAGATCCACTGCCCATCACCGTCACTTTCCTATCCTGAAGCAGTTCCTTTCTACCCCGCCAGCGGAGAGAACTTGGAGAAGGGTCTCGGGTATGAGATCCCCTTCTCCGAGTTGGAAATTATGCTTCAGGCCAGCCCCCATGTCCCAAATGCCATTGCCGCACCGGTAACCTTTATCCAGACCCTCATCCGAGCCATAGTCCACCACCCTCCATCCGGGGTCTTCCCAACCGTCACCAACGTCCCACCTCTACCAGCTCCAGCCACCCCCCTTCCCTGTCGCTGAGGCATGATTATCCCTAGCACGGTTTTGAAATCGTACCCCAGGACTGGAAGAACTGGAAAGAAGAGAGAGATCAGGATCCAGTTATAAGACGGGCTGTTGGGCAGGAGGACGTACGTGGTCAAGCTGGCAGGTCTGAGGAAGGAGGTGAGTGATCCTGGCCGCGGTGACAATGGAGATTTTATGGCGGCATTCGAACGTTGATGTGTAATCATATGAGTCGTTCACAGTGCCTGCTCCCTGTCATGCTTGCTTCCGCCACCTTTAACTGGGAAGCAAAAACGGGACTACGAGTACGATGACGTGGAAAGAGACGTACATCTGACTCGAGCTGGCAAGACCTAGGCAAGAAATACTGGTACGCGAGTTTGTATTCGGCCCTCTGGGCAGCAGGTAAGGCCTCAGTTTGGTCCTGTCGCTTGTATTCGAGGCCCTGATTCTCTTTCGCAGAAGATCATTGTTGTGAAACGAGGCCTTTGGGAGCTCTTCTCGATAGACTACAGCCCTATGGCCCAACCATCTTATAGTGTGCCGCCAGCAACGTGGACTTTCGACGACTACGCACATCTCAAGAAGGGAAATCACCCGCCGGAAAATTCTATGCCGACCGCATATGGACTAGTACCACATATACGGCGTTGGTGGGAGCTACCGCGCACTACGAAGCAGGACTTAGGTATGTGTTTGGTAGAGCGGGACCCCCCGAACGGATTCCGGGATCTCTGACATCTGGAAATCGGTCGGGCCTGTTCATATCGGAAGAAGGTACTGGCGGCGAGGATCTGTTTCGAAGGGATTGCCGGATCTGAAGACGTTATTGCACCTCCAACATACCAACCCCCCGACGACCAAGAGTTGCCCATTATTCTTTCACTAGTTCCCCCAAACCTGAAGCTCGAAGCGTTGAGTGGACTGGGTGGAATCCGGTCCACTGTATTCTGTATAATCGCTTCGTCTTCGAGTATACTAGACGAGTGAGTTCGATTCGCGGTTTGAACAGTTTCAAGGAACTCTTGCTCATCATGGATCCAAGGTCCACGTTGGAAACAGGGAACTCTGTCTCTGCGAGCCGTCACTGGTCAAACAGGGGGGGGGATTTCCCTCACGCACCAAGTCGCAAGTCTCTGGAACGGCGGTGGACCCATTTTTGAGGCAACGGACAGAGTGACTTCAAGTTGCGCTTTTCTGTCTGTTTTACATTTAAGTTCTGTAACCTTCTCTTCCATGAAATCTGTATTCGACGTCATGTGGCTCGTATTGCCGGGTGTCACTGGAGCAGACTGTAAAATAGACAGAAAAGACCCGTTACCGGTGTGCGCAGGGTCTGTGTATGACGAGTGCGATGAGCATACACAGCGACATACATGCGCCGCACATATATGAATCCGGCTAGTGCCTAGGCGCTCTCATATAAGATTGTAGGAAGTTTCATCCCGGTGGCGTACCTCCATCTTCAACTTCGACTGCAAGCAAATTCACGGTGCCTGTCAGCTCGGACGGTCCCTACCATTCTTCCTGATCTCTCAGGCCGCTCCTCACCCAGCCTCAATTCGTCTGGATCACTGTTTGTGTTCCGCATTTGCGTCCCTAAAATGCTTTACAAGTCGGCTCGCATCTTCGGACGAGAGCTCAATCGTTGAATTCATCGACACGCTATCCCAGCTATATTCACTACGGTCCAGAGACTTCCGCGATAACCTTCTCTGGACGGCGTCAAATCGCCGTCGCATTTTATAGAAACCATGGACATTCAACACCGCGGCTCCACAAATAGGAGGTGCTGCACAGGTTCCTGCAGCGCTATAAAATGACCACTCGAACCCACATACTTCCACTACAAGTACTTGCCATCACCGATCGCTATACTCACCATGCGTTTCTTTGCTCCTCTCGTCGCTGCGTTTACTTTGACTTGTGGCCTGGCTGCTGCCCAAGAGGCCGTACGCTTTGGAGTCGTAAACGTGAACCCGACTGAGGCCACCCCCGGCCAGGTAAGTAGGATTCTTCAATTCATTGCTGCTACACGCTAACCTTTTCATCAATCTCTCCCCCATTACATAGATTATTCAAATCACTTACAACTCTACCCTCGCTCGCCACCAGCCAAAGTTTGTCGACTTTTACCTCCAAGGTCAAATCACGGCCAACAGGCCCACCCCTTACATCCTCATCTCGCGTAACGAGTTCGGATCCAATGGAAACATTCTCCAGCAGGACGCTACGGTAAGCGTTGTCTCCGCTTAATGCGACTAAGAGTCCCTCACCCTACTCCTCCCAGGTCCCCGCGATTACCCAAAGTAACACTGGGGTTGCGCCGGGCAGTGGCTGGAACCTTTGGGCCTTCACCACTTTTGATCAGGACGGTATTACTCAAGTCGGTGGAGTCGCAGCTGGTTTGAAGATCAACTGAGGGGGCGCCCGGATGGCATACTACTGTAGTACACTGTCGACGCTACCGATGTCGTTGGACTTGTTTAGGTCGATGCTTATATGTTACGGACTTGCTGGGGTTGTTCATTTCACATCGTAGCTCTCGCACGCGCAAGGCATACCAGAAGGAAGGCGAAACAATGACGCCTTCAGAGGTGCTAAGTATAGAAAGCATGATCTTAGTCATCCAGGCCAGGGCTGTTAGCGAGGAACGTGTGGGTCGCTGAACTCAAGTTGAGGTTTTGGAATAGGAAAAATGGAGGTGTGTCAGCAATTGCCTATACTGGTTCCGTTTTTATCGCTTGATTTACCATTTGGGCATGGATAACCCGACTCGGAAGTCTGGCACATACACTTGCCTCAGAACTGACAAATTGTCATCCACAATTTCGCCCAATCTACCCGAAAGCGGACGTGAGTGTTCTATCATTAATCGTTTGAGTGGTTGGGAGATGCTGAGCGCTGAGTGCCACAAGGCTTTGGGGTGCTGAGAAGTCTCCGGTCCAAATGGGGCAGCTTGAGGGCAGGTCTCTGAGTCTGACGGAGATCCCTCCGCAGTCAACTTTCCCATCGACTTCCCGTCCAGTCCCTTCGACGAGCCACGGCACTCATCCTCGTTCTATCTCGAAATGTAATCTTCCTTGACGACCTTGCTTGCTTTTCGACAACTCTCCCCTAGTGTTCTAAGCAACCGTCAAATTCGTCTGGGATCTCACCGATTTTTACACAAAGGGAAGTACCAAGCTCTCTCTGAGTCTGCTACGTCTGCTACAGCCTTCGTCCGTGTTGAAACACCGCTCGGGTACAAGCTGAACTTGAGCTTGATTCGTTATTCATCGAATCCTTGTTTCACTGATTGCTTAGAAATCTCCAGCTCAACGGAGGCTGGATGTAAGCAGAGGCACCGTTATTCAGCTTGGTCATCCCAGATACATATTTCCGCAACAGAAATCCTTGGGTCAATGTTGAATAGGACGAGTACTCAGGCTCAAAATCTGTTACCAATTACCGAAGCACCGGGGAATCGCTTATCTGCAGCAATACTTTCTAGCCACTGGTATAGCATACATGGATTCGGATAAAAGAGGAGACAAAGTGTTAGCAGGCTTCAGCCTCACAAACCTCTTGTCTCACACTCACACTTGCAATGACTATCGTACCAGCAAACCTGTTCCAGCCAATCAAGGTCGGACGCATCGATCTCTCACACAGGGTGGTGCTGTCTCCGATGACAAGGCTGCGAACGAATCCTGCCAATGGCGCCATTCTACCCATCGCGAAGGAATATTATGCCCAACGTGCGAGTAGGCCAGGAACATTACTCGTCGCGGAGGGAACTATCACCTTGCCGCAAGTAATGAGTTTTCTTCCGGGCCTCCCAGGGTTTTGGAACGAGGAGCAATTTGCTTCATGGAAAGAGGTGAGTCGGTCACTTCAACACAAACGGCTCTCTCCTGACCGTGATATGTCCAGGTTGTAGATGCCGTTCACGCGGAGAACAGCTTCATCTACCTTCAGCTAGCCGATCTCGGACGTCGAGCGACGCCAGATGCTCTGAAGGCGTCTGACCCGTCCTGGGACGTGTTGTCACCGGGAGACATCCCGATGAAGAATGGCACCACGCCCCGGAGCATGACACGGGACGACATCCGCCAACGCATTGACTTCTTCAAAACTGCCGCTTTGAACGCCATCGAGAAGGCTGGGTTCGACGGCATTGAGCTCCATGGTGCCAATGGCTTCCTGATAGAACAATTCCTGCACGACACCAGTAACAACCGCACGGACGAGTACGGCGGGAGTCCAGAGAACAGAGCTCGATTTGCTCTGGAGCTTGTGCAAGCTGTGTCAGAGGCCGTCGGAGAGGATCGTGTTGGGCTCAAGTTGAGTCCCTGGAATACAGATGGAGGTTCGTCTCGTTCTTCGTCCTCGACGACTACTCTCACCGTTCATCTCCAGATATGGGCATAACGGACCAGAAACAGACGTACGGATACCTGGCGTCGGAATTGAAGAGCAGACACCCCGACTTAGCTTATCTCCACGTGGTGGAACCTCGAATCGATGGCACGACGATAATGTCGAATAACTATACTCCTATAGTCCAAGGAGGTGAAAATGACTACCTGAGGGAAATCTGGGCTCCGAAGATCTATATCTCTGCCGGTGGTTATACTCTCGAGTCCGCGTCGAAAAGAACTGCGAAACAATCAACAGAGCTGGTAGGATTTGGAAGAGTTTTCTTGGCGAACGTGAGTAATATTTCGTGGCCACTATAGCATTAGAATGTCCCGCGCTGAATTTCCTTTGCCAGCCCGACTTGGTTACTCGCTTCGAAAAGAATCTCCCGTTGAACAAATACAAGCGCGATACGTTCTACGCCTTCACGAAGGGCCCAGAGGAAGGCTATACCGACTATCCATCTGCCTCAGCGTAACGTTGGACTTTCGAACAGCTTGTAGCGATGAATGGGCCTTGGGTCTAAGTAGGACACGATTTCCGTTTGACAATAGACATTGGAGTGCATGATGATCCGTGGCTCATGAGCAGGCATGGCGCTCGGTACTACCAACACTTACTTAAGAAAACTCAGTTTGAACAGCCCTTCCGAGCAGTTCCGTTTTCGAATTGGTGTCTGGGTGTCAACTCTGTACATTGCATATCTGCGGTACCTTCCTGGAGAAATCAGGATCATTTATCATAAGTCAACTAACAGTTGTATCCAGCGGTGAAATTCGACCTTTTCCTTCGTCTTCAGATATGCGGGAGCCAACCAAGCGCGTTGATTACTGAGGCAGCCTGGGTAATTTCAAATGCTCGGGGCCAAAGCTATCCGGAAGCAGCTCGTCAACGGAGGTAAGCCTAACACCACCCTTTGTGTACCCTTCCTTTCCATCGTTCTTGTTATCCGGATAATCGCTCGGCACGAGTAACACCGGCATATCCAACGCACAAAACTCTCGAATGACTTGTCGGCACATTCCACAGGGTGATATCGTCGAGGGAACGTCTCTACAGAGAAGGAGGTGGGTGAGGGAAGGAACGAATGCATGTAGATGGGTAGAAGGCAGTGAACGCACGTTACGACAGCAAGAGCTGCAAAGGACTTCTTTCCTTCGCTCTAAAGAATTCAAAACATGAGGGTTCACCTCGACATATGGTCAGGAAAGTACTGTTATCTACTCACCACAGACTTGACGATAGCAGTTCGTTCAGCGCAGATAGTTCCACCTGGTTGAAAGTTCGAGATTCGAGACTTCGAATGAGGGGGAAGAAGAGTCATTCTAACCATACGAAGCGTTCTCAATATTGGCACCTTTGACGATCGACCCATCGGCAGTAAGGAAAGCAGCACCAACGCGGAACTTGGAATAAGGGCTATACGAAAATCCTCTCGCTGTGGATCGCGATTTTTATGTTCAGTTGTGCTTGTAGGCTCGAGATTCTCTATGAAAATGCATACCTTCGAACGCAGATTTAATGAGGAGCTCGCGATTTTGTTCCGATAAAGCCATGGTGTACGATGTGGTGCTTTAGAAACAGCTGTATCACGTTGACGCCAGGTCGAAAATGATAGTGGTAAGCGCGCGTGCTTGTGAGTGTAACCCAATCAAATTCATTAGGATTAGTACGATCATGACCCCATATGTCTGATAGCGGCAGTATCACCTACAACCTAACAATCCCCTCGCCTTTTACTAGGGGATTCCGTGGAGGTGGTACATTCAACGTCGCATTACCAATCTTTGGGATCACTCTCTATGAGAGCTACTTTCTTATTGTTGTTTTTTTCTTTTTCACAAACCTTTGGCCACTCAATTCGTGATTGCAGCTAATTGCGACACTCCTAGAACCTTCTGTTCTTACTGAGTAATGGAATATATACAAATTCTGCATTCCAATATGTATGTAGTGTATCGAGTGTGTAAAATAACATGATTATCTCCAAGTAAAAGTCCTACGTTAGCTGGGCCAAAGGGCTCATGAGTTACAGGAAGAGATAAAATAAAGTAAAGCATCCCATCAACATCATCAACAACGGTCTATGTCCAGTAGGCTTCTGCTCAGGAGACCACCACCTAATCTCTGACCACATGAGCGGAAGAAAAACTACGGATGCCGTATATATCTATGGAAATGAACGATTGAGCTGTCGTGCTACCACAAAAGGGAACGCGAAAATGACGCACCACTGCGACAGACTTGAGTGCAAGAGATGGGTACTCCGCCACCGACGGTGTAATAAGTTTCGGTTTGTCGTCTTTCCGAAGTCGAACAGGACGCGGGTGGGTGAACATGCACCAGATGGAATAGAAGGCGACGGAGAAGAAGTGATACATCAAAAGTGTGGGTGATTGTGCGATTCTGTAACGCGATAAAAAAAAAAGATGAACGTCAGGCTCCGCCTCGAGACCGGATGCAACGAAGACTGACCCAGAAAGAAGGCGCACAGGCCCGTTTATACATTCGCCTCCCCTTTCGAAGTACTTGAAGCATCCTGCACGAAGGACCGCAAGGTTTTCGTCTGTGAAGGAAAAACGAACTTAGCATAAACCAGTGTCAAGTACCATAGCGAAACGTACCATCGGCGCCAAATAAGTCGTAAAGTGCAACGCTGAGTATATTCACCGCGGAGGCAAGGGGTTTTCGTTCCCAATGTAACCGATGTAGGACGTTCCTGATGGCCTCCCAGTCACTGAAATCGTTCACATCTCGGAGTAAATCCCGGAGGACGACCACATCGTTGAAGCCCACTGTCATTCCGCCACCTGTGAGCGGATGCCGCATATTCCACGCGTCTCCCAGAAGAACAACACCTTGCTTGGAATATGTGAGGTGGCCTTGCTTGACAGCGGGTAGGAAGGAGTTGGGCATCCGACGTATACGGTCTTTTTGAACAGCTTCTAGGGCGGCGACATGGAGGGAAGAGGGCAGTTCGGGAATAACGTTGTTGATGAGGTGAGACTGGTAAGAATTGTGAGAATCATGTAGAGCGATAACTAATGAGCGAAATACCTTCATATCTGAGGGAAGGGGGGCCTTGACGTCGATAAGCATTCGGGTATCGTGTGTGCCAATCTGGTATAGGAGGGCAGGACCATTCGACTCTGTCAGACAAACTGTCCCGTGGTGAGGTATAGGAAGACGCGCGTCCTCGAGTACAACACCAACGAAATGGCTCTTGACTACGGGCTTGAGGGCTTGTTTGTCCATAACTTGAGTTCGGAAGTTGGAAAAGCACCCGTCCGCAATGACTACCAAATCCGCACGGAACGAGAGTTTCTCGACTTCACTCTCCTTCCCTGTCTTCCTGGTCGCTGCGACTCCCACAATTCTTCCTGACCCTTCGCATTCCAACAGTTCCGTCGCGGTAGCCTCTATGACATCGACGCCCTTGGCCTGTTTCGCAGCAGCTCGCAAGTTCATGATGAACTTTCCATGGTGAAAGCTCCTTCCTTCGTGTGTACCAGGATATGGTATATGGACCGAGGCCCCAGTACCGCCGTTCACCACACAGTAGCCCTTCACCGGTATCGCGTCGATTCCATCCACACAATGCTCCATTCCCAACTTCTGCAACGCCATCATACCTCCGGGCTGGAGAAGCTCCCCGACAATTCGGTCTGGTTGTTCTAACGAGCGTTCCAGCAAAGCAATCCTGAGAGGTTTTTGTCGAGGAAGTGTCGAGAGTCCATGAGCGAGTGAGCAACCAACAACACCAGCACCGACGATGAGGACATCATAGGAGGACGAATGCATGGCTTTCACGTCCCAGAGAGCAATGTGGGCAGGAGCGAAGTTCGATAGTTAAAAAAACGAAGTGATTTGGAGTTTGTATACCCTTGCGATATGGCGAGAATCAGGTCCTGAGCTGGCGAGACCATCCTAGCCGAAAATAAAAAAATTTGGTGGGACCATTTGCCTCCTGCCATATTCGGCAATTTACCATCAGGCGAACTCTTTTTTCAAGGTTCTCACGATGTCTAGACTATACTTAGCGAGTAGACGCCCGTGAAGCGCGAGTCGAATTTCGGTGAAATAGACCTTCTCTCGACGGTCTAGTGCTGCTCTCGTATTGAAAGTGATTGGATCGATACTCCAGGGATCATTCTCACCCTGAGTTATTCTGTTCAAGCGACGTTATTTCAAACGCTGTACATAGTCTGCAAAACCGTAACGGCTTCAGCATCTAGTAAGTAAAGCGGGCCAGCTGAGGGAGAGCCCAGTCACAGGCTACAGCCCACAAAGTTGTAATTTGAGCAGCAAAAAAGTGGATATGGTGAGAGATACAGTATACGTAAGTATTCGGAGGAGACTCCTTGATTCGAATTTGACCCACATTCCCGGAGATATCGACGGCCAAATTCTCACCGTCGTGTTCAATGTGCTGAAGAGTGTCGAGATAAAGGATAGGAAGCAAAGCCTCGTCGTTCGGGTCGGCTTCCCAAAGAGTGGTCATCGACCATTTTATTGGGACGTTGATAGGCGTTGCGGGGTAAGCAGACCGAATGGTGGGTGGTGGCAGATAGTAGCTGTATTGAGGTGCCTTGAATCTAAATTCGATTCTTCGTGAGGGCCGGTTGAAACGTTTATCCTCCGCTAGTGAGTACTTGGGTGATACGTCACTATAATCACTTCCGGGAATCACTGGGATGGACAGAAAGCAACGACGGGCAGTGGCGGATCAGTATTACTTCAAGCCTTCTTGTTGCGGCTGTTGCTTCGATGAAAGTTCCCAGTGCGTTGTACTCTCTGCTGTGTGTGTGCAAGCTCTCTTGCTCTTGATTTTCCTGAATTCGAGTCTGATCGGAATTTACATAGACGTGCGCACTGTGAACGAGAGGGACTCACATGAACATGAAAGATAACGACCCTGCGGGTCGTTCCTGGCGCCCTTTCCCCGCGCAAACAATGTCAGTCTGAGTACCAGTCTAATCGAATCATGTCAGAGCGGGCTTTGAACTTCGAACGTCCATCCAATATCGTTTTTGGCCAGGCGGCCAGATTCCCGAGCGGCGCGTTGGTGTCAGACCCGAACCCCCGACGAGAGTCGAGTGCGTCTCGAGGAGCCAGCCAGTGAAGGAACGCCAATTTGTGATATGTCGTCGTTAGAAGCTCGGTTTTGGCCATTGGGCTGCGTTGGAGCTGAGTCCACGAGTCGTCCAGCCTTGTTGAGTTCATTCACGATTGAGGTTTGTTTGGGGATCATACATGATGGAAGAATGACGAACCTACTTACTTGCAAGGTAGGTGGGTGAGCCGAAGGCAAGCCACAGCCATAAGTATTGTGGTCGACAGCAGCCTCCCCGGACGATCCTTCCAATCGCGATTCTCCATGTGGGTGAAAGTGTCTGTGGTGCCCCAGCTCGCCTGCTATGCGCCTTCGTCGTAGACCTTCTGGATAACTTTGGCTTGAGTCTGACAGTGATAGGTGTATTGGTGCGTGCGGAAGGATGGGCGAAGACGTGAGGACTCACGATAGGAATCTTCTCGTTCCCCCCTCTCCCTCCTGTCCCGCCCTTGCTTCAGTCCCATCCGAAGCGTAGGTCGTGTCCAAGCGAGCCACGTCGGATCGCGATCGGTGGTGAACCAGCGTCATATAGTATTTTTGGCTGTGCTGCCGGTGGAGAGCCAAGTGGAGCATCGGTGTTTGGCCTTGTCCTCGAACAGAACGATAGAGTAGAATAGAAGGGCGTCTTGGAGCTTGCGGACCTTTCCAGAGAGGCAAGTGAGTGCTCGTTTGAATGTAGCACAATGCCCTGCGAGCGTCCGGGTACCACTGGTTTTGCGAGGGAGTACGTTCTTCGGTGACGGATTGAGGCCTTGGAGAAGGGTCTGGTGACCATAGATAAAGTCGGTAACTAGCAAGTTGCGAATGTAGACTGTAGTAATCTATACGGAAATGGCCAGGAATCAGAAAAGGAACGATAAAGTTTTCAGAGATTTCGCACCGTTCAAGCTCTCGCTTTTAGTATTCACCTTATTCTTCGACGAATCGAGTACAACTCCTCTTTTCAAACGAGCTTTGTCCTATCATATTGTCCATAACCGACCAGTAGCGGCTTCAGCCTTCATGCGACCATCGTTCGTGGGGATGCGGCATGGCAGCCATTTTTTGTGTCCACCGGAGCTCACTGGCAACGGAGTTCGGACAGAGACCCTCAGTGCAGTGGGAAGAGGCTGTTCAGCTGGTACGTTTCCGTGTTCTGTATGTTCTCGGAATGATGGAGGAAGGGACAGAAGGGGGGTGTGATACGATGCACAGAGGGCCAACCTGAGGCTGGGGCCGACAAAGGTCCCGTAGCCGCAGAAAAGAGTCTCGTTGCAGTAGCAGGATTCAGAACTTGGCGGAGAGTGAGGAAAAGCGAGGGCCCAGGGAAAAGTCGAACCGTGAGTCGTGACGCTGGTGACTTCCTGCCGACTCGGAGATACAGTTCGAATCCATTTTCGAGAGTCAGTGACCAGATTGCTGGTTCTCTGATCACCGGCAAGGTTCGAGCACTGGGATCCTACTCTTTGTCAGATATTTCTCTCTTGCTTCATTCATTTCAACTCTGGGGCTACCCATGACACCGCAGATCGCTATGTAGCAGCAGAGCCGCATAAATCAGGCAAAGGGGAGGTATATCAAGACTCAACAATACCTGCGGGAGAGCAAGGACCACTGGCAAATCGCGATTTGCCGCTGTTTGAACCCGTCCTTGGGACTGGTACATGCCATGAATAGGATAATTCAACTAAACATTATACAAATCCCCGTTCCTCCAGCCAGCTGCAAAGATGCACAAGCCATTGAAAGGATGGACCCTCCGGCTAAAGCTAGGATTACAATAGGTAGGTTGCGCATTTCGCTCGTTTTGTAGATTCCGGACAGCAATAGGAGAGCTCACCTGTAACCATTTGCCCCAAGGACTGCAGGATCAACGAAGATGACGAATGTACTACCGGTCAGACACCTTGGGCTCGACTTTGTCCATCTAGAGTTGCTCCAGGTGAACTCCTTGTTTCCAGCTGGGAAAAGGTACTGATCTCGTTTGCACATAGAAAAAAAGAACTGGGAATTGATTCACTGGACGTGCAGCGAGACATTCAATGGCCTTCGTAATCCGAACTTTCCACTCGACAGCCTGAGCCTGGTAGCCGGTCGGCATTTCCAACGGATTCCGAATCTTTCTGACAGTGTTTGGCACCGTCGCCAATGGCTTCCTGGGATCAAGTTGGGCTCGCTGACGGTGATTCGGGAAAAAAACCAGAGTCGAGGCTGGCGCGCCAACTGGATGTCAACCAAAGTTCGACCGTCTACATATAGGGCATTCAATTCTCCAATAAAGTGACAAAAGAGACATGTCATTCTGACCTACACGGTCGTAAGCAGACTGTAGCCGGTGGTACATCGAGCTTGGTGTCGACTTTGTCCATGGAGAAGCTTGCTCAGATCCTCGAATTGGTGTTCGGATGTTGCCGTCCGGGAAGCTCGCTATCCAGGAAGAGTAAGAATTGAAACAAAGGGCGGAGAGAAGGTAGAGAGATCAATGATTATCTCGAAATACCTTCCAGCAGTCTTTCCTACCGTCACGGTACAGGTTAGGGATTCACCTTCACCTTTATACGCACCGTGACACTCATAGTCTTTGTTTCACAGTTGCAGAGCAAACGAATGTGCGGGGTTGGGCTTCCAATGTTGACAAGCCAGAGTCGAAGGAGTAACGGCCCCTGTGACCGTCAGTATAAAAGGCCAAAGCTGATGTGACCAACCTTCGTGTCCTTCGTACTGCTCGCCTGCGGACCCTCTGCGCACTACCCACCTTCCTTTGCCTTGAACTCACTCTTTTGTTTCCTTTTTTGCCCCGTTGGCGGAAAAGTACTCGGAGCGGAGCCCTCATCTGGTATGAGGTGCCCTCCTCCGAGCTGGAGATCGTGCTACAGGCCGATCTCATGTTCCCGGATGTCACCGTCTCAGCGATGGTCGATATCCGGACCCTCAGCGAGCCATCGACCACCATCTGCCATCCAGGTCATCAACATCCCATTACTACCAGTATCCAGCTTTCCCATCGAGTGTTATGCTGCGGAATCCCTAGCACGGTTTTCTCAACGCCGTAGCATAACATTCGAGGGTCAGATTGGCTGCTATCTATACTGAGACGATGAAGGTGAAGTCTCGTATCCGATATTTGGACACTTTGGGTAAGTACAGTTTTACTCCGCGTACTTATCGCGGAATCAGGCTCATTCATTTCACAGCTGGATGCATTCTGCACCAGTACTGCCCATTGAACACAGATCCGGGTCCTTTTCAATCGTGAGGTTGGTCGTATCGTCATCTTCTAGATTCGGACATAGACTGATATCGTAGTTACTAGTTACAAGGTCCAATTTGCACAGCGGAACTCCGCCATCCCGCTCTTCCGCCCTAGAGTTCCAGTTGTTCAAACCTAAACTTTTGGGACGCCACCGGACTGAAGCATGCCCCCCCGTACGACGTTCGTTTTACAGTAGCATCTTGGTTTTTGTTCTGTTCGTTCGTAATCTAGTCGGATAGGTAGACACCCGTCAATCACAATCCTTCACGTCTCCCCATGTTTGGTATGCACTGCGTGCGTGGTTCAAGAACCATGGAGTAGGATGATTGACCGCAGGACCAAACCCCCTGCCACTAAGCGATCTTTAAAGCAGTTGCAATCCCACCAATCTGAGCGATACGATCCGCGTCAAGCTAGTCAAGGTAGCGAAGGCGTTCGGCAAGAAGATCCATTGGTCACTGGCCAACTTTAGACGTGTCCAATGATGTATGTCGTTGTGTATAGTCAGCTTCCTCGTCATATCCAGACCGGCCATGAGAGGCCTATTGACCGCTATATAGCCTGTTGTAGTGACGCCTGAACATACGGGTGAGATGACGTCGTATGAAGAAGAAATTGGAGCGAAGCAATAAAGAAAATTTCGCAGCTGTTTCTGTCCGTCATTCCGAGGGGGTCCAACCTGAAGCTTGAAGGATGACGGTAGATTCATCGCCGGCTTAGAAACCCGCAAGTCAGCTTCACTTGATCACGCACGCTCAGAGGTTCCTTCCTGATTATACACCCGACCAGTCTCCTCCAGTGTCAGACCTCCCAAAGACCGACATTTCCCGGTTTTGAACTCGTCCTGCAAGCCACGATTGGTAAATCTTCTTCAGGACTGTGCAGACCAACGAAAGTTACTCGCCCGACGTTTTAGATCTAGATGCATATGTGAACACGGCCGGCAGAACTGTGCAGACCCTTGATATCCTTTGAGCCCAAGAAAGAGGAGTAGAGTGGCGAATCATTTGCCGTTGTGAGACTGCAGGTAATCTTCGAGCCCAGCAGTCTCTCTGAGTTAGTTCATCGCCGTCGGGAGTCGCTCGGAAACGATCCCGGCCAATTTCCGGGGCCTCAGAAATCCTGGATTCTGCTCGGAAGGCCCATATCTACCCAGCATCCCAACGTCCTGCTTCCCATAAATATCGCGTGCATATAGTAATATCTTGTGCGGAGGGCGGTCGTTATTGGGGCGCTCTGGCGAGTGTGTTCTCTTTCTTGAGGTGAACGTGGGTAGTCGTGACACCACGTCGAGCCGTATGACGGTAGTCTATTAAGAAACGTTCCAAAAAGCTGCATTCTGACGATGGAGTCCTACAAAAGAGAATCAGAACCTTGCTCACAAACAAAAGGGAGAAAGGTAGACCCAACTTGCTGCCCAGCGGACTGAGCATACATTCGCTTGCGAATGCCTTGTCCTTGAGCCAAATGGACAGTTTTCTTTACTTTTGAAGAGCAGCCATCCTATCTTTGCTTTTCGGAGTGATATGGTGGTGGTAGGTCTAAGGTATGAGAGTTACGGTGAAAGACACTCACTAGGTACTGATTACATATCAACAAGGTTCGAACGGCGCCAAACAAAACCTCCATGGGCCTCGTCACCTAGGTTCACACTTTACGATCACCTCTGTCACCAAACCGACCAACCTATCCATGTATGTTGACCTGCCCAATAGACTAGTGTCTGACAAAACCTGACCTCTCTCTCTCTTCTTCTACTAGTTCGTTGCCGAGCGCTAGGACATGATCTTGAAACCGTGCTAGGGATGTCATCTCCCAGCGTTGGCGAATTGGATGGCTGGAGCTGGTAGAAGTGGGACGTTGGTGTCGGTGGAGGGGTCCCGGGTGGAGGATTGGTGGTCGATGGCTCGGATGAGGGTCTGGATATAGGTCATCGTTGCGACGGAGTTGGGGAAACGGGTGCTCACCTTTGGCACGATTTCAACTCGAGAAGGGGATCTCAGAGATCCCTCTTCAAGTTCTCCCCGCTGGCGGGGTAGCAAGGAAATGCTTCAGGATAGAACGGTGATGGTGATGGGTCGTGGACCTGTGGGTGACCAGCAGGAAGGACACAAAAGATAAGAAGAAGAGAAAATCAACATTTGGAAGAAAATTTCGAAGGGGAAACAGTTCTGCGTTGCACTCACTGGTCCGATGCTCAGGTGTGCGACGGATTTTGTGGTTTGAACCCCATCGCTGACGATATATACCAACTAGAAAGAGGACTTCATCATCCGACGCACACGAACAGGATGAAGCGATCTCTTTATGTCCAAGTGTACTCGTCTCTCCTTGAGAAATCGCATTACTTTTCATCGCTCGGAACGCAGAGAGTCGCTTGAAATATTCACCTTCAAACGTAAGGAGATATAGGCTGAGGAACGGTCCAGCAGCTTTCGCTGCTCTGCATCTTCATCGTCTCGATTCGTTACACACAGTTAACTTGAAACAACAACACCCGTTCAGCTGGCCCTCACGACGTCAGGTGGGATCCCATCCTGCGTTGGAGGGCACTGATGGCAAGATGCCTCCAGGTCCAACGACACCGCGATCGATGGATTGTCATTACTCAATTGCCGTCCTGAAGAGCACACTTTTCAAGGCCAAGGGCACAATCTGAGGGAGAATAGCGTACGAGTTCTTCCAACCCACCGAAGTGCAGTTAGGAAGCATTTCGCCGAGGTTGTATCCACAAGGGCATCTCTGCAAATTGACGAACATCGGTGAGCATCCAGACGACCTTCCTGGAGATTCTGCCAGAACTCACCTAAAACTTAGATTTCATTGGCATCCAGCGACTTTCCAACGACTCGGAAGAGACCGCTAGGTTGAGGCCACATCGACTGTTCAAGTGTCAATGCAGTCGTCCTTCACGGAGCATATAGGAAGACGCATCGACCAATTTCACTTGCAAGCTCATGGGGGGGCAGTTTTCTAAAGGTAAAGCGTTGGGAATTTCGTGCACCGGAGAAATTTCCATTGACAAGTCCACCATGACAGCCAGATCAAGCCTGTTTCAATTGTTAGTCGATGTCTGCGAAACTGGAGGACAGAAACATACGAATCTACAGCAGTTCACTTTATCACTTCATCTCGTCTTCCCTCCTCTCAGGGTCCCGGATCATTTGCGCTCGCTTGATTCACTACGGAAGGTTCTGTTCATCTTCCTCTCTCATTGAAGGTCAGTGCGCCAAAGCCCGGTACACCACATGCCTCTGAAAGTCACTCCCGGACGCTCCCTGCCAACAGACATACAAAGACTCAGTCTGTTC
This sequence comes from Marasmius tenuissimus, assembly GCA_029532415.1. Classification (NCBI taxonomy): domain Eukaryota; kingdom Fungi; phylum Basidiomycota; class Agaricomycetes; order Agaricales; family Marasmiaceae; genus Marasmius; species Marasmius tenuissimus. Next base: position 2,440,666 of record JAQOTA010000052.1, read on the forward strand.
CTCCGGGGTTTGAAGCGTGTTGAAGGTTGGGTTTGCGTGCATCGGCTTGCTTTCAACAGGCTCGGTTGAACCACGCTCGAGTATGGTATAGCTCCTGTGGTATGATATGAGAAAAACATTCTGAACTGATGATGTTTGACTCCCCAATTCAGGTGTGCACGAATCGTCGATATTCTTGGGTCTCGTTCGGTTCGAGGATAGTTGAAAGGCTCTACAACTCCATTTTCTGGCTAGCCGTAGCTAAGGGTATTGCACAATGCACACTGTTCTGTCACGTCTGCGAAATCCGAATCCGAAAATTATTATCTTTTGCCCTTTAAATCAAAGAAACGTCGAGACCTACGTTGTCCCCAGCGTCATGGGTCACGTCGGTAGTGGTGCTTTGACTCGCCTATGCCGTTTTCTTCATTTTTATTCTACTCATTTGTCGTCACGGTCGATGGCAATACAGAGCGAGCCAGTCCGGGGGTACTTATTGACCTTTGGTATCCAATGATGGCAGGGCTCGTAAGCCGACCCGGGAAGCTGGCTGATGGTCTCTCGTTTTGGCAAAGGTCCCGGTTCACGTTCGACGCTCAACTATTATCATCCGAGTCACTTTCGAGTCGTCGACAAGAGCGCTCCTGCTCGTCTCCAGTTCATTGCGAGCTCCTTCACCACTGGTGTCCAGGAAATTCTTTTGCTTTGATCGCGCGCTTATTTGGTCCAAGCGTCCCTCAACAATATCCTAGATATCCGAGAAGGTCTCCGAAACGTTATGTGCCCAACCGGAATGCATGAAGACACCCGGAAGTTGCTCTATTCTCCTCATCACCTCGATTTACCATGATCTGAAGAAGGTTCCTCACAGCGAACCTGGACGTGCCGTTTCGGCTTTCGAACATATGGCGGTCAAAAGAGAATCTCGTTTGTCTCGCACGGGATGTAACAAGGAGTCGAACATGATTGTTCGAGAGTGGGAGTGAATAGTCGCCCTTAGAGTTTGGTTTCTAGCATCATGGAATGATTCCGGTCAACAACTACCACAAATTTTGGACATTGGTCATACGGGCGTTCCATGGGACTGGCTCGCTACAGGCAGGTCTTAGAGTTTGAGGATATTGAGTTGTAGATTGGATGGCGACGACTTTGCAAAGGGAGGATAGCATGAGCTGATAACAGAGGCGGGCGATGAAGATACGGACCCTTCAGGGAAAGCAGAATCTCTGCTTGCCAAACGAGGTACCAGTAGCCGCCATTCACTGTTTACACTCAATCTAACAACTCTCACAGTAGCTAGCGAAACAAACTAGTACTTTCTACACCTTCATACACCATTCTCGTTCATAACCACACAAACATTCCGCATTTTGGTCAGTTATCAACAGTATACGACTGATATTGATTAGCGACAACCACCTTGAGTTCCCTCACCAATTTATGGAAATGTCTCCTTTTGGTCACTCGCTTACCTGTCTGGTACTAGTGGCAGCATATCGCGAGAACACGTCTCATTTCCTGGTGAATTATTCAATGAGCGTGTATCTTGGAACAGTTGCTGGATCGTTCTGTGCCCAGCCGGAATGCACGAAGTCGGACGTTCGAGGTTGCTATATCCCCTCAGTTGTGGCGACACTCGATTTGGTATTCTGCCTCAACTTCCGGACGATGACGCTCGTGAGTTCCGTTCGCCTCTCACGAAATAAGAAGGTTCAGGTCGAGTGGTCGTTCCAGAGTAACTGTGTATCGTCATACCGAGCTCTTTGCATCGGTGCCGGTGAAGGCTGATCAAGACCACCACAAAGTTTCATGGACGCTCATTATCCGGTGGGCCTCATGAATTGTTCGAGTGTTGGGCCCGGCAGGCTTCGTGCCTGCCCATGACTGACAGTGATCATGTATTTAATCTATTGATGATCGTGTTCTACCTCATGAATAAGTTATAGACTGTGAAAATCCGAGTTTACGCTGATCATGAGGCAGACGGGTAGTCGGTATAGCCTTCCTCTGGGCCCTTCGTGAAACCGTAGAAAGTATCGCGCTTGTATTTGTTCAACGGGATATTCTTTTCGAAGCGAGTCGCTAAGTCGGGCTGGTGAAGAGGGATTCAGCATTGGATCATATTGCAATGGTATAGTGGCCACGAAAGGTCACTCACATTGGCCAAGAAAGCTCTTCCGAATCCTATCAGCTCCGTTGATCGCTTCGCAGTTCTTTGCAACGCGGATTCAAGAGTATAACCACCAGCAGAGATATAGGTCTTCGGAGCCCAGATCTCCCTCAGGTAATCATTTTCATCGCCTTGTGTTGTAGGACTAAAGTCTTCCGCCATCAACGTCATTTGATCCATTCGAGGTTCCACCACGTGGAGATAAGCCAAGTTGGGGTGTCTGCTCTTCAATTCCGACGCCAGGTGTCCATACGTTTCTTTTCGGTCCTTTATGCCCATATCTGGAGGTAAATGGTGAGAGCAGTCGTTGAGGACGAAGAACGAGGCGTACCTCCATCAATATTCCAAGGACTCAGCTTCAGACCGACACGGTCCTCACCGATGGCCTCTGAAACGGCCTGCACGATTTCCAGAGCAAATCGAGTTTTGTTCTCTGGACTACCGCCGTACTCATCCGTGCGGTTGTTACTGGCATCGTGTAAGAATTGTTCTATCAAGAAGCCGTTGGCGCCATGGATCTCGACGCCGTCGAATCCGACCTTCTCGATAGCACTCAAGGCAGCAGTTCTGAAGAAACCGATGTGTTCACGAATTTCATCGTGAGTCATACTCCGGGGGGTGGGGCCATCCTTCATCGGGATGTCTCCTGGTGATACCACATCCCACGAGGGGTTAATCGCCTTCAGGGCATCTGGCATCGCTCGACGTCCGATATCTGATATCTGGAGGTACATAAAGCCCTTCTTGGCGTGAACGGCGTCTACAACCTGGGTAAACGGGGGAACGGTTCCACTCGGTCAGGGAAGAACGGACATCGTTGAGGCCGTCAACTCACTTCTTTCCATGAAGCCAATTGTTCCTCGCTCCAAAACCCTGGGACACCCGGAAAGCCACCCGCACGTGGCGAGGTGATGGTTCCCTCTGTGAGCAATAGCGTTCCTGGCCTACTCGCGCGTTGGGCATAATACTCCTTTGTGAGAGGTAGTACGGCGCCGGTGGCAGGATTAGTTCGCAGCCTTGTCATCGGACACAGTACCACCCTGTGTGAGAGGGCAAGGCGTCCGACCTTGATTGGCTGGAATAGGTTTGCTGGAGCCACGGTCATCGTTCGAGATGTGAGTGTGAGATGGGAGGTTTGTGAGGTTGGCAGTACATCATCCCTCCTTATATTCGTCAGTGTCCGTTTTGGTCCCGCTGTTCGGGAAGTGTTGCTGCAAACAAACGGTTTCCATGTCCTTCGGAGATTAGCAACTACGTTTGAGTTCAAGCGCTCTTGCTGTAGCTAGAGCCTAGCTCAACCTAGAAAAACTCGCGTTGCGTAAATAGATTTGCGTATTGAAAAAGCTGAATAAGTGTGCTTACATGTTTACGTCCAGCGTCCCGTCCTGTCCCGCTGAAAATATCTAATCTGAGTAAACAGTGGTTACTAGTAGACTGTAGTACGCACCGTACTATAGTCAAAGTCGTAATACATCACCTGTGGTGCTTTTTGCTGATACTACTAGTTACCTACGGTATGTACAACAGTCATACTACGTTACTCTGAACGTTCCCAATGAAGAAAGGTTCGACGGACAATGAATATCGTTCAAATTTCAGCCAATGCCAGGATGGACCTGAGCAAGATATCAATCATTTCGCCGAGTCCCGAGTACTACTGGGACGACAGCTGCAACAAATGTAGCAGCAGACTGGTATTAAATCGGTGAGATTTAGGCCAGACGCCCGTTAATCCAATTGACAATCCCTTGGAAGCACTTGAGGCAAGTAACTCTCGGAAAGCGAAATCATCAACGAAGATCAAATCCCAGGGTAGGGTAGAGTGTGGACGGGTATCGTAGCACGTTGAAGGGTGATGGGAACGATTGCGAGGAGAACAGCTAATAAAGACCTGCCCTCAACTCGGAGACTTCTCGGCGTCTCTGGTCCCAACCAACGTCAAACTAGCTACTCGGACTACCAACGATAGAGCACTTACAGTGAGTGAATGGCTCCCGAATGGGATCAACACCTGGTCCCTCGCTTTTGTCTCCGGTGCAGATGGCCCCCGCGCTCGCGAATTCACAGGACTGGAAGGGGACTAGATCCCAGGACAAGATTATTGCGTAAGTAAGGGAAGATATACAGCAAGAACAGGTGGAAGAACACATCAAATACCAAAAGCCCCCCTGCCACGAGGTTGCCCACGACTCTCCTTTCCTCCTCTCCTTGCTCTCTTGTTCTTGTTCTCACACAAGCCGCAAGTTCAGCTTCCTCGAGTTTTGGTGCAGGCCTGTCGCCCTGGAGAGACGAAATATCATCCTGAACACGGCTGATCGACAATATTTGGGGGTTCGAGGCGAGCCACGCGCTAGTGGTAGCGTCAATTTTTGAATGTTGACTGACGAAGACACATACTATTCAGATCAATCCAGCCGCTGCCGAGCCTCCCATGTGGCGGCGAGACCCTTCTTCCGTTGTTGGCGATCCGAAACGACACCCTGCATCTCCTTGGCTTCTCCAGCGTAGCCCATTTCAGTCGTGGGGCCTCCCTTGTTCCTTGCTTGTTTTGTGATGAACGCAACGCAGACCTGTAGAAAAGGTGCGCAAGCTTGCACAGGGATGGCCAACTTTCAAGTCACCGCGAAGTTACGTACAATTTTTTCTCCTCTTCCTGCCGCTGTATGTCCTCCTCGATACACTGCCTCTTCTGTTTTGTCACGTTTCTCGTAGTAACAACCGCACATTGCTCCTCGTCTCGTCCTCGTCTACGCTTCCCCGGTGCTTCCCCATAGCAGTTCACTCATGATCAGCCTCCGAGCTAGAGACCTCCTCCGTCTTCTGTCATCTCGCACGTCGAGGATATCATCTACGGAGTGATGTCCTATGTTGCACATATGCGCTGGGTCGCTAAAGCTTGAGCCTGCTTCTGCCGTTGACCTTCTCAAGCCAGGATCCGTCATTCCCTACCGCCAGGTTGTTGTACACGATAACGATTCATCCGAGTGTCTCTTTGCGTCGGAAGCCAAGGTTACCCAACTCCGGCGAGCGGCCGCATCTGTCGGGGTGAAGGAGAAAACGTAGTACGACCAAGATCGCGTATGTGGGCAACTGTCTGAAGATTAGGATAACGGATGTGTTCAGCAGCCACCTCAATGAAGCAACGAGTCGAAGCTTGTCGTCAACGCGGTTGTTGGAGGGGCATAGCCGACACATTGATACAGATCTGAAGGAGTCGTCATAGGCGTTGGCCCCGATTGGGCTCTCTTCGTGGAATCGAATGATCAACGCGCATTCGCGGGGCTCGGGACGCAGAACGAAGGGGACTAAAGCGGTTGCACAAATGAAGAGAAGTCGATATGCATTACACATAACAGGTGACAGCTAGAGCCCATAACAATATTAACGCGTAAGTAAAGGATAATATACAGCAAGAACAAGAAAAGAAGGAACATATCAGGCGCCAGCAGTCCCTCTGCCACCACGATTGTTACCAGCTCTCCTTTTGCCTCCCCTTCCCGCTCTCTTGTTCTTCTTAGTTTTACACGGGTCGCAGACCCAACTTCCTTGGGGCGCCACGGCGAGGCCAATGCAAGCGAGGTGGAACTATAGTTACTGGTCAGCCGAGTGCACAGAACACAGTGGAGGAGTCAACTCACCCATTCAATTTCACAGTCTTTGTTATCGCATCCAATCATTTCTCCAAAGCTGACGCGGTTGCAGAAACAGTACGTCTTATCGTCTGTGTCTCCGTCTCCATCTCCTTCGCCTGCGTCGGTCAATGTTTCCGTTACTAGTCCATTCGTGAGGGTGGGTATCGGTGCAAGCTCTGTAAAGCCAGAGCCATTTCTGGCAGGCATTCCAGGGCCTTCGAGTTGATTACGCTGGTTATTCCACTGGTTTACAGGCACCGTTGGTGCGTGCGGTATAGGGTGGCCGTATCCATTGGTGGTGCCGTGATATGGAAGAGGTAGAGATGGATGAGAGGAGGATGGAGGAAGATGATAGGCATCTCTGCGTGAATTGTGCGAATTTGAGGTGACATGGTTCGGGGCCTGTCCATAGGCCAAACCATTGAGCATTGGCTCGTGCGGTGGAGGGCTATTGCCACGATGAGCCGATGAACGAGCTCGTTTGTTGGTGCTGGTATGAGAGCTATTCCCGTTGACAGCGCGTGAGCCGCCGAGATGAGAGGGTCCTCGGGAAGATGACCCTTGGTGTTGTGAGGGTGGCAAGACGTGCGATGTGACAGAAAGTATCGATTCGGCAGGCGAAGTAGCACGTTCCGTTCTATACGAAACATTAAAAAAAAGTTGATAGCGCTGAAAAGGCAAGAAACGCACTTTTTTGCTCGAGCCCCATTCCTTGGCCTGGGCACGGCTTCCGATACCTTCTCCTTCCTGGGTGTTCGACCATCGACCTCGTCGTCTTTGACAGCTCTTTTTCTCTTTGCTGGGCTCGGATCAGTGACGCTGGTGAGCAAAGAGCCGTATGCGGCTCGCCGCCGCCTGCCAGACTCGAGCAACGCGACTGGCATGTACGACTTGGCAGCGACATGGGGGTATGTTGTGTGTCTGTTGAGTGTCGTTGCATCGAATTCAGGGACGAGGTCTGATAATGTTCGAAGATAAGCTGTATGAGCTTTGAGGTTATCGGCTGCCTGGCAAGCGACACGAATCTTGTCTTCATCCCCATGTTTGAGCCTCTGAGCCTCTTCTGCTATCTCGGTGAGAAGCCATAACCGCTCTTCCTTCAACCCTGTGCCCTGCTCAATCATTTGGGTGAGATTGGTGATTTTGGCTGTAATGGAAGCCATTGATGACGAGAGAACTGCGTCCAGTTCTCGGAGGTCTGCAAAATTGCGGGAGAGATCTATGGGGAGGGAGTCGAGGGAGTGGGTATACTCGGAGAGGAGAGCGAGAGAGTAAGCGGCGTTCGTTGCTGTCGATGACGAGCTCGAGGATTCTCGCAATGTAGCCATCGTTGTAGACGATGAGCAAAGCTCGTTTGGGGAACGGGGAAAAAGAGGTGATGATGTTCAGGCCGAGAGGACCTGTTACAAATTGGGATGCCGGCCCGCGGTTAACCGGCCCTCTCTTTCTCAACCACCACATCCGCTCAAAGTACTCTCGACGTTCCCCGCGTCGTCGGGCACGACGATGGGATGGCTTCCTCATCGCTCAATTATCGCTACGCGTCATCTATATCAGCTTAGGTGCTACAGTAACAGCCTACATTCGCCTCATCCAAATTCAGGCCCTCGAGGTGTTGTCGTTGAGAATCTCAGGCCAGGTTTTAGTCTCAAGGACTTCCTTCCTCAAGTACAAGACGGCGCGCTCGAGAAGGCTGAATGCGATTCGCATGCCAGGACTTTGGCCCTCACTTTCTTTCGCTCGACTTCCGCGAAAACCTTTCACCGCAGGGTTGAAAAAGGGCAGATAGAGGGTCTGACCAAGGATGGGGAGACACCTCGTTTGCGAATGAATATGGCATTACCCCTCTCAGCGAATACCGTTGCGGCAATCGGAGACGAAAACTTCAATCGTGTTCTGCACCTCCAGATCCATGAACCGAACCCCAGACTGCGCAGTGGTCTCCTGCAGGCGATTAAACAACAGGCACGGAAGTTTGGCGGATATGGAAGGGTAGATTGCCTGAAGCGCGAACAAACATACGACATATACATACATTTCTTCAGTACGACGGCAGCCTCCAATGTATGTGCCATGTCTTTCCCTCTGAATTCCAACTGAAATTTCAAGAGGCAAAAAATTCCCGGTTCGTTGACCTGACAGACGTCGAGGTCAAGAAGGAATACTCTCTTGCTGGAGATCCTTGCGAAAACAAGATCTCCGTCCCCGAGTTCCCTGTTTTCGACCGAGTGCTCGTCGAAAATCTACCTGAAGGCATGAAACTACACAAAGTTCCAGCATTCCTGCAGCCTGAACTGGAACGCTTTCGGAGTATCCACTGGGTAGGATCGCAGCGTTACGTGCGTTTATTGTCCATCTCGCGCAAACAGAATTATCTCACACGTTCGAAACAGGTCATCAGTTTCTTGAATCACGCAGACGCCTCTCGCTTCATGGATGTTGCATCAGCCAAGTATGAAACCGAGCATGAAATGAGGAACATCAAGATCATCCCCGTGGGTACTACCAATGCTCGAGGCCGAACACAATATGTGCGGACTGCTGCCGCGCTTGGTGCCACCAGAACCATCATTCTCAGCGGAATTGTAGATGAGAAGCTCTTCTCAAAGTCCCGCGTTGCAGAGGATTTCAATGCATTCGGAAAACCCTACCTTGTGTCGTGGCACCCAGAGCAGTCAGTTATCCTCTTTGCGGACATGATGACTCTTTACGCATCTCATACAATCCATCCTGTATACCTTCAGACTCGAAATGCACATAACCTTCTCCGACATATCTCATGCGTGTCGGGCCATCAACCGCATGAGATCTATGATAAGAAGCCTGCGATCTTTCGGGGACTATGCTAAAGCCTCCCTTACGATGACTTTTGGGCTAGATCCGGACACTCCCCCCTTCTCGATGGCCGAACTCGTACCCTATCGTTTAGGGCAGATTAAGATTGCCTCCTGATCAGGAGCGCATCCACCGGTACGTGTTGACCGTCTTCCTTCTGTCATTAAACTGATTTGAGTATTCGTTATCTTCAGGGCGAAGATTCGCGTTATAGCTTCCAACTTACACTCCATCTCCGGGAATACGCCTCCGGTTCCTGCCTATCATTGTCAAGCTCGAAACAACCAACGGCACGGCAGTTCCTCGACTCGATACAGTATCGTTGGCGCAACGTTCGCAGATGGGTAGATAAGCGGTGTCTTTTAAAGCAGGAAGCGGCACGGAGATCCCCTTCGAATCAGCGGATCCGGTGCGTGGGTGAGGACAAGCCAACTCCAACGCGATCTCACCTCCACGGCATGTCTTGTGATTTCGTTGAACGATGAAAAGTAACAGTGTACATACCCACATATCAAGAGGTGCTCCTTCTCAAAAAGACCATGCTCCAGTGGTTCTTTCTCTCAATACCTCGCTCTGTCATCCCCCTAAACGATAGTGATGGCACCACCTGAAGTCCTCATCCGTGAAGACGATGCCAACCAGAGGTTCCACGATTTCTCTGAAGCGCGGCCAAAGCTGGCGTTTGCGAATGAACGGACCTTCTTGGCCTACATGCATGTCCTAGTCCTACTAGGGGGTATATCGCTCGGTCTGTTGAATTTCCAGCAAAAAGTAAAATTCCAGGCTCTCTCCTCGCCTTTAGTTGGCTAACCTGACTCGCAGGAGGGGCTAATATCCTCTACAATATTCGCGATCCTGGGTCTGTCTTTTCGTCCAATCTCCCTCCCCGAAAATAGCCTCACACGAATCTCCAGTGATCCTCGGCATACTCTATTCTCTCAATTCGTACCACTCTCGGGCTGCGTCGATACGTATGGGACGGGAAGACGTTTTCACGGATCGTAAAGGACCTGTAAGTCATGCCCGTCCGTTCCATGATCATGCGCTCCATTCCACTCATCCCCGATTATCTTCCCGCTGCCCGCAGACATTGTTATTGGTCGCCTTCTCAGGTATGTCTCGTCGGCCGTCTCCTGACAGTTGACAAGTTTTGTTCATGTGCTTTTCTCCCCGTGCTCGCGTGCCGTACCAGTTGTGGCGATAACAAACTTTACAATACGGTTCAGCGAATTGTAGTCGTCACTCTCTTGGAGTTGCATTCTGATTTCCATATCGACAAAAACGCCACCGGTGGAGGCTTGAGGGATAAACCATTGAAGATGTCATATATACACGCCATAATGCATGAGCTGCGGCGAGCCATAAGTAGCGCTTATTGTTTCTAAGCACGTCACGTACAAAATACCCATGATACGGATCCGGAGGAAGCACTGAGATTCGAGAAGCAGCAGAAATACAATCAGACGTATTATCCTGCGCATTGCAGAACTATGTACAGAACAAAAGACCCATTAAGTTACAATAAGGACAACAGGCACGATTGGAGGAAACCTAAAATACACAAAAGCAGACGATTCTAATGAAATGCGATGGTAGTGCTACTTTGGATGGATGGACGAGAACTGGAATGCATGTGTGTGGGGGAAACTGGGGTAATTGCGGAGAGAAACCATCGAGAAATGAAAATGTGGATGTGAGCGTAAAATGTATGTGATCAACACGGTTCGACGCAGTCAGGAATCATAGGTCATAGATCTTCTTGTTCTTCTTTTCCCATCTCCTTCCTCATCCACCCTTTTTCCGATGACGATGAATCCTACGTCTGCATCTCAACCGACACGGCAAGGAACCCTCGTGAGCTCAAGTCTCCGTCTAGGATGGAGCGTGCTCGTCATAAACGGCCATAATTCGAACGGTAGGAATAGTGTATCACTTTTGTGGCGGGGCATAAGGTATCATTAATGGACGTATGGCAATAGTGTGGGGGTGTGGAGGCTGGGGATGGATTGGGAGAGGTATGGTGTCCCAGTGATCACTTCCTTCCGATCGAGCCAAACTTCTTCGACTGCTGAGGCTGCCCTGCTGACTGAGGTGTGGTGGGGTAGCCGGGATGCCCTGCAGACGGGTTGAAGGCCGCGGCGTACATTGCGTGTGTATCGCGGGGAGATTGGTGGAAGCCAGAGAAAGCGTTCGGAGAGGTAATTCCCGCGGGGAAGAATCCGTAGGTGGGGGTGGAGGGTGGGTTGAAAGTGTAGGAAGACATGATTCGTTAGGGGTTGATTAAAATGGGTATTGAGGACGATATTCAGAGGGTATGGGATTAGATGGATTGTCGTCGAGAAGGAACGTGAAAAAGGGAGAGTTGTCGAGAATGAACCGGGAATGGATAAGGCTTCACTGAAGGAAGCCGGTTATGGAGAAGGTGAGTGGGGGGAAGAAAAGAGCCAGCTAGGGAACCCGGGAACGGTAGCCGGCCTATATGTATCGGTATAGGTGTGTGTATACACCTAGGATAATAAGAGTGCTTGTACGTGTGTGGATCACGAAAGCCCTATTGTTTTTCAAGGACAATGGAGGAAGGTGTTTTATTGTTCGTCCAAGCGGCGAAAATTGATGTGCACCCTCGATTGATAGGGGTAGTTATCTGCTGACTCGAAGAGGCTTCCCGAGAAGGATCAGAAGGATTTTCCAAAAGCAAAGCGCAGGAGAGTCGAACGAAGAAGAAACGAACTGTTTCTGCCCTATACTCGACCCCGGAAACCAGTATTTATATCAGCCAAAGCGCACTGAGGATTGAAATTTCCATCTGCGGAGAGTATAAGCAAGCCTCCCAGAAAGGAAGTGTCCTTTTAGTCTAGAAATGGGAAATGTTGTAAATGAACGTTGTGCGAACAGACCACGAGACGCGTTTCCTACCCCAGGTGTCATGAACTACTGGGTGTCCCTTCTTCACTTCCTGGACAGTGGACTCATATCCTCTCATATCGTGCGAGAGCCGAGAACTTTACTCTGTCGATTTTCGTTGCGTTGACTCGAGTAAATGGAGAGATAGCCCTGCCTGCGAATTTGACATCGCCATTTCGACCCTTGGAATGGAAAAGGTCGGTGTTTTAGAGTCATACATAGCACTGATTGTCTGTACGAAGCGGCATTTCTTCCTTTCCGTTTTTCTGATGAGACTTCAGGGCAGTAAGTATGGACAAATCGTTATTCAACCCGAATTGGGTCTACCTACCCTCTTGGCCTTGCTCCGTCAGTCCGTGTTATTAGCTTTTAGAGATCAACAAGACAGAAAACGCATAATCGACGCACTTACCACCTTTCCTTATACATGGTTCTCTGGCCCGCTCTGTAGATTCTCCAAGGTTGACAGTCGATAACTGGTGATCTAGAGGGGTCGGTCGGATCGGCACGCGCCTGCAATGGTCTACTCGTGACTGTATACAATACCTTCGGTTACGGGTGTCAATTTGCCAAAGCGCCCCAAGGTGCTGGAAGGAGATTCGGTTTACGTGGGACCCGCCATGAGCATAGCAGATAGGCGGACGTTGAACGTTGAGAATGAACCATGTAGCACCAGTAAGCGCCCAATGATCCTATTTTTTCCCCACATGACTTGTCCATTCCCAGTTCACACGAACCAGTACTTGTGCACCGGAGCCCAACTCAGAGTCACTAGGTGCAAAGTGAGTGCCAACATTCACAATGACTAGCTTGCTCCATTAAAATTCTTATACTAACGTCCTCAATTCCGAAGTTCAAGTGATTTCCAATACATCGAACAGAGGCACGACTCATTCTCGATGCAATTCTACGGCGAACAACTAGAAGACCCAGGAGTGGTTGGAAAAATTATCTTTTCAGAGAATAAAGACGCGCTCTTATATCATTTTCACAGCCAGACGACGTGTCTGATGGACGTCAGTACCGTGTTACTCGATTGAACGAGGTCTACGCACCGCGGAGGATTGACCCACGTCAAATTTCCCGACTGCTGTCCCGGAAACCACCACCGATTTCATCGATCGACATATCTCATCCTACCGGCACCTTACAAGAGGTACTGACCGCTATAACCTCGTTAGCAGGGCCTATCCGGGTGCAATCACCCAGGATGTTGTATGTCTCGTTGCCCTTGAGAACGATGTGGCCATCCATTGCGGGATGGACTGTTACTCTCCTCAAGGCCTTCGTGCTGGAAGGAACCCCAACAACATCGGAAGGTATCGCTTTTCGAGACACTTTGGTCTTCGGAGCATCAGGTATTCCGAGGTTGTTGGAACATACAGTGCCAACTCAAGCCTGTGCGCACACCCCCGACTTCATTCCTACTCTGTTGAACGTCGTCATACGGCTCGCAGAGATAGACCATCCCGCCTTCGAGCATTTTTGGCGCCAGCTCTGCTTGATCACCCAAAATTACCGCGATCTGACTTCACAGTTCATTAATATCATTTTCAAACTCCACTATCGTTGTAACATCGCGAAAATTATTCTCCGCATCATTATGGATGAATCTGGCAGGTCAGGTTGCCCCGACGTGTGGGTGTTGGAAGCGTGCCTAACGTTACTGGAAATTTGCTGTATTCCAGTAAATCTATACCAGCCCCTGCGGACTCTCAACGCCCCATATCACCTTGCATACACCCTCTACCGACTGGCCACGAAGCGTCGCAAACTACGGGGTGGAGAATACGAGCCCGCCCGCTCAACGGTGCTGTTGACCTGTAATCAACTAGTAGAGGCCTTCAACGACGGGTCTACCTGGGTCATACAGACGCTTGACGCCCACATACTCCTCGCCCTGGCGGACCTACAATATCTCACAGTAAATCTCGACGATCCGGATATGCCCTATATCGGTGACCTTTACAAGACCACCATCTCCGTCATAAATGCTATGAAACCGTTCCTTGTTTACCGGTCGGTTCTCATACGTGTTCTCAGGGAGGGTAGAAGAGCGCGCAAGCGACATCCTCCTGGATCGGAGCAGTGGGATGCGAACTTTTGGATCGCGTTCGACAAGTTTCAAGCGGAGGCACGAAAAATGAAGATTATACTCGACGAGTTTGACAAGAATCCAAAGTACGGAATGGGCACAGCCTACTGTTGCACATATCAGAAGGTGTGTTCATTCAGATCGCGCGTCTGACCAGCACTCACACTCTGTAGTGTTCTCGCAAAGGTCGAGCGCCAGAGACTTGTGAGAGCCCGGACGCCTCCAAAACAAAAGTCAAGCGATGCGAGGGTTGCCATGTCGCTACGTATTGTTCGTTAGAATGTCAGCGGTCAGATTGGAGAGGATCGCACAGGGTGAAGTGTAAAGAACTGTCGGCTCATGGCCCTACCACCGGTACGCAACTTATTGTGCCAGGTGTCCCAACGTCCACAGCTAACGCCCCGATAGGTATATCCGATCTCCCTTCCCACTTGGACCTCTCTTTCATCAAGTTCCTCGTCCGCCGCGATCTACTCGCAAAACAGAGCATGTTCATGCATCGACAGCTGATCGTCGCGCAATACAACTATCGCAAAGCGCCCATGGAGTTTTCCACAGTATCGGTGGGGGAATTATTGGGCTCGTTGAAGCGACCGGATACCTTGTCAGTCAGGGATGCATTGTTAGATTTGTCGAAGGAATTGTCGAAGGAAACCTCCCAAACGTCTTCGGTCAAACACCAACAGATCGTTTATATCTTGCTTCCTGGTACTGATCCACATACGAGGTTGGTTTACGCGGAGAATTTGGACTTCTGGTCTTGATACGACTGATACGTTGGTCGATTGATGAGGTTTTTTTGTATCTAGCTGCTGATCTTGTTGATCTTCATCATTATTCACTGTATCTCATCTGTATTCTTATCCACCATCTTGATATCTCTATCCCTATTCGTCACATCTTTCGAGCTCAACGTATCCCAAAGCTCCATTTGACTACTGAAGCTTTCTGGTCACAACGGTAGAGGACATTGAAAATGTTGCATTAAACCTAATATCGACGGATCCCGACATGAAGAGAGTAAGGGTAAAGGACAAAATTGAGAATGTATCAGCGAAAATCGACATGCCGTTTCCTCCAATCGTCAAAACGACACTTCCTAAACCGAATATCCTTCTGGGGAGCGCAGTGACTCTGAAAGAGTCTCTGGCACTGTCAACGGTGGTGAAAAAATTCTACACCGAGCAGCGTGGCATACTCCCTGAAGAAAAGAAGAAAAAACGTGAGGTGCGGTTTATATACTTCTCAAACTGCTGAAGTAAGCATTTCGCACGATGAAGATAAGATCTCAGAGACGTGGCTTCAATCGCGATTATCCATATATGGTAGCCACCGTCGTGTCGCGTTTTGCAAGGTCCCACCCCCGGAATTGTGCCACGTTAAGTCCTTAATCTATCCTCTCCTTCTACCCTCACTCAAAACAGATTTGACATCCTCTCGTTCCTTTGTTTTTCACCGATTATTATTCAAAAATGGTGAGCAGCTCTTTCCAGAACCTCCAGGACGATACCTGAACAACAACTTGCTATTCATTTAGCCTACGGAATTCGAGATGCGCCAGCGAAACGCTAAGTTCGCCAGAGACGCCAAGGCAGGAAAGAAACCTACACACCAGTCACGGCAAGAAAAGCTCGCAAAGCAAAGTCCGATAGGTACTTGGGCGTTGGGTGTCATTGTCTTTGTTGTTTGTGGAGGAGGTACGAAGGCAACATATCTCTCACGTCGTAGAACTGGAAACTTACTGGTTTTTCCCCATTTCTCGTCAGCCCTGTTCGAGCTCGCTCGATTGATATTCCTGTGATTCTCTCAAAAAGTGGGCTTATTGGGAGGAGGGAGAATTATGCCATCACCACACTCTGGACGAGGGAACGGCTGTGCTTATTATTATGGACCCAGGGGTCGACCCACTGTATATCAATCGCATTTTATTCATCTATGTCTATTTTCTGGGATAGAGAAGATGACTGAACAGAAGTCGGGTACAGGTCACGACCACACTTCTCGAGCAGCACTGTGTCCGCACCCATCTGAGTGTAAAGAGGACTCAGCCGCGTCGTTCCCAGCAAGACAAAGTACAGGCGCCTTCCCGCAAACACTCTGACCAGACAAATCGACATCGAAATCTTCCGCTTGCTGGACATCTACCAGCCCGTCAAAACCCTCTTCTGTATCTCCAAAAGCTTCGTCATCGTCTGTGCCCCGACCAAGCTTCAGTTCGTCGACTTGAGCGAACCGCACCGTGCGTACAATCCCGTTTCGCCAACTGGTTCGCATGAGTTGTCGCCGACGTACAAGCTGAGAGATCCCTTCTGCCCAGCCTTCTTCCCATTTCAATTGAATGGTCTGGATAAGAGCATCACGCGCTGCAGTGTCGTGGGCGGCAGGATGAAAAGATGGTGGAACCATATCGGTAGAGAACGAACGTAACGTCGGTAATGAGGGTAGAATCCTGATCCGTTTCGAGCTCGATATAGGAACAGGAGTCGTACCTCCGGGCCCTCGAGGTGTCCCCAGTCGACCTTTCTTCAAGTCGATTGGGGGAGGAGCCGGAGCGTTGTCTTCTTTCCTCAACGATATCGTCGCGGTCGCCAACCCCTTTCTGCCCTTCCTGGCCTTCTTCTCTCGCGTCCTAACGTTTGTCGATGCAGCACCGGTGTCGACCTGACCCGACTCGTGCTCCCTCAGCCGTTCAAGCCACTGGTCCACCTTTTTCTGTCGTTCCTGTGCTTTGACCGCTCCCGCCAAAGCAAACGATTTCGCCAACGCTGCCCATTCACCACCATCGTTCCTGACGGCAAGCTCGCCGGGTAAGAGCGAAGATTTGTCCAGAGTGAGATGTTCTATCGAGGGGTACTTCGCCAAGATAGTCGGGATAGATGAAGCGGGTATAGATGAAGTCGAGATATCAAGTAACTTGAGATACGGTGCTGCTGAGAGGTTCGCCGTTTCGTGAGTGTACATTTGTCTGATCCGTTCGGCCTCCTCTTCAGAATCCGAGTCATCTCTACGTGAAGGACCGAACGAAGGTGGATTAGGCGGAGGTGGATGAGTGAATGAACGCGTTGTGTTCCTGGATGGTAGACGGAACCGTAGCGATATGAGAGATGAGCGTATAGTAGGAGATCGAAGGAGGATGGGCAAGGCTGGGTCGACCTGGAAAAAGACAATGGGTTGAGCGAAACCCAGCTCGTTTCGTCGAGTTATCGTGCCAGTTTTGGTGTCTTGTTCCTCGAAGGGATCTTGGGCGATTGAAAGTGTTGGAAGGCTGCTCCGAGGCCATCGAGAAAGGGCGTACAGAGTACTATCGAAGTAAGATCCCTGTATGAAGAAAACAGTGATGGTTTGGGGATATTAGACTTTGAATTGCTCTACCTCGAGAAATTTGTGATACGTAGCCTTCTCTACGCTGTTCAGGAGTATGAGTAGGTATTGAAGGTAAAGAAAATACAGGTCACGTACTATGGCTTGAACCGTAGGGATAGCTTTCTCAACTCTCCTAGACAGACCAGGTACCGAGCACCCTTTTTCGTCCTCGATACGTCGAGAAGCTCCTCCAGATGCTGAGGAGCGAAATTCAAGGGTCCAATCCATAACGATAGTGACTCAAGATTCGGCAACAAATGTACAACGTCCAGCAAAACCTCTGCATCGACATTCCAAGATTCTAAAGAGAATGTCCTAACCAGAAACGGGGCATTCTCTTCCTCGGGAGATCGACGTAGGCGAAGGTAGAATTGAGTGAGCTGCGTGGGATCCTTGATGCGCACGTTATGGAATAGGCTTCCTTGCGGTATTGGTGAATGAGGAAGGGCTCTCGTCAATGATAGAACATTTTGACCGATTTGTTTTGCAGGGAAATGGGAGATTATGGATGCATACAGTTCTGGAGGAAGATTTGCCAGATACATCATATATGGGAGGTCAGAAGCGATGTCGGCATTTCCCGAATGACCTTCTCAGTATTCAACATAATCAATCAACCTGAGTACCCAAGTACTTGTTTGCCGCATCCCTCCCAATCCCAACAGTCCAGAAAAGACGCGCCACCTTTCTGTCGACGGACATATTCTCATCCCAGCCAGTAGCACCATAATATCCCTCAATATACCCACGAAGGATTTCTTGGGATGTCTCTGCGCGGAGTGCCAGGATGGCGTCAACGCTGTCGAGTCGAGGAAGCACAACATCGGTAGTCTAAAAGCATTCGGTGAGCAGAAAACCATAGGAATGGGGTGTAACACAGACTCCTTGGAGGTGCGAAATTTTGACCTTGGCTCCCCATGGCGCTGTGCCATCAGGGAACGGGACTTCTACAACGTTGTTGTGGTGGGAGATTTTTTAACGTAGCTATATGCAAAGGGAGAGTTGGAAGAAGGTAACACAATGGTTAATCATAACTCACTCTTCGATCCTGTAAAGCGTGTTGGTCCTAAAGGCAATGATCTCAGTCTCGTTCTTCAAGGCCTTGATCCGTTCATCTATTCCCGCTAGCCTCCCGTCCATCTCTCCAGCAATTTTGTCCAGTCTTGCTTCCCCAGCCGCCTCTACGCCCGCTATCCGCCTTTCAATCTTGTCCTCGAGTTCCTTCATCGCAGCAGTAAACCACGGGGCTGGATTAACGGAGAGGAAACACAGTCAGAATTGTTTGGAGGAACTTTGCGCAGCTTATACGTACGTGGCTCGTCGCCATTTAGTCCTTGTTGAACTTTCGCCGCAGAATGATGTTGCATGATCTTCAGCGTGTTGGGCAAGGCGACCTCTTCTTTATAGCGGTCGACGATCGTGAACGTTTCTAACAAGTTCGACGCGTGGGGCGCTCGAGCTTAAAAGGTCTGAAGATCTGATGTCTCAGTCTCACTCCTTGTCGACTCCTATTTTAGATGGTTAACTGATAAACATGTATAAAGGCTACTTATTGATACAACTGCAGGCCAAAATAATTACGCTACGAACATATTGTACGGGGGGAAGTGTCCATGAGAGTATGTTTTATGCAACCGAAGAAAAAGGGGCAGGGAGGATGTCGAAGGATTGAATATTATAGTTGAAGACCGAGCTCAAATGCCAAGTGTGATGGAGATGATCGTGTCCCCTCACCACGTTCGTATCAACTGAGGTTATAAGTCCATTGACGCGTGCGCAGACATCCTCCCTCCGATTGCAGAGATGCAAGTCGGTTGTGCGGTCTATGCGCGTATCTGCTCGCAATAGAATCGATTAGGCAGGGATCATTGGACACGCGCCCTTTTGACTTGTTCGTCATTTGAGTCTGATGCCGGCCTCTTCAATGAAGGGTTTCCAGAGCTAACCGCCGGAGGCACAGTTGTCCCGGCGATGGCTCCTTCGACCCATTCGTAGTCGGGACCCAAAATCCGTTTTCGTTGCTCCACATCACCCAATAGTCTCAGAAGCCTCTTTCCCTCGTCTTGGGTGGCGACCCATTGCCCTAGTGCGACCAAGTGGGGTGGTTTATCGATCTGAACCGGAACGTATGAGACTTTCCAAGCCCAGTGAGAGAGGGAGAAAGGAACGAAATACCTGAAGTTGCATCCCTCTTCCCTTCTTTCCCTGACTCGTCGTCCACCCAACACCCCAAATCTGGGCCGTTGCAAGTCGAGAAGAGAGGTGTGACCTCGTCTTGTCGTCGGCAGATATACGTACTCGCTGGTTCGGTCCATTGAAGAAGGGGACCAGATATTTGTTGCAAGGATTGCACCCGCAGCCGATGGTCTTTAAATCGACAGGACATGCAGGCTTCGGACCCAACACATGACGCGTAAATCGCCTCACGACCTCACACGCAAAATCAGAAAAGGGTCGAGAGGCTATCGAGACTCCGGAGTTATAGGTCTTATATCGAAGGATGTTCGGTAATGCGTCGAGGATTGGAACGAGCAGTCCCTTGACGAAATTGAAGGCGTGAGATTGATTGAGGATGAACAAGGTAACCGGTTAAAATGGAGATAACTTCGGAATGGGTACGGATCGAGAAGCAAAATTGTATGATCTGTAATGCCTGTTTGCTACCCATGACGCCCCAAGTCGTGGGCGTGAAGGAGGAGTGAGGGCCTAATGCAGAAAGACAGAGGTCTAGCGTGGCTTGAAATTTCGGTGCAAAATCCAGAGATTTCGCTGCTTCGTCCCTGTAGGTATCAGAGACCCATTTCCCCAGGCTTTCGATGGTGGCTGTTGGCATCGTTCTCAGTATCCTATACTCCAATCTGAATGCGAGCCATCCAAAGCATGTTGAGCATACGTTCCTCGATGTTAATGACAGGACTTACTGTTGCTGGAAAACCCCTAAAGGGTCATCGAGATATCGGAGAGCAGTGGTAAAGTCCTTATTCTGCGGAGAGCACCGAGGAAGCAGAAATCCGACGGCGTGTTCGAAGAAGCTTTTTAACGAGGCTCGACGCTGAGGATGTCTCGAAACGAAGTCATCCAATTGTCGCAGAAGAAGTGAATAGTAATGTGGAATCGAGATTTCTCCTTATCGTTTTACATGTTCGGACCTCTCGTCCCACATTCGTTGGAAGAGGGTCGAGGTCACTGGGAAGGCGTCACATTTGGCACACAGTTCGACAAAAGGAATAACTTTGTCCAATGCGGCTTTATAGTGTTCATCGAGGGGACCGGTCCAACATGACCCAGTGTAGTCAGTTGGAAGAGGTTGCATAGTAGTCGCAATCTTCAAGAGGCTGTCGTCGATGATAGAGGGTAGCAAAGCTTTGTCAAAGGGAGAGGGGGCTGCGCCTTGACCAATATCATGGAGGCGAGAGAGAGGAGCGACGTCCATAGTTTGATGTCCGAAGGCTGGACGGAATGTACCTTTGGGAGGAATCTGGAGGTAATATGATTGGATAAGGGAGAAAGCACTGTAACAGATGAAAACCTACTTCGTTCGAAGGGTATCGATGGGATCCTCCTGCGATTTGATGAATTCGAAAGCCCAGTCGACCTCATTTGAAGGAAGCTGCCGCAGTGTGTTCAAGATCACGTCTGGTTGAGTCCTACACCATTCAACGAGAGCATGATCGCAGGGCGTAGCAGAGGCCACCATCTTTTCGACCAGTCGACCTCGCTGCTCGTTCGTTTGATTGTCCAACACCACCTGTGTATACCTAACGGTTTCACATCAGTAAGATAGCAAAGCCAGAGGGAAGACGAAAGTCTGGCACTCACAAGTCTTCTATATCTGCCCCTCTGAATGTTCGTGACGCGTTCACGAGTCCGTCAATGCCTACAAAAGAAATGGTGCGACTGAGGCCACAGGCAAGAAGGAGACGGCGGAAAAGCGAGATGTCGTTCCAACGCTCTGCGCTTCGACGAACGCAACAGACGACGCGCTCCATTTCCGCAGTACTGACGTAAACCTTTTCCGCCCTCGTCGTGACCCAATCCACTAGCCGGTTGGCCAGCCAGCCCTCCTTCTTAACGGGGTGATTCGAGGTAGACACGCTGAGCACCTGACAACCGTACTCTCGTATATCGGCAGGTTCAAACCCCAAGTCAATTTGCGAGGGAGAGACGATGATAACCTTTCTCTTCCATTCTGTACGTTCAGAGAAAAGGTATGAGAGATCGGGTCGTCAAGATAAGAGACAGACGTACCCCAAGTCAAGTATCCGGTCTGGCGTAGAAATAAATAGCGAATAAGCATTGGATCCTCCGTAATAAACTCGAGACTTACACTTCTATCCTCCTTCTCGAACTTTATCGTCCTCTCGCGGTCAAGAATATCACCGTTGACACAGTACCGTTCACGGTCACTGTCTTCGAGATTTCAATCCCACATGCCTTCATGGGCATCCCGTTGAGTTCAAACACTTCAGATATATAGATACCGCCATTCCTGTTGTCTTCGTCCATCTCAAGAACTTCGGGGCCAATTTCGTCGTCCGAGTCTTCCGAAAACGAATCGCAGTCGCAGTCGTGCTGTTTCTCTCTACGTTTTTTCAGCGTCGTAGTACCATCGATCGTATAGGCCAACTCTCCTAAGTGCAAGTCGAAATCGTAGGCTTTGGCTAATGGGCTACATACCTGTGATAGCAGGAGCCTGTCGCATCGCTGGAGACTCCCGGCGGTGAAGGGAACGGGGGACGATGAGTACTCGTATTTCAACATCAGCAAGAGAAATTTGTGCGTATCCCTCTCCTCGCCGTCCCAATCCTCCAAGTCATATCCATAGTCCTCGAACAGAGCCTCCCTCCACGAGTGAAAAGCGAGACGTAGACGTTTAGATGCTTCATCGAGTCGAGGAAGGCGAGGGATTTGGAAGCCTTTGTGGCAGGTAAGTTCGAAATGGAGGCACGCGAGATATCCGGATTCGATGGGACCGAGATTCTGAGTAACATTGGAATACGCGCCGACGACGATAGTTGATACCTCGTTTGGTCTGACAGTTGAAAATGATTTGCTTTCCCCGTTGTATGTGCATTGAATCCTACCGCCCATGAACTGGGATGGAAGAATGATTAAGAGCTCGGCGTACTGACGCGATTCTTCGTGAGGTCTACCACCAAGCTTAGGCAACACCAACGAGTAGCGATTGTCAAGTACTACATACCTCGTGGACAGTACTCTGCTCCTAGACGACGAAAAGCATGACTAATTTCGTTGGAGGGCAAAAGAGCGGGGAACATACTCGGAATGCGGGGCGAAGATTGACAGATACTTGAGTCGTTCATGCGAGGCGTTCCTTCGTATCGACGCGTCCAATTTACTGTGCAGACCTTCGATTACGTTTTCCTTGAGACAGGCGTGTCAAAGTAGGTTCGAACATTGTATCTGAGAGCGAAAACACGTCAAAGGTGAGAAAATATGCGCCAAAAACACGTCGAGGAACTCACGCGAGCACCCGGAAATCTCCAACAATTTTGCTCAGCATTGTGGGCAGTGTTGGTGTCCTTCATGATCATTTCCACTTGAACGGCGTTCACTGGCAGGCCTATGGGGCCAGGACCCTCCAGTTTGAGACCAGGATTGGGGGCATCTTGGTGAGTAACAGAGTGGGCAAACTCTCCATCGAACTCCAGATCATTGGCTATAGCTCGTTCGAATGCTTCCTGCCCCGGTGAAAGAGCATTGAGTTACCAACAATGATGTTTGGAGGTAAGACGCACCTTTGCATCGCACTCTGTCCCTGCAGTCTGGTCTGAAAAATTCAAATCCTCGTTGTCACTATCAATATCCAAGCCCTTGTAGTTGTTTCAGTCTTCTATTTCCAGAATCTCGCGGCTTGAGAGTTGCATGATCGCGTCCTGGCTACGTATGTCGCGTCGAATCGCCAACGTAAGAGAGAGTATAAGGAAGAGAGTGAAATAATCTGTTGGAATTTAAGTCCAAGCCCGTGGCCCGGGCCCGAGCACTGTTCAGGAATGGTTCACTGCTTCCATTGTCCAGTCAATGATTGTTCTCCAAAATGAACAATGAAATAGATCTTGTTGCACCATTTGTCCTTTCCGAGCTCGGAGTCAACGCACTGAACTAAGCCTTAGCCATGGTCTTAGTGAAGCAAATCGAAGCTACCGTTTCCGAGCATACGCCCAATAAGATGGTTCTGGGAGTATGAAGAAGTCGAAACATCCTAGGATTCCACAACTGATGTGAATGGTGCAAACATAAAGCAAGGGTTCCATGAATGAGTTGGTAACTTGTAAGTACACCAGAAGTGGAACCTCGAAGCGCCTCGAAGGCACTTAGTCCACTACGCCAAAGCGTCGGCATCGCGTAGCATACACGCGACAGCCACGTGGTGACAAACCACTCGCTGCGCGTGATCTCACTGTTCATAACAGGATCCCTTTGGCGTGAGGCTTTTGTTCTCATCTCCGCCGTTTGAAAAGGATCTTCGTCGTGGTCAACTTCAACAACGAAATATGCGGAGGATTAGGGAGTTCTTCGTTCATATGAATTTGTTCTATTTGCCCGAATGTTCGTATTCACGCGATAGGAGCACCGTATCTGCCACTGACGTACGCGAGTTTTACCGCTCATCGTTTCCTTATCGGAGACGGGCGTAGAAGTTTTACTTGCACATTTGCCTACGGTAGTACTTGTGGCGATTTGGTGCTTCACTCGCTGAACTATCGTCTTTTATCTCTGCAATTCAATAGGGCTAATAACTCGTACTTACGATGCTGGTCACTCAACGTCCGTTTCGCCTCCGACATTGTAGGGAGCACCCTCTTGGCTTTTGAGGGGGGAAATCGTCTGAGATTCAGAACCGCGAGGGAGAAGGTCTTCGGAATCGTCGGTACAAAGGTACTAGTAGGGGGCTGATTGTGTCCCGATAAATCATTGACGTGTGCGCTCGAGTAATAGGAACGAAAACGCTTCTCTGGAAAATGTGCTCGTGCCTTCCTTGCTGCTTCAATATTTGTACTAGCTACGGGGTCTACTACTGAGTGCTGAGCTATGGAATTTGGGACTGGCTCTGTACGTGCATGACGCTCTGAGATTTGGAGCTGCTGCGTCATGCAGATACTCCTGACTTGGGAAGGCCAGCGGTAGAACTACTGGTCAGTTCTATATCCGTCAACGTTCAACGTTCAACGTTCAACGTTCGACATCGATGTTCGCTCCGAATCGGACTTGAACTTGATCCAGTTCAACTGAAAGGTCTCTCAAGTCTGAGTCTGACATTTGATTCAACCGCAGTTCATGTTTCTGCTCCTTACTTTTTACCAATTTAGAGTCGACGTTCTTCCGACCAATTCGTATCGCAGGCAGGGTGCAAGGAGAAGCACCCAGCAGCAAGTTGGAAGCTGGGATCTAAACATTCTATGGCAGTCAAGAGATATCGCCCTGTCCTTACTTTTGCTAGATATCAAATGCATAAACTTGAAGGGGCGATTGTGAGAGGATTAGCCGGCGTTGGCACCCCTGATTTTCGACGAAGTAAGTCAGTGTCATAGAAGGGGAATATGGCTCCTCCGAATCGCGAATATGGACGGGCTGGGGGGCACCAAAAATCGTATATAAACTGTGCTTCAATCTCTGTAAGTTCTCCAGATCACAGCCGAGGTCTAATTTTCTTTCTACCCACCCACCGAGCTCCACTACGATGAACTTCTTCCTCGCTCTTACTCTCGTGCTTCCAGCTGTCCTTGCCTCTCCTCTCCTTGGAGGCGGCCTTGGAGCTAATATTGGTGCTGGTACTGGTCTCGGTGTCGGCGCTGGTGTCCGTGTTGGGGCCGGTGTTGATGCCGGTGTTGATGCCGGTTCCGGTGTCGGTGTCGGTGTTGGCGTCGGTGCCGGTGTTGGCGCTGGTGCCGGTGTTGCTGCCGGTGTCGGACTTGGCCTCGGGAATGGCCACCAGTCCCCAGACGACTGCGACGATTCTACCACGACCGCCACAAACCACTACACTTCCCCAACATGGACGATCCCTAACCCTACCACCATCGTCACCTATACCACCCCAACCTGGACCACACCCACACACACCACGGAAGATTGCGACGAGACAACCACGACGACGGATCACCACACCACGTGGACGCCTACCACCACTTGGACACCTACCACCACGACGTATTGGACTCCTACTCCCACCACCAGTCCTTGTGATGACGATTATGACCATCCGACGACAGCACTGGCCGCCGGTGCTGGTTTCGGTGTCGGCGCTGGCGTTGGCGTTGGCGGAGGAAATGGTGGTGGCGCTGGTGTCAGTGTCAACACCGGGATGAATGCAGGTGCCGGTGCCGGTGTCGGTGTGAATGCTGGTGTGAAGGCAGGTGCCGGTGCCGGTGCCGGTCTTAATCTCGATGCCGGTGTCGGTTTGCTCTGAGAGAGCCTCTAGGATACGAAGTTCAATGTGCCCAGCGGATCTAGGGAGAAATGGATGACGTTCGCTATTGGGTAAAGGAGTAGTTACGTTCCAGCTCCCAAAGGACTTTTTTGTCTGCTGTTTTCTCGTTTCTTTCTCTGTGACCGAACATTATATGTACTTGTACAAAAGAACATCTTCAAACCGTGTTGTAAACAAAATGTAAATTTCGTGGCCTTTGATAAAAAGTTTTTACCCTCCCAGTTCCCTCCAGCCGACTCGATCGACTGACCCTGGTCACCGCCGATACTAATGAAGCGATCTAGCACTGAGCCAAGAGGGAATCTACCCTCATTCCTGAGTCTGGCTGAAACTTCTTCGTTGTGATTTTTCTAGGCTTTGCGGTCTCAAATAGAGCAATGAAAACGCCATATATACCCACAAGGTAGTCAGTGCAAGTCTTCGAAAGGAGGGATCTTGTGCCCCGGCCACCGCCGGCCACCCTATCGAATTCGGACCTACAGGGTCTCACATCGATAGAGCGCCAATCTGTATCAACACCTCAGTACTTCAGTATTGCAAGCCAGGCCCCAAGATATCGCTCGATTGGTAACAGATCCATTAAGCGTACTCACGCAGACGACGATTCTCAGAAGAGTATCGGCGAGAGGAAGGATGCACAAAATCAAAATTTGGGCACCCTTTGGGTAAATGAGTAGATCACATGCCTGAAAAATGTAGGTATCATACAAACGTGTCGAGCGACACTGACTAAATAAGGTATCGTATCCACAGATTCCCCATAATAGACGAGGCAGCTACCGCCCGTCAAACATATCCTCCAACAGCCCTCGCTCAACAGTGTCCCAGTCGACGTTCGCATAGCTCGCGTACACGCTTTCGTAGGTGGACATGCTAACGCTGGAGAAGAACGGCATCAGCTCCCGGATGCTGTCGATTTGACGAATGGAGCCAAGGAGTGGTCTACGCATCGGGCGCTGGTTGCCGAATGTTGAAAGGTTAGGCCCAGGGCTCGGTCCCGCATTGGCTTTGGTCTATTAAACGGCGTAAGGCAAGGTCCAGAGGTTTTGCAATTCGAAGAGAGTGAACTCACGCGAGGCAGGCTCCCCGCAACTTCAGCTAGCTGGTCCATCAACGCTTCGGGTATCCACTCGTTTGGACGGTAGATGGCATCGACGGTGTCGGTAATGAATATCCACTGGTGTCTGTGAGAATGCATTTGTAAAACAAGCTGATCCGTCAGATGTAATAAAATTTTCGTACATCTGGAACTCCTCTGTCTGGAGGGCCAATAGAAGATCGAGACACTTGCAGGCTGATAGAACGAGCGGAAGGTCTTCGGATCCGTCTGAGGGCAGCGAAGTCATCGTTTGTTCCACAACCCGATACTGCAAATAGCGGTCAGAATGAGGCTACAACCGGATCACCAACACCCACCAGCTCTGTCAACACCACGGGCCAGAAACTTGTGAGATTGTGAGGAGAAAGGCGACACAGTAGCACCCGTATGCACAGATAGACTTCGCTCTGCACGACTGGTGAGGTGACGTTTCGGAGGACATCGACCAGCTTCTCTTGTATCGACGGCAATTGTGTGAGATAGTGGTTTTTGTCCCCGGCCAGCAGAACGAACGATAATCTTCGAAGGTTGAGAGATCGAAGAAGCATCTCATACTCTCTGTTCGTGAATATATTCGCGGAAGGTGCAGACGCTATTTTGTCTATTAAAGCAGCGCTGTTAGCACAGGTTCGAGATAGGTGAGGGTAGGGACCTACTGAGTAACTCCGGGAATGCTGTCTTATCTGAGTCGAAGAGTGACTTTATGATAGGTTTACAGGTTTCCCCCGAGTCTGGACTACAGTTGAAGAATCTGTTGTCATTCAAGAGCTCCGTGACTGGTGACTTCCATGCTTTGAAGGCGGACGGTATTCGCGACATTTCCCGGATGATAGTGACCGTTGTCGGGTCCACCTCGAGGGGTCTGCGAAAATATGAGGGAACAGGCAAGTCGCGTGAGGGAAATAAATCTTACTTTGCTTTCCCCTTCAATGAGGGAGTGACGACATAATAGGCAATATTCGAACACGAAGTAGCGACCTTGTCACTCTCGACCAAGAAGCGTCTGAGGTTGGGCACTGCGTTGCTAGCGAGGTACTCGATGATCTGGGTACTGTTAGATCGATAGGGAAGAATAGGTTTCGGATCGTATCTACCTGCGAGACAATATCAACTGGGGTACCAGATTTTGCTGGGTCTGCCCCCAGTGATGCACTACTGGCGTTCATTTTCTCGTCCACTTTCTCTGCAGAGGTATCAGCCCTGTCGACGGCTATGAACATCACGATACACACCTCCACGAAGGGCCGGGGAGTCTCTGCCATTCGTTACGAGCGCTTCTTTAGCAGTGCGCCGAATCCAGGACCCTGAATCGTATGATTTCCCCACGAACGTTACACAAGAGTCCAAAAGTCTTCCGTATATTTCCTGAAAGCTGAAATAAGGTATGGACACAGATTGATTCGATGGGGCTTACCTGCAAGTCTCTGCGGATCCTCCTGTCCTCCATCGCAGTCGTCTGAGTGACTTTTTCTGCTAAAACCGTCACACAACGTAGCGCCGGGAAAGTGAGCGGCTTCAATTCCTTGGTGCTTCCAGCAACGTCCTTGGCAAGTTGATGGAAGCGGCCCCATACTTGTATTGCGAGAGGTCCTTCGAGCCTTCTGAGGTACTGTTCGAGGAATTTGAAGAGGACTTGATCACTCCTGATGGGGGAGTCAGTCCGAACTTCCTGTTAAAGTGAATTCAAATAGCACTTACAGGTCAGGATTTATCATCTGGCGCTTCTTTTCGGAGCCCCCGACCATCCGCAGGGAGATGCTTTCACAGACCATATGCACTGCATTCTGAGCACTAGCAATCAGCACGTCGATTAGCTCGAACGGCGCGTCTGTCGAAATCGCAAATTCCTGGAATGTAATCCGTGAGATACGATAGTGGGATTAGGACTAGACTAGACTCACAGAGAAGTCGGTGTTCCAGCATTCAACTATCGATTCAAACACCTCCCCAGACTGCACCCGGAATATGTGCTCCAACGCTCGGCGGCACCGTAGCCTCGTCCTATCGTAAATAAGGGAAAGAGATTCGTCTCTTGACGATGGGGTATTGGAGTCGGACCACGAGAGTGTACACCAAATCAGGTACAGTACTTTGACGCCCTCATGCAGAGCCCGATAAGCAGGCGACCGAGGCTATAAAATACTATGAGAAGATCTTCTAGATCACGAACAAGGAAAGGCTTACAGTGAGCTGGTCCCCACTCGGCTGAGCGCTTTCAGAACTGAAGACGTTCGAAACATATCCGAGAAGGCTCGTGTTCTCTACTGGCTTCTCCAATGTCAGATTTTCGTCCTCGACCGAGCTTTCTTCCAAAGTATAGGTCAAACCCAGCAACACCAATCGCTCCAGAGCATTCAGCAACATGAAAAATTCTGCATCGGTAGCCGTGCATGAATCATCCGGCGCGTAATCTTGACCATTCTTCGTCATTGCGAGAACGTCCTTCAGGGATATGAGAAGCTGGGAGCAGAGACAGTCATTGAGCGGGGGTACGACTGTCTGCAAAGAGGGTTGGAGTTGCGGAACCGCCATCAGCACGAAGTCTAACCAATGTTGGAGAATTGGACGATTCGAGGGAAGAACAACCCCGTCCACGAGGGTCTGTACGAGTAGAGGGTTAACTGAATAGCTTCGTACAGCTGCATCATGTGTATCGGTGCTGCCACTGTCGACCGATATATCCGCAACTCGTTTGTTCTGTCTATCATCGAAGGCTATAGAGGCCGAGATGACCGAGTGTAAAAGATGCAAGAGTTTGTTTTGCAGGTTGAGCCTTCCTGAATGGACGAAGAAGTATAACTTCCCGATGGCCGCGGGTTCGATGGATTCTACAGCCATCGGGTTGATTTCTCCCCGAGATACGATGGCCTGTAATAGGTCGATGGTTGTGGAATGTGTAGCAACATTGAGCAAGTTCATAGTGGATTCCAGAGAGGCCTTGGGCTCCGACTGCAGAAAGCTGCGAGTTCATTGAGAATCGGCAAAGGTAATCATTCCAAATAAGAACATACGCCAACAAAAGATCCACCAGAACGTCCAGATAACTAGTTTCCGGTTCTCGGAAGCCAGCTTCGGCAATAATCAATACCCCTTCCGTGGTTAAGGGCGAAAACTCACTCACCAGTTTCGACTCTTTCAACGAGGCCCGAATGTTGAGAACGTTTGATAGCGGTTGTCCTTGAAGTCTTCGCAAAACCTTGACCGCCAAATTTAACAATCGAGTGTAGCACCTCCAGAAGATGATGAATGTATCTCTGATCCAGTTGGCGTTCGTACAAGTAACTCTGGATCTCCTTCCCAGCAATTTTGACTTTGATAGGTATTCGCTTGATAGACGGATCCAAGAGGTCAAACAGGATTGGGTCTAGGACACTGTCACAAGCCTAAGTAAACGGTTTCCTGACGGATAGGAAATCAGCCCACCGGGTGTATGACTTCAGATTACAACGCATCCAGGTCTCTCCAATCCGACGCAAGCTTGGATCTTCGCTCTTCAATGTGTCAAGAACGATCATCATGGGGACCTTGAACTTGAATCCCGGCGAAAGGCTGTCCTCTGCGTGAATGATTGTCAGAACCCGCCAGAGGATCTGCAAGATACTTCGCTCGAGTTACCTGTCAGTCTCCAAAGGACTCCAAAAGATTCATAAGCCTCCTGAACGTTCCGCGATTCTGGAGAAGCCAGGCTCTGCGCCAGGATAGACTCCACGTGGGGTCTGACTGTAGATGCCTCCAACGACCAAATGAGGTTCACCGCCCGCATGTGGTACGCCGCATGATTGGGGCGCATGTAGCGCATCAGCCTCGTAACCATCTTGGACATGGTCGTTCGGTCGTCGATGGAAAAATTAGGCTCTACGCCTTTGGTTTGATGCAGGGCTACTATGAGCGAGACCACCCGATCGACAACTGTGAAGTTTGCAGACTATGGCGTAAATGAATATGGGGCATACTCAGCGGGTGTAGAGGGAGGCACACTTACCTCGTGCTGAAGGATGCCGAGCACGGTCGTTAACCATTTCCGCGGCTCCCACGAAAGCGTCATAGATGTGTTCAATCTGCCCACGAGCCTGTCAACCAACAAAAGCAGTTGCGAAAATACCTCTCTCAGAGCGAGTAAATCTGACGAGGACTCGGTGAAACGCTGCCCTAGTGAGATACTTAGATCGACCAAAGCTTCAAACGCTGAGCCAAAGGGAATCAAGTAGGACCCAGTAGGCTCAGCTGCCTCGACCGCTGGCTTGATTCCATAGAAGGTGCACGCGAAGACGTACGGCCTTTGAGATACGCTTGCCTCTTGAATTTCAGTTGTAACCTCTGGTCGGCGGAGGAGAGCGGTATGAGGTATCTGGCGTAGCATCGTTATCAAGAGAGAGAGGATTCGCTGAAGCAGTGGACCTAGTGGGGTTTGAGGCCGAAGCTGATGAATCTTGAGTTATTTGCGTGGGTCTATTATGAACGACGTCAAATAACTCACCAAGAGTAGGTCTAGTATGGCAGTGAAGATGAGTGGCAGGTGGATAGTCTGTATCTCCTCGTCCTGAGCGAAGGTCGTAAGGACGAATGAGACCATGTCAACTGCCTATCTATCTTATTAGCAAGTTCTAGCGGTCTATGCATGAAGCGAATCACCTCGAAGTGTTCGCCGTCTCCAGTGATATCGTCAAAGACAGCCTGTAGCAGTTTTCTCCAGACTATCTGCGGCTCAGCAGCCTCGTAAAGAGTGCTCGCAGTCATTACAACCTAAATGGCTAAGATTGGGCCCAACGGGTGATAATGCAAACTAACTTACATCTTCCTTTCCATCTGACGAAGTTTCGACTAGCTGCTTGATGGCCTTGAAGGAGTCGTATATCAGCACCTCGGTCAGGGCCGAGCCGAGTTCCCACTTGTCCAATAAGGAGACGAAGATCTTGAAAGGCCGCGATTCGTTGTATTCATCGGATGGGGTAAGCATGTCTTCCTAGACCGAAGATGAACGAGGTCTTCCTTTGTGAAGTAAAAACTCGAATACCTTCAGAGTATCCTTCAGTAAATCCGACGCATTCGTCTTGAAATATTCAATTTGACGATCACTCCGCTCCTCTGGGCCAAGTAACCACGAATACAGTCGACGATTTAAGGAAAGGTCACGGCGTAGTACCACGCTCATGGCAGCTCTCATTATGATCGCTCGGTCTTCAACTGAAGCTTTGCGAATCGTGTTGCTATCAACTCGTAGCGATTGTAGCAACAAGTCGAGAGCACCGCGCCGAACAAGCAGGTTATCGTCTTCAAGGGCCGCAGCAAAAGCGCGTATCATCAAGCCGATATCTTGACCAACGATCCCGGTTATGTCTTCCAGCCCGTGCAACTGAGGGAGTCGACGCGATAGGAAGTTGAGAGCGGTTCCGCGAGAAGCGGGGGACGTTAACATCACGAGCCAGATATTCTGGAAAAAGAAGGAGGGAGAGACGGTCCCAGACAACCTATCGAGTAGTGAGATAACCTGAAGATCAAAACTCAGCAAGTAGAAGGGCTCATAGGTCACTGCGACATACTTTCTCAAAGAATTCCCCTGTCTCCTCCTCTAGACCAGGTAGCAAGGCCAAAATGAAAGATTTCGTGACAGGTCGAAGTCCAGCTTGTAGAGGCAGGTAATGGGTGTCATATAGATTTAACAAGGTGGGCTTTTGGGGAAAATATAAGCTTGAGTTCCAGGATATATTCTCGAATTGACACGTACCTTGACCGACGTTGCAGCGAATTCGAAGAACGGAAATAGACCAGACGACCACAGAGGCAAATCGCGTTTCAACCCCTCAGACTAGGGAACAAGCTTCAGACGTCCTCCTATTTTAGCAGATATGAGCTCTCTCACCCCAAGAACCGCGAGAATGTGAGCATAAACATCCAAGGCACGCTGATGAACGCCGGTCGGAAGAGCTGGATTCAAACATTGGGATAACCGTTTCGCTACGATCAACTTCCGTGGAATATCCTTGAACTGCATATAAGATTGGAAGGTCTGCGATTCTATGTCAGCTCGTTCTGAGTTTCGACAGAGATCGAGGCAGTACGACACCTTCAACAGCTGCTTTAGAAAAGCAATACAATCCGCCCATTCGTGAACATTATCGAACGAGTTCAAACACTTCTCGACTTGTTGCGCGTATTTCTTGTATTTGGGGTCTGACTGGTAAGCCTGCTGCGCCGCCGCTGCTTTCGCAGACGGTTGCATGGAAGAAGAGTGAGTTTGCCGAAGTCGCTTGTAATGATGGTGATGAGAGCTGACCACGTTCACGCAAACGCTCTTGGATCCACGCGGACCCCTCCTTATTCGTCGACTCCATCATGCTCTTAACCTTCTACAGCCTCGAAGAAGACGACAACGAGAAGGGAAACTATAAATGCGGTCCTGATCAGAAACTGGGTCGTGGTGAGTGATGATCCAATTAAACGGAAATAGCAGTCGCGCAGCGCCGCAGTCGTGGCAGTAGAGGTCAACGATATGTCGAGATATCCTTAAGGCTTTCTCTCAACTCTCTTTAGTGCAATTTGGTGACTCACGCCTTTCCTGTTCCCGAGCTTGCCAGCAGAACAGTCTGAATTACAGTCTGCAAATCGACGACTTGATCATGCCAAATCCATACTGCAAGATCACGACGACGACAATCTCAGCCGCCCTCGTGGACCTCGGCTACATACATGACTTGTGCAGATCCTGGAGGTGAAATCTCTTATTTGAAATGTATAGGAGACAATAGGGGAGCGGACATGCAGGCTGCAATTACACCTTAACACGCAAACGAATATCTCGGGAGCCTTAAGGATCTTGCCACCATATTCCATTCGACGACCTCCTTGGAAGAAAGATAATCAAGTACATACTATAGCATGGAACTAGAGATACACAGTGACTCTTGGATACAGTTGCAAACGAACGATAGACACCTGTGCACGACGAGGTAAGTATAAGTATCCTACCAATGACTACTGGTCGCGCGGACTAGCATTCTTTGCCATCAGGGACGCAAACTGGATGACATTCCAAACATCTTGAAAATTACTACCGAGTCCGAGGCTGATCCGGACGACACCGATTTCCCTGCCCACCGTCTCCTCCACGTCCTTTCGGGAAACACCAGGCTCAAACTTGAACTGACTCAAATCCTTGCTCAGCCCAAGTATCGCAGCTGCGCCACCTGGATTGCACATACAACCTGTTCGAAGAGATATGTTGGCCTTAGAGGCGGAATGTTCAACAAAAGAGTTGGAGATAATCTCTCCAGAGGGCTGCGATGATGAGGAAGTAAACCAATAAGACTATGCTCCGCCTATACGGTGCAATCGAACGTACCGAAAGGAAGATCAGAGAAACCGTGGAACCCGTGTCGGACTGCTGTCCCAGCGCCCGGAGCCTCTTCTGTGGTATCCGTGATAAAATACGAACGACAGGTTTTCCCGTGCTCTCGTGTTTGAGCTGAGAGAGTGACGTCGCAAGGTAACCGGTGAGGCACGAGAGCCTCAAAGGCAAGAGTGGGAGACAAGCAGACAGGAATCGCAGCCCCTCGGTCACTGCGGAAAGCATGAGATAGTTGATCGTTCCGTCCTGAATAACCAACTTGAGCATTGGGCTGACAGACATAAGAACCAGAGACCAACCTCGAAACATTCGTGATGGACTTTGGACATCGTTACAAATTCTCCAGGAACTTGTACGACGTCTACATTCCCTCCCGCAAACCAAGGACGCTGAAGTTGCTCTAGAAATGATTTTTTGATGACCAAGCCTCCGACGCCTGTAGGATAACCAAACATCTTGTAGAATGAGACGGCCATCGCGTCCACGGGGATATCTTCAAGAGAGATGGAGGAGGTGGGCGCGAGAGCTGCCGCATCGAGAAGAGTACTGTAACCCAAGGTGGCAGCATACTTGATGGTAGACAACGGGTTCTTCGTATTCGTGATGTTAGATTGACCGGTGATGGCGAATAGACTACTTGTGCTTCCGCGTCGCCCTCGGGAAGGCCGATGTTGCTCAAGAAGTTCCTGGAGGTGACAAGAAGTCATCAACAGACGAACGTCACAGGGAGAAGTCGAGGGGAACCCTTACCTGCGCGACCTTCAACTCAAAGCCACCCTGGGGAGTCGAAGGAATGTACAAGACGCTAGCTCCGCGCTTAGCAGCAAACTGCCTAATACCGTGAAGGCTATTATGTGCGTCTGTCCCCAAAATGTAGGTGCTGTCGTTTGCAAACGGAAAGGCCTCTCCGACGAGTTTGAGGGCTCCCGTCGCGTTCGGTGTGAAGATAACCGTGTATCCCGGTGGTGCCTTGAAGAACGACAAGACAGCGACGCGAGCTTCATCGGTGGACTTGAGAGATGCAGTGGAACTAACGATCGCGGAGAAAGTGAGAAATCATCAATGGAGGAGAAAAAATGAAACCCCGTACCTGTTGCTCACGGAATGTGTGTTTCCCAATACTGTACTGCAGAGGAACTTCGTGTGGGCCCGAACAAGGCTCTCGGGATATAATGAGCCTCCCATGTAATCAACATATGTCTCTCCTGTACGCTCTAACCTCCGATAATCAGTTCGGCGGAGTACATCGAGTGACCGGGTCAATTGATATTCTAAGTTGAGATTGATCAACTCGAGATACAGGTGGCCAGAGCTTACGACTACACTCACCTGGGTACTCCCGGAGGAATTGATCGTAAGCTGACGCCGTCTCCCGAGACGAGAAATTCACGGTAGTCGAATCATAGCATGGTTTTAGGGCCGTAATATTAGTAGGAGCATAAGAAGGAAGGTGAGAATCGGTGTGCTGAGGGACCCCAGAGTCAGAGTCAGGACCGAGTTTGTGTTTCTCATTACTGGGGGTGTGAGATCCCCTTCGAGATTTCTTGGACTCTCTGCCAGAGGCCTTGGATGAACGATTCTTTTGTGATTGAGCGTTGCCCATTTCGGAGGACGAGAGTGTCTATGGGACCTCTGGAGGAGAGGAAAGGCGTTACCTCGAGCCAAACCTCACCATGCTTTAAGCGCGTTTCATAGTTAAGACCTCCAGCGGCGGTACCTAAAAACACAGCTTGATCATCCGAGACGTGATGAGCCCGAATTCACCAAGAACTCACCCTGTGTTGTTCCTTAGTCAATCATATTGCGGGTTATTGCGCCCTGTTTGAAGTCCTCTACAAGTCTACAAGGCGAGGTCCCCTGACTCCTCCTGATTCTGTGGTGTCGTATCGTCATGTTCATGTTCAAAAGGAGACAGGACAGGACCCAGGGTATGCGCACATCCGCGTTTGTCTTGACTCTTGTTCTTTCTTTAAATCGGGAGCGGCCAACCACAGGTGCGGAGTCCTCCCAAGCGTCAAACAGATGTAGTTCAACATCCCTTTCTCCCCCAGCCTCGTAAAGTGGAGGAATCCCTCCAGGGTAGCATTGAGGCGAACGGCGCGTCAATATAACGTCGACTTTTGAGTTGGTGGTCCAGGTCTGACCTGACACGTGGAGGGGCTGAGGGACTCTAGGGGGACTCACCGTTCATCCGAACCAGGAGGTCGCCCTCATTGAACGATCGGCAACCCATCATCGATCAGAGCTAAAGCTAGCATCACCTCGATCTCGGAGACCGCACGGAGATGGATTGAAAGTCCCCGCCTATAGGGAGAATGAAAACCGGCGTAGGTGAGGCAACGTACACGTCCAAGGGGACCGAGAGAATGGTCAGCGTTGTGAAACTGGGAATTTTCAGACCACAACACCAGAGTGTTCATGATGAAGTCTGGTTGGGGTAGGTGGAAGTGGAAAGTAATTGCTAATAAGCACACGATCTCATTCGGAAAGAAAAAAAAAGATGCAGAACAAGCACACCAAATGCTACAGCGTCATAAGATTACTCCTCCATCGCATTACTGTCATCCTTATCCCCACCGTTCTCTTTCTGCTTCCCCTTTTCGCCTCCTTCCGCGCTCTCAATACCCACCATCCCATCCTCCAACTCACTGGCATCAATCTTAACCTCAGGTCCTGCCCATATCCGCATCGTTGGCTGCCAAATCATCACCACATTGTCTTCGGAGACACTAGCCGCAGTCCAGTTCTCCGCCTCCCCGGGCGCCCAGCAAAGGTCTGTGGGGCGGGATGTATGACCTTTTCAACGGAAAAAGTGAGACAATGAACCTGAAAAGAACGACTATAAAGGGAAAAAAACCTACCTCCATGGACGAAAAGCAACTCAGGCGGTCCGTCCTCCTGATCATCCGGCGTTTGCTCCTGCCCAATCAAGGACAGGTCCCAAACATTAATTCTTCTATCACTTGCTGCCGACGCGAATATGGTTGGGTTGTGAGGAGACCAAGCAAGGTTGAGGACTTCATCGGTGTGGCCTTCGAAAACATGAAGCTTTTTGGTAGGTGAGCGAATATCGTGCAGAACTGCCGTCTGTGGAGACAGAACATAAATCAGTGGTTAAGCGGCGCCGTGAAAATCACAATACCTTATCCCCGCTTCCTGTAACGAGAAGGTGCTCTGACGCAGGGCTAAAAGCGACTGAGAGGATCTCTCGATCATGAGCCTGGATTTTGGTCGCTGGCTCGCTGGCCGTCCTCGTGTCCCAGCTATCGAGATAACATTTCATGAAATGATAGGATAAACGGATTAGGGTGTGAAAACCTACATCATGAGCATCCTGTCGTCTCCAACGCTGGCAAAAACGTTCTCTTTCGTGGCGTGCCAGTCAACGTCCTGCAGGGATTGTGAGTGTTGAGATGGGCACAGAAACAGATGACTTACCCCAACGACAGCTGTATGGCCCTTGTAAACAGCGATTGGTTCAACTGAAGTCTTCGCTTTCGTATAAGCATTGACGTCCCTATTCCACGAACATGTTGAGTCCAATGGGAAAGAAGTACAACAGTAGACTCACCAATGGCAGACGGTCATATCCTCCGACGCGCCCAAGACATTACCCGTCTTGTTCGGATTCCATGATAGCCCATACCTGAGAGGACTGTGAGCAAGCGCTCACAATAAAAAACGCGTCGACTCACCCTTCTCTGCTCTGCCCAACCAACCTAATATCCGGCCGACAGATTCCATCCTTCTCTGGCTCACTCGGATGCTTTGTCCGATCAAACACGAACACCTCTCCGCTCACGGCCTTCGTAGCAATCAAATCCGGGTTCTGAGGCATGTATCTCGCGCGATTGACTTCTCCGTCATGGTTGATTTTCTGCGTGACTTGAATTCGGGGTGCTGGTGGAATAGTGTGGCCGCCAAGTTCTCCGCGTTCGTCATCGTAGTCATTTCGGGAGAGTTTTTGGGCAGAAGCCGAGGAATCGCGCTTGGGGATCGAGACGGTCGCGATTTGAACGTAGTCCTGGGCTTGGCCGGAAGTGTGTGTTCCAAGAAGAAGGCGGTGGATTGTGTAGGATTTGTTGGCTGGCCTTTGAAACTCGCGTGAATGATTGTTTTTGGTAAATATCAGAGAAAACGAACGATTCTTTGTCTGGGAACCATTGGCAGGTCAAAGACGGCCAGTCGAGGGCGTGAGTGATAACTAGGTCGTACAGATATGGTGCATTCTTTTTCCTAGCCGAGAGATAAGCCTCAAGTTCTTTCCAATGTTCTCAAGGTGCTCTACCAAATTTTGTACTCCTATATATCGGGAATGTTAACGATCATAATGCAAAATAGAGATAGAGTCGCACTTCGTTGATGACTTTGTTCTCTTCCTCCTCAGCGCCTGGGTCGTCTTCCACTTCTTCCATTTGAGGTTTCATTCTTGGTAATACAATAGAACGGGTCTGGTTGAAATTGAGGTGGTGGTGGTGTGAAGGAAAGGTGGGTTGACGCGACCAGCGACGCGTTGAAACTCGTTCTCACGACTTTTTCACATCTGTTGTGACGAGTTCAACTGTTGAAGCAGGCCACATAGCGCGTAGTGGAAATTAGGCATAACTTTCTATGTACATATTGTACTGAGCTAAGATGTATGTCAAACTGCTTCTGGCCGGTCCTCGGGATTGCCGACCTGGCTGCGTTCCTGCCAGCTACGGTGAGATGTAGTGTATTCTGCAGAGTCCAACGAATGTCTAAACGAGGATGATATAGCGAATGCGATGTATACAGGTGGCAGTATTATGCGGCGTTCTCCCATTTTGATATAGCTTTTCGAGGTCGAACCGAGGGTCCTCTGGGTCTGTGATGACTACGACGAGACTGTTGTGAGCAGGATTCCCAATAGCAAAGCAAAGAGATGCTTACCACCGTCGTCAGCCTTCGAAGCCTGCTTATTTTTCCATGCCTCCTTAGCCTGCGCAATCAAGTGTTCTCTTTCGTGAATGGCATGCTGGACTTTCTGCGCGTCGTGTGATGACTGGAGCGTCCGTCGGTGATAGAATCCATAAATAACGCCAGTAAAGAGTGCTGTATACCGAGCAACCTAGGCAAACATAAAGAAATTCGAGCCCTGTGCTGTCGAGAAAAAATGACAACTCACGTTCAAAGTTTGCGAAACCATGACGGCGAGTTATTTGATTGGCTGGTCGCGCAAATGAGGAGGCAACTGGCCCTAAATAGAAGCTGCTCCAAGGATGAGGTGGCTTGAAGTCAACCTCTTTGTTACTTGCTGGAGGACCAGAAATGTACTTGCCTAGGATTTAGGGAATGGGGGTGAGCGGAGGATTTCGGTAGAAATTATGTAAGCCACTACTTACTGCAGTCAGAGGGCGCCTGGGCCGCTTGAGCACCTGGTCCTGTTCTTCCATCATCCATTCAGTTTTTGCATTTGCATTCTCAACTGAAGCGACGCGTTCCATAGTCACTATTTGCAGAACCTCATACTAGAGATGCCCTATGATTCAACACGATGCTCTATGGCTTGATATCGCATCCAGACTTGACACTTCACGACGCGTTTTTGTCTGTTTATCTGTGCCATGTGCCAGCCCATGGCCCTGGAGCTTCCTCTACACTGCGATGGGACAATCTCAGGCTAGTTTATGGGCCAACATGCTTGGAGATGCTGAGGCTACACCAATGGGAACAGTTTGGCGGCCGTGGCATCGGGGATCGGAAAACAAAGAAGACTCTTCACCGCCGTGGCGATATGTTGCGTACATGTGTCGAGTGGCCCCGCTGTATTGGTGGTCGCCGGGGAACCGAAGTCTGGTGAGTGACTTTCTGAGCCTGATGGATTCCTGTCCATATAAATTCACATTAACTTCCGATAGGAGACCGCGAAGGCTTGAGAAGCGATAGCATATATATTCCTCTGTCCAAACACATCATTGGTGATTGGACGATTCCTGGCCTGGACCCAAATACCCTTACTTGGTACCCATAGTGTGTTAGGGCGGTTTCTGACAAGCACGAGAAGGTGACGGGCCACCTAAATATAGGTTTTGATACTCATGTGCTGACAATTCTTGAAACAGCTGCTGGCTCCAGGCTTACAAATTGTTTTTGGTGGTCAAGTATCTCCATCTGAAACTCGACCAAGAACCACCATCATGACTTCAGTCCCAGAAAGCGGAAAGCCTCCCGAAACGTATAGCGGAGGGTGCTATTGCGGTGCTGTGGGATACGAAGTATCGGGGAAGCCTGTTCTTAGTGCCTACTGTCATTGCACACTTTGCCAGCGATTGACCGGTAAGTGGCGACGAACTTTACGGATTCAGGGCTCTCATCATCCCCACTCAGGTTGCCCGTTCGTACACACAGTTCACTTCGATCCACCCAAGTTTCGCTGGACTCACGCCGGTGGACAAGAGTCCCTCGACCTTTACAAGGTCAAGGACAAGCCCGACAAGCAACGCTTTCGATGCAAGTCGTGCGGTGCTTGCGTTGCCTCTTACCACGCCAGGCGTGATCGATGGAGTATTTGGGGCGGGCAACTTCACCGCGAAGAATCCGGTCAAATCCAGGGATGGGAAGCGTTGAAGCCCACAATGCATATCTTCTACGACACGCGAATGCTCGATATCTCCGACTCCCTCGCAAAGTGGACAATGTATGAGAATTCGACTCGCTTAGGATGACGCGGCGAACAATGAGCTAGCTGCTAGAGGATATGGGGAATAATATAGGCATCATCATGTGAATCAAAACTGCCTGCAATCTTCCCAGAATGGATTGATAGAAGTCATTTTCGATAATAATGTTATGCAACGAGGCTGCCGACATGCTGTATATAATAGGTAGTGAGGCCAGAAAAGTGAGAAACTATCGTTCTATCTTTCCTATCTTTTCCTCAGGCCGAAAATTATGCCTTCGCGAGGTCCCAAACAGGGTTCAGCAGGAGCAGCGGAGGGCGTGGGCAAAGTCCTGCCTTTCCGTGTTGGGCCCTGGGTTTCGTACGAACCGCCATCATCTTCCTCGACCTCGTCATTCTCTCTCATGGACCCCGACGTCGACATGGATGCACCTCAAATTTCTACACTACGCGATGAACAGACACCACCACCACAGAAAGCCAGTAACCCGAGGTTCAAGCTGAAGCTCGTGGTCAAGGACAAGACTAAAACTATCACGTCGTCATCTGCTGGCAAATCAAACACCAGAGAAAACGAGGAAGGAGAAGAGGAAGATGAAGATCAGGAGGACCAGCTCATTGACGATGATGATGGACCAATACCTGCTGCTTCCCTCGCTGCTGGCTCGAAGCGAAAGTCAGGTGCTGCCTCTTTGCCTGCATCTAGTTCAGGTAAAAGGAAAGCTCGAAAGAGCGAGCACGGTAAAAGGTCGGAAGCTGGGGAAGGACAAGGAAAGCTCAAGGAGAAAGTAATGCAACAACCGGGTGCGCCAAATCTCGCACCTACAATTACCTGGTTCCAAGCCAATCCGGCCACTGAACACCTTGAAGATTCAGGCGCAGAAGGGCGGATTAAAATCGCACCTGAAGATACCGACACACCGCTTTCGTTGCCCCCTTCCACGAAGAAGAAAGCAGCACCAAAGAAAGCACCCGCGAAGAAACCGAAAGCGTCGACCAAGTACGTCGTTTGTTCACCGTTTGCTTTGAATATACTCACGTCTTCTTCGCAGACTGAAGCTAATACCTCCCATGCTGCCTCCAGAAGACACCGTCAGTGAAGGTGAGTCGCCCACTTCCTTCAATGTTCGTTACCAAAAATGAAGCTCTTTCGTTTTAGCCGGCATGACAGGAACAGCCGCTTCCTCGCCAATCGGTATGCATGGTGATGATTACTTTTCTCCCGAACCCGAGGCAGCACTTCCACCTTCTAATATCCATCTGGATTCATCCGAGCCGACACCACCAGCGCAAGCTGTGGAACAGCCCATCAATCTGGAAGGCGTTCCTATACCAGTCTATCCACTACCCAATAAACCGTTCCCTGTCCTCCCACCACCCAAAATATCCACTGGTTTC
This sequence comes from Marasmius tenuissimus, assembly GCA_029532415.1. Classification (NCBI taxonomy): domain Eukaryota; kingdom Fungi; phylum Basidiomycota; class Agaricomycetes; order Agaricales; family Marasmiaceae; genus Marasmius; species Marasmius tenuissimus. The sequence goes on from JAQOTA010000052.1 coordinate 2,482,578, forward strand.
GCACCCAACGTCCCCCTTGACAAGACGAAGGCCAAGGTTCGACGGTGGCGTGTCGCCAACAGGGAGATCCGGGGAATTGGTGGAGGGCGATGGTTCACCCGAGCATGGGTTGGTGAGAAAGAATCTGACCTTGCTAACGTTCTCGCTGCTGGAAAGGCGGCGAATGCTGCAGCCAGCAGTTTGGAGGGCTCTGCGAGCGTCGGCGGGAATGGAACGTCGACGGCTAAAGGGGCAGGGGGCGCTACGTCCATCTCTGCGCCGCCGAAAGCGAAGAAGAAAGGAGCTGCTGCGTCGAGAGCTGGGTCGTCTATACCGGAACCGGGGACTGTTACTAGTGCCCGTGGACCGTCGAAGATGAGGATCACGCAGATGGCGCCTCCGGATCCCCCAGCGCCCTCGAGTGAGGCGGGAGACGTGGACATGGTTGGTTCGACGAATTAAACTCGTTACTCGCTTATTGCTCGACCGTCACATTATGCTATGGTTTGTATAATCTCATGGGCTTTTGGACATGATTGTAAAGTTACTACAAGATGGATTAATTACTTGCTTCTCGAGTCACGTCTGAATACCGGGTTGCTGGCACACGAGCCTGCGACAGCAACGACACAGCCTGAGCTAGTATGTTCAGTTACGAGAGGGAGGGACGACGTGGAAGGTCCTCACATTTGGATTGGCTCTTTCCGACCCTTCTAGATTCTTAACGACCAAACTCGTCACATCTCTCCGTGCAAGGCCTGCCAACTGAATCGCAAATGGGTGAGATACGGGTCAGTTGCAATAGGAACGGTGGACGAGCTCACTGCATTGCTCAGGGAAACAGCAAGTAGGGCACGTCTCGCTGGTGTGGGGGTTACACGCGCCGTTGGACATGTGGCAGACTCGGCTGTGGAGAGAGTCAGGCATTGGGTTCGCCTGAACGGACGTAATTGCGACGAGAGCGAAGACGATGGCAAAGAGGGACTTTTGCATTGCTGGGGGCTTTCTTATTGAGGGTATTGAGGTATGCAAGTAGGCCTCTCCAGTTCTTATACCGTTGCCTACCGTGAAGCCCACCTTGGCCAATTCATGGTCGAAACATTCCAAGTCAGGGCTCGATATGATAATCTGATCGACTCTATACATATCTAATCAGATTAGACAAGATGCCCGTATTATCCAGCCCATGCGATGCTCATCTGAAACATCATCGTGTCTCATGGTCAAGCTCTTCCCTTTCTTGTTCAATACCCTGCCCCTAGTTCAGCGACAATATCCCGCTCTGTCAGTGTTCAAAGTCAGCTCAGCTTCGCTCCATTCTAGAGTCTAGGTGCCGGAAACCAAGACTTTGCGGGAAGGCTCTGCGTTACCAGTGTCGGTACAATGCATCATCTGGTTTTACTCTGTCTCTGTGAGTCCCTAATTCACGACTGAGGTCGTTCTGGGCTTTTTCCGATGACTTTTTGTGCTCGTTCTGAGTTTCAGTCAGTAAGGGGAGATCGGATTCGCAGTTGCAAATAACAACAAGAAAATTTCATATCGATCTCAGGCTTGAACCCGAACCCCCATCTCCTCACGACTGTGCTTGATTTCTCGTCGAAATAACGCGCAAAATGAACGGAGTATCGAATGGTCACGCTGGAAGTCGCGTATTCATCAGCGATGCGCCTGTTGTACCCACTGCCACGGTTGGGGTCGCGTCAGGAGAGGGTCGGACTGATGGGAGGAGTGGCCAGCTTGGTGAACCTGAGGAATCTTATTGCCCGGGTAGAATGATCAAGGTATTGCCAGAGCTCTGTTCATCATCTGACACTGAATCTTTACTGTTTCGATTTCCCTGTAGGCAACTTTTCAAGACGCGTTGCGGGACGACTTGCAACTTGACGGAGATTTGACATATCATAAAGTCTATGACGATGCTCCCAACCCTTGCCTGAAGCTTGACGGTCCAGGTGCCATTGGCTTGCCGCTTAACGATATTCAGATCGACGCGATCAAGGGGTTCTGTATCGCTGACCCAGCAGCTGGCGAAAACGCGTGTTTTTTTCCCGGTGAAAAGGTACGGTGATCAATCTTCACGCGTCTCAGCGCTTACTGAAGTTGTATGACTTGTTATTTTCTGTGCAGATAGCGATAAGAAATCCCAAATGGACGACATGGTTGAATGATGTTGTGGTTTCACATCTGAACAAAGCACTCGGCGCTTCTGCTAAGTCCTGCCTCATCGGGCTGAGAATACGAGGTCCTCAAGCTACGTACGTGTGTTTTGCTATCTTCAGAAGATTACATCTGATTATCCTCGCTTCTAGAGGTACAGCGGGCGTTCTAAGACAGTATGTGACATCTGTTTGCCTTCGTATCTCATGTTAACATTTAGGGACTTTCCTCAGGCGCGTCATGTACGCTGGGCAGTACGCCAATTTCTCAGTTGTTCTCCCCTCCCCCCACACGGGAGGCGACATATGCTTTGACTGTGGAGTTACTACCCACATGTGCCACACGGCAAGACACAGCGAAATCTCAACTACCGTCGCTGGGGCACTCTCCGGCAGCGATCTCGTCCTCCATCCAGTCGATTCGGGGAGCGTAGTTTCTCTCGAATATATCCTTACGTGTTCTCCGGGCGCAAATATTCCTCGGCTCCCCCATCTGCAGCATGCTTACGAGTGTCTATACAGAGCTTTCTCTTTGTGGAGGCAGGTACTGAATGCCGATCCCGCTCAATTATCCCATGCTTCCACCCCAGCTCGACCTGAGGCTGCAGCTCCGAGCGTTTATTTTTACGTTCTCAAACGCAAGTATCGCACCGCTGTCGACCTTCGTAGAAACCTACTTGGAGGATCAGACCAGCGACTGATGACCCTCATGGAGCCGTTGGCCAGGATGTTCCACTTCGACGTTCACCTCGCCCATGCGGACTACACACGCACTGGGGAAGCATACGCTCCCACCAAGCGATCACGCATGGCCGAACGTTTCGGAAAGCATCCGGATGCCTCTAGCTTGGATTCTTTCGACGACGATTACGACGACGAGTCGCTGGATCTCGATCGGCTTGAGATGGAAGACGATGTCCCATCTATCAAGTTCGGAGGGGTTTACACCTTGGATGGTGAGAAGGTGAGGATATCCGGTAGCGAGATCGAGAGAATTACGGGGGGAGAGCTGGAGGACGAAGAGCAAAAGAAGTTCGTGATTAATGGCACATTGTACGATGGGGACCCTTCAGATATGGGTTGGGAACGATGGGATAGCGAGCCTGATGTAGGTGCTTTCGCTATCGTAGCTGGGACTAACAGATGCTGACGACCCATTGCCCCGTTGCCAATGACTTAGCGTGGTCAACTGACACATAGTACGTCCCGCTCCCCTTTCCTTCCTTCCTGTGTGTTGATTGTATATCCGCGTCAAGTCTGGACTCGCAAGGTGATTCTGGTCACCCCAGCATCATCACCTCATGTGCAGTTCATTCCGCTCCCAACAAAGGCGACGAAACGTACAGAAGGAACAGATAGCATGGACGCTCCGACCGCAAAGAAACCTCGAGTATGAATTCATTCCTTGTGTACAATGATGCTGTTCTCTCGGACAAGTGAATACAAAATCTCATCGATTGCAGAGGCCGGGGTAGGAAAAGGAAGTCTTGATCAAATGTCCAAGTGCACAATAGAGAAGTGTTAGCAACTGACCACTTCTTGTACCTAGTACGTACCTACCAGGGTATCTCACGGTCGAACTTTCAAACAAGTACAAAGTGGCTGAATGAATAGATAATTCATCATCTGATCGTAGGTATGTCTAATCAGATTAGACAAGCTCCTGCCGTGCCGATCCGGATTGAGTCGCCCCTTGCGATTCTGATGGTCAAGTTGCTCCCTTTCCTGATCAACGCCCTGCCCCAAGCTCTCAGAATATCAGGGTATATCCTACCTGTTTAGATACAACATCGCTCCATTCCAATGCTCAGCCTAAAACTCGGGAACCAAGACCTTGCGGGAAGACCCTACATCACCTGCCGGTGCATGTGGTTTCGCTGTACCCCTCCCTCAATCCCTATTTTAAGAGGCACTGTGATCTCCGAACTTTCTCTAATCGGCTCTTCGGCTTGTTCTGAGTGATGGTCCCAGAAAAGGGTGTCAAGTCTTCAAGACCTTTGCGTCTCGTGCGCTCAGCGGCTCAACACGGAGCTATTCTCACCACGACCACCATCATTACTCAATTACAACGTTTGCCCGTCGCCTTTCCTTCTGTTTGTCGCTTTCACATCAGCTCTGTTGCGCCTGGCACTATACGTGGGCCAGAGGCTGATTGAAATTCATGAAGGCCGTGCATGGATAGGCGAGATGGCAGAATGCGGGCCAGGCTGGTATTTGTTGAAATCCATCCACTACCCGAATTACTCTTCGACCGATCCACTATGCTCTTAACCAGACCCCCAGGTCCATCACGTTCTATCTCAGTAGTCCGGGGGCTGTGAAAACTTCGAGTATGAGGCATCATGTATCAAAGTTCAAGACGACGTGTAGTAGAGAAGGCGCAGTAATGGAACATAGTTGCCCAGACAAAACGATCCCATCATCTCCGTACGTTCAGGCTCTACATATATAGACCCCGCCATTCCTTACTTCCACCCCACTACAGTGATGAGCGCGTCAAGCACACGGTTCAAAAACATCACCTTTGATGACAGGGACTTCCTTCATTTCCAATATGACGAGAACGGCTGGTACAACAAGGGGACTTGGAGCGCTCCTCGAGTCAGAAAATCAGGCACCATGTCGTCCTCTGAACAACTCAACGCAAGGGTCACTTTCAGTGCGGTCCTTTCCTCATCTCTTTGCCGTTGCCCTTTCAGTATTCTCCTCTTGCAGCTTTCCCGAAACCAGCCATTGCACTTTATTATTATGGCCTAGGACGGGCGTTCGGAGGTCTATACGGCATCTGTATCGACTGTGATCCCAACGATATGAATTTCGAAACTGTGGACGCTCTTAACAGGTCTGACGATGGTGGTAAACCGCCTGTACGTCACCCTCCCCCCCTCTGCCACTGTGGGTCTGATTCATGAGTTTCTCCCGCCAGGTCGTTCTCTTCTCGAAGCGATTTGTCGTACCAGGAAGACACGTCGTTGTTTTGACGAACACAAATGATACACGAGTTGTTCCGTCGGGAGCATCTCAAATCACGGTAACCCAGTTTGTGCTGGAGATAGACGACTCTCCGCAGAGCTCGACACAAGAACCCGCGTCTATCTCTTCGTCGTCTACTGCCATCTCAGAGAGTAGAAGCTCCACTACCGCCACCAATAGTTCATCCTCACTCACCCAAAGTCCCTCCGAAGAGCCCAGCTCTCCTTCGAGTGCCTCCACCTTTTCGCTTACGCCACTCCCTCCATCCTCTTCTTCGAACAGCAATGCAGCCAGCTCTCCAGCTCCTGTCGCTGGGGCTGTCGGTGGAATTCCGATGGCTGTCATCCTGATTATAGTCGGGCTCTGCTGTTTTCACCGTAAACGTGCCAGAGAGGCTGTACTAGTCGACGGCCCGTTGTCCTCTCCATTCCGACCTTCCCATTCCTCCCCTCTCCAGATGAACGCATCTCACAACCCCTTGACCGCCAACCACAGTTTCCTTTCCTTCGACTCTTCTGTGTTTTCAGCCGGGCATCCAGATGCGCTGGCAGGCTCTCTCAGTGGTCCGGAGGCTGCGACCACCCCGTGGATGAGGCGGAACCTGGGCCTGAGTCTCTGGCGACATGCGCCTTCCCGTGCTGTGATTGATAGCCAAAGATCCCCACGAACTCCTTCCAGACCCTTCCTTGCGTGTTTCAACCTACTGAGAAATTATCGCTCCATGGACGCCAACCCTGACCTTGTCACCCCTTTCTCCCAAATGCATCCGGCCATCTCCAAAGAAGAACGACCAAAAGCTGGGAGTAGCCCATTCGATTGTTCTGCTACGGGTTCCCGTCGTCTACGTGAGGTGCACGCTGGACCGGTTATCGATGGGGAAATCACTGAGTACGGAGGAACGTCCACTCTTCCGCCGTTATATGAGCAGGTCTTCAACCGATCGCGAGTCCGCTAGAGCTACAACGGTTCGAGGCTCGGTTCAACCTCTCGTCCTCCGGTACCCTCTACTCCTAGCTTCAACCAGGGTCACCGGCCAAATACACATAAATGTACGAAGATGGGGTGACATCGGGCTTCCGTTGGTCCGTTGGCCTTTGATCATTTCGATGTATTCTTGACATATTAGAGACCCACTGCTAGTAGTTTTGACAGTTCAAATGTTCAAGCTCAGGCTATTTTTGGGCCCAGACTCGGCACACTGGATCACTTCGCGATCCCGCCGGGTATCATCGAAACGTTGAGTCATTTGACACCAAGTTTAAAAGCCCTGACTCCTTCGTGTGGGAGTATCATATTTTTTGCTAAGATGAGCCCGTTCCCATAGTCCACTAGCTCAACTTATAAGGGTTAATTCTGTCCTATCCATGTAAACCGCCGCGTCGTCAACAACGAAGCCTGATAGACATGTATGTGTCCTCATTGAATTTCACATAAAACATTTGGCATCGAACTTTCAGCTGGTGACCCTATTGTACCTGAGCGAAAATAGTTGATGTTCGTGTCTAAAAGCTATCTCTCTGTGAGAGTCTTTTTCAGGGGATATCGTGGAGGCTTATGTTTTGCATTCTAACATGGGTGTTAGTGGGGAGAATAAACGTGGTGCACGGGCGCTACTCTCACTTCAACCACCATCTTCGTCCATGATCCATCACCTTTCCTTTTTTTGCCACTTTGACGCCTCTCGTGGGATCACTTCCGCTCCGATGCCCTCTCAATGGCTGAAAGCAGCTGTGAGGGACATACACACATAGATAAGATGGAGGAATGCGTCCTGAGATAGGTAATGACAGGCAGGTGACCTTGTAGAGCTCCTGGATCGCCACGACTGAAATCTTGACATAGGTTTCTCGACGTTGCAGTAAAAGGGGTCACCCGACGATATGGATGAGCGCTTGCTACGGACTCCTCAAACTGTTCATCGCCGTCTCGTGTCCGCGAAGTGCTGGCAGAAGGGAAAAGGAAGCTGTGGACGAGGGAACGGGAATCGAGTCAGTGCACAAAGAGTTGGTTCGTTCTGTGGTTGATCGTGAAAATTCACACCGTCGCCACAAGGGTGTGCTCAGGACGTTCCACTGGTAATGCCCGTGATTTCATTCTGCTATCGTGACAACCCGAACCAAGTTTCTTTTAGCATTGCAAACGACCACATAGAAAATCCCGGGCCACGGAACCTGCAAATGCTCTATCACCATCTTGTGGCCGTAAATTGTCGATGGAAGGGACATATGAACGGAGGAGCGAGAGTTGGGCGGGTCCGTAGGGAATTAGACTGCTTTGCAGTCGACGCTGAGCGGACTGTAGCACATAGGGAAGCGTTTGGCAGCGGATGATACCATGGAGGTTTGGCACGAGGTGCGGGGCAGGACGACACGTCGAAACCGTCACTCGAGTAGCTACAGCTACGTCAACACTTGGAAATCCTTCAGATATCGACGGCCCCCCTCACAAGTCTCGACTCTTGAGATCCAAGGGCAAATCCTAGGTGCTTCCGCCTTTCACTCTCACCGCTCGCTCTGCCCACTTATTCGAATAGTGTTGTAGCCTCTCTCGTTGTGATTACTCGGGCTGTTGGTGGATCTCTGATAGCTGTCATTCTGGTCGTAGTTGGGTTCTGCTGTTGGAGCCGCAAGTGTGCCAGAGAGGCTGTAGTCTACGGGCCATTGTGCTCTCCATCTGGATCTTTCCATACCTCCAACGTATCTCCCAACCCCTCTACCGCCAACCTAAGTTTCCCTTCATCCGACTCTTCTGTGTTCTCAGCCAGACATCCAGATGTGCCAGGTTCTCTCAGGAGTCCGGAGGCGACCACTCCCAGGACAAGGTGGAACCTGAGTTTCTGGCGATGTGCACCTACCTGGCATGCTGTGACTGACGGCCAAAAATTCCCGGCCCTTCCTTGTGCGTTTCAATCTACTGAGAAACTATCGCCCCATGGTCGTCAGCCCCACTCTCGTCACCCCTTTCTCCCAGATGCATCACTTAATACAGGATCGCATCAGTTTCTAGGATATTCGAACTGAATGCCGATCTTTACCTGAGGAGATTTTGGCTAAGTCTTGAATCAAATGAAAGAGATGTTTAATACTGGAAATGAGTGGAAATGCGATGGAAACGCCAAATCTGGGATTTCTACCGTATTCTTCTCTCATACGGGTCGGTCGAGTTTGGGTCGATCATCTTCCGCATAGGCCACAGAAATCATGAAAAATTCTCTCCAGATGAGTTTGTGCATACATCCTCCATTTCACCCCAAACTTGTAGGTTCTTCTACTCGGTATGCATCTCGCTATCTCCAAAGAAGAACGACCAAAAGTTGGTAGTAGCCCACTCGATCACTCCGGTGCGGGCTCCCATCGGCGTGGAGTGGATACTGAACCTGTTAATATCGATGAAAATACTATCAAGGATGGAGCAACGCACGAGGAACGTCTACTCTTCGCTATACGAGCAGCTCTCAAATCGATCGCGATTCGCGGGTGACAGTGGTCTGAGGTTTAATTCAACCTCTCGTTTTCCGGTATTCTCAGTAAATATAATCCCCAATGGCTCATTCACCCAGCTTCAACAGCTAACCAATCAGTAACAAATGTACGATGATGGAGTCGCCATTGGTTTTCTGGTTGCAAGATTCGGGGACCTGCCATACATAAATACGACGTGCCATCTAAATGTACAGTAGCGTATAGGGGACGGTCGACACCAGTATCAAGATGCGGCCTAACACCAACCCATGGTCTGGCAATCCACTTATGAGCGGCGGTCCTGGGGGGGGGGCAAAAACGATCGTGCAAAATTTACATCGAGGTTTTCCCACAGCCCTAGTTTGATGGGAACTTTCTGCAACACGCCGAGTACCGGTGCCACCTTCAATACGGGAAGATCTTTGTCAAGGTATCGTTCTTTTCTTGTCAAGATTTCGTTCCGTATACTTATAATCTACTACGCCAAGCTTCAAGACCCGCCAATAAGTTTATAGACCAAGACCAGCCTCCGAGCTAACAAGGAAGTCTTAATAGCGTGTTGGAATCCATTTACTACTTGCACTATATTAATAGGACGTGAAGTTGAAGTTTTCTTCATCAATCACGATTAAGAATACCTCCCTTCACCAGTGCCACAATCAGTGGTACAGCCATACCTAGTTTGTATCACTCAGCCTGAGTTCCTCCTGTCTTGCGGACTATATGGTTATGGCCTAACTGAACGGTAGGTCTAAGTTTTCGCCCCTTCGTCTCGATCGCTATTTCCAGAGGTAATGGGCTCAAAAGCTGGTTGGAGGACTAAGAACATCACATACAATAGCAGAGACACGAAGAATCTCAAGTACGGGCCCAATTGGCATCATGGCGTGCCTTGGAACGCCAGTAATGTGTGCCAGACGGGCACCCTGTCGTTCTCGAACGATCTGAACGCGACTGTGACTTTCAGTCAGTCTGTTTGCAATTTATTTTTAGTGCTTCACCTCATTTTACTTCTAGATTTTCCGATGCCAGCTGTCGCATTTCATTACTTTGGAATGCTACGCTCAAATGGTGGCCTCTATGGTATCTGCGTCGACTGCGATCAAAAAAAGCCGAAGTTCCAAAACGTCGACGCCTTCAACATTACAGACTATTCCAAAAATCCACCAGTGCGTCGCGCACTTTCACTTCGTACTTCTCCTACCCTGTACCCTGACCATGGACTTCTCTCCAGTTTGCTCTCTTCTCACAACGTTTCGACACGCCTGCGCACCATGTCGTTACTTTGAGAAACCAGATTGATCCGCGAGGAGTGCCCATAGGGAAATCTCAAATCACCATTGTCCGCTTTGTCCTCGAGGTAGTGGACGACTCGCCGCTTACTACCTCACTGCCTACTACCTCACCTTTCACTATCTTGCCGTCCACTAGTTCCTCACTGGTCCCAGTTCCTGTTTCTTCCCTTTTGCCATCCTCCGCGAGTGGTTCAGTTGAGACAGGGCCTCCCGTTGGTGTTATCATAGGGGGTGCCATTGGAGGATCTCTGTTGATGGTCATCATGATCGTAACGGTCCTCTACTGCTTGCACCGCCGCAAGTGTCAAATCGTGTCTTCTGCTCACGACGATATCAGCACAGATATCGGTGAAGCGAGTTTCCCCATCGTCGTTCCTTACACTCTGATGCATCCGTCTATCCCAAAGGAAGAACGACCAAAGGCCGGCGAATCGAGGCGTACGCCTCAGCGAGTTCACAGGCCGACTTCTTCTTCTGGGACCGCGTCCATCGTGGCGTATTATCGTTCCCAGAGACGAGAGCGACAGCCTAAGATCGGTGTAAGGAGGAGACGAGAGCGACGGCGTGAGATCGGTGCAAGAAGGAGACCAGAGCGGCGAGAGGCAGATACAGGGATGATTCCTTTGGAAGACGAGAGGGGCACTCTGCCGCTGTATGAACAGGTTTTGCAAGCCGGACCATCGAGCCGCCTACCTTCCGGCCAGGAACCCGATGTCTAGTTGCAACCGACACCTTCCGTCATGCAAGACACGGCAAATTAGCCAAAGTGGCGAGCCTGGTAGTAGCGTTGGCGAGATTGGTTTGGAAACAAGTCTCCATTTGATGTAGACCTGTAACTAGCCCATCAAGCCCAGTGAAAATTAACATAAATTCAGGGCCTTTCAGGGCCATTGTCTGATATTGCCGGGTATTAGAATGTGACGTGACGCCATTTTTGAGCATTCCTAGCTATTCTCGCATATTCTGGCACAATTATCCACCAGGAATGACATCATTTATTTGTACTACTTGATACTCAACCCATTGGGCATGTGTTTGCCGTCAGCTCGAGCGTCCTGTGGACATATTGCTAGATATTCCCTCCTGCCGCGGAAAGCTATGCCTCCTCGCGATCAGCCTGTACCCGGAGACCAGCCCAAGCCAGGGAAGAACTACTTCATCTGTAATTGTTACAAGAACTGTGGTGGACCTGATGGAGTTGGGTTGTGGGTTTCCAAGTCGTCCAAATATCGACACAAGATTGCAGACGTTGCACATCGTGCTCGACTAAACCCAAACTCACACCCTACATCGACGAGCAGTATCCCTATGATTGGGGTACTACCGTTCACACCTGCTGATGACGATGCAGAAGACGATGCGGACGGCCCCACTGGTGGTATAGAATCTACTGTACCTGTAAGTACTCTCTTATTTCTAGCTTGTGTTTGTACCAATCTCCCTTGTAGAACACTTCTGATAATGACATCCACGTGAACAACCCGATGCCTGATCCCAGCAATAACTCCCCCGATGACAGCCCAGTTGCAGAAGAGCAAGACTATGATCCACCCGATCCAGATAGTCTGGAAGAAAATGAAGCCCAGCAAAGTCCGTCAGGGCGGCCTGGGACTGTCGAAACTGATTATACACCTCCACCAATGGTCGAGTCAACCATCAGAGAGATTCAGATATCGGAACAGTTCATTCGTGAGCTTCAGAATGCAACAATCAATGGTCCTGAAGCGGAGATGGAACCTCTGCCAGCAGATTTCATCAAACAGCTGCGAAATCCTCCGGAAGAACCAGTTGTGGTCAATGATCGTGACGAGCGGTTGTCTCTAGAGGTGTTCCTTGCGGTTTCAAATGCCTCAGAGAAGACTTACAACGCGGTTCGGGCTAGCATCCGCAAATCCTTTCCAGAGTGTGATATGCTGTCCTATTACAAGGTGAAAAAGCTCATTGCGGAGCTTAGCAGCGTCACTGCTATACAGAGGGACATGTGTGTTAACACATGTATGGGTTATACTGGGCCATTCCGCGATCGCTCCAGCTGTGATTATTGTCGGCAGCCACGATATACTGAGGATGGTCAGCCCTGGAGGCAATTCACCTGGATACCGATAGGACCCCAGATCCAGGCTTTATGGCGAAATCATCATAACGCCAAAAACCTGCACTATCGTCGCGAGTATACAAAAAAGGTTATCAAGGAGCTTCGAGAGGGAGCGGGGAAGCGGTCGTCACCTTTGCGCGACTTCTTTGATGGGCAGGATTATTTGGATGCAGTTTTACAGGGCAGGATCAAGGAAGAAGACATGGTTCTTACCCTCTCGATTGACGGGGCTCAGCTCTACAGGAACAAAACATCTGACTGCTGGATCTACGTCTGGATCATTTACGACTACTCACCCGACCTACGTTACAAGAAGAAGCATGTCCTTCCAGGTGGCTTCATTGGTGGCCCCAACAAACCAAAGCACCTCGATAGCTTCATCTTCTCATCATTGTACCACGTCTCTGCTTTACAGGCTGAGGGGCTGAAAATCTGGAACGCGTATATCACTCATTCCACCACTATTCAACCGTTCTTTGCCCTCGCTTGCGCCGATGGTCCATGTATGGCAACACTGAGCGGATGTGTTGGTCATCATGGAAAGGTGCATTGTCGTTATTACTGCCCACTGACAGGCAGACACAAGACTGGCGCATCAATATACTATCCCGCTCGTCTGAAGCCATTGAACTATACTGTTTCAGGCTGTGATCATGGCGATGTGCGATTGTCAGACCTTCTTGGGGGGTTCACGGCGAAAGAATGTGTTCAGAGATACAACGCGAACATGTTGATCGTGCGTGGTTCAAAACACAGGACCGACTATGAGGGGAAACGCCTCGTGACAGGCATTTCAAAGCCCTCCATCTTCAGTGGCCTGAATAGACGACATTCCCTTCCCGTTCCAACATGCTTTCCCGGTGATATCATGCACCTGCCATGTCTCAACATACCAGATCTAATGATATCTCTTTGGCGCGGCACAATCGACGTTGATAAGAACGATAGCAAGGATTCTTGGTTCTGGGCAGTATTGACAGGAGATGTATGGAAAGAGCATGGGAAGCAAGTCGCTTTGTGTACCCCGTACATTCCTGGATCCTTTGATCGTCCACCGAGAAATCCTGCGGAGAAGATCAACAGCGGCTATAAGGCCTGGGAATTCCTCATCTATTTCTTTGGCCTTGGCCCTTGTCTCTTCTATGGGATTCTCCCTGACAGGATCTGGAAACATTACTGTCAGCTGGTCAGGGGCTTTCGTCTCATGATGCAGGAATCTATCACTGTAGAGGAAGTTCAGGAAGCCTCAAGGCTTTTCACTTCCTTTTCGGATGATTTTGAAGTTATCTATGTCCAACGAAAGGAATCCCGGATCCATTTCGTCCGACCTTGCATCCACGGTATCTCTCATATCCCTCCAGAGACGATTCGTATCGGCCCATTCATCATTTTTTCCCAGTGGGTTATTGAGCGTACAATTGGGAATCTAGGCGAAGAGATCAAAAACCACTGTAGTCCATATGCGAACTTGGAGCAGAGGGGCGTACAGCGATGTCAAGTGAACGCTTTGAAGGCGCTAGTACCTGATTTCGATCCCCCGGATAACACACTCCCCAGAGGTGCTCTTGATATTGGCAATGGTTTTCTCTTCCTACGTGCTCGAGACCGCACAGCGCGTCCCCTGCCGGAAATGGAGCGCATGGCATGGAAGAGGTATTGGATATCACAGGGCGTGTCTGAATCAGATCTGCCAGATAAACACAAGGTCTATCGATGGGCAAAGCTCCGTCTTCCCAATGGCCAGAACGCTCGGGCCCGTTGGAAAGAGGAAGCCAAAGGGATCGAGCATGTGCGTATGTCTCGTCATGTGAAGGTATGTGGGATTCATGATCCTAAATTGATTGAATATTCACCATTTGGTTTCGAGTTAAGATGCGACACAAAAACACTGAGCGCGTGGGAGAAGTTCACTTCTATTTTGAAGATGAAATCGAAGGCAAGAAAAGGCATCTTGCCGCCATTTCGCTATTTGGAGAGCATAATTCCGAGCTCTACGAGATGTCAAGCAAAACATACCGCACAATGCAGCACTTTCGGGATATCGATGTTCACGTTGTCGAGGTGAAAGACATACTCTCCGTCGTTATCATGGCACCGGATCTCCGCTACAGAACCAAGATCCAGGACGGCACTGAAGATAATCGTTGGTTTATGGTAGAGAAGCCTGGACTAGCTATTTCGGCGCTTCAAGGATACAATGAGGCAGAGAACGATGTACAATCCAATCGTGAAGGAGATTTGACTCCCGAGTCACTCTGAGAGATAGTATAGGCTTAGAACATATTCATATTGGAGAATAAACAATTGACAGCTCAGCACGAGTTTGTGAGTTCTCTCAACAAGAGTTCCTTCAGTTCTCTTATAAGCTCTGGCCGCGGCAACAAAGATGTCATTGTCGCCGGATAAGTGTTGCCGGATGTTCTAACGAATACCGGCAGGCATTTTATAATTTTCTCTCGAACTTCCACCTGCCTGAAGGGAGCATCTCCGCGCTCAACACAAAGTCACAGTCTATGGGACCGATATGCAAGAGAAAACGAACACTTCAACATTCAGCATCATCAGCGGAGTTGAGGCCTCAGAATTGGAATAGAACAGGATAAAAAATCAGAGAAGAGACAGAAGGCGAGGCAATGTCCAGTACGTTCACTTGAATCTATCTTCAACCTTGAACTTACAACAATTTTCGTACCGGCAGAATTGAGACTCATCCCTACCTCAGTTTCTTCCAGAACAAATCTGCTTCATATCTATACCTCACCATGAGGTTCTGTGAATGTATCCCCGTCTAATACGCTGGAAACCAAGAACGGGGGCCTTTCGACCACGCATGGCTCTGCATCAACTACATCACTTAACCTACCAAATTCGCTGCGGTTTGTATCTACCGTCGTTCGGGTCCACCTTCGCTCGGTTCGTCACGTAGAGTTGAATTTCGACGAGGATATAGCGTGTCCGGTACAACGAAATCGGTACTGACATATATGTTCCCGAATCCCACGTCGTTCTGGTTGATCTGGAGCCTGGTATCACGGACTCTATTCGATTTGGAACGTTTGATAGCGTTTTCGTTCCGACAACTTTGTTCTTCAGAAGAGCGATGCTGGTTACAACTGGGCCAAGGGAGGTGCGTATTCCATTCTATAGAGGTTATAGAGAGTTTTATCAAACCTTCGCTGTCGTGAACAGATTCTACTTCGCTTTGCCAAGTCACCGAGAGTCGAGAGATCGCACACCGAGCTTGCCTGGTAGATACCGACAACGCAAAGTCCAAATGCGAAACAACGCATATCCCTTCTACACACATGCTTTCCACATATCACCAACCGTTCTGCATCAACTACATTACCGGACCTCACAGACACAAACCTACCCATGGGTGATCCTTTTTCTCGCTATGGAATCCCCTTTCTCCACCAACCATGCCCATCCATCTCTGCCCTTGTCTATGACCCTAATCGGTCCACTCTGGTCGCCCCGCATGTCCACAACTCCAGTTTTGACAGGCTTAAAGCCTGTCTCCATAGCGGGCAGCGAAACCCGGTTGTTGACGTTGGCTGTCACCACTTGTTCGCCGCTACTATCCATCAGGTAGTTGCTGTTGGACCTCAACGTTGTTGGTTTTCATCGTTGCCAATATGAGCGGATTTACCGGATTTTGCTAAAAGCCGTGCTCGCCGGCGCCTAAAATCACCTATACATGAATTTTAGCGCCGGCGACGACGTGTATTCGACAACATGAGGTCATATCAGGGTTTGACTCAACCCACCACCTCAGACCACCATTCTCTACTCACCTTGACGACTGGGCCACTTTTATTTCGGCATGGATTGCTGGTAGACGGGATCCACGTAGAACAACTTACCCACCGACGAGTTCAATTACGAGCCTCGTGGATCTGCATCTTCTGCAGGTGCATCTTCATCAAAAACCAACCTAGGTTCTACGGGCTCAGGTCAGAAGGCACCCTCAATATGCACAGCTTCACCCTATTCACACCGACAAGACGCTGCATCAGCTCAGTCGTTACGGTCTGGTACGCCATACTCCCAAATGTCCAACACGACCAGTGGTAGCCGGATTATCTCAGCAACATCCTGGAGCAAAGCTACAGAGGAAGACCTTGTGTCCAACCTGGGTTCACCGGAGCGAACTCGACAGGAAGTGCTGTTTGAGATTATAAGCGAGGAGAGGTGCGTAGCGGTCACTTTTAACATCAACACATCTTGATTGTTTTTTTCTTGACTCTCAGATACGTGAATGAGCTCGCAAAGTTGAAGGAAACGTTAACTGATCCCCTCTCATACCCATATCTATCGACCGGGTTTGTTTCCTCGTGGTCATCGACGCCCAACCTCAATTGTGACTGCTACCCCGCACCACGATAGGATAGTCGACGATACCGCTATCAGCGGTAAAGACTATCTATCTTGGCGATTCGAGGGCCATCACAAGTATCCAGCACTCGTTTGAGGAAATGAGGATGTGATCGATTTGTGGAGACGGGGGTCTGGCCCGGTACATTGCCTTTCTCTCAAACCATGTCCATACCGAGAAGAACCAACCTTCGACAGCTCATAACTCAACACGCAAACGTGCCTTTGTCCTTCAAGCTTCAAATCCGATGCTTTTCGCCACAAGATTCCAAGCTCCAGTACGACTGCCGGTGTACACCAAAAAAGTCAGAGAGGTCGAGGTTCGGAGACGACAGCAGCTCTCCCGATATACCAATTTCGAGGGATCTGTGGATTAGAAGTCGGCCGTGGTCGTGGCAAGAAGCGAAAAGAGATAGTTTCCGAGATTTTGGTTGGATTTGGAGTCGGAGGAATACACTCGTCGTGGACCTTGTCCTTGAGCAAGAAGAACACTTTCCCTCACCAAGTGTCGACGCTCTCAAGGGCTCCCGTGCCGAATACTACAACTACGACCTCACGAGCGTCCTCAATGACCAGAGGGTGAGTCATCCAAACCTCGTCGAGAACATTCGGGAATGCTCACGACCTCGAAAGTAAAGGATCACATGGGACCCTAATCGCTTGTTTCGCTGCCAACTCGAGGCGGATACTCTATCTCGCCAACCCCGTGGCAATGCCACCGACGTCGTCTCTCCGTTCGTTTCACTCCCCTCTCTGGCCACGGCTACGGCTTGGGTGACTTTGGAGTCCGAGGGAGGGGGTAAAGGGAGGAAATTCGACCCTCCGGATTCTCCCTCGTCGATCTGGGACCTAGCAAGTTCAAATCAACACGGGCCCGGCTCAACGTCCACCAGTGGTTACGGATTCCAGCTCAGAGGCCCTCATTTGTTCAGCGTTGAGACTTGTATATGCCGCTCGCATATCGTCGTTTTCCGCCTGTCATTCCCGTTTATCAGGATTGCTGACGCCCATCCTCGTGGTTCAATGTTCCCAGTCGATGTTGCTTGCTGCCTGCATGCATCATTCTCAGTTGTCGATGCTGCTGACCTGCTGACCTGCGAGCTATTGCCGGAATTGCCCGGTGGGCGTGCTCGCTGGCGCTTAAATTCACCTATGCGTGATTATTAGCGCTGGCGCCAACGTGTTGAAAAAACGCGAACAACATGAGGTCAACCCACAGGTTGACCAAAACCACCACCACTCAGCTCACATCCCCTCTCACTCAACGCATTGACGACGAAGACGTACTTTGTTATCGTCTTCGCTACTCTTTCGTTGACGACAACGTATATCGTCAACGTTCATCATTCATTTGTCCTCACCGCCGTTCATCCTCATCACCGGATATTCTCTTATTGCTACCGACTTCCTCCCCCGCCGTCCACCAGCCTCGTTTCACTCATTCAAGCCATCGCTGTTCATCACTATTCATCGCCATTCATCGTCATCTTCACTGCTGGGCCACACATCCCCTCTTACAACCTTTCCCATCCCACTCTCCGGGATCCATCGACAATCATCAATCAAGGGCGATCGGGGACGTCAACGTTATCCCGCAACAATGGAAGATGTTACCATCCCCACCAATGACTGTTCGGAAGATGAATCCATAATGATTCCATTCACCCCCGCTGTAGCACGGGAGTTTCTCCAGCGCTTGGGACTCCACACAGAATCCCTGGGGGCCCCATCAGAATCCATGAACGAGATAGTATCTTTTTTGGAAAAGGTAGCTCGTGAGTATGACAACCTTTCGACCAGCGTTATATGTCATTGACTTAAACACAACAGGACCACGTTCTCCCATGCATGAATCATCTTCACCACCATATGCTTCGTCTTCGCCGGCTCTTCCATCTTCACCGTTGCTGTCAACGCTGCCACCGTCATCACCCCCACAGTCATCGTCGCCACCATTAAGCCCAACACAGCCAATGCCGCCTATGTCACTCCCACCGCCGCCTACCATACCTCCACCTACCATACCTCCACCTACCACACCTCCGCCAATATCTTCGCTCTTCTCGTCACTCTTCTCGCTCTCGCCACTCTCAACACCACCCGAAACTCCACCAACTCCACAATCTCGCCCGCCTTTGCCTCTGCCATCACCAACACCCCTACGGTCATCGACGACCTCACTGCCATTACTGCTATTTGCAACGAGTTCTTCGGCAACACCCTCTAACGCTCCCAACCCGCTTCCGAACTCGTCGTCAAGTCTACTTTCGACTCCCGAACCAAAGAGCGTACGACGTTATGACCCCTTTGAGTCCGATACAGAGTCCGATACGGCAACTGAAGGCGAAGTTAACGGTGTTGCAGCAGTCAACAGAACTCCCCATAGATGGGATTATGATCCAGTGGTGGATCCGTGGTTGCTCACTCAGGTGAACCCTTCTCGTTCAGAAACGCCCCGACCGCCTCAACCACCATTTCCCTTTTCGTCGCTAGACACTACGGAGTCTCAGCAACATCTAAACATGTTGCGTTTGAGGGGAGGTGTCTGGACTGAACAGTGCAGGCGAAACTCGACGCCACTGGACAGGGAAACTAGTGCGATTGTCGTGAATAGAGCTGTAAACGCTGATTCGGCCGGAGGAGTATTAGGAAGTGGCGAGACGTGGGACGAACAGCCAGAAGATTCAGAGTATAGAGACCAACAACTAGACCGAGAGAGCCCTTCGTTAGCAAACAATTGGTTGATCAACAAGGGAAAGAAGATGAACCTCAATCCGAAATCTTCTGTCACCTCCGTTGTCATGTTCGAGCTGTATGACAAATGCGTTACAGCGGATGTACAAGATTCTTGGGTGGACTATATGGTTTTGGCCTTCGACGGGGATGGAACCGAATCCTCTGTCTATGTGTCTACTCCAGGAAAAAACGTCAGTCTTGCTGCTGCGGCCGAGATGGTCTGTAAGGGCGATGCAAAGGAGCAGGCGCTGGGTTTCATGAACATGCTCTCTCTCATTAATTTCCGGATACAAGTGGAACGGTGCGTAGACCTGGTATTACAGGAGAATGCGAGTAATTGATTTTACACTCAGCATTCAAAGGACGACAGCCGGGTCGTTAATGGACATCTACAACAAGCACTTGGAGAACACAAATGTGGCGAAGAGGGTTTCCTACGGAACGTTTTGCAAATGGGTCAGTCAAGGAACGACATTCGCCGAGCTAGTGTCAGCAGCCACTGTCTATCTTCTGTTCTTAATCGCAGCGGCCAGACTCCGAAGTCGATTCGGCCCTTTGGTGATGCGAGACACCCCTGTTGTTTGCAGAGCATTTTTAAGACCAGACGATGGAGGTTGGTCTTTTTTTGCCTATATTTCTGCGTAGTCTCAGTGACCCTTCAACAGATTCGGATTTCAGGAAGCTTGTGAAGATGGTATTCATTCCGGCAATAAGTTCACTTCGGAGACGTCTCGCCATAGCTATTCCATCTGCACTACCTCTGGAAAGTCGACATATTCTTGGACTGCCTAACTTAGATGTCATCGACTTAACAAACCTTCAACAAGCTCGAGCCTATCATTCATGTCTTTCTCACAAGTGCGTATTTCTCTCGCATGTACCTTGGCCCGTCTTTTGATTGCGAGTCTTGAATAGCGGATGGGGACAACCTGAACGCGATGAGAATGCTTGGAAGACTTTCCAGCTCTCTCAGTCCGAGACTCCCCCCAACACTGTCCTCATAAACGGTCACTCTGTCGTACGGTTGTATACAGCACCAGTGAATCAAACCCCTCACTTAGAACGGTCTACTGACGCATCAGTCGGTGTCACCCGAGTAAATACCCAGTTCGATCCTGCCGACAAGCACAATAAATTTCCTTGCAAAAGGGACATGGACAGTCGAATAGCCTGGACACTCGGGAGAAGGGAACTGCTGCCTGCAGCCTGTATCCGACCAACCTCGATTGAGGAGTTCATTCAGGAAGTAGGTCACTTTGTCCTAGTCTCGACGCGGGATAACATTGTACTCAAAAATCGCTAGGTCATGGATAGCGTGCAGGAAGGGTATCGCATTGATTCTGATTCCTACCTATACTACGACAGAGACCAGTTGGGTGACAGGTACGTACAGCTCTTTGAGGCTTGGGTGAAACTCATGGGTGTTTCAGGGTCCTGGACATACGTGACAAGCACGGCGAAACAATAGTTCTGATAGGGTGCACAATACCAAGTGAACTAATGGCGGGATTATTGGTCTTCATCCAAAATCTATTCCCCGAGTTGTCTCACACGGATAGCTCAACAGACGGGCACCAGAAGTTCAAATGTAGCCACCTCAACATCTACAACCGATATGCTACCAGAGTAGGTCCTCAGATGATGAGAAGGATATATACGCAACTAACGCTTGTTGTGCACAGGGTGACGATGCACCGCATGATGCAGACCCCTGGATGTTGGAGAAGGAAGGCAAACGACCACCCGATATCAATCAATTCACGCCGAGATTCTCAGCGGAATTCTACGAGCAAGAAACACGAGGCACAAGACTATTGACAGCTATGAAGCCACTTTTGACCTACCTGGCTGGCGTGGTATGTTTTCAAGGGTACTCACTCACACTTGGACTAACATGTTCGTGACGTAGGTGAAGGACAGATTTCCCAAAGAGAATGGAGAACTTGTGGCCTTCATCAGTGGCCTGCCCTTGAATGCCGCCTCTCCAGTCCATCCTTGGGGCGGTGTTGCTGTGAACCTCAACGCTGCGACAATAGTTCACTTAGATCCAAAGGATCTGAATCTTTGTTTGGTGTTGGCCATCCACGACTGCACCGGAGGTGAACTTGTATTGGAGGGACCAGGAATCGTTATTAAACTCAAGTCTGGAGACTTTACAATCTTCCCTTCCAAGCGCTACAGCCATTATAATCTTGATTTCAAGGGACTGAGAGTTTCTTTCGCCTTTAGTACTGACAATGCTGCGAAACAGTGGATAGAGGACAACAATGGTTGGCTTCGCAATATTCACATGAAGTCCAGTCGTACATAGGGCTATGTTCATATTTCTTGTCTGCTCGTCGTGTAGTTCTATGTTTTCGTGTTCCTATTAATTGAATTTATACGGTCACATGACTGCTACGAGACGCGCATAAGTACAAGAAACACGTAAATCTAATTGAATCTTCTTCCCTGACTGCCATGTCACCACTGCCAGCAATTCCCAACTCCTCTCCCAATGACGACGCCGCTGCCACTGGTGACAGTCTCCAGCGGTCCAATAACCCTTCTATTGCTTCGTTGACTACCGAGGCCGAAAGTGTTTACCACGGGCGTCAGAGGGAACCAAGTTATGACTCTCAGTTCGACGCCACCGTAACTCAGTTTGATATTGAAAACGCCAGCTCCTCTCCCGAGCTTTTCTATACTGGGAGTCACGTTCTTGATAGCGCCTTTGGACTTCTCATGACAGAACTGAAGTCAATGAAGTAAGTATTGATGCGAACTAGTTGCTTTGCTGAGTTGGCTCTAAACCACGAGTATAGGGAAATGGTTCGTGACGGCCTCCTCAAGCAGCCTGTGCCGAGACTGATAGAGTCCGACGGCAAGTCAGAGGGGCTAGTCAACCTTAATGGCTTCACGGGCTTCACAGAGCTGGATGAAAAACAGTATAGCCAGGTCAAGTACTGGCATTCATATAAATACAAGGAGCCCAAGTCCAAGAAGAAGGCAAAGGGGAAGGGGAAGGGGAAAGGGAATGATGAGGAGGAGCAGGAGCAGGAGGAACGGGGCAAAAAGGGACGAGGACGCCGCGCGAAAAACGAGAATGTCGCATACCAATTTATAGAGGACCCACAAGGCAACTCTGTACCTGGAGAACGTGTCACTACAATCACCCGGGACGTGCGAGCATTCTACGCATTCTTTGCAAAGAAGGGGCTCATCAGTCCTGGTGGTTGGGACCAAATTTTCCCCCTCGTTCGCATCACTTTCTATAAACTGATGCGCATTCTGGCTCCCGAATTACAGTTATGCTATGGGAACTGGAAAGCGGACCGAGTTGGCAAGAAGACTTACTCTGGGTGGTGGCAAACTCGTAAGGATGGTGTGGACGATGAGGAAGATGACGACGACAACACGGAGAAGACTGAAGCCGGCCCCACGGGTGGGAAGGATGTCAATGATGTAGCGCCTATGGATGTTGATAAGGATACTGCCGCCAGTTCTAATGCCGGTAATGTGGACAACGTTCCGGTTCCCACTGCAGTTCCCACAGTTCCAGAGGTTCCCGACGTTCCAGTGGTTCCAGAGGTTCCCGACATTCCCGACGTTCCAGTGGTTCCCGACGTTCCCGACATTCCCGACATTCCCGACGTCCTGGTGGTTCCAGACGTTCCCGACACTCCCGACATTACCAACACAACCGACATTTCTGACGCTACCACCAACGTTCCCAATGTTCCTAACACCCCAGTTGCTCCCGTCGTTACAACAGATGCTACTGCTGAAAAGCAGGGATCCAGCTCAAGCGGCTCAAAACGACCCAGGTCCGAATTCCAGCCATCACCGTCTAGCGCCCCTGGTAGGGATCCAGAGGCTTCTCCGCCTGCGAAGAGAGCAAGGTCAGAAGATCTGGCTCAGGCTGCCATAGAAAAGGTAATGTCTACTCTATTCCTCAACTGGTAACTGTCTAATAGAATCCAACATCAACTCTAGCACAACGTTGTTTTGTATGAATTTCATCAACATTCGGAAGTGTTCCTTACTCACTATGTTTACTCTTTAGATTCGACAAAAGTTTGGAGCTCCCACTCCCCTTTACTTTTGACGACGACGCAATGCCTGTAGATAGGACTACTGAATCGTCTACTCAGGAAGATTGCGGTGGTGACGACATTACCATGGCCAATACTTCTGAAGACGAGGTAGCCACCGGCAGCCAGCTCGCTTTACCCACACCCCCGCAGACGCAGACGATACCGACTTCCTCCGAATCGACCGCCCAGCCACCAACTTCAACGCCCTCTGGAACTGCTTTGAAGATCAAGATAGCGCCCAAGAGAGTGGCCCAAACATCGACTGTCGCCGGAGCATCCACCTCTGCTGGATCATCGACATCCACCTCAGCTGCCAAGGCCACTAAAAAGTCTCGCAAAGGTACCAAAACATCTCCCGGTGGTCGGACTCTTATTCCAAAAGCTATCAAGTCTACCAAGCTTCCCGATGAACTTCTCACAATGAAAGGAACAAGGCCTGGGTCGCCCTAGTAACTACACCTTGACTCTACATACACGTTCATTCACTAATTTCTCACTTTTTCAGTACTGCGGCTAAGGCCCACCACTTGGCAAATTCCCCTCCCGGTGCCACTGTTGGTCAGTTCTGGGCTTGGCTCGCGAAGATTGACCTGGACCTTTGGGCGGTATGTGATGTCCCTTTTGACATCATAGTATAACTCTCTGATAAATATGGAACAGGCTTTCCACGACGTGCCATGATGAGACGATTCTGACGATTCTGACGATTCCTACGCTCAGGTATGTTCTCGAATCTCTGCTTCATCTTTGTGTTCAGATAGCTCACAATCTCGGAAAGATCGCGAATTGATTTTGATGAGGAGCCACTAGTTCGACCCGCACTAGCTAGGCTCATTTTCTTGTTTGATCGGGATATCCATGCGATTCCAATTTCCTGGCCTCACGTGGGGCGTCTTTGGACGTGCTTTCTGACTATTCCCATCTATTACGACAAATCTAGTACCGTACCATAGAAAGTAATTGATGCAATTCCTCGCAATACCTCGCAATACCTCGGAGCGTGATCCAAAATAATAGCTGAGAATATCCCTATTGTCCAGGCACACTGAACCGTATCAGATCCATAATACCAGAGAATAGGCTGATTCACAATACCTGACAATAGTAGATTGATTCACGCAACTATCGCTTGGTCTGTAATAGCAGAGAATACCTATTTCTACAATATCGGGAAATAGCTGTTGTGGGGACCATGACATGTGCCCAAAGTGTACCTGTTAATGGCCGCGAATACCTGACAAAGCGAAAAAAGGTCCCGATTTTCGTATTGCTGGCCATTGTCAGAGAATTGCCAGATATTTCCGCGGGACCCCTCGCTTAAAGCCTGAGAATTGCTGACAATTGCCCACAATTGCCCAGAATGCGCCATTATTTATGTTAATTTTCACTGGGCATCAAGCTTCAAGCTTCAATAACGATGGCAAGCATGTGATGTACATTTCGGGCGTTTTTTTCGCCAGAAAACCAATAGACGAATCGATAATCACTCTTGTAGCATTGTACAATCACATTGAGGAGCGTGATGGACCGCTTTGGAGATATAGATCTATCATATCAATCATTGAGCCCTCTAGTACGCGGAACGCTCAGTTGGTGAAGGTAGTCTGAAGGACTATGCCAGTGTCGCTATGTCAAGTTTTGGCTACTGTCCAGTAACTCCAGCTGCACCAACCTCAAGCATCCGGTGATGGAACAAGAACGAGGCGATTCGAGTTAGGCGACTTTGCTATCGAGATTGTGCCCATGATTGATGTCGACGATTCCCTTCGAGTCCGACGTCTTAGCGTGGCCAAACTGAGACAGACTGAGACACAGCACATCTCGTACCTTTTTCTACCGGTTCGATGCGTTCCTCCATTCTACCAGAGTTCTAGTTGCGAAGAGTTCTATCATTTCAAGGCAAAGATTTGAAGGAGAACGAGTGAATAAGTTGGGCAGCTTCATAAAAATCTCAAACGGTAGATCTCTGCCTGGCTGGTAGTCGTGGTGTTGAAAAAGAAGCGCGACGTATGGGCGCTACTCTCACCTCGACTACCAACATGTTCCCCATCACCTCTCCTTTTTTGTCACTTTTACACCTTTTATAGACTCGTTCCTGCTCCAATATCTTTGCGGTGACAGTTAACATCTACAACAGATGTATCTATATGGATAGACAAGATGAAGGAACGTACCAGGTTGGTAATCACGGGTAGGTGGCCTTGTATTCTCGAGCTCGATAACCACAACTGAAGATTTTTGGATTTAAAACTGGTCCAAGCCAGCAATACGGAGGAATATGCTCCACAAAATCAGCTTGTGTTCGTGCTCCGTTTGTGGAGAGAAACTCCAGAGAGAGGAGCGGGCTTCGGGCTGATGTGAAGAAGAGAATGGTCGATGTTGAACGGATTGGGGGACGTACAGATGCGATGCATCTGGTGATAATGGAGACAGCATTGGAGTTGCGAGTCTAGGGGTATGGTAGACCGCTGCCACCAAGGCCTTGGTTCTCAGTGCACTCCAAATATGCCTTGGTGTTCGTATTGGTGTTGGCATTGGTGGCGATGGTCAGCCGCCCCCCAAGATCTTGCACTCAGGCCTTATGCGTCCCGAACGCTCACGTCGACCATCAGCAACATTCCCCGTCACCTTTCCCTTTTTTTGTCGCTTTCACCAGCTTGTTTCCTTTCCTTCGGCCTATCTTTGCTTTCAGCCAGGCATCCAGAAACGCTGGCAGGCTTTGATTGATAGCCGAAGCTCCCCATGAAATCCTCTTAGAGCCTTCCTTGCGCGTTCCAGTCTACTGAGAAACTACCGCCAGCGGACGCCAGCCCTAAAATTGTCACTCCTTTCCCCCAAACACATCCCGCCATCTCTGAGGCGGAACGATGAAAAGCTGGGAGCAGCCCATTCGATTATTCCAGCATGGGTTCCCGTCGACTACGTGAGGTGGACGCTGGATCGGTTGTCGACGGAAATAGCATCGCAAGTACGGAGGAAGGTCTACTCTTCCGCTGTTATACGAGTAGGTCTTTAACCAATCGCGAGCTGGTGTTCGGCGCGAGTGGCGCGGTGATCTGAGGTCCTCAATCGAGTCTCGTTCTCCGGCAACCTCATATAAATGAAAGCCTGCGAGGGCTTGTTCACCCAGCTGCAACCATACGAATATATGACGATGTAGTTTCCGTTGGTTTTT
Source organism: Marasmius tenuissimus (assembly GCA_029532415.1). Taxonomy (NCBI): domain Eukaryota; kingdom Fungi; phylum Basidiomycota; class Agaricomycetes; order Agaricales; family Marasmiaceae; genus Marasmius; species Marasmius tenuissimus. The sequence goes on from JAQOTA010000052.1 coordinate 2,508,901, forward strand.
CAGCTTGATATATATGTTTGTTGACAACTAACAGACTCAGTGACCACTGGTGGTCTTGAAAGCTTCTCCCGGACTCGACTCGGAAGTAATTCACTTCGCCATCCCGCCAGGCTTGAAAATGGCTCGGTTGATGGGACCTTTTTAATTTCTGCAGTCTCGCCATCTTCAATACTGAAAGAGCTTTGTATCAAGTTTTTCTGCTAAGATTTCGCTCCATATAGTTCGCTACTTTGACCTTCAAGACTAGCCTCTGGGCCAACAAGGAAGTCTCAAGAAGTTTATGGCCTATTCAAATCGACTTACTTACACAATATTAATAGGATGTGAAGTTTCTTCATCATGATAGAAAATACGTCCCTCGCCAGTGTCACGATCAGTGCTGTAGCGGTACCTGGCACCACCTAGTCTGATATTATCTTTTTCAGCCTCACGTATATGACCACGGTCTGACCGCCGGAATGATAGGTCAGATCTTTTTGCCCCTTCGCTACATTCCCTCCTCGCTCGTTACTTCCAGAAGTGATGGGCTCAAGAACTGGCCTGAGGACTCAGAATATCACGTATGATAACAGAGATATGGACCACCTCAAGTACGGATCCTATTGGTTTCATGACGGGACTTGGAATGCCAGTAATGTGGGCCAGACGGGCACCCTCTCGTCCTCGAATGATTTGAACGCGACTGTGACTTTTGGTCAGTCAGTTTGTGATTTATTTTTAGTGCTTCACCTCAATGTTACTCCTAGATTTTCCAATGCCAGCCGTCGCGTTTCATTACTTTGGAATACCACGCTCAAGGGGTGGCCTCTATGGTATCTGTATCGACTGCGATCCAAACGAGCCGATTTTTCAGCCCATCGACGCCTTCAATGCCACAGACGATGGTAAAAATCCACCAGTGCGTCGTGCACTTTCACTCCACTTCTCCCGCCCTGTACCCTGACCATAGACTTCTCTCTGTCAGGTCGCTCTCTTCTCGAAACATTTCGACACGCCCGCGCAACATATCGTGATCCTGATAAACCGGGCTGATCAACGAGGAGTGCCCACAGGGAGCTCTCAAATCACTATTGACCGCTTTGTCCTCGAGGTAGTGGACGACTCACCATCCGTTACCTCACTGGTCCCAGTCACTATTCAACCTTCTCTTGCACCATTCTCCACGAATGATTCAAACGAGACAGAGCCTCCCATTGGTGCCATCGTAGGGGGTGCTATCGGAGGATCTCTGCTGATGGTCGTTGTAATCCTAACGGTCCTCTACTGTTGGTGCCGCCGCAAGCGTCAACCCAAGTCTTCTGCTCACAACGATGTCAACACAGATGCTAGTGAAGCAAGCCTCTCCACCATTGTTCCTTACGCTCTCATAGACCCGTCTATGTCGAAGGAAGAACGACCAAAGGCGGGCGAGTCAACGTATACCCCGCAGCGAGCTCCCAGGCCGACTTCTTCTTCCGGGAGCGCGTCCATCGTGGCGTATTATCGTTCCCGGAGACCAGAGCGGTGGTGTGAGATCGATGTAGGGAGGAGACCAGAGCGGCGAGAGGTAGATGCAGGGCCGATTCCTCTCGAAGACGAGGGGTTCACTCTGCCGCCACTGTATGAACAGGTTTTTCAAGCCGGATCATCGAACCACCTACCTTCCGGCCAGGAGCCCAATATCCAGTCGCAACCGATACCCTCCGTTATGGAAGACACGGCAAAGTAGCCAACGTGGTGAGCCCATGGTGGTAGTAGTGTTGGCAAGCATGTGAAGTATATGTCGAGCGTTCTTTTTCATCAGACAAACAAAAGACGAATCGATAATTGCTTTCTGTAGTACTGTACAATCACACTGAGGAGTGTGATGGACCTCTTAAAAGATAGAGATTATAATTGTTGGGCTCTTTGATACGCGGAATGCTCAGTAGGTCAAGATAGTCTGGAGGAGACCATACCAGTTCGGCTTCTCAGGGTCTAGTTGCAACAACCACAAGCAATCGGCGATGGAATAGGAACAAGACGATTTATGTTGGGTGACTTTGCTATCGAGATTGTGATCATGATTGATGATTCCCTTCGAGTTCAAGGTCTTAGCGTGGCCAAACTGACACACGGTATGTGCCTCTCTCGCATCTTTTTCCCCTGGTTTGATGTGTCAATCTCCATCCCGTCAGAGTGCAGTTGCGAAGGGTTCCATAATCTTGAGGCAAAGATTTCAAGAGAAAAGTGGACAAGTCAGGCAACTTCATGAATCTATGCCTGTGTTTGACTGAAAGTGGTCGTGGTGGTCGAAGAAGAAGCGCGATGCATGGGCGCTATTTGGCACTCTCACCTCGACCACCATCAGGAACGCTGATCCCACTCCCTCACTTGGCCCTAAATTGTCCTTCGAATTGGGGGATGTTTCAGCCATTTTTCGGGGAAGGTGGAGTCATGTTTGAGAGTTGTTGAAGGTTGTTTTGGAGATGTTTGAGGTGGATTCGAAGAGGTTCGCCGTTGTCGCCTTCGTACTTCCATGTCAATACCCGTGTCAAAAACTTGGCCCACTCTCTGTCATTGTTCCGTCATACTCAAAATCTCTTGGCGCCATCTCGATGGTTGCGATGTCTGGCGTTCTCGCCTTGTTTTTCTCCCTGTACACGATGGTTTGTGCTTTATTCGGACGATGGTGACTTGTTCTTAAAGGACAACTGTAGCCGTCGATAGATGAGGCTGAAGGCCCCTCCAGCGCGTGAGTGAGCATTGCAACTGACAGTACCCTCCATCAGATCATCTTTAACAGCGAGTAGGAACACTGGTATCATTGCTGTAAGGTAACGGTAGCAATTCTGACTTTTATATATGAATAGTCGTCGGGCAGGATACTACGCTGACTCCTCTACCTTTGACCGCCGACCATCAGACCCAATGACCTCCAATCTGTGGACCAAGAGCATCACATACGACGGCAGAGACAGCCGCATCTTCGAGTACGGAGGCTTTTGGTTTCTGGATGGGACTTACAGCTCGACTAAATTTGCGAATGAGACGGGCAACCTGGCATCCACGAACGATCTGTTAGCGAATGTCACTTTCAGTGAGTTTCTTCCCGTATGAACACCTACGGCGTTTCGATCTCTTAATATTACTTTTAGCATTCCCGATACCAGCAATTGCATTCTATTATTACGGAGTACCACGCAAAAATGGTGCACTGTATGGTATCTGCATCGACTGTGAACCAAATAATATGCGTTTCCAAGATGTTGACGCCCTCGATACTTTAGGGAATGGTCTCGGCCCATCGGTGCGTTGCACAGCTCTTTCTACTTCTCCGTGATCTCTGACTGCGGAAGCTTCTCGACTCTCGAGTCCAGGTCGCTCTCTTCTCAAAAGTCTTCGACACTCCAGAAAAGCATGTCATCATCCTGAGGAATCAGAACGATACGAGAATAGTACCCAAAGGGAACTCTCAAATGACCATCGACCGCTTTGTGCTCGATGTATATCGATGTGGTGGATGAAACACCGACTTCATCAACTTCCACCTCCGGCTCTTCTTCCGATTCGATCTCGCACTCTGACCCTGTCGTTGCACTCGTGATAGGCGCTTCGATAGGAGGCTTCCTGTTTGTGGTTATCTTGATCGTGATCGGATTTCGCTGTAGGCGCCGCCGAAAGCATCAGAATATGCTCGTTTCCGGTCGTGATAATGACAGCTCAAACGCTAGCCTCCCCACCATCGTGCCCTATGCTCGGATGCGTCCTTCCATCCCAAAAGAAGAACGACGAAAGGCTGGCTTAACGCCTCTGCCTCGTCCCACTGTCAACACGATGACTTCAGCTTCCCCGAGTCCGAGCATCACGTCATATTTTCACTTCAGGAGACAGCGAGAGCGACGGCGTGAGATGGATGCAGGTCCGGTTCCCCTCAATGACGACAATGCCACTTTGCCACCGTTGTACGAACAGGTGCTCCAAGCCGGTGGTCCTTCGACAGATCCGTCTTCAGGCTAGGTGCCCAACCCAGATTCCCGACCCATAGCTTCCGTCTTGCAAAACACAACGAAGTAGGTCCGCAACGGTGTCAGCGAGAGTGTTTTGAATTCAAGGTTTATAAAGTCTCATCTTGACGTGGACACAAGATCGCTATTGTACTATATTCGTGGAGGAATTGGCTAGTAATATATGGGACAGTCAGCATAATTCCCTCCCCAAGAAGTGACTGACCTCGTAGCCATCCGAAATGACCAATCGGATACTTCGCTCTATCAGGCGAACTTCCTTGAGCATCGTGCGACAACGCTATAAAGCGTGATGGTCCTCTTTGGGTCGGACGTGAAGATCGACTATTGGGCGTCTAGGCTGGAGGAGACCGCTTCAGTGCTATCCGAAGTTGGAGATTCTGTCTAGTTGCAGCAACCTCAGGTCAAGCGTCCAGCAATGGATTGAGAATGAGACAATGAGGTGGCATCAGCGCTGTCAAGACTGACAAAATTTTGACCATGATTAACAAACCACTCCGCGTCCGGCGTCTTAGCACGGTGAGCTGACACGCAGTACGTTTCGCGTCTCTTTCTTCCGGTCCGATGGCCGCCATTTCGTCGGAAACCGAGTGACAGCCTAGACTTCTATAATCATGTTGAGGCGAAACTATTGGGTGATTTAGGCAGCCTCTTCACAGAGAGTCCAGATTGTGGATGAGTTTTTTCACCTGTCCAAACGACAGTGAGATTCAGGACCTACCTCAGCGAATGCATGGGACGTAGGAGGCTTGTGGCTGAAATTGGTTGTGATGGTTGAAAAAGAAGCGCGATGCACGGGCGCTACTCTCACCTCGACCACCATCAGGAAGGGTGAACAGTTTCCCACAGTCCACTCGCTCACGATCAAATGGCGGCCGAGACGTTTCAGACATCTCTCGAGGGAAGGTCGAGCCATGTTTGAGAGTGGTTGTAGGTAGATTTGGAGATGTTTGAGGTAATAAACCCCGCTGTCCTCTTCAAATTCTGAATACGACAGAAAATGGCGATGCCCATTCTTTTTCCCTCCGAGCTTTATTTGGCCGGCGGTGCTGGAGGGCGAGTGGAAACACTAGTAGACTAGTACCATTGCTGTGACACGGAGCCGAGCATGACTCGACATTCTGAGTTGACTGGAGTCATTTTCATTATTGATCATGATTGGGACTTGTGGACTTTTCAGTATATAGAGAGCATGTAGTGAATACACGAATAACATCATATTCTTACCCCGAATTATCAATAACACTGCGCTGATACCACCTCTTCTTCTTCCTCGACCTCTCCCACTGTCGCTGCCGCGGCAGGCGCTTCGATAGGAGGCATCATGTTGGTCAGGGTGACAATCCTAGTTGAGGTTGAAGGTCGCTGTAGTCGTCGTCGGAAGCATCGGAACGCGCTCGTTCCTGGTGACGATGGAAACAATTCAAATGCTGGCCCCCTCACCATTGTTCCCTATCCTCAGATCCGTCTGTCCATGCCAAAAGAAGAACGACGAAAGGCTGGCTTGGTGACGCCTCCGCTGGATCCCACTTCTAATCCGACAATTTCTTCCCGAAGTCCGAGCATCGCGTCATGTTTTCACTTCAGGCGAGAGCGACAGCGTGAAATGGATGCAGGTGCGGTTCCTCTTGATGACGACAATGCCACTTTGCCGCCATCGTATGAACAGGTTTTCCAAGCCGGCGGTTTTTCAACAGGTCTGTCTTCGAGCGAGGTGCATCATCCGGATTCCATGAGACCGATAGCCTCCGTTATGCAAACCACAGCAAAATAAACCAATAGCAGTGTCAGTGTGTGTGTCTCGGATTCAAATACCAAGCTTGAAGCGAGACCACCGTCGTTGTATATTGTATTCGTAGACCAATTGGCTAGTAACACGATTGGACTGTCCTTCGAATATGCTGACAGTAAGCATAGGTCGCTCCCCAATAACCGTGTCTACATACCCATGCACAATGTCCATTTACACCCCTTGTCTTCCCAGGGCTCAATTGTGACGTCCAAACGTGAGCATCTCTGTATCGCCCAACTCCGCGGGAGGTGTTTCGTGTCTGTTGAGAAGAATAAAACGCGACGGGGCAGAAGAAGACGAGTCTAAAATCAGTACCAGGTCATGTTCACGCTCATAACGTTGCCACTTACATTCCCATTGAGCGCAAAACTTCTCTTCCAATTAAAGCTACGCTCCCTGTTTCGAGGCCATGTCGTATGGCAGGTATGCCAAGGGTTCCTAATCTCCCCTAGGCTGACTCCTTCGACTGCGGGCACTCGCGGGTACAGTGGACGCTACTGTACTCTTATCCGGATTGTTACAGCAAAATTCGCCTTGATATTGCGATATATCAATTGTTGTTCCACTTCGTACAGAATGTGGCCGATGTGGATTTGGCTGGTTGCAGTTGTTGACCTCGATGGGTCCAGATGACGGCCGGAGTGATCGGGCCGGCAGGAGTTGTTTTCCGGATGACGAGTTACGACTTCCTTGTTTTCGCCTTCAAGGCTCGTTGACGCTACTTCATTGGAGCGTGTGGACGGTGTACTGGGAGACGGCCATGATGAAGATGAAGGCAGGTGAAGTGTATCGTATAACAGGGTGTTCTGAGTGACAGAGCCGTTCAAGTAGGCTTATGGAAAGTTGAAAAAAAAGGCTGCGGGTACCTGTAGGCGCCATCGGAGTCGGGGATTGTTGAGGATGTCATTATACTCGATTTGCATTCTTGACTCTGCTTCATCAGGTGGACAAAGACGAAAGGATGACTGCTTCGGACCCTTTGGGACAGACATGGATCCCGATTATTGGGCCTAGTAGACTGAAGAAGACCGTGCTCGTGCTAGCATCCGAAGTTGTAAAATTTGACCAGTTGTATTAGCATCAAGCCAAGTTTCCAGTAATGGATTGAGGATGAGATGATTAGGTGCCATCAGCGCTATCAAGACCGACAAAATGTTGACCATGATTAACGACTCACTCCGAGCCCGACGTCTTAGCGTGGTGAGCTGACACGCAGTACGTCTCGCGTCTCTTCTTCTTCCCGGTTCGATGTGTTGGCCGCCATTTCGTCAGAACCCGAGTTACGGAGGCTTCTATGATGCTGAGGCGAAACTACTGGGTGGTTTAGGCAGCTTCGTAGAGAATCCAAATTGTGGATGAGTTCTTTTCCTTCTACAAACGACAGTGAGAGCTCAGCGAATGCATGGGACGCAGGAGGCTTGTGGCTGAGATTGGTCATGGTGGTTGAAACAGAAGCGCAATGCATGGGCGCTACTCTCACCTCGACCACTATCTTCCCCCATCACTTTTCCTTTTTTTGTCACTTTAACACTCTCATGGACTCTTTCTCACGGACTCTTTCTCACTCCGGTACCTTCGCAATGACCAATAGCAGCCACAGGGGACGTATACGGATAGACAAGATAGAGGAATGCGTACCAGGCTGACAACCACTGGTAGGTGACGTTGTATCACAGTATATTCTCGAGCTCGATAACCACGACTGAAGATTTTTGGAGTAAAACTGGTTCAAGCCAAAGATATGGAGGAATACGCGCTTTGGAATTGGCTTGTATTCGTGTTTTGTTTGCGTAGAGAAACTCAGAGACAGTGAAGAGAGGAACGGGCTTCGGGCTGGTGCCGCGTGCGAATCATGGTCGATGTCGAACGGATTGAAGGACGTATGGATGCGTGTGGTGGGAGATAGCATGGAGGTTCGAGGTCAAGGTGTGTGGTAGACCGCTGCCACCGAAACCTTGTCTACGCTGGTCGGCTTGCCTGAATCTCTCTTCGACCATTTCCATTGTGTTCTCAACCAGACTCCCAGATCCATCACGCTCTCTCTTAGTAGTCTGGAGGCTGTGGAAACCAGCTTGAAATGACGTTTATAGTAGAGAAGTCGGGATTTGCCTGTATGTCGCCGTCTCCCATCTTCTGCCACTGGGTCTAATTCAGGAGCTTTGTTTATCAGGTTGTTTTCTTCTCGAAAGGATTTGACATGCCCGGAAGGCATGTCGTTGTTCTGACAAAGAGCATCTCAAATCACGGTAACCCAGCTCGTCCTTGAGACAGACGACTCATCGCAGAGTCCAACAAGAACCCGCGTCTATGTCCTCGGCGTCTACAGCCACCTCGGAGCTCAGAAGCACCTCACTCACTGATAGTTCATCCTCCCCCACTCAAAGTCCCTCCGAGGAGCCCAACTCCCCTTCGAGTGCCTCCACTTTTTCACTTGCGCCACTCTCTTCGTCCTCTTCTTTGAATGGAAATGCAGCGAGCTCTACAGCTCCTGTTTCTGTTTTTGCTGGGGCTGTTGGTGGATCTCTGATGGCTGTCATTCTAACCGTAGTTGGGCCCTGCTGGTGTCGCTGCAAACGCGCCAGAGGGGCTGTAGTCGACAGCCTATTTTGAACTTTCGCGTTCGCTCCCTCCCAGATTACTACATCTCACAGCCCGTCCAGCACTCCGAAGATGAGGTGGAACCTGAGTTTCTGGCGATGCGCGCCCTCCCATGCTGAGATCAATAGCCAAAGATCCCCACGAGCTCCTCCCAGGCCCTTCCTCATGCATCTAATTCTACCGAGAAACTATCGCCCCACGGTCGGCAACCTCACCCTCGCCACTCCTTTCTCCGATGCATCCAACCATCTTCTAAGAACGACCGAAAGCTGGGAGCAGCCATTCGTTCACTCCGGTGCGGGTTCCTGTCGGCTACGTGGAGTGGACACTGGACCGGTCAATATCAATGAAAACACTATCAAGGATGGAGCAACGCAAGAGGAACGTCTACTCTTCCGCCGCTATACGAGCAGGTCTCAGATCGATTGCGGGTGACACAGTGGTCTGGGGTTTGACTCAACCTCTTGTTTTCCGGTATTCTCAGTAAATGAAGTTCTGCAACGGCTCATTCACCCACCTTCAACAACCAACCAATCCGCAACGAATGTATGATGATGATGGAGTCGTTGTTGGTTTTTTGGTTGCAGGATTAGGGACCTGCCGTACATAAACACGACGTGCCACCTGAATGTACAGCAATTTATGGGGGGACGACATCAGCACCAAGATGCGGCGTAACACCAACTCATGGTCTGGTAATTCGCTTCCGAGCAGCGATTCCGAGAGGCTCAGAAATAGGTCGTTTGATGGGAACTTTTCTGCAGCACGCCGAGTCCTGGCGCCAGCTTCAATACGGGAAGATCTTTGTCAAGGTATCATTTTTTTCTTACCAAGATTTCGTTTCGTATACTTATACTCTATTACGACACGCTTCAAGACCGCCAACAAGCCTACAGATCAAGACCAGCCTCCGGGCTAACAAGGAAGTCTCAATAGGCATGTGGCGTGGAATCCATTTACTACTTGTACTGTATTGATAGGACTCGAAGTTGAAGTTCTCTTCATCAATCAGGATCAAGGATACCTCCCTTCACCAGTGCCACAATCAGTGGTACAGCCATACCTGATTTGGACCACCCAACCTGAGTTCCTCCTGTCTCGCGGACTATATGGTATGATGGTTATGGCCCAACCGAATGGTAGATCTAAGCTTTTCGCCCCTTCGTCACTTTCCATTCCCCTCGATCACTACATCCAGAGGCGATGGGATCAACAGCTGGTTGGAGGACTAAGAACATCACATACGATAACAGAGACACGAACACTCTCAAGTACGGGCCCAATTGGTTTCATGGCGGAACTTGGAACGCCAGTAACACGGGCCAGACGGGCACCCTGTCGTCCTCGAATGACTCGAACGCGACTGTGACTTTCAGTCAGTTTGTTTGCAATTTCTTTTGGCGTTTCGTGATCTCAGTGTTATTTCTAGGTTTTCCGATTCCAGCTGTCGCATTTCATTACTTTGGAATGCTACGCTCAAATGGTGGCCTCTATGGTATCTGCTTCGACTGCGATCAAAAAAAGCCGAAGTTCCAAACCATCGACGCCTTCAACACCACAGACGATGGTAAAAATCCACCGGTGCGGCGCGCATTTTCACTCTATAAGTTCTCCTACCCTGGTCCAACCTGACCATGGACTTCTCTCCAGTTTGCTCTCTTCTCGAAACGTTTCGACACGCCTGGGCACCATGTCGTCACTTTGAGGAACCAGATTGATCTGCGAGGAGTGCCCACAGGGAACTCTCAAATCACCATTGACCGTTTTGTCCTCGAGGTAGTGGACGGCTCACCATCTACTTCCTTACCTTCCGCTACTTTACCGTCCACTAGTTCCTCACTGGTCCCAGCTGCTATCTCTTCTCCTTTTCCATCCTCCGCGAGTGATTTAGGTGAGACGGGGCCTCCCGTTGGTGTTATCATAGGGGGTGCCGTTGGAGGATCTCTGTTGACGGTCATCATGATCGTAACGGTCCTCTGCTGCTGGCACCGCCGCAAGCGTCAACCTGTGTCTTCTACTCACGACGATATCGGCACAGATACCGGTGAATCGAGTTTCCCCATCGTCGTTCCCTACGCTCTCATGCATCCGTCCATCTCGAAGGAAGAACGACCAAAGGCCGGCGAATCGGCGCGTACGCCTCAGCGAGCTCCCAGGCCGACTTCTTCTGGGACCGCGTCCATCGTGGCGTACTTTCATTCCCGGAGACGAGAGCGACGGTGTGAGACCGGTGCAAGGAGGCTAGAGCGGCGAGAGGCAGATGCAGGCCCAATTGCTCTCGAAGGTCCGATTGCTCTCGAAGGCCCAATTGCTCTCGAAGGCGTGAGGTGCACTCTGCCCCCATTGTATGAACAGGTTTTTCAAGCCGGATCATCGAACGGCCTACCTCCCGGCTAGGAATCCGATAGACACCGTCCGCCATGCAAGGTAGTCAACGCAGCGAGTTAGCGAGATGTTGGTCCGGATTCAAATCTCAATTTGACGCAAGGACGCTGTAAGTAGTTGTGGGCTTTAGGTCGAAGAAGTTGAAAAGTAGGGAGGTTGTCCAGTGATACCACTAGAACGAGTCATGTACTCCGATCATATACCCATCCGACATGTACATTTGTATTGTGCGAGCTCGGCACACTAAGCAGCGTGATGAACTTCTTTGGGGATACGGATATCCGACCGACCAATTATTGGGTCGTTCGGTACGCCATAGGCTCGGTTGGGAGAGGTAGAGTAGAGGGGATCGTGCCGGCACTGTCTTGAGCTTTGGCCTCTGTCAAGTTACACCTCAAGCTCCAGCAATGGGATAAGAACGAGACGATTAGGTGGCCCCTCTATCGAGGATGTGACAAGATGTTACCCATGATTGACAATTCCCTCCGAGTTTATATAACGCCCCAGCGTGACAAGCTAATCCACAGTATGTCTCGCATCGTTTCTGCGTGGTTTGATTGACCTCCTTTCCGTCAGAGTCCCAGTTGCGTAGGCTTTCATAAGCTTGAAGCGAAGAAATTTTGGGAGATTCTGAGGGAACGAGTGGACAATTTGGGCAGCTTCATAGAGAATTTGAATCGCATGTGAGTTTTTCCCCCCGCAAGTGGCGTTGCGATTCAAAATTGGTTTCGAATGCATGGGACATAGGAGGCTTGTGGTTGAGATTGGTCGTGGTGGTTGGAAAAGAAGCGCGATGCATGGGCGCTACTCTGAGTCTCACCTGGCCTTAACCATCATCTTCGCCGCCCATCACCTTTCCTTTTTTTCCGTCATTTTCGCGCCTCCGATGGATTCAACATTGTTCCAATATTTTTGAAAACTTTTGAAACAACTGATAAAAGCTATTAGGGACGTATACGGAAAGACGAGATGGAGGAACTCCGGTTGAATTTCCGACATAGGTTCCTTGATTTTAGAACAAGACTGGTTCAAGCTACTCATGCAACGATGTTTGGACGAATATTTTATCGCCATAAAGTGTTGTTGGAGGGGAACGAAGGAGTGTGTTGAAGGACGTACGGACACGTCTGGCGGTGGTGTACGGCATGAAGGTTTGGGTCAACGTGTAGACCAGGACGAAACGCTGGGAAACAACAATAGTGGTGTCATTGAAGGTTACTCCGCTGCTCTCAAGCTCTACCCTTGGGAACTTGGGCGCATCTAAGGTGCTGCCATCCCCCTCACGACCTCTCAGTACAACTCCACGGTTCCCTTTCGAGTGCCTCCAATTTTGGCTTGTACCATTCGTTTTCCCTACTTCATCAAAAAAGTGATACAGCCGGCACTGCAGTCCCTGTTGCTGATATTGCTGTGGCTGTTGGCGAATTTCTGATAGCTATAATTCTGGTCGTAGTAGACGACGCAAACGTGATAGAGAGGATAGCTTCCCATTCTTCCTCATTCCCAGGTTAACACGTCTCACGACCCTCTATGGCACCAGCCTCAGTTTCCTTTTGGTCGACTCTACCCTGTTTTCAACCAGGCATCCGTCTGGATGCGTCGGTCTCTAGGTGGTTCAGAGGATACAATTCTCTCAGATCCGAATCAATCATAACAATACCGCGGGGTGGAGGCCATGGAGGCGGATTGTTTGATGCGGAATTTTCTCCAGCCCGCACCATCTTGCGAGAAGATTTTTGCAACATATCCTTGCTAGAATTCTTATCCTATCCAGATCCCACTACTTCATGAAGGGCCAACTTCGTATACCCCCCGCGTTGCAAGGGAGTCCCAACAAGCACGTGGCTTGATTGTGATCCACTCATTACTCACATAGAAGGGCAACCATCTTCATTATCATGATTTTATCATAAATATCGCGCCGCCTGCATCGACTTGTGCGAGTACTTTTCCCTTGCTGGTGCCACAGAGTACACCCGGTCCAGTGATTCTTAAGTGGGAGCATTAAGCTTCCGCCACTTCAACCCCTTCTCTTCGATCGCTACTCTCAAATCCAATGGCCTCAAATCCAATGACCTCAAATCCGAGGATGAAGACTATCGTTTATGACGACAGGAACACGCTGTTCAGCTTTGGAGACCTTTGGTTGAGGAACAATGTTTGGAATGCCAGTAACACGCGCAAGACGGGCACCTTGACCTCCTCGAACGGCACGTTCGCGAACGTGAGTTTCAGTGAGTTTCTCTGCACACTTTTTATGCTCGGTTTTAACGTTAGTACTTAATAAACATCTAGATTTACCGGAGCCGGCCATTGCATTTCGTTATTATGGACTTCGACCCTCGCAAGGTGGACTCTATCGTATCTGCATTGACTGTGGTGCCGGCGGTGACCGGCAGTTCGAAATCATCGACGCTCTAAATGCCAGTTCCGATGGTACAAACCCACCAGTGCGTCCCGCACCCATTCTATTTCTCCTTTTCTAATCAACTCTCCTCCAGGTTATTCTCTTCTCCAAAACCTTCGATACGCCCGAGAAACATGATATTACTCTGGAAAACCTAAATGATACACGCATAGTACCCGAAGGGTTCTCTGAAATCACTCTTGACCGCTTTGAGCTCGACGTGATTGATGACGATGACCCCTTCAAGACGTCATCAACTTCCACCTCCCCTTCCACTTCTTCGCCGCCCGGATCTCTGAGCCCCACCAACACGCCTTCAACAAGCTCTTCCTCAAGCTCTCCCACTGTCGCTACCGTGATAGGCGTTGCCATAGGAGGGTTTGTGTTGGCGGTGATCTTGATCGTAGTTGTGTTTCGCTGGAGGCGCCGCCGCAACCATCTCACTTCCATGCATGACCCCCACACAACCGCCGGTGAAGCTACCATCGTTCCGTTTCCTCACATACACTCGTCCGTCCCAAAACAAGGACGGTCAAAGGCTGGCTCGACGTCTCCGCCGCATCCCGCTTCTACCCCGACGACCTCTCCCCCGAGTCTGAGCATCATGTCCTACTTCAACTTCAGACGAGAGCAACGGCGTGAGATGGATGCAGGACCGGTTCCTCTCGACGATGACAATGCCACTTTGCCACCGTTATACGAACAGGTTTTCCGAGCCGGTGCATCGAATAGCCCTCCCTCAGGCCAGATACCTGATGACACAGCTTCTGTCGCAGTGCGGGACACATCGAAGTAGCTGACGCGGCAGGCGTAGTGGTAGTGCTAGTGGGAGCGGTACGGACATGAGGCTCGGTTTGACACAAGGACGCTACAGACATGACCGTTATGAAGCTACTCGAAGAAGCTGTAAATCATGTAGAAGTTGTATAGTACCCAACGCCACTAGAGTTGTTTATCTAATGAACAACTTGTTTTCCCATCAGCGTTCGAACGTGGGTATGTCTGCATTGCCTGATGCAGTTTCTGTTCATTTGAGGATCTCTTTGTAGTCCCAACCCAAAGTACTCGTGCTAGAGGTCCTTTTGAAATTGCTCTAGTCGCATAGTCGAACTTAATCGTTGTTTCTCCGATCTATGTAACAAGAATGTGCCCAATGTGGATATAGCCTTTCGCAGTTGTTGACCTCGATGGGTCCAGATAACAGCCGGAATGGTCGGGCCGGCTGGAGCTTCTTTTCGGATGACGAGTTACGACCTTGTTTTCGCCTTCAGGGCTCTTTGACGCGCCTATGATATCTCCAGAGAGTACAAGGGCCATCAAAAGGAGTCAAAGCCCTTGTCAGCGGATGATCGTCCGATGCTTGCCGGATCCGACGGTCAAAGCCACTGCAGGTGAATCAATGTGGATATTTCGGTGCCACCATACGCCGAGATTTATTGAGCTGATTGGAGGTAACATCGTGCTGTGCTGGGTACCAGACTTATAGTACACCTCGCAACCCAAACCAGTCTATGTACCGATTTGCAAGTTAATGTTCTATCCTATCATCAGCGGATCTATGCTCCTCGCTTCCAAGGCAACGCAAGGACTTGCGTTTTCAAAGCTTCCCTCTCTTCAGCAAACTTGTTCGGAAAGGTCTATCAAACAAAAAATCATCAATCAATATAGTGCAATACAATGATGAGGGGAGGGGGGGATCCAAACTCAGAAAAACGGTACTCACATCAGCCCACTCGAGCACATTCTTCTTTCCATCCTCTCCAGCCTCGACAGTAATCCACTGCCACAGTGACCACGAAGCATTCGCGAGCCCAAAAAACGTCTGGCAGAGCGAAAGCAGCTCCGTATCACTGAGACGACAGATTTTCAGGAGGGATGAAAGTACTATGTTCAGAAAGATGGACCTCAATTCGAATCCGTTTCCGTAGTTTGGGACAAGCTCCTTGAAGCGGGAGATGAAAGCCTGAAGGCGCTCCATGCACACCTCCTGGTACGCCCGGTGTCCTGGATCGTGAAGCTCGGTTGCTGCAGAGAGATCGCATCGGCAGTCTGTGAGATACACATCGGCAGCATCCGTCAATCGGTATTCAACCAGTTCACATTGCCAATGGCACTTTGCAGCGCGGTTGACAACCTCGAAAACCTTTTGCATGGACACATCCGGGGACCATTCGAGGTGGAAACGCTCGGGGTGGGTTAGGTATTTTTGCATGAGGGCTTCCACAAGATCAAGCCCGTCCGTTTCTTGGTCCGCCCCGTAGTATCGAACGTTGTCACGCTGATAAGGAAGGATGAACACACAGGCAATTGAAATGGAGAGACGTGATTGGCTGGTTAAACTTACATAGCTTTTCAACCACTGTGTTAGGACCCGGAACAAATCGCCCCACTTTCTAGTACTGATATGTTGTTCGCTGACCAGGAACACAGACGCGACGTCAACATTCCACAGATCTTCCAGTAGGTCCCGCGTTGGTGGGCAAGTCTGGCAGTGTTGGATCCAACCGACATGGAACTCCTTTGTTTTGTAGTCATAAAGTTGTTCCGAGCTATGAATAGATGTAAAGAGTGTATCAGTATTCATATAGGGGTCTCAGTCAATAGGGAACGAATGATTTCTTACCTGTAGGTCCGCATTTGACAAGCTGTGAGGTTCCGGAGCCACTGTCGCTCGACGGGATACTTCTGGGCGTCTATGTCGACGTGGAAGTGACGCGACCTAGACGGATCGAGCAGATAGTCCCTGAAAGAGTTATGGTAGACGCGAATTTTATCGCCCCAACCACGGATGTCCAGTACCGAATACATCGCTCGCAACGTCAAAGTGACTTGACCCATGGGCAGTCCCAGAAACAGCTCGATGATCGCTGGGGTTGATTCCAAACGAGATGGGAGCATGAAGATGGCTCTGAGGATAGGGAGAACTTCGTCGTAGTCTGGACCTGCGTCGAGTATAAGATCATATAGCGCGTCAAGCTGGTGATAAGGTAGCGCTCCGCGTCGAGCATGAGGGGCCTTGTCAAGAATAATCTGAAGCTGGAGGATGGGATGACGGAACGCGAGCTTGATAAACTTGATGACAGTTGCTGCGTAGACAAATTGTCCACAGGTATAATTGACCAAGGCCTCAAGGTCCTTCGTCGACGGCCATGGACTCGGGAACCGGAGTTGACTATACTTTTTATTACTCGCAATCTCCTGGAAGTGGTGAAGGTAAAATTTCATAATGTCCCTCTCGGGCATGAAGGTCTCATCCAAGACGACAACCTTCGAAAGCCCGCCGAGACCGTCATCAGCAAAAGCTTCCCGGATCCAAGCTTCCGGACGACTGCAAATCAAGAATCGCAATGAAAAGTGGGGTACTTCTTGGAAAGCGGATTGTATGATGGAAAGAATGCGCAACTGCGTTTCCTCGTCCCCGCATTCGTCGAGTCCGTCGATGATGACAACGTCTGGAACTGGCACTACGCACGTAAGGTCGTTGACAAAACCCCACAGGCCTCCTGGCCAGTTCCACGTCGGTGAGGGATTGAGAATCAGCTCGGAAAATTGGCGCTCGAGGCTGGCTTCGATGAACATCGAATCGGTCAATATCTTCTCCTCGATCACATCTCGTAGGACTGGCATCGTCGAAGCAAGACCGTGTGCGATAGTGAGCCAGAGGGCAGAAGGGTTGTTACGTTTTGGGTCGGACCGAAAGAAAAAGAATGAAGATACGAGTGTTTCTTCCTTCTCGCAAGCTTCGGCGACTGTCATAGCGATCGCGGATTTTCCAACGCCAGCGGCTCCTGAGAGCCAAAAGATGGGGCAAGCCTGCTCTTTCATCGAAATCCAATTGCGAATGATCCTGATAACCTCGTCACGGGTGCCCGGCAGACAACGTCCTCGTTCGAATTGTTGTTCGGCTTTGTGAGATGCTCCTACGCCGACGATTCTGTCCCAGATGCTGTTGTATGCTATTCCAACCCATGTGAGAAAAACCTCGAGTTAAAAGAGACGATGAGCAACTCACGGTTGACGATTGTCGCGTGAAAGATTTTTACGAGATCCCGACCTATATGATTCACCTCCGTCTGCGTATTATTAATGTTCTGGTCGCCCCCGTAATTGACGTTCTGGTCTCTCCCATGATTGATGTGCCGGTACGCCCCGTTGTTGCGAGGATGGGCGTACTGCATGGATGTCGCCTGGGTGACCAACTATTTCACCACAGAGCAATGAACTTCCGAGATGGAGGACTGTGCGACAGGACCTGCCCAGCTGAATGACGGCGGACAGTCTGCAACTTGCAGGACAGAGGAGGCGAGGAAGCTCTGCAACGTTTTGAGATGGGGGTGGGGGTGGTAGTGATGAGGCTGTTAAGTAGCATTCGCACGTCGTGGCGGTGATGGGTTGATGTTCGACCAAGCCGTAACGTCGAGGCAGCTGACAGCTTGAGCCGAGCTTGAGCACAGGTACAATTCACTAACGTCAGGCCAAAGCAAAGCAATAACGGAGCGTCCGTCGCAGACCACGAACAAGACGAATGGCAACAATCCCATCCATGGAGCAAGCTGGGACGAGCAACTCAGCTTCGAGACAAGATTCAGAGAGACAACCGAAGTCAACGTACCAATGCCCATACTGCACCTGTAGCCATGCAACACCAACAAACCGTCAAGGGAAGATTGACTTCTCACCTAGCCCGGGTTGTCCTCCCGAAGGAACAAGGATTCCCTAAACCCGACCTTGTATTCCTCGACACGAGTGCACCGACATCCGAACGCCAATACTCTCGCTTCGACATCCTGCCGGTCTAACTCGGCGTCCCATTCAAGTTGCGTGCTCAGTTGGACATTATCGCTGCGACGGTCCTATGAGCCGGATCGTCGCGAATTCGAGGTTTCAGTCTCCATTGACTATATCAGAAAGGCAACGTCAGCACGAGGAGCCCATGTGTCAGCCAGCGAGCAAACGAACCACCATCATCAAACCAGCCTATCGAAATGTGCAAAGTGGACATGGGAGATGCACCTAAAAACCGGCAAAGGATACATTTTGGTAAGGTTTGCGTCTAGTAAAGAAGGAGCTTCATCCGTACCTTCCACAGCTACAACTAACGGATGTTCCCAGCGTACGATCATGCTTCCTCTCGTCACAAAATACTGTGACGATCAGCAACCTGGAGCAACCAACTCCAGCACAACCCGACCGAGTCTCAACGCGGACTGCCCGATCTTTCTGGCTGTGGTCATTCCAACCACCGCCGAGTCGGGAAGGCCTGACGGATCGTCCAGAAACAGAATCCTTCCATCTCCGTCCTGACATGATTCAGTTACTCGAGTCAAGTACAGGAGTACATCATCGGCGAGCACTGTTACAAATATACCAATAGAAGGAGAAACGATTTTTGGTAGTGATCGCAGTGCAGCGCAGAAAACGGAGAGGGTCGCAATGCGGCGTATCGTCAAGCGCACGTTCCCCGGTAGGTACGCGTTCATCGCGAGTACGGATCGCTGTGCGAGACTCGCCGTGTGGGGTGGATTTGACTACCAAGGCCATTCTTCTGCACCAGCCAAAGCCGTTTGGACCAGTAGAAGCTGGAGCGGAGGGTCGCGATGGGCGTCACCAGAATAATGTGCCGATATGTGGTAGAAAGGGCCAAACCATGTCCAGTTCTCGCGTGCGTGGGAGTCTAGCGACAGGTGGTTGAGGTTGGGGAAGACCACCTTTGCTCATCGCTCTCTCCTGGTTGCTCTTCCCTCGATCCATGGTAACGAGCTTCGAACAAGGCATGGGCATCATCTCTATCCCATCTAACAACCCTAAACCATACTCGTTTCATCATCATCTAGGCCGCACGTCTACATCCACAGAGCAAAATGACCATGATATCGAATGAAGAAAGGGTCGGTGGTTCAAATTCGTCGAAAATAGATACGTGCTGATCATGTTTGGTTCAGAAAAGCTCAGATGCCGGTATTCGCGAATGTGGGATGTGCGACTCGATTGTTTCGACCGTAACCGACAATTTGAATCGGAGTTTGTAACGTGGACGTCCGATGAGGTTCGGTGGACACAGACAGGAACCAGCTAGAAAAACTGGTTCTGGTGGGACTGGAGCGAGGCAAAGAATGAACGGTAGCCTCCCAATCTGTCGCTGTCGAGACCAATGCATTCAGTTCGACTGACAACGGTATGGGGCTCTTGATCGCCGTCGGTTTGAGATCTATGCCAATATCCCGGAATTTATGGCAGATCCCATTGATTGTCTGCCCTATCTGGATCTAATCTCCTGGAAGAGCACCTCTGGTTCATTGAGAACCTGTTGAAGGGATTTCTGAGCGATTTTCGTTTGGCAAAAAGAGGTCAACGACAAAGGCAGTATCGTTCCATCTTCGTGCTGATGACCGTACCCAAGCGAAATCCCGACTGTTAGTGTCTAAGCTCGGTATAAGCTTTCTTTGGGTGAGATTACATTCCAAGCGAGTATTGGAGGTCTGTGTGTTTGGGCTTCTGGCATAGATGGTGGTGGGGAAAACAAGCGCGGGAAACGGGCGCTAAATTATGGGAGGACAACTTCATCTGCGACCACCACCTCTTTTCTGCCCTTCGCTTTTTGTACAGGTCTGGGTCCTCGACTACGGAAATTTATGCATACTTTTCTCGACTCGTACCAGTGACTTCGAAAGGACTTCATAAGTAACGCATTGGTTGACCGTTTCCGATTTATTCAGGTTATACCAGTAGTCGATCTTGGTCGACATGGTGGATCCCTTGCTTGGACTCCCGTAGAAGAACAGGATGAATAATATCGAACTTTGAAAGCCCTAGTACGTGTGCTTCTGTTTGTATTCCTTACATTTCTCTCTCACATAGGTACGACAAGGTCCGAACTGCAAAGTTTTAGATCAACCCCTCATGCTGCAGTTACCTGCAATCAAAACGTCGTCGATGGTCTCATGCACCGAATTCAACGATCACTTGACACATGCATTCATCTTCTGTGATGGGTACGCAGGTGACTGTTGCGTACCACTCAAAGTCATGCAGTTGTTCCGATACCGGAGAACGTACCAATCCCAATATTGAGGGCGATAGGTAAGGTCGTCCCAAGAGCACAGACGAACGAAGAGAGAGAACTCTGTCAGCAACGAAGATTTCTGGAGAGCTCCGATGTTTTTCATTCAATCGAATTCAACAAGGTTTCCCCACTGGCACGACGGGACGCGATGTTGTCAGTCGTCGGAACCTGGAGGTCTGATCCGGACGACGAAGACGGGGAGCAGGAATGGCTTCATGACAAAAAATACGGTGGCCAGTGAAGACCCAACTGACGTGAAATGCGAGGGAAACAGACGTTCTCCTGATGTCGGTCAAGTTGATCTCTAACACAGTGAGTTCTTCACTTAGTTCTTGTCCGCCCGCTTCAAAGTGTTGATTGTAGTCTGTGGTCACCTATTTTGGGTATAAAGCGATCACCATCACTCCCGTATCGCCAACCTATGTGCAGTTTGAGGCTCCCGAAAACGTTCAAGACGCCGAATTACACGGGACGCCCCCAAATCTAACACAACGAAACCCCGGGTTCGAACTCCAAGACATTCCTTGTACAGTCAGACCTTCTCTTGATTCTAACCAGACAAGTGAATACACTCTTGTAATCGAAGAAGCTGCAGAAATCGATCGACATAACAACGACAACTTCGAGGGCCCCGTAGCGATAACGAAGTGCCTAGCGGAGAGGAGGCACTCGTCATGAGACAAACATCTAACCTCCAGAGGCTGTAATTCTCGGTCATCAAGCATCTTCGAGCGAGCAAGTCAAAGCAACGTTTCAAACGCTGATCATGACAACATTCCCGCATCTTCAAGATCACTACCAAGTGCCTCGAAGTAGACACGGTTGCATCATCCATTGATTCTTTTCATTTGCGGAACCCCTATCCATCACCCCATAACCTCATGCGAGATGCGCGGGCACTTCTCATCGACACTTTGCGTATGTGGACTAGCGAGTTCTTCGGTTTGTGGTCCCTGCATGCCGATACGGTGCACCCAAACCGTGTGTGAGCGTTATGACCGCTGGACAGGTGGCTACGCCCCAACCGCGGAAGCGAGATGGACGGTTGGTCGATGAGTACACCCTGCACTGGCTCCTACCCACTGGACAGCGGCGACCGTAATTTTCAACGAGGCACGTCAACTAGCTCGACATGACGCTGGCGTTGACCGGCGGCGCCTAAAGTGCGAGTCCCTATACTCTCGGAGTACACGGGCTCGCACGTCCGATGCAGGGCTCTGGGGATTAAAATCGATAGTGACACCAACACTGATAGCAATCGACACCTGATCAATGTATTCAGGAATCGCTGGTCATTTCAGATCCGAGCGGCTTTCCAGGCTCCATAAAATCCTCAAGCTGAATAAGTTTGTTCCATTAGGTGTACAAGGGCCAACAAAAAGAACGAGCAAAAGCAAGTGAAGAAGAATCCTAATACTCCGGGCCCAATAAATGAGAGCGAAATAACATAAAGCATACAAGCTCACCCTCAGCCCAGCCAACGTAAGCTTGTCACTGAAAACACCTGCTACTCTATAGTCTAGTAGCTAGCGTCACTCAGAAATCGCCCCAGCTGCGTCGGAATTTGTACTGTATTCGATCCTCAAGTCAGCATTCCTCAGTTCCCATGCAGTTGAACTCTGGGTAAAACGGTAACTCACTTTATACGGCAAGTTTTTCCTATTCATTCAGTCAGATGAGATGACGAGCGACGGGCCTACATGAGTACACTCCACTCACCTCATCTTGTCCTCGGCCTTCACTGGTCTCTGATACCCTGCCTCACCAGATCCCCATTCACCCTTTCTCTCAGCCTCAGCCTTTGCATTTCTGAAACGGACAGCAGGATCCTGCTTCTCAGGTGGCGCTACACGCGTAACGCGTGGGTTCGGCGCAGTCGAAGGCTCCTCAGGCCCTTTATGCTCTTCGACTTGCTCAGCATGGGGGTGATCGCCTGCCACCTGTTGTTGAGGTATCTCCTCTTTGCCTCCAACAGGAGCTGCTTCGTGTTCATGTTCAGCTTCAGCTTCTTCATGCTGTTTGATGACCTCTTCGACGCTGATGCCCTGGTATTTGGCTTCACGCTCGGCTTCTTTACGTTCGATGGCTTCGTGTTGTGCGAAATGTTCAATGTCTTCTGGATGATTGTAGGACTCGTCAGTCTGGGTTTCTGGTGTCGAATGGAATTCCTCTGGATAAGCGGTATATCCGAGTGAGTGGAATAGAAAGAGTGAGCATGTGGGATGAGGTGCGAACCTTCGTGGTGCAAAAAGAATTCTAGCAAAGCGGCCAGGGTGGATGAGATGATATAATGAAAGATTGAGCCAAAGAAACGCACCACTCTCAACGTCGTAATGGTGACCCTCTGCACCTAGGTGATCGAAATTCGGTAATCCGTCCAACCCAACGTCTTCGAACTCCTCGACTGTGACACGTCCATCTTTGCTGGCATCCAGAATTCTCAGCACCTCATTGACAATCTCGTCGGCCTTTTTCTGGTGTTCAATATCATCCTGGAGTATGTATAACGCGTGAGCTGTAACCAACATTGGACCGTAGTCAAGTGATTCACATACCTTGGACTTCTTTTGCGAGTACACATGGTGAACACCATAGACGGCTTCTATTTCTTCTCTATCCCAGAATCCATCTCTGACAGTGATCACCCATTAGCATAACAGGCGCGAGAGATAAACTGCTCAGCCAAACCTGTTCAGGTCATGCAGCTGGAAGAAACTCCGGACATCAAATGTGTCACTGAAGCACGAGTTGTTAGTCTTGGACCAAAGAGCTTGATTCAAAGGACCTACATATGGTGTTCTTTCGCCATCTACAGACTGTGTCAATACCAGAAACAGAGAACTTAGAGCTAGTTTGAACACTCACATGCCGACGGGCATATTGCTGAATAGTCTCTCCCTTCTCAGGACCTGAACCGTGTCCTCCATGAGCCAGCACCAGAGAAGCAAAGTATATGAGAGTAAGCGAGGTGGGAGCCTTCATCGTGGCAGCCAGGACAGAATAACGAGCACCAGTCTTCGCCGACGACGGCGACTCCGAGATGTTTGAGTATGTTTGTGTCGTGGCGTGTCAACACGTGGGGTGATCGCAATGAAGTTTCCTTCCCGAGAGTATATTTTCCCAGGGCCATAGGTCACTCGCCAACTTCCGCCATCCTCCTTGCAAGTTGCGCCTGTCGCAAAGTGCATTCTATGGATTCTTTGTGTTCATGGAGCTCCGGGGTATCCGGAGTCCAATGGGGAGTACCCCCTGGGTACCCATTGCTATCCTCGGCCCTTTTTCCGTCAGCATCATTGTCTGAACAGACTCGGGTGTCAACCGTTTGCTGCAAGTGTGCTTGGAAACTCACTACCGTTTCGCGATCGACCGAAATCGCTTCCGGGTGCAAATGACTCGAAGGTTTGGAAATCTACCCTCTGAACTTGCTTGAGGGAGACTCCGAATTCCCTCGGGAACATGCAGTAAGTGATGAATGTCCGCCACACCTTTTAATGTAGCAAGCTATGTTTATCCCGTCAGAGGTACTCGTTATGGCTTGGTTACTGCTCGGGTACCAGCATAACGCAAGCCGATGCATATCCAAAGTGTTTCAGCGCTTCAAGATAGGTGTCTCCTCGCTGCTACGGTGCCAAGATAGGATGAATAATGTGTGAACAACCAGGCCGCCGGCATTATCTCATTATCTGCGGACATGAGATCTTGTGCCGCCGGAAACGTTCCGTTGGGCAACCTAATTGGTCCCAAAAACAGGTTGGATAGCATCAGATAGCATGGATTCTCTACGAGGTAAATCCTAGACCGAGTCAGAATGAATTCATTGCGATCCTCGGGAGCAGGCTCACGGAGCGCTTGTCATGATTGAGGGAAAGCCTTGGAAAGGCCGCCCGATCGTTTGAGTCAGGTCAGCAATCCCCGGAAATTCGGTAATTTCTCAACATCTCCACCTGGCCTATATAAGCAAGCTGCCATGCAGCCAAAATTTTCTAGCACAGGCAGCCCTTTCCCCGCCCCAGGTTCACATGGCAGATACTCCCGGAGACGCCGCGACTCTCTATGAAGAGAGGAGCCTCAATGACGTCGAGGCTCAGAGGCACATGAACAACCACAACGATTCGGATGTTGACCAAGGGAGTGTGGACGTCGCGCGTGCTGAACGTCAGTTTGAGGAACTGTCGCGTCAATTGAGCAGCAGATCTGCGAACAAGAAGAACGATGGAAACAGTACGAACACTGTCAACGAGAACAACGAGAAGAAGGATCTAGAAAAGGCGGTGGCATCAGGCTCAACGGAATCGATCTTTGACCTCCGAGAATACCTGACTTCTTCGAACGATGCCAACCAGCAAGCAGGAATCAAGCACAAGGTGCGTATTTTGACTGAGCTTTTCTTTCACAATATGCTTATTCTTCTTTGTTTTCAGCATGTTGGAGTGACTTGGGAAGGACTTCAGGTCGATGTGATAGGTGGTGCAGAGAACAAATTCTATGTCAAGACTTTTGGAAGTGCGTAATTCACTTTTTTCGAAGTAATTAGCAGTCCTGATTTGCATTTCAGACGCCCTCCTTGCATTCGTGCTTTCACCCATCACACTTATATGGGCTCTCCTGGCGCCCCTGATGCCCTTGAAAAAGTCCCCGCCGACGAAATCTATCTTGCATAAGTGTGTATAAACTCAATTGTGCTCTCCCTGCGTATTATTGACGTTTCTCAAGGTCCAATGGTTACCTTAAGCCCGGTGAAATGTGTTTGGTTCTTGGATGCCCTGGTGCTGGCTGCTCGACGTTCTTGAAGACAATCGCAAATCAGAGGGAAGATTACGCCAATGTAGCAGGAGAGGTCTTGTATGCCGGTATGGAAGCGAAGGAAATGGCGAAATTTTACAAGGGCGAGGTCGTCTACAATGAAGAAGGTAATTGAATATCACGATCTATTAACTGCCGTGATACCCATCTCATCAATTGTCCACAGACGATAGACACATTGCCACCCTGACCGTCGCACAGACACTCGGATTCGCTCTCTCTACGAAAACTCCTGGTCCCAACGGTCGTTTGCCCGGTGTCTCGCGGAAAGAATTCGACAAAGAGGTCTTGAACACGCTACTCCGAATGCTGAACATCTCCCATACCAAAAACACCTTGGTCGGTGACGAGTTTGTCCGCGGTGTATCAGGTGGCGAACGTAAACGTGTGAGTATAGCGGAGATGATGGCTACTCGGGCTCGCGTTCAATGCTGGGACAATTCAACCCGCGGTCTCGATGCCTCAACCGCTCTGGATTTTGCTAAGAGTTTGCGCATCATGACCGACATTCTCGGTCAGACCACGTTTGTCACTCTGTAAGTGATAACGGTTTCTTTCCGACCGGCGCCCAGCGATTAATTCGGATTAACCCCCAATAGGTATCAGGCCGGAGAGGGAATATACGAGCTATTCGACAAGGTCATGGTATTAGACCAAGGCCGCCAAGTGTTCTACGGTCCCCCGAATGAGGCTCGCGCCTACTTCGAAAACCTCGGCTACAAATCCCTCCCACGTCAAAGCACTGCCGACTACCTCACAGGTTGCACTGATCCCAATGAACGTCAATTTGCACCTGGTCGCTCCGAAAAGGATGTCCCCAGCGGTCCGGAGGGTCTTGAAAGCGCCTTCCTCGAATCGAAATACGCCACAGACATGAACGACCAGCGCCAGAAACTCAGATTGCAGATGGAGACCGACAAGACCGATCAGGAGGCCTTCCGTGCTGCTGTTTTGGCTGACAAGAAGAAGGGAGTCTCTAAGAAGAGTCCTTACACGCAAGGCTTCACCGGACAAGTTAAAGCATTATTCAAAAGGCAGTTCACCCAAAGGTTACAGGACAAATTCCAACTCTACACGAGTTTTGGGCTATCGACGGTGAGACGAGGCCTGATCATTCACACCAGCCCAGTCTAAACTTTATTTTCCAGGCACTCGCACTCGTCATCGGCGGAGCATTTTTCAATCTTCCGACCACGTCCGCTGGTGGTTTCACCCGTGGAGGTGTTATCTTCGTCGCACTCTTGACGACATGTCTCGACGCTTTCCAGGAAATGCCGATGCAGATGCTCGGGCGTCCAATTCTCTACAAGCAGACCAACTACGGAATGTACCGTCCCGCCGCCATTGCTCTGGCCAACACGCTCGCCGATATCCCGTTCTCCGCTGTCCGTGTCTTTATCTTCAACATCTGCGTCTATTTCATGTCTGGTCTCTCGCGCTCCGCGGGCGGTTTCTTCACATTCCACCTATTCAACTACCTCGCGTTCTTGACAATGCAAGGGTTCTTCAGAACTTTCGGTATGTTATGTAGTAACTTCGACTCTGCATTCCGGCTCGCCGTGTTCTTCATCCCCAACTTGTGAGTCCTTACTTGCTTCCCCCGCGTGGACCGCGTCTGAATTCGTTTTTTAGCATTCAGTACAGCGGTTACACGATTCCGGTTCCCAGCATGAAGAGATGGTTGTTCTGGATCGTAAGTCTCTATATCCTCCCATTCGGTGTGGAACGATTCTGACTCGATTTCGCCTCAACAGTACTACATCAACCCCGTCGCTTATGGTACGTTTTCATCTGTATTCCTGTGCTGAATCGAGTTCTCATCCTCTTCTAGCCTGGCAAGGAGCTATGGAAAACGAGTTCATGCGGATAGACATGACCTGTGATGGCAACTACGTCGTTCCTCGAAACGGTGGACCTGTCACTAAGTACCCGTACGTGTTCAGCTTAATATCGTCCCATCCCAGTTCCTCACCTCTCTATACAGTGATGCACTCGGCCCCAACCAAGCTTGCACTTTCTTCGGTGCCCGGGACGGTAGCGATATTATTCGGGGACGCGACTATCTCGACGTTGGATACGGGATTATGGTGACCGACATATGGAGACGTTGCTTCCTTGTCCTCCTCGGGTTCTTCATCGCTTTCCAGGTCACCCAGTTCGTCACGTTAGAGTACTTCCCTCAATACAGCCGGATCTTCGGTGGTGGCATCTTCGCTAAGGATACTGACGAGACGAAGAAGCTGAACCAGATCCAAAAGGAAAAACGGGATGCTAAGCGGCTCAAGGGACACTCGGACGAGTCCAGCGAGCGCAACCTTACGAAGGAGAACCAGGGATCTTACAGGAAGACATTTACTTGGGAGAAACTCAATTATACCGTCCCCGTCCCTGGTGGCACTCGCCGGCTGTTGCACGATGTCGATGGGTTCGTTAAACCCGGTACTTTGACCGCGTTGATGGGTGCCAGTGGTGCCGGAAAGACCACCTGTCTCGATGTTTTGGCTCAACGAAAGAACATTGGTGTCATCGCTGGTGATGTCCTGGTCGACGGTCGCCCCCTTTCATCGGACTTTGCACGAGGAACTGCTTACGGTAAGCCCGGCCATTTTTCTCATCACTCAACGTGGTACTGACTTTTACCAGCGGAACAAATGGATGTCCACGAACTGACAGCCACCGTCCGCGAGGCGATCCGGTTCTCAGCCTACCTCCGTCAACCCGCCGAAGTTCCGATTGAAGAGAAGAACGCATACGTCGAGGAAATCATTGAATTGCTCGAGTTGCAAGACCTCACGGAAGCATTAGTTCTCAGTCTTGGAGTCGAAGCTCGTAAACGTCTCACTATCGCCGTCGAACTTGCCAGTAAACCCGAACTGCTCTTGTTCTTGGACGAGCCCACTTCCGGTCTCGACGCTCAAAGTGCATGGAATCTCGTTCGTTTCCTCCGCAAACTCGCAGACCAGGGTCAAGCTATTCTTTGCACCATTCATCAGCCTTCGTCCCTTCTCTTCGAAAGCTTCGACCGTCTTCTCCTTCTCGAGAGGGGAGGAGAGACCGTGTACTTCGGAGATATTGGTGCTGATTCTCATGTTCTCCGAGAGTATCTCGCACGCTACGGAGCACGTTGCCCATCCAATGTGAACCCCGCTGAGTATATGCTCGAGGCCATTGGCGCCGGCGTTGCTCCTCGAATTGGTGACCGAGACTGGCATGACATCTGGGTCGACTCTCCCGAGTTCAAGGCCGTACAACAGGAAATAGCGGCCATCAAGGAACGCGGTCTCGCCAGGCCTGTGGAGGACAAGAAGAAAGTGTCCACCTGTGAGTTCTCATTATTTCGGTCTGCATCTCGTCAACTGACCACACGGTGCCTTTAGACGCAACTTCGTTCTGGTACCAACTCAAGATTGTCGTCGAGCGTAATAACAAGGCACTCTGGAGGTCTCCCGACTACATCTTCACCCGGTTGTTTGTTTGCACCTTCATCTCGCTTTTGGTTGCCTTGTCGATGCTGTCCCTCGGAGACAGTGTTCGTGATCTTCAATTCCGTGTCTTCGCCTTGTAAGTTACCGCCTTTACCCCCTTTCTTCCTGTCTCTTACACGGTATCAGGTTCTGGGTTTCCGTGCTTCCTGCTATCATCATGACTCAGATCGAGCCGATGTTCATCCACAACCGACGTGAGTAAAGTTTGATTGAGGCCGCCCGTTCAATGCTGAATGTTCTGCAGGCATTTTCATCCGAGAGGCATCCAGTCGTATCTATTCCCCATACGTCTTTGCCGTCGGTCAAGTCTTGGGTGAGATCCCGTACAACGTCCTGTGCGCTATCGTGTATTGGGTTCTCATGGTAAGTCACCTCTCCTGTACTGGTGTTCCCAACGGCTCACCACGTCTGTTCTAGGTCTACCCCATCGGCTTCGGTGATGGCTACGCTGGCATCTCGGGTACTTTCTTCCAACTCCTTGTCGTGATTTTCGTGGTGTTGTTTGGTATCTCCCTCGGTCAGCTCATTGCCGCCATCACCCCGAGTGTTCAGGTGGCAGTTCTGTTCAACCCTTTCCTTGGTCTCGTGCTCTCGACATTCGCTGGTGTGACGATCCCTTACCCGACAATGGATACCTTCTGGCGAAGCTGGTTGTACGAGTTGAACCCTTACACCCGACTTCTGTCATCTATGTTGTC
This sequence comes from Marasmius tenuissimus, assembly GCA_029532415.1. NCBI lineage: Eukaryota > Fungi > Basidiomycota > Agaricomycetes > Agaricales > Marasmiaceae > Marasmius > Marasmius tenuissimus. The sequence goes on from JAQOTA010000052.1 coordinate 2,538,118, forward strand.
GACTGAGCTACAGTACGTTCCTCTTGTTTACTTGGCCATGTCCAGCTCCTGACTTATCTCGTCTACGTTTGCAGCGGTCTTCAAATCCGATGCCGAAGCGACGAATGGGCAACTTTCACCCCGCCGTCGGGACAAACATGCCAACAGTGGGCGGGAGATTTCGTGAACGTGTTTGGAGGATACCTCGATAACGGAAATGACACCTCCTCATGCCGCTACTGCCAGTACTCGGTAGGAGACGAGTTCTATACACCGCTCAATATCGACTATGACAATCGGTGGAGAGACGTCTTCATCATCTTTGCATTCTTCGGTAAGTTCAAAGCGGTTTCCTCCTTCACTCCAATTTGTCTGACGAGCGTAACTCCCAGTCTTCAACTTGCTCGCTACCATCATCGCTTCTCGCCTGTTGCGCTTCGCGAAGCGGTAGAGCCTTCCGTGTTGGGCGATATTCTTGTTTCTTGGTCTGCACATTACTCTACGCTACATGCTAGACATGGTATATTTCGATAAGGTTTGCGATAGACTGGGCCTGGCCTTCTCCCTTGCCTGCCTTATTCCCTAGGTACTACACATTAGAGGATTCTAGACACAATCAACAGCTGTAGCATAGACATGGTTAATTGAATCTAAGTAGGGAGTTAGATGTGAATTGTTTTTGTAAAGCATACCTAATACTACGACGGGACCAGTCCCATTTTGACCTGACATTGCATGCGGCGGCGAAGGGTCGCCCGGACATTGCCGGTCCAGTCGTCGAGTGGTACAGCCACTGGCTTCTGCCAGCTGATCATGCACCCATGCGCCTCCATTTTCTCCCTCGATTGTCTTCACCAAATTTCACCAGGCAATGAATCGATGAAGATCTACTGTCCAGGATTTACATTTTCTATGTGATCGGGAGGACCGCGGCCGGGCGCTTGGACTGTAGCGCGGCGGAGTGTTACCTACATGATGTATGTAAAAGCATCGCCATGGTCCCAATACGTGAACCACTACGCCAGCAACCCTTCTAAGTACCTTCATGGAGGACACCACAGCCCGACGACCCATTTTACCCCCAGAAATCTTGGAACAAATCGTTGACGAACTCGAAGGCTCCTTTCCGGCCCTCAAATCGTGCAGCCTAGTCTGCCACGATTGGCTTGCTCGAACTCGTTGTCACCTCTTTCGTTCCATCACACTCCCACCTACGGACCACAATCTACCAAATACTTTTGAGGATATCTCCCCAGCCACCTTTGATGGTACTTCGGTCCTCGGACTCCTCCATTCCTCTCCTTTCTTGACAAACTACGTCCGGCGACTTACTCTCGATTTCCGATATTCTGCTCAACTAGTATGCGCATCGGAGCCATACCTCGTCGACCTGATTCCCAGGATGAAGCAACTCGTTCATCTGACACTCTTCATGTTCCCCATTCACAACCTGTCCTCGAGCATGGAGCGTCTGTTGAAGTCGGATCTCCTGAATGCCAGTCCTCTGTTGCGGACCATAACAATCGACTCGTGTGTCTTTGAGGATGCACGCTCCTTTTGGGACATACTCCACCATGCATCACAGCTCTCCTCCCTCGAACATTTGACTCTCATAGGTCTGGTTTTGAAGAGGCTTCCTTCAGAGCAGGAGGTGGATGAGATAGCCAAATCACCAAAGGACGACCCCGCGGGCCTTCCGAAAAAACGTGCTCGGTTACATTCCTTGGAATTAGGTCAAATGAGCGTCTTCCCTCTTTTCTCCGCCCTGTTCACGGATCCGAACGCGTTATTCGACTTGACCGCCCTCCGACGCGTAAAAATACGCGATATCGGCGCCCTATTCTTTTACGCCGAACTTTGGCGCGTCGTGGGCTCGTCCATCACCCATCTTGATTTTGAGGTTGGGAAATACGGTGAGATTTCAATTCGGCCAACTGCCACTGTTTGACACGGGCGCTGATCCTCGAGCGCGTTCAGTTCGGGACGAATACGTTCAGCCTCATTTTAGCTCATTCACGTCCCTCACGCATCTCACGCTTTCTGTCGTCATGTCTCGGTTCCATCTCCAGAACCTTCTCATGGTCCTGTCACACGTTCATCTTATCCCTACACTCCGCCACCTCCACATTGTTTGGCCACAGCTCAACACGACGTGGGACGTTTTCGCCGATGCACCGGGATGCAACGCGCTTGACGTTGTTCTTGCTGGGCTGAACGTACTGATCAGAGGATTGGAAAAGATCACCATCGAGATGAGATGTCATTGTTGGCAACACCGAGGACTTGACTCGGTTGAAGATTGCGAAAAGCGGATGTTAGTTAGGACTGATAGAACGGGGCTTCTTGATTTTCAGGTTCTCCAAATATCGGGATATACGATGTATGGGGAGCCGATATTTCTATGTTAGATTTTAGTGAACTCTCAACGTTACGAATCTGATAGACGATGGATGATAGAGTTATATATAGCTAGACACAGATATTAGATACAGGCTACTAGGAGGTCTTTCAACTTTGGCTTCGAATTGTGCGTGTATTTCGTCGAAGCCTTTCCGCTTTCCTTGTACAAGAAATATTTACTTTAGAGGAGAACGTAAAAAAGAGAGGAAGAAATATAACATCAGTAGAGCACAGAGATCATTGGCCGTCAAATACAAAGAGAGAACGAGGGAAAAGAAATATAAGTACGACGAAGCGAATCAAGAGTAGCCACAGGATCCGTGTAACGCATCATAGCAAAGGAATTGTAAGTACAAAGAGAAAGCCATGGTACGATACTTGGATGCTAGCCACGAACGGGTAAGAAGGTGGGTGGGAAATTCGTGTATTTCGCGAGACTCAAAGGAAAACCACGGAAACAATAAAAAGCGAGAAAAACCGAGGGAGTAATAGGGATCTAAAACTGCATGCTGTGATCGGTAAGGACTGGAATGGTGCGACCAAGGTCGATTGGTGTTATGTGGCGGGCCGGTATTGGTACGATAAATCCTACATGAATTGGAAAGTCTTCTTCTACATCCTATCTTTCCGCCGCGCAGCTCGTTCTTCATGCTTTGGTCTCAGCGGGAGCCGCAGGGGTAGCCTGTCCTTCCGGAGCAGCGAGAGCCCCTTCAGGAACTCCTGTGGTAGGGTTCGTGTTATTACTGCCATCACCAACTTGATGGAAGTCTGATTCGTTTGGTGTTTCGTAAATACCAAATAGTTGAACGAAATCAAGGGATGAAACGCACCTAAGATCTCGCTGTACATCATGACCTTCCACGTATCGACGGGTAAATCCGCATCGTTGAAACTCCAGTCGAACTTTTCTGACGCCTCTGGTTCGTCGGTCGGGTCATGATAAGGAGCAACGTACTCGTGCTCAAGCGACTCGGTGGCGTCTATCCGCTTTCGGGGGTCAAAGACAAGCATTTTCTCGAGGAGGTCCAGAGCTAATGTCGATACAGCATAACCATTCAGGGCAAATGAAGTGACGGCAAGGTACAATTGAGTATAGAGTGCGGTTGAGGCGAAAAGGAAAGTTGGATGAGCAGGTGATCTGAAAACCGGTGAAAGGTTACGCACCATCAGGATCCGTCGTCCGCAGTTTCTGGCTGAATGGCTGTCGCTCCCTCTTCGGCAGGCTCTTTACGAAACGAAGAGTCTGCCCAGACAGAACATAGTCAGAAGGCTTGCTAAACCCAAGCGAAAAGGAGTGCTCGTACGTTCTCGCTAGCAATAGTCTCAATCACATCGTCTGGTGGGGTGCCTAACAACTCGGTGATGATTGAGAACTGGTTCACATCTATAAATGATAGATATGAGTATGGTTGGGTGGTGATGTAACGACGGGAACATTACTTACGATCTTTGCCCGGGAACAGAGGTTTCCCTTCCAGCATCTCTGCGAATATGCAGCCTGTACTCCAAATATCGACAGCTACGTCGTATTTCTGCCAGGTGAGCATGATTTCCGGGGCTCGGTAGTATCGCGTTGAAACATATCCAGTCATTTGAGGATCTTGAATTCGAGCCAATCCAAAGTCGCAAATCTGGTGTAGCGCGTTCAAAGACCGGTGCGGTGCGAGAGCGGGGTTATTCGTACCTTGAGGTCACAATTTTCGTTGACAAGAATATTACTGGGTTTCTAGAAAGGGAATAACATGTGAGATCGTGCACGGAGTGCTGAAAGGCGGCTTCCAGAGTGTTCGTGACTCTCGAGTCCACCGATGTATGTAATACTCACCAGGTCTCGGTGAACGACTCCTGCCGAGTGAACGTATTTCAAGCCACGCTGTACGATCGTCAGATGGATCACGATGGGGGCATAACCAGGAGACGCACCAGTATTTGGTATAAGAAATATTGGATGAATTGTTTCTCTAGAGGCCGTGAGGTGAGGAGTCGATGTAAGTCTGTCCCAAGCAGCTCCGTTACGAAGTATCTTCAAGGATAGAATCTAAGTAGGGGGCTGAATGTTGATATAAGGGGCACTACCCACAAATCTTCTAAGGGTGAGATGAAGACATCGCTGAGACTGATGATCTGTACGAAGGTGTCAGAACAGACTGCAAGAAGACAAAGAGACGAACTGCGCACGTTTTCGTGTTGGATGTGCTTCAACAACTTCAACTCTCGATATGTCCGTTTACTCAAGACTGGTGTGCTGAATGGCTTCATTATCTTCTTGATCGCAACAGATGAGCCCGTGAGTTGATCTTTGGCTGAACTAAGAGCCCAAATTCGATTCCAATCAGCTCAATCTCTTTTTCAACCGCAGGATTCTACACACCAAACAAGCCCGAAAGCACCTAGGCAGAGGATTCCTCGATTGATAAGGTTGTGAACCGGATGAAAATGAACATACTCACCCATTCCAACAGGCTGGAGGTCGACATATCTTGTCGTGACCTGTAACAAAATCGATGAACATTGTCAGTTCTTGCGCTGCTCGTCGTTGCTCGTGACCTGACCTCAAACGAGGTACCGAAAATTGATAATTTGACGAAAGACATGAAAGACAGTCAAGCCTGAACGAGCCTATGAGAAAACAGAGATGATGGTGGTAACTGGAAGAGAAGTGATCTGTGAAGTTGAAGGAACAGGAACAAGGTCGATATGGATCAAGATTGAAATGCCCTTGCCCGCGTCAGACTGCAAATGATATCGTGCCTGATATACTAGTAATGCTTTGCCCGAATTTTGCCTAAATTTCTCTCTGCTCAATATGACCACTGTCTACACTTTCCGTGGATGCTTTTCTTTCTCTTCACTCTCCTCATTTTCTCGTTCATTGTCTCTAAAATTTTGAATAAACAGTGCTGGCCTATTCGTTGTTCCCTTGAGCCCCACGGAGGCCGGATCCGTAAGGGAAGAAAAAATGAACATGACGTCGCCGCCTCGTGGGCTAACGGCGCGCAATCACACAGTTAGAGCAACTCTATTCAAAATTCCAGTTGACCAACTTCAATCATGACCTTATTTGCTGCTTCAACTCGTTCTCTCGTGAGGCCTCCAGTCTCCTTTTTCGCGATCGAATTTCTGACATTTTTACAGCTTAGGACCCAGTTGTTGAACACTGCGCGTCGCCGCTATTCCACGGCACCTGAAGTCGCAAAAAAATCCAATTTGCCTTACTATCTCATTGGGGCGGGAACGCTCGGAATTGGTGGTTACTGGTATCTCGACTCTGGCTCCAAACCGAAACAGGAGAAAAGTCCTTTGGACCCCGAGAATTGGATCGACTTCAAGCTCAAAAAGGTCGTTCCATACAACCACAACACATCCGAGTACGTGTTCATGCCAGAAGAGACGGAGTTATGAATGTGACTTCATTCTTCCCAGGTTCATCTTTGAACTACCCAACAATGAAGCCTCGCTCCTTCCAGTCGCTTCATGCCTCGTCGTGAAGTCTTCTGATCCCGAAGCATTGAAGGACGCCAAGGGCAAGCCAATTATTCGACCTTACACACCCATCTCATCTCCAGACCAACCCGGTGAACTGACACTGCTGATTAAGCGGTACGAGCAGGGAAATGCCTCGAAGCACATCCACTCTCTTCAGGTATGAATTATGGCGAAGACGTTCTCTCCCCCTGCATTCAAAACTTCTATGTAGCCGGGAGACACTCTCGCCATCAAAGGCCCCATCCCCAAGTGGCCATGGAAGAGTACGTGGAACTTCGCTTTCGTACCGACCTTCGGGACTGACGTTTGCTTTGACAGTGAATGAATTCGACGAGGTCGCTCTGATTGGCGGTGGAAGTGGGATGTGAGTGCGCTGAATTGTCTAGATGATCTTCGCTAATCCATCATTGTACTAGCACCCCTCTTTACCAAGTCGTCTCTCACGCCCTAGCCGACCGCTCCAACAATACGAAATTCACTCTACTCTTCTCCAACGTCACTGAGGCGGATATTCTTCTCCGATCTGAACTTGACGCGCTCAAGAAGAAGTACCCCGATAACTTCAATGTCGTGTACGTTCTCGACAAACCGCCTCAAGGATGGGAGGGACCCTCCGGCTTCATCAGCAAGGAGCTTTTGGAGAAGCACGTCGCGTCTGCCAGTTTGAAAGACAAGGTCAAGGTCTTTATCTGTGGTAAGTTACCTAACCTCGAGCTCCTGCGTCAACCCCTGACCCCTCTACCAGGTCCGCCTCCTCAGGTCGCTTCCCTTGCTGGAAAGAAGGATGGAATGAAGCAAGGACAGCTCAGTGGTATTCTCAAGGAACTCGGCTACACCGAGGACCAAGTACGTCGATGTCACCCTTCCTGAGCGCTAGACTAATCGTTCCTTTTCAAAGGTCTACAAATTCTAGAATATAGAACATAAACTAATGCTCGTTCAGATAAAAAACGATTTGCCTCTCCACATCTCATCGGTAGCATCGAAAGCCCGCAACTTAAACTATCGCCTTCGCCGCCCCTCGCTTCAACATGATCATGTCATTAGTGAGCAAGCACGCTATCATATTACATCTGTTTGCTGTTTGCTAGGTAAGGAAATTGTCTGTCTGTCTAATTCTAGTTAGACACAATAGGCGGAGCGCTCAACGTCTCTAATTGTCCCCGTTGACCTACAAACGTGCGAGGAAACCTATCTGCCTCTGCATGATCCAACACCAAGATCCCCGGGCGTTCCCCTGATGAGATACATAACCTCCCAGTCAATTCGTCCCAAGCAATCACTGGTGGACCCTCCTGAGGAAGAATCCCGCGATGACGAAAGCGGTCTGGATGAAGCAACGGACAATAGGAGACAGGCGGCAACGGATAACGGGGCGCGTCGAAAGGAAACGGGGGACCGGTGATATTTTTATCACTGCTATGAATCGGAGGATTTATGTAAGTCCCGACGTTGAGAGGTTCGTCGTAAGGCTCGGGACCTTTGGGTGGGGCGCCATAGAGGAGAGAGCGTTGGAGCCCTGGTATGAAATAGTTTCGGTGAGGCCCCATCCGCAGTTCCGACACGTATTGAGCTTTACACTTCCACTGGCCTTCTGAGAAGAAGGGCCAGATGGTGTAGTGAGCGAAGTATCTTGTCCCGTTGCTGTCCTCGAGGGTACCGTAAATTGTGATGGGCGGGACGTGCACAACTTGCAGACTTGTCTCAGGATCAGGAGGATCTGCGATTTGGATGTCGACGAACCATTTCCATGGTTCGGTTACCAACTGCGCGGCGAACAAATGACGGTCACCGTAGTTGGATTTCATCGAATGGGCTGCGAGAAAGCTGTCTTCTATTTGCGGGAGATTGAACAGCTGAACGCCCGCTATCTGGAAGCCTTCGTTACAGTAACCAGTGCGCACGACAAGAGCCAGTCTTGGGCGTGGGAGTATATATATACCCTCCGTTTTGCAGTTCTATACATATCATGAATAAAGAGTGACCGAATGCTGCAAATTGATACCTACAGAGACTATGACGCCAGGTGCAATCACAGGAGGTAGATTGAGCGTGAAAAGGATTGGTTGCGCGAAGTCGTAGATGAACTGCACTTTGGACGCGTCATAAAAGGCACAGATGGGAGCGCCCGTGGGGAGTTTGACGAGAGTGTAAGACGCAGCTAGACCTGTTAGTGGGTGTCTGAGCAGCACTGCATGCTTGTCTGGTGTCGCTAGGGGTACGAAAACCACATAACATGTTGTCAGAGTCGCATCTGAGTCGGGATCGTCCTCACTGAAGGTATATCAGTTGATTGAGAAAGAAGAACAATGCGAGAGTTCAGCACCTTTGTTTATAGATGACTTGAATCCCTTCCATACCTCGAACTTGGACTAGATTCGCCTTGATATCGTATGCTTTGACCGGAAGAAATGAATAGGACAGTAGTCGACGGTCATGGAGGTGAAAGATGGACCAGTGATACTGGTCTTTCTCGGTATCCAGACCGGAAACCACCAAAACATCACCACCGGGGACGAGCTTCATTTCGAAGACAGGACCTGAAGTTTGAAGCTGACTCTCTCCTAGGTATTCCGGAGCAAGCCTCCTTATATTGTCGTCCGCTAGAACGCCCTTGAGTACTAGATATTCAACGTCGAAGTTGGTGGCTTCGACGGGTGGGGCACGACCGCAATTTTGCAGGGATCGATGAGCAGAAAGAGAGGAAATGAGGATCTTGCATCGCTTCATTTTCAACAGAATTCGTTCCCAAACTGCGGGTTGGAGGGTCAAGCGGAAGAAGAATTTGTTTACCTACTTGGTTCATGAGTTCGGAGAGCACCAGAGTGTAAACGCCACATACCATCCGCAGTCGCAAAATATCCTCAACGGAAAGGCGTCCTACTATGCCCTCTAGGACATCCGCAGGTAGCTTGGTCCAAATGTCGAGAGGCGGATCATCATCTTCGGCTTCGCTATCAATTCCAAGGTCTGCAGGTCCGGGCAGTCCACAAAACGGGAACATTCGAAGAATCGTGTCAAGTACTGTCATCTTCACTAGGGATTCGAGTTACTCTTGCTGCATCTCCTTGTCCAGGATATATAGCCCTCTTGCTTTTTGTGTTTTTATTTCGTACTCTTTTGTTAGACTTTGATAATCAAAAAGTCGGGTATCATGAAATTTCACGACGGCCACAATACCGTTGTATCATAGTAACAGTATTCCAAGCAGAGGAAACGTCAAGATTGCTGACGGCCATTGGGAGAATGGACAAGAGAGGGAGTGGGCGTCGGATTCAATCCTGTTCAATTATCAGAGACGACGGGCGGCATCGACGGGTGAGTCGGATTTAACCGCGCCTTAAGCCCCCTTCTCTTTCCCACGTTCAACTTCCCTCTAAATCCCATGTTCTTCTCCCACAAATTCTTATGACTCTGTGCCATGCTGTACCTTTTCTTTCCTGGGTCATGTCCTAGAGTGCCTGAGGCTGTAGGGGCCTGCTTGTAGGGTTCTGAGGTAGGCGGTACCCATCTGGCGTGTCATCAAAATTCGCGCATCACTGGCAACGTAGAATCCCCACACTTGAAGTCCTCAAGCGTAACGACGGGTTTGAAGACCATTCTATATACCCATTATATCTAAGTACCTCCTTTTGAATCTGCTAAATTTTGACTGTCCATGTTATAGATTTGGTCTACCCATCAAGGCCCAGGGCTACGTATCCGTCTCGACACCAGTGCCCTCGTAGGTCAAAATACAACGACTGAACCTTATCTTCAATCTCCCATTCTCAGTTTGGTGGAATTTTGGTAACGTTCACCATACTTCCGGAACGGTCCTCTAACACGGAGCAAGGGACGGAACCTCGACCTGGCAGCTCTGATTCTCATTGTGCGAGGGGTTCACTTTGGCACAAGACTGGGAATCCGACTCGTGCACGTTCAGAGAGCTTGTGGGAGTATGCTCTTTCCGGTCTCAGTTTCTCATGGAGCCGCTCTGCCACTGCAACGATAATATTATCGGCCATAGACACGATGTCACAAGGGGGTTTCAACCGCTATAGCCGATATAGAGTCGGTTATGGAAGATCGGTGATTTGCGAATGCATTCGGCCTGTCGACTTCGACTTCTATTTCTCACTAATGGTTTGGATACAAAACGAGGTCCGGTCGAAACATTCTATCTTTCCTCCTTTTCGTCCGCCTTCCTTCGTGCTACACAGCACACTCTCGTGTGTACTGATGCCTCCTCTTGCCTTCAACCTCGACCTCACGATAGGTGCACTCGAAATTGCACTGAGCGTGTCCGCATTTCTAGTCGGTTGTGCTACGGTACAGGCATATATGTATTACCGAAGGTATGCTATCCTCCCATCCTCTATGTTTTCCATGTGGATTTAACCATTCCTAGTTTCCCAAATGATCGGCTATTCATGAAGCTCCTGGTCAGTGGTATGGTCCTCGTGAGATTCATGTTTTATCATACTAATATACGAGGCGCCGTACGTAGGTTGCAGCCATCTGGTACGATCGTGCTAAATAAGTTTCCAGACTCCGTCACTAACTCTTCACTTGTTCCGCAGGTTGATCGAGATTGTCAGCCATATAACCTCTGCTCAGACAGTCTACAAATACAGTGTGACGGAGTGGGGAAAGGTTTTGGGTCTGCTGATCCAGTCAAAAGCTTTGGTCGCGACCGTTTACCTCTCAGCGATTATCGCGCCTACAGTCGAGGTATGTTAGGCCTGTAATACCGAGCTTACGTTGACGCCCCATACGACTTAGACGTTCTACCTGTATCGCATCTATAAATTCGCAGGATCAAAATCCCTGTATATCATCGCTCTCGCGGCCGTCGTAGTGTGGGTTCGATATGGTGGCTGGATTTTTCTGTCTATGGAAATCGATAAGTTGGGCCTGGTCAATGGGAGATTTCTGGACAAATGGTCCTGGCTAGTCATCGCACAGCTCTCTGTCGGCGCCTGCATGGATACTGTTATCAGCATGACTATGGTGTATTTTCTATGGAGGAAAGGGAACACCGGAGTAGCAAGGTACGCACTCGTGACCAGTCTCACTTCACTGAGAATCTCATACATTACTTGGCCTAGGACCACGCTCATAATGCATCGTATCGTGAGGTGGACCATACGTGGGTCGCACTCTGTATCACTCCCACAACCTTGAAGTCTCTGACCAACTGATATAAAGAAACGGGGCTAATTGCGAGGTTCGTGTCCATATTCCGAGTATCAATGGAAGCCAAGGCCACCAGGATTTATCCGATAATTTCTCCAGCGCTGCCTTTCTAACGACGTTGGTCGCCGTAAGTTTCGTTCCTCCACTTTTGACATTTTTTTCCTGCGCTAACGTCTGCTCGTAACGCAGTTTATAACTCGACGAGATACCCGTGAGTCTGTGTTTACCAGTGCGGGTCATAATCCATACTCACGGTTTTTCCGCGTCAAGTCATCTGGCTCGGGATGTTAGCTACTTTGTCAAAAGGTAAAAATCTTTCCGAAAACCGAATGTATTATTCGGTGCTTTTTCTCACATGCGTTTCCTCCCCCGCAGTCTTCTCCAATTGCTTCTTTGCCTCGTGAGTCCTTCTGTCACCATGCAAGACTGGAGCTGAATGGACGTTGCCCGGGCCACTATTGAAAGCTTGAACGCGAGAAGAGCGATACAGAATGTTCCCAGCCAGGTCGCTAACATTCCTCTGTCGTCGTGGGGTGATAATACATGGCATACGCAACCGCCAATAAATGAGGTTGGTTGTAGTTGGACAGAATCCGAAACTCGGGTAGGACAACGCTGACACGGTTTCCTTCAGTCTACGTATACGAACAGAGCATTCCGTGTGCCAGAGGGCCCAATAATCGACATCCATATCTCCAAAGAGGTCCACCACGGTCCTTAGTACAGCCGCACAACGTCAAAGGAAGAAGTTGATTTTATTCGTTTTTGGTTCGTCTGATGGACGTAGAGTTCATGATGTAGATGTACATTTCGGATAGGGATTGTGTAGACACAATGATTGGAGAAGGACCTACGTTTGGTACTGTACAATGGTTACTACTCGATGGACAGCTCTGCTGTCGTTACTACTTAGCTGGTTTCTACATATCTTACAGCTTCGTCAAGAAGTTTACAGTCTGTGTCCTTATATCAAACCGGGAGTTGGTAAAAACCGCTCTCGCTAACAACACCGCTACACCTGCCGCTTTGATGTGTTTCGCACGACAGAAGCCGTGTTATCAGGGGCTTGGCCGGAAGGTGGGCGATTCGATACACCACCGCCTTGGAAAATCTCCGCGTATAACGGCGGCAAAGTGGATCCTTCGTCTTCGATAGGGGTTGTTCCCGCCTCTGATTCTATCTCCTCAGAGTCTAGTCTGGGATAAGAATCCGTCGTGGTGCTCAACGAACTCCGGGAAGAATTCGCTGAATCGGAAGTGAGTGAAAAGCTAGTCCTTGATTGTTTTTCTTTTGATAAGGAAGGGCGTGTCTGAAGGTAAGGAACGATGGTTGAGAGACTCGCTTCATGATCACCATGGACAGAAACGAGTCGTCTCGAATGGTTGCGGCGCCTGCGCCTGCAGATAAAAACGATCGCGATCAAGATGACTGCCAATATGAGCCCTCCGACAGTGCCTCCCACGATGGCTCCGATGGGAGGCTTTGTGTTACCCGAATCGGTTGCGGGGGATGGTGAAGGAGACTGAGGTATGTCCGAGGCTGGGGAGTCGTCGATCACGTCGAGCTCGAAACGGTCAATGGTGATTTGAGAGTTCCCTCCGGGTACTATTCGCGTATCATTCTGGTTTCTTAAAATGATGACATGCTTTGCAGGGGTATCAAAGGCTTTCGAGAAGAGAACGACCTGGAGGGAAGATTCCACGGTCAGAAATGGAGAAAGACAGTCAACAGCGTGGCATCGTACTGGTGGATTTAAGCCATCATCTGTGGCATTGAGAGCGTCGACGTTCTGGAAACGCGGTTCATCCAGTGAGTCGCAGTCGATACAGATACCGTAGAGGCCACCTCGCGACCGTCGCATTCCGTAGTAACGGAACGCAATGGCTGGCACCGGGAAATCTACAGGAGCATTAGAATTGGTTGCCAGAAGAGTTCGTATAGAAACTCACCGAAGGTAACATTTGCATTTGGGTCATTGGAAGACGACAGGGTGCCTGTCTCCTTCGTGTTGGTTGCGTTCCAAGTCCCCTGGTCCAAGAACCAAAAGCTTCCATAGTTGAGGGCGCTCCTGTTTCTGTCGTCGAATGTGATAGTCTTGATCCTTAAATTTGAAGTCATTAGTTCTGGGAGTACCGCGCTGCGGTCAAGAAGGGAAAGTGATGAAAGTTCTTGCCTTTCCTGATCATCTATATATGTGGGGCAGAGAATGGATCAGACTGGGTGGTTTTGTTCCAACACTGTGGCACTGCCAGTGGGGGAAGATCTCTACCAAAGCCTTTAAGGTTTGGGCCGTTCGACCACCCATAACGTCGTATATAGAATCTTGTGGATCATTTCAATTTAGAAATGATGGAATAGCTTTGACTGATCAACTGCCTGGGGCATCATCCGATAGCTGTTCATTTGGCTGTCTGTGAGCGGGAAGACGTGAGGTTGGTGATATTGAAGAAGTTGGTGGGTTGATAGAATCATTGTTCGCGCTTCTCGAGAACAAGGTCGTGCTTGAGCACGTCCCAAACTCCTCGTTCGCTTGTACTTCACCTAGCACATTAATAGCACATCGTAGCGAGCAAATCTGGCCGCTTGCAGTGCATATTTTGAGAAAGAGAGAAAGAACGAGGTCCCTGGGGCGTAGCCCCGCCTGGCTCAGGTGGAGGGCAGAAGCATAAGAACCGAACGCAGCGAGCTGTCCAGTGCGTATGCCCAGAACCTTAGCTAGTGGATGAAGTTTCTGACTTGCCTAGTTGAGAGCAATTTCAGGGATTTGGTGGTTGGAGGGAAAGCGGCATTGGGGCCCTGGGGGCCAGCTTGTACTTTAGCGGCTAGCCAGCCGGCAGTGCGGGACCGTCCTCCGGATCGGAATCCGGAAACTTCGACTACCGCTTTGGCTCGCTTGGACCGTGGACAGTGGACACTTCTCAGTCTGACTCTTTATGGTCACCGACGATCATCTTGCTCTTCGTCACTTAGTCCATTCGCCGCTCCTCCCACTCGAAACGACCATTCACTAACCCAGGATTGACGAACGTAACCTTTCAAACATTATTGATTCCAACTGCCAACGGGTAGAACATTTGGCGTTGCTACATACGCTTAGGAATTCGGTGCATTCTGCCTTTTTTTCAGTATTTCAGGCAATCTTTAGGAGCTCATTCTATGGCACTCCAAGGTTGTTTTGCTGAGTGCGTGCTGGGTGGATGGTTCATGAGGCATCTGACAGCTTGGTTATGGGACGGAGGTGTGTTCGCCTCGCATTTCTGATCCTTGCGGTTTCCGCAGATTCATGCTTTTCAGACCACCAGATCCACTCACCCTCCCTCCACTCGCTCGAGCCTCAATGCTAAACCATTCAACCGACGACATACGCCCTCCTTGGCCGACTGTGCTTGCCAATGACTTTTGTATCATCCGCGGTAATCAGAACGATCACAAGGTCGTTGTCGTTCCCACTGTTGCTAATCATCGTTTCCGTTCGAGCTAGGGCACATCGTTTTCTTTGGGCATCCCCCGTTCAATCTTGACCATCAATTCAGCCAACGTTCATTACGAATTTTGGAACAAGATCTTTGTGTCTGATGAAACTGAACCGAATCCGAGCACCGGGATGGTGCTCACACGGTCTCCATTCACCTTCACCGCCCGAACATTCCCTGTGCCGGAGGGCTCGATGACCGACATTCATATTTCCAAAGGGATTCGTCACGCTCCTCAATGAGAAGGCAGCAGTACTCTTATCGTCTTCTTTTCGTCTGATGAAGTAGAGTCGAGAAATAGAACGCACTGATGGTTGTTCAATGGAGCTCTACTGCCAATCTCTTCGCCATCTATAACTCCTCCAAAGTTTACAAAGACTGTATATGCGACGTCCTCGTGTAAGGTTGAGACTTGTATCTGAACCGATATCGCTGACACCACCACCAGTCTCGCTACGTTGGCTACTTCGGCTCATTGGGTTTCTGGCCGGGAGGTGGGCGGTTCGATGGACCGGCTTGAAAAACCTGTTCGTACAGCGGTGGCAGAGTGGGCTCCGCATCTATGGGGGGAATTGGTCCTGCATCTGACTCGCGCCGCTGCTCAGATCTTCGTTCTACACCAAAGTGATACCGCCGCCCGCGACTTTGGAAGCGAAAATAGGCCACGATGGCCGTGCTCCCGGAGGAAGGGGTCGGACTGGGTGGTCGCTGCGGTGTGCGCCTCGACCCGCCAGCCTGCGCCCGTTCTCCTGTCGAGAGAGACGGGTGCGTTAGAGAGTAAGGAACGATGTTGATGAAACTCGCTTCGCTGGCATCTACGATGTCGACATCGTCGTGCGCAAAAGCAAGCTGGTGACGCTTGTGGCGGCGCCTACAGTGAAGTCCAACTACGATCAAGATGACCACCAGCAGGAATCCTCCAACAACACCTCCTACGATAGCACCGATGGGAGCTCCTGACTTGCTCGAGTCACTCCGAGTCGTGGGGGCTGGTGAAGAAGAGGGGGTGACTGAAGGAGAAGGGGTGACGGAAGGAGAAGGGGCGACTGAAGAAGAAGGGGTAACTGAGGTTGGTGCAGCCTCGACCAGTGAGAAGCCGTCCACTACCTCGAGAACAAAACGGTCGATGGTGATTTGAGAATTCCCTCTGGGTACTCCTCGCGAATCTTGCTGGTTTCTCAGAGTAATCACATGCTGCGCGGGTGTGTCAAAACGTTTTGAGAAGAGAGCGACCTGGAAAAAAGGCGATGGTTAGAATTCAGGGAAGGAGAGATAGGACGAGAGTACGCGACGAACTGGTGGGTTTTTACCGTCGTCTGTAATGTTGAGGGCGTCGATGATCTCATAATTTGGCTTATTTGGATCGCAGTCGATGCATATACCATAGAGGCCACCGGCTAAGCGTAGCATTCCAAAGTAATGAAACGCGATAGCTGGCTCCGGAAAATCTAGAGGAACGTTGATGTTGAATGTCAGAAAAGGTTCGTAGGGAAACTCACTGAAAGTTACATTCGCATTCGGGTCATTCGAGGACGCCAGGGTGCCCGTCTGGCCCACGTTACTTCCATTCCAAGTCCCTGTATTGAACCAGAAGCCTTGATACTTGAGATTTTTGGTATCTCTATCGTCATATGTGATATTCTTGATGGTGCTCAGATTTGAGGACATTGGCCCCGACAGTCGCAGTTGGGAGGGGGGAAATTGAGCGTATTATTCATGACCGCCATTCATATACGCAGGGCAGAGAAAACAGGCCGGTTGGAATTTCCATGAAATTGCGTGGCACTCGCGGGGGAAACGGATCTACTTGAATCATGATGAGAGTGGCGATAATGATGACGGTAGAGGACTCGACTTCCTGGTATGAAAGTACTATCGTGGCTGATTTTTCTAACTTTAGTCTGTCAGCACGTACTACTAATTGCAGGAAGGAGTAGGAAGGTGTATGGGCTTTTTACGTTACTTAACAGAGCTCCGGCGCTTCTTTCAGGGTGTAGCTCTTCCAGTGATATTCCCATCACCATCAGACCAGACCATCGCCCTTTGTCAACGACCACTGCCGGAAGTCTCAAAATTTCATGGTTGCTGTGTGTATGAGGATGGACCTGTGTTCCTCCCGCTTTCTTCGACTACGACACCAGACCCGATGGCCTCGATCTGAGGTGAGTCGGAGAACGGAAAACATCCATACCAAGTACGGACCCAAATGGTTTTATGACGGGACCTGGAATGCCAGTAACGTGGGCCAGATGGGCTCCCTGTCGTTCACGAATAGCCCGAATGTGAACGTGACTTTTAGTGAATTTTTCTGGCGTTTAAACACATTATTGCTTTCAGATTTCTCGGAGCCAGCCTTTGTGCTGACGGTTTCTTTATCGTTTCTGACATCGGATTATTCATTCACTTGTTCAAACCTCAGTGCTAAACCATTCTGCCGACTGTGGTGATCAATGGCTTCAACGCCGTTTGCGGTGAGTAGAATCACTGATGGGATTCATTGCTCCCATTTCACTGGTCATCGCTTCTATTCAATCTGTAGTACACAGGCTGGAGTTGATCGGAGTTCCACATCCTCAATCATGGAGGGTACGTTGATCTTCTCTAGGTATCCTTTGAGCACCGTACAGAGCTCGAGGTAATTTGGCGGATAGTTCTGGTGGTATTATCACTAGCAAACCCCCCACCGTTTACAATTCCTTCGAGTTGAAGCCTCCGTCTACGGCTTCCTTCTATCATATAACCGCCTGGCCCCGAACCGCTCCCTCCGACACTACCACCAGTCTCGCCGCATTGGCTACTTCACTGCGTTCTGTACAAAGAAAGACATCGATTGCGATTGGCCATTAGGTTCCTGGCCAGAGGGCAGACAATTTGATGGACCGCCTCGGAAAACCTGCTCGTACAGCGGTGGCAGAGTGGACTCTTCGTCCTCGGCAGGAATTGGTCCCGCATCTGCCTCACGCCGCCGCTCGGGTCTTCGTTCTGCATCATTGTCAACCTCACGCTGCCACCCTCGTCTTCGAAAGCGAAAATACGCTACGATGGAGGTACTCCCGGAAGAAGGCGTCGGACTGGGAGGTCGCCGCAGTGTACTATTAGGATCTGGCTCGCCAGCCTTGGGTCGTTCTTCTTTCGAAATAGACGGGTGCATCACAAGGTAAGGAACAATGGTGGAGAAACTCGCTTCGCTGTCATCTGCGTTGAGATTGTTGTGCACAGAAACAAGTTGGCGCCTGTGGCGGTACCAGTAGTAGACACCCGCTACTATCATAACGATTGCCAACAGAAACCCTCCAATAGTACCGCCTACGATAGCACCGATGGGAGGCCCTAACTTGACTGTATCGCTTGTGACTGATGGTGAAGGAGAAGGGATGACCGGTACCGGTACCGATGAGTTGTCGACTACCTCGAGGACAAAGCGGTCAATGGTAACGTGGGATGATCTTCTTTCGGGCCTGCTTCGCGTATCATCAATTTGGTTTCTCAGGATAATAACATGCTGCGCGGGTGTGTCAAAACGTTTCGAGAAGAGAGCAACCTGGCGAAAGGTCATGGTCAGGAAAAGAGAAATAGATTGAGAATGCGCAACACACTGGTGGGTTTTTACCATCGTCTGTAACATTGACGGCGTCGATAGTTTGAAAATCTGGCTGCTTTGGATCGCAGTCGATACAGACACCATAGAGGTCAGTATTTTGGCGGGGCATTCCAAAGTAGTAAAACGCGATGGCTGGCTCCGGGAAACCCAGGAGAACATTGGTGTAAAACCCCAGGAAGGGTCCGTAGAGAGACTCACTGAAAGTTACAGTCGCATTGGCGTCACTCGTAGACGACAGGGTGCCTGTCTGGCCCACATTACTGGCATTCCAAGTTTCATGAAACCACATATTTCGATACTTGAGAGTATTCGTGTCTCTGTCGTCATATGTGATATTCTTCGTCCTTGGATTTGCCATCTCCGGAGTTGTAATGGTCGAAGAGGGGGGAGGGGGTGGGTGAAAGATTGACCCCATCACTCTTGAGAATTATTCATATACGCAAGGCAGAGAGAAGGCTCTGGAAAAACAGACTGGTTGGGATCTCTGTGGAATTGATTGTGGCACCAGTGGCGGGGGAAACGGCAATGCAGCGGATATTCTGAGATTTTGTTGATGACGACGACGACGACGATGGTAGACTGCTGATCTCTTGATATGTGAGTATACCATCGTGGCTGATTTTATGACTGTAGCATATCTAAAGGGAACTATGGAGGTTCAGAACGACCCAGTGAGCTTGGTGATGGGCAGAACCAAGGCATTCACGCGACAGAGCTCCGCTCCGTCGACTCCTTCACCTACCACCACCATACCTGTTTCCCCACGGTCGACAACGAGCTCAAACTACTCAGCACCGATGCATGATGCCAGTCCGAAGCAAGACTTGGCATGTACGAAGACCAGAGACAGACTGGTAGCAACTCAACCGATTCCACTAACGAAAATTCATTCTCATCACACGCTGTCCTCTACATCGACACTATCGCGCAGCCCAGTCCAAAGTTCCGGTTCGGATGCCTCTTCACCGCCACGAGTTTGGAGTTGTACGAACGTCTTACAAGTACCTCTATCATGCTTGGAGGAGGGAGATGAGACGAAGGCCTGGTGCGACATAGATGCCCTGACATGGCGCTGTCGCCATTACCCTCGCGATTCCGCGAGACGACCGCAAGGGCGACTTGTCTCAGATGACAATGAGCCTTGAGATGACACACGGAAAGGCTCGTGCTCGCAACGCCACTGTTTGCATTCTTGTACACGATGCTATGGAACCTGTGCTATAACATCACAGTGTCACGATCTTGTATACTTGTCTCAAGTCTTTCTCCGGAAATAGGAGGAATGGAGGGTCACACGCATCTCATTACAGTACTCAATCCCCCCAAGAACCCTTTGGGTGCCCGATTATGAGATTCGTATGTCTTCCGAAGGTACTTTGCTTCATCTGAAGAGTCAGCTCAAGATGAGGGAATACTGGAGGACTTGATTACTTTCTTTCCCGAGGATGGGATACAGTTTTGTCAATAGAGACCAATGGACGTTAGACGGAGAGTTCAGACGAGATGTACAACTTGAATAGAATTTTTCGATATCTTGACAGGTTAGCTGGCTGAAACAGAAAAAAAAAACGATGTCAAGTTGAAGGCGCCAATGAGAAATGTTAGTCTCGCTCGCCCTTCCTCAACGATACGGGAAGACAATCGTTCCCTTAGAGAAATGTGACGATTCGGGAACTTCAACTTGAACAAATCTCAACAATCCCCTCTGATGTCATCAATCCCGTAAAAGCAAGAACCGCGACATTCTCAGCGTGTCTGTGCCCTTCCCTCTTACCATTACCACATCGACGGGCTCTGACCCAAATCTACAGCCTTTCTCACCCTTCGTCCATTGACGTCTAACATGCCTCGATAGTCACAAGCTTCATTTCCTAATTCTGTCGGCATATACCCCTAAACACACTCAACGCGGCGAAGACGACAAAGGTAATTTGTCTCAGAGTCTGTGCAGCAGTAAAAAGGACTGATTTTTCGAGGCTGGGTTCCACAATCCTTTTAGAGACGCAATCAGTATAATTGAAACGATTCGTACAAGTTGTAGCCTACCTTGAAATGAAAAGAAATCCGGCTGGGGTAAAAGGGGTAGAATGACACTGCTGGGCAAACGTACGTATCACTCAGCCTTTTATTCGACATGATCTGATTCTTGTTGTTCATACAGTCACCGATATCATCCCTGCAGGCTGCAACGACCTGTTCTTAAGCACCGCTGAAAAACTCGACAGCCATGCCCTACACGCGAAACAACTCTCGATCCTTGATCTTGTAGCCGGACTTACTTCCGATTTCGTCTACATTGACGCATCGCCCTGATGGTGTATAGTCCCGTCTGCCCTTCAGTGTATCGGAAATATTACGCCTGCCTGTTCTTTTCATTTCGGACCTGACTGATTTGGATCAGGAGGGATCAGGGTCGGGGGATTTCAAGGAGAGTTGCACGGTATGTCTTTGCACGATTCTTTTCTGCCGTGGCACTAATTTGGGCGACATACTAGACCTCAAAATGCCTATTAGTGAGCTGAGAGCAGTGGTGTACGCCTCTCGGTGCTATATCACCAACAAGCCACAGTCGGAGTAGTCTGATCTACCATGGGATAGCTGGAGGCATTGAACGGTGGGTACGAGTATCAGTATCCAGGCAGTGCCAGCGGCTTTCGGCAGATCTCGTCTATCATGGTAACCACGATGCACCCTGTATTTTACAATAGCTAGTGCTATCCGAATTTCATCGTCAAATCTCGTCCACCCTCAAGAAATCTGACGAACTATAGTGGGAGCTCGTCAATGGTCAGGGCGCGGCTATTCTCGTCTGAGCTCAGACGAGCCTGGCGCCGGGTTTCACTGGGATCTTACCTCCTACCTCCGGCGCCTCTTTCAGGGTTTAGCTCTTCTGGTCTTCCCATCACCATCAGAAGAGAACAAGCCGTTACCCGACTCGCGGTGCACTCTTGTACACGAGCCACGGATACCAAATGACTTACACACACCGTCTAGACGCCCACATCGGTGGAGACTAGATATCTCAACTACAACACAACCTGCCCCTGTACAACGGGCTCTGCGACGAATCGGGAGACCCTTGGCCGTCAGGCATAGCCGGAGTTTGAAAATCCGATGGCGACTTTCAACACCGCTATTGACGACGAACGGGTCGAATCCCGAGCCTAGTTGATGATCATCGCCATGATCGCGCCCTTCGTCCAGTCCAGTCGCTTTCCATGCCACTCGAAACGACCATTCACTGCGCAGAATCAACGATCGTAACCTTTCAGACAACATTGAAAATGGCCCTGGGCTGCACACAAATAGCTTGCCTCATCTAAATCCAAGCATCAGAGCCCTTCGAAGCTTTTGAACTGTCAACGAGCAGAACATTTGGCGTTGGCACGTACGCTTCTGGAACTCGTAAAATCAGTACAATCTGACTTTCTCTTCTTTAGTATTTCAGGCAATCTATGGGAACTCATTCGATGGCACTCCAAGGGCGTCTTGCTGAGCGCGGGCTGGGTGGATGGTTCATGAGGCGTCTGAAAGCGTGATTATGGGATGGAGGTGTGTTCAACTCGAATTTCTGATCCTTTTAACTCCGCAGATTTACGCTTTTTTGGATCACCAGATTCACTCACCCTCCTTCCACTTGCTCGAATCGTCCACCCGATGATACATACGCCCTCCTTCGCCGAACTGAGACGTCCGCAGCGAGCAGAGTTACCGCCAGGTCGTCGTCGCTTTCATCGGTCCTGAGTAGCTGATTGGTGCTCAAGATCTTCGATCGAAGGCACAGCCATCTTTTCTCGGTATCCCATGTTCAACGTTCACTATCCATCTAGCTAATGCTCTCAATGAGTTTTAGGACGAAAGTATTATGTTTGATGAAGCCGGATGCAATCCAAATCCCCGGAATAGTGCTCAAACGCACTCCATACACCTTCACCACCCGAGCATCCCATGTGTCGGAGGGCTCGATAACCGACATTCGTATTTTCAAGGACGTTCGTCATATTCCTTAATGCGAAGCTAGCAGTGATCTTATCGTCTTTTTTTCGTCTGATGAAGTAGGGTCGAGAGATAGAATGCATTGACGTTTTATTTGATGGAGCTCTACTGCCAATCTCTTCCACTTCTGTAACTCCTTCAAAGATTATAAAAGGCTGTATCTGTGGCATCCTTGCGCAAGGTTGAGACTCGGATCCGAACCGCTATCGCTGACACTACCACTACTACTAGTCTGGCCACATTGGCTGCTCTGCATGACAGAAGCTGATGACTGCGACTGTCCATTGGGCTTCTAGTCGGGAGGTGGGCGGTTCGACGGACCGGCCTGGAAAACTTGCTCGTACAGCGGTGGCAGAGTGGACGCTCCGTCTTCGAAAGGGATCGGTCCTGCATCTGCCTCACGCCGCCGCTCAGGTATCTGCGCTGTATCCATCTCATTCCGTCGCTCGCGCCTTTGTTGCCTTTGAAAGCGAAAATAGGCTACGATGGTTGTACTCCCGGAAGAAGTCGTCGGACTGGGAGGTCGCTGCGGCGTACGCCTCGATTTGCCGGCCTTTGGTCGTCCTCCTTTTGGGATAGACGGGATCATCACAGGGTAAGGAACGATGGTGGGGAAACTCGCTTCACTAGCATCCACAACGTTGACATCGTCGTGCGCAAAGGCGGGCTGGCGACGCTTGCGGTGGCGCCAGGAGTAGAGCCCAATCATGAAGAGGCCTAACCCGATTCCTCCAAGAACAGCCCCTATAATAGCGGCAAAGGGAGGACCTGGTTTCTCGGCTGAGTCGGACGTGGAGGACGGTGAAGGAGAAGAAGGGGTGACCTGAATCGGTGAGTTGTCAACTACTAGTACCTCGAGGACGAATCGGTCAATGGTGATTTGAGAGCTCCCTCCGGGTACTATTCGTGTATCATTTCGGTTGCTCAGAGTAACATTATGCTGCGCGGGGACGTCGAAACGTTTTGAGAAGAGAGCAACCTGGCGAAGGGACCATGGTCAGGAAAGGAGAAATAGATTGAGAATGCGCAACACACTGGTGGGTTTTTACCATCGTCTGTAGCATTGAGGGCGTCGATGGTTTGAAAATCTGGCTGGTTTGGATCGCAGTCGATACAGACACTATAGAGGCCACCATTTTTGCGGAGCATTCCAAAGTAATAAAACGCGATGGCTGGCTCCGGGAAACCTAGGAGAGCATTGGTGTACAACACCAGGAAGGGTCCGTAGAGAAACTCACTGAAAGTCACACTCGCATTCAGGTCATTTGCGACCGTCAGGGTGCCCGACTGGCCCACGCTACTGGCATTCCAAGTCCCGATATGAAACCAATTGGGTCCGTACTTGAGGTTTGTTGTGTCTCTGTCGTCGTATGTAATGTTCTTCGTCCTTGGATTTGCCATCTCCGGGGTTGTAGTCGACGAGAATGGTCGAAGGGGAGGGGAGGGGAAGATGGACCACATCACTCCTGAAAATTATTCATATACGCAAGGCAGAGAAGGCTCGGGAAAATAGACTGGTTGGCATCTCTATGGAATTGATTGTGGCACTAGTGGCAGGGGAACGGCGCAACGAATATTCTGAGATTTTGTTGATGACGACGACGACGATGATGGTAGACTGCAGATCTCTTGATATGTGAGTATACCATCGTGGCTGATTTTTATGACTGTAGCATATCCAAAGGGAACTATGGAGGTTCGGAACGACCCAGTGAGCTTGGTGATGGGCAGGACCAGGGCATTCATGCGACAGAGCTCCGGTGCCTCTTTCAGGGTTTAGCTCTTCTGGTCTTCCCATCACTATCAGAAGAGAACATCGCCCTTTGCAATGCCGTTACCGAACATTGTCTCAAATAATAAGCGCTAGCATACCTGAGTTTCCACTCGTCCTCGCGGTGCACTGGCACTCTTGTACACGAGCCACGGATACCAGGTGACTTACACACCGTCTAGACGCCCATACAGACAACATCGGTGGAGACTACTCCCCTGCACAACGGGCTCTGCGACGAATCGGGAGACCCGACCCCTTGGCCGCCAGGCATGGCCGGAGTTTGAAAATCCGATGGCGACTTTCAACACCGCCATTGACGACGAACAGGTCATCCCGAGCCTAGTCGATGATCATCGCGCCCTTCGTCGCCCAGTCCATTCGCTTCCCATGCCACTCAAAACGACCATTCACCGCGCAGAATCAACGATCGTAAACTTTCAAACAACATTGAAAATGGCCCTAGGCTGCTTACAAATAGCTTGCCTCATCTAAATCTAAGCATCAGAGCCCTTCGAAGCTTTTAAGCTGTCAACGAGCAGAACATTTTGTGTTAGTACATACGCCCCTGGAACTCGTGAAAATCACTACATTCTGACTTTCTTCTTCTTCAGTATTTCATGTAATCTCTGGGAACTCATTTGATAGTACTCCAAGGGTGTCTTGCTGAGTACGGGCTGGGTGGATGGTTCATGAGGTATCTGAAAGCGTGGTCATGGGATGGAGGTGTGTTCAACTCGAATTTCTGATCCTTTTAGCTCCAGATTCATGCTTTTTAGATCACCAGATTTGCTCGCCCTCCCTCCACTTGCTCGAACCTTCCACCCGATAGTACATACACCCTCCTTCGCCGACTTGTGACGTCCGTGGCAAGCAGAGTTACCACCAGGTTTTCGTCGCTTTCATCGATCCTCAGCAGCTGATTGGTGCTCCAGATCCCCGATCGAAGGCACAGCCATCTTTTCTCGGTATCCCCTGTTCGAACATTCACTATCCATCCAGCTAACGCTCTCAATGAGTTTTAGGACAAAAGTATCGTGTTTGATGAAGCCGGACGGAATATAAATCCCCGGAATGCACTCCATTCACCTTCACCACTCGAGCATTCCGTGTGTCGGAGGGCTCGATGACCGACATTCATATTTTCAAGGACGTTCGTCATATTCCTTAATGCGAAGCTAGCAGTGATCTTATCGCCTTTTTTTCGTCTGATGAAGTAGAGTCGAGAGATAGAATGCATTGACGTTTTATTTGATGGAGCTCTACGGCCAATCTCTCCAAGATCTGTAACTCCTTCGAAGCTTATAACAGGCTGTATCTGCGGTGTTTTCAATGCGCAAGGTTGAGACTCGGATCCGAGCCGCCAGCGCTGACACTACCGCTACTACTGGTCTCGTCATATTGGCTGCTTCGATGTGTCCTGCATGATAGAAGCTGATGGTTGCGACTGTCCATTGGGCTCCTGGTCGGGAGGTGGGCGGTTTGACGGACCGGCTTGAAAAACCTGCTCGTACAGTGGCGGCAGAGTGGACTCTTCGTCCTCGGCAGGAATTGGTCCTGCATCTGCCTCACGCCGCCCAGGTCTTCGTTCTACATCATTGTCAACCTCGCGCTGCCACCCTCGCCTTCGGAAGCGAAAATACGTCACGATAGCCGTGCTCCCGGAAGAAGGTGTCGGACTTGGAGGTCGCTGCAGTGTGGGAGTTGACTGGCCGGCCTTTGGTCGTTCTTGTTTCGAAATAGACGGGTCCATCACAGGGTAAGGAACAATGGCGGGGGAACTCACTCCACTGTCATCTGTGTTGAGGTTGTCGCGCACAGAAACAAGCTGGCCCCTGCGGCGACGCCAGTAGTAGACGCCCGTTACGATCATTATGATTGCCAACAGAAGCCCTCCAATAGTACTCCCTACGATAGCACCGATGGGAGGCCCTAACTTGACTGTATCGCTTGTGAGCGATGGTGAAGGAGAAGGGATGGCCGGAGTTGGTAAGTTGTCCACTACCTCGAGGACAAAGCGGTCAATGGTGATTTGAGAGTTCCCTCCGGGTTCTCGTATATCATTTTGGTTTCTCAGAATAACGACATGCTGCGCGGGTGTGTCAAAACGTTTCGAGAAGAGAACGACCTAAAGAAAGGTTCATGGTCAGAAAAAGAGAAAAAGAGAAAGGCATGCGACGCACTGGTGGGTTTTTACCATCATCTGTAACGTTCAAGGCGTCGATGTCTTGGTATTCTGGCTGCTCTGGATCGCAGTCGATGCAAATACCATAGAAGCCACCCTTTGAGCGGAGCATTCCAAAGTAGTAAAACGCGATGGCCGGTACTGGGAAACCTGGAAGAACATCGGAACTCAACGCTAGAAAGGGTTCATAGAGAAGCTCACTGAAAGTCACGCTCGCATTCAGGTCATTTGCGACCGTCAGGGTGCCCGACTGACCCACATTGCTGGCATTCCAAGTCACGTAATGAAACCAACTAGGTCCGTAAATGAGATTGTTTGTATCTCTGTCGTCGTATGTGATATTCTTCGTCCTTAGGTTTGCCATCTCCGGAGTTGTAATGGTCGAAGGGGGGTGTGAAAGACTGACCCCATCACTCCTGAGAATTATTCATATACGCAAGGCAGAGAAGGCTCGGGAAACGGACTGGTTGGCATCTCCATGGAATTGATTGTAGCACTGACGAAGGGAACGGCGACGTCGCAAGAAACCGGGCGGGGGACATAGCTATAGTATACAGGCATATACGCTAGGTGGGGTGTGATTATACTGCAGTATACTGGATGAGAATCATCCAAATACCGTTATATCCCCACCCGGTTTTTTGTGGTGGAGGCAACGGATATTCTGAGATTTTGATGCTGACGACGACGATGGTAGACCGAAGGAGACTCCCTGATATGTCTCATCCATGTCCAAAGGGAAATGCGAAGGTTCGGAACAACTTGATATTGATGATGGGCCACGGCAGAACCCCAGGGCATGCACGCGACAGAGCTCCGGCGCCTCTTTCAGGGTTTGGCTCTTTTCTTCCAACCATCACCATCAGACTATCGCCCTCTGTCAGCAGCCGTAACAAAGATCACTGCAGTCTGCCAGGAACCTCAGCTCAACATCGCATGGTTGCTGTGTGTACGAGGATGGATCCGTACTTCTGTACATAGATGGTCAATCAAAACATGATCATATCCCTCTCTTCGACTACGACACCAGACCCGATGGCCTCAGATTTGAGGAGGACGGAAAACATCCATACGATGACAGAGCCACAAGCACCCCCAAGTACGAACCCAAATGCCAGTTTCACGACGCAACCTGGACTGCCAGTATCGTGGGCCAGTCACTGAGGTACCATGTCGTCCGCAAATAATCCAGGTGTGAATGGGATTTTCAGTGAGTTCGTCTGCGAGATTTCTCTGGCCTTCGAAATCAATACTACTTCCAGATTCTCCGGAACCAGTCATCGTATTTTCATCAAGCTGAAATGTTACGTTCAAACGGTCGCCTCTATGGTTTCTTTATCGTTTCTGAGGTCATTGGATCATTCATTCACTTGCTCAAACTTCAGTGCTACTACATCCAACCGGCGACGTACAATCTTTCTCTCCCAACTGTGGCTATCAACGGCTTTCACGCTGTCCGCGGTGAGCAGATTTACTGATAGGATTCGTGGCCTTTACCCTAACTGATCATCGTTTCCATTCGATCTTTAGTAGGATGTAGCTGATTTGTATGCTACACCCTCGATGAACAGTACCTCGATCCTCTCTGGGCATCATTTGAGCATCGTACAAGAGTTGTTCGATGAGCATCTCTGGTGGTACTACTAGCCAACGTCTCCGCCATCTACAACTCAGCCTTCGACATGAAGCATACTTCTACGGCTTCCTTCTATCATATAACCACCTGGCCCTGAACCGGTCCCGGCGACGCTACCACGAGTCTCGCCACTTTGACTACTTCGCTACGTTCTGCGCAACGAAAGATACCGGTTGCAACTGGCTATTGGGCTCCTGGTTGGAAGGTGGGCGGTTCGACGGACCGGCTTGAAAAACCTGCTCGTATAGCGGCGGCAGAGTGGACTCTTCGTCCTCGGCAGGAATTGGTCCTGCATCTGCCTCACGCCGCCACTCAGGTCTTAGTTCTGCACCAATATTGCGCTGCCACCCTCGTCTTCGGAAGCGAAAATACGCCACGATGGCGGTACTCCCGGAAGAAGGCGTTGGACTTGGAGGTCGCTGCAGTGTAGGATTCGACTGACCGGCCTTTGGTCGTTCTTCTTTCGGAATAGACGGGTGCATCACAGGGTAAGGAACAATGGTGGAGAAACTCGCTTCGCTGTCATCTGCGTTGAGATTGTTGTGCACAGAGACAAGCTGGCGCCTGTGCCGACACCAGTAGTAGACACCCGTTACTATCATAACGATTGCCAACAGAAACCCTCCAATAGTACCACCTACGATAGAACCAATGGGAGGCCCCAACTTGTCTGTATCGCTTGTGAGTGATGGTGCAGGAGAAGCGATCTCCAGTGATGGTGCAGGAGGAGCGATCTCCAGTGATGGTGAAGGAGAAGGGGTGTTCGGAATCGGTGAGCTGTCGACTACCTCGAGGACAAAGCGGTCAATGGTGATTTGAGACTTCCCCTTGGGATCTCTTCGTGTATCGTTTTGGTTTCTCAGGATAACAACATGATGACCGGGGATGTCGAAGCGTTTCAAGAAGAGGACAACCTGGGTAAAGGTCTATAGTCAGAGAGAGAGAACTAGAGTGAGAATGTGCAACGCACTGGTGGGTTTTTACCGTCGTCTGTAGCGTTGAGGGCGTCGATGGTTTGAAAATCTGGCTTATTTGGATCACAGTCGATACAGATACCATAGCGGCCACCACTTGAACGTTTGATTCCAAAGTAATAAAATGCAATGGCTGGCTCAGGAAAATCTGAGGGAACATCGGAATTAAACGCCAGGAGGGGCTCGTGGAGAAACTCACTGAAAGTCACGCTCGCATCGAGGTCATTCGCGGACGTCAGGGTGCCCGACTGGCCCACGCTACTGGCATTCCAAGTCCCGGGATGATACCAATTGGGTCCGTACTTGAGGTTTGTGTCTCTGTCGTCATACGTGATGTTCTTGGTTCTTGAATTTGAGGCCATTGGCTCTGAGACTCGTACCGCGCACTGCGATGAAGCACGAAGAGAGTGGTGAAAGCTTACTGTCTCTCTTGACCATCCACATATCAGTGATATGTGCGAGGTAGAAAAGGAAGCAGACCGGGTGGCACTCCTCTGGAACTGATGATGGCACTGGCTGCCCCGGGCCACTGAGTCGAGACAGGCGATGGATATTTGAAATCGTGATGATAATGATGATGATGGTATTATGAAGTTCAAGGAGACTTCATGATGGGTAATCGCTATTGCGGCTGGTTTTTTCTCCCTGTGGTATGTAAGCGAATGCAGGAAGGAGTCTGCAACGGGTGTCGGCTCCAGCTTTGATGATGGGCGTTCACACCAATGTGCTCCAGCGCCTCTTTCTTGGTTCCTCCCATCACCATCAGACCATCGTCCTCTCGACGCCGCAACAACGAGCAGGAACCTCAACATTTCGTAGTCGCTGTGCATACAAGGATGGGCTTGTGCTTCTGTATATGGATGGCCAAGCAGTCTGCAGAAGGTGCCGACGGAAACTTTCGCCGCTCTCTCTTCGACTGAGACTCCAAAGCCGATGCCCTCAGATTTGAGGACAAAAACACCAAATACGATGACATCGACACACTCTCAACTACGGATCCAATCGGCTTCATGACGAGCTCTGGAATGCCAACAACGTGGGTCAGACGGACACCCTGCCGTTCGTGAATGACCCGAAGTTGATTGTGACTCTCAGTAAGTTTGTCTGTGAACTTTTTTGGCGTTCAAACTCAATATCACTTCCAGATTTCTCGGAGCCAGCCATCTTGTTTTATTACTTTACAATATTACGCTCAAACGGTGGCCTCTATGGTTTCTATATCGTTTTTGAAGACATCGGATTGAACATTTACTTGTTCAAACGTTCAAACCTCAGTGCTACTCCATCCAACCAGCGTCGTACAATCTTTCTCTGCCGGCTGAGGCTATCAATGGCTTCCACGCCGTTCGCGGTGAGCAGAATTATTGATAGGCCTCGTTACCTTTACTTCAACTAATCATCGTTTCCATTCGATCTTTAGTAGGATATAGCTGATTGGTGTTCTACACCCTCGATGAAGGGCACGTCGATTTTCTCTACGTATCATTTGAGCATCGTACAAGAGTCTCTTGATCCACATCTCCGGTGGTACTACTAATCAATGCCTCCGCCATTTACAACTCCTTCGACACGAAGCCGACGTCAGACGTCTACGACTTCGTTCTATATAACCACCACGCCCCGAACCGCTCCCGCCGACACTACCACTGGCCCTCTTGCCACGTTGGCTACTTCGCTACGTTCTGTACAACGAAGGACATTGGTTGTGACTGGTCATTGGGCTCCTGGTCAGAAGGCGCGGAGTTTGATGAACCGACTCGGAAAGCCTGTTCGTACAGCGGTGGTGGAGTAGACTCTTCATGTTCTGGAGGAATTGGACCTGCATCTACCTCACGCCGCCGTTTAAGTCTTCGTTCTGCATCCACTTCGTGTTGCCGCCCTCGTCTTCGGAAGCGTTCATCCGTCACGATGGCGGTACTCCCGGAAGAAGACCTTGGACCGGGAGGTCGGTGCGTACGCTTCGACTTACCAGCCCTCGGTCGTTCCTCCTTCGAAAGAGATGGGTGGGTTGAAGTGTAAGGAACGATTATGTGGAAACTCGCTTGACTAGCCTCTCTGGTATTGAGATTTTCGTGCGCAAAAGCGAGCTGGTGACGCTTGTGGCGGCGCCTATAGTGAAGCCCACTAATGATCAAAATGACTGCCAACAGAAACCCTCCAATAGCCCCCCCTACAATAGCACCGACGGGAGGCCCCACCTCGCCCGAAACGTTCGTGGGGGCTGGTGAAGGAGCCTGGGTCGTGACCGGGGTTGGTGAATCATCAACTACCTCAAGGACGAATCGGTCAATGGTGATTTGAGAGTTCCCTGTGGGCACTCCTCGTGGATCCTGCTTGTTTTTCAAAATAATGACATGCTGCGCGGGTGTGCTAAAATGTCTCGAAAAGAGAGCAACCTGGAGAAAAGTCTATGATCAAGGAAGGAGAGATATATTGAAGTGCGCGACGCACTGGTAGGTGAGTTTCGTTATTTTCTGCAGTCTTGAGGGCGTCGACGTCTTGGAAATTCGGCTCATTTGGATCACAGTCGATACAGATACCATAGAGGCCACCCGTTGAGCATAGCATCCCAAAGTAATGAAACGCGACAGCTGGGATTGGAAAATCTAGTGGAACATTAGAGCTAAACACCAGAAGGATTCTTAGAGAAACTCACCGAAAGTTACATTCGCATTCGGGTCATTCGAGCCCGACAGGGTGCCTGTCTGGCCCGCGTTCAAGCTGCTGGCGTTCCAGATCCCGTCATGAAACCAACTGAGTCCGAACTTGAGATTGTTTGTGTCTCTATCGTCGTATGTGATGTTCTTCGTCCTCAGTTCTGAAGTCATCGGCGCTGACGGTCGCAGTCGGGGGCGCAAAAAAATAAGCCCATCATTCGTGGCCATTATTCATATACGGCCCACAAGGCAGAGCCCGAGTAAGGCTCAAGAAATTGACCAGTTGGCATTTCTATGGGATTGATTGGGGCACTGGCGGAAAAACGGCGTCTCTGCCCAAGTCCATACAGGTAACGGATATCCCAAAAAATAAATTATGATGACAATGATGGTAGACCGAAGGAGATTTCCTGATATGAAAGTATTGTTGTGGCTAATTTCTTTCCAGCTGTAGCCTGTCCGAAGGCAAATCCGGATGTTTTGACCGTTTTCACGACGATGCCAAGCCTATATTGAAGTTCGGAAGACTGGGCGCTCTGGCGCTTCTTTCAGGGTTTAGCTCTTTTGTTCTTCCCATCACCATCAGACGAGACCATTGCCCTTCATCAACTGTGAACCTCAGCATCTCGTGGAGCTATGCCTCTTTTTATGGATGTACAAACACAATTTACGCATTGAGTTTGTCTCTCTTTGACTACAACACCGTCGGAATTGATCCAAGAACATCACACAGGACGACAGACACACAAATACTCCCAAGTACGGACCCAACCGGTTTCGTGACGGACTCGGAATGCCAGTAACGTGGGCCAGATGGGTACCCCATCATTCGCGAATGATCTGGATGCGAATGCGACTTTCAGCGAGTTTGGTCCGCGAACTCTTTGGCGTTTAAACTCGATATCATTTCCAGATTTCTCGGAGCCAGCCATTGTGTTATATTACCTTAGGATGCTACACTCGGACGGTGACCTCTATAGTATCTTTATCGTTTCTAAGGCCACCGGATTATTCATTCACTCCAAGTTCAAACTTCAGTACTATAAGTCATTCAACCGGCGACATACATTTTTTTTCTGCCGAATGTGGTCACCAATGGCCTCCACGCCGTCCGTAGGGAGCAGAATCGCTGATAGAATTCGTTGCTTCCACTTTTACAAATCATCATTTCCATTCTGGCGGCGTTACCAGCCAACGCCTCCGCCATTTCAAACATCTTCGATATGAAGCCTACATTTATGGCTTCCTTCTATCATATAACTACCTGGCCCGAAACGATCCTGGCGACGCTACCACTAGTCTCGCCGCATTGACTACTTCGCTGTGTTCTGTACAACGACTCAAGCTATCGGTCGCGACTGGTCATTGGGTTCCTGGCTCGAAGGCGGGTGGTTTGATGGACCGCCGGCTCGGAAAACCTGCTCATATAATGGTGGTAGAATGGACTCTTCGTCTTCGGCTGGGATCGGTCCTGCATCTGCTTCATGCCGCTGCTGCGGCTCAGGTCTTCGTTCTGCATCAATCTCGCGTCGCAACTCTCGTCTTCGGAAGCGGTCATCCGTCACAATGGCCATACTCCCGGAAGGCGTCGGATCGGGAGGTCGGCGCAGCGTACGCCTCCACTCGCCAGCCTTCGGTCGTTGTTCTTTCGAGATAGACGGGTGCATCACAGGGTAAGGAACAATGGGGAGGAAATTCGCTTCGCCGTCATCTGTGTTGGAAGCAAGCTGACGCTTGCGGCGGTGCCAGTAGTAGACGCCCATTACTATCATAATGATTGCCAACAGAAACCCTCCAATAACGCCTCCTACGATACCACCGACGGGAGCTCCTGACTTGTCCAAATTGCTTTTGGGCTTGTCTAAACTGCTTGTGGGGGATGGTGATGGACCAGGAGGGGAGGTGACCGGTGCCAGTGCCGGTGAATCGTCCACGACTTCAAGGACGAATCGATCAATGGTGATTTGAGAGTTCCCTTCGGGCACTCCTCGTGGATCCTTCTTGTTTGTCAGAATCACGACATGCTGCGCGGGTGTGACAAAACGTTTCGAGAAGAGAGCAATCTGGAGAAAAGTCTATGATCAAGGAAGGAGAGATATATTGAAGTGCGCGACGCACTGGTAGGTGAGTTTCGTTATTTTCTGCAGTCTTGAGGGCGTCGACGTCTTGGAAATTCGGCTCTTCCGGATCGCAGTCGACACAGATACCATAGAGACCACCTCTTGAGCGTATTATCCCAAAGTAATGAAACGCGATGGCTGGGATTGGAAAATCTAGAGGAACATTGGAGCAGTGAACACCAGAAGGATTCTTAGAGAAACTCACTGAAAGTTACACGTGCATTCGGGTTATTCGAGCCCGACAGGGTGCCTGTCTGGCCCGCGTTACTGGCGTTCCAGACCCCGTCATGAAACCAATTGAGTTTGTACTTGAGATTGTTTGTGTCTCTATCGTCGTATGTGATGTTCTTCGTCCTCAGTTCTGAAGTCATCGGCTCTGACAGGCGCAAATGGGGGTGCAAAAAATTAATCTCATTACTCGTGGCCATTATTCATATATGGCTCACGAGGCAGAGCCTGAAACTCAGGAAACAGACCAGTTGATATTTCTATGGATTTAATTGGGGCACTGGCGAAAATGCCCAAGTTCATACAGGTAACGGGTATCCTACTCAAAACTTTTGATGACAATGATGGCGATGATGGTAGACTGGAGGAGATTACCTGATATGTAAGTACTGCCGTGGCTAATTTCTCTGACTGCAGTCTGTTTTAAGGCAAATATGGAGGTTCGGAAGTAGACCTATAACCGGCCTTTT
This sequence comes from Marasmius tenuissimus, assembly GCA_029532415.1. NCBI lineage: Eukaryota > Fungi > Basidiomycota > Agaricomycetes > Agaricales > Marasmiaceae > Marasmius > Marasmius tenuissimus. The sequence goes on from JAQOTA010000052.1 coordinate 2,572,272, forward strand.
CGCGACGATGCTAAGCATATTGAATCGGAAGTTCGGAAGAACGCTCCGACCAGCTGAGTGCTAAAGATGGGTCCCACTTAGTGTTCCGGAGCCTCTGTCAGGGTTTAGCTCTTCGGTTCTTCCCATCACCCTCAGACGAGATCATTGCCCTTTGTCAACTATAAACCTCAACATTTCGTGGTTGCTGTGTGTATGAGGATGGAGCTTCTAGGCTCTGTATATGAATGGTCAAGCATAATATACTAATTGAATCCCTCTCTCCTTGACTACAACACCGTCGGAATAGATGGCCTCAGATCGACATATGAGGACCAAGAACATCACACAGGACGACAGACACACAAAAACTCCCAAGTGCGGACCCAGCTATTTTCATGACGGACTCTGAATGCCAGTAACGTGGGCCAGATGGCCACCAGGCCTGTCATTCGTGAATGACCCAAATGAGACTGACTTTCAGCGAGTGTCCGCGAACTTTCTTCGGCGCTCAAACTCAATATTACCTTCACATTTCCCGGAGCTAGCCATCGTACCTCATTACCTTAGGATGCTACGCTCGGACGGTGGCCTCTATGGTATCGTTATAGTTTCTAAGGTCACCGGGTTATTCGTTCACCTATTCAAACCTCAGTTCTAAACCATCCGACCGGCGACATCCATCCCTTCTCTACCGACTGTGAACACCAATAGTTTCAACGCCGTCCGGCGGCGGCACCGTGAGCAGAATGGCTGATAGAATTCGTTGCTTTTACTTCGACTGCTCGTCGTTTTCATTCGATTTTTAGTACGACGTAGCTGATTGCTGCTTTGCTCTACATCCTTGATGAAGGACACGCTAATCTTCTCTAGGTCGCCTTTGAACATCGTACGGGGTTTATTTGATGGGCGGTGGTGTTGCCACTGGCCAACACCCTTCCACCATTTACAGCACCATCGACACAAAGCCGCCGTCTGCGGTGTCCTTCTGTCATATAATTACCTGGCACCGAACTACTCCCGCCGACTCCACTGCCACTAGGCTTGGCACATTGGCTACTTCGCTGTGTGTTGCATGACAGAAACTGTCAGTTGCGACTAATTATTGGGTTCCTGGCCGGAAGCCGGGCGGTTCGATGGACCGGCTTGGAAAACCTGTTCGCACTTCGGACGGCGGTGGCAGAGTAGACTCTCCATCTTCGATAATCGGTCCTGCATCTACCTCAAGCTGCAGCTCAGTTCTTCGTCCCACGTTCACTCTCACCCTGCTGCTCTCGTCTTTGGAAGCGGTCATACACCACGATGGCCAAACTCCCGAGAAAAGGCGTCGGACTGGGAGGTCACTGCGGTGTAAGCCTCGACTCGCTAGCCTTTGGTCGTTCTTCTTTCGAAATAGACGGGCGCACAAGACAGTAAGGAACAATGGTGGAGGAGCTTACTTCACTCCGAGCATGTGTGCCGTTATCACCGTGCCGAGCGACCAGCCTGTTCCGATGCTTCCAGTGGCGTCTACAGCAAAACCCAAATATGACCATGATCACCGCCAGCACAGACCCTCCTGTGACAACGCCTGTTGTGGTAGCAACAGTTGGCAATGTTTAAGAAGAAGGAGGGGAAGTGGTTGGGCTCAGCGGCCCAGCAGACAGTGAGGAGGTGGTATTTGATGTAGTCGACTTGGAAGGCAACGGCGACCGGTTAATCGTCCACCACCTCGAGCACAAAACAGTCCATGGTCAATCGAGTGGTTCATGTAGGTCCTCCATCGGCGAAACCTCTAACGCGGGCCCCTAGTAGGGACCAGCCCTCGCAACCCGGGAATACCCTTCCCATGTTGACGAGGATGTGAATAGTCGGGACCCATCGCCTTTTCGCGCACAACGGTCTGCATACTGTAGCTCAAGATGTACATTAGCTACATGATGTACGAGAGAATGGACAACTGACACACCTTGTGAGATGTTTTACAACTCACGCCCCAGGTTGGATCAGAAGATGGACACTCCGTACAACATGGAGACAAAGATGTACAACCTATCCATCCTGGGGAAGGTGTGCATCCTGGGTAGGGTGTACAGGCTGTCACACAGTGGATAGTCATATAGACCTTAAAGCATTCAAAGCGGAGACGGAGGATACTCGTAACATGTAAGGAAAACAACTGTTGATTCGTTCTACTGCATGGTACAGGTAGTGCGTATACATGGTCAGTGATAATGGAGCGGTAAGCTCCTTGTAAAGGAGGCGAATAAGGGCAATGAAAAGGAAGAGACGAGAGCGACAGGACGACAGCGACAAGTGCAATAGAATCAAGGAAATGACAACAAGACAGACCTAATATTCAGGGCACGGGAATCATGAATCAGTAAAAGCCACAGTCCGACATCAGTGGGCGGCAGACTCACCAGTGAGCACGTTACAGGCGGACAAAATGACTGAAATACACGTCAGTATTTGGTTTTTAGTGAAGAGTGATGCATACTTGTGTTGACAACAAGCAATTGTTCATGGCCTATCATATGGATTGGATGACAACAAAGACGAGAGAACAGCATCGTAACTCACATTTCTAGGAACGGAGGCTTTGGATGTCGTTGATGGCTTTTGGATGGACTGGTCACGAATACATAATGAACGTCGACGAAACTTTCTTGTGCGGTTTCGTACTTGCAAATGGAATCCTCCCGCGTCCCTTGATAACATATTAGCAATGAGAAGAGCGTGAGATAACACAACCCTCACCAGTCAGTGCGGTTGACTTGGGCCTCTCTGAGCCCCACGGGCCACCACCTTGTCCTCATCAACCTGTTCCCTCCCAGTTGTCGTCTGTCGCCTCGATAGTCGTACATAAATCCAGTAGCTTGGGGTCAAACATGATCCACCATCGTTAGCAGAGAACACGCAACCATGTTTCAACGCGCATATACCTTACTCTTCAATCTTTGTCTTGTATCCAGCAGGTGTATTCGAGAGGTAAGCAAGCTGTTCCGTTCGCGGTTCTTCAATATTCCTCGATGTCGAAGGGTCACCGGTCGATTTTCAAGTACGACCAGATTGTATTTGCTTTGCTTTGCTGAAATCCCGGTTTTCGACGGCGAATCATCTTGGCGTGGAGCGGTGCAATGAGCAATCCTATGAAAGGCAAGGTCTAGGAGCCGCTGTGTGGTTGATAATGATTACAGGGATGAACTTGCAGTGGCATGATGGTGGTGAGAAGGAAAGATGTGTAAGTGCACACAGGCGCCAGCCGCGGTACTTTATAGGGCTTTTATTAGGGTTAGGTTTATGATCAACCAACGATTCTACTTAGTGATACTACGGCCAGAATGCCGCAAAGTAAGGTAGTCCATAGTAGTCATACATACAACAAAGCTGTCGTAGATAAAGACAGTGACTAGTGAGCTGATTGGGATTGTCGTGTTTGACGCCGTGAGTGAGATTGTCTTTATTTGATTCTGGGCAGCTCGGATGACAGACAACGTGAATTTTGCGATACCGAGGATGGTTGTATGAGGAAGGATTGGCTTCCATTTTCATGTGTCTATGCTCAACTTCGAGGACGAGTTCATTTGGTGGGCAGGGTAGGAAAACGCCGTACACGGCAGAAGCAAGTAGTTCAAGTCAGTAAAGCCTTATAACTACTACCTAAAATATGGCCACTCACTCTTCGAGATATTCAATCTATCTTTGGTAGGAGTAGCCAGCTCTGCGTCCGCGACCTACGGCTCAGGTCACTGTCACTGTCCCAGATGAGCTCAATTCCATCCACTACGGGGGCATAGGATGGCTTGACATAGTTTGGAATTCAACTGGAGCGAGGATCAGAGTATGACAAGATTCGATGGGAGTGAACAACTGTGAACAAGAGTGCAATCGAGTGTCGCCGTCTGGTTGTCGCCATTGTTGAAGGTCAAAGTAAACGAGTTAATCAAAGAAATATTATTATTTGGGGTCCCGGTGAACCGCCAGCCTTGGGTCTGACCCTAACCACAAAGTGTAGAGCTATTGCACACTACCTCGATCTCAGTCATTGTGCTTGTACCTGGGAGAAATTCATGGTTCTCATTGGAAAACACCCTCGGCTAATGATTGTGAAGTTACTGGCCTTTCCAACTTAAATTGCAGTATGTACATCGTACCGTGCATCTTTCTGGTGGGTGTACACCTTACTACAACATTACTGCGTCTGTACAACTTACTAACGGTTGTTATTCAAGGTACATATTCTTCCATCTTTACGCAGGGTGTACAACATTGTTGGCAACATGATACACTACTGTAAATTACCAACAATCCTGATTGCGGGTGTCCACCCCTTAAATCCTTGAGACCCGTCCTAGAGGTTTTGCCGATGTCAAGCTTTCAGAAAAACAACTTGCCGGGTGGGTGTGTTGAAGGGTCCCGGAAAGAGAGTGAGCCGAGGAAAAACCGACAGCAAAGTGAGTTGCTATGCAACACACTGGAAAGCCAAATATATCATTGCCACTCAGATCGAAATCGTCTTCTATAGGTTCGAAACAGTTTGAAACTCGATTTATCTGGATCGCAGTCGAAGCAGACACCATGAAAGCCACCTGTCGAGGTGGAAGTTCCAAATCAATGAAACGCGACGGCCGGCACCGGAAACCCTAGAGGTAGCATCGAGATCGTTTAACACTAACTTAGGAGCTCAGAGAAGAACTCACGAAAAAGTGACAGTGGCATTTGGGTCAGTCGAGAAGACAGGGTGCCGTTCGGGACCACTGGATTGTCGTTACTATCCTTGCTACAGTCAGGTTAAGTCTGGTCATGAAACCAGGGGCCCCCATAACTGAGGTTCTTCGTATCTCTACTGTCGTATGTAATGTTCTTCGTCCTCTGATGAGGTCGTTGGCACTGGGAGTAGCAAACCGAGGGGAATGGGAGGTGAGATGTTGCCACCATTCTTGATTAATGTTCTGAAAATATGTGCGCTAGGCAGAAAAGGAATTGGACCGGCTGGTATGGTTATGGCACTGATTGTACTTCATCGGCAAAACCTCTAGTCGGGTTCCCTATGTGGTAAGGATTGACCACCTGCGACCATGATTATAGTTGTTGTAACGTACCTTTACATGATGTTGGATAAGCTGTACAATCCGCGGGAAAGATGGAAGAGGTTGTACATTAGATAGAAACCATTAGCATAGTTGTACAATCACATGTAAGTTGTAATGAGATGTACACTCACTAGAAAGATGGACAGTAAGTTGTACAGCCACGCACAAGATGTCCGCTAAGTTTTACATGAATTCAAACAGGTTGGTACAGGATGTGCACTCTCAGACATTGGACAGAGTAGTTGTACAATAGCAAGTATCAATTTTACATAGGTACAGACGTGAACATGGGGTATCCACTACAAAAAATTATAAGTATACTACAGGTGGGCGTAGCCCTCGGTGCGTAAAACATCTGTTGCACTAGTATCTACTATCTGCGTTCATCCATGATCCGAGAACCAACACTCAGTGTACTTTCTGAAACGAGAGGCGTTAGGGTTGAGGAGGGTACCATCATTCCCAGGATTCGAGAACGATGAACCCGAGTTTGAGAAAGAGAGTGGTCGATGATGGTGGTTCAGAGACAAGAGACGCCAGAATTGCTGCAGGCGACGGAGCACGTGTTGTATCCAAGGCCAAACACAAATTCTGGCGCAAGCGGCCTTAGGGTTGGTGTTAGCGCCTAGGGTTGGACTTGGCGCCTAAGTACTAGTGCCTTGGCCCAGGCGCTAAGGCTTGCGCCAGAATCTTTGTTTGGCCTTGCATACAACACGCGCTCGCGCGTGCCGCACAGCCTCATACCTGGCTTGACCCTGTACCACCACCATTGCGGTCAACTCCCATCAACGTTGAAGTCCAGAGTTTTCTCCTCAGCACGAATGGGCAATCATGTACACCAGGTGGATCCAGAAGAAATACAGGCAAAGGGAAGGCAATGCAACAAAGAAAAGTACGTTATATGCACCTCTTTTTTTGGACATTCACTGATACTCGACAAAGGTGTGGTAGCCCGTAGTATCAATACATGCAAGGAATGAAGGTCAATACTTGCTTTTGATGCTTTCGACTCGAGTCATCTCAGCATTCTATACGCTGGCGGCTGGCCTTAACATTGAACATTCAACAAGCACTTTTTCATTGAGGGTGTCAACACATCATGCCTGCCCAGGCCGGACTTCGGGACAAAAGGTTCGTGCTCGTTAATCATTCCTCCTCTACTTTGCTCATTCAAGAGGATATGCATTCAAATTTCCAATGTCGTCAAGGAATGCCTGGGCACGGAACCGTACAACAATCCACTGCGAGGGTTCCTAGGGAACGTGAGTACCTACTAATAGCTTCTCTCTTGCTCTCTTGTGTCCCTACTAATGGCAGTATGTTCAGGCCCGCAAACCTCTTTCTTTCACCAATGTGACTCTTTGCCTCTTTGTTTTTGCTTCTGAACACATTGACTAATTTGTATTCAATAGCCTCGCGTTGACTTATGATAATTCTGTGGTAAGTACTCTTTTGCTGCTGTGAGGTTACCCTCGCACTAACCGCGACTTTACCAGACTTGTTCTTGCTCGTTGCCTCCTCTGTCCCCAATCTCACGCTTTTTGCCGCCGGTGTTTCTTGGATCTTTCTTGTAGACTTAGAGCTAGACTGTAATCCTGTCATTGTAATGTGCTCGTGTATCATGTAGTAGTAGAATGAATATCATATGTCATTTTCCCTCTATGTATTGTGTGCAACGTACGAAGTGAGCCCCGTAGCCGCCCGCCCCCCCCTACCTACCAGAGATAGCTTCCTCTGCCCTCCCGTCGTGTTTGCGGCTGTACAACCCTTCCACTCATGGTTCGAGGTGTACGGACATATCCACCCTGTGAACACCCTCCCCAACATGGGAGAATTTTCCATCCTGGATAGGATTTCCATCTTGGGTTCCATCTTGGAGCAGTTGTACATCTTTGCATCCAACCTGCACAGCGAGTTGTACAACCACTCCAAGATGGAGCCAAAGATGTACAACATCGCGCAAGATGGGTATGATTTCCATCTATTCATACAACATGTAGCTAATGTACACCAAAAGGCAATTGCTCCCTACCTAGGGACCCGTTTTCGGGAAACTCCAACATACGGGGGGTGGTCCCGGGCTGTGAGGGGGTGTTACCCACTGGGGAACCACATTAGAGGTTTTGCCGATGTTGTGGCACTGGCGAGAGTGTCTGCACAAGTCGGGCCGAGTGATGGATATTCATGATAAATCGTGATGATGATCGTAGGGAGGAGACTTCCTGGTGTAGGTATTATCATCGTGGGGCTGATTTTGGAGCTCTCCGGAGGCGAATGGGAGGAAGTGTGCAATAGGTGAAGGACGCTCTGGCTTGATGATGGCGTTTTGCAGCAAAAGTGACAGCGAGCACGGGCGCCTCTTTCCGGGCTTAGCTCTTTTGTCCTTCCCATCACCATCAGACCATCGCCTCGTCAACAGCAACGACTTGCAGGAATCTCAACATTACATGTTTGCTGTGTCCACGGGGATGGATCTGTGCTTCTGCATATCATTATGAATGGTCAAGCAGAATGTGCCGGTTGATTACTCTCTCTTCGACCACCCTCTTCGACTACGACCCGGAGATGGCAAATCCAAGGACGAAGAATATCACTTACGACGACAGAGATATAATAAACCTCAAGTACGGACCCAAATGGTTTCATGACGGGACTTGGAATGCCAGTAGCGTGGGCCAGTCGGGCACCCTGACATCCGCAAATGACCTCGATGCGAATGTGACTTTCAGTGAGTTTCTCTCCGAGCCCCTCCTGGTGTTTAATTCCGATGTTCCCTTAGATTTTCCTGAGCCAGCCATCGCATTTTATTACTTTGGAATCAAACGCTCACAGGGTGGCCTCTATGGTATCTGCATCGACTGCGATCCAAATAAGCCAGATTTTCAAACCATCGACGCCTTCAACGCTACAGACGATGGTAAAAACCCACCAGTGCGTTGCGCATTCTCACTCTAGTTCTCTTTTCCTAACTATAGACCTTTCTCCAGGTTGTCCTCTTCTCGAAACGTTTTGACCCACCCGCGCAGCACGTCGTGATTCTGAGAAACCAGGAGGATTCACGAGGACCCAAAGGGAACTCTCAAATTACCATTGACCGCTTTGTCCTCGAGGTAATGGACGACTCACCGGTCCCGGTCCCGGTCACCCCTTCTCCTTCTCCGTCCCTCACGAGCGATTCAGGAGGAGCTGGCCCTTCCATCGGCGCTATCATAGGGGGTGCTCTTGGAGGCATTCTGTTGGCGGTCATCGTGATTGTGACGTGCCTCTACTGCTGGCACCGTAAGCGGCAAAGAGATATAGATGACCCTGACCCTTCGACTCGCCATCACCATTCTGGTCCATACCCATCATCATTCTATGGCCACTCCCGTTACGACACAAACACTTCCTTCACATTATCTACCCTCAGCCCCTCCATTTTCTCTTCTGGGCCTTCAACGAACTTCAGCTCGGGTACTGGGTCAAGTTCGAGAACAAGGTCGAGCAGGAGGACCAGGTCAACTGAATCATCTTCCGACCGACCTACTAGACGTGGACGACGACACGTGGTACATGCGGGTCCTGTCATCGTTGAAGGCGAAGACGAAGACGATGAAGCTCTGCTCCAACAAGACGGTTCTGCGTCTCGGGGTAATGGTACCAGGGGTACAAGCTCCACGCCGGGCGCTCTTGAAAGTATCCCAGAAAACGAGGGCGCCCAGCAGCCTTCGACAAGCTCTGAGCCCCTTCCCCCATCCTCTGTAGCAACGCGTTCGAGAGCCTAATAGATGCACGTGTGATGACATCCTGAGGTGATGCTTCAATGAACTAGCATGTGTGACAGCATCAATCCAAGATGAAAGCTCTGTCGATCGTCGATCCCATTGCGGCCCAAAAACCTAGAATCTGTTATTACATCTCGTTACCCTCCCGAAAACCTGTTCGGCAAAATGCTTGGTAAAAGTGATCTCGATTCTCTAGTGAGATGCCGCCGGGGCTTGAGGGAATTGAGATAGAACCGGCTTCAATAGCTTCCACTCTGGGTATACATGAGCGAGCGTCTGCAAAATATCATTCACATTGAGTGGGTGTAGAGGATATGGTCAGAGGGCGAGAGGTTATGCATCTGGTATTGGAGAACCAGGTTCGCGGACTTCGTCAATTCGTGATTGGAAGAGCAGTGGCGGAAGAGTGGACATTTCTTCGTCCCGGCCATGTGTCTTCGTCAATAACCGGTCCGGCGTCCGCCTCATGCCGTCGCTCTCGTGTTGAATGGAAACCTGAACCCGACATCGGGGTGGTACTATGTAGAAGTATTAGGCGGGTTGGTCCAATGTATCTCGAGCGCGCCTGATGCGTCTGGGCGTGTGGCCAAAATGTGCACAGCAGAGTCAATTGAAAAGCAACTGAGGTCGGGGGTGTTGAAGGGGCTGTGAGATGTGCCAATCTGGGAAGGGGAGAAACGGAAAGGTTCAGATGGTAAGAGACCCGCTACGGTTAGCCAAAGCCTCTGTGGCACGCCGACGGCGGCGCCACCAGCGGGACCCGACTAGGAACAGAATGACAGCTATTAAAAGCCCACACCAATGGACCCAGCAATATTAATAACGTGAGTAGAGCTGGTTGAATTGCTCTTCGGTGAAGAGGACGGACCAGGTGTTGCCGTCGAGCGCGAAGATGAAAGGGTAGAGGCATTTGAAAGAGAGCCGGACTTTTCGGAGGTGCTTGTGGCAAGTGAGGATGAACTGGCAGACAGGGTGCTCGTGCTCTCCGTCGGAGGCGGTCGTGGGCGAGGAAGGAACAGATGTCGTGGGTTGTGCTTATGCTGAACTCTCCAGAGAGTCGTCCAGTACCTCGAGCACGAACCGGTCCACCGTTGCTTGAGAATTTCCTAGGAGAGAGATATTCGTGTATAATTTTGAATTGTCAAAACAAAGTCAACGACGTCTGTCTCTGGTGTCAAAGGTTCTCGAGAAGGGGACGACCCGTTAGCGGACAACGATCCCGAATTGCATATGCAAAAGAAAGGAAAAGGGGACGCACAGGCGGGTTTTGACCATTGTCCGTCTTGTTGAGACCGTCCACACCTTTCAAAACCCATGAGGTTGGGGTCACCATCGACGCAAATGCCGTAGAGACCTCTATACGCCCTTCCTATGCCATAATAGTAGAAAGCAATAGCCGGTTGCGAGAAAACTGTGAGGTAAATTTTAGCAGGGTGTCGAAGAGAGGAAGAAAGGACCGCACTGAAAGTGAGCCTTGCATTGGGGTCATTGGTGGACGACAGAGTTCCTAAATTTTGAGGCGAACGCCAAGTCCGTTCGTTATACCAGCCATTCTCAGCGAATATTCTGGGAATCTCTGTCATCGAAGGTGATGTTACTGGACCGCGTGCTCGACGTGCTCATGACTACGAGGCAGGAGTGACAAAACTCAGGTCGCTGCGATCATAGCGGTCGTGTTTATGTATATGTAGAGGGTGAGAGATGATGAGATTGCTTGGTCCAAACAAATACTTTTACATCCGAGTCGAATGATCTTCCAAATGTCTGGGGGAATACCTGTGTGCTGAGCCTCTATCAAATTGTTGAAGCGAAGAAACATATCGACGGGTTGATGGACAAGGTCTCTGGCTCGGATTACTAGTAACAGTCTGGTACCACGCTTCTCTGCCACACGTGCCAGATAACCTTATCGCGGCCTCCGCGCTCAGTACTGAGAGCGAGAGACCCATGGACCCGGGAGTCTGGCCGTGGACCCAGCGAGGAGGTCGAAAATAGATTCAGATTCGAGGCACTAAAGGGCTTGTTCGTAGACCTGTTAACCTATGGAAGTAAAAGTGGTTTTTGCTCAGCCTATCGTACAAGACTGTCCTGTACGTTAAAAAAGTCGTTCCAGAACGTCGAAGCGGCTGACACTATACTTCACAGACCATCAGCCAGGGAGAAGCGACCCCATGGAAGAATACCAATCCACGCTGAGCATCATAGACAACAGTTGTGGCCCCAGTCACTAAATCCCCGTTATCCTCGAAGGCCTAATAGATCGAAAGGTCAGTACCCAGCGAGCAGCGCGAGAGTGATGGTCAAGTCCTCGTCACCTTTTGGACCTTGAATTTCTCCCCGTAGAACGAGCTCGGACCGGTGTTGATACCGAACTTCCAGGCTCCGGATGGCGCTCGGACTGAGGGTTTTCTTATGTGCTTCGCTATGGCAAACCCACTGGGGTATCCTATAGAACAGAGAAGGTTGATGATTATCTACACGACCTATCAATAACGACTCACCAGCTGCCCACACAACCCCATCGCTGTCGACCGCTACGTTATCTAGAAGCGCCTCTGCGGACCAACAGTTTTAGCTGAACCGAAGGGTGAGAAAACATCAACTTAACCAGCCTCACCGCAGGGAATCGAATCCGACAGAACAATTGAATTGTCTTCCTGGCGTTCGAACACCCGGAGAGCTTTTCCTAGGGTGCTCGCAACGTAGATGGTACCGTTCGGAGCCTGTGTGATGCCATTTGTTGCCGAGCATGTTCTTCTTCCGATACGTCCATGATCACCTACTTTCCCACGGTCGCCGACGACGAAGAAAGCGACGTAGAAAGCGTAAAAGGCCCTCGTCGACATCGGGAGAAGGAGAGGGAGAGTGTGGAAGGACTCACGACCGCTCTGATGCACGAAGATGACCCCTCCAGCGAACTTCTCGTGGAGAACGGGCGCAAGGCATCATACTGTGAGCTCGAGAAATTCCTCACCTCACCTCTACCCCTTGCTACTACCTGATCCAAACGCCCACAACGCTCAATCGTCCCTCTCACGTCGCACTACCACTTACGGAATAAAATCTACTATAGACTACAGTCGCCCTCCTCCTGAAGCGGCCTTACGCTGACGTATCTCTGCCAGTAACCTCAGTGGTTCTGCACAATTGGTATCTCAATGTGTCAACGACGACCCTTTGCCTCGTCGAAAGCTCTGCCAATAAAGCTCTTCCGGCTGGCCCTCACCCTAGCTGCTCCCAGTTGTCGTCTCGCAGAGAATCATTGCTGCAGCGCTGTCGCCTGAATATGTCTCAGGAAACAATAAACGAAACTGACTCAGCTCCCACACGACCTGGCGGTGCACTCCCATGCTGCTGTTCACGCGCACGGGTCACGAAGACCAGATGACCTACAGGCACGGTCCAGGCGCCCACACCAACAACACCGGTGGAGACTAGATGTCTCAACTACAGCGCAACCTACCCCCTTCCACATCTCGAAAAGGCCACCCTATGAATCCGTTTTAAAAAGTATAAATTAGTATAGTTTTATGCGGATTCATGAAACCAACCACAGACTGTGAATTGACATCGTTTAACACCGATTGCCTAACCCCCCTTTTCGACCCTTTACTTTTTCGCGTGAATCAGTATTAATGGTCAATCACCCACCGTGAATCCACTGTGAATCTGGAGGTCAGATTCTCTCAATTCACGCCGATTTTCAAGAAGTGAAAGGTGAAATATTAGGCGGCTCTACGAACACTTGCTCTAAAATACAATCTATTGTGCGCGGCCAGAAAGAACTTCTAGACGCTGTCAGTGTCCTGGGCCGTAACCACGTCCTCAGACACAGGTTCACCTGCCGTGCTGCCCCCTGTTGCGTCGATGCTGGGGATTCCGGAAGCCTGGTTTTCTCCACTGTCTTTCTCCGCCACTTCTTCGTCCATGCCAGCATCTGATTCATCTCGGTCGTCGAAATCGAAATCATCATTAAGGACCTGCTCCTCCGGCGCATCGCTACAGTGTTGAACAATTAGATCCTGTGAAATATGCACCAAGAGAACATACCGAGCATAACGTAGAAGATCAGACATTATTTGGTGAAAGTTGACGGGGAATTTCTCTTTGATGTTGTTGAGATAGCGAACGTGGTATTGGTAGACCGGAGAATAAGTGTCCTCATCGAAGCGGCCAGATTTCGACTTGATACCGCTGCGCAGACGGGTAAGAGCAACCTCAAGCTAGCGGGAATTATGAATCAGAGAATGCGAAGTATGCAGATAGTGAGACATGTGTAACAACGTACAGCGGCGGCAGCGGCGGCCACGAAAGCTATAGGTAGCTCGGGCTCTTGATGTTCTTCGTCATCGGGCAAAGTTGTACTATACTTTCTCATGAACATAAGCCCGATTGACTGGGCTCCCTTGATGCGAAAACCCCAAATCCTACACAGTTCCTGAAGCGCGGGGTGGGAGTACGGGGCACTCTTGAGTTTTTCGCCCGACTATGATGATGTTCAGGATGAATGGAGGTTGATAATACGGACAATGACTTACTCGTTTGCGACCATAGACAAAGAGGTTGTTTTCGAGCTCTTTGTTTAGTAGTCTCTCAATCTCGTACTGCTTCAGCTTTGTCAGGTTATAGAACTGCAGGAGGGGAAGGTCTTCGGCGACAGTCTTGCTGGATGCTCGGAAACCTTGGTAACGGCCCATTGCCTATGAAGTGGATGTGGTATGTGAATGTAGAAGCAGAGAGGTGGGTTTCACTCACAAGCCTCGCGAAGATTCGGGCGAGAGTAGGATCTTGTTGGAACCGTTCAAATATCTCTCGTGCCCCTGATTTGGTTTCAGCCGATACGTCCTTGCGATTACCCACCTGGGCAGCAGCCTTGAGAAACAGAGGCCGCATGAAGGTGGCCGGCTTGTCGTATGCAGGGTACATATTGTTGAAAAGGCAGTGTTCTATAGCCACCTTGTACGCGCGGGTGAGCACAGCGCGGAGGGTTGGTGGTTGATCCAAGATTCCAATTTTGCCATCCGACTTTATCACCGCTGTCGCAGCGGAAGACCATACGCGAACCTCAGGCTCTGAGGCTTGGGGATCACTGTTCTTGTTGATCATCGGTTGCTGGTAGGGAGATACATCGCAAGTTCAATCATCAGTATGCGCGAATGGACATAACGCGAAACTTTGATGCTTACCTCTTTCTGGTGAGCTTCATTACGCTTGGAAGGCTGTCATAAAAACACGTCGGAATCATTGATGAATTAATGGCAGAATACAGTTGCGATCGTACCTTTGTGGATGAGTCCGACGGGATATGCAAGATGAAAGAGGCTGGCAAACGGGAGTTGGGTTTAGTGGATGGCTTGACAGAGCTTGAAACCGATGCCGCGACCCTTTGAAGTGGTGGCTTGGAGGATGTGGTACAGGCGGCGGATCTTGCTTCCTGAGTTAACGTTCGATCTGAAGCTCGTTTGACCACTTTAGCTTGCTGTGAGATCGTCAGATAGAGTACCTCAATCGCCTCGAGTGGATTATAATGGAACGCACCTCGAGGGCAAAACGCTCCTTGACAACCTCCTCATTCTGGCTTTCGGTCTCGGATTCATCGTCGTTGGTCGCTTCGGCATCAGACCCAGAGGAGGCCTCGCTCTCAGACGAAGAGGTTTCATCAAGATCCGCGGGTGGATTGACTTGTTCGACACTTAGCACCACTTTTGTAAATCAAAGGCTCGAGACGGTACACTCACCTGCATTGGTCCGAGCCTTTGGTGGAGCTGAACCAACATGTAAGTCAAGAATCAAAAGTTCCTTGAGAAAGGGCGTTCACACCTTGAGGCCGTAATTCCTCTGAATCATCCGAGTGGTTGTGCTCATTCGCACCAAATCCTCCCAAATCTGAGTCTTCGGATAGAGGGTCGTTGAAATCCATCTCGGGGATACTGTCACCCGCTTGAATCCAGATGTTCGGTGTGAGATGAGATAATAAAATCAATTTAGTGTGGAGACACACCGTCAGCTTTGAGCCGCTTCTTGCGAGTCTCCTCTTTGGAAGTTGATAGAGACCGCTTGCGTGACTCGGTGAATGCGGCTGTTGCTCCGATACCTTTGTTACAGCCCGCGTCCATCCAGACTGGTAGTTGTCAAGTCAGTGCAAGCGGCAAATAAGACTAAATTCCGTATCTCACCAGCGTTGTCGATGGCATTTGATTTGGCTTTCCGTGACTTCGATTTTCGGGCGGCGGGTGGTTCCTGAACTTCATCAGGCTGCGCTGCAGTTCTATTCTTCAACTGAGTTATCAACGGCTGACTATCCTTCTTGCTCTTGGATCCTGGTCATTGGGTTGAATTCAGTCTTGTATTACCAGAACGCTCATACTGGTAAGAAGCATACCTTTCTCCTTGGAAACCCGGGATTTCGATTTTGTTGGCATTGGATTTGAGATCAAAGAGGGGGATGTGCGGTCTAGATTAGCAATGGTAGACTGCCTGTCGTCTCGCCTTTTATAGATCTCGGAGCTCGCAGGCTACCTCAGCTTATCCTAGCACTGGCAATCCATATTCCGGAGCTGATAACGAAGCACCATGACCGCGTACGTGAGATATCTAAACTTCAGGAACCAGTCTATTTCTCTGGAAGTAGTAGACCGTTGGCAAGGAGCGAGGTGAACGGAGTCTAATTGTCGTGTAACAATTCGGATAAACTTGTGATCTTCATGACCCTACACCCTCAAGGTCAAACAGTTAGGATCTGATCAGCAGACTGCAAAGAACTCACCACGTACGTGAGGCCATTGCCTGGATAACACCCACAGGTATCCCCTGTAGCACTAGCAAGACGTCGGCTAAAAAGGGTGAGCGGAGTCTCAGAAACCAGATCTTGCACCAGTGACCATGCCTTGTCCAAAATGCTATCAAGATGAGTTAAATTTTGACTGTGTAAAGCACGAGAGCTACCTGAGGTGTATTCGACAAGGAAGAGGCCATGGGGGGAGTGAGAGTGGCGGTTTGGGCTTTAGGAGGGGTAATGCCACCCACATCACCAATCTTCGGGCTGCCGACATGAGGTCGGGGAGTCGGACCGCAGAACCTTGTGGCTGTGACTCCGAGTCAGACGCTGGTCGACCGGTAGGAGGTAAGTACCTCGTTCTGACTACAACGACCGCAACTTTAGAGATGGACCTTTTTCACCATTGCTTCATATTCCCCCACACTCTGGGGTCGAGACCGCATTTAACATAGGAATGGCACGACAGGCAAAAATGTACGAAGTACAATTTTTCGGTTATTTTCTGTGATTGAAACTCATCACAATGCTCAGCACGGAATTTTTTGAATTAGCGAAGTGCTCCCAGACTTGGTCAACAGATGGCAGCTGCGAAGATGGACTAGAAATGGATAAGGGCAATCTCGGTGTGTCGTTACATTGCCTGTGCTAAGAATTTCCACTTACACGTTGACCAGGTGGCGCCAATGAGCTTGTTGACGAGCCCTACTTCGAGTCCCAGAGAGAATTCATTCGATATCTTGAGCTGCAAGATACGCAGTCGTGTCCAGCGCCATCCAATCAACTGCCAAACTTGCCTTTCAACAAGGAAATAATTCAATCCCTTCAGGATAGGTTAGCCGACGGACTCCAGGGCCCATTTCTTCTGCAGGAGCTGATAGAACAGGCAGAGGCTCGCCTCAATATCAAGGGGAATTGGAGTTTGATGAAAGGCGAGCGGTTGCGAGATGAGTCCGTGCTTCGGGTTTTTCAGCAACTACTAGGTGAAGTTGCCGGGGGTCCACAAAACAGAACACCCATTCGTCAAGCCTACCTCTCAGTGGCATCATATCTCATCCGTACTGCGAATGAAATCATTCATATTGCTGGTCACTCGAGCAATTTCAATCACATCCTCGCTATTGCGAACGACAATCGGCTGTTGATGGAGACAGTCCCGGCATTAGTAGAGATAGAACAAAATTACGACTGGCATTGAGATGCCGATATGTGTAGATTACTGACAATGTACTTTCTTTTTGCAAACGGTGGGATTGTACCGAGCAATCGAGGCGTCACGATACCCACAAATGTTTGATCAACAGAGAACCGCCGACCACTTCTGTCCTGACTGTGAGCACAATGTGTCTTCCTGAGTTCCAGCCTCTATTCAAATTCCAGGTACTTACTATCATGAATTGAGTGAAGTCCTACTCACCCATAATTCATACCTCGAACAGTTATTCAGATTATTCCAATAGCGGGACTTTGAGCAGCTCGTTGTCTTTAGTCCGACGTGGAAGCGCGGGTATATTTCCCACTCGTTCGTTTACTACCGCCGTATATCGACCTCCGTTGGCCACCTCCGCTGGCACTGCTCTCACCAGCAAAACCGACTTACAATGAATATGCGACCATGTACAAACCTCCTTCAAACCCAGTTTTTTTTCTGCTCTCTATTAATCCCTTTCCATGAACGTGTACTGTAAAGGTTGCTTCAACACATTTGGAACAAGAGCATTTCACCACCACATCGCCTTGACCACCAGTAAACTGTGTCTTGAATTTGGCCAGTCTCTTCGCAACGACATCGCGGATGAACCCTCATATCCCGATACTCAACTCGACTCAGATGATATCCACAACGATTTCGATGGCTCAATGCCAACAGACCTCAGTATTCACGATTTTGATATGGACTTTGATGGGGAACCCATGGTGTTCAGTGGCGACTACTTGGGAGAAGAGTATACAATGACGGACTTGGGCCAGGGGGGCGACAACATGGAGACAGAGGATGAGGAAGTTAGTCAAGATGATGTGGAACCGGAGCCCGAAGAGAACAGCTGGCCGAGTGAAAGTGATGAGGATGATGAGGAGGGTGAGGTCAATGCGCTGTTAGAGAAGGGCTGGGAACCTGTAAGGGACGGCACTGATTGTTTGGATACCAGAGATCAAGGAGACAGCAGTGGTTCTGAAGAAGGGAATGCGCTGAGAATCCCTGAGTCAACCCAAAGGGTGACTATACAGGATGGTTTACGACGGAAGCCGTTTGTTGTCAAGTTTGGCGGAGAGGCAGGGAGCCCGTTGGAGGATTATACGTTGGAAGATGCCAATACACGATATGGTTGTGCTCTCGGTGGCTCGGAAAATATTTGGCATCCGTTCACCTGTCGAATGGACTGGGAAGTCGGTCGCTGGGCCAAATTACGGGGTCCAGGCTCCAACGCGTTCAATGAATTCTTGAAGATTCCCGGTGTGAGTTTTCTTTTGGAGTGTAAATGGAGTCGTGCATGGTACTAAATAACGTTCAGGTTGTTCACGCACTTCAGCTTTCGTACAAAACTACGCAAGAGCTGAATACCATTATCGACACCTGTCTGCCCGGACGCCCTCAGTTTCGACGTGAAGAAGTGGTGGTGGGTGGCGAAGCTTTCGAGTTTTATCATCGCGATGTACTTGAATGTATCCAAACCCTCTGGAGCGACACCGACTTCACACCTTATCTTATAACGAGCCCCGAGAAACACTATACCGACAGCACCAAGAACGTGAGGATGTTCCACAATATGCACACAGGGAAGTGGTGGTGGGAAACCCAAGTACGTTCCATCATTTGAAACCTTTTTCTTGATAATTCATTAAATTTGTTTACCTCTAGAAGGCCGTTGAAGAGACCAGACCGGGGGCAACTATCATTCCGCTCATAATCTCGACCGACAAAACTCAGCTCACAGTATTCGGTAACAAGACGGCCTACCCTGTGTACATGACGATCGGCAACATCCCGAAGGAAATCAGGCGAAAAACATCTCGAGGTGCATACGTACTGCTGGGCTATCTCCCCACCTCGAAGCTCACACATATCAAGACCAAGGCTGGCCGCCGTCGGGCGCTAGCCAATGTGTTTCACGCCTGTATGTCTCATATCATGGACCCGCTGCGTACCGCTGGAGTAGATGGAGTAGTTGTATTGGATGGAAACGGGGTAGCTCGCCGTGGCCACCCAATTCTTGCGGTCTACGTAGCTGACTACCCAGAGCAAACGATGGTCACTACAGCCAAGGGGAACCGGTGTCCGGGTCTCTGTCCAACGAAACCGTCCGAGCTTGGGCACGATCATAAGGACCTCCCTTTCTGTGGTCTGCAAGAAGCGCTGGAGGTGCTCCAGACGATGACGGAGGGCACAGCTATTTTCAACCGCGCCTGTAAAGACGCTGGGATGAAGCCGATTCCAGAACCGTTTTGGACAAAGCTTCCTTATACCAACATCTTCCAGTCTATGACCCCGGACATTCTGCACCAGCTATATCAGGGAATCATTAAACACCTGATCGCCTGGTTGATCTCCATTGTCGGGGCTGACGAGATTGATGCTCGATGCCGACGTTTCCCCCCGAACCACAATATTCGGCTTTTCATGAAGGGAATTTCCGGCCTTTCTCGTGTAACCGGCACTGAGCATGACCAGATTGGCCGGCTTCTTCTTGGCCTCATCATCGACATTCGCTTGCCAGGACATAGTTCATCCGCCTCTCAAAGACTTTGTGCTGCCGTTCGGGGCATGCTCGATTTCATCTATCTCGCGCAGTACCCTCTCCATACCACCGAAACCCTCGTTCTTCTTCGTGAGGCTCTGACACGCTTCCATGACAACAAACAGGTATTCGTTGAATTGGGGGTCTGTTCAGACTTCAGAATCCCCAAACTCCATAACCTACAGCACTACGCTCGACATTTCAAATACTTTGGTACATCTGACAACTACAACACCCAGTACACTGAACGTCTACATATCGATCTCGCAAAGAACGCCTACAGGTCCACGAATCACCGAGATGAGTTCCCCCAGATGGCCGAGTGGTTAACACGTCGAGAAAAGCTTCAACGACATACAAAATATCTTCAGTACATTGCCTCCAACCACGCGACCCTCCTTCCCATATACAACATCCTCCCTGGTGTTGTGTTCGAACGATCATTGAAGATGGCTATACACCCGAGTGCGAAGGGTGTAAAATTCTCCTGCTTGATATCAGACTATGGGGCGGCATACTTCAAGGAAGCACTCCAACGTTATGTGCTCAGCGTTCGAGATCCCGGGCTTTCATACCGTGCGCTGGAGCAGCAGGCGCCCTATGTCAATATTCCTTTTTCGCGTGTGGCCATTTGGACACGAGTGAAGTGGACATCTCCTGACATGTATAGCTCGACGGAGAATGGTACGATCATTGTGGATAGTGCACACGTGAGTGCTGCTCGTCGCGGCAAGCATGGTCATGAGGTCCCTGGCCGTTTCGACACGGTCTTGGTGGACGTAAACAAAGGAGAGACGTCAGGGCTTAGAGGTAAGGATTACAGTTGATCTTGGTGTTTTATCTTTGTGCTAAACCTTGCCTAGGGTATAGAGTTGGCCAGCTTCGTGTAATCTTCACGCTTCGGGATACTCAGCTCGACGAAGTCCTGTCTACAGACGTCTGGCAGG
Source organism: Marasmius tenuissimus (assembly GCA_029532415.1). Classification (NCBI taxonomy): domain Eukaryota; kingdom Fungi; phylum Basidiomycota; class Agaricomycetes; order Agaricales; family Marasmiaceae; genus Marasmius; species Marasmius tenuissimus. The sequence continues at coordinate 2,592,546 of JAQOTA010000052.1, forward strand.
AGAAGGTACCGAAACACCTGGCTTACATCGAGTGGTTTACCCCTCTACCCAGTAGGCCAGATGGAGTGCATGGTCTATTCAAGGTGTCGAAGACATTCAATCCGGTTGACGGTAGTGTTGATGCGAGCATCGTCCCGGTCACCAGTATCAAGCGCACCGTTCATTTGTACCCAAAGTTTGGCCCAGTCGTTCCTCCGGAATGGACTTCAAGTAACGTATTAGACAGCGCGACGGCATTCTATCTTAGTTGTTTTAGCGATAGGCATGCTTATCATACTTTCTTTTAGTCCTGTGTGACTCTATGACGTCGCAGGGGGTGCAAGCCATCGATTTTGCACCCTCATCAACGTCATTGTGGACCACTCTCTCACGCCGCATCGCCAGGCTATATATACTTCACTTCCTCCCACATCGCAATGTACCGAAGCAGGATTTCCGTAGCAATTCTCAAGTATTCGCGTGAATTGGCGTCAATTCATATCTATTGTCCGAATCAAACCGGTATCGTAAAAATTGGTGTATATTATTCTAAATCTACGCGAATTCACGGAGTGGGTTTTTTCAGATGCACAACCGGTTCTGCTAGGCCCTTGAAATTTTCTCTGAGGTACCTGTTCACATTCCCTCTTAACGTGACATTGCCAGTCTTGATATGCCAATTCAAGACGACGGGGTACCCGAGGCCTTTATCGTGCCCGAAGACGGAGATGATAACATGCTAGATAATTATGATCCTTCGTATCAATGACTGTTTCACGCACTGTAACCCCGGTTTAACTCGATACTTACCAACCACCAAACCCACTTGCACATCCGAGAGTGTTGAAGACCGTACCAAAGATAATGAAAACCCCACAGATGTATATCATTGGCTCATGAGAAGATACTGGAAAGTATCTGTCGAAAGGGCATGGTTGCATCTGTGCCGTAGTGTGCGACTGAAATGGCCATCGCACGAGCTACGGACCCCTGCAGTTCCTAAATGGGACCACTGCAGGTTTTACATCTTACATCTTACATCGACACGAGTTTGCATCCTTCGTCGATGTGGCAGTACCCGACAGATGAGCCAGGGCTGAAAAACGCCCGATGATTTCGAAGCTGGGAGGAATAGAAAAAAGTCGGATCAGAGATGCCGGTCTTCAGATTCTCAATATTGGGACTTACCCGTTGGATCTTGACCGCATTGTCGTTGGTAAAGTAGAAACTCTTTCCGTCGGGGAAGCCAGTCACATCGTTGGGGGTCATAATGGCGGGGTGTTCAATGGTCTTCAGGTGGGTCAATTTCCCGCTGGAAAGGGTCGTTTTGAAGATCTCAACAGAGTCGGCTCCTACGTCTTTCGCATCTCTGCCATTCGTGATTATTATTCTGAAAATATGTACGCGAGGCAGAAAAGGAATTGTACCGGCTGGTATGGTTATGGCGCTGATTGAACTTGTGGCACTGGCGAGAGAGTATCTGCACAAGTCGAGTGATGGATGCTCATGATAAAATCATGATGATGATCTTAGGGAGGAGACTTCCTGGTATGTAGGTATTATCATCGCGGGGCTGGTTTTCGGTATTTCTGGAGGTAAATGGGAGGGGGTGTGCAATAGGTGAAGGGCGCTCTGGCTTGATGATGGCGTTTTGCAGGAAAGTGACAGCGAGCACCGGCGCCTCTTTCCGGGCTTAGCTCTTTTGTCCTTTATTCCCATCACCATCAGACTATCGCCTCGTCAATAGCAACGGCTTGCAGGAATCTCAACGTTACATGGTTGCTGTGTCCACGGGGATGGATCTGTGCTTCTGCATATCATCATGAACGGTCAAGCAAAATCTACCGGTTAACCCCTCTCTTCGACTACGACTCGGGAGATGGCAAATCTAAGGACGAAGAACATCACATACGACGACAGAGACACGGACCATCTCATCTACGGACCTAACTGGTTTCATGACGGGACTTGGAATGCCAGTAGCGTGGGCCAGACAGGCACTTTGACGTCCTCGAACGACCTGAATGCGGTCGTTACTTTCAGTGAGTTTGTCTACCAACCTTTCCTGACGTTCAATTCCAATTTTCTTCTAGCTTTCCCGGAGCCAGCAATTGCGTTTTACTACTTCGGAATATTCCGCTCTAACGGTGGCTTCTATGGTATCTGTATCGACTGTGATCCAAATGAGCCGAATTTCCAAGACATCGACGCTTTCAACACCACAGACGATGGCAAAAACCCACCAGTGTGTCACGCACGTCAATCTATCTCTCTTTCCCTGATCTTAGACTTTTCTCCAGGTTGCTCTCTTTTCAAAACGTTTTGACACACCTGCGCAGCATGTCGTTATTCTGAGAAACCAGAAGGATCGACGATCAAAGCCCAAAGGGAATTCTCAAATTACCATTGACCGCTTTGTCCTCGAGGTAATGGACGACTCACCGGTCCCGGTCCCGGTCACCCCTCCTCCTTCACCGTCCCCTACGAGCGACTCGGGCGGAGCAGGCCCTCCCATCGGCGCTATCATAGGGGGTGCTATTGGAGGCATACTGTTGGCGGTCATCGTGATTGTGACGGGCCTCTACTGCTGGCACCGCAAGCGGCAAAGAGATATAGAGGACCCTGACCCTCCGACTCGCCATCACCATTCTGGTCCATACCCATCATCATTCTATGGTCACTCCCGTTACGACACAAACACCTCTTTCACATTATCTACCCTCTACCCCTCCATTTTCTCTTCTGGGCCTTCAACGAACTTCGGCTTGGGTACTGGGTCGAATTCGAGAACAAGGTCGAGCAGGAGGACCAGGTCAACTGAATCATCTTCCGACCGACCTGCTAAACGTGGACGACGACATGTGGTGAATGCGGGCGCTGTCATCGTTGAGGGCGAAGACGAAGACGAAGACGATGAAGCTCTGCTTTCACAGAACGCTTCTGCGTCTCGGGGTAATGGTACCAGGGGTACAAGCTCCACGCCGGGCGCTCTTGAAAGTATCCCAGAAAACGAGGGCGCCCAGCAGCCTTCGACAAGCTCCAGGCCCCTTCCCCCATCCTCTATAACAACGCGTTCGAGAGCGTAATAGATGCACGTGTGATGACATCCTGAGGTGATGTTTGATGAGCTAGCATGTGTGGCAGCATCAATCCGAGATGGAAACTCTGTCGTCGATCCCAATGCGGCCCAAAAACCTAGAATCTGTTATTACATCTCGTTACCCTCCCGAAAACCTGTTCGGCAAAATGCTTGATAAAAGTGATCTCCAGTGAGATGCCGCCGGGGTTTGCCAGGCTTGAGGGAATTGAGATCGAACCGGCTTCAATAGCCTCCACTCCGGGTACACATGAGCGAGCGTCTGTAAAACATCATTCACGTTGAGTGGGTGTAGAGGATATGGTCGGAGGACGAGAGGTTATACATCAGGTGTTGGAGATCCAGGTTCGCGGACTTCGTCAATTCGTGATTGGAAGAGCAGTGGCGGAAGATTCGTCCCGGTCATGTGTCACCTCCATCAATAACCGGTCCGGCGTCCGCCTCATGCCGTCGCTCTCGTGTTGAATGAAAACCTGAACCCGACATCGGGGTGGTACTATGTGGAAGTATTGGGCGGGTTGGTCCGATGTATCTCGAGCGCGCCTGATGCGTATGGGCGTGTGGTCAAAATGTAATAAGAGTCGACTAAAGAGCAACTGAGGTCGGGGGGTGAAGGGGCTGTGAGATGTGCCAATCTGGGAAGGGGAGAAACGGAAAGGCCCAGATGGTGCGAGACCCGCTACGGTTAGCCATAGCGTCTGTGGCACGCCGGCGGCGGCGCCACCAGCGGAGCCCGACTAAGAACAGAACGACAGCTATTAAAACCCCACCAATGGCCCCAGCAATATTAATAACGTGAGCCGTACTGAGCTGGTTGAATTGCTCTTCGATGAAGAGGACGGACCATGTGTTGCCGTCGAGATCGAAGATGAAAGGGTAGAGGCATTTAAAAGAGGGCTGGACTTTTCGGAGGTACTTGTGGCGAGTGTGGATGAACTGGCAGACAGGGTGCTCGTGCTCTCCGTCGGAGGCGGTCGTGCCAGGCGAGGAAGGAACAGATGTCGTAGGTTGTGCTTATGCTGAACTCTCCAGAGAGTCGTCCAGTACCTCGAGCACGAACCGGTCCACCGTTGCTTGAGAATTTTCTGAGAGATATTCGTGTATAATTTTGAATTGTCAAGGCAAAGTCAACGACGTCTGTCTCTGGTGTCAAAGGTTTTCGAGAAGGGGACGACCCGGGAGCGGACAACGATCCCGAATTGCACAGGCAAAAGAAGGGAAAAGGGGACGCACAGGCGGATTTTGACCATTGTCCGTCTTGTTGAGACCGTCCACACCTTTCAAAACCCATGAGGTTGGGGTCACCATCGATGCAAATGCCGTAGAGACCTCCGTACGCCCTTCCTATGCCATAATAGTAGAAAGCAATAGCCGGTTGCGAGAGAGCTGTGAGAGGTAAATTCCAACAGGGCGTCAAAGAGAGGAAGAAAGGACCGCACTGAAAGTGAGCCTTGCATTGGGGTCATTGGTGGACGACAGGGTTCCTAAATTTTGAGGCGAACGCCAAGTCCCTTCGTTATACCAGCCATTCTCAGCGAATATTCTGGAAATCTCTGTCATCGAAGGTGATGTTACTGGACCGCGTGTTCGACGTGCTCATGACTACGAGGCAGGAGTGACAAAACTCAGGTCGCTGCGATCATAGCGGTCGTGTTTATGTATATGTAGAGGGTGAGAGATGATGAGATTGCTTGGTCCAAACAAGTACTATTCCATCCGAGTCGAATGATCTTCCAAATGTCTGGGGGAATACCTGTGTGCTGAGCCTCTATCAAATTGTTGAAGCGAAGATACATATCGACGGGTTGATGGACAAGGTCTCTGGCTCGGATTACTAGTAACAGTCTAGTACCACGCTTCTCTGCCACACGTGCCAAATAACCTTATCGCGGCCTCAGCGCTCAGTACTGAGAGCGAGAGACCCATGGACCCGGGAGTCTGGCTGTGGACACAGCGAGGAGGTCGAAAATAGATTCGGGTTCGTGGCACTAGAGAAGTTGTTCGTGGACCTGTTAACCGATAGAAGTAAAAGTGGTTTTTGCTCAGCCTATCGTACAAGACTGTCTTGTACGTTAAAAAGTCGTTCCAGAACGTTGAAGTGGCTGACACTATACTTCACAGACCGTCAGCCAGGGAGCAGCGACCCCATGGAAGAATACCAATCCACGTTGAGCATCATGGACAACAGTCGTGGCCCCAGTCACTAAATCCCCGTTATCCTCGAAAGCCTAATAGATCGGAAGGTCAGTGCCCAGTGAGCAGCGCGAGAGTGATGGACAAGTCCCCTTCACCTTTTGAACCTTGAATTTCTCCCCGTAGAACGAGCTCGGACCGGTGTTGATACCGAACTTCTAGGCTCCGGATGGCGCACGGACTGAGGGGTTTCTTATGTGCTTCGCTATAGCAAACCCACTGGGGTATCCTATAGAACAGAGAAGGTTAACAAGTATCTACACGACTTTCCAATGACGACTCACCAGCTGCCCACACGATCCCATCGCTGTCAACCGCTACGTTATCTAGAAGCGCCTCTGCGGACCAATACTTTTAGCTAACCCGAAGGGTGAGAAAATATCAAAACCAGCCTCACCGCAGGGAATCGAATCCGACAGAACAATTGAATTGTCTTCCTGGCGTTCGAACACCCGGAGGGCTTTTCCTAGGGTGCTCGCAACGTAAATGGTACCGTTCGGAGCCTGCGTGATGCCATTGTTGCCGAGCATATTCTTCGACACGAGTTTGCATCCTTCGTCGATGTGACAGTACCCGACAGATGAGCCAGGGCTGAAAAACGCCCGATAATTTCGAAGCTGGGAGGAATAAGAAAAGTCGGATCAGAGATGGCGGCCTTCAGATTCTCAATGCGACTTACTTGTTGGACCTTGACTGCGTTGTCGTTGGTAAAGTAGAAACTCTTTCCGTCGGGGAAGCCAGTCACATCGTTGGGGGTAATAATGGCGGGGTGTTCAATGGTCTTCAGGTGTGTCAATTTTCCGCTAGAAAGAGTTGTTTTGAAGGTCTCAATAGCAGAGTCGGCTCCTACGTCTTTTGCATCTCCGTTGAGAGGTACACGGTGGTTGACCATGTACACAAAGAGCTCGTTTGGGTTGGATGCCGATGCAACGACGTCCATTCCGTGTACTGATAACCCTCGCGTTGTGTCGAACTTGTCGAGCGTTAGCCGAGTAATCTGTTTGGTTGGTGGATCATAGATGGCAACGTAGTCTTCGTTCATGCGATAGGTCGAGTTGAATTGTAACATAGATGGGTTCCAGTGACGACGGTCTTCCGGGTGAGAGCATGCGAGGAATACTTTGCCTGATGGTTGGTGAAGAATGAGTTCTGTATCATTGCTCGTAAGTTCTAGTGAAGCGACGAAAGTCCAAAAGCAGTTGCGCACTTTCACAAGCCTGTAGTTCGGGTATGGTGCCGCAGCTTCTAAAGTTATTCAGAGACTGGGGTGGGCGAAATGCGTTGACCGCGTCCATCCAAGGCGCGATGTATTGGAAGTACATCCCCCCAGAGACCGCAAGGATAAGAGCTATTATGGCGTATGATCCCGTTCCCATCCTGACAGTAGATTTCGAATGAGTTAGTGACAGGGCGAGTTGAGAATGGGACGACAATAATGTTATTAACCATCTTTAAACAGATATCGTAAGATTCAATTGCCTGCATCATTCTCTGCTGACGAAATTAAGAGCCTCTATGATAAGACCCTATAGTTCAAGTTGAGGAGAGGGTTTTTTGGAACCAATTGAGTGCGGACGATTAAATGTCTGCGCTGCCTTTGTGTGTAGGGAAAGGTTTGGACGTGAACGTGATTTATTCAAAAGGAATTGCGATCATTGACGCGAGACAGGAAACTTGAGAAAGACGGTTTCGACAATTGAGATTTGCTGCGTGAACGTGAGTGACTCTGGTTCTGGCATAGAAAGATTACTTGGGCTCTTGTAAGATGTAGTAGTGCACTTCGTACCTTCGAGTACTACGTTTCCTACCCATTTTTGACCTGTACTGCCCTTTCCAGCTCCCTTATAACCCGCCAATTCCTTTCGAGAAGCAAGAGGTCCGCGAGAAGGTAGATTGAGAGTGATCTTCGGGGAAATTGAGAAGCAATAGGCCTGGGGCTGGCTGCCTGGCAGCTGCGAATTGCGACAGCCTACAGCCTCAGACAGGGTACTGAAATTGTAGTCCTCGGACCGGGCCTACGGGACCGGCTTCCGGAATTACCACAAGTGGTCTACGCTGGACTCGTTCTTCCAAATTGCAAGTGAAACCTCGATTCACCATCTGTTTGCTCTGAGCATTTTGATTGCTTTGTGTCCATGATAGTGGTCGCAGTTCTTGGATCGGATGACTACGACCGGGACAAAGTGGCAGCTGGTCTTCCGATTCGAAGTCTACCAGCGGTCGCTATTCGTTCATATTCAATTCTTCAGCAGCACTGCTTGATCAGTGCTAAACATCCTCGATCACAAGTACGTCGGTCCTCTCTAGATATCCTCTGCTCAATACTAACGAGTCAAGATTTCTGTAGCCTTCAGACCACCTGTTGGAGAAACCAATTGAAAATGTCTCCCTGAGCACCCATTATCCTCCATTACTCCCCGTGTACTTACCACCCCCATTCAAGTATGAACGACCGGGCGCTCCCGGTCGTGATTAGGGTGGCTGCCAGGTTGTCAGTGGTCCGGATCCCGAGTCAGTGCTCTTACCCTCTATGTCACTTGGTACTTCAAGCCTCGCGGCTGCCAACCACCCGAAATCGTCGTAATGATGGCTATCAGTGAGCCATAGATATTCAATGTACAGTGGCTCTGTGACTTTGAACAGTGCTGGTGGTATCAATACCAATCCCGCTACGATTTGCAGCTTCAGAAAGTATAACAGTATGGCGTCTCTGTGTCAAATCAAGGTAGTTCCGGACTACTCTTTCTGACACGATATCACTAACCATGATTATGGTGCCATTTACTTCTCTGTTTCCTGCACGACGGCAGCTGCCATCGGTCCCGGATGAGGTACCTCGTCGGAAGGTGGGCAGTTCAATGAACCGGCTTGGAAAACCTGTTCGTAAAGTGGTGGCAGAGTAAACTCTTCGTCTTCGAGAGGAACCGGTCCTGCATCTGACTCACGCCGCCATTCCGAAGGTCTTCGTCCTACATCGTTCCCACGCTGCTGATCTCGTCTTCGAAAGCGAAAATACGTCACGATAGCCGTACTCCCAGAAGAAGGCGTCGGACTGGGAGGTCGCTGCGGCGTAGGACTTGACTCGCCAGCCTTCGGCCGTTCTTCTTTCGAGACGTAAGAGTGCATCACAGGGTAGGGAATGATGGTGGGGAAACTCGCTTCACTGTCATCTGTGTCGAGATCGACGTGCGCAGAAGCAAGCTTGCGTCTGCGGCGGTTCCAGTAGTAGACGCCCGTTACAATCACAATGATTGCCAACAGAAAACCTCCAACAGCACCCCCTACGATAGCCCCAATGGGAGGCCCGAACTTGACTGATTCACTGTTGAAGGATGGCGAAGGGGAGGGGGTGGAGGATGGTGAGGAGGGGGTAACCGGGACCTGTGGATCGTCCACTACCTCGAGGACAAAACGGTCGATGACCATTTGGAATTTTCCTGCAGGTACTATCCGTGTATCGTTCTCGGATCTCATAACAATGACATGCTGTGCGGGTGTATCGAAACGTTTTGAAAAAAGCATGACCTGGAAAGAGAGCTGTGCTTTGAGAAGGAGGAATAGAGTTCGGAACCGCGCGACGTACTGGTGGATTGTTAGGAGCATCTATATTTGAGGTATTGAGGCTGTCTATAGTCTGGAAACGCGGATTGTTTGGATCGCAGTCGATACAGAGACCATAGAGGCCACTTTGTGATCGCGGTAATCCAAAGACATAGATTGCGATAGCTGGCTCCGGAAGATCTGGAAGTTTCATGGAGATTGAATGCCAAAAGAGAAATTCGTAGAAAGGACTCACTAAAAGTTATATTCGCGAATGGGTCATTCGAGGACGACAGGGTGCCCGTCTGGCCCACGCTACTGGCACTCCAGGCCTCCTGTAACCAGAATCCTTGATACTGGAGAGCATTATCTCTGTCATTGAATGTGATGTTCTTGGTCCTCAAAGTTGCATACATGGCTCTGGGAGCTTAGCGATTGAAGAGAAGGAAAAGTGGCGAAAACTTCCCAACAATTTTGGCGATAGTTCATATAAGCGAGGCAAAGAAGGGATCAGACCGGGTATCCCCAATGATTGTGGCGCTGAAGAGGGAGAAGCCTCTGATGAAGTCGGCGATGGAATACGCATGATAAAATCATGATGATGATGGGAGTTGCATGGAGGAGGCCATCCTGAATCACTTCTTGATATGTAAGTAAGGAGGCTCAAATGGTTGCTCAATGAGAATCGGAGGGCGGTCCACGAGGAGGCTGGCCCTTTAACTTGAAGACTATGAGATCAGACCTACCCCAGTGGAAACATAGTACAACGATTTTTTCGAGATCTTCCCGCAAGATGTCGCGTCAAACCACACGTTTTGATGGCCTAGCGAATCGCTTCTTGAAGCACTCACCGGCAGTGGGCACCAGCTTGGGCTCAAGATCGCGGTACATCTGTTATCAACCAAGATATATATCGGACTCGGAATCAACAGAAACCCTGGAGTCTCCATACATTCGGGTGTGTTTGGTCAGTGACCTTGGTTGGAGCTGGGTATGGAACATACATGCGCAAGGCCTCGTAAAGCCCCATGCCCGTTGAGCAGGTGTAGTGATAGTAGAGGACGGCGAGAAGTTGAACTGAACATCGGATCGCTGCGTCACTCACGAACGTCAACTGGCGATCGAAAGACCTGCTCGTATAAGGGTGGAAGAGTCGACATCCCTTCGTCCTCAGGAGCGTCTTCATCGAAGACCGGTCCAGCATCCACCTCACGTCTTCGCTCGAGTGGTGAACGCCGGAGACCCGAACCCGACGTGGTACTGAGATGATTGTGAGCGTTCCGCCCAGCTCTTTGCCGTTCCTCTGTGGAGATAGCCGGGTGCGTCTGGGAGTAAGGAACGGGGATGGGGCTGGGAACCGGGGAACGATGGTTGCTCAGTGGGTTGAAACGCGCAAACGAGAGCCTGGGAGGGGTTCTTAGAGATCTCGGACCGTCAATCACCGCACGGGAGGGTGCACGTCGCGAGAAACTCAGGTTCGACCTCATCCTCGGTGTGGTCGCCGCCTCCGAATTGCCAAGAAGATCGAATGCATCTAGCTGTCTGGTCGGGGACACAACGGAATTGGCAGAAGAGAGACTGTTGTGAGATATATCGACTTCAGGAGACGGATGGGAAGGTCCACTGGATAACAACCGGTCTTGAGCTACAACGTCTCTGGCCCGCTTGCGGCACCAACAGCTGACCCCAACTATGATCAGAATGATCGCTAACACGGACCCACCAACAGCCCCACCGATGATAGTAACAGGGGCTGTAGACCTGACCACATCATTGTTGGAGGAAGAGGATGGAATAAGTGCTCCCATCGAACTTGAAGATGAGAAAGTAAAAGCACTCTCGGAAGAACTTTGGGTGAGACTGAGTGAGGATGAGCCGTCGGTGCCAACTGTAGTGCTCCTACTCTCCGAGGTGGCCGGAGACGACGAAGAAACAGAGGTGGGCTGTTCCTGTGTTGAGCCCTGCGGGGAGTCGTCTACCTCAAGCACGAACCGGGTCACCGTGATTTGAGACTCTCCCGACGGATTGTATCGTGTATCTTTCAGGTTTGTTAAAACAACAATATGTGTTCCTGGTTTGTCAAACGTTCTTGAGAAGAGAACAACCTGGAGGGCAACACTCCTGAATCACACTTGCGTTACTAGAAGGAGGAAAGACATACAGGCGGATTTTGACCGTCGTCCGACCTATCGAGAGCGTCCACAGTTTCGAAACGCATATTCTCGGGGTCACAGTCGATGCAAATGCCGTAGAGGCCTCCTCGCGCTCGTCTTAAGCCGTAGTAATAGAATGCGACAGCTGGTTGCGGAAAAGCTGCGAAAGGTCAAAACTGAAAGGGCATCGACAAAGAGACACAGAGAGAACCGCACTAAAAGTGACCTTTGAGTTTAGGCGATCAGAAAACGACATAGTACCCGAAGCTTGAGGGGAGCTCCATTTCCCTTTGGTTTCCCAGCCATTCTCATAGTGAAGATAGAGATCTCTGTTACTGAAGGTAACGTTTCTGAGCCGTGTGTTCGACGCGCTCATTACCGAGGTAGAAGTGAAAAGGCTGACGCCGCGTTCATAGCGGTGTGGTTAAGTAGATGGTTCGAAGACGATGGGATCATTTTGGCCGAAACTATCACATGGATACTATTCCCCCAACTACCTGAGAGGGTGGCAGAACATCAGATTGTTGAGGCAATGAAATAGACGTGCTGATGAATGAAGTTCCTGGCTCGGATTACTATGCCCCCTCTACCGCGCATAGTCAGCAATGATGGCTTGAAGTCGAAGTTGTCGCAGCCATCAGACCATCAGAAATTCAATAAATCCCAGAGTCTGGTGAGGGCACAACGGAAACGTGAGAGGTCGGGTCGGTGGTAGAGCCTTAGATAGGTTGTTCCGATTCGTGATCTGTTAACCTTCGAGCAATGGTGTCATAGTGAGAGAACATACGTTTGCTTAGCCTATCATGCAATAGTATCGTCAACAGTAGACGGTGGATGGAGTGAGGAGAGTGGCTGAGAATACAACAAGTAATCTCCACTGTCGTATGAGCGTTCTGCGGCGGTGCCTATATGTGTAGGGGAAAGGGTTGGACATGAGCACAAGTTCCAATGATTCGCAGGATCGTGAACGGGCGAAGAAAGAGGCCGGAGCCGCAAGGAAGCGGGTTTCGATTGATACGGTGACTCGTGATGGAAGATTTGCTACGAGGCGAGTTTATTCGTTTCTTATCCACCAGTGCTACCCTTTCTGTCCCCTTGTAAGTAAAATCAATGGAGTCAGACTCGCCAAATCCTTCTGAATGACATTTACTGTCATTTAGGCGGTAAAAACGAAACGTTCATGAAGGGTTAGAGTCAATCTGCGAGCAATCTGAGTTGTAAGTAGGGGAATGCGACATGCTGCGACTGTAGACACGTGAAACCACAGTCCTCGGACCGGCACTGCGGGACCGGCTTCCGGAATTACCGCTTTGTCCCGCTTGGAGTCGCGAAATGAATCGCTTTCAGAAGAACTTCCCGGCAAAAAACAACATTGTGTCGGACCCAAAAGCTAACAGAAACCACTCGTCATGATTTCATGTGTGTTTCTTCAGCGGCTTTGGTTGAAGCTGGGTATATAACATACATGAGGAAGCCCTCGCGAGGTCTCATTTACGTTGAGTAGGTCTAGAGGATATCGGAAGACGAGAAGTTACATCTCGGAGAATCGGAACACTGCGTTCGCCAACGCCAACTCGTGATCGGAAGACATGCTCATACAACGGCGGAAGAGTGGACATTCCTTCGTCCTCAGTAGTGCTATCTTCACCAACGACCGGTCCTGCATCCACCTCACGTCGTCGTTCACGTGTCAGGCGGGAATACGAACTCAACATCGGGGTGCTGGTAAAAGTGAACGGGTCACGGCTTGCGGCTTTCGGGAGTTCCTCTTTAGAGATATCTGGGTGCATCTGGAGGAAAGGAGAAAAGGTAGGGTTGGCGACCGGTGGACGTTGATTGTCCGGTCGGTTGAAACGTGCAAGTAAGGACCTGAAGGGAGTTCGTGGGGACGTTTGGTCGTCGGCCGCTTCATGCGAACGTGCACCTCGCCAGAACCTAAGATTGAACCTCATTCTCCGGGAACTCGTCGCAGCCCCTGAGCTATCGAGAGCGTCTGACGCATCCGGGTATGTGGTTGTGAGTACAGCGGAATCAATTAAAGAGACACTAAGGTCGGTGGCAGAGGGGCCGTGAGATGGATCAACCTGGAAAGAGGAATGGGAAGGGCCGGATTGGGGGAACGAGCGGTTATTAACTATAGCCTCTCTGGTGCGCTTGTGGCGCCAACAGCAGAGCACCACTATGATTAGAGTAACAGCCACCAGAAATCCACCAACAGCCGCCCCAGCAATAATAGCAACAGGAGTGGAACTGGTTGAATCGCTAGTCGGAGAGGAGGACGCTGGGGCAAGTACTATCGTCGAACTCAGAGATGCAAAGGATGCAAATGAGGATGTGGGCGAAGGCGGTGCCAGTGAGGTGCTTGAGGCACTCGAAGAAGAGCTAGAGGGACTCTGGGTAGATGAGGATGTTGATGTACTAGTGACTGTGGCACTTCTGTTCCTCGAGGTGATTGTAAAAGACGAAGGAATACTAGACGTAGTACCAGGTTGTTGTGACGGAACTGGCGGGGAGTCGTCTGGTACCTCGAGCACGAACCGGTCCACTGTAATTTGCGAATTTCCTGAAGGGATGACGCGTGTATCGTTTCTGTTCGTCAGAACAACGACGTGTGCTCCAGGTGTATTGAAGGTTCTCGAGAAGAGAACAACCTGGCATAGAGCATTTCTGTATCAAACTTGAACTGGTAGAAGAAGGGAGAAGACTACATACAGGTGGGTTTTGACCGTTATCCGACCTATTAAGAGCGTCCACGATTTCAAAACGCTTATCATCCACTGGGATTTCAGGACTGCAGTCGATGCAGAGGCCGTAGAGACCCCCCCGTGATCGCCTTATGCCATAATAATAGAATGCAATGGCCTGTTGCGGGAAAGCTGCGGGAGGAGGATTTGCAAACGGCGTAAACGAAGAAAAAAAAAGGGTCGCACTGAAAGTGAGCCTTGCATTGGGGTCATTGGTGGACGACAGAGTGCCCGAATCTTGAGGCGAACTCCAAGTTCCTTGGGTGTACCAGCTAGTCTCATAGCGAAGATTCTGGAAGTCTCTGTCATCGTAAGTGATGTTTTTGAACCGTGCGGTGTTCGACGCACTCATCACAGTAAGGTGGAAGTTACAAAGCTGTCACCATAATCATAGTAGCCACATCTATATGCAGGGGTTCGAACGTGATGGGATCGCGTTGTCCAACCAACTATCATTCCATTCCAGAACGATGCCTCCAGCCGTATTGGGAGGGTGGCCAAGTGCTAAGTCATCAAATTGCTGAGGCGAAATCGGAACGGGCGGGCTGATGAATAAGATTTCTACACTTGTCTGCCGCCAAAATTAACCTTGTTGGAGTCCAACGCGCCACCCAGTGAGAGCACGGCAAGTCCAGGAGTATGGCTGAGCAATGGGTACAAAGCGGGAATCAGTCGAAGAGAGATTCGGGCATGCCATATTCAGAATTTCCGACATTTAGTACTTGGCTTCCATAGCACCATGAGACTTCCCATAGCACATAATATCACATTTCAGCCTGTTCTGTCCTTCCGCGGTGTTTTTTGCACTAGGTTGCGTCTGAAGTTCCAAAAAGAGTCGAGCGCGGCTGGAGGAGATCGTTGTCAAAGTCAACTCTCTTGGCCCTTGGGCGCTTGAATAGCACCTGTCAGTGTAAGCGCTAAAACGCGACCTTGCGCTCAAACTCTTGTCTTCTAACCATCACTCTCACCCTGCACCCTGATTCACCAAAAGCAAAGAGGCGGATACGCGAGGAATATCCTTGGGCCAAGTCAAACAGTGGAGAATGGCGATCGGTAAGTACCTGAGTCCTGACATGGATGATAACAAGTTAGAACAACGCTCATTTCTTTATACAGCAGGCTCTTGGGCCACTTGCAACACGCTCGAGGAGTTCGACGACCATATCAGAAAGATGAAACAACAGCTCAAAGAGGTCGAATACCACCGTAATTTACGAGTATCCGTCTGCCGTTTACCTGTCGAAATCATTGGAAAAATCTTTACGCACACTACCGGTGATGGGCACTGGGTCCGAAAATTCCCCAAAGTCATGCAAGTATGCCGTCTGTGGCGCGCAATCGCAGCGAAAACACCTTCTATGTGGACACACCTCGATCTTAGTCGCCCGAAGATGGCTCAGGAGGTGTTGAGATATAGCGGTTCTATTCCTCTCCGCGTTACTATGCGGTCGGATGCATGCTGCCAGCAGAATCTGTCCTTGGAAGTGCTTGAACAGCCGTCCCGAATTTCCAGTCTGTACCTGAGCGGTATCAGCCCCAACCATCTCACAAACTTACTCGCGAAAGTAACTCAGCCAGTACCGTATCTTCGCTCCATCGTGATAAGACCCAACGGAGTTTCAGTCACATTACCCACCAATTTCCTCGGCGAAGACGCACCACGCCTCGTCTCCCTTCACACCACCGGGTGCAGTATCCCGTGGGGATCTCACGCCTTTCGAAATCTTACCAGCATACGCGTGTCGAAGTCGACACTGCCCATTAATATGTCTCTCGAGAACATCGCTATAACCTTGCAAGCAGCGACGAAGCTTGTGGAGGTGGACATATCAGACTTTATCCCATCCCAAACCAACGCTTCCCTCCCCCGGGATTTCACGATTGTGCTCCCCCATTTGAACCGTTTACATCTATCATCGAGGGCTATAGTTATCACCACCCTTCTTCAGCGTATGATCTTCCCTGCCTCTGCTATGGTGCATCTCGAAATTTCTGAACTCGAGGACGCCTTGGATTCCTTGTGCAGTTCTATCTCTGGCCTTTTTGCAGATGCAGCTATTGACCCAAAACATATGAGATCCGTCGAGACCCTCTATCTCGCTCACTATGATGGACAGGGCATCACACTCAAAGTATGGAACTCTTTTGATTATCGTACCTACGGGCGCGATACCGGGAATCATTTCAGGCTTCAGCTAGAGGATCAGGTTCATACTGCAATTGAACTGGATGTCCAACCAATATGTCGGCGACTATTGGATTCTCTTGGTATGCTCTCATACCTCAAAGAGCTGGAAGTAGATGTGCCATCCCTCCAGCAGGATACAACCATCGAGTGTTTTGGGAGTTGTCCTCTGCTCCACACCATCACAACTTATGGTTCATGTGCCAACGCGGTCGTCACATCTTTATCTTATAATCTTTCTGATGCTCCCCAACCTATCCCATACCCCGCAGTATCTACCATCACCCTTTACGACGTTAACTTTGACACAAATCGTATGCCAACGTTCCTCGTCATCCCGCTCCAAAACCGATCAGAGCATGGTGTTCCCGTCAAAAAGGTCGTATTGAAGACCTGCAAAAACTTGTACGGCAACGAGGTTGAGATGCTCAAGGGAGAAGTTGGCTCAGAGGTCGAGATCGATTGGGACGGGATTGAAATCGAAGTCATAAATTCAGGCGCCGAATCGAGTCTCGACGACTTCGACGACTCCTCAGACGCCTGATCGGTTGACTGGTGAGTCACCCAGCGTATCCAGGGTTTTGGGCTAACGCTCACCGAACTAGATCAACTCTACTCTTCCAAATCGACATTCCCTTCCGTTATGTATCACCTGTTGAAGGCTCGACTGCCCGAGCCGGATCGTGAATGATATTTTTTCACGATTCTCTTTTGCATTCAAAACTACCGTCTGGGTTTTTTGGCCTGCCCGTCGTGACAGCCGGGCTGACACGCGTTCCCGTTCTTGAGCGCTGGATCCTGGGTGGGTCCAAGGTCGACGTTCATGAGCGCTTGAACAAACTCAGGTGTAAAGCGCCGAAACGTGACCACGAGGTCAGAAACTAAGCAAAAACATGATGCAAGGATCGATTTCGCGACAAACCGGCGGTTTATTGCCTGAGGTCTCCACTCCGTGGGGTCGCGAACCGAATTGCTTCAAGGAGTACTCATCGGCAAGACGCATCATATCGGACTCAAAAGCCAACAGTAAGTTAAAACCCTCGCCATGATTTCATGCGTGGTTGTTCAGCGGCCTTGATTATAGCTGGGTATGGAGCATACATATGCAAGCCCCTGCAAGCCCTCGCGGAGTCTCATTTACGTTGAGAAGGTCTAGACGATATCGGAACACGAGAGGTTACTACATCTCGGAGTATCGGAACATTACGTTCGCTGACGCCAACTCGTGATCGGAAGACATGTTCGTATAACGGCGGAAGAGTGGACATTTCTTCGTTCTCAGTAGTGCCATCTTCATCGACGACTGGTCCGGCGTCCACTTCACGTCGTCGTTCTCGTGTCAGTGGGAAATGCGTGCCCGACGTCGTGGTACTGGTAAAGGTGAACGGGTCACTCCTCGCGGCTTTTGAGAGTTCCTCTTTAGAGATGTCTGGGTGCATCTGGAAGAAAGGGGAAAGTCTAGGGTTGGCGACCGGTGGACGTTGGTTTCCCGGTCGGTCGAAACGTGCAAGTAAGGACCTGAAAGGTGTTTGTGGGGACGTTTGATCGTCGATCGCATCATGCGAACGTGTACTCCGCCAGAACCTGAGGTTCAACCACGTCCTCCGAGAGCTCGTCACAGCCCCTGAGCCACTGAGAGTGCCTGACGCATCTGGGTATGGGGCTGTGAGGACAGTGGAGTCGATCAAAGAGGAACTGAGGTTGGTGGTAGAGGAGTCGTGAGATGTATTTATAACCTGGGAGGGGGAATGGGGGAGCAATCGGCCATTAACTATAGCCTCTCTGGCACGCTTGCGGCGCCAACAGCAGAGTCCCACTATGATCAGAATGGCAGCCATCAGGAATCCACCAACAGCTCCAGCAATAACGGCAACGGGGGTTGCAGAGCTGGTCGAAGTAGCCGACGGGACAAGTCCGACCGTCGAACTCAAAGATGAAAAGGACGTAAGTGAGGATGTGAGCGAGGGTGGTGATGTGCCCCCGGCACTCGAAGAAAAGGTAGAGGAACTCTGGTTGGATGAGGATTTCGAGGTACCGTCGGTTACCGAGGTGCTTCTGGTCTCCGAGGTGGTGGCAGACGATGGAGGAATACTAGACGTAGTACTTGGTTGTTGCGTTGTAACCGGCGAGGAGTCATCTGGTACCTCGAGTACGAACCGGTCTACCGTAATTTGAGAATTGCCTGAGGGAACGACGCGTGTATCGTTTCTGTTCGTCAGAACAACGACGTGTGTTCCAGGTGTACTAAAGGTTCTCGAGAAGAGAACAACCTATCATAGAGCATTTCTGGATCAAACTTGAACTGGCAGAAGAGGGGAGAAGATGACATACAGGTGGGTTTTGACCGTTGTCCGACCTATCGAGAGCGTCCACAGTTTCAAAACGCTTATCATTCACTGGCACGTCCGGATCGCAGTCGATACAGAGGCCGTAGAGACCCCCCTGAGATCGCCTCATGCCATAATAATAGAATGCAATGGCCTGTTGAGGGAAAGCTGTGAGAGGAAAGTTTTGGAAGGGCGTCGAAGAGGAGCAGAAGAAAGGGTCGCACTGAACGTGAGCCTCGCATTAGGGTCATTGGTGGACGACAGAGTGCCCGAATCCTGAGGCGAACTCCAAGTCCCCTCAGTGAACCAACTGGTCTCATAGCGAAGATTCTGGAAATCTCTGTCATCGTAAGTGACGTTTTTGGACCGCACAGTGTTTGACGCGCTCATTACGAAGGGGGGGGAGGGGGAGAGGGTAGAAGTAAAAAAGACATCGCCATCAGTATAATGACCGCGTCTATATGTAGGGGTTTGAAGATGATGGGATCGTTTTGTCTGAGCAACTATCATTTCATCGGAGTCAAAATGTCGCTGACTGAGAGGGTGCCTTGGTACTGATTTATCAGTTTATCAAGGCGAAAGAGTCGACGGGCTGATGGAGGGAGTTTCTGTCTCTGATTACTACACTTTGTTGCCACGGACACCGAAGTGACCTTGTCGGAGCTACCTACCAGGAGAGAGCACGACGGACTCGGGAGTCTGGCTGAGCGACGAGGGAACAGTGGATTCGGTCGGACAGAGATTCGAGTGGGCGATGGGACGGGTCTTCGTGGCCTGTGGGTTGATGGTGGGAAAGATACGTTTGCTCATCGTACAATAGTATCCTATATGTTAGAAATACTATAGTTGATCTGGATTGTCAAAGCGGCTGGAACTATACTTTGCAGACCGTCAACCAAGGTGCGACGATTCCATGGAAGAACACCAATCCTCGTTGAGCGTCATGGACAACCGAAGTCGACCCAGAAGCTACCTCGCCGTTATCTTCAAACGCCTAGAACACCGTAGGGTCAGCAAAGCACGCATGAACGAGAGATGAGCAAGTCCCGTTACCTTTTCGACCTTGAACTTCTCCCCGTAGAATGAGCTCGGGCCAGTGTTGATACCGAACTTCCAGGCGCCGGACGGAGAACGGGCAGATGGGTTTTTCATCTGGTTTATGATAGCGTATCCGTTGGGAAACCCTATAAAACAAAGGATGTCAATGAAAATCCACACAAGTCTTCCTTGGCGACTCACCAGCTGCCCACACAACCCCATCGCTGTCAACCGCTATGTTATCTAGAGGCGCCTCTGCAAACCAGTACTGTTTCAGCCACGCAGTAGGTTGATAAACCATCGGAAACAGCCTCACCGCAGGGAATGACATCCATCAAAACAATTGAATTGTCCTCCTGGCGTTCGAACACCCGGAGAGCTTTTCCTAGCGTGCTTGCGACGTAGATGGTACCGTTCAGAGCCTGAGTGATGCCATTGTTGCTGAGCATGTTCTTCGACACGAGCTTGCATCCTTCATCAACGTGGCAGTATCCAACGGATGAGCCATGACGGACGAACGACCGATAGTCTCGAAGCTGGGAGCAAAGGACGGTCAAATCAGGTCTCGACCCTTCTCGTAATACCACTCACCCATTGGACCTTTTCTCCATGGTCGTTGGTGAAGTAGAAACCCTTGCCATCTGGGAAGCCGGTAACGTCATTGGGAGTAATGATGGCAGGGTCTTCAATAGTTTTCAGGTGTGTTAATTTCCCGCTGGAAAGAGTGGTCGTAAAGATCTCGATGACAGAGTCGGCTCCTACGTCTTTCGCGTCTCCGTTGAGAGGCACACGGTGGTTAACCATGTACACGAAAAGTTCCTTTGGGTTTGATGCAGACGGAACTACGTCCATTCCGTGTACTGATAGCTCTCGTGTTGTGTCAAACTTGTCGAGGGTCAGTCGAGTGATTTGCTTGGTGGGTGGGTCGTAAATGGCAACATAATCTTCGTTCGAGCGGTAAGTGGAGTTGAGTTGTGAAGTAGCTGGAATCCAATGACGACGGCCCTCCGGGGTTGAGCATGCTAAGAATAGTTTCCCTGATGGTTGGTGAAGAACGATTTCTGTATGGCTATTAGAGTCCTGGAGAGACAAGATTTGAAAGGCCAGTTACGTACTCTCGCAAGCTTGCAGTTCGGGTACAGTGCTGCAACTGCTGAAGTTATTCAGAGGGTTGGGTAGGCGAAATACGTTAACCGCGTCTATAAAAGGGGCGATGTATTGGAAGTACATCCCCACAGAGACTGCGAGAATCAAAGCTATTACGCCGTATGGTCCTGCTCCCATTCTGGCGGTAAACCTCGAAAGGAGGTCGTGGTTTCAGGGAGAGTTGGGTATTGTTCAGTTGACCGGCAACAAGCATGGGAACAACGTCTCATATGTCAGCCTGACATATCCGGATATTCGGTATCTAGCTTCCGGTCCTTCGGCCTCCGCCGACCTAGTGCTCCCACAAAACATTTAAACTCTCTGAAACTCAAAGTGGAAAAGCCGTCAAAGCAGCGTATGCGGAGATTTTGGAGCTGATGGGATCTTTTGCTTGAACAACTATCTGGGGACCGCAATAAGATCTCGGTTTGTTGATCATGATTCGTAAAGCGAAGAGTCTCGGACGTCTGTGATTTCCGAGGCGGTTTGGAACTAATGGGTTTATGGATCAAGATTCTAGCTTGGATTGCTGTTGCCACGCACGTTGGAACATCGAGCAATGCCCTTTCTGCAGTTACGACGTATAAAGTTATTATTTTTTGGGACGCAACGGTACAAGAGGCGGAGGCAGAGGCCCAGAGCTCGTTGGAGGATGCTGGGCGCCCTCGTTTTGTAGATCACTTTCAAGTGCCCCGGGGCCGGTGGGGCCTGTACGTCTGGTACTATTAGCCCGAAACACCGAGTCGTACTGCGGAGGCAGAGCTTCATCGTCTTCTTCATCCTCAACAATGACAGGCCCCGCATCCACTTCGTGTCGTCGTCCACGTCTAGTACGTCGGTCGGAGGAGCGTTGGGTTGATCCAGTCCTCCTGCTTGACCGTGTCCTTGAGCTTGACCCAGTGCTATAGTCGGAGCTGGTGTTCGTCGAAGGCAACGAGGAGGAAACGGAGGGGCTGAGAGTGGAGAGCGAGAAGGAGGTGGTTGTGTCATTACGAGAGTGACCGCGGATCATCAATGGGTACGCCCCATGGGGGGTTGGACCAGGAGAGTCGAGGTCATTAACTGCTTTTCGCCGCTTGCGGTGCCAGCAATAGAGGCCCGCTCCAATCATGATGACTGCCAACAAAAAACCTCCCACAGCACCTCCTACGATAGCACCTATCGGAGGCCCTGACTTGCCTGATTCGCTTGTGGGAGAGGGGGGAGAGGAAGAGGAAGGAGTGACGGGGACTGGTGAGTCATCCACAACGTCAAGCTCAAAACGATCGATGGTGATTTGAGAGTTCCCTGTAGGATTTCGCGTATCATTTTGGTTTCTCAGAATAACGACATGCTGCGCGGGTGTATCAAAGGTTTTCGAGAAGAGAACAACCTGGAAAAAAGCCAGGTCAGAGAAGAAGGTAATAGAGTGAGCTGCGTAACGCACCGGTGGGTTTTTACCATCATCTGTAGTATTCACGGCGTCGATATTTTGGAAATTTGGCTGATTTGGATCGCAGTCGATACAGATACCATAAAAGCCACCTTTCGAGCGTAGCATTCCATAGTAACGAAACGCGACGGCTGGCACCGGGAAGTCTTTAGTTGGGATTAGAATCGTCGTCGAACGAAAAGGTCATAGAAAAACTCACTGAAAGTTACGTTCGCATTCGGGTCATTCGAGGACGACAGGGTGCCCGACTGGCCCACGTTACTGGCATTCCAAGTCCCTGTATTGAACCAGAAGCCTTGGTACTTGAGATCGGTCATATCTCTGTCGTCGTATGTGATGTTCTTTGTCCTCAGATTCGAGGCCATTGGTTCTGGGAGTCGGTTGTCGAGGAGAAGGGAATCAATTGGCACATTGGCCTGACTATTCATATATAGAAACCCGGAACCATCCTCGTACACACAGCAATCATGTAACGTTAGGGATCCCGCCTGTTCAGATTCCGGCTATTGACAGCTCCAGAGCACGATGGTGTGATGATGGGAAGAATAAGAGTCCCAAAGTTCAAACAAGCGCTGGTCCTCTGTCCATCATCAAGCTGGAGCATTCTTAACCTGTCGACTACCAGGTTCTCTCAGTCGAGAGAACCTCCCCGGCTCAGGAATAAGAACCGCGTATCATAGAGTTCTGCTCTAATATCATCCCGAGCAGTCACGCCCGAAGAGCCTGAGGAAACCCTGACAAAGATGGAAATCACCACCATCAAGATGGCCTACTATAGAGCTCTCATCGCCAGAAGTCCGACATAAATATGATAGAATGATGGAGAGCGATAGGAACCCGTCCGCAACGCCGAGACCAGCGCAGTTTCTCTCACTGGAAGAATTTGAAGAGGACAGCGGTATATCGGATGCCGCTGTGGAGCCAATTATAGAATATCAGAAGATATGGAACGTGACGACGACGTACATCTGCGCGGCTGCGATGGTTGCTCGGAGGCTCTCGGAGGTGGCTGGTCTGGGTCGGTTTCGAAGTAGTGAAGGAATAAATCTGACCTAAGCAACCAGTACGTCTACACTTTGATCTTGTTCTCAGTGAAAGTTTACAAAGATGTGGTAGTAATTGTTACTACTGGTATGTAATATGGCTGTCGCCTCAACAGCGACTACAGGGGAGCTCGGGGAAGAGTTAGTCACAGCCAGACGTAGGGCTCAGTTCAGATCTAACCGGGGTTGGACTCACCAGGGGGGATATCGACATTCTCGGGGTCCAAGTACCATGCTCCTGTAGATAACACACTCATGTAAGCGTAAGACACAGATATTCTTGGTCAGAGTTACTCACGATCTTTCTTAGCCTTGTCCGCCTCTGCCTGTCCCTCGCCCAACCAGTAGAATCGGTTCGCAGGTCGATCGTCCAGCAACTTGTAATTGTAATCCTCCCATCTCGGATGTTCCAACGTCCGCAGGAAGTGAAGCGTCGATCCCGGCCACATAGCCACTACACGGCCCTCTTCCTTCCCCATCTTGTACCACGCACGGCATTTCTCTCCGAAGACGCTCTATTCAAGTGCATGATGAGATCAATGGGATCTAATTCCTTGTAAATACGTACCGTCGGGAAGAAACTCTACAAGGTTGTTTTCAGTGGCTGTCGAAGACGGGACGGAATTGAATTCTTACCTCCAAATACGCGTCAAACTCGTCTACAGCCTCCTTTTTCACTTCAATACTCTTTAGCCTTTCTCTCTGCAGTTTGAGGATTGCTTCCACAGCATAGTCAACCTCCCGTTCGAAGCAAACGAGTAACGCTCCCGCGCCAAGAGCAGAGTTAGGCCCATTCGCTTGGAACCAGTTCGGGAAGCCGTCCACAGCTATCGATAGGTATGTTCTGGGATGAGGCGTCCATTTATCCTTGAGGTTGACGCCATTCTTTCCGATAAAGGGGAAGTCGTAGGTGTACGACGTGTCATAGCCTGCAGTTCGATGGACACATCGCGGTCGCAATAAGAACCTCGCTCTCAGAATATCTCTCGCTCACTCACCAGTTGCACAAACAATGACGTCCAGCTCCCGATGTGTTCCGTCGACGTTCTCGATTCCGGTGGGAGTGACCCGCTTAATCTCCTCCCGTACGAATTCCACCTAGACGGGACGAAGTGAGTTTGGACCGCGAGACTAGCGAGGCATGACTGACGTTGTCTTCGCAGAGCGATTCCAAATAGCCGGGGCCTGGAGTCAGTCGCCGGCACGCGACTGAGAAGTTCGGGACCACTAAAATGGCTGTTGTAAAGATATGAGAGAAACAACAGAAGTAGATAGGACTAACGGCTTTCGGCAATCCAGGGTCTGGGGGCAAGTCTCTGAATCATGACTTTTTTGAATTGTTCCCTGGCTTCGTGTTGCAGAGGGTTTCCACGTAGTGTAGCGGGATGGGCGGCCTGCAAAGCGCGCGGGTTCATTCAGTCAACGTTCCAACGTGCGTCCCGACGCGACTTACATTCAGTTCGTTCTCCAGCTCGAGTCGATAGGCCCGATAGTATTCCGGGTCTCTGAACCTCTCTTTGTCGGCCTCCGTATACTTGTCTGTGGGTCAATGATTTAGCCTGAGTGATTCGGAGCCTGCAGGGAGAGACGGAGCAGACTCACAATTGTCGATAGTAGGATCACCCGACAGCTTGTCCATATGCCCTTTCACAAATGTCGCGGCCACCCAAGTCTTCCCTCTAACGTAGTTGACCACATGCTTGACCTTCGGCTGGAGGGCCGGGACAATTTGGATTGCTGACGAGCCCTTCCATGACAAGGATAAGTCTTCATGGCCCGAGCAAGATCACCCAAGAGGACAGAGCCACTTACAACGCCGATAACGCCAACTCTCTTGTCGCCCCAACTCTTCACGCTATCCTCCCAGCCAAGGTGAGGGTCACAGCTTCCTTCACCTGTATCCCAATTTGCGCTATGAATAACCTTTCCGCGGAAGTCATGCAGCCCCTCTATATCCGGCCACTTCCAGCGACTCAAGCCACCCAATGCCGTGAACAAAACGTCTGCTTTGTCTTCAAACTCTTCGGATTCCCCGTTCTCAGTGGGTCGTTGGATGATTAGCTGCCACTTGCCCTCGTCGTCGTTCCAACGTGCAGACGTCAACTTGTGTCGGAGGCGAATATAGGGCATGAGTTTGTATTTCTCCACCACGGATTCGATGTACGCGAGTATCTCGGGGCCAGGTGAGTAGAAGGAGGACCAGTTCGGCTATATTGAGGTGAAGATTAAGAGCGGGTACCTTTACATCAGAAGGAACTTACATTCTCGGCAAATGTCAACTGATACTGTTCAATGATCAGGTCATAAGTACGTTCTTGGATTGAAGGCACAAAAGAACACGAACACAGTGGGAGGGTATATCGCAGGCAAGACCCTGGAATGGCTATGGGTGAGCCTGAACGTCTGACACGTAGGTGGAACGCACCGGGTATTTGCTTGTAAACCACGTCCCACCGACACCGGCGTTGGCCTCGTAGATGACCAGTTCGAGATTTCTCACTCTCTGCAGCAGACTTGAGGACAATACGTGTGAGTTCGGCGACTCGAAGCAAACTGAGTCGGACCGTACCGAATGCCAGCTATAATACCTGCAGAACGGATCAATATCCATATGGTGGTCCTCCTGTGCATTGGAACATACCAGAGTATCCTGCACCTATCACGACGACTTTCATAGGACGAGGTTCATCAATGCAGAAGTCGCCCAGAGGGAAAGTCGGAACAGCGGTTGTATCCTTGAAAGTATCTTCATGGCCGTCATTGACAGGCATCCCGTCTTCTGCTCGGTGGTCGTCCATGTAAATGGCCATGGAATCCCTCACGTTCAGAGGCCTGGCTTTCTCTTTCTCCGGACTCTTCTGTGGCGTCTTCTTGAAGAGAGACGATAGCGACGAGTATAGGGCAGGCATCTTGCAGTGTCGTTCCGATGGTATGGTCCTGTATCTCACTGGGAGAGGTGCGTATGGCAAGTTTAAATATGCGGCCAGTCATTCGGTGGTCAGCCGATCTTGTATGTATGACGGTTTGCCTGGGAAGTCTGTTCTAAGAATGGGTAATGATCTGGACAACGTGGAATTTAAGTGCGGGTTCAGTGAAAAAGCGTCCGATTCCAAGTTCTTTACGAGAGACGATCTTTCGAACTTGAAGCCAGCGTGTTGAGTGACGTTGGGTGGGCGCCGCAGGAAGAATTGAGATGGTGCAATCCGGAACGAATCGATGTTGGAGTCCCGCGATTCTTGAGAATTATCGCGGTCCGAGCTACTCGCCTTGGGAGGGTGACCACTTTAGTGTGAGAAGCGGGGAATCTCCTTGTATTTGAGTGATCTTGACACCACAAAGCTGCAACATGAAGGCCACAACCAAATTCGAGCCTGCCGGTGGAAAAGCGCCCATCGGCATTCTAGCTGGTACAGCTGGTAGGGTTAGGGCTTGAACTCCTCATTACCACTTCCTCAGGCACTTACATTGGGCGTCCATTGATGCCTTTCTATCTGGCCATCTCCTCTAGACACGTCTAACCTCGCACATAACGACGCCAGCATCACCGCAAGTACACGAGAGGCATCATGTGGGAGAGAACTTTGCAAGATCTTATACGCGGACTTCGTTCGAACAAGAAGGATGAATCCAAGTTCATTTCAAAAGCTATCGAAGAGATACGACACGAAATAAAGACAGATGATATGGAGCTGAAAGCGGGGGCAGTCATGAAGCTGACTTATGTGCGTCGCAATTTCTCTAATTCACCTATTAGTGATTGACAGCTGGACGCGTAGCTCGATATGATGGGATATGACATGAGTTGGGCTTCGTTCAATGTTGTGGAGGTTATGTCTTCACCACGAATACACCTCAAAAGTGTTGGCTACATGGCAGCTGGGCAGTCATTTGATCAGGATACCGATGTTCTCATGCTCACAACGAATCTACTCAAGAAGGCGCGTTCATTGAACCTACTCTCTCTCGAAATCTTGTTACAACTTTCTTATAGGATTTGATGTCTAATCCTGCAGACGTTGCGATCACTTTGAACGGAATATCCAGCATAGTGACGCCAGACCTTGCACGCGATCTTTCACCGGAGTTGATTAGAATGCTAAATCACTCTCGGCCACATATACGGAAACGAGCGGCTCTCGCAATGTTCAGAGTGATTGGGAAGTACCCGGAGGTACTACAGCATGCTTTACCGCGAATGAAAGAGAAACTAGAGGATCCAGACCCCGGTACGTCGAAGTGATGAAAGTTTTGTGCACGCCCTAACGCCGGCTTATTCAGGCGTTGTTGCCGCTACTGTAAACGTCCTCTGTGAACTCACGCGAAAGAATCCGGAGCAGTATCTCACTCTGGCGCCGGCACTCTTCCATCTCATGACCACCTCATCAAACAATTGGATGTTGATCAAAATCATAAAGATTGTGCGTCAACTCTCGACTTCATTCTTCGCACGTTGGGTGACGAGTTCTATAGTTTGGCTCACTATCGCCCCTTGAACCTCGCTTAGTCAAGAAGCTCCAGCCACCAATAACGGAGCTCATCTCGACCACACCCGCCATTTCGTTGCTCTATGAATGTGTACACACGTGTATCATCGGAGGAATGCTCCAGGGCTCATCGGGAGACTCCCTAGCAAGGACCTGTGTATCTAAACTTGCTGCTTTTATCGAGGATCCAGATCAAAACCGTGAGTTGACCTTGTCGCGTCTGTTCAGTTCGCTCAAGTCCTCCCCAGTGAAGTATATATCTCTCCTCGCGATGGTCAAAATCGTGCCCTCGCACCCTCATCTGGTAGCTCAGCATCAAGATACAATCCTCGCCAGTGTCAATGATCAGGATATCAGTATTCGGATGCGAGCGCTTGATCTTGTTTCGGCAATGGTAAGTACCGTTCGCTGGAGATCCCCCGCCCAGGCCCTCACCATCTTTTAGGTCGATCAAACCAATCTTCAATCAATTGTCCAACAAATCTTGTCCCATCTGGTCACTGATACCACCACTTCCGTACTCCCCACCGCTTCCCAATCGCTTAGCCAACACACTATACCGACCTCTCCGAACAGCACCAGGCCTCACGTCTCTCCAGTTCAATCTCCTGCCTACCGGCTGACGTTAGCGCAACGAATCCTCCGAATGTGCTCACAAGACACGTACGACAACGTCACCAACTTTGAGTGGTACCTCTCCGTTCTCGTTGATCTTGCGCACGTTGCCAATGTAAACGTCGGAGCTGAGATTCGGGATCAGCTTGTGGATGTAGTTGGCCGTGTGCGCGCAGCCCGACGATATGCCGTCAAGCTGATGCACACTCTTCTGAATGACGACGCGATACTGAGGAACGCACAAGACGAAGGCAGTTGTTCGGAAGTACTTTGGGCTGCAGCATGGATATGCGGTGAATTCTGCGGGTGAGTCTGTACTTCGCCACAACACACCTAGAAAAGCTAACCTATGCGCACGTTCTAGCGAACTCGCGGAACCCCAGAAGCTGATACCGCTGTTGCTCAGGGAAGAGATTTTTCGTTTACAACCCGATATCATAGCAGTTTACCTTCAGGCTGCCCTGAAGGTTTTTGGTTATTGGGGGGCTGACCTAGCTCAACGGTGGAGCGAGGATGACCTCGAAGAGTTGAAGGACTTGGTGCGGTTGGTGTCTACGCGCATGGGAGAATTCATCACCAGCCCTCACATCGAAGTGCAGGAACGCGTGAGTCACATATGAAAATGATCTCAAAGATAATCTCTTATGCCGTTCTCTGGGTTTGACTAGGCTGCAAATACGGTGCAATTATTTAACTTCGTGCAGGCAGATCTGAATAGCTACCGACCGAGGCATGATGCTCTGGCAGGGACCTCTTTGGACCCTATCGCGGAACCGACGTTCCCCAAGTCTCTCTATTTGGTTCAGCCGCTCTTTTCGTCGTACGAACTCAACCCTGTCGCCCGAACAGCTCAAGGTAGCGTGCCGGTACCAGAAGGTCTGGATCTCGATGCTTGGATCGTACCACCTCCTGTCGTCGCCGAGCCGAAACTTGACAGCGACGAGAAGAAGACAAAGAAGATCAAGAAAGGCAAAGGGAAGGAGATGAACGGGAGCAAGGTGAAAAACGGGAAGAAGAGACGAGACGATGATGAGACACCCTCGAATGGAGTTATCTTGACTCCTACCACTGCTGAGTTCGAAACAGAGGAGGACAAGGCTGAGCGAGAACGAGTGAGAGTCTCCTCTTTCATTGTGCCTTCATTGTCTGATGCATCTGTTTCCTAGCGGCGAGCGGAGCGACAAGAGCGTATGCGGGATGATCCATTCTACATCACGGAAAGGTCCTCATCATCTCGAGCACCGGCGAGTCATCAAGCACAGGAAGACGTTGATTCAATACCGATAGTGAAACTAGAGGGGATGCCCAGCTTTGCACGTGCGTTTCTTCCTGGCTGTATCACCATAACCAAATTTCTTAACGAATGTCTACAGAGCCGGAAACACCCACAATTCTTCGCGATGATCCACCCAGCAAACCCATCGAACCTTACTACATCGACAAAGTAGGAGAAATGCCTGAAGGTGCCGCTCAGCCAATCCTGGCTTCATCCAAATCGAGAACACCGCGTCAACAAACACCAGTGTCTAGCCCAGTACCGTCTGGAACGCTCTCACCATATCCAGTGTACGAGGTTCCGGGGGAGGATACACGGCCAAGTACACCCGATCCCGTTAAGGTTACCAGGCCCAAGAAGAAGAAAGTCAAGAAATCAGTGACGCCCGTGGGGGTTACTTCGCCTTGATACCAAACTCGCTATGTAGCTTGGTAGTACCTTTACTCGCCAGCAATCTACCTGTGGATCTTAGTTCTCATTTGTACTAGTTCTGCATCATTCACCGGGAGTAGCATCAGTATGCTTATGTAAGTGAATGTGCGATCGTGGACCCATATGGATCCACCGGGCCATTTGAAGCGCACGATAACCGGCAAGTGGCCGTTAACTACCAGTTCAATGAGATTATCGATTTGAGATAGAAATTCTCGTGGGGCGCTCTGCAGGAGAATCTAAGATGAGAGTCTAGGTTATTTCGGTTGTCTATGCTACATGAATGAGTGGTGTGTCTTCTAATAATACAAGAATCCCGGACCAAATCTCCAACCTAAGCATCAGTAACGCTCGTTTGACTGTCCTTCATAGGCTCAGGCTCGTGGTTATCCTGAATCTGGAGCTTTCCGCCCTCAGAAACACGGATGAGAACATTATCACCATCCCTAAAAGCAAGGCCCATTAGCTCTATTCACTGAGGACAAATTGAAGCCGGAAGTGAGACATACCTTATCGTGCCTTTCAGAAGTTTTTGCGCCAACGGGAACAGCACCTCCTGCCGTACGACACGAGCAATCGCTCTAGCACCATACACCTCCGAGTAACCTTGATCTGCTAGCCATTCTCTGGCCTTCTGATCCACATCAATCGTAATACGCTTGTTCTTCAACCTCTCTGCGACGTCATACAAGCGCAACGCAACGACCTCGAGAATGGACTCGCGAGAAAGCTTGTTGAACACGAGCATAGAGTCGAGGCGATTCAGAAGTTCGGGAGGGAAATATTCCGAGACTTGCTGTAGAACCTCGTCCTTAGCTTCGGATGTGACCTTGCCATCAGGTGTAGAAGCGGTTGGGTGAGCGAGGATATTGGACCCTATAGACAATAGCCATTCAGGATGAGATCGCAAAGAGAAAGGGCTTATCAAAACGTACCGAGATTGCTGGTTAGACATATGATCGTGTTCTTAAAGTCAACTTTGCGGCCTTGACTGTCCGTCAGACTCCCCTCGTCGAGGATCTGAAGAAGGATCATGCTGACATCCTAGGTTAAGAGGGACAGATCTAAGTTTCACTCGAAACTCTCGTGATGGGGATGAGCCACATACCTTATGTGCCTTCTCGAGTTCATCAAGCAATATGACAGCGTACGGTTTCCTTCTCACTGCCTCCGTAAGCTGACCGCCCTCCTCGAATCCAACATAACCTGGTGCGGCACCAATCAGTCGCGATATTGTGTGCCTGTCGTGGTACTCCGACATGTTGATGTTGATTCTAAAAGTCGAGATGAGTTCGTGCCCTGGAAGGGGATAGGATATAGTGTTCTTACAAGCCGCGCTGTTCGTCGTTAAACAAGAAACCAGCCAAGGCTTTGCACAATTCGGTCTGGCAAGCAGATGAGATAGATATAAGTAAGCAAAACGCGGTAGTGAACGCACCTTTCCAACGCCCGTAGGGCCGAGGAAAAGGAAGGAAGCAACAGGACGGGTAGGCGCCTGTAAACCTGCTCGTGATATCCGTACAGCGTCGCTAATAGCTTCGACTACGTGATCTTGCCCGACGACGCGTTGCCTCAAAGTATCTTCCATCTATAAAATCATCAAACGCCGCCTCCATATTTCAAAGCCTCAAAACTTACGTGCACTAATTTATCTTTCTCTCCTTTCAGCAGGTTCTGAACAGGAATACCAGTAGCCTTGGCTACAACGCGGGCTATGTCATTGGAGGTGACTCGGTCGTGTAGCATGGCGAGAGGACCGTCGGTCTCGTTGACTCGGTCTTCCTCCTTCGGCAGTTGACTCTCGAGATCTGGAATGGTGGAGAATCGCAGACGTGATGCAACCTCGTATTGACCTTGACGTTGAGCGACCTCCAATTGATGTTTCGCATCTTCGAGTCGCTCCTTGAGATCCTTGACCTTGTCGAGACGCGCTCGTTCTAAGGCAAATGTTAGTCAACATGCCAGGTAGACCCTCTGCAGGCGTACGCACCGGCTTGCCATATTTCCGTCAGTCTATTGGCTTCGGCTCTCTTTTTCTCCAAAGTTTCCTCGACCTTCTGTTTTCTTTCCACGCTGAATACGTCTGACTCGTTTCTCAAACTCTCAAGCTCGATCTGTAGAGTCACGACTTCTCGGTCCAGAGCCTCTAACTCGTCAGGTTTACTCTCTTGAGCCAATCTGAGAGCCGAAGCTGCTTCGTCTACCAGGTCGATAGCCTTGTCCGGAAGATACCGGTCAGACACATATCTGGCAGAATAAACTGCAGCTGTAACCAAAGCCGAGTCCGAAATTTCCACACCATGGTGGACTTCGTATCTGGGTTTCAGTCCGCGGAGAATTGAGATGGTTGATTCGACGCTGGGCTCAGAAATTTGAACTGGTTGAAAGCGACGTTCCAGTGCTGCATCCTTTCCGATAGTTTTCCGATACTCGTCGGCTTGAACATTATGTTAATAGGTGGTTGGAAAACCGAGAGATGTGTCAACGTACGTGTAGTTGCCCCTACAAGCTGAAGCCCACGGGCTAATGCAGGCTTGATCATTTGTCCCGCGTCTATACTGCCTTCCGCCTTCCCGAGGTTGAAGAGGGTGTCTGGAACAATTTTAAACTGGTGAGCGTTCGGGTAAGAGCTCGTTTACTTACGAACTTCGTCGATGAAACAAATCACATTCCCTGCTTCCTCTTCAATATCCCGTATCAGAGCCTTGAACTTCTCTTCAAACTGCCCTCGGATGCCCGACCCGGCCATGATAGCCGAGAGGTCGATAGACAACACGCGTTTGTCTTGTAGTGACTGGGTAATGGACATGTGTTAGGTCGTGCTTGAAAATGCTTGGGGACGAATCCGTACCTCAGGTACTTCTTTTGCAACAATACGACTGGCAAGTCCTTCGAGGATAGCAGTTTTACCAACACCAGGAGGTCCAATAAGCTGGACAAATATGAGGTGAGCGAAGCGGATTGGGGTCGCAACGGGTGACACTTACCACTGGATTTGACTTGGTCCGTCGAGAAAGTACTACAAATAGCACCAACGTCAGGTCGTAAATTTAGATGTGTATAAACCGAACATACTCTGTATAGTCCGTCGAATTTCTACAACGATTTTCGGTCAACAGTCTCCTCCAAACGCGAGCTCGACAACTCACCTTCATCTCTTCCTATAGTTGGGTCCAATTTACCATTCTTCGCAAGTTCTGTAAGGTCGACGCTCTGTTTATAGAGCACGTACGACGTAAGTCATCGCGGGATACAGAATCACAGAGATTAGCACTCACATATTCCTTCAATGCATCCCCCTTCTTGTGCTGAGGCCCAAAACTAAAGCCAGGAAAACCACCTCCACCATTTCCTCCACCTCCTCCTGCAGGAGGCTGCGCATATCTTCTCGGTGAAAAAGTTTGGAAGCCATGCCGGGCTATGGGGACCACTGATTTCGGTGGGAGTACTCTTGTCCTCCAGACAGATCCTAATCCAAAGGACCTCTGGGGAGCTAAACGAACGAGGTGTCGCGTAGAGATGATACGTGAGGTAGACATTGAGCAAGAAGAGTAGAGATTACGCGAATAGGAACATATTATAAGGGCGCGACGAGATGGAATTTCGGAGAAAATGCCAGAAATTGTCGGGAGTCAGAAAATAGGCGCTACATGGAAAACAGATGACATCAGGCTTATCACGTGTGCTTGGACCTCCAAGCGCCCACGAACGTCCGTCGTCCATGTACACTTCCATGTACAGTCACTGAGTCAGTAATGTTGAGCATCTGATTATCTGAATTGATCTACAATATACACCATCAGGACCTGCCTACTCGTAATCGGAGACCTGCTGTTCATAATATTCATCAGAATCCTCATATTCCTCATTGTCCGAATCTCCATTCACGAGTCCGATGTAGTGCCCATCCCAGTCCACATACACGTCCTTCACCATCTCCTGGATCCTGTTAACATCCCACTTGGGAAGTTCCCAACACTCCCTCAGCACCACGCTTTTCAGCTTAGCACCATGAGCGACGCGCATCTTCAAAACGTTCGCGAACAAATCACCGATGATAAGACAACGGAAATCAACGCCTCGCATCTCAATTATTTCCACTGAAAGGAAAGGAACGAGATGTGTCATATCTTCATCTAACCCTTGGCTTAGCGCCTCGGTCAAGTTTATTCCGATTTCGGGGTGTGAGATACGGATGGAGGAAAGATGTTTGAGTGATCCGAAACATTCGACGAGGGTGGAGGGTTGGAGGTCGATAGAGTCGAGCGTGAGCGACTCGAGATCGGCTAATGGCAAGACGAGCGCGGCAGCACGAATGAACGTATCCGAGGGGTGGTCATGCAAAGATAACTGCAAGCTGACGTCTGGTTCCATCTCACTGTCAGGCTCGCCTTTATTCCATGCTTTGATGGAGAGGGAAGTGGTATCACCCCCAGTGATTGTACCGCCGTGACCTGTTAATGCAAAAGACCGAATAGAGAATTTCGAATATAGATGTGAAAGACGCGAGAAGAGGGATACGTAGTCGTCTTCAGTGCCCTTGGTGGGGCAGGCAAGGTTGATACTAGCCGATTCCGGAAACTTTATACGAGATAGGACGTCCATACATTGCGAGACTGGAGAGACGAGGTGAAGAGACTGCAAGCGAGGGAGTTCCATGACCGCAGAGGGGTAAAGGGTAGTTCTCGGGTCGAGAGACGTGATGCTATTGAACAAGGTGAGCACCTGAAGGTCTGGCATCGAACCAAGGACGTCAAGCAATTGAGCAGTGGTAGGGCATAGTGTGCATGGGTTTCGAGGAGGGTGATCATGGGGACGTAGTAAGAGAGAGGTGAGGTTCTTCATTAAAGGGTATGTGCGCCCAGAGTGACATCCTTCGACAGCGAGTTCTCGAAGGGATGGCGCATGGTCCCCGAGAAGATGTTCTGGAAGCGGAGCCTCATCAAATCCATCATACCATCGTATAGAGAGGGTACGAAGAATTGGGGCTGGTTTGTCAAGCGATTGTAATAGTTCGTCAACGCCGACGTGAGGGTATAACCACAACGACAACTTGGCAATACGAGGAGCATTCGACAACGCCTCCAGCATTGCTTCTTGATACTCACCGTCCACATAATTTCGAGAAAAACCACTATTGGCTCTGTTTGAGACGTCCAAAGGGGCATCCTTTGACCTTCTCAGCATTTCCTTTGCCCACAAAGGCCATGTCAAATCCGGTTTTGTCCACAATGTAGGGGTATTCAAGGCCAATTCGCGCCAGTCATGGCAGACCTGACTGAAGGAGAGATATATCGGGTATCGACATAAAATGTCATGTCGGTTATTAATGCATTGAGCGAAAATGAGGATCAGGAGCTCCTCGGGAAGTCGAGATATTGGTGGAAAAAGAGAGGCGTTACTCTCGGGGGGTGTAGTAGAATAGTCTTCAAGGTTTTGCTCGGTCGCGATCTCATCCAATTTTCCAGTCAGGTCGAAATATGTTGACAGTCTTGAAAGCATGGTAATTGGGCTGTTGATTGCTGGATGAGATGGTCGAATTGATGAAGACGAAGCAATGAAAGGGTTTTAGCTGTACTCACCACCGACTAGAAAAAAAATTTGAAAAATCACTGTCTGTGCCGCAACACGTACGCTGAGCAGTTCAAGTAGTCACCAAGATAAAAACTCGGAAGAGAGCTGGTGAAGCGCGAGCGAGGAGCGAGGTCCACGCGATCTGCACGCGATAACGGCCCGCATACAAGCAACTCCTTCATGACCTACCACAATGTCGACCACTGTCGATGAGCTCAACGAGCAGTTATTCCGGTCGCTGGAAGCCAGCCCCCCAGACCTTGACCTTGAAACACTCTCAACTCGTTCGTTTCTCTACACTTTTTGCGGTATAGAAGATTACACCCCTACTTTTCCATCCGAATCGCTCAGTCTCGTGTCGGATTGGTCACTGGCATTCCTTAACACCGAAAACTCCTTTGCGAGGTCAACCGGGCCCGACGTTGCTCCCACCAAGAGGAAATTCGAACTTGAAGAAGCAGATTTTGATGCAGAACTCAGGCGTACGCGAACCAGGACATCGAGCGGCACTGGTATTCTCCCCAGCTTCAACTGCCTTTCCAATCTGGACTTTCGTGCTCATCGAGCTTTCCGAGAATACAGAAGCAGTCGGGGATACGATGGAGCCCTCGGCAACAAGACGCTTAGAAGTCGCAGCGTAACGGTGTCTTCGATAGCTGACGGTGGGCTCTTTCTTGTGCACTAATTCGATTGACTAACTTTATTCCAATCCCGTAGTGGCTCGTAGGGTCACAGATCGCAGAAGAACCTTCACAACACAGGACGCATCTGTTTTCTCTGGCCCTAATTACTCTCCTGCCGTTTTCGACACCGAGAACTCTCCAGCCGCGCATGCGAACAAAGATACCCCGGAAGTTATCCCCAAGTCTCCCTCCAAGCTCTCAGGTCTCTCGAACCGTGATATCAACGTCTCAAAATCATCTGTACCATCGCCCTCCAATCTCTTCAGTTTTACCCCAGCAAGCGATCGCGAAGCCTCTCTCGACAGCCCGCTCCTCCAGCTGCTCGCAGAGTTCAACTCATCGTCCAATGCCATCCCCGATCACTCTCCTCCTTCTCCTCTCGATACCAGATCACTCTCAAGCTCGTCTTTCTCAGATACTCTCTCATCAAAGCATTCAATCGAAGTCCCTGAATTGCAGGAACACGCTGTTAAGTCCCCTTCCAAGTCCCCCGGACCATTCTCGAGTCCCCTTTCAAGTCTCACTTCTTCTCCATGCTCTTCCGCCTCGACGATCAAGATCCGTGTCAGTTCAAGCGACTCGGACGACGAAGAAAACCTTTTGGATCATGCTCCCAGTTCTCCGCTCGCGCCGTATACTACGCGTCGTAACTCGAGTTGCTTGGGCTAGAGTAGAGTTTAGAGGACGGAAGGTGTGGATTCGTAGTGGGTTCGTAACTGGTTTGGACTATTGTACAATGGTGTTCTGTATTCCAAGTAACAAGCGAAGATTGTAACGAGTTTGTATACTACAAATCATTTCGATGGCTAAAGCGGCTGGAGTTATTCTTTGCAAACCGTTAACCAAGGAGCAACGATTCCATGGAAGAACACCAATCCACGTTGGGCGTCGTGGACGACAGATGTTGAACCAGACGCTATCTCACCATTATCTTCGAAGGTCTAGTGCAGTGGATCAGAGCGTCAGGACGGCGAGTGAGCAATGAGGAGGTTTTGTCACCTTTTCGACCTTGAATTTCTCTCCGTAAAACGAGCTCGGACCAGTATTGATACCGAACTTCCAGGCGCCGGTTGGTGACCGTAGGGAAGGATTTCTCATGTGGATGGACATAGCATGTCCGTTGGGGAAACCTATGGAGCAGAGAAGGTCAATGGAGGTCTGCACACTTCTCCGTTGGCGACCTACCAGCTGCCCACACAATCCCGTCGCTGTCCACTGCTAGATTATCCAGAGGTGCTTCTGTTGACCAGTACTGGATCAGCGAGTCTACCAAAAGACGCGAGAGCATTGGAACTAGCCTCACCACAGGGAATGACATCCGTCAGGATAATTGAATTGTCCTCCTGGCGTTCGAATACGCGGAGAGCTTTCCCGAGCGTGCTCGCGACGTAGATCGTGCCGTTCGGAGCATGCGCGATGCCATTATTGCTGAACATGTTCTTGGACACAATTTTGCATCCTTCATCTACGTGACAGTACCCAACGGACGCGCCGGGAAACAAGAACGACCGGTATTCTCGCAACTGGGAGGACAGGAAGAGTTGGATGAGAGAAACTTAGCCCTTCTCGAGGGTGTGAGGGGTGACCACTTACCCAGCTGACCTTGTCGTAATGGTCGTTGGTGAAGTAGAAACTCTTCCCGTCGGGGAAGCCAGTCACGTCGTTTGGGGTGACGATGGCGGGGTGTTCAATGGTCTTCAGGTGTGTCAATTTACCGCTAGAAAGAGTCGTTTTGAAGATCTCAATGACGGAGTCGGCGCCTACGTCTTTTGCGTTTCCGTTGAGAGGAACACGGTGGTTGACCATGTACACGAAAAGCTCCTTTGGGTTGGATGCGGACGGGACTACGTCCATTCCATGTACTGATAGGCCTCGTGTTGAGTCGAATTTTTCGAGCATCAACCGAGTGATTTTTCGGGTGGGCGGGTCGTAGATGGCAACATAGTCCTCATTCGAGCGATATGTCGAGTTGAGGAGTGAGTTAGCAGGAACCCAATGGCGCCGACCTTCCGGGACTGAACATGCGAGAAACAGTTTGCCTGATGGCTGGTGAAGAACGATTTCTGTACAGCTGTTAGATGATACTGGAGGAATGACAGAAGTTTGCAACGCACTCTCGCAAGCTTTTAGCTCGGGCACGGTGCTACAACTGCTGAAGTTATTCAGAGGTTGGGGTGCCCGAAATAGGTTCACCATGCCCAGTAATTTGAAAGGCGGGGCATATTGGTAGTACACTCCGACAGAGATCGCCAGGATCAGAGCTGCTTTGCTGTATGAGCCTGATATCATCCTGATAGTAGAATTCGAACTGAGATCGTGGTTGCGAGAAGAGTTGGGATTGCCGATTCACGAATATATTGTAACATGGAGGTTCATGGGAACATTGTAAGTATCCGGATTCCGGATATTCGGACCATATTTTCCGGGCCCTCGGCTTTTCCCGACCCTCAGTATTTCCCATGTTCCCTATCGCACGAAATCTGTCTACCACTCTCTTTCGAAGAAATTCCAATCTTTTATACTCGAATCGTCACGTTCATCTCAGGAAAATGTCTGCAGCCAAAACTCACTCATCACTTTCCGTCGTTTCAACCCCCAGTGCGATTGGCTTTTTACCCCGAATTTCACTCGGCAGCTAACGGGTGAAGCGTAGATGCTCCTGGTGCCATCGGTCCTTATGTCCAAGCTATCAAAG
Source organism: Marasmius tenuissimus (assembly GCA_029532415.1). Lineage (NCBI taxonomy): Eukaryota > Fungi > Basidiomycota > Agaricomycetes > Agaricales > Marasmiaceae > Marasmius > Marasmius tenuissimus. Next base: position 2,631,182 of record JAQOTA010000052.1, read on the forward strand.
TCGGAGACCTTTTGTTCTGCTCTGGATGCATTCCGGTTGATCCTGCAAATGGTTCTATTCCGGATGGCATTGAAGCCCAGACGAAGCAGGCAATGAAGAACTTGAGGGCAGTCGTTGAGGCCGGTGATTCCGAGTTGGGAAAAGTTGTTAAAACTACGGTGAGTCGCACTGAGGTTCATTTGACGCGTACTATTGACCTTTTTCTCTTTCTTCAGGTCTTCCTCAAAGACATGAATGATTTCGTGACAGTCAACGGAATTTACGAGGAAGCATTCGGCAACCACAAGCCCGCACGTTCTGCCGTTGAAGTCGCAAGACTGCCTAAAGATGTCCTAGTTGAGGTCGAATGCATTGCGAGGTGCGTTCAAGATTCTCATTTTGGCGCTGGGAGAGATCGGAATGCTGTTGGTGTCGTAAAGCTCTTTATGATCTTTTGGCTCACAGAGACTTTTACAGCTTGAAATAAACTCTTCCTCGAAGCTTTGATTTCAAACATAACAACCAATCTGTACAACACGGAAATAGAAAGTTCTTTCTTGACCCAAAACAAATGCATTGAAAACGATGACTGACAGCCGCTATGGTTCTAGCACCGAAGGCCACCTACTCAGTAAGGCAAGTGCTGGCATTCTCCGTTCTAACTTCCCGTCTTTCTGGGGCTGCGATGACGAATCACGGATGCCTTTGAAAGGTTTCCTAATTCGTTTCAATGGATGACGGGGGCCAAAGCACTCATTTCTATGGGCCCTGCCACTTTTAAATGTTATTGGCCTGCCACACACCGTCCAGATGACACCAGTTATGATCGAGAACTTTTCCACCTTGACCCACAATCCTCGTTCTTGCCTCATTCGGCCCTTCTCAATGAGCGCCTGTTCACTATCTACACCCTATGACCACTTGGAACTTGAAAGTGGATTCAGGTGGCATATTTAGAGTTTGCCTCGTTGTAGCGCAGTTGCCATTCGCTACACGTATAAAGTGCTTTGACTGGACCTTTCATACCCGCAGTACAACAATGACTCCTTCCAACTCCCCACACAAATCAAGCTCTCTAGCGAACATTCTCGACATCGCTCGATTCTCCTCGCTGGACAGCGTTGAGACGGCTGTATACGAGATTCAAGGTTTTATCCGCAAGGATAACATACACCTCATTATTGAAGACCTCCTCGAAGAGAGGAATACCAACTTATTGCCCTTTGTTTTGTCTTGTACGTATTCCTCTCTCTCCGCCGATTGACGATGTGCCCACGCTGATGGTTCCCCTGTCCTTTCTCTAGGTCTCGATGCGCAACAGCAGTCATGGATTCTCGATTTATTTCCCACGAACCCAAAGGAATACAGCAATTCGTTCTCTGAGCGCCTGCTCGCTAAATTATCACGTTTCTTCCTCGTTGCACCTACCTTCTTATCCAACGAGCTCTCCTTACCTCCCTCTCAGGAGCAGGAAATTGAAGCAGTGCAGGCGATTCTCGATGAGCTCGCCTATCTTGAATTTCCCGACGACGCGCCGGTGGATACCAAACACAGTCAACGACAGATGAAGAAACAACGACGCGCTGCAGCGAAATCGAAAGCGATCAACCCTGCTGCGTTCAGGCTTCTGGACATGCCGATTCCCACCAACACTCTAGAGGTTGAAGGGTTGAAGCTCTTGTTGATGACTCGACAGAGGTCGATGTTGCAGGCACGGGCCCCTTCTGATGTCATTGCAAGTGTTGATCGAGAACTCATCCAACACTTAGATCTATGTTGACCACGTCTGCTCGGACGAATTCGGCGAAGCTATGAAGGAGGCCTGTGTCCTTCTTCCCCAAGACGTAGTGGAGGTGCCCGCCCGGGATCCGGCCTCTGCGACTGCAGATGAGGCAGTACAACTATCAGTAGAATCGCAAGTTCAAGGCAGCGTGTATCCCAAGGTTCAACCCATGAGATCGTTCGTCATATTTATCTTTTATCCATTCGATTACCCTGCTCATAATAGAACTTCAACCAGTGCGTTGTACTTCGATTCACCGGAGGGGTTCGGCGATTGGATCATCGTCATCCACGAAGGTGCCGAGAAGGAATTAAGGTTCCGACACAAGAAGGATCAGAAAACGTTTGATATCATCGTCAAGAAGATTAAGTACGTACTCCTATTGGGTGTTTTCTTCTGTCTCCGCCAGTGTGGTGACCATTCGAAACCTTTCTGCCTTGTCCAGGGAGCTTTCGCATGGTCATTTCTCTCCCGATAACTGCAAGAGACTGAACAGGAACGGTTCCGATGCCGTTGTTTTTGAAGCGAAGATGACTGGTGATCTTCGATTGGTGGTATGTGTTCCCTTTCAAGACGGCCATAGGAAGGGGCGCTAACCTCTGCGCAGTATCAAATAGATCTGGTACCCCATCATGATGAGGTGAGTGATTCTACTCTTCAAACTCTCGGAGCATCTACTAAAACTTTTTGCTCGTTAGCGGGTTCGCCAAGGTGGAGTCATCTTCATACACGATCTTTTACAGTGCCTAACCACTTCTGTTCTGCCCAGCTCTAAAGATCTTTGGAATCTTCACCCATGCCAAAATGGACGAAAGACTTTGGGATGGCTTGGCGAGCACTTTGGCTGGTAGAAGCAAAGAATATCGGCAACGGTCAGTCCCATTGATGTTTTTCTTAGATGTTGACTCAAAGCCTTCAAATAGATGTGCTGTTCGTCAGCGAACCCCGAATGCGGACGACCATACGTTTTCTCCGACGTTCTTTCCCCCCCTTCCTGAAGCCTCTGAGTACACAGAGATGGGGAGTATGCTTGTCGATGGGGCGAATCTGGCACGTGAAATCTTCTCAACGTTCGCTGCATCCTATCCTTACCTTTCTCGTCCTAGCTTCATTCAAGGTTTTTGTAAGTACAATCCCTTAGTCTGTCGTACTCTGACTTACACCGCAACAATCCAGAATGGCGAAATACGTGGTGCTCTCTGAGGTAAGTCAGCAACATCTCGCCGATCGCTCAAAACTCACCTCCAATCGTTCGATTGTTCAAGCCTTTGATGAACAGTGCGTGTAGCAACCGCGGGGGGTCAGTTTCTCTCTAATTGAATTACCATCTAGCCATGCTCGCTGACCTGGACGCGACGTTCCCCCATGCCGTCTCGTAGGTTCACCCATCTCGTTCCGCCTCATTCCTTTCTAATTGTTTTCTAGATCGCGAGAAAAGGCAATAATTGAACATCCGCATTCCTGTTACGTCGTCGGGAGAAGCGGGACAGGGTATGTATCTACACTGGGGCGATTGAACCCTCGCACTAAATCCGGGTATAGAAAAACCACGACGCTTCTCTTCAAGATGCTGCTGGTTGAACGAACCTACCAGCTCGCTGAGCCCGGAACGCCACAGCCCCGGCAAGTATTCGTTACCCAGTCTCGGATTCTTGCGAAGAAAGTCAAGGAGTACTTCAAGACTCTGGCGCGGGCCTTGCATGTCTCCACGCAATCTTCGGACCAACTATCCGAATTGCAAGACATAGCAGCTGAAGAGGAGGAGGATGATAATATTGCCCTTGATGATATCAAGGATTGGTACAAGGACCTCCCGTCGAAGTTTAGCCAACTGGAGGATAGGCATTTTCCTCTCTTCGTCACGTATTCGACGGTAAGTTCTTGCTTGTATCTATCTCCCACCTTATCTGATTTAAGCTTCGCGTGCAGCTGTGTTCCATGCTCGAGGCTGATATGACGGAGAAATCGCTGGAAACGAGCGCGCTCATGAAGGGTGGCGCAGACACGGTAGCTCGAATTGGCTCGATCTCTCATAGTAGCGCGGCGGTGGACTTTGATTGCTTTGTGAAGAAGTACTGGCCGTCTCTTCCGGAACCGCTCACCAAACGGATAGGTATGACTCGACGAGGTTTTGAATCTTCAGAATCCTGACGCGATCAACTAGACCCCTCACTTGCTTTCAGCGAACTGATAGGTATGTTCACCTGTCGTCTATTTTTAGTTGGTGGTTCATAACGTGTGAATGTTGTCAGGCGTCATCAAAGGGTCGGAAGAGACTTTGATGTGTCAGCCTCACCTACTTCCACCTGAGGCCTACGCCAAGAAGAGCGAGGGAAGGCATGCCACATTCGCTGCTCATGGCGGCCAAATATACGCCCTTTATGAAGCCTATGCCAAGAAGAAGAAACAGGCTGGAGCACGTGATGTCGCGGACCGGTGTGTTGAAAGCGTTGAATCGAGCTCGTGTTTGTGAGCTAAACACCCTCCGATCTTCCAACCAGAACACACATTCTTCTGGATTACCTGAACAGCCACGGCGTTCCCGGTCGAAAGATCGATCAGCTGTAAGTGCTAATTAGTAGGGTGTTAGGGTTTATCGAGAATCAATCAATGACCACTCATTGGTTCTCGATACTCTGCAGGTATGTCGACGAAGTTCAGGACAACCTCCTGATTGATACTCTCGGTCAGCTTTTCTAATATCTCGCAATGGTAACATAACACTGACTCCCGTGTTGATAGCTCTGAGAGCACTTTGTATCAACCCCAACGGGTTGTTCTGGGCCGGTGATACAGCGCAGGCTATATCCGCCGGGAGCTCATTCAGTTTCAATGAGCTGAGAGCCTTCCAATGGAGACTCGAGGTAGGCTTTCTGAGATTCCACTCTGTCTTTTACCATGGCAGGCCTGACCTATCACGTCTAACAGGAAAAGCGACTCGCCAGCTTTTCTCCTGGAGGTTTACTCCCGTCCGTCAACAAGGCGGAGATCTTTCAACTAGCTGTAAACTACCGCTCTCATGCTGGGATTGTCGATTGTGCACATTCCGTAATAGACCTCATCAACCGGTTCTGGCCTGGCTCCATTGATGGCCTTGCTCGTGAACAGGGCATGACCCATGGGCCTCAGCCGATCTTTTTCGATGGAAAAGGTAGCAACGCATCTGTTTTGAGCAAGTATCTCTTTGGAGACTCGGGAAACCGCATCGAGTTTGGAGCACAGCAATGTGAGTGCACTTCAATTTCTTGGGGAACGGTTTCCAATCGCGCGATTGTAGGCATCCTGGTGAGAGATGCCGATGCCAAGGAACGACTGAAAGAGGAGATGGGTGATGATGTCGGGCTGATATTGTACGTATGTATGCAAGTCATACTAACTGCTCCGCTGATCCAATCTCGCAGGACCATCTATGACAGCAAGGGACTCGAGTTCAACGACGTGAGTGATTGACCAGCGAAGTCATATGTCTCATCTCACGCTATAATAGATCTTACTGTATAATTTCTTCGAAGACTCGAACGCTGACTTTGCGCGTTGGAGGGTTGTCTTGAATGCGATTGGGCAATCATCTGTCCCCTTACCCAAGTTTGATAACAACAAGCATGCCAGTATCTGGCTCGACGTAAGCTTATATTTCCCCCTCTCTTCTAAATTCAGGCTTACAAGAAATAGCTGAAATTCCTTTATGTTGCATTGACGCGTGCGCGGGAAAACGTTTGGATTGCCGACGTCTCGAACAAAGGCGAACCAATGAGGGTGAGAACATGTCTGATCCCTACTGAATACTAAGTTGATCATGGGTTTTGCGTCATAGGAGTACTGGACGAGCCGTGGTCTCATTAGAAGCATGACGCCAGGCGTGGACGCGCCGCAACTTGCTTCTTCATCCACGCCGGAGGAATGGGTGGTTCGAGGCAAACAGTTTTTCCACCTCAAGAAGTACCGGGAGGCGAGGCAGTGTTTCGAAAGGGCCAAGAAACCAAACTATGTTTTAATGGCAGAAGCCTACATGACATATGACCTGGCGACAGGCGCCAAACCCGGTCCTCGTCGTAAGGCGGCGTTCCACTCGGCGGCGGCGGCTTTTCGTCGATGCTCGGAAACATTCAAAACTCGTCATTTGGAATATCTCCGGTTGAGCGCACGCTGTTTTCGCGAGGCTCAAGAGTTCCAGGAAGCTGCCGAGTTGCTTCTGGAGATTCGCTATTATGGCGAGGCTGTGGAATGTTATTTGGAAGTCAGCATGTTCGATGAAGCTGTCAAAATTGTGCTGGGATATAGAGATCAACTGGAATCAAGTTTGGCGGACAAAACTATTAAGAAGGCCAAGTTCTACTACCTCAGCTCGGCGGATTCACTTCCTTCCTCTGATCCCCAGCGCAAAATACATCTGAAGTAAGTTGAAGATTTCGATACAGGTTCACGTCTTAGACACTAATGGGACGTGGACTCCAGGCAAGGGTGCCAATTATTCGATGACTCAGAAGACCCCGTGGAGTATCTTGAGGATCGCCTTCTCTCTGGTGCACTGGGCGACGTTCTGGTCGCTGCTCAACGACTTGACGAGGCAGCTGAACTCCATTGGTCGGAAGGAAGGATGATTGAAGCGATTTCCCTCCTCTTTGAAAATCAAACCGAAGCTTCTTCACGACGAGCAGCCGAGTATGTGCTCGAGGGTTTTTGGCAAATGCTTCCGTTTGGAACGCCGACCTCTGAATCCAACGGAGATCTTGCACGCCTTCTCGACCTCGCATCCTCCGTGAATACCAAGCTCATGGACTTCGATGGAAGACAGGAGGTCAGATGACACTCATAATCACCCCGTGAATTCTACCAGTACTAACGAGGTCGAATCAGCTGTTGATGTTTCGGAACATCTCATCGCCGGACACAGATGCGGCAGCATTGCGTGCAGCGGGAAAAACCTTCTTGGACTCCAAGAATTTTCCGGCAGCTTTGTTGTGCCTTTACCGTTACTTCGAGAACTTGTCGGTCTTCGAAGACCCAGATCTCTCTCTGGAAGTCCTTGCCAGGGAACTAGACCTGTTTCATCTGTTTGCCGAGCATTTGACAGCCACAGTGACAATGGATGCGTCTGGAGTTACCGACGTGTCGACTCGGCTATTGGGGTATCGCAGATCGAGTGATGGTCAGGTTCGACTGCTGCCTCACTCGCCTCTCTATCATCGTTTCATCGAGCGTTACGGCTCCGGCAGAGTTCACGAAGTCACGTCGGTAGACGTCCAAACCTTAACCCGGGATATCGTCTTTGCAAGGCTAGGGTTCCTGACGAACAGGATCCTTGAAGATTGCAAGACCATCAAGGCTTTATCGATATGCTTACAGTTTGCAAGAGCAGGCTACTGTAATCGCTGGGAATGCCCTCGAGTCCACGTCCATGGGTTGGACTTGAATGACAATATGTATACATTGCGTGTTAGGGTCCACCTCCAGCTGGTATTACTGCTTACCAAATTCCAGCATAACACCCCCTATCGCCAAAAGCAGCGGCGGTCAGTGTCTCAGCCTGACAGGATGCTATTTTGCTGATTATAATCCCAATGAGTAGGCATTGGTTGAGACGAACATACGAGGCATTTCACCCTCCTCATCACGCGATGGGGGGAATGGCAAATTTAAAGATTGATTTGCTCCCTGAATCGCACAGGGATCGCATAGGAAAGATCAAGTACTGGATCGAAGGGTTCCTTTACTCACAAGATTCTCTATCCCCATCCTTCTTGTCGCTACTGCTATGTGGCGCTATTATGGCTCTTGACACAGTGCCGTCTCTGGCCAGCTTGGTCGAATCCCGTTCGCTCATTCACGATGACGAAGCGTCACGTTACTTGCACCGCGGCACTTGGACTAGCGTGGCCATTCCGCCAGCCTTCCTACGTGCGGGTGGGGGCAACTCCATTCACGAACTGCTATCTGCGCTGGAAGCCTCAACTCAGCAAAGTTTGACCAAGGGAATATTTGCGCTTCGGTATGCATGCCCCTCTATACTTTACAGATTAGTAGCTGATGGCCTACCTTCAAGACACATCGTCCAGAAAAGACTTACGATCGACATATGTGTTTTGTGCGATTTTCTGGATAATCTATGCAAAAACCTCGTCATCTCCCGATTTTGTCACTACCACGGACGGAACATACACTCTATGACGCTTCCTCGTAGCTGGTTGATGACGATCATCAACGTGGACCTTTGCAGGGATCGGAGTTTCCAGTTTTTACCCTTCCTTATTGAACCTATGGCCAACCTTCTCGCTCAGATCTACACAGGGAACGATGCTGGTAAGGATTCCATACGTTGCGCCGTACTCGCTAATAACATCTTGACATCATCCCTGCATAGATCATCTACTCCTTGAGAAGCAGTCATTGTCGTCTCCGATTCCAGGGCCTATTCGCTCAATTTTCATCACTCGGATGTACGTTCCAGACGCTGTTGTCCAGTATAAAGGTTGATGTTTTCTCCAACAGCTGTCGAGCTCTTGCGCTGCGTGAGCTTTTTTTGGAACTGCCAAACTCGGAACACTCACAAAACCTATTCCATAGTTGCTTATAATTTCCGCCGTGAATCTTTGGAAAAGGCTGTCCTTTCGACGACAACGTCCTTGAGGGATCTCAATCCCCCTCCACCACCATCAGTTCCATACAAGTGGTACGTCTATTTTCACCTTGGCGACTCTTTAATTCCATGAAATCTCACGCGCGTCTATAGGTATGTTTACTCTGACGACTGGCGCGGTATTGTGGGTACTGTGCGCCGTTCAGCGAGCGGATCCCCGATGGACGAAATGGTCGAACTCCTCCATCGTGACCGGCTCCCCTCTGGAGTCATAGTCAATCAAATCCCCTTTGTGCGCCGTCTCGTTTACGATCGTCTCGAAAACGTTCCCAGTCTCCTTCGACAAACCGAAAGCCATCCACTTCCCGCGGTTGCGGAGCAGTCGACACTGGAGCAACAAGTCGTTGAGGAGCACGTCCAGGCCCACGAACAAGATGACCCAGAAGAGGACCATATGCTCAACGTTGCCCCTATCATTCCCGTAGACGATGAGCATGGAGTAGAACCTCATACCGAGGAAGAGCGACAAATTCTCTCAAAGCTTCCCACTATCTATAGGGAAAACCTCTGGCGTCTTCGGAAGAACGCGACGGCTATAGCTGAGCGTCGACAGTCGATCTTCCTCTCCTGTCGTCTTCAATTTCAGAAAATTCCGTCGAATAAGTACCGCAAGATGGTGCTCGGCCCTCTACCTCACCTGCTCGCATGCCTCGAGATCCTTTATGTCCGTCTATTGGACCACAAGAACAAGCTTAAGCATGGACGACCAAAGGTTTCGAACCACGTTGAGTTGGAAGAGCTCGAGAATGCGCTGACATCGACCAAGTGAGTATTCTGAAGGTTCAAGCATACTTGTACTTTACATTCTGATCGCCCCTCTCCCTTCCCAGTTCTGCTATCAAGAAAGTCACGTCTCTACAAAGGTTTATGGGTCCAGGGTCGGGGATCCACATCGCGCGCAGCGAGGATATCCTGAAACGTTATGTCCAGGAGCTGGGCGAGTTGATTTCGAACAGTCTTCCGGTCGGCTTGGACACAGAAATGCAGGAAGAGTTCGACATTGGGTGGAAGGGTATTGTCAAGCCAGCATTTGTGCCCTCAGCCAAACCAGAGAAACCGAAGCTGAACACCTCTGACTGTCTAGAACTTGCTTTCACGTAACCGTAGCCTAATATCCTTCCAAGTCTGTACAACAATATGTATTCCGTTCTCTTGAACCTCCTACGGACGTTCCTCTAAGTGTCATACGCGAGGACGAGTCTAAGTGGAAACATTGTAGTCTTCTACAGTCGCGTGGAACTCTTCGATAATCCTCTTCTGAGCGTCAGCTCCCTTTTCCTTCTGCGAGTGCGATTAACAAACGGAAAGACAGAAGATAAAAAGCGGGTTTTGACGAACCTCTGTATCCCCAACCGCACGTACAACGATATACTTCCTTCCAGTCAAAATCTCCTCCGTCATCTCCCCAAACTCTGGCGTTGATTTCATACGAGCAAACACCTCATGTGAACCAGACACCGTGCATCCGGCTTCTTGAGCGATCAGAGAGCCCGCGCAGACATCCCATGGCCAACATCCGATCTCCCTGAGATCGTGAACTCGTTAGCATACTCAACAATCTCTTGTGTAGAAAACCTACCAGTAGATATCAAGCCCTCCTTGCGCGACCATCGCAAAGTTGAGAGCCGAACTTCCCAATGAACGAATAGAGTGCGCCATACGACCTCCAACAACACCCGATGCAGGATCACCAGCGAGACGGTGGAACGAACCAGATCGTTTGGTGGCTGGGTCGAGCGATCTGTCGCTTCCCCATTCTACAGCTGTTACAGCGCGTCCTATCAGACTGGTGTTGTGCAGATAGATAGGATGTGGCGTTCTTACCGATCAGAGCATGGTTCAAGGTCGCGAGAGGTTTTGGCGACTTGACGAGGGGTAATTTTTGGGGTTCGCCGCCTTGCTGGGAGAGGTA